>JAIFGZ020000260.1:0-1239749 GCA_019925245.2 Oryza australiensis | reverse complement strand
TACGCGGTAAAAAGTTTTTGTTTTCGGCTAGCGTAGCCTCCCCGTAACCCTTCACCCTCGTCCTCCTCGTCCTCCCCACACCATCGCGCAAGCTCCTCTCTCTGTCCCGCTCTCACACCGTGAGCCTGAGTCCCGCCACCCTTCGCCGGCCTTCGGCTGCGACTTCCCGCCTCCCGAGCTGCCCGGACCTCGCCGCCGCCTCCATCTCCATCCCGCCCGAGCTCCCTCGACCGCTCCTCTCCGTCGCCACCCGCCACCTCCCGAGCCGCCCACGTCATCGTCTTCCTCGACTCCAGCGACCCGCGGTAAGCCGCCCCTCCCCTTCCCCAACTTGGATATATTCCTCTACTGCAATCGGCCATATCCAACTTGTGTATATTCCTTGCAAGCCGATACAATATCCAGATAACTCACCGGCTGAAACCCCGATGAAACCCTTAGTGGCAGTCAACAGGCAGGCTAGAGATTACGGTTCTAATCACGACTTAGTAGATCAAACTGATGCAGCACTAAGTATGAAAAGAAAAGCAACATCTAGACAATCAAGCCCTTGGCTGATTTTCAGGGTGGTAGATGCCTAAGTTAATCTAATCTAATATAACGATTTAGCCGGTATCGGCAGAAACCCTAAAACGAGAGACAGCCGATAGGACCAAATCGAGATACTAAAATTAGATTCAATCAGAGACATATGGTAAATAATCAGGCAAAGACATCAACTGAATCGAAGCAATCCAAGAGGTCGAATGTACTGATCCAGCCTTGGACGATGCCAACGTAGCCAATACGATTGCCTGAGCCGGTGGGACCTTGGACTTACCCCTTCGCCGGAGACTGATGCAGCCCCGCGTCAGGTGCCAAGTTCCACCGGATGACAAAGTAGAACAGATAAAAGAAAGGTGGCGATGCGCCAAGTTGTATTGATCGAGAGATGATTTACATGAACCCCGGGCTTACATATTTATACCCGTGGGATGACAAAGATCCTAACAGATTACAAAACAGACTTTCCTAAAGATAAAGTAGGAAACTAACAACCTCTTCCTAATTAATAGATACAAGTCGTATCCTCCCTGGACTCGGTTTCTTCTGGATAAGATCTTCTCAAACCGAATCTAACAAGAACCCGACTGCTGGAAATATGGACCCTCTATCTGCTGTCGCAAAACTCTCAGCCGATTCTGCTTCGAGCCGATACTAACCCTTAGCCGATAAGGACTTCGGGGCTTACCAAATTTTTGCGTTAACAAAGAGCAAGGCAAGTTATGCTATATTATTGATCATATTGCTCCCATTTTGCTAAAATATCATGTTTATTCTACTAAACTACATTTATTTTGAAATGTCATCATATGGAGAATATTACACCTTATGGTTAGTAGTAAGCCCTTGCTTGCCATCCTGATCCTTGATATACCTGGGCAACAACATGACTAATTTATAGGCCTAGGCTATGCTTATACTTGCTTAGACTCACTAGCACACTAAATGGGTCATTTCATCTAGACAACATTATTTTGGACACATGAAATGAAATATATAAACCGAGGACTTTGTGGATCGGACTAATAACTAAAACATAATGAATGGTGGGCTATGGGCGCTATGGTTTTGATAGTGGCGCCCATGGCATTTAAGTACCGGTTCACGGGAAACCTCGGAAGAATGACCATACAAACCACAAGCCAGAATGGGCAACAGTGGGTCCTGTAGTGTAGCCTTTCCTAGCCGACAAACCCTGGCAAGGGTGAGCATGATGGAGTTGTAGCCAGCCGAGGGCTTACCGGTTGCTAGACTGTCGGATTCACTGTGGCACTCGGGAGGGCTGCCCATGGCCCAAGAACGGGAGTGGGGGCGAAACCCTGGTGTGGTTCGCTTAGTTAGCAGGGGTTTATACAAAAGGTCCTATCACAGTCCCTTTCCGGGGTACAATGGCGGTATTTCAGCACATGGGAGACCGTGTTGTGGGGCTGTGTCTTGAGGGTACAGATGTACACCTCTGATCAGAGTTAAAACTATTCGAATAGCCATGCCCGCGGTTATGGGCGATCGACCGATTCGTCGTGATTAGTCCTACACTGCTAAGACCTGATTAATGGAACATGACTAGTAAATTTGGATGGTTTGGACCTGTCGCAACATGGGGATAACGTTGGGCAGTGTTGGATTTAATATGAGTTAATCATTTAATTTACCACTATTTTATCGTGTTCAAATCTCCTCTTATTTGCGAAAACACTAGCTGTTTGTGCTAAAGGCAAACCCTAGCCAAATCCTTGTCCCCCCTTGCATTCATACCTTCTCTATTCTAGTATGACTTGCTGAGTAGGTGGAAGTACTCATCCTTGCCTCATCACCGAACTCGAGCAAGAAGTGAAGAAGAAGAAGAAGTTGAGTAGGCTTTGTCCCGCACTCGGAAGATGCCTGTGGAGTGGTTGAAGCCGCGCCGCAAGCATCAAGATTAGGCTTAGACCCTTTTCTTTTTCCGCTGCTCTTTTGTAATTTTTTGTAATGTTTCTAAGATGTGGAACCGTAATATCAACAATTGTCGTATGTGTACCTGGCTGGTCCGGACAGGATTTTAATACACATATAACTTCGGAAATTCCAGTTTGAATTTTTGGGTGTGACAAGTTGGTATCAAAGCCAATTCCAGACCATAAGAAAAGCCAAATGGAAAACCCTAGGAGCCCTCAGGATTTTCCCATATGCAAGTCCTTGCATTTGGAGTTGTTTCGGGAAAATGGGACTCTGTTTCCTCAGGTGTGGGAAAAATTTTGATCGTTTTTTAAAAGAGGAGAAATTTGAAAACCAGGACAGTCTAGGTGATAGGACTTTGAAACTAAATTTGAATAAAAAACCATTTGCAATCTTATTTGACCGTTAGTCAGGATTTTTTTGAAGGGAACAAAGTCCTAAGTCAAGATAGGAGGAAATGACCGCTGATTTTATACTTAATATAACTAAGCATTTATTTTTAAGCATTACCTCATCATCTAGGGGATGTCATTAGAAGCTTTACTTAGCCTCATGAAAATGTTTCATAAAACCCTTCTTTACTCATTTACTTCACTTGAGTCCTTTACCGTTTATTTAACTTGGGTTTGAGCATGCATTGATCCCCTACCTTGTCTTCTCTAGATGGCAGGCCGTCCCGTCACCAACCATGGTGAGGGTCTGGAGGGTTTCGTTGCTGAGCTGGCAAGGATGGCCTTGGTAGTGGGCTATCCTGGCGCACCCGAGTACACCGCCGTCTCACCATTCGGCAGTGAGTTGCCCCATCAGGTCCGTTTGGAGGTGCACGGTTTCGTTGGCACCAACTCCCGAACATGGTGGTCACTGCTTCGGGAGGAACGGACGAGCATGCTTGCCAAGAGGCTGCTTACCTGATGCTTGCCAAGAGCATGCTTGCCAAGGGAGATGCACGACTACCATCTCCGCCACTCGCCTACCGTTCCATCCCGGCGCGGAAGCTCGTCGGTGGTCGCTCCTTCCAATCGGGCGCAGAGGAGAATGACACCACCTTTACTCACATGAGGACTATGATTAAAGGGTTGGACAAGATGCATTCAGATCTTCACATGGCGGCCAAAACCTTGAACGACCAGAAGATCCTCAAGATCAAGAGCCTGAAGGATGAGGTGGATTGCCTCAAGAAGGAAATCGCCACCCTAAAGGGACTTTCGGTCCCCAACATCCTCCGGATCAGGATCACGCCTCGGAAGACCACCAAGGCCCTGTGTGGATGCGAGATGGCGCCTAGGATTAGCTCTCTGCTCCGCCACCTTCCCCAGCTCCCGCACCGGTGCACATTCCTACTCCCGCCCGGTCCCTGCTCGACTCTAAGCGGAGGAGAAAGAGGAGGATGGATCTCCGTGTCCAGCAGCAGCAGAGGCAGTAGCAGTGGCAACTCCAAGACCCCAGGTGGAAAAGTGGAGTTTACAAACTCTCGGAGTCGCTCGAAGGAGAAGGTAGTCGGGGACTCCCAGGAGAGTGGATTCGACTCCACCGACTGCAGAAGCCGCTCTGACCGCTAGAGTGTCGCCACCCTTAGTTTACCGTTTTTCCTAGTTTTCCTACTTGTTAGTTGTTGTGTGCTAGGAGTGTTGTGTGTGGGGTAGCGGTCAACCTGTATCAAGTGTGGGTATGGGTTGTCCAGTTAAGGATGTTGAGTGTGTTTTAAGTGTTTTAATAAAGAACAGATCAAAACAAGTAATAAAGTTTAGCTTCTCAGTCCAATCTGTTTTACTCCTTCACTCTCCTTGTTCGACCCGCTCCTTCAGATGGTGAACACCAGGAATGGCAGCACCAACACCAACGCTGAGTCAGCAGAGAAAAACACCAGGGCTAATGGCAACACCCCACCTCCGCCACCCGAGAACATCACTTTGGCTCAAGTCTTAGCTAACCAAACCCAAATGAGGGCTGCAATGATGCAGCAAATGCAACAACAACATCAACGAGATGCGGTTGCAAATGATGCGCAAGTTTAGCAACAAAAACGAGAACAATAATAACTAGTTCGCACCGCCACCTCCCCCTCAAAACAAGTTGTCAGAATTTCTCCGTGTCCGACCCCTGACCTTCTCTAGCACCACCAATCCTATGGAAGCCAACGATTGGCTCAATGCCATAGAGAAGAAGATGCACCTTCTACAGTGCACAGTCCAAGAAAGGGTGTCCTTTGCCACCCACCAACTTCAAGGACCCGCCTCGGCATGGTGGGATAACCTCCTAGTCACTTGCCGGGCAGACGCACCTGCCGTCACTTGGGAAGAATTCTGCCAGCAATTCCAAAAAGCACACATTTCCGAAGGGATTGTGGCACAGAAAAAGAGGGAGTTCAGATCCCTCGAGCAAGGAAACCAAACGGTCACCGAATACCTGCACGAATTTAATCGCCTGGCACGTTATGCACCGAAAGACGTGCGCACCGACGCCGAGCGTCAAGAAAAGTCCTTGGCCAGACTTGACGATGAGTTAACGGACAAACTCATCTCGGGTGAATACGCAGATTTAGAAAAGTTGGTCGACAAAGCTATTCGTCAAGAAGATCAGCGCAACAAGATGCTGAAGAAACTAAAGGCTGTTCAGCTCAGACCACAGCCTCAACAAGGCAACCCCCAACGGCCACGTTTCACTCCCGGAGGTCAGGGTGGATCTACCACAATGATCGTCCGCCAGCATCGACCTTACCACCCTGGAAATTTCCAAACCAGTGGAAGCTGCATCGGGCAGCAACAACGGAATCCTGCCCCGCGTCCTCCAACGGCGCCATCGCAACAACCGCCTAAGCCAGCACAGCCGAAGAAGGACCTTGGAATCAAACCAAGCAACTGCTTCAACTGTGGAGAGCCTGGGCATTTTGCGAACAAAGTGTCCAAAGCCTAAGTGTGCACCTCGATTCGTCCAAGCAAGGGTGAATCACGCGTCGGCAGAGGAAGCCCAGAACGCACCAGAAGTAATACTGGGTATGTTCCCTGTGAATCCTTTCTCGAATCAGTCTTGTTTGATTCAGGTGCAACCCATTCGTTCATATCAAAAGCATTCGTTGGGACACATGGGATGTCCGTATTGAAACTTAAGATACCCATGCAGGTTCAAACCCCGAAAAGCATTTGAACACCGCCCATTTCTGCCCTTCAGTGGCGATAGAAATCCAAGGGACCCCATTTCTATCCAACCTTATCCTTCTGGAATCTGAAGGCCTAGATATCATCCTTGGGATGGACTAGTTGACCCGTTATAAGGGCCTGATCGATTGTGTGAGCCGCACGATCACCTTGACAAATGGTGAAGGCAAGGAAGTGATCTTCCACTCCCCTAAACCATCAGGGTTAGTAGCAAGCCTGAAACGGATCTCGGTCAAGGAGAAACTTGAAGGGGAAGGAAAAGACCCAAAGAAGATAGAGGAAATCCCCGTGGTTTGCGAGTATCTGGATGTTTTTCCCGAAGACCTTACCACAATGCCACCTGAAAGAGAGATAGAGTTCCGAATTGACCTGATTCTTGGAACTGCTCCGATCCACAAGAGGCCCTATCGGATGGGAGCCAATGAGTTAGCGGAAGTGAAGAAGCAAGTGGACGAGCAATTGCAGAAGGGTTTCATTCACCCAAGTACGTCACCTTGGGGTGCTCCAGTAATATTTGTGGAGAAAAAGGATAAGACTAAGAGGATGTGCATCGACTATCGTGCAATCAACGAGGTCACTATTAAGAACAAGTATCCACTACCTCAGATCGATGACCTGTTTGATCAACTGAAGGGAGCAAAGGTGCTCTTCAAGATAGACCTGCGGTCAGGCTATCATTAGCTAAGGATTCGAGAGGAAGACATTCCCAAGATAGCTTTTATCACTCGGTATGGCTTGTATGAGTGCACGGTCATGTCTTTCGGACTTACCAATGCACCCGCATTCTTCATGAACTTTATGAATAAGGTGTTCATGGAATTCTTGGACAAGTTCATCGTAGTGTTCATCGATGACATTCTGATCTATTCCAAGACAGAAGAAGAGCATGAGCACCATCTCCGGTTGGCACTCGAAAAGTTAAGAGACCATCAGCTCTATGCTAAGTTCAGCAAGTGTGCCTTTTGGTTAAAGGAAGTGCAATTCCTTGGTCATATTGTGAATGCCCAAGGAGTCGCGGTGGATCCTTCTAATGTGGAATCAGTAACCAAGTGGACTCCACCCAAAACCGTCACCCAAATCAGGAGTTTTCTTGGACTTGCGGGATATTACCGTCGGTTCATTGAGAATTCTCTAAAATTGCGAAGCCTATCACCTAGTTGTTGAAAAAGGATGAAAAGTTTAAGTGGACCCGAGTGCGACAATAGTTTTGAAGAACTTAAGAGAAAGTCGGTGTCCGCACCGCATTGATCTTGCTAGATCAAACCAAGGATTTTTAACTATTGTGACACATCTTGCCAAGGGTTAGGTTGTGTGTTGATGCAAGAAGGAAAAGTGGTCGCTTATGCTTTTCGCCAGTTGCGACCACATCAGTCTAACTATCCAACCCATGACTTGGTACTAGCGGCAGTCGTCCATGCTTTGAAAATATGGCGACATTACCTGGTCAGTAATCGATGTGAAGTGTCTACGGATCATAAGAGCCTGAAATACATTTTCACCTAATCGGGCTTGAACCTCCGTCAGCGGAAGTGATTAGAGTTGATCAAGGATTATGACCTAAGTATACACTATCATCCTAGCAAAGCTAACGTGGTAGCTGATGCTTTGAGCCGAAAGAGTTACTGCAACTCCATCCACACAAAAGGGAGATGTGAATAGTTACAACGAGACCTAGAGCGCCTAAATCTAGAAATTGTTGAGCCCAGATTTGTGGCCGCTCTTGAAGCTCAACCCACTCATAGACCAAATCCGAATAGCTCAAGCCTCGGATCCTGACATAGCCGAGCTTAAGAAGAACATGAGGGTTGGATAAGCTCGCGACTTTACGGAGGACAAGCATGGAACGATCTAGATGGGCACAAGGATGTGCGTACGGAGGATAAAGAACTCGAAAAAGTTGATCCTTACCGAAGCTCATCAGAGTCAGTACTCTATCCATCCAGGGAGCACCAAGATGTACCAGGACCTGAAGGAAAAGTTTTGGTGGGTCAGTATGAAAAGAGAAATAGCAGAGTTCGTGGCATTATGTGACGTATGCCAACGAGTGAAGGCAGAACACCAAAGACCTGTAGGGTTACTACAGCCACTCCAAATCCTGGATTGGAAATGGGAAGAAATCGGAATGGAATTCATCACCGGATTACCTCGGACATCGTCAGGGCACGATTCCATCCGGGTTATTATTGACCGACTCACTAAAGTGGCTCACTTCATCCCAAGCACACCACCTACTCGGAAAGAAACGGCGTAACGTATCTCGCAAGGATCATGTGTCTTCATGGGGTACCTAAGAAAATATTATCAGATCGTGGTCGTCAGTTCACCTCCAAGTTTTGGCAGAAGCTATAGAAAGAACTTGGCACCCGGTTGAACTTCAGTACGGCCTATCACCCGCAAACCGATGGTCAGACCGAGCGCGTGAATCAGATTTTGGAAGACATGTTGCAAGCCTGTGCTCTCGATTTCGGAGTAGCATGGGACAAGAGTCTGCCCTACGCGGAGTTCTCTTACAACAACAGTTACTAGGCCAGTTTGCAGATGACACCTTTTGAAGTGCTGTATGGATGGAAGTGTCGTACCCCGCTCTTTTGGGACCAAACTGGCGAGTCTCAGTAAGGGAAAGGTCAGGACAGTAAGGGAAAGGCTAAGAATTGCGCAATCTCAACAGAAGAGTTACGCAGACAACCGTCAAAGGGATCTAGATTTCAAGGCAGGTGATTATGGGTATATTCGTGTCACCTCGCCGGGAGTACACCGTTTTCAAACTAAAGGCAAGTTGGCACCATGTTTTATGGGAACATATCGGATTCAGGAATGTCGAGGAGAAGTAGCCTACTGGCTTGAGCTTCCACCCTCCATGGCCAGCATCCATGATGTATTCCACGTCTCACAACTTAAAAAGTGTCTAAGAGAGCCAGAAGAACAGACGAGCCCAGATCAGATCAAGATTCGGGAAGATTTGACTTATGTGGTGAAACCGGCGCGTATCCTCGAAACCGGCGAGCGGAGAACCCGGAACAAGGTTATCGGGTTCTCGAGTTCGGTGGACTCATCACTCAGAAGAAGAAGCCACCTGGGAAAGGGAAGATGAACTAAAGGCCGCTCATCCCTATCTTTTTGCCAGTACCTCCGAATCTCGGGGTCGAGATTCCGTTTAAGGGAGGTAGGTTTGTCACACACTGAGGTATTTTCTTTTTTTGAAAAAATCCTTAAAGAAAAATCACAAAGAAAATAGTTGGAAATTAACCTGGAGCAAATAAATAATTTTAAAATGCAAACTCTAATTGGAAATGGCATGGTAGGATTTTTTTCTAAATTCTACATGTCGAAATTCACTAACTGGATTTTTAGTGGAATTTTCAGAGCACTAGAAATAATTTTTAATCAATTAAAATCAAAATTAGAATTAATAAATCCTTGAAAAAATCCTTTTCTCTCTCCTCCGTCCTTTTCCCACCCATTCGGCCTTGGGCCGCCGGCCTGAGCCGCCGGCCCGTGCTCTCCCGCTCTCCCTTGCGGGCCGGCCAAAGGCCACGGCCCGTTTGCCCTCCAAAAATTAAGTCCACCGCGCCTCCCCTTCTCCTCAGGACACGAGGAGGGGCCCACCCGTCGAGCCCATCCCCTACTTCCGGCCGCGCCGTCGCCATTCACGCCGCCCATTCCTGCGCTTATAGCGGCCATCCCCGTCGTCCCGCGCGCCTTAAACCTCCGCCATCACTCCCCCGCCTCTCCCGCCGGCCTTAATTGCCCGATCGCCGCTCCTGCGCCCTCTAATGGCCAAAGTTAACCGCCGGCCATTAATCCCCCAAATCTCTCCCTCTTACTCCGGTGAGCAATTACGCCGTCTCCCGGCCACCACCGACCTCCCCGCGGCCTATAAAAGCCGGTCCTCGTCCTCCTCATCCTCCCCACACCATCGTGCAAGCTCCTCTCTCTCTCTCTCCCACTCTCGCACCGTGCGCCTAAGTCCCGCCGCCGTTCGTCGGCCTTCGGCCGGGACTTCCCGCTGTCCCGAGCCGCCCCAGACCTCGTCGCCGCCTCCATTTCCATCCCCGGTGCCCGAGCTCCCTCGGCTGCCCCACTCCGTCGCTACCTGACACCTCCCGAGCCGCCTGCGTCATCATTTTCCTCGACTCCGGCAACCCGCGGTAAGCCGCCCCTCCCCTTCCCCTCTCGGGTCGAATGCGCGTCGCAACTCCCGAGTGTGCGTGGCTTCGTCCGCGCGTGAGCCGTGGTACTCCGCCTGTTTCAGTAGCTTTCCTGTTTCCTGTTTCAGTAGCTTTTGTTTCTTGTTTCAGTAGCTTTTTAGCCTGTTTATTGAAGTGTCTTGTTTGTCGTGTAGATCTTGGTAGTTCCTCTGATCTCGTGTACTTCGAAGTCATCGCGGAGTTTCCTCAGTCCAAAGAGCAAGGCAAGTCATGCTATATTATTGATCATATTGCTCCCATTTTGCTAAAATACCCTATTTATTCTACTAAACTGCATTTATTTTGAAATGTCATCTTATGGGGAATATTACACCTTATGGTTAGTAGTGAGCCCTAGGCTTGCCATCCTGATCCTTGATATACCTGGGCAACAATATGACTAGTTTATAGGCCTAGGCTATGCTTAGACTTGCTTAGACTCACTAGCACACTAAATGGGTTATTTCATTTAGACGATATTATTTTGGACACATGAAATGAAAGATATCAACCGAGCACTTTGTGGACCGAACTAATAACTAAAACATGACGAATGGTGGGCTTTGGGCGCTGTTGTTTTTATAGTAGGGCCCATGGCATTTATGGACTGGTTCACGGGAAACCTCGGAAGAATGACCATACAAACCACAAGCCAGAATGGGCAACAGTGGGTCCTGTAGTGTAGCCTTTCCTAGCCGACAAACCCTGGCAAGGGTGAGCGTGATGGAGTTGATGTCGGCTGGGGGCATACCGGTTGCTGGGCTGCCGGATTCACCGTAGCACTCGGGGGGGCTGCCCACGGCCTAGGAACGGGAGTGGGGGCAAAACCTTGGTGTGGTTCACTTCGTTAGCTGGGGGTTATATGAAAGGTCCTATCACGGTCCCTTTCCGAGGTACCGTGGCGATATTCTAGCGCACGAGAGATCGTGTTGTGGGGCTATGTCTTGTGGGTACAGATGTACACCTCTCGATCAAAGTTAAAACTATTTGAATAGTCGTGCCCGCGGTTATGGGCGATCGACCGAATTCACCATGATTAGTCCCACACTACTAAGACCTGATTAATGGAACATGACTAGTAAATTTGGATGGTTTGGGCCTGTCGCAACGTGGGGATAACGTTGGGCAGTGTTGGATTTAATATGAAATTAATCATTTAATTTACCACTATTTATCATGTTCAAATCTCCTCTTATTTGCGAAAACACTAGCTATTTGTGCTAAAGGCAAACCTTAGCCAAATCCTTGTCCCTCCCTTGCATTCATACCTTCTCTATTCTGGTATGACTTGCTGAGTAGGTGGAAGTACTCATCCTTGCCTCATCACCAGAACCTGAGCAAGAAGCTGAAGAAGAAGAAGAAGTTGAGTAGGCTTTATCCTGCACTCTGGAAGATGCCTGTGGAGTGGTTGAAGCCGCGCTGCAAGTGTCAAGATTAGGCTTAGACCCTTTTCTTTTTTTGCTGCTTTTTTGTAATCTTTTTGTAATATTTCTAAGACGTGGAACTGTAATATTAACAATTGTCGTATGTGTACCCTGACTGGTCCTGTACAAGGATTTTAATACACATATAGCTTCAGAAATTCTGGTTTGAATTTCCGGGCGTGACATTACCCGATGAAGACAAAGCTCCTAAACTACCTTCTGGACAGGCTTGGTCAGACCAGCACAGGGGTCCGGTCAGATCGGCCATGGGCCATTTGTTAGATTGGGTGTAGGGCCCGGTCACTTTCCCTTTGCGTCAGCTCGGCTCTTGGGCAGTGTCGGTCAAACTGGTTCTGTGGCCGCCAGTCAGACGGGCCAGAGGGCTCAGTCAGACCGATGTTGTGTTGGTACTTGTTACGATCACAGCTAAATCCACAAGCGCATGGATACCATTGTAGCACTTCACTTAGAGTATTCCAAGGGTATCGAATCACAAAGAACGTGTGTGTATATCTAGGAAAAAGATTCTATCGAAGGACAACAACATATGGTAGGCTTAGGCTAGAGAGGATTCCTATGGATTAATGAACTAAACTTAAGTTAAAGGTAAAACTCTATCGATTGCTTCAGGCACCGATTCACCCTAGTCTGCCAAGAGACTCTGGCCTATAGCTCTATGATGTATCTGAACATGGAGAGATATAAAGGACAGACAAGGCTTTTACCACCTTCCGCCTACCTCACTTGGTGGAGCACACAACAAACCAAGATCGCTAACCTAGACACCACGTCTAAGCTATTAATTACTACTCTAGCCTCGCGCAGGAACTTTCTTCTTTATCTAGATTCCTAGTACTAGAGCACTTAATATAAATACTCAGCGATGGACCCAGAGCGATGAGAAGCACCCATCGAGGCACAAGCGAGGAGAGAACCCCGACAACTCTGGCCCTCCTCCGGAACTTCTCCTCACTCTCTACCTATTTTCTCCACTACTAAAGTGATGCCTAAAATATAAAAGTGAGTTGTACCTCACTTTGTTGTGCATTGAGAAATGGTTTGAGTTCCTCCTTTTATAGTCTTGTAATGACGGGTATATGGTGGTTTGGGAGGTCGGTGCGCCAGTAACCCTCATTAGGGAGCTATCAGGGATGTCCATGTGGAAGGCTAGGTTGAGAGGTGGCGATGATGTTCGGCCGACCTTTGGGTCCCACCTCTCTCCACCATCTTCTTCTAGGGGCTGACATGTGGTTTGGCCCCACTTTAAGTTGGTTTTGACTATCATGTGGGCCCCCCAATCCTTGTGCTTGCGTATGATTGGCCGGAGGTACGTATCATCACATGGCGGGTGTAAATTCATCCAAAATTACCAGAATATGAATATCTATCAAACCTTGTGGAAATGGTTAGTAATAAACTCCTACCACTAAGTTTGACATTTTATTTCGTATTCTTTTATGCAGGAGTTGATGGTTATAGTATGTACTTAATGACTGTCAACACGTTGCGCATTCTGTTGGATGTGGCTTTGGTCTTCTCGCCTTGTACCACCTCGGCTTCTTCCCCAATAGGAATTGGTACATCATGAGACCCCACCTTGATGGTAATCACCTCTGAAGTCCTTGTCTCCACCTTGACGTGCTTCTCTCCTCCTCTCTCCTCCTCAAACTGATTTTTGATTGAAACCAACTTCTGCTTGATTAAGATAACTGGTCATGTACTAACCTTCGTGGCTCCACCCAACCTTGACAAAATTGCATTGGCGGCATTGGTGGCATAAACATGTACATTGGCAGTAGTGCCCCCCATGGAATGACTTGAGGATTGTATGGAAAA
Source organism: Oryza australiensis (assembly GCA_019925245.2). Classification (NCBI taxonomy): domain Eukaryota; kingdom Viridiplantae; phylum Streptophyta; class Magnoliopsida; order Poales; family Poaceae; genus Oryza; species Oryza australiensis. The sequence continues at coordinate 1,226,669 of JAIFGZ020000260.1, read as the reverse complement.
GGTTGCTCCAATTGTGTTGGTGATTGACCAAATCTCTCTCTAGGAGACGATCTTTGTCTTTTCCCTTTGTTAGGATGTTGCTTGGCATTCCCTCTCTCATACTTGTTTAAATGACTCAAAAGACACCTTCGGCTTTGTGGTGTTTTAGAGCTCAAAGCGTCACTCTTGTTCTCTTTCCAAAAACAAATCTCCGAACAATAATCTTAAGCCGAGGCTCTCCATTTACTACTCTCTTCCCCTTAGTAGATTTGGCTTGCTCTGGCCAAGTCAACACATTCTTGTCATCAAAGTCAATGGTATTCACCGGGAAAGGATCTTGACTAGGCTTCATCTTGGAACCCTCGGTAAATTTTGCTAATCCTCCAATGTAGAGGGAGAGTAATATGTGGTGGATGTGCACAAGATGGATCATGAAAGTTTGAAAAGAATCTAACAAGGGTTAGAACAATTTGACTAAACTCAAAATGATAGCAAGCAACATATGTATAGAGTTCATCAATATGATTGACATATGGCTTTGGTAAGAATAAAACATTAATGAGGAGTATGTAAAGTTATATCATTTTTTGTTTTATAAAATCCCCAAGGATTCAACAGAGAAGAGTAAAGTTCCTACTATTAGGCAATCTCTCATTCATCAATTAGTTAGATCAAATGTGTTCTAATTGGTATATGTTCACAAGCAACAAGTAATATGCTAGGAATAAAAAGTATGCGAGACATTTGCATGCAAGTTATATACTCTATTTGAAATACCCAGGCTCTTTTTTACTTTTGAGTTTAATTTTTAGATATGTTCCATGGCAAAAATTAACCAACTCAAAACTTAGGGAGATGTAGGGATAAACGTGCAAACCATCGCTTAATGCGAGTGTGAAGACGAGCAGCTTTGTGTGTCAGGGTTGCTACGTCTCATCTTGTGAATGTGCGGAGTCGTGGTGTAGCACGGACATGGGTGATCTTGTCATGTGAGTGTATAGTATGAACGCAAGATCACCTCCACATTTGTTCTTGTACTTGGGTTGCTTTAATGATAACAAAAGAAAAAAGGTGAAAGCAAACGGACTTGGCCGGTCAAAACCCGGGGAGGGGTCTTTCTGTTTTATTTTATTCAAATGAATGGAAGTAAACTTACCTTGAAACATACCTTGGGGACTTACCTTATTGGACGATTGTGCGCACAAAGGCTCGGAGGTGAAGGTGCCACCCATGGGTCGGCGAACAAGGGGTTCATCCGAACCCTCGTGGGCCCAGCTCAGGAGTGAAGATAATTGGGCTTGGCCTAGATATGGTCCAGCCCTAAAATCTCAGGGACAGTTTCTGGAAAGACGTGCAAATCGACCAAATTCACCACATCCAATTCCCGAAGTGGATTTTTGATCTGTTCTAGGAAAACTTTTAAATGACGACCATTTACCTTGAAGACATTACTCGTCGTCCTGAACCATGACTGCTCCATGCGATGGGGTATCAATGACGGTGCACGGTCCCATCCATTTGCTCCATAGTTTTCCATGCCTGAAGAGTTTCACCCTGGAGTTGAATAGCAACACTTTGTCTCCTGCCTTGAACTCCTTTGCCTTGATCCACTTATCATGTCATCTTTTTGTTCTTTCCTTATAAATTCTAGCATTGTGATAAGCCTTGTCCCTCCATTCCCCCAGTTCCGATAGTTGGATCTGTCTATGTTGTCCGGCTTGTCCAAAGTCCATATTCCACTTTCGGATGGCCCAGTGCGCCCTGTGTTCCAACTTGACAGGTAGATGGTACGTTTTTCCATATATGAGCTGGTAGGGTGACATTGCCGATGGGTGTCTTGTATTCTGTCCTATATACCCAAAGTGCATCGGGTAGCTTATTCTTTCATGCCTTCCCTATCACATGTATGGTCTTCTGCAGAATGTTTTTGATTTGTTTGTTGGATGTTTCTGCTTGAGCACTTGTTTGGAGATGGTATGGAGTTGCTATGCTGTTATATACACCAAGCTCTTGTAAGAAGTTTCGGAAGGTCTTATCCATGAAGTGAGACCATCCGTCACTTATTACCATCTGCGGCATTCCAAAACGAGAAAAGATGACCTCATGGAACATCTTGCATGCATTTTTGGCGTCAGTGGCTTAGCATGGCATTGCTTCCACCCACTTGGACACATAGTCGATAGCCACCAGGATGTGCTCGCAATCATGGGACTTTGGGAAGGGTCCCAAGTAGTCGATGCCCCATACATCAAATAGTTCCACTTGAAGGTTGTATGTTAGGGGCATCGCATCATGAGCAGTGACACCTCCATGCTTCGGGCACCTTGCACACCTCTGAATGAATTCTCTTGTATCTTCATACATTGTTGGCCAAAAGAATCCACTCTGCCAGATCTTTGCTTGCATGCGAAATGCACCATAGTGGCCTCCATATGGTGCTACATGACATTTCTCGATGATCTGGGTGTCTTCAGCTGTTGGTACACACTTTCTAAGTAGGCCATCTGCACAGACTCGGTATAGGTATGGCTCATCCCATAAATGCCTTATGCTCTCATAAATGAGTCTCCTTTTGTTCTCCTCTGGTGGTACAAATCCTGTTGATAAGGACATCTTCGTCGTGTCTACACCAAGTCCAACTTCATCTACCAATAATGCATGTGCCCAAGTCCATGAAGGACCGATCACGCGTAGTCGTGCAAGGGAACTTCAACAACAGGTGAACTCCATCCTTACTACCCATGATATATCTACTCATGAGAATTGTTTACTAAATAAATCTTGTGTTTTAACCTTGCTTAGGTTCACACATGAGGACATGGAGCATCCAGACCTAAACAGAGGCCGCCAAGAATGCTAAGAACGCTAAGACCTGATTGGACGTGTTCGGACGTCCGAACATGATGTCAATCCAGCCATCACTGCGAGCAGAATACGAAGAGTTAGAAGGTGTGCGACCTATGAATGGAAATCTTATCAAGTCTAGCTTCATGTCCACCAAATGGTTCATAAATTGGTGTTCCCAATCAAAAGTTATGAGCCATTTACTGGAGACTGCACAGAAAGCCAATAGTCTATTTGATGTTTAAGTTTCCATGCAAAACTGTGCTATTATACAATAATTCGTGGTGCATACTGCATATGGCTGGAAAGCTTATTGAGTCTACTTTCACACTCAACAAACGGATCATCAATTAGAGTTCCCAAGATGGAGTTATGGCCAAATTACTGAAGACTACACAGAAGACCAACAGCCTCCCGAGGCCACTTCGGGAGTTGTTTTTGTGGAAGCATTTTCACATACTATGCCTCTTCATTTCCATTTTGGTTTTGCACCCATCTAGGAGAGTTGTTCCTAGTATAAATATCCCCTTGATCCTAAAGCAAAGACAACTTTTGATCATTTGATAAACCGATACGGTATATTGCAGTCGAGCTGCTTGAGTGTCTAGTCACCTTTGTTCTTGCTAGTTCATCGTGAGCTTGTGAGAAACATCTCTCTGAGGTCTCCTAACTCGTGCTCTACGGTTCCAGTACGGCTGCACTGTTTTGTGTGGATTAGTCCCCGCTTTTGTTTCTGCGATCGTTTGGAGATCGAGTCAAAGTCTTTGTGGTTTGAGTGCCTCTCTCCCCGTCACTTGGTCGCATCCAATCTTGGCAGGTATAAAGCTAGTTACCCCACTATTTTCAGCAAGTTGTTTTGTTCGTGATCCTACCGTCGTGAAGATCAGGCCACCCTGAGATCGATCCCTCACAATTCCTATGACCATAAAGTTCACAATATTTGCATACCAAGGGTTCGAGTCTATAACCTTTAGCAGCATGTCATCCCGTTGAAAATCATTTATCAGCAGTTCCTGCATGTTAGTGATTTGCATACATGACAAATGATCTGGTACATAATTTTTTACTCCCTTTTTATCTTTAATTTCAAGATCAAATTGTTGGAGTAGAAGAAGACATCTAATAAGCCGAGGTTTTGCATCTTTTTTAGTGAATAGGTATTTAAGTGCGGGGTGATCAGTGTAAACAATGACCTTAGCTACTACGAAGTAAGATATGAATTTATGAATTGCAAAAACAATGGCAAAGAGCTCCTCAGTTTTGGTATAATTTAACTGAGCACTTGTCAACGTTTTACTAGCATATGCGATAGCATGGTGTTTCTTATCATCAGTTTGGCTGAGAACAGCACCTACAACATAATCACTAGCATCGCACATGATTTAAAATGAAAGCAGCCAATTAGGGGGTTGAATGATTGGTGCTGAAATGATTGCTTCTTTTAAGGTGTTAAAAGATTTTAAGCACTCATCATAAAAGTTAAAGGGAGCATCCTTAGCCAACAGACCGGTTATGGTTCTAGCAACTAAAGAGAAGTCTTTAAGGAATCGACGGTAGAAACTCGTCTGTCCCAATAAGCTATAGACTCCTTTAACGTTGGTAGGAGGTGAAAGTTGTTGTATTACTTCAATTTTAGCTCTATCCATCTCTACTCCCCTTTCGAAGACTCGGTGTCCTACGACTATACATTCACAGACCATGAAGTGGCACTTTTCCCAATTAAGCACCAAGTCTTTTTTTGACACCGTTGCAAGATCTTCTCTAAATTTTCGAGACAATGATCAAAAGTGTGGAGATTATGGCAATCGGATATCCACATGGCAAGCTTATCCGACTGGAGATAGGGACAGGTTGCGCCTGCTAATTATGTAAACCGACTATGACTTGGGTGTTACGTTGCCGATTAGATAAGGCAACGGCTCATAGTCATGGTTTGGTAAGATTGAGGAAACCAACTTAGAGTAAGATAGGGTTCCGACTTATAAGCCCGCCTCCCAAGACTATATAAGGGGAGTAAGGGGCGTCCCTTGAGGGATATGAGTTTTCTGAACTACAAATCTTGAGATTAATATACACTCGGTGGATCGAATCCCCGAAACAGGAGTAGGGTATTACCTCATGAGAGGGCCTGAACCTGTCTAAACCTTGTTTTCCACCTAACCCATCGAGTTTGGCGATCTTGACTGCACCCCCAATTTTCTATTGCCGAAACCAAGTTTCGACAGTTGGCGCGCCAGGTAGGGGCCCGCGCGTCAAGACTTCTTTGACAATCTCGCTGGCAAGCGCGATGGGATCTTCTTCAGGCACCAGCGACTTCGCCGCCAACGACTTCAACAAGTTCTCCTCCTTCGACTCGGATTCGGACCAGTCGGGAGGGGAAACCCACTCGGCGCCGTTCGGGCTACCGAACAACGTCAAAATCTGCGACAAAATCTTGAGTTCCAAGATGCAGTCCATCCACTCTGATGGAGGAATCCACTCGGTGCCGTTCGGGCTACCGAACGCTGCCAAGATCTACAGCTATCTCCTCACCTCCCCGTCGGAACCAATCTACTCAGGAGAAAACCTCTCGGCGCCGTTTGGACTACCAAACGCCGCTGAGATCTACTGCAAGCTCCTCTCCCCCGAGTCGGGGTCGACCCACTCGGAGGTGTCCACGTCATCAAGCTACGACTCAGATTGGAACGATCCAGATCCAAGCAACCCAGGTTCGAGGGAAGTCGCGGTCATCCTCCAACCGTTCGGGTCATGCTCATCCCCGGAGCTCGACGAATACCTCAGCTCTTCAGGATTTGACGACCTTTATGGCATCCCCTCGGACGAAGCCAACGACTCCGACTACGACAAGGACTACGAGCCGAAGTGCTTCGACGTCCTCATGGCTGAGGTGGCCGAGACCGACTCAGCCATGGCCCGTAGGCTCGCAGAAGAAGAACGAGCCAGACTTGAGCAAGAGCGCAAGCTGGCGGAAGAAGAAAAGAAGCGCAAGGAGGAAGCCGATAGAAGAAAGAAGGATCTGAGGGCAGCCGGACGATCCGCTCAAGAGGCCATACTTCAAACGCGAGTCCGCAACACCAACATCTTTCAGACGCCACAGCAGAACGCTGTCGTTGCCCTCACACTCGTGGACACCGTCATCGAGACGGCGCCCCCCGACGTAACACCAATCTTGGACAAGATCAAGACCATCATCGCGGCTACGGCCAATGGTCCTCCCTCCACCTCAGCCTGAAGACCGACTGAGTCCGTGGCAGAAACGCCCGACAGAAGCCGACTCCCGCCGCTGAGGTCAAGGGATTACAAGAGGCCCGAGCCAGACCGGACGGCGACTAGGTCAAGAGACCTTTGCCACGAGACCACGCGCAAGAATCGGGAGCAATCGGCTGACTCCCGCAAGAAGCACGGACGTCCACCCGTCCACCACCGGGTCCACGCAGCAACGACTCCGACTACCGAAGCAGCCTGCCAAGGACTCCACCGAGTGATCTGCGGGAAGTCCTTGACCGGTGTTATCAAGAACGAGATCAACGCTCCCGAGAAGATCGAAGGGGATCGCCCGACAGCAATGATGATGGAATACCCGCCTTTACTCAGGATCTTCATCGAGTACATTGGCCGAACGGATTCAAGCCGACTGGAATCGAGAAGTACGACGGGAAGACCGACCCCGAGTCGTGGCTAACCGTATACACTCTCGCCATTCGTGTGGCAGGAGGCGATAATAAGGCCATGGCCAATTACCTGTCTGTTGCCCTTGCTAACCCGGCCAGGAACTGGCTCACGAGCTTGCCAAGAGGCTCGATCGGCTCGTGGAGTGAGTTAAGGGACCACTTCATCGCCAACTTCCAGAGCACCTTCGAGAGACCTGGAACGCACTTCGACCTTTATAATGTCGTCCAGAAGCCGGATGAACCTTTGAAGGACTACATCCGGCGCTTCTCCGAAAAGCGCAACAAGATCCCCAACATCACCGACGACATCATAATCGCCGCCTTCCAGAAGGGAGTCCGTGATGAGCTGTTGATCGGGAAATTTGGGTGCAAGCCACCGAAGACGGTGAAGCAGATGTTCGAGACGGCAAACTCGTACGCCAAGTCCAGCAATGCGATCAAAGCAGCACGCCAAGACAGGCCCGACAGGAGGGACGACAAGCAATCAGGAGGAAGCCGGCATCCTAAGAAGGATAATGGCAATAACAACCAGGCCTAGAAGGACCGTGTTAACACTAGAATTTGGTAATTGAGTACCTAAGTCTGTAAAGGCAAAGTGGAATCGGATCGGTTGAATACAGGAATAGTATCGGTTAAAAGAGTGATCGGCTGTGGGGCTAATCGGCCGAGGATAGGATTGAACAGGAGCACCCGACACCGATTCTGAGTCCGGAGGAGATGAAACCGTGTCTAGTGCAGAAGCTTGAAGATAAATGGAAGATTCGGTTGCTAATTGCGCGTTAAAAGATATTGCCACTTATGGATAGAGTCCTATAATGGCAATTGTATCTGTAATCTAGAGATTTGTTAAACTGTTAGTTGTAACACGGTATGGGTCCCGCTAAGGATAAGATGGTGTTTTAAACAGTAGTTTAGATAGAGTCCAGGGTTGTTACAGATAGTTGTATTTTGGGTATAAATAGGACCCAAGACCCTCTCGTATCAGAATAATCATTCAATCAATCAAATCTTCGGCGCATCGCCAACCCTTTTCTTTAGACGAGCACTTTGTTTGGCTTCGGGCTGCATCGTCTCGATCCCCGAATTCAGGTAAATGTTTGTCATTAGTGGTATGATTCTCTGTTTCTAGTGCTTCCATCGCAATGATACATTAGAATCGTAATTTTATGCGTTATATATCATATAACGCATATGAATTAGATCAATGTTTAGATCTATCCTGTCATTGGCTCGTTCTGTCAAGAACATGCAGTCAATAGGGCTAGATCTAAAGGTTGGCTGGTTCATATGCGGTATCTACCGTCTCAAGGGGTATAAATCGGCTGTAACAGATCGGATGTTTCTTTTTATACTTAATGCTGCATCGGGTTCGAACTATTAAGTCGTATTTAGTGATCTGTTCATCCGAGATTTATATTATCCGAGAGCATGCCGGGGTTTCAGCCGGCCTTACTTGCCCTAATATGTTTCTTTTAATGTGCTTATTACTAGATTTGTATTAGGACTGCCTCTTATGTTAAGATCGTGTTTCGTCGGACGTTGCCTAACGAAATCGGCCTTTCCGGACAGCCGATGGCCGATTTCCGATTGTACGTTTTAGGAATATTATCTTCACATAAGATTCATCGGAGTACTAGCCGATTCTTTGCTAGCTTTCCAAGATCGGCTAGGTTATCGATCCGTATATTTATTATTCTTCACTATATTTGGATTGAGCGGCTGATGCTGTCTCGGTGTAGCCGATCTATTCCAGTCACTTGGCCCAAATATGGCCTAGAATAGCATATATACATTCAAGGATTTCCTTAGCCGATCCCGTGGGGATCTAACCTAACGCTTAATGCGTATTTTCTTGTTTTTCTTGTTGATTGGCAGATCAAATCAATCGGCATGCCCCGCACGTTGTAGGCGCGAGAAGGACCTGTCTGGAGTCAAGCGGATCTCCCGGGCCGCGCGTGAGAGAGATTTCTCGTCAACACGCTTCTTGGCACGCCGGTGGGACTATCTTTGTCGGCTTGACTCGGACGAATAGACTCGCGCAAGATGGTCGACTCCAGAGCCCCGGCATCACGCAGACAACATCGTCCCCGTAAAGATGGAACAATTATCGGCTGAACAGCAAGCCGAATATAAGAAGATGGTGGAAGAGCTTCAGGCTAATTATTTACAATCTTTCACCCAAACAAGATCTGGAGCTGTGCACCAAAAATACAAGTTCAGCCTGAACGATACCAAGGCATCTTCCTCGGGCGACACAAAAGGCAAACAGAAGGTGGAAGAGCCGACCCAGGTGCAAGATGACTCGGCCGTATACTCTCTACAAGATCGGATCGACTCGGCCGTTCACCACGCACTGGTCAACCAAAGTAGCATCTTGGTCAATACCCTCAATAATATGATCTCTAATGTGGTCGACGCCAAGGTAGCTGAACAGCTGCAACGGGGGCCCACGTACTTTGCAGATGGCCAGTTTCCTGGTTACAGGACGCTAGTCACGCAGGATCGGCCGCTTCCACTGATAGCACAACCAAACCCACCAAGGGGAGTCGGTCAACAACATCCAGGTGAGACGGCTGTAAGACCAGCGATTACTATACTAAATCGACAACAGCCATTGCCTCAGGGTCAACTCGACAGCATGTTCAATGACAATCGGCAGCCAGAGCCGATTGAGCTAGACAGGCGGCACAATGCCGGTGGCCGACAGTTGTTTCCAGAACCACCAACGCCACAAACGGTGCCTCGGCCACCTCCCGCTGACCATCGCTACCAGTACCAAGGGGGCCGTCAAGATCACCACTATAGGCCCCAGACACCACCACAGCTGTATCGGCAAGCACCCCTGCCGTATGACCCATATGAGCCGATATAGCAAGACAACCGGGCATGGGCCGATCTAATTGCAGATGTCATGCGCGATCAGTAGTCCTGATCGGAGGGAGCGACTGGAGAATCACATCAGTAGCCAACTCTTGGCTAAGGGGAAAACCTGGTTTTTCCGGACTCTCGATATAGCCAATCATCTTTATCACATGCGGATGACGGGATTCCCTCAACAAGCCCGCACGCAAACAAGGACTTTGAGGTGTTGAACCTCTCGGCCCGAGCTTGGTTCTCAAACATGCCACGCAGTCCCGAATAATAGTGTGAGCATCGCTGCTCTCATATTGCTTCTGAAGCTCAGGGGACATTGTAGCAAGCATGAGACAGCTTATATCTAGGGCATCATTAGTGTGCTTCTCATAAGCCCTCCGTGCAGTTGCAGTGGCGTTATTAGGCAAATCCTCCGGATAAGGTACTTCAAGAACGTACTCCTTACGCTCTTGCTTGAGAACAATTCTCAAGTTGCGATACCAATCCATAAAGTTTGTTCCATTTAATTTTTCCTTTTCGAGAATAGATCGCAAATTAAAAGTACTGGGTGTAGTATTAGCCGCCATTTATTCTACAACAGAAAAAGCAAAGTTTAGCACAATGTTTATGCTATGTCTTTTGTTAAACAATTTAACATAAGACTCCCATTACGTATTTTCCACCTTCCCTCTAGGTTACGTATTGGGTCAAGATCCACATGTTAATTAATTTTCTAGTGAGCTTTGGCATCACTGCTAGAAAATTAGTAACATCGGTAAGCAACACCTTGCTAATCACATCTCTATGTGACTCTTGTTGTTGGTGTGGCATCTCCATGCCCCGGCGCCAACCTATGCCCCAAGGCCCAAAACTGTTTTGATAGCCTTGTTAAGTAAACCAAATGCTCCTGCATGTATATGTCGACATATACCCCTCGTGTTATGATAGAGAATGGCACTCGCTTTGGCGAGACCCACCATTGACGAGCATAACGGTGACGGTGCAACATTTGGAAGGGCATCATTACTACTTAATTTTGCGAGGATGCTATCCTATCAAACAAACATATCACATATGAAAGCAAGTAGAATAGCATGAAATAGTATGGCCCCCTTCACATGGTGATCTCTATCTCCATGCCGGTGTAGAGGATCTCCATCTTCATCACCGTTCTTCCGAGTGCCAAATGCTTGATATCTTCAAACTAAGCTACTACTATAGAAGCTCTAATTGAAGATTACATCGACTCGCAGGTCGTGAAAGAATATTACAAGCATTGCACGTATGAAAGAATATTACAGGGATTGCACATATGAAAGAATATTACATGCATCACATGCATCTCATACATCTCATACATACAATAGGGCCATACCATCTCAAAGAATTCTCTGCAAAAACAAGTTAGGCGTAGAAACGTTTTCTACTTATCGCAGAGCTACAGCATCGAGACGACCTATAAGGGGGTACGCACATGGTGGTCCCGCTTACGGAAACCATGTCGGCATAATCATATTATACCGTCCCGATACACTATCAAGGGAGATGGTTTGCGTAGGCGCGAGGCAGCTAACAAGATCGGACTACGAGATAGCTTCGGCATAATCACATTATACCGTTCCGATACACTATCAAGGAACGCTATCTCGAACCCAACTCAAACCGAGTTATATGGAAATTGCTTCGACGTAATCACATTACGCCGTTCCGATACACTATCAAGGAACGCAATTACCATTAACTCTCCTCAACAGATCCCGTTAAACCGATTGATCTAATCAACCCGTGCGCAAAACTTGTTCCAGATCCAATCTAAAACCCGAACTAAGCAAGATTAGCTCTGATACCACTGAAGGGTTACGCGGAGGCTACGCTAGCCGAAAACAAAAACTTTTACCGCGCAAACCAGGAACACTTGCAAGTAAGGGCCGATAGATCGTTACCGATTGGAGTAGAGTGCAGCAGAATAGCCAATCAGGGCAATCCGATCCGGAACAGTGTAGCCGATTCCCGGAGACAGCCGATTCGCCAATCAGCCGATTCGAGTCGTCCGGCCACGTTCTCACGCCTCGATCCGATGCGCCCGACCGCAGCCGATTCCACCACAGCCGATCGCTCCGATTGTAGCCGATCCAAAGTCGATCAAGAGCGCGCAACGTAGCAGCGCCTCTACCGGTATCCACACGTCCGGGGACAGAACACCGTACACCCGTGTGCTAGCACGCGATGCAAGGCTAGGGTTTGGCTCGAAAGTGGGGAGGGTTTCCGTGGAGATTGATCTCGGCGACTTCTGTTGCACGCGATGCAATTGACGTGTCGCAGCTCTCCACCCCTCCCTCCTTTATATAGAGTTGGCCGACTAGGACTAGTGGCCGATCAGGACTCTATTTTTGAACCGGATCTCATCCGTATCTCATAGAGTTGGCCGCCCATACGTCGTAAGCCTATAGGACTCTATCCGATCGGATCCCTATCCGATCGAGCCGTATCCGAGTCCAACTCGAATGCCTGTTCTTATCCCCTTAAGCGTGCGACCCTGTAGGTTCAGGTATACTCGGTTTCAGCTATAGTCTAACTTAGCCGATCGTCGGCCCAAGTCTAACTCAGCCGACACATCAACGCGGGCGCCTAGCGGCACATATTGATACCATAGTATACAAGAATAATATCGGCTCGAACCTGTAATGTGTACACAAATCCCTTTGCCTCACGATACCGGTTAAGCTATAGGCAAGATGTGTGCCATCCCTTCAATAGCTTAACCATTCACTCGAACCGTATTGGATTATCGTCCGTTGATTGACTCCTCAATCAACTTAGCATGGCCATGCATTTCCATAATCCATTACCTCGAGGGGCCCGAGATATCTCTCCAAAGGAGGGGCAAATTCCATCTTGATCACTCACATCCCACTCCATGTTTCATAGCAAACCCGAAAACTACCTTTATAACTACCCGATTACGGAATAGCGTTTGGTAGTCCCAAAGTAGGCTACTACACATGTTGGAATCCATGGTGATCTCGGGTCTAAGGACTTTGTACCAACACTACCCGAGACCAACTAATGGCACATTAATTCTGTAGTGTCTCATGGTGGGTCTATCCAACAATGTGTTCTCCAACACATGTGTCCATGTTTATTGATTTGGTATCTCCATACCCATGATCTATGAGACATGATCATCAATCAATAAACATGCCGATCTTAGAATCATATTTGTTCCAACAATACGACATATGATCGGGATCGTTTAGAAATAGATTCATACATATAGAGTCTCATAAATAAGTCACGTACTTATTGATCAATACAAGATGTCTATTTCATGGAACTGAATAACACTTTATTCATTTATACATAAACATCGACGTGATATCCAACATCTCCATGTTGCCTCTAGAGCATATCACTAACAAATATGTATCGGTATCCCTATCCGTAACATTTTGAACGAATCCCGCCGCCCAACCGATACAAGATCCCGACTTCTCGAAATTCTCGGGGCAAGACAATGTTTTCACCTATGAGCACGTTAGCCAATTTTTGGTGCAATGCGGTGAAGCATCGGCTACGGACCCTTGAGAGTTCGACTGCTTCCCCTTTCTCTTTCGGGATCGGCCTTTACCCGATTCTCCTCATTGCCCTACAACTCGATTCGAGTTGGGCCGATCTTGAAAACAGTTCCACAGCTATTTTTACTCCGGCAACCATGAGATGAAGTTGTCGGACCTCACCACGTCGAGCGAAACACAATGAATCGGTCCAAGACTACATCCAACGCTATCGGATGTTATAGCCTGGTGCTATCGGATGCCCAGTTGGCCAATCTGGCCTTTCACGGCTTAATCGCGCCAATCCGGGAGCGATTCTCTGCGCAGGACTTCGACAGCCTAGCCCACTTGGCGCAGAAGGTGACGGCCCACGAGCAGCCTTTCCAAGCCACCCGGAAGGCCGTCAAGAACATAACCCAGGTCGTCGTCGATTCAGATTATGGGTCCGACGACGATGAAACAAGTGACGGCGTCGAATGGGCCAAATACAAAGGCCATCGTCGCAATGGCTGCCGAAGATGGCTAAGGAAGAAAAGTACAACTTTGACATCACTAAGGCCGACAAGATTTTCGATTTACTTGCTCAAGGAGAAAAAGATTCAATTACCCAAAAATCATGTGATCCCGTCGTAGAAGAGTTGAAAAAGAAGAAGTACCGCAAATGGCACAACTCCACATGTCACGCCACCAATGACTGCAAAGTCTTCAAACAACAAATCCAGTCGGCAATCGAGGCCGGGAAGCTAAAGTTCACCGACTCAAATCGGTCGATGAAAGTAGACGGCAATCCCTTCCCGATCAACACAGTCCGGGCCGGCCCGGCGAGCTGATCGACGTAACGGAATGACGCACGGCTTAGCCAATACATCGATCGGGGCCAAGGCCGAAGACGACCAGATTGGATGCCACGCTGCGCGAATTAATATGGTGCGCCCAGTCATCAGATCGGCTGGCCGACAGCCGATCCATGAACGAAGCCGACACCGTCATCAATACCGGTCTCGGCATGAAGAGATTTACGATGAAGCACCTCGTCAGGACGAACCGAATACTCAGAGCCGATGATACAAGGTAAACCATGACAATGCCGATCCACATTGTGATTTTTCAGTGCTCTGGAATCCGGCATGAGGCTACCAACATTGGATGATTGCCCAGCATGTAACGATCGCCACGATGATGGACACGGAAGCTTGTCGCCTGCAAGTCCAGCTCGGCTCGTTCCCAGAGCCGTCCAACTAAACCAAAGGCGGCGACCTGTCCATGATCGGCTCGGTCCGATCCATCAGGACTTCTTCGTCGATGAGAACCGTGATGGAGACGACCACTACGACAAAGAGACCGATGATGGGGAATCGGCCAACCCCCAATGGTGCACGTCTGATCTCTTCACAAAGACGCAGAAAAGGAGGGTCCAACGGCTCAAGCGTGAAGGGAGAGAAGATGAGGTGCAACAAATGATCTACGAGCAGCGCCGTCGGCTGGGCAAAATCCAAAGGCGGTGGGTACCCAAACGGAAAGCTGCCGTAACTGACGAAGAACAAGCCAAAGAAAGCTCAGCCGACCAAGCTAGAAGGGCAGCCAAAGGAAAAGGCAAAGTTTCTGCATCGGTTAACATGGTCTTCGTGTTGCCGGCCGAGTTCGGCGCCCCCGAAGCCGATGCGGACACTATCGAAGATGACCGGCAAAGCCGACAATCTCGCGCAGACCAGGCCATCTTCTACAAGCTGAAGGGACCGAAAATCGGCACTTGAAGCCATTGTACGTTAAAGAATTCATCAATGGCAAGCCGATCTCCAAAATGCTAGTCGATGGGGAGCCGCAGCAACCTCATGCCCTACGCAACTTTCGAAAACGGGAAAGGGGGCCAAAGACCTGATAAAAACAAACATGGTGCTCAAGGACTTCGGCGGCAACCCATCGGAGACCAAAGGCGTCCTCAACATTGAACTGACCATCGGCAACAAAACTGTACCCACAACATTCTTTGTCATCGATGGGAAGGGGTCTTGACTTCTTGCTCGGAAGGGACCGGATACACGCCAACCGCCGCATCCCTTCTACAATGCACCAGAGCCTGATCCAATGGGACGGCGACAAGATCGAGATCGTGCCAGCTGATAGGTCAGTTAGTGTCGTTAGTGCCGATTTGCCACTTTGGGAAATCGAAGGCATCGATTGTTTATCTGGGAAAATCTGGCAAGCCAATTTTCTAAATGTGTCCAATTCGACAATACAGCCCATCGGAAATGACGAGCCGCAGCTGCTGCTTTGAACAAGACATGGTGGAGGGCTCAAGCGTTCTCGGCGTGGCCACTGCGGATGAAGACGATGGCAAGTTAGGTCAAGGTTTCACATCGGCCGACGAATTAGAAGAAATTGACATCGGCTCGGTGATAAGCCGAGGCCGACGTACATTAGCAAAAATCTGTCTCCTCATTGTAGATCCCAACTTATCGAATTATTAAAAGAATATAAGGATTGTTTTGCTTGGGAGTACTTTGAGATGCCCGGTCTCAGTCGATCGATATTGGTCCATCAACTGCCGATCAAGGCAGGCTATCGGCCGTTCAAACAGCCTCCCAGGAGGTTTAAGGCCGATATGTACGACACAATTAAAGCCGAAATCACTCGGCTATACAACGCGGGATACATTCGGCCGTGCCGATACGCCGAGTGGGTCTCAAACATCGTCCCGGTATTGAAAAAAAATGGTAAACTCCAGGTATGCATCGATTTCAGAAATCTAAGCAAAGCAACCCCTAAGGACGAAAATACCCAATGCCAATAGCCGATCTACTTGTCAACGCTGCCTCAGGCCACAAGATTATCGTTTCATGGACGGTAACACGGGGTATAACCAGATATTCATGGCCGAAGAGGACATCCACAAGATCGCTTTGGTGCCCCGCGCAATCGGCCTTTACGAGTGGGTAGTGATGACGTTCGGCTTGAAGAATGCGGGGGCAACATATCAACGGGCCATGAATTACATCTTTCATGATATGATCAGCTCACTAGTGGAGATATACATTGACGATGTGGTTGTCAAGTCAAGAGAAATAGAAGGACACATTGCCGATCTCAGACAAGTGTTGGAACGAACGAGAAAGTATGGTCTGAAGATGAACCCGCTTAAGTGCGTGTTCGGCGTGTCGGCCGGACAATTCTTGGGATTTCTCGTCCATGAAAGAGGGATTGAAGTCATGAAAGAGGGATCGAAGTCACACCAACGAGCATTAATGCTATTAAGACAATTCAACCCCCGAAAGATAAAAAGCAGCTTCAGTCGTTGATCGGAAAGATAAACTTCATCAGACGGTTCATAGCTAATCTCTCAGAAAAGATGGAGCCGTTCACACCATTGCTCCGGCTGAAAGCCGATCAGACCTTCACATGGGGGGCAGAGCAGCAGAAAGCATTAGACAACATAAAAGATTATCTAAGCTCTCCTCCAGTTCTGATGCCTCCACAAAAAGGGAATACCGTTCAAGCTGTACCTGTCGGCTGACGACAAATCAATCGGCTCCGTCCTAATCCAAGAGGTCGACGGCAAAGAGAAAGCCATTTTCTATCTCAGCTGACGACTGCTAGACGCAGAGACAAGGTATTCACCTGTGGAGAAGTTATGCCTATGCCTCTATTTCTCATGTACAAAGTTAAGGCACTATCTGCTGTCCAATGAGTGCACGGTAACTTGCAAAGCCGATGAAGTCAAGTATATGCTATCGACTCCAGTGCTCAAAGGAAGAATCGGTAAGTGGATCTTCGCACTAACAGAGTTCGATTTAAGGTATCAGGCACCAAGGGCAGTCAAGGGGCAAGCCATAGCCGATTTCATTGTGGAACACAGAAACGATTCAATCGGCTCAGTGGAAATTATGCCTTGGACTTTGACGTTTGATGGCTCGGTATGCACCAACGGCTGCGGCATCGGCTTAGTCCTTATTTCGCCCAGGGGGGCAAGCTTCGAGTTTGCCTTCGCCATTGACCCCCACGCTACGAACAACCAAGCCGAGTATGAAGCCGTCCTCAAAGGGCTGACTCTACTCAAGGAGGTGGAAGCCGACGCAGTCGAGATAATGGGAGATTCGTTGCTCGTCATCAGCCAATTATCAGGAGAATATGAGTGCAAAAAATGATGCGCTGATGGTCTTTTACCGACAATGCCGGGAATTAATGGATGGTTTTCGGCTAGTCACTTTGAAGCATATCCCCAGAGAGCAGAATACAGAGGCCAATGATTTGGCTCAAGGGGCATCAAGCTATCGGCCGATACTGAAAGAAGTAGACGTAGACGTGGCCGCCATCACGGCCGATGATTGGAGATTTGACGTTTACAACTATCTCAAAAACCCCTCTCAATCGGCCACAAGGAAACTACGATACAAGGCATTACGATACGTGTTGCTTGATGAAGATCTGTACTATCGGACGATTGACGGCGTACTACTCAAGTGTTTGGGAGCCGATCAAGCTATAGTGGCCATCGGGGAGGTACACGAAGGAATCTGTGGCACGAATCAATCGGCCCACAAAATGAAATGGCTACTTCGCCGAGCCGGGTACTTCTGGCCGACAATGCTGGAGGATTGTTTCAAATACTACAAAGGGTGCGAGGACTGCCAAAAGTTCGGCACGATACAACGAGCACCGGCATTGGCCATGGACCCAATCATCAAGCCGTGGCCCTTCAGAGGATGGGCATCGATATGATCGGCCAGATCAATCCACCTTCAAGCAAAGGACACAAATTTGTCCTGGTGGCCACGGATTATTTCACAAAATGGGTGGAGGCGATCCCCCTCAGAAAAGTGGATTCTAAGGACGCAATTGAGTTCGTCAAAGAACACATCATCTACCGATTTGGCATTCCACAAATAATAACGACCGACCAGGGATCTATCTTTGTGTCAGACGAATTTGTTCAGTTTGCCGACGGCATGGAGATCAAGCTACTTAACTCTTCGCCGTATTATGCGCAAGCCAACGGGCAAGCCGAAGCCTCAAACAAAAGCTTGATCAAGTTGATTAAAAGAAAGATATCTAAGCATCCTAAGCAATGGCACACCCGATTAGCCGAGTCATTGTGGGCGTATCAGATGGCATGCCACGGGTCAATCCAAGTCCCCCCGTACAAACTGGTCTATGGACACGAAGCAGTGCTGCCATGGGAGAGCGTCGTCGGCTCAAGGCGCATTCAGCTACAGGACCAACTCATAGCCGACGATTATTATCACCTAATGGTAGACGAGTCGGAGGATCTCGTTTTGTCCAGGATGAGGGCCTTAGAAAAAGTAACAAAAGATAAAGAACGAGTAGCCAGACATTACAATAAAAAGGTTGTGCCTAAATCTTTTGAGGAAGGCGACCTCGTTTGGAAACTTATACTACCGATCGGATCTAGAGACAACAAGTTTGGCAAATGGTCACCAAATTGGGAAGGGCCTTTCAAGATCCACAAATGCGTCTCTAAAGGAGCTTACATGCTAAAAGGATTGGATGGAGAGATATTCGGATGGGCCCTTAATGGAAAATATCTAAAGAAATATTACCTGAGCATGTTGATCAATTCGTGAGTCGACTATAGTCATCTCGGCCGATCTACGATAGCCGATGTCTTACAAGGCATCGCCTTTAGGCATTTTCACACATCACTTTTTACAAAGCACTCCACGATCGGCTCATGATTGCCCAACAAGAACGACCAGAATGCGCGAGCGACTCGAACTCAAGATTTTGTCAACACCGAAACTATCAACAAAACTTGAGGGGCATACACATACACAAGTCAACCGAAAAACCAAGCCGATTGCAACGCAAAAATCAGGCTAGAAGTTGAAAAATCAAGACGATTGCAACGCAAAAATCAGGCTAGAACATTAAATGAGCTTTATTCAGAATCGGCGCGAAGCCGTCTTTGATTACATGTTCCCTAGATAATCCCTGATGGCCGCCAGGGCTCGTTCACTAGGCTCCGCAGTCTCCATCTCTAAAGCATCCAAGATCGATACTCTAGCCGAGTGACCCTTATGTCGGTGGTCGTGGTCGCAGTTCGTTGGCAAGTTGGGTTTGCCTTCCTTCCAGCCGATCGAGGCGCGCGAGAGTCGAAGACGCCACGGGGCAGTGGGGCCTGGAATGCTACCAAGGTTGATGGGAGGCCTGGCCGCTGGGTGACAAGCCTCCAACTCCCTGAAGCGCTTCAGGTTGGCCCTCACTCGTCGGTCTTGGCTGACCGTCAGTTCGTATGGCATGTCCATGATCTCAAGGATCACCCGAAGGGGATGAGGCAGCTGCGAGAAAGTTCGTTCCTGAGTACTTAAGGGGAGGAAATGGCGAGAATAGATGAGTTAGGAGATCACCTGGTTTACCGACGAACTCGAGGAAGCCATGGGAAGATCTGCCAAAGACTTGGAAGACTGGACGCTGTACTCCTGGAGATTGAGTGTCTTCTTCGGCCATGAGTTATTCAGGAAGGACCGAAGGAGCCCATTTATAGAAGGAAAAGGTCACTGCCGACGCAAGAGTGGAAGAGGTCATCATTAAAGGCGTCGGGAATCATTGAATGGCTGGCGACTACGCAAGACTGGATACCTATCGTCCAGGATTCATGGGTTCTTGAAGTACAGATTCGGATGAGTCGGACTACGAAACCAGATCGGTAGTGCACTCAGGTATTACCGGCCGATAGCCAATCTGACAGGTGTTCAAAGGATAACACTAAAGGTCGTGGCGTGATCTCGGAGTCAGAGCCGATTTTGACTCGAACAAGTCGAGGTGCCACACACAGCCGAGGGACAATCTTATCTACAAATGCAGCCGATTATATCTAAGAGCGCGGCGGCATAAAATCGATAATTTATGACACGCGAGTTGAAGCTGAGTATAAGCACGAGTAATACGGATTATCCAATCACATTACATGAACATGACAAGTATGGTACAGAAATGTGAGCCAACCTCGAAAGGTCGGACAAGTTACTCTCTCATTGTTTCAGAAAATCGGCTATAGCCGACAACGCCGTCCACCTAATTTGGTCGATTTCTCCGATGGCCCTAACGTCGTCGGCCTCAGACCCCGCCACCGATCGGGTGCTCCTCACCAAGTCGTGCAAGTGCACCATAGCCGCCCTGATGCCTTGGCGCTCGGCTTCAATCTTGGCCGGCAGGCCAGTCATGTACTCCTCATGGACATCGATCTCGTTCGTGACTTGAACAAGATTGGCCATCAGCTGATCCCGACGGGCGCGGAGTTGCTCAAGCTTGGCCGCCGGCTCTGTCTTCAGGCGGTCAAAGGCGGCCTTCCGGCTCTCAATAGCATCCTTGGTCGACTGGATGGTGGTTGACCGTGCTTGACTCTCGCGGCAATCAATTATTCGCTGCTGGGATCGTTCGCACTTGAATTGATAGGCTTCCATGAAGGTCGCCGGCACGATGGCTTCGGCTACGGCGTCCCGGCAGCTGATCTTGGATATCTCTGAATCGCGCGCGTATTGAGCCGCTGTCGACCACTAGCGCGTCCAACGAGGCTTCCAGCCGATTGCCGATGTCAGCTAAAGTGGCCCTCAGGCCCTCAGCCGGCGTCGCAAGCGCTTCCTCGCCGGTGTCACCGAGCTCCTCGAACTTCGACAAATCAAAGTTGAGAAGGTCGGCTACGTTCTGCAGTAAAGAGAGAAATGATGAAGGGTATGCTGGGCCGACAAAGCCGATCATCGAAATTAGTTGGCTTACCGTCGGCATCGGTGTCGGAGCTATTGGTTCGGCTGAATCGTCGCCCATGGCCGTCGGACCCTCTTCGCCGGCATCGTCGCCAATGTCCCCAATAGGTGCAGTACGCTCACCGGACGCCTGTGGGGTAGCCGACGAAAACCACGGGGGCTGCAGAAGAAAGGATTAACGTACAAGCCGATCGATTACCACAAATAAGGTGGCGAAGATGATTACCGATGGCGCGGGCGAGGAGTGCGACCGGCCAATCTCTTGACCTGCGAGCAATGGTCTGATCAGATGCAAGTAATCATCGTGAAGCCAAGCCCGGTCGAGTAAAAAGCTTACCGGCTGACGTTTTGCTAGCGGACTTGGGGCTGGCGGAACGTCAGCTGGGGCATTGACCAACTCAGGACTCGGGATCCCAGGTTCGGCCGCCGCCCCGACAGCCGCCGGTGCTTCCTCGTTGATGGTAGTGTCGAGGAATTGCGCGACGGCCGGATCCAGGGGGGAGGCTATCGGCTGGCACTGCTGGCTTTGCCTTTTTCACCCTCTGGGGGGCAGGCGCGGCCAACGATTGCGGCGGTGGTGCCGCTTTTCTCCTCTGCGCAATCGGTGGCGCACTTTGCCCTCACTGCGACGATCCCGGTTTGGGCGCCCCGCCGATGACCGACAGAGCAAGACCGCCCACATCCAGAACGCCTGGGTTGTATTCAATGGGGCGTCCGGAGTCGCTTACCGTCGGTCGCTGTCTCCGTCTCTTGCAAAATCAAAAGATGAACGTTAATCGGCTGTGTCAGCCGATGAATGGGGAGAAGAAAATTGTTAGTCTGAAGCAGAAATTTACCAAGGGGATCTCGTTGGGCAGAAGCAGGTCGATGTAGTAGGATGACCGTTGGTGGAAGATATGGCGTTTAAGTTCGGACTACCATCGGTCGTAAGCGGTGCTTCTCCTCATCGACAATGTTATCACAGCGGCATCGCCGAGGGGAGGGCCGGCTATGTTCAGCAGCCGATTCATTATCAAGTCCTGGCCGACCGCCCCCTGGTTTCAATCTTATCGGCGTAGAAAAAGCCGATGGGCAGTTGCCCAAGACCAAGCTGCCTCGCCGCCGATACTGGGTAATAGAATTCGTAGCACCGGGCCACTGATCGGCCTTGGTGAACCCCGGTCGGCAAGATGCAGGGGGACAGGGAGGCGGTGAACAGCTCCCTACACCTTGGGTTGTCGGCTAAGTTGAGATCGTCCCAATTGAAATCAACCGGCAACTCAAACATTCCCCGGTCCGGGTAGAAGTACCAGGTTCGGTTGTCGCGGGACAGCCCGTCGTGAAGGGCTATGAACCATTCGGCCAACAGCTCGACTGATTGCTTTGAGCCTTCATGGGCGGCGGCCACTTCTCCGTAGTTAATGCATCTCCTGGTGGTAATCTGGTTGCCTTCATCGTCTTCAATCGGCTCCAGCCTTGGGAACCCGGCTTCTGTCAGACGGGGCCGACCGGCTATCTTCTGGGTTGCCAATACCAGCCAGATTTGGAGGAACCACCAGGGGCCACCGGTGTTGACTGGGGCATTGGCGGCTATCTTCGCGACAGCTTGATGTAGCATTTGATACAAGTAACCAAGGAGATATTTTCCCAGTGCAAATTCCCTCCCATCGGCCAGAATTTCGGCCATGATCTGCCAATTGGCGGTCGGCCCATGTGGAGATTGTGGCAATCGGGTATCCACATGGCAAGCTTATCCGACTGGAAGTAGGGATAGATTGCGCCTGCTATATCTGTAAGCCGAACTTGACTTAGGTGTTACGGTTGCCGATAGAGATAAGGCAATCGGCCTATAGTCACGGTTTGGTAAGATTGAGGGAACCAACTTAGAATAAGATAGGGTTTCCGACTTGTAAACCCTTCCTCCCAAGACTATATAAGGGGGGTAAGGGGCGTCCCTTGAGGGATATCCTAGACTTGATCGAGATTAGATTCTAGATACGACTTCATAAGCAAGAGCTTTAGATCACGAGATCAATAAAGACACTCGGCGGATCGAATCCACCGAAACAGAGTAGCGTATTACCTCTCGAGAGGGCCTGAACCTGTCTAAACCTTCTTCTTCTTCTAACCCATTGTGCTTGACGATCTCGACTGCGACCCCATAAAATATATTGCCGAAACCAAGTTTCGACAGTTGGCGCGCCAGGTAGGGGGCCGCGCGTCGAGACTTCTTCAACAATCTCGCCGACAAGCGTGATGGGATCTCCTTCAAGACTCGGCGACTTTGCCGCCAACTTCGCCGGCGACTCCTCCTTCGACTCGGATTCGAACCAGTCGAAGGGAAAAACCTACTCGGCGCCGTTCGGGCTCCCCAACAGCGCCGAGATCTTCGACAACATCTTGAAGACCAAGATGCGATCCACCTTCTCCGACGACGGACTTCACTCGGCGCCATTCGGATTATCGGATGCCGACGAGATCTGCGCCAATCTTCTCGCCTCCCCGACGGAAGCAATCTACTCAGCTGAAGACCTCTTGGTGCCGTTTGGGTTACCAAACGTCGCCAAGATCTACGCCAACTCTCTCCCCGAGTTGGCGGCGATCCACTCGGAGGAGCCGATCCCCAAGCTCCGACTCGGGACGGAACGATCCGATCCGGATTTCCCAGATCAAGGGAGGTCGCCGTCATTCTCCCGTCCTTTGGCTCTGCTCATCTTCGAGCTCAACGGATACCTCGGCTCCGCCGCTTCGACAATCTCTACGGCATCCCTTCGACGAAGCCGACAACTCCGACCGCCATATGGATTGCGAGCCGAAGTGCTTCGACGTCCTCATGGCCGAGCCGGATGAGTCCGACTCAGCCATGGCCGAAGGCTTGCCGAAGAGGAGCGAGCGAGTGGAGCTTGAACGCAAGACAGTGAAGAAGACAAACAACGCAAAGATGAGGCCGACAAAAGGAAGCGGGATCTGCGTGCGGCGGACGATCCGCCGGAGGCCATCCTCCAAACACGGGTTCGCAACACCAATGTCTTCCGGACGCCACAGCGAACGCCGTCGCCGCACTCACGCTCTTGGATACCGTCATGGAGACGGCTCCGCCAACATGACTCCTATACTTGATAAGATCAAGACCATCGTTGCCGCCACGGCCAACGGACCTCCCACCACTTCGGCACGAAGGCCGATCGAATCCGTGGCCGAAACGCCGAAAAGAGCCGGCTCCCACCCCTAAGGTCGGAGACTACAGAGGCCCGAGCCGGCTCGGTCGTCAACTAGGCCAAGAGGCCCACCTCCCGAGTCCACGCCGAGGCACCAAGAGCGACGGTCGACTCCCGCCACAAACGACGTGGACGTCTACCCATCCACCACCGAGTCCGCCGCAATGGCCTCAGCTACCCAACCAGCCAACGTAAGACCCCGCCGAGTGATCTGCGGAAGTCCTCGACCGTCGCTACCAAGAGCGCGACCGTCGCACTCGGAAGATCGGAGGGGATCACCGATAGCGGCGACGATGGAGTACCGGCCTTCACTCGGGAGCTCCGCCGAGTGCATTGGCCGAGTGGCTTTAAGCCCACAGGGATTGAAAGGTACGATGGCAAAACCGACCCCGAATCTTGGTTAACTGTATATACCCTTGCCATCCGAGCCGCAGTGGCGACAACAAAGCCATGGCCAACTACTGCCCGTGGCCCTCGCAAACTCGGCCGAAACGGCTCACCACCGCCAAGAGGCTCAATCGGCTCGTGGAGCGAGCCGAGGGACCACTTCATCGCCAACTTCCAAGGCACCTTCGAGAGGCCCGGCACGCACTTCGACCTTTACAATGTCATCCGGAGCCGGACGAGCCCCCGAAGGATTATATTCGTCGCTCTCCGAGAAGCGCAACAAGATCCCGAACATCACCGATGACATCATCATCGCCGCCTTCCGTAAGGGAGTCCGTGATGAGCCGCTTATCGGCAAGTTCGGACGAAAGCCACCGAAGACGGTGAAGCGTATGTTTGAGACGGCGAATTCATACGCCAAATCAAACGACGCCATCAAAGCCGCCCGTCAAGACCGGCCTGACAGAAGAGAGGACAAGCAAGCAGGAGGAAGCCGAAATCCTAAGAAGGATGGCGGCAACAACGGCAACCAGGGCCCGAAAGATCGCAAGCGCCGATCTGAAGACCTGGTGGCCGCAACCTCCAATACTCAACGCCGTCCCCGAGTCGCCGCCTACGACGCCATCATGAACGCCCGGTGCACCCACCATCCGAATCACAAGCACGCGGCAAAGGATCGCTTTATCTACAAGGTCACTAAAGTCGCGGCGCAGCTCAACAAGAAGCCGACTGACGAGGCTGGCCCATCCGGCGCCAAGAAGAACAACGCGGCTGAAAATGCCGAACCTTTTCAAGATCCAGTGGGGGAGCTCAACCACATCTTCGGGGGCCCGTTAGCTTATGAATCCAAGAGGAAACAAAAGCTAACTGACCGGGAGGTCAACGCGGCTCAACCTGAAGTCCCTCAATATCTGCGATGGTCGGAGGTGGCCATCACCTTTGACCGCTCGGATCATCCCGACCGAGTGGTCCACCCGGACGATATCCACTCGTCCTGGACCCCATGGTCCGCAACATCAGGCTCAAGCGCGTCCTCATCGATGGGGGCAGCACCCTCAACATCCTGTTTGCCAAGACCATGGATGAAATGCAGATCCCGAGGTCCGAACTCAAAGCAAGCTCAGCCCCCGTCCGCGGAGTTATCCCGGGGCTATCTTCAACTCCACTCGAGCATATCTCCCTCCCAGTCACCTTCGGAGCCCGAGAGAATTTCCGAACGGAGAACGTCACCTTCGAGGTGGCCGACTTTGAAACGGCGTATCATGCCATCATCGGAAGGCTGCGCTTGCCAAGTTCATGGCGATCCCTCACTACACTTACCTCTCATGAAGATGCCGGGTCCCAACGGCGTCATCACTCTTCGCAGCGATGTGAAGCAAGCCTTCACTGCGACAAGGAGAGCTGCGACATGGCCCAATCTCGCGAGAGATTACGCGGCCAACAAGAAGTCCGATTGGCTGCATCAACTCGGCGAGGGCGAAGTCCCCGCGAAGAAGATAGCCAAATCAGGATCTGCGACGCCAAGACCAAAAAGATCTCCCTTGATTCGTCGATCCCTCCAAAACCGCGTAATCGGCGCCGACCTAGATCCTAAATAGGAAAGCGCGCTCGTCACCTTCCTCCAAAATAATAAAGATGTTTTTGCTTGGAAACCATCGATATGCCAGAATTCCTAGGGAGGTGATCGAGCACTCTCGAACGTCAAAGATGACGCCAAACCAATTAAACAACGATTACGCAGGTTCGCACAGGATCGAAAAGACACAATCAAAGAAGAACTTGCAAAGCTCTTGGCTGCCGGCTTCATTAAAGAAGTCCTTCATCCCGACCGGTTAGCCAATCCAGTCCGGTCCGCAAAAAGACGGGGCAATGGCGCATGTGTGTCGATTACACCGACCTCAACAAAGCCTGCCCCAAAGATCCGTTCGGGCTGCCTCGCATCGATCAAGTCGTCAACTCAACAGCCTGCGAACTCCCGAGTTTTTGGATTGTTACTCGGGCTACCACCGGATCGTCGAAAGAATCCACCGCTTGAAGACATCTTTCATCACGCCGTTCGGGGCCTATCTACATCACCATGCCTTTCGGCTGAAGAACGCCGGAGCTACATACCAACTCATGATCCAAAGATGCTTCCGGACGAGATCGGCAAAAACGTTGAAGCTTATGTCGACAATGTTGTCATCAAGACCAAGCGAAAAGAAGACCTGATCGCCGACTTAGAAGAAACCTTTGCAAACATCCGGGCCTTCGAATGAAGTTAAACCCGAGAAGTGCACTTTCGGCGTCCCATCGGCAACCGCTCGGCTTCATGGTATCTCATCGCGGCATCGAAGCAAACCCGAGAAGATCAACGCCATCTTAAACATGAAGCCCCGAGTAATCGAAAGACGTCCAAAAGCTCACTTGGTTGCATGGCGGCACGAGCCGTTTCATATCTCGACTCGGCGAACGAGGCATGCCCTTCTTCAGCGCGAAGAAGACAGACGACTTCCGGTGGACCACGAAGCGACAAGGCCTTTGAAGATTTCAAAGAATTCCTTACCACGCCACCCGTCTTGGCTTCACCTCAGCCCCAGGAACCCCTCTTGCTGTACGTCTCAGCCACTCACCAAGTGGTCAGCACGGTCCTTGTGGTTGAACGAGAGGAAGAAGGACGGGCCCAGAAGATTCAAAGACCAATTTACACTTTGTCGCGAAGTATTGGCGGAGCCAAAATCCGATACCCCGGTACAAAAATTGCTTTATGGTGTTCTAATAACCGCGAGGAAATTGGCACACTACTTTCAGGGTCACTCGGTCACCGTCATCACCTCTTTTCCACTCGGCGACGTCGTCCACAACCGCGAGGCAACCGGGCGCATCGCCAAGTGGGCCCCGGAACCGATGCCGCTGGATTTAACCTTCAAGCCCGGGACGTCCATTAAGTCACAAGCCTTAGCGGACTTCTGGCCGAGTGGACTGAACAGCAAGAACACGTACCTCGGGAAGACCTCCAACACTGGACCATGCACTTCGACGGATCCAAGAGGATCACCGGCCTGGGAGCTGGAGTTGTGCTGATCTCCCGGACTAGGGAAAGGCTAAGATATGCCCTTCACCTCCACTTTTCCGCCTCACACAACGTCGCCGAATACGAAGCTCTTCTACATGGATGCGCCTCGCGCTCACTCGGGATTCGACGGCTTATTGTGAAAGGCGACTCCCAGTGGTCATCAATCAAGTGATGAAAGACTGGTCCCGCTTGAACGACACTATGGAGGCCTACCGACAAGAGGTCCGCAAGCTTGAGGACAAGTTTGATGGGCTAGAACTCTCACATGTCCTGAGACATAACAACGAAGCTGCCGATGAGCTAGCGCAGTTCGGATCTAAGCGCGAAGCCGCTCCAACAGATGTCTTTGTCGAACATCTCTACGAGCCAACCGTCACGGCAAAGACAGCTCCCAACGAGCAAACCACGAACGAAGTCACCATGATCGATACCGACTGGAGGACGCCGCTCATCAAATTCTTAACTCAGCAAGAGCTGCCGGATGACCGGGATGAAGCAGAACGCGTCCGGCGTCGTTGCCAAGCATACGTCATGGTCGACTCCGATCTATACAAGAGAAGCCCCTCTGGAATTCTAATGAGGTGCATCACACCCGAAGAAGGGAAACAATTACTCCAAGATATCCACTCGGGCATATGCGGAAGCCACGCGGCGGCACGCACTCTAGTCGGCAAAGCTTACAGACAAGGATTCTTTTGGCTCACCGCGGTCTCCGACGCGGACAAAGTCGTAAGAACCTGCGAAGGCTGCCAGTTTTTCGCCCGGCAAAGCCATGTTCCGGCCCAGGAGCTTCAAACAATCCCACTTTCCTGGCCGTTCGCGGTATGGGGGCTGGACATGGTTGGTCCTTTCAAGAAAGCTCCAGGAGGTTTCACCCACCTCTTCGTTGCAATCGACAAGTTCTCCAAGTGGATTGAGGCCAAGCCGGTTGCCACAATCACCGCTGACAAAAGCACGGGATTTTTTCCTCAACATCGTGCACCGCTTCGGCGTCCCAAACAGAATCATAACTGATAATGGGACTCAATTCACGGGAGGCATCTTCAAGGAATTCTGCGAAGACTTCGGAATCAAGATCTGCTATGCATCAGTAGCCCACCCTAAAAGCAATGGGCAAGTCGAGCGAGCAAACGGCATGGTCCTTCAAGGCATCAAGGCTCGCGTCTTCGACCGGCTAAGCCCTTACGCCGGCAAGTGGGTCCAAGAACTTCCTCGGTTCTATGGTCGCTGCGAACCACACCCGGCCGGGCCACCGGCCAAACTCCTTTCTTTTTGGTCTATGGCGCGAAGCCATGTTGCCAAACGAGATGGAGTATGAGTCCCTCCGGGTCCGCAGCTTCAATTATGAACGCTACGACATTGACCTCGACCCGCGAGGCAGCCCTCATCCAGTCGGCCAAATACCTTCAAGGGCTCAGAAGATACCACAGTCGCAACGTGCGAGCACGAGCTTTCATTGTTGGTGACCTGGTCCTACGCAAGATCCAGACCACCAAAGACCGACACAAGTTATCTCCCTTATGGGAAGGACCCTATATAATCGCCGAAGTGACTCGGCCCGGTGCTTACCGGCTAAAGCGCGAAGACGGGTCCATGGTGGAGAACTCCTGGAACATCGAGCATCTTCGACGTTTTTACGCCTAATTTGGCTAAGGCCTCATGTTTTTTTTCCTTGACTGCCAACCTCAAGCAAGATGACTTCTTGAGCTAGCATCGGGGCGTACACATATCAATAAAGCTCGAATTTTCCTCATCAAATTTTTGTGCACAATTTGGTTTATCATTGTTTAATGTCCTTCGACTCGAGCTCGGTGTCTAAGGACCGAGAGTTTTCCGATGACCTAATCGAGCCTAGGCTTGATGACACGAGAAAAACTACTTAAGAAATTTCACGCAAAAGCTCGAATCAAGGCATTGACATAAATAAACTAAAAATAGTCACAAAGATTCCACGTCGAGTTTCACAATTACATGATATCTACAAAGCAAAGTCAAAATACGGTTCGAGTTTAAAATTGTTTACTACATCTAAAGAGATCTTCTTCGCCGCCTCTTGCGCCTCGCTGAGCATATCTAAGGCCTGCTCGTCTGTTGTCCCCTCAGCGAAGCCCTCCCCGATTGAATGAATATCCACTCGGGGGTAGAGGGACTTGGTCTGCAAGAGCCGACCAGCCCCCATGTTGGCCGCTTCGGTGATGTTCTTCGAGATCGCTCGGGAGCACGGAGCTTGTCGAAGATCTCGATTGGCTCCAGCGAGCTGGCCCCAACTCCTTGATCAAACAAGGATGTTAAAATCGGCGTGGCGGCGTTGGCAACCTCTTCCCGAATCTCGTCGCTAGACTTGATCCGCCCAAGTAAGACGTCGTATTGGGCTCGGGTCTTCATCTTATAAGCTGCAAGGAGTTCCGGATCACTCAAAGCACTCGAGAATGAAGCAGCACATGAGATTCATTCAAAAAGGTTACCTTCAAATTCGGCCTCCATCTCGGCCTTGTCGAGGCTGACCGCTTCCGGTTGGACTTGAAGCGAGTGGACCTCCGAAGAATTTTCTACAACGAAAGAGAATTGTCAATTGACAAGATCAACAAAAGAATCATAATGAAGCTGGGAGAGGCAGGCTTACTTCCGATTGATCCGCGGAGGTCGAGGTTCGCTTCCCGAAGCTCCGAGATCTCCCTCCTTAAAGCGGCCTCCCTCGAAGCGGCCTCCTCCCGAGTGACCTTCAGCTGTCGCTGAACGTCCTCCAAGGAGTTTAAGTGAGGCACCAGCTTTTCCAGCACCTCGGATTTTGCCATTGAGCGGCAATATTCTTTCTGCATGCGAAAGCAGAAGAATGATCGACTGAAGAATAACGAAGATATAATCAAAAAGAAAGACGAAGGCCTACGTTGAGCAGTCGGGTCGCCTCATTCAGGCTCTCGACGAGGGCATCCCTTTCATCCTTTTCAGCTTGCCGGTCGAGGATGATGCCCTGTCTCTCGCCTTCCGAGTCCCGCCACTCGATTCTGATCGGAGGAACCCAGGTCTCAGCAGACTGTAGCCTGGGGATCTCTTCTACCGTGGCTGGCAAACAAGAAAGACCAATGAAGACATGAAGGATTCAAAATTGAAAGAACAAAGGAAAGTTCCGAAGCAAGTCTCACCGGTTTCGGTGGCTGCCTGCCTAGGTGGGGCAGCCGGGCCCTTCTTCTTCTTCGGGCTCTGTGCCGAGTGACCCTCAGTCGGGGGCGCTCGGGCCGCAGCCGTGGGTTCCCCGGCAGCCGACTGGTTTCCAGTCGGGATACCCCGGCTGGCAGTCGGGGGCTCCTCCCTAGGGGCGCTCTCCTTCTGAGGAGAAGGATGCCTCTCCGGAACGCTCACACTCGGTTGCGGGCTCCGAGGTTTTGGCTCTGACGGCCTTGGCACTTCTGGAGCGGCAGCTGGGGTCGGCCCTTCATCCCCTCCGGCAGGATCTATGTCCTGGGGCCTCCTGCACAAATGAACACAACGAAGATAAAGAAAAGTTTTCTGCGAAAGAGCTCAGGACTTTGGTTTCAGAGCATACCTGGAGGACCGGCGGATCTTCGGCGCTGTCCGCGGTGATCGCCTTAGAGGCGGGGTCTCGACCGGAGGAGCCGGGACGTCGTCATCCGAGTCCTCGATGATCAGCCGCCTTTTACTTGCGCGCTTGTTCGAGTCCTCACTCGGCGCCGCCCGCTTCCCGACTGGATCAGCTTGGATTTTGATCCCGCCAGTCGGCTTCTTGGCGGGACGACGTGGCGCGTCATCATGAGCCACCTTATATGGCTTGGAGGTGATAGAGGCGTTTTCCTGCAGAGAAGGGAAAGTGCAACATTAAACGACAAGACGTCAAGATTAAAAGATAATATGAAGCAACCAATCGGCTTACCGGAGGAGGAGGTCGATGGATGCTGAATGGGAGGACTGGTAGTATGAGGGCCCGCTCGACTGAGATCCCGGATGAGAAGAGCTTGTACATCCGGATCTTCAGGATCTCGCATGTGAGCGGATCCGGGTCCTCCCGATTGGGGTCCGTTCCGCCTTCATACTCGAAGGCTGGCTTTGACCGCTCCTTGATCGGCGCCAGTCGGCACCTGATGAAGTGCCGAGTGATTTGTTCCCCACGAAGATTCCTCTTCTTCATCGCCAGGATCTTCGCGAGCAGGTCGTTGGCTTCATCCCAATCTTGGGCTACCGGCACGGTGCTCCAAGACGGCTTGGGGACAGGAGGAAGACCGACAAAGGCGGGCAGACTGGGTTCAAGATTGTTGATGTAGAACCAGCCTGCATGCCAGCCTTTGTTGGAGGATTTCAAGGGAAGAGAAAAGTAGTCTTTGCGGAGAGATCCGCGAAGCTGGAAGCCTGCCCCAACAACGACGCAAGGTTGGTCCTTGTTCGGATGGGGTTTCAGGTAGAACATACGACGAAAGAGATTGAAATGAGGAAGAATGCCAAGGAAGGCTTCACACACATGAATGAAGAGTGCTATGTGAAGCATCGAGTTGGGGTTCAGATGGTAGATGTGAAGACCATAATAGTCAAGAAGCCCCCGGAAGAACTCGGAGGTAGGAAGGCTGAACCCGCAATAGAAAAAAGAAGTGAAGACGACGAGCTCACCGGTGTTTGGGGTCGGGAAGTCCTCCCCCGCCGCCGGGCGCCATCCCACAAGCTCCTTTGGCGGAAGCACGCCGTGCTTCACCATCTCCTTGAGGGTAGATTCCCTCACTTCCGAAGCGGCCCATTGGTCGAAGGGGATCCTTTTTTCCTCCGCCATAAGAATGGGTTGATGGGAAGTGGATCTGGCTGAAAAAGTTGGATCTTTGGTGATGGGATGTGGGAGAGTTGGCTGTGGAGGCTGGTTGTTGCGAAGATCGAGCTCTTAGATGAACGGATTTGGGAGCGCGCGAGTCTAGGGTTCTCCGCGGTGAGCTGTTGAACAGTACCGTGAGAAGGGGAATCGTTTGGAAGATAAAGAGGCGGGGACGACCTCGTGTCTTTATAAAGAAAGATTTGAGGGTTGCGTTAGGTTTTCTGGTGAGTGGGCCGAGCCCATAAGAAAATCTACGGCCCAGCTAAGGTGTGGTCTGATACGTGTCCTTAGGGACTTAAGCGGATGAGCTTAAGCAGATTTGCCCTGGCAATATGCGCGTGTCCGAGTGCCCTGTACCTTAAAAGATCCTTCCATACCGCGGTTTGCTTAACTTCATGAGAAGTTGGCACGATGCAATTTGGAAGGTGACCAACAGCAGAGTTTTTATAGCCACCTTGATGAACAAGGGCTGTTTGGTTTTTCGGCATTTGGTCGGGTAATCTTGCCGTTGCTGTTTATTTTCCACCTTGGTGAAGATCCTTATAAGATTGAGACCAGTATTATGGCAAAAGCTATTTAATAACTTGGTCATATTTTTCATATGATTGAAAGAACTTGTTTTCCCATGAGGAATGATTAAAATATTTGTTCCGGGATGACTCGGACAGATCTACCCGGATAAGCATGAGCTTGCCGAGTGCTTTTTACCCGCTAGGGTTGATTGAGTTATTTTTCCGAAATTACTCGGGTAAATCCACTCGGATAAGCAAGAGCTTGCCGAGTGCCTTTTTCCCATGAGGGTTGACTGAATTATTTGTTCTGAGATAACTCAGGCAAATTCACTCGGTTGAGTATGAACTTGCTGAGTAATGAGATTTCTATGATTGCTTTAGCATGAGCTAAGCATCTACATGAGAATAATTTTTTATAGTTCTTGACTATATGCTTAGTCTATTTTTGGCTAACCACATAGTCGGGGCTACACTGTAATTAGGTGCATCGGAGATGCACCTAGATATTTATTTTTGAGAAATTTTTATATATATATTTTCCAGCCCTTCATAGTCTTTGGAGCTACTCGGGAAGATTCAGGCAGAGATGATGGAATCATTCGGCGCCAAAAGCACTCGGTCAAAGAGATTTTTTGGTTGAGTGCTGCTTTGGTCTGAAGCTGAGTTGTCTCGTCGACTGAAAAGGACTCGGGGGCAACTGTGGAGATTGTGGCAATCGGGTATCCACATGGCAAGCTTATCCGACTGGAAGTAGGGATAGATTGCGCCTGCTATATCTGTAAGCCGAACTTGACTTAGGTGTTACGGTTGCCGATAGAGATAAGGCAATCGGCCTATAGTCACGGTTTGGTAAGATTGAGGGAACCAACTTAGAATAAGATAGGGTTTCCGACTTGTAAACCCTTCCTCCCAAGACTATATAAGGGGGGTAAGGGGCGTCCCTTGAGGGATATCCTAGACTTGATCAGAGATTAGATTCTAGATACGACTTCATAAGCAAGAGCTTTAGATCACGAGATCAATAAAGACACTCGGCGGATCGAATCCACCGAAACAGGAGTAGGGTATTACCTCTCGAGAGGGCCTGAACCTGTCTAAACCTTCTTCTTCTTCTAACCCATTGTGCTTGGCGATCTCGACTGCGACCCCATAAAATATATTGCCGAAACCAAGTTTCGACAGCCCACAACTTGATCTGCAGAATACAAACTTCTCCAGCCACATCATCAGGAAGGCGGTGTATTCCCTGTGGCCGACTGCCCCTTCCTTCATGTTTTGGGCGATGAAGCCGCTCCACCCGCCAATGGCTTTGGTTTTGAACTAGTGTTGGCCTTTTCGGTTCAAGACGCTGGGGTCAGCCGATGACTCAATGTCCAGTCCAGTTGTCATATATACGTCGGCCAATGCGATGGTCATCGGCCCTTGTTGGAAGATGAAGGCATTGAAGCTGTCGTTCCAGAAGTAGGTCGCACCCGATAGGAGCGGCTCATCTTTCTCCATGCCAGCGATGGACAATTCCAGGCATTGGGTAAGTTTTCTCTCTTACCACTGAGTATACTTAGCCGATCGTACCTTTTTATACCATTCAGTCCAGGCTGCATCGGTGGATGGTCACGCTTTGAATGTTCCGTTCCAATGGGAGAGAGATGGCTTGGCGGTGTTAAAAGGGATGTGGTTGGTTTTGGCTATGATGATATCGGCTGGATCTGTGTTGCTGATAGGTCCGAGGAAGTACCTCTCTGCTTGTGTCGAATTGGGGATAAGTACTTGATGAGATAGGTGCTACAGTTCAGAAAAGGGGAGAAAGGCACTAGTCAAGAATGGTTGCGTATTACAGTTCAGGGACAGGAGAAGTACTAATAGATAAGAACGAGAAGTAAAATGTTACTTGAGAGGTCACCGATCGTAATGTTGATGTAAGAATGTTTGAAAAGGCAGATTTGGGCGTAAAATTGTGGATCGAAAGAGAGTACCTCGGGAACTCGGTTGCGGCGCGAAGTGGTTGCGGCGGCAGCTGGAGTGGCAGCGGCGGATGGCGTAGTGGTTGCGGCCGGTGTGACGGCGGTGGCGGCGAGGTGGAAGTGCTCGATGCTGCGGTGGTAGAGGCCATCGGGGTGCTCGGGGACGAAGATGAGTCTGAAGGACGTGAGGAAGGTCGACGAGCGCCGGTGGAGTCGCTAGAGGAGAAAGAGAGAGGGCAAGAGGCTTGTTCGTGAAGAAGGTCGGGTGCGCGTTGGAGACGTAGGCGTTTCTGCCAAGGGAAGTGGATATTTAAAGAGCACTTAGGGAGAAGCCGACGCGGTTTAGGTCAAGAAGGAAGCAAGAGTTTGGATAGGCAAGCAAATCCGTAACACTTCGTATTACAGACTTGGGGGGCATGTGTTAACACTGGAATTTGGTAATTGAGTTCCTAAGTCTGTAAAGGCAAAGTGAAATCGGATCGGTTGAAAACAGGAATAGTATCGGTTAAAAGAGTGATCGGCTGTGGGGCTAATCGGCCGAGGATAGGATTGAACAGGAGCAGCCGACAGCCGATTCTGAGTCCGAAAGAGATGAAACCATGTCTAGTGCAGAAGCTTGAAGACAAATGGAAGATTCGGTTGCTAATTGCGCGTTAAAAGATATTGCCACTTATGGATAGAGTCCTATAATGGCAATTGTATCTGTAATCTAGAGATTTGTTAAACTGTTAGTTGTAACACGGTATGGGTCCCGCTAGGGATAAGATGGTGTTTTAAACAGTAGTTTATATAGAGTCCAGGGTTGTTACAGATAGTTGTATTTTGGGTATAAATAGGACCCGAGACCCTCTGTATCAGAATAATCATTCAATCAATCAAATCTTCGGCGCATCGCCAACCCTTTTCTTTAGACGAGCACTTTGTTTGGCTTCGGGCTGCATCGTCTCGATCCCCGAATTCAGGTAAATGTTTGTCATTAGTGGTATGATTCTCTGTTTCTAGTGCTTTCATCGCAATGATACATTAGAATCAGTAATTTTACTGCGTTATATATCATGTAACGCATATGAATTAGATCAATGTTTAGATCTATCCTGTCATTGGCTCGTTCTGTCAAGAACATGCAGTCAATAGGGCTAGATCTAAAGGTTGGCTGGTTCATATGCGGTATCTACCGTCTCAAGGGGTATAAATCGGCTGTAACAGATCGGATGTTTCTTTTTATACTTAATGCTGCATCGGGTTCGAACTATTAAGTCGTATTTAGAACTATTAATGATTTGTTCATCTGAGATTTATATTATCTAGAGACAGTGCCAGGGTTTTAGCCGGCCTTACTTGCCCTAATATGTTTCTTTTAATGTGCTTATTACTAGATTTGTATTAGGACTACCTCTTATGTTAAGATCGTGTTTCTGTCGGTTGTTGCCTAACGAAATCGGCCTTTCCCGGACAGCCGATGGCCGATTTCCGGATTGTACGTTTTAGGAATATTATCTTCACATAAGATTCATCGGAGTACTAGGCGATTCTTTGTTAGCTTTCTAGTATCGGCGAGGTTATCGATCTGTATATTTATTATTCTTCACTATATTTGGATTGAGCGGCTGATGCTGTCTCGGTGTAGCCGATCCATTCCAGTCACTTGGCCCAAAGATGGCCTAGAATAGCATATATACATTCATGGATTTCCTTAGCCGATCCCGTGGGGATCTAACCTAACGCTTAATGCGTATTTTCTTGTTTTTCTTGTTGATTGGCAGATCAAATCAACTGGCACACCCTGCACGTTGTAGGCAGCCGAGAAGGACCTGCACTGGAGTCAAGCAGATCTCCCAGGCCAGCGCGTGAGAGAGATTTCTCGTCAACAGACCGCAAGCGCCGACCTAAAGACCTAGTTGCCGCGACGTCCAACTCCCAACGTCGTCCCCGAGTCGCTGCCTACGACGCTATCATGAACGCTCAGTGCACGCATCATCCTAACCACAAGCACGGGGCTAAGGACTGCTTTATTTATAAACAGGTTCGCACGAGCAATATGCGGCACGGCTCAACAAGAAGCCGACTGATGAAGCCGGTCCGTCGGGCACCAAGAAGAACAACCCGGCTGGAAACGCGGAGCCTTTTCAAGACCCCGTGGGCGAGCTGAACCATATCTTCGGGGGGCCGCAAGCCTATGAATCCAAGAGGAAACAGAAGCTAACCGACCGCAAGGTCAACGCGGCGCAACCTGAAGTCCCACAATACCTACGATGGTCGAAGGTGGCCATCACATTTGACCGCTCGGATCACCCTGACCGAGTGGTTCACCCGGGGCGCTATCCACTGGTGTTAGACCCAGTGGTCCGCAACATCAAGCTCAAGCGCGTCCTCATCGATGGGGGCAGCGCCCTCAATATTTTGTTCGCCAAGACCTTAGACGAGATGCAGATCCCGAGAGCTGAACTGAAGGTAAGCTCAGCCCCCCTTCCATGGAGTTATCCCGGGGCTGTCTTCTACGCCACTCGGGCACATCGCCCTTCCAGTCACCTTCGTAGTTCGAGAGAATATCCGGACGGAGAACATCACTTTCGAGGTGGCTGACTTCGAGACGGCTTACCACGCAGTCATCGGAAGGCCTGCACTCGCCAAGTTCATGGCGATACCCCATTACACCTACCTCTGCATGAAGATGCCGGGCCCAAACGGCGTCATCACCTTGCGCAGTGACGTAAAGCAAGCCTTCACCTGCGGCAAGGAAAGCTGCGACAAGGCCCAATCTCATGAGAGATCGTGTGGCCAGGAAGAAATCCGATTGGCCGCATCAACTTCGGCAGAGGGTGAAATCCCCACGAAGAAGATAGCCAAATTGGGACAAGGCGACGCCAAAACTAAGAAGATCTCCCTCGATCCATCGGATCCCTCAAAAACCGCTGTAATCGGCGCTGAACTAGATCGTAAATAGGAAAGCGCGCTCGTCACCTTCCTCCAAAATAATAAAGATGTTTTTGCTTAGAAACCATCTGATATGCCTGGAATTCCTAGGGAGGTGATCGAGCACTCTTTGCACGTCAAAGATGACGCAAAACCAATTAAACAACGATTACGCAGGTTTGCGCAGGATCGAAAAGATGCCATCAAGGAAGAACTCACAAAGCTTTTAGCCACTGGTTTCATTAAGGAAGTTCTACATCCTGACTGATTGGCTAACTCGGTTCTGGTCCGGAAGAAGACAGGGCAATGGCGCATGTGCGTCGACTACACCGACCTCAACAAAGCCTGCCCCAAAGATCCGTTCGGGCTGCCTCGCATCGACCAAGTCATGGACTCAACAGCCGGCTGCCAGCTCCTAAGCTTTCTGGACTGCTACCCGGGCTACCATCAAATCAGCTTGAAGGAATCCGACTGCCTGAAAACATCGTTCATCACGCCGTTTGGAGCTTACTACTACATCACGATGCCTTTCGGCCTAAAGAACGCCGGAGCCACATACCAACGCATGATCCAAAGATGTTTTCAGACGCAGATTGAGAAGAACGTGGAAGCTTACGTCGACGATGTCGTCATCAAGACCAAGCAGAAAGAAGATCTGATTGCCGACCTAGAAGAAACCTTTGCGAACATTTGGGCCTTCAGAATGAAGTTGAACCCGGAGAAGTGCATGTTCGGCGTGCCATCAGGCAAACTGCTCGGCTTCATGGTGTCACATCACGGCATTGAAGCCAATCCAGAAAAAATCAATGCTATCCTGAGCATGAAGCCCCCGAGTAACCAGAAGGATGTGCAGAAGCTCACCGGCTGTATGGCGGCGCTAAGCCGATTCATCTCTCGACTTGGCGAAAGAGGCATTGCCCTTCTTCAGGTTACTAAAGAAAACGGACGACTTTCAGTGGACTATGGAAGCCTACAAGGCCTTTGAAGATTTTAAAGAATTTCTCACAACACCGCCCATCCTAGCCTCACCCCAGCCCCAAGAGCCCCTGCTATTGTACGTTTCAGCCACTCACCAAGTGGTTAGTACGGTTCTCGTGGTCGAGCACGAAGAAGAAGGGCGGGCCCAGAAGATTCAGAGGCCGATCTACTTTGTCAGCGAAGTGCTGGCAGGAGCCAAAATTCGCTACCCTCAGGTACAAAAGTTGCTGTACGGTATTCTAATAACCGTGAGGAAATTGGCACACTATTTTCAGGGCCACTCGGTCACCGTCATCACTTCCTTTTCACTCGGCGATGTCATCCACAACCGGGAGGCAACTGGGCGTATCGCGAAGTGGGCCCTGGAACTGATGCCACTGGACTTAACTTTCAAGGCGAGGACGTCTGTGAAGTCACAAGCTCTGGCGGATTGCTTGGCCGAGTGGACCGAACAACAAGAAGATGTACCTCGAGAAGACCTTCGATACTGGACCATGCACTTCGACGGATCCAAGAGGATCACCGGCCTGGGAGCAGGAGTCGTGCTGATCTCCCCGACTGGGGAAAGGCTAAGATATGTTCTCCACCTTCACTTCTCCGCCTCACACAACGTCGCCGAGTACGAAGCCTTGCTACATGGACTGCGGCTTGCAGTTTCACTCGGGATACATCGGCTCGTCATGAAAGGGGATTCCCAACTGGTTATGAACCAAGTGATAAAGGACTGGTCCTGTCTTAACGACACCATGGAGGCCTACCGGCAAGAAGTTCGCAAACTTGAAGACAGGTTTGACGGACTAGAACTATCCCATGTCCTAAGACATAATAACGAGGCGGCTGACGAGTTAGCACAGTTCGGGTCCAAGCGGGAAGCCGTTCCAACAGACGTTTTTGTAGAGCATCTCTACGAACCAACTGCTGCAGCCAAACCAACTCCCAACGAGCAAGCTGCAAACGAAGCCGCCATGATCGACGCCGACTGGAGGACACCACTCATCAAATTTTTAACTCAGCAAGAGCTGCCGAAAGACCGGGATGAGGCAGAACGTGTCCGACGTTGTTGTCAGGCTTATGTCATGGTTGATTCCGATTTATACAAGAGAAGTCCCTCTGGAGTCCTGATGAGATGCATCACACCTGAGAAAGGACGACAGCTACTCCAAGATATCCACTCGGGCATATGCGGAAGCCATGCGGCAGCACACACCTTGGTGGGCAAAGCCTACGACAAGGTTTCTTCGGCTCACGGCGGTCTCCGACACCGACAAAGTGATACGAACTTGTGAAGGTTGCCGCTTCTTCGCCGCGCAGCCATGTCCCAGCCCAAGAGCTACAAACAATTCCATTATCCTAGCCGTTTGCGGTATGGGGCTTAGACATGGTCGGCCCTTTTAAGAAGGCTCCAGGAGGATTCACATACTTATTTGTCGCGATTGACAAATTTTCCAAGTGGATCGAGGCTAAGCCGGTTGCTACAATCACCGCTGACAAGGCACGAGACTTCATCCTCAACATCATGCACCGGTTCGACGTCCCAAACAGAATAATAACCGACAATGGGACTCAATTCACTGGAGGCATTTTCAAGGAATTCTGTGAAGATTTCGGCATAAAAATCTGCTATGCATCGGTCGCGCACCCCAAAAGAAATGGACAGGTTGAGCACGCCAACGGCATGGTCCTTCAAGGCATCAAGGCCCGAGTGTTTGATCGCCTAAGTCCTTATGTCGGCAAGTGGGTTCAAGAGCTCCCCTCGGTTCTATGGTCTCCGCGGACTACGCCCAGCCGGGCTACCGGCCAAACTCCTTTATTTTTTTGTCTATGGCACATAAGCCATGTTGCCAAACAAGATGGAGTACGAATCTCTCCGAGTCCGCAGCTTTAACGACGAATGCTACAATCAAGATCGAGTGGATTACCTCACCCGACTAGAAGAGGCCTGTGAGGCAGCCCTGATCCAGTCGGCAAGGTATCTTCAAGGGCTCAGACGCTACCACAGTCGCAACGTTCGAGCACGAGCTTTTATCGTTGGTGATCTGGTCCTACGCAAGATTCAGACCACCAAGGACCGTCACAAGTTATCTCCCCTATGGGAAGGACCATATATAATTGCTGAGGTGACTCGGCCAGGTGCGTACCGACTAAAACGTGAAGACGGGTCCATGGTGGAAAACTCCTGGAACATCGAACATCTTCGACGATACTACGCTTAAATTGCCTTAAGTTTCATGCTCTTCTTGACTGCCAACCTCAAGCAAGATGACTTCTTGAGTTAGCAGTCGGGGGCTGTACATATGTCAATAAAGCATAGTTTTCTTCAGCAACTTATGCATATTCGGCTTATCATTGTTTAAAGTTCCTTGATTCGAGTTCAACGTATAAGGACTGAGAATTTTTTGATGACCTAATCAAGTCTAGGCTTGGTGACAGTCGGATGAAAATTACTTAAGAAATTTTACATAAAAACTCGGATCAAGGCGTTAACATAAATAAGATGAATATTTACAAGTCATGTCTAAAAGTTACAGCATACAAATGTTCGCAATACAATCAAGGTCGGAAGTGGTTCACTACATCGGCGGCCACCTTTTTGGCCGATTCCTGTGCCTCACTAATCAAGTCCAGGGCCTGCTCGTCTGAAGTACCATCGGCGAACCCTTCCCCGATTGAATCAATATCCACCCGGGGGTAGAGCGACTTGGTCTGTGCAAGGGCGAACCCCCACTCCCATAATGGCTGCTTCAGAAATATTGGCTAAGTACTGATCAGGGGCCCTCCGGAGCTTGTCAAAGATCTCAACTAGGTCCAACGAGCTGGTCCCGAGTCCTTTATTGAACAGCGACAACAACATCGGCGTTGTCGCGTTAGCAACATCCTCCCTAATGCTCTCAGCCTTTTTGACCCCTCTCAATCAAGACGTCGTACTGAGCTCGGGTCTTGATCTTATAAGCTGCCAAAGATACACGATCACACAAAATACCCGAAGATGAAGTGAAGCAAAAGACGCGGCTTTGAAAGAACTCACCTTCAAACTCGGTCTCCAGCTCGGCCTTGGTGATGTTGGCTTCTTCCAGCTAGGCCTGAAGCAAGTGGACCTCCGACGAGTTCTCTACAACAAGAGAAGTTATCAACGACCAAGATCAGCACAGACTATAATTGAAGACATAAAGAGACCGACAGGGTTAAGCTTACTCTCGATTGAACCCCGGAGGTCGAGGTTCTCCTCCTGGAGTGCGGCTATCTCTCTCCTTAGAGCTGCTTCCCTTGATGTAGCTTCCTCTCGAGTGGTCTTCAGCTCTTGCTGGATGTTCTCCAGAGAGTTCAGATGCGGGACCAACTTCTCGAGTGCATCGGACTTAGCCATTGACTGGCAGTATACCCTCTGCATGCAAGTTCTGAAGTTGGTCGACTGAAAAGAGATGATGAAGCTACAACAGAAAAGGATCAGGACTTACGTTTAACAGCCGAGTCGCTTCATTCAGGCTGTCTACAAGCGCATCTCTTTCTTCATTTTCCATTTGTTTGTTCAAGATGATGCCTTGTTTCTGGCCTTCGGAATCCCGCCACTCAATTCTGATCGGAGGAACCCAGGTTTCAGAGGACTGCAACCTGGGAATCTCTTCCACTTTAGCTGAATGGATCAGAAGGAGCAGATGAAGATACCAAAAGATTATACCGGAGATTAAAAGCTAGAGATTGATTCAAGACTTACCGGTTTTGGTGGCTGAATCTTTAAACAGCACTTCCCGGCTGCTTTTCCCTTCTTGGCTCTTGCCCGACTGGTCTTCAGTCGGGGCCTTTCGAGTAGCGGTCGGGGGCTTTTCTGCGGTCGACTGGTTTCCAGTCGGGGTACACCGACTGGCGGTCGGGGGCTCCTTCCTTGGGGTGTCCTCACTAGGAGGTGAAGGCCTTCCACCCGGAGCGCTCTCGCTCAGGAGAGGGCTCCAGGGTTTTGGCTCCACAGTTTTGATGCCTCGGCTGCGGTAGGCATTGGTCCCTCACTCGCCAGGGGTCTATGTCTTGAGGCCTCCCGCCAAAAGAAAACAGGAGCAATCGGGATGAAGACGAAGAAATTTTCAACAAAGAGCTCGATTTCGATCGTAGGGCTTACCTGGTCGATCGGCGGATCTTGGGTGCCGCTTTCGGTGAAGGCCTCGGAGGGGTCGTATCGGCTCGAGGGGCTAGGACATCTTCGTCC
This sequence comes from Oryza australiensis, assembly GCA_019925245.2. Taxonomy (NCBI): domain Eukaryota; kingdom Viridiplantae; phylum Streptophyta; class Magnoliopsida; order Poales; family Poaceae; genus Oryza; species Oryza australiensis. The sequence continues at coordinate 1,184,039 of JAIFGZ020000260.1, read as the reverse complement.
AAGTCATCAATAATCAGCCTCCTCTTGTTCGCCCGCTTACTGATGTCTTCACTCGGGGCCGCCCTCTTCCCACCTGGATCGCTCTGGATCTTCACGCTACCGGCTGGCTTCTTAGCAGGCCGAGCCAGCACGTCGTCATGATGGATTTTATATGGCTTTGAGATGATGGAGGCATTTTCCTGCAAGAAATATTCTTTCAACACTAAGAAGTGCGATATCAAGATTGAAAGACAATGAAGGAGTTAAGTCAGCTTACCGGAGGAGGAGGTCGATATAGACTGTATGGGAGGACTGGCAGCATGAGGCTGCATTCGACTGCAATCCTAGTCGAAAAGACCTTGTACATACGAATCTTCAAGATCTCAAAGCTGAGGGAGTCGCCGTCTTCCCGATTGGGGTCTTTCTCACCCTCGTATTCAAAGGCAGGTTTGGACCGCTCCTTGATCGGAGCCAGTCGGCTCCTGACGAAGTGCTGAGTGATCTGCTCGCCTCGAAGACCTTTCTGCTTCATTTTCAAGATCTTAGCTAACAGCTTGTTGGCTTCATCCCAGTCTTGGGCCACTGGCACGGTGCTCCAGTTGGGCCTAGGCACAGGGGGAAGGCCAACGAAGTTTGGCAGGCTGGGTTCAACGTTGGCGATATAGAACCAGCTCGCGTGCCAACCCTTGTTAGAAGATTTCAAGGGGAGAGAAAATTACTCTTTGTGGAGGGATCCGCGGAGTTGGAAGCCCGCCCCACCAACGACGCAGGGCTGGTCTTTGTTCGGATGCGGCTTAAGATAGAACATGCGTCGGAAGAGTTGAAAGTGGGGGAGGATGCCAAGGAAAGCTTCGCACACATGGATGAAAACGGCTATGTGGAGCATGGAATTTGGGTTCAAATGATAAAGCTAAAGACCATAGTAGTCAAGAAGTCCCCTAAAGAACTCAGAGGTAGGGAGGCTGAAACCGCAATAGAAAAAAGAAGTGAAGACAATGAGCTCACCGGTGTTCGAAGTGGGGAACTCCTCACCGGCCGCCGGACGCCAGCCCACGATCTCCTTAGGAGGAAGGACTCCGTGTTTCACCATCTCCTTGAGGGTGGACTCCTTGACATCCGAGGTAGCCCACTGCTCGAAAGGGATCTTTTTCTCACCAGCCATGAATGTGGTTTGTGGGGGAGTAGATCTGGCTTGGAAGATGGGGATTTGAGATTGGAATCTGTGAAGATGGATGCAGAGGCTAGCTGACAGCGAAGCACAAGCTTCTAGATTGGTGGATTGGGTTCGCACGAGAACTTAGGGTTCTCCGCTGCAAGCTGATGAACAGTGTTGCGAATGGGGAATTTTTTCTGGGAAGACGAAGTGGCGGGGATGACCTTGAGGCTTTGTAAGAGATTTGAGGGTTGCGTTAGGTTTTCTCGCGATTGGGCCGTGCCCATGAGAGACCTGCGGTCCATCTAAGGTGTGGCCTGACACGTGTCCTTAGGGACTTAAGTGGATGAACTTAAGCAGATTTGCTTTGGCAATATGCGCATGTCCGAGTGCCCCGTACCTTTGAAAATCCTTTCATACCGCGGTTTGCACAACTTCATGAGAAGTTGGCACGATGCAATTTGAAAGGTGACAAACAGTGAAGCTTTTCATGGCTGCCTTGATGACAGGGACTGTTTGATTTTTAAGCATTTGATTAGATGATTATATCAATGTTGTTTTTCCACCTTGTTGAAGATCTTTTTAGATTGGGACCAATATTATGGCAGGAGCTATTTAATATCTTGGTCATATTTTTCGACGATCAAAAACTTGTTTATCCATGAGGGATAAATAAAATATTTGTTCCGAGATGACTCGGGCAGATCCATTCGGATAAACATGAGTTCACTGAGTGTTTTTCACCCACGAGGGTTGATTGAGTTATTTGTTCTGAGATGACTCGGGCAAATTCACTCGGACAATCACGGGCTTGCCGAGTGATGAGATTTTTTATGGTTGTTTTAGCCTGAGCTAAGCATCTATGTGAGAATGATTTTTTATAGTTATTGACTATATGTTTAGTCTTTTTTGACTAACCACATAGTCGGGGCTACACCTAATTAGGTCCATCAGGAGATGCACCTAGATATTTATTTTTGAGAATTTTTTGGATATTTTCCAGCCCTTCACAGTCTTTGAAGCTACTCGGAAGATTCAAGCAGAGGTGATAGAATCACTCGGCGCCAGAAGCACTCGGCCAAAGGTTTGTTTGGCTGTGTGATATTTTGGTTCGAAGCCGAGCAATCTCGTCAACTGCAAAGGACTCGGGGGCTACTGTGGAGATTATGGCAATCAGATATCCACATGGCAAGCTTATCCGACTGGACATAGAGATAGGTTGCGCCTGCTAATTATATAAACCGACTATGACTTGGGTGTTACGTTGCCGATTAGATAAGGCAACGCCTCATAGTCACGGTTTGGTAAGATTGAGGAAACTGACTTAGAGTAAGATAGGGTTTCCGACTTATAAGCCCGCCTCCCAAGACTATATAAGGGGAGTAAGGGGCGTCCCTTGAGGGATATGAGTTTTCTGAACTACAGATCTTGAGATTAATATACACTCGGCGGATCGAATCCCCGAAACAGGAGTAGGGTATTACCTCACGAGAGGGCCTGAACCTGTCTAAACCTTGTTTTCCACCTAACCCATCGAGTTTGGCGATCTTGACTGCACCCCCAATTTTCTATTGCTGAAACCAAGTTTCGACAAAAAATGTTTCCATATATGAAGAAATTGTCCATGAAAACCTCCATGATTTCCTCGATCATGTGAGAGAAGACAAACATCATGCACCATTTGAATGACACAGGTGTGTTACACAACCCGAACAACATCCGTCGGTAAGCATACATTCCATAAGGACACGTTAACATGGTCTTGCTTTGATCGTCGGGATGGATGGGAATTTGATGATAACCAGAATAACTATCAAGAAATAGAAGGAGTGATTGGTGAGCCGCTCTAACATCTTATCGATGAAGGGTAGTGGGAAATGGTCCTTCTTAGTAGACTTGTTGAGTTTTCTATAGTCTATGCATATTCTCCATCTCATGATGGTTCGTTGTGGGATCAACTCGCTTTTAGAGTTTTCAACGACCGTCATTCCTCCCTTCTTAGGCACAACCTGAACTAGGTTGACCCACTCGCTATAACAAACGGTATAAATTATCTCCGCATGAAGGAGTTTCAAGACCTTTTTTTAACAACCTCTCTCATGGCATTGTTTACCGTCCTTTGAGGCTCCCTAGATGGCATGCAAGACAGGTCTAGAGAATGCGATGGGTATAGAGGGCCGGACTAATCTCTGTGAGGTCTTGGAGCGAGTAGCCTAGAACAGAGTGATGCTTTTCTAGCATGACTGTGAGTTTGGAGGTCTCATCATCAGAAAGCTTGTCACTTATGATGACGTACGACTCCGTATCACCGTGCAAGCAGTGTTCTAAAAATCGGGATTAGTCGGCGACTAGTCAGGACTAGTCGGCTTTGGCCTAGTCCCGACGCGATTTGGCCCAAGTCGGTTCCCTAGTCGGCTGGGCCGACTAGGCCATCCTAGTCGGTCAACACGACCCATTAATCGGCGTTTTTAGTCGACTACCACAGCGATTTGGGCCCGGTTTAGGGTTTGTCTGATAACTGACAAGCATTCGTTCGAAATCTCGCACTTCGCAGTTACTTCCCGATGCCCTGGCGGCTGGCGCCGAGCGACCGAGACGGCCCTCCCGTCTCCCTGCGACGCCGCCGCAAGTGTCACCGCCAGCCCATCTCCTTGCACTGCCGCCAGCCTCTGCACCCGCCGTCGCCCTCTGCTGCCTAACCCTAGCCGCTGGCCACCGACTCCGGTGGCTGTAACCTGCACCCCTCTCCTCCATCAAAAAATTTGTGGTATTTACTTGTCCCAAATTCCGGGTGTTTTTTCGGTTGAGAATCTGATGTTGCAACACTTCTGCACATGCACTTGTAAACATCCCTTTTTGCTTCCTGAATGTGTTGTCACCACTGTCGTGCATGAACGACAGTGTATTGGATGCTTGTAATTCATGGCCAATTGTTTGTTGTGCACCTGTGCTAATATTTTTTTCTCCTAGTTTTGATATTCTGATATCACAATTATATACTTATGCAATTACATACTAGTGTTCTAAACATATAAACCTTAGGTTTATTTAATATTTGCACTTCTCTATATATATATCTATCATTGGCATTTAGCAGCAACCTGCATGATTCAATTCAACTAAAATAGAGTATAGTGACCAAGGTACAATATTTGTGAGGAAAAATACATCACAAACTAAGAAACATATATCTAGACAAGTTAGCCGACTAATCCCCGACTAGTCGGCCTAGTTTGCTAGTCGGCACCTAGCCGACCGACTAGCGACTATCGACTTCTTGAACATTGCGTGCAAGAAAGCATAGTTAATGCCTGAAGGTAGAGGTTTGAGCTCAATGCGAGGTCGTAAAGGTGGATTGGTTTTGGACAACTCGATCATCTCTCAAGGTTTGTCCTCCTATCGATGAATGCGTTGGCATCATTTCCAAGGATGGATTATAGGGAGTCAAAAGGAGAGATAGCCAACACTACCTTCATTGGCTTGGACTTAGGGGTAGGTTTCGTCAAAGAATTTTTCGATCGCAAGATCGGGACGACAAATTTTTCTCTCCTAAGTTTTATGTCGAGGACTCCTGTTCTTGGCACATTTTAGAAAAGTTTTTCTATGGGGCGACCAATGAGGAGATCAAAGCCGGAGACTTCAAACACATTGAAGTCCAGGTAGCCTCGATAATATCGTGCCTTATTGGCACTCCTCAAAGAATCCCATAACCTCCGATAGGACCAGATAGGCTCCAGAAGGTTTTATTTTTCCGTGCCAACGGTTCATCTCCTAAGCATGTTAATGCAAAGTTTGCGGACACAATGTTTACACTCACAATGAGATTATAGAGAACTTTCACCATGGCCTATCTCATGAGACATTGAATAACTAAGGATGAGGACCTAATCCGAATTGCTTCGGAGAAGAGCTCCACCTCCCTTAACAATTCATCGCTCATGATGGTAGTTAAACCCCTTACCATTCTATTTGAGAAATTTTTCCTCGAGTGGTTTGGGTGAACTATACGGGGGTGGTCTCTTTTGGGATGAATAGTTTGAGGTGTTTTCATAATCTTTAAAAAAATCACCCTCAAACTGGAAAGGGAATTCCAAGGGCCGAATTTCTTCTTCCTTTGGTTCCTGAGGCTCAGGTGAGGCTTCCACGGTCAAATCTTGGGATGTGGAATGTATATGCTCCGATTGGACAGTTGATTGCTTCTCATGTGTATCTTTGATTTCCTGGACGGTTTTGCAATGAACAAAAGAGGTATTTTCTAGGATATGGTCCATTAAGTTCCTGTCGGGATGCCTTCGGGCCTCTTGATATAATTAAGAGCTGAATGGAGTTCATCCATTCTTCTCCAAAGTATAGCAAGACATCCGATGCTCCGAGAGAGAGATAACTGAGACATTGCTGGGCCTTTAGCCTGCCAGTCAACTTCAGCCTGGATTGTGCCCATCAAACCACTCGATGGTGGTGACCAGATGTGTTACACAATCAGGAGACTTGACACCAAATGGCTAAAGAACTACATTGTCTCAATTATCTTTAACTCATACTCGTGATTAATACGTTCCTAACAAAAGGAACGGGCTAACCACTTTCATCCAAGCATATGGTATTGATAACTGGTTCAACGATCCATTATGGATCATAAGCTATTACAACATAATAAGTCATAGAGATACATATGGCCTTCAGGCCTAGTGGTTATATAGATAGCAGCGGTAGCATACGGTAGTCTCGAGGACCTTTCTCTAACCGACTAGGGAGTGCCCTAGTATGAACCGTCTGGGTAGAAAGGTGCATCTTCGGCGTATTCTCCCTCCTCGGGGAAGGATTCTCCTGCAGTCAAATCCATGCACAAACAAATATGCACATACATAGCAAGAATCAGTACAAGAGTTTTGTACTGGCAAGCACCAAATCAAGACTAGTGCTACATGAACGGCATAATCAAGGGAAAACTCATGTGAGGTTCCATTTTTGCACAAAGCCATCTTTGTTTTAGCAAAGCCCAATTGTAATACCCAAGTTTAAATAAATAAGTTTCAGCAAGCAATTAGTTCTCTAAATCGAGCATTAATACATTGTATTGCTCATAATCATCACTCACTTTGCGATACGGGGCAGAAAAGGAGTATAACATACATAAACCATTCATTATTTGCCCTTTCGGGGCAGCGAAGAATATAATTTAGAGAGCAAGAGATTTTGAGTACTTTAAGTAAAGGAAATTTGTGCAAATATTTTTGAACACATGAAATCTATACCCACGACACATTCACACGACGATCGTAACCGTGAGCACGGCTAATCGATTAGTTTTAAACTCTGCAGAGTGTGTACACGTTACCCACATGATGTGACATAATAATCATGCAAAGCATGGCACGCGATACATAAGTATCCGATTCTTATACACAACAAAGCCCTTCAACTATTCGTGATTTAGCCTTACACCAGCACGATATGTGTTTTCTCCATCCTATACCATTTTGGAGACACGGTATAGGATCGTTAAGTGGTGGGCCCACACCTTAAACTTAACGCCGTGGGGGCGGACACGACAGGGAACCTACCCACAGGGCACATTATCGTTGTATTGGACAGGCTTAGTCACCTAGCTGCCACGCCGGGGCAGTAGGAAGCTCCTCTGGGTTATACGAACCCATACACTTCGGCCTACCGAAATGTGAGGCTAAACCACAAATAGGGTACTAAGCTAGGGCTATCCCATACTAGCACATGTGGTTGTACTATATTCGAGTTGAATAATCATGGAGTGAAGTCCTTAGGATAGTCTGGGCACACACTCCCCCTATCGGTATACAACTAAACACCATATGTATACCACTTGGGGCCCAAACTAGAAGACCAAGTTATACCATGTTTTTGTTTTTGACATAGAGCGTAATTATCATAACATACTTTTTGGAAATGGAAGTTTTGCAAACAGAACATTGTTAATTTGCCCAATGATCATGGGAAAATGTATACCACTAGCGAGCTAAGCATGGGGATAAATAAGTCATATGACTTTAGTTGGGTTCACTATGATGTAGCTTATGATCTGTTTCTAGGGTTTGGAATTGGCTAATGGGGGAGATGGAGTGTTCAGGGTATGCAACATCGGTGTAGTATCTATCACGTTTGTATCAAGATTTTAGTTTTATACATCAAACATCATGCAAGTTTCCAACCATTTGAAATAACCTCCATAAAAATAGGATCAATGTACTCAAAGGGGAGAGGTAAGACTTGCCTGGTTCTTTTTCTTCCGGTTCGTGCGAGTATACGAGACCCTCGAATGACGCCGACGGTTCGTCTAGTGTACATATGTAAGGTTTTAGACTTTAGGTACTCATGAAAAATTTAACGTACTAGCATGAATGCATATGAGATGCAAGGGTTTTAGTCTCTGATTTTCCGTGTTTATGTGGTTTGTATTAGGTTTTTATTATTTCTCAAAGTGAAAGGCTTATTTAGGGTTTTCTTGTTGTGTAAAGATTCGGCATTGTGTCATCCTAATTTATTCTGGACTGAATCTTCAGCTTTCTGGTAAGTGTGCTATCTTCAGTTGGTATAACACAAAATAATGGTCCTAACAAAATTTAGTTTGTATTTTTAGGAATTTTATTTGGCTCACTATGATTTATGGAAATCAGGGTGTTCCAGAAATACTTCTTTTGCTAGATAAATTTATAAATGGTTTTTCTGCCACAGAAAACATATGGTCTCCTATTTTTATCTCAAAGTACATTTTACATAGTTTCCACATAACCTTGGTTCACATTATTCAGAGTTAAGGTGATTTTCCTATGATTTTTGTAAGTTTAATCTGCCCTATGTGACAGTGTTTATAAATTATAATTTTCTAGCTAAAACTGCTATTGGAAGTAGCTATATTTATTCTACAATATTAAAGTACATAACCTTGTGGATCTAGCAAAATTTGTTTCAAGACAAATGGTGCCGTTTCCCAATTTCTACAAATTTTTAAAGTGTAGCTATATCCCTATTGAAAAACCTATTTCCGGTTTATTCTTTTACTGTGCGTGGGCCTACATGTCAGTGGCAGCTGGTTTTAAACAATCCAACAGCGTGCCTGCTAGGTGGGTCCCGGTGGTCAGCGGCTCAAGTGGGGGAGAACAGAGCAGTGGTGCACGGGTGGAGTTCTCACCGGTGCCGGCGGCGAACGGCGGCCGGTGGGTGGTCATGGTCAACAGAGAAGATGTAGTGCATATCAAGGCAAATCTAATGGGGGCTGGTTCACCACCTACCGTGACCGGAATAGTGGCCGGCGACGGCGACGGCGGCGCCATGGTTCGGGTTCACCGTGCATGTGCATTTCTAGTGTCGGGTTTGCTTTGCATGCAATGAAAATGGCATCTAGGTGCATTATGGGTGCTTACCGAGCGATGAAACAGCGCTGGTGAGGTCCGGGTTGCGGTGGCACCGTGTGGGTACCTCGGCGGCGGTGTTCCTTGCTTCGGGTGAACAGCGTCAGCGCGTTCCAGTGATCGGCTGCATGAAGTAGGTGCGGGACATCGTTATGGGACCTCTAGGGGTGCTCGGACTGAGAGGAATCAGTTTCAAGCTCACCGGAGAGGGAGATGAGAAGGATCGACAGCGGCGGCCGGAGTTGAGGACGAAAAGGGGCTTTTCTTCCCTGGTGCTTCTCCGGTCGATTCCTTGGTTTTCAACCATGGTTAGGCATCGGTGTACATTGTGGCGAAAGGATTTGAACAGGGGCTCACCGTAGACGGCTGGCGACGAGCGGGTCGATCGGCGGCGGTGGCGCAGAGCGCTCCGGTCGCGTTCTTTTCTCGCCGGCGTTCCCTATTGATGGCTGCACGGTTGCGAGCGAAATTCGGTGGTTAGGGAAAATAAGGATTGAGGACTTGAGGACGGTTGATGGCTAATGGATTTGCTCACCGGTGAGGAAATGCATCTGGATCTTCGCACGGTGGAAAAATGAGCTCACCGGCATTTCTCGGCGCTTCGGGGGTGTTCTGCTCGGTTTCTCTCGTGGAACATGCACGGTCTGAGGTGTGGCACAGCGCCGGTCGGCTGGTCGATTCTTATATGCATGGCGATGGCGCAGGGGCGGCCGGGCTCGGGGCGACAAGTGCGGGCGCGTATCCTCGCGCATGACGCATGCGCGAGAGCGTGGCGAGGGTGGCGACGTGAATGAGATGAGCAGGAACACAATGCGACGCTGCCATAGGGGTCCCCTAGGTCGGTTTGGCCCGCTTACCAGTGAAAGAGAGTTAGAGAGATGAAGCTTGCCAAATTTTTCTGTCTGCTCCCAGTGCTCACTTTCCGACCTTGGGCTCCATTCAAGTAGATTTCCAGGAAGAATCAGGGGTGAAGTCCTATGGCAAAATTGTAAAGCTAAACTTGGGACTATAATGCCGCCAAGTTTTGTCGTCTAAGGCCTGCTGGTTTGATCGTTGTGTTGGTCCAAAGTTGGCATCGAGGACTGTATCTGCGCGTCCCGACACTTAAAAAATTTTATCATGGTCAAATCTTGTTTTGGTGAAAACTCACATTTATCAACCCTAATGATCTGTTTCAAACTTTAGAGTTTGTTTTCTGAGATATTTGCAAGTGTTTGGGTATTTTCTTGATTAATTTTTTTTGGGGTTTCTTCCATTAGCATTCCAAATGAAAACCGTACGAAATTATACATATGCACTTTCATTTATGCAAACCGTTTACCGTTATTTATTTAAAAGGAGAATTTTGGGTTCAAAATTTTACACTATACAATCATCTTGTTACTTCCATTACAAGATTTTAAGGATGTGACAGCTCTACCCCCCCTACAAAAGAATCTCGACCCCGAGATTCGTCCCTTCTAAAAGAAGCTTGGGGACTCGTCTCAGAGTCGGTCTTCTCACTCCCATGTAGCCTCGTCTTCAGTGTGATTACTCCATTGTATTCTGAGCATCTTTATGTTTCTTCTTCGTGTTTGTCTCTCCCTTTCTTCTAAGATTCGAATCGGATGTTCTTGGTATGAAAGATTTGGATTTAGGTTGATGTCCTCCAAAGTAGTGCGTTCGATTGGGGTACGAAGACACTTGCGGAGTTGGGAGATGTGGAAAACATCATGGATGTTAGAGAGTTGTGGGGGTAATTCCAACTGATAGGCCACTTGTCCATGCCTAGCAAGGATGCGATAGGGTCCAATATAGCACGGAGCCAATTTCCCTTGGATTTGGAAACGTTGAGTACCCCGCAGAGGAGAGACTTTAAGATAGACATAGTCGTCTACATTAAAGCTTAACTCTCGCCGTCTGCAATCGGAGTAGCTCTTTTGTCGGGTTTGAGCCTTCCTCAACCGGTTTCTGATGAGAGTAACATTCTTTTCGGCCTCATTTATAACTGCAGGTCCGAAAAATTGTCTTTCTCCCACCTCTGACCAGTATAGCGGTGTCTGACACTTTTTCCCATAGAGTGCTTCAAATGGTGACATTTGAAGGCTAGATTGGAAGCTATTGTTATAGGAGAATTCTGCAAACAGTAAACATTTCTCCCAAGTTGTGTTATGTTCGAGGACACAGGCTCGAAGCATATCCTCAAGGATTTGATTTGCTCTTTCCACCTGTCCTCCGGTTTGCGGGTGGTAGGCAATGCTAAAGAACAATTTAGTTCCCAGGAGCTCGTGTAGATTTTCCCAGAATCGGGAGGTGAATTGAGTGCCACGGTCTGATACAATGAATTTTGGTACATCGTGGAGCCTTACGATATGGGCTAAGTACAACTCGGCCAACTTGGCTCCACCATATGTCACATGTACTGGTATAAAATGAGCCACTTTCGTCAGTCGGTCCATAATAACCCAAATGGAGTCATGCCCACTAGGGGTCTTTGGTAAGCCGGTAATGAAATCCATTCCGACTTCATCAAATTTCCATTCTGGAACATGTAAGGGTTGGAGTAGACCAGCAGGGCGTTGATGCTCAGCTTTGACCCATTGGCAGGTGTTGCAAATGGCAACATAGGTGGCTATGTCTCGCCTTAGGATATTGGGTCCGAATGTCTTGGTACATTTTTGTAAACCCCGGATGAATGGTTAAAGGAGTACAATGTGCTTCCACAAGAATAATCTCTCTAAGGCTTTGGTTGTCTGGAACATAAATTTTGTTTCCATGCATGATCACTCCCTCCGGATTAAGGGTGTACAAGGTCTGAGACTTTGTTTTGATCTCCTTACGGATTTCAGTCGCCTCTTTATCAGAGTTTTGGGCTGCTTTGATTTGGGAGTAGAGAGTAGGCTGTAGTGCTAATGCAGCAACGCAGCCATCTTCCACTAACCCCAAATTTAGCTTTTGGAACTCAGTTGATAGGGATGGCGGGACTATCGATTCAACATCATCTGGGTGGCGTTGCTTTCGATTTAAAGCGTCTGCTACAACATTTGCTTTCCCTAAGGTGATAATGAATACCGAGGTCATAGTCTTTTATGAGTTCTAGCCATCTTCTTTGCCTCAAGTTCAGATCTGATTGGGTGAACAAAATACTTCAGACTCTTGTGGTCAGTGAAGATTTCACATCGGTTCCCAACCAAATAGTGTCGCCAGATTTTTAGGGCATACATGACCGTGGCTAGCTCTAGGTCATGGGTTGGATAGTTGAGCTCATGAGGTCGTAGCTGGCGTGCAGCGTAAGCTACAACCTTCCCTTCTTGTATAAGCACACATCCCAGTCCTTGGCACGATGCGTCACAGTAGACATGGAACGGTTTATTGACATATGGCATTACCAGTACTGGGGCAGTGGTAAGCCATCTCTTCAATTCAAGAAAACTTGCTTCACAAGCTTTAGACCATATGAACTTAGTTTCTTTTTTGAGGAGTTGTGTCAAGGGCCTGGATATTTTAGAGAAGTTTTCGATGAATCGACGATAATATCCGGCTAGACCGAGAAAACTCCTAACTTCAGAAACATTTTGTGGTTGCTTCCAATTTAGTACATTCTGTACATTGCTTGGATTTACAACAATACCACCCTCTGAGAGGACATGACCTAGAAATCCAACTTCCTTTAACCAAAATTCACATTTTGAGAATTTGGCGTAAAGTTGGTGTTCCCGCAGCTTATCAAGTACCATGCGCAGATGTTGCGCATGCTCTTTCTCACCCTTGGAACAAATAAGGATGTCATCAATGAACACCACCACGAATTTATCAAGATACTCCATGAAAATTTTGTTCATCATATTCATGAAGGTGGTTGGCGCATTGGTTAAGCCAAAAGAAACCACGGTGTATTCGAATAGACCATAGCGAGTAGTGAAAGCTGTCTTCGGAATGTCTTCAGGTCTGACCTTGAGTTGAAAATATCCCAACCTCAGATCAATTTTTGAAAAGACACGAGAACCGGTTAGTTGATCAAATAAATCATCGATTCGGGGCAGAGGATATTTGTTCTTGATGGTGACCTCATTCAGGGGTCGATAATCGACACACATTCGCATGGTTCCGTCCTTCTTTGGTGCGAACAACATAGGACAGCCCCATGGAGATGAGCTTGGGCGAATGAAGCCTTTGGCCAGTTGTTCATTGATCTGCTTCTTTAATTCTTTCAGATTCTCCGCGGTCATCTGGTAAGGCCTCTTGGCAATAGGTGTCGTTCCAGGGATTAGATCGATTACAAATTCAATGTCTCGATCAGGTGGCATTCCTGGTAACTCTTCCAGAAACACATCGGGATATTCATTTACGACGGGTACCATTTTTAATTCCGGTATTGAGAGAGATTGAGTGGATGGCTGCTTGGAAGCGGAAGCCTTTTCACAAGTGAACCTAACGACTTGTCCGTTAGTGCTAAGGAGTGTCACCACCCCTCGTGCGTAATCAATGGTACCTTTGTGTTTGGATAACCAATCCATTCCAAGTATAATATCCAATCCCAGGGTGTCTAATAATATAAGATATGCCGTAAAGTTCACCCCATTCATATGAAATTCTACCCCTTTGCATAATAATTTTGTGGCCATGGTAGACCCAGGTGATTGTATGTGCATAGCGTTACTAAGAAATTCCGGTTTCAATTTAAGCTGTTTCGCTCTAGATGCTGACATGAATGAATGTGTTGCATCAGAGTCAAATAATACTGTAATAGGAGTGGAGTGTAGGTAAACAGTACCAAGCACGACACCGGGCACGTCGGTTGCTTCTTCCACGGTAACGTGGTTCAGCCGCCCTTTGCCGAAGGTCGGGGCCGGCTTCTGACTCGTAGGAGTCCCCCATTGTCCAGCCTGAGCAGGGCTTGGGGCTCGAGGTGGAGCTGGCATAGCTGGTGGGCGCGTGCCGACCCTCACAGTCTTCGGATAGGGGCATCTTGGTGAGACATGCCCCCTCTTGCCACAGTTGTAACATATGACGTTAGCGACACGAGGTGCGTACCCAACTGCCTGTACAGGCCGAGGATTCTGATGATTTCCCGGAACTGGTGGTCATAGTGAAACATACATTGGCCTCGGTGGTTGCGAGAACATGGACCTGTTTGCTGGAGGGGAAATTAGCCGAGGACGAGTGGAGCTGCTGCCTCCCGCGAATTTCTTCGTGGCCCACTTGCGCTTGCGGTCCTCGACCACTTCCTTCTCGCTGGACTCGACCCGAAGGGCTTTATCCACCAAGGTCTTCATGCTATTGATTTCATGCGCAGCTAGGGCATGCTTAAGTTCAGGTGACAATTTGTCCCTGCATGCTTCGACCCTTTTAGCCTCGGTGTTTATATTGGCGGTGGCATACCTGCCAAGATAATTGAATCGCTCCATGAATTCCATGAAGGACATGCTTCCTTGTTTCAGGTTGAGGAACTCCTTCTTCTTGATCTCCATGAGACCGACCGGAATATGGGCAAAGCAGAACCCCTCCCGGAATACAGTCCATGTGATGGGTTCATCAGAAGGAATCAATATTTTGTAAGTCTCCCACCAGGCGGCAGCTGCACCTTGGAGATAGTAAGCGGCGAAGGTGGCCTTCTCAATAGGGTCACACCAGCAGAGATCCAACTTATTCTCAATGTCCCGTAGCCAATCATCCGTGGCAAGAGGATCGGCTGCCGAAGAGAAATGCGGCGGGTGAGTTCGTTGAACATCTGACAATCTGGAGGACGCTTGATTAGCATGATGTGCCATTGCTGCCCCCACATTCTCAGAGTTTTGAACCATTCGTTCGAATAGGCGATTTTGTTGGGCCAACAGCTGTGCGAGAGTCGGATCATCATCACGCCGTTGAGACAAAGCAGCGCTACGATTGTTTCCGGCATGAGCCGTGGAATATGCGCCCGAGCGTGTATGCGTCATCCTGCACTTAGAGTACAACAGTACATGACACCCTGTGCAAAGAAATGACATATACATACCCCCGGTGCGCGAAATATATTGGAATGTAGTACAATAAGTGAGTATGCAAGTTATCCTTTGTGTATCCATATAGAATAGGTCTTTGGACAACAAGCAACTCATATAGAAAAACATACATTCCATTTTGATACATAAGTCTTAAGGAGGCAAGTGTTCGATACTTCGCATAGAGATGAAATAATGGTCATAAGCACCAAGTGCACAACTAGGTGTTACAAAATTTTGACCATGCAAGGATTACATTGTAGGATGTCATCTCATACATCTTGTGGAAAAACAAGAATTGAAAGTTACACCCGATACATTTTCTTTTTCCTTGGTATCCCTTCTCCTACGAAGTCTGGGAGAATCTGGTAGGAGGATGTGGCACCATGGTAGTTGGAGCGGCCATAGTCAAACGATATCGTCTACCATTCCGCTCGAACACATAGAATGGTCCTAGCAGATCTGGATCTCCAACAAGTGCAGGGTCTGGCATGGTGCGTCGGTTGCGATGAAAACCAACCCTCATACGGGCTCGTGTGTTTATGTTTTGGTATATGCCCATTGGGGATGGCAAGGTCTCAGTAAGTGGCTGAAGATATTGATCCCCATAAATGGAGGCGTTGTCAAAGTATCCTTGATGTCCAAGTGGCTCTATACGCCTATCCAGCATTACTACTCTTGCTTGCAACCTATGCAATTCTGACATGGCGCGTGCAAGGTACCTGTCCATAGCTCGGACTAGGCCGGCTAAGAAGAGCTCTGGAGAGTTAATCTCTCTCTCTTGCCCCTCTAGGCCTGGATAGTAATTGGAAGAACCTTGGAGGGTACGTGTCGGAAAATACTGAAAGAATCCATCTATGTCGGGCCTATGGTGTCGAAGATACATAATTGCCTAAAATGCAGCCTCATTCATTGCGGAGGGGTGCATTCCAGCCATAAGCCTCGAAGTAGAGAGAAGTATCATGTGCCCAGCGTCCGGGTATATGTAACTCTGCCATGTATGCTCGGAGAGATGAGCTTCGTTCCAATACGAAGAAATGGTAGTCTAGAGGATGAATAAAACCGAGATGTTGTAGCATGAGCCTCATAATATAATTTAGAGATCAAGAGATTTTGAGTACTTTAAGTAAAGGAAATTTCTGCAAATATTTTTGAACACATGAAATCATACCCACGACACATTCACACGACGCTCGTAACCGTGAGCACGGCTAATCGATTAGTTTTAAAATCTGCAGAGTGTGTACACGTTACCCACATGATGTGACATAATAATCATGCAAAGCATGGCACACGATACATAAGTATCCGATTCTTATACACAACAAAGCCCTTCAACTATTCATGATTTAGCCTTACACCAGCACGATATGTGTTTTCTCTATCCTATACCATTTTGGAGACACGGTATAGGATCGTTAAGTGGTGGGCCCACACCTTAAACTTAACGCCGTGGGGGCGGACACGACAGGGAACCCACCCACAGGGCACATTATCGTTGTAATGGACAGGCTTAGTCGCCTAACTGCCACGCCGGGGCAGTAGGAAGCTCCTCTGGGTTATACGAACCCATACACTTCAGCCTACCGAAATGTGAGGCTAAACCACAAATAGGGTACTAAGCTAGGGCTATCCCATACTAGCACATGTGGTTGTACTATATTCGAGTTGAATAATCGTGGAGTGAAGTCCTTAGGGTAGTCTGGGCACACACTCCCCCTATCCGTATACAACTAAACACCATATGTATACCACTTGCGGCCCAAACTTGAAGACCAAGTTATACCATGTTTTTGTTTTTCACATAGAGCATAATTATCATAACATACTTTTTGGAAATGGAAGTTTTGCAAACAGAACATTGTTAATTAGCCCGATGATCATGGGAAAATGTATACTACTAGCGAGCTAAGCATGGGGATAAATAAGTCATACGAATTTAGTTGGGTTCACTATGATGTAGCTTATGATCTGTTTCTAGGGTTTGGAATTGGCTAATGTGGGAGATGGAGTGTTCAGGGTATGCAACATCGGTGTAGTATCTATCACGTTTAGATCAAGATTTTACTTTTATACATCAAACATCATGCAAGTTCCCAACCATTTGAAATAACCTCCATAAAAATAGGATCAATGTGCTCAAAGGGGAGAGGTAAGACTTTCCTGGTTCTTCTTCTTCCGGTTCGTGCGAGTATACGAGACCCTCGAATGACGCCGACGGTTCGTCTAGTGTACATATGTAAGGTTTTAGACTTTAGGTACTCATGAAAAATTTAACGTACTAGCATGAATGCATATGAGATGCAAGGGTTTTAGTCTCTGATTTTCCGTGTTTATGTGGTTTGTATTAGGTTTTTATTCTTTCTTAAAGTGAAAGGCTTATTTAGGGTTTTCTTGTTGTGTAAAGATTCGGCATTGTGTCATCCTAATTTATTCTGGACCGAATCTTCAGCTTTCTGGTAAGTGTGCTATTTTTAGTTGGTATAACACAAAATAATGGTCCTAACAAAATTTAGTTTGTATTTTTAGGAATTTTATTTGGCTCACTATGATTTATGGAAATCAGGGTGTTCCAGAAATACCTCTTTTGCTAGATAAATTTATAAATGGTTTTTCTGCCACAGAAAACATATGGTCTCCTATTTTTATCTCAAAGTACATTTTACACAGTTTCCACAGAACCTTGGTTCACATTATTCAGAGTTAAGGTGATTTTCCTATGATTTTTGTAATTTAATCTGCCCTATGTGACAGTGTTTATAAATTATAATTTTCTAGCTAAAACTGCTATTGGAAGTAGCTATTTTTATTCTACAATATTAAAGTACATAACCTTGCGGATCTAGCAAAATTTGTTTCAAGACAAATGGTGCCGTTTCCCATTTTATACAAATTTTTAAAGTGTAGCTATCTCCCTATTGAAAAACCTATTTCCGGTTTTATTCTTTTACTGTGCGTGGGCCTACATGTCAGTGGCAGCTGGTTTTAAACAATCCAATAGCGCGCCAGCTAGGTGGGTCCCGTTGGTCAGCGGCTCAAGTGGGGGAGAACAGAGGAGTGGTGCGCGGGCGGAGTTCTCGCCGGTGCCGGCAGCGAACGGCGGCCGATGGGTGGTCATGGTCAAGAGAGAAGATGTAGTGCATGTCAACGCGAATCTAATGGGGGCTGGTTCACCACCTACAGTGACCGGAATAGTGGCCGGCAATGGCGACGGCGGCGCCATGGTTCGGGTTCACCGTGCATGTGCATTTCTAGTGTCGGGTTTGCTTTGCATGCAATGAAAATAGCATCTAGGTGCATTATGGGTGCTTACCGAGCGATCAAACAGCGCTGGCGAGGTCCGGGTAGCGGTTGCGCCGTGCGGGTACCTCGACGGCGGTGTTTCCTTGCTTCGGGTGAATGGCGTCAGCGCGTTCCGGCGATCGGCTGCACGAAATAGGTGCAGGACATCGTTAAGGGACCTCTAAGGGTGCTCGGACTGAGAGGAATTAGTTTCAAGCTCACCGGAGAGGGAGATGAGAAGGATCGACGGCGGCGGCCGGAGTTGAGGACGAAAAGGGGCTTTTCTTCCCTGGTGCTTCTCCGGTCGATTCCTTGGTTTTCAACCATGGTTAGGCATCGGTGTACATTGTGGCGAAAGGATTTGAATAGGGGCTCATCGTAGACGGCTGGTGACGAGCGGGTCGATCGGCGGCGGTGGCGCAGAGCGCTTCGGTCGCGTTCTTTGCTCGCCGGCGTTCCCGATTGATGGCTGCACGGTTGCGAGCGAAACTCGGTGGTTGGGGAAAATAAGGATTGAGGAGTTGAGGACGGTTGATGGCTATTGGACTTGCTCACCGGTGAGGAAATGCGTCTGGATCTTCGCACGGTGGCGAAATGAGCTCACCGGCGTTTCTCGGCGCTTCGGGGGTGTTCTGCTCGGTTTCCCTCGTGGAACATGCACGGTCTGAGGTGTGGCACAGCGCCGGTCGGCTGGTCGATTCTTATATGCATGGCGATGGCGCAGGGGCGGCCGGGCTCGGGGCAATAAGTGCGGGCGCGTATCCTCGCGCATGACGCATGCGCGAGAGCGTGGCGAGGGTGGCGATGTGAATTAGATGAGCAGGAACACAATGCGACGCTGCCATAGGGGTCCCCTAGGTCGGTTTGGCCTGCTTACCAGTGAAAGAGAGTTAGAGAGATGAAGCTTGCCAAATTTTTCTAAGTCTGCTCCCGGTGCTCACTTTCCGACCTTGGGCTCCATTCAAGTAGATTTCCAGGAAGAATCAGGGGTGAAGTCCTATGGCAAAATTTTAAAGCTAAACTTGGACTATAATGCTGCCAAGTTTTGCCGTCTAAGGCCTGCTGGTTTGATCTCTGTGTTGGTCCAAAGTTGGCATCAGAGGACTGTATCTGCCAGTCCTGACACTTAAAAAAATTTTATCATGGTCAAATCTTGTTTTGGTGAAAACTCACATTTATCAACCCTAATGATGTGTTTCAAACTTTAGAGTTTGTTTTCTGAGATATTTGCAAGTGTTTGGGTATTTTCTTGATTAATTTTTTTTGGGGTTTCTTCCATTAGCATTCCAAATGAAAGTCGTACGAAATTATACATATGCACTTTCATTTATGCAAACCATTTACTGTTCTTTATTTAAAAGGAGAATTTTGGGTTCAATATTTTACACTATACAATCATCTTGTTACTTCCATTACAAGATTTTTAGGATGTGACAGTTCCCTTCATTCTGTCATTGTTTTGTGTGCAAACGAACCTCCGGCGGAAGTATCGAGATATATGGCAGACTCGTTGTCTAAACCCAAACAAAAATGTTGTAACAACAAATGATCGGGTAGAGACAAGTCCAGGCCGGCTTGAGTTAACAAGGAGAACCATGCCCAGGCTACACCGATGGATTCCTTGTCATTTTGTTGGAACCTGAGAACCTTCATACATAGAGAGACTACATGGGTTAATGGGAAGAAAGCAAGACAGAACCTACTTTTTAATTCCTCCCATTCACCATGTGTCTTCCCCACGGTATGGGGTATCATTTCTTCGCCCCCTCTATAAGAGAGAAGGGAAACAACTTCCACTTCAAGGTGTCTTGCGACATGCCTGCAATTGTCAGGCATGAACACAATTGCTCAAACTCTCACAAATGATGATAGGAGTTTTCACCTTCGCGTCTCGAGAAGGATTATTCCTGAACCATGGCTATAAAGCCAAGACGGAGTTAATAGCCAAACGAAAGAGTTGGTTTTGAAGAGAGAGGTGGCTCACAGAACTCGCCCTTTGGAGCATAAATGTTTTGAATAGATTGATGCTCCATGGTAGATGAGAAGAGAAAGGAATAAAAGAAAAGACAAGATACGAGGATGAACCAGTTCAAAGATAATACAGCAGTCGTTCCCCATCAATGACGCTAGAAATGTTTGCTGGTACTTGTTATGATTACAGATAAATCTGCAAGCGCACGGATACCGCTGTAGCACTTCACCTTAAAGTATTATAAGGTTATCGAATCACAGGGTACATGTGTGTATGTCATTCCCAGAAATTCAGACCTGAATTTCCAAAGCTATATGTGTGTTAAAATCCCTGTCCAGGACCAGCCAGGGTACACATACGACAATTGTTGATATTACAGTTCCACGTCTTAGAAACATTACAAAAAGATTACAAAGAGCAGCAGAAAAAGAAAAGGGGCCTAAGCCTAAGCTTGACGCTAGCCACGTGGCTTCAACCATTCCACAGGCATCTTCCAGAGTGCAGGACAAAGCCTACTCAACTTCATATTCTTCTTCGACTTCTTGCTCAGGTTCTGGTGAAGAGGCAAGGATGAGTACTTCCACGTACTCAGCAAGTCACACCGGAAAAGAGAGGGTATGAATGCAAGGGGGAAGACAAGGATTTGGCTCGGGTTTCCCTTTAGCACAAACAGCTAGGGTTTTTGCAAAACAAAGGAGTTTTGAACACGACAAAACAGTAGTAGTTCTAGTATTTAATTCATATTGAAAGCCAACACTGTCCAACGTTATCCCCACATTGCGACAGGCCCAAACCATCCAATCATACTAGTCATGTTCCATTAATCAAGTTTTAATAGTGTGGGACTAATCACGGTGAAGTCGGTTGATCACCCATAACCGTGGGCACGGATATTCGAATAGCTTCACTCTGATCAGAGGTGTACAACTATACCCACAAGACACAGCCCCACTACATGACTTCCCGTGCACCGGAATACCGCCACAGTACCCCGGAAAGGGACTATGATAGGACCTTTCATATAATCCCTCGCTAACC
This sequence comes from Oryza australiensis, assembly GCA_019925245.2. Classification (NCBI taxonomy): domain Eukaryota; kingdom Viridiplantae; phylum Streptophyta; class Magnoliopsida; order Poales; family Poaceae; genus Oryza; species Oryza australiensis. Next base: position 1,163,267 of record JAIFGZ020000260.1, on the reverse strand, counting down.
AAGCAAACCACACCAAGGTTTCGCCCCCACGCCCGTTCCTGGGCCGTGGGCAGCCCCCCGAGTGCCTCGGTGAATCCGGCAACCCAGCAACCCTTATACCGGGGCGGACTGAAACTCCATCCCGCTCACCCTTGCCTGGGTTCGTCGGTTAGGAAGAGCTACACTACAGGACCCACCGTTGCCCATTCTGGGCACCACTATCAAAACCATAGCACCCACGGCCCACCATTTGTCATGTTTTAGCTATTAAACTGGCCCACAAAGTCCTTGGATTATCTCTTTCATTTCATGGGTCCAACATAATGTAGTCTAGATGAAATTACCCATTAGTGTGCTAGTAAGTCTAAGCAGGTCTAAGCATAACCTAGGCCTATAATCTAGTCATGTTGTTATCCCAAGTTTATCAAAGGGGTTAGGGTGGGAAGCCTAAGGCTTAAATCTAACCATACGGTGTAATATTCCCCATGAGATGACATTCAGAGATAAATGCAGTTTAATAGAATAAAACAGGTGTTTTAGCAAAAATAGGAGCAATATGATCAATCATAAAGCATGATTTGCCTTGCTCTTCAGAATGGGAAACTCCATGACAACTTCAAAGTACATCGGGTCGGAGGAACTACCGGGGTCTACACGACAAACAAAGCACTTCAATAAAAACAGGCTAAAAAGCTACTGAAATAGGGAACAAAACCATTTTTAATGTATTCTTGGCATTTTTATGAATTTAATGAAGTTTGAATGGGCTAAAACGGAGCTCGGATTGAAAAGATATGATTTTTAGAGGTTTTCTGTGTTTTTACTAAAACAGGAAAAGTCCTTAATAATTTATTACGCAATAAGTCCCAGGAATGACGCAAGCGGCAAGGGCTGACGTCAGCGACCGAATACTGACGTCATCGGCCGCGGGAGCACCAGTCCACGGTGGACCGGGTCCACGGCCGAGGAGGGGGCGGCACACCATGTGGCGCACACGTGGCGCCGAGGTGGCCACCACATGGCGTGCCACGCGGGCATGGGGAATGGATGGCGCCGATCTGCCAGGCGAATCGGACGGCGAGGAGTGCGGCGGCACGATGGTGGCGATGGCACTCGGCGGTCGGAGACCGCGCCGGCATTCGGGCGGCGGCGCGTGGCGGCGGAGTGCCGCGGCTCACGCGCAGGCGGAGCCGCGCGCACCCACAAGCGGCGACGCGGCTCGGACCAAGAGGCGTGAAAGGGTGGCTCACCTTGGGGACGCCGGAGATGGGGAAGACGACAGCACGGACGATGAGGAAGGCGACGGGAAGCGGCGGGGAGGTGCGACCGAGGTGGCTCGGGCACCGGGGAGGCGGGAGGAGGCGGCGGCGAGGTCCGGGATGGCTCGGGGCAATGGGGAAATGCGACCGAAAGCTGGCGACGGGCTCGGGGGCTTGGGCGACGGTGTCGGAGCGAGAGAGAGAGGAGAGCTCGGGTGAGGTCGTGGGGAGGACGGGGAGCTCAAGGGGCGGCTTTTAAATTGGACGGGGGGGTCGGTGGTGGCCGGGAGGGGGTGTAATTCCTCGCCGGAGTTAAGAGAGGGAGAGATTTGAGGGTTTAATGGCCGGCGATTAAATCCGGCTATTAGGAGGCGTGGGAGCGGCGCCCGGGGAGATTAAGGCCGGCGGGAGGGGCGGGGAAGTAAAGGCGGCAACGTCCCGACGCGCAGAGGAGGCGGGCGCGCGAGATCCGTGCAGGGCGAGGCGGCGGAAATGGCGCCGAGGCGGCCGGAGGTCGGGGACAGATCTGAGAGGTGGGCCCTACCTGTCAGCGTCCCGGAGAAAAGGAGGGAAAACAGACTTATTTTCGGGTGCAAAGGTTAAACGGGCCGTGGCCTTCGGCCAGCCCGCGAGGGAGAGAGGAGAGGCGTGGGCGCGCGGGAGAACTGGGCCGTCAGCTCAAGCCGGCGGCCCACAAGCCGGATGGGCGGGAAAAATGATGGGAGGAGAGTGAAAAGATTTTCCCGGGATTTATTAATTCCGACTTTAATTTTAATTGATTAAAAATTATTTTTAGTGCTCTAAAAATTCCACTAAAAATTCTGTTAGTGTATTTTGACATGTAGAATTTAGAAAAAATCCTACCATGCCATTTTCATTTAGATATTTGTTTTTTAAAAATTATTTGTTTGCTCCAGGTTAATTTCCAACTATTTTTCTTGTGATTTTCCTTTCGATTTTTAAAAGGAGTAAACACCTCATGGTGTGACAGTGTATGTCTAGGGAACAAGATTCAATCCAAGGACAACAAGAGATGGTAGGCTTAGGGTAGAGAGGATTTCTATGGATTAATCCACTAAACTCAAGTTAAAGGTGAAACTCTATCGATTGCTTCGGGCATCGATTCACCCCTGGTCTGCCAAGAGACTCCTGCCTGTAACTCTATGATTTACCCAAACGCAGAGGGATACAAAGGATGGACAAGGCTATCACCACGTGTTGCCTACCTCACTTTCTGTGGAGCACACAACAAACCAAGCTAACCACTAACCTAGACACCACGTCTAAGCTATTAATTACTACTCTAACATGTGCATGAACTTCCTTCTTTATCTAGAGTCCTAGTACTAAAGAACTTAATATAAATACTAAGCGATGAACCCGCAATGATGAGAATATATCTCGAATACTTACTTTATTAGAAGAAACATCCGCCAAGGTACAAGCGAGGAGAGAGCGCCAACAACTCTGGCACTCCTCCGGAACTTCTTCACACTCTCTACCTATTTTCTCCACTACTGAAGTGATGCCTAAAATATAAAGGTGACTTGTACTCCAATTTGTTGTGAATTGAGAAACGGCTTGAGTTCCTCCTTTTGTAGTCTTGTAATGACAATCGTATGGTGGTTTGGGAGGTCGGTGCGCCTGTAATTGTCAATTCTAGAAATTGGCAATGATAAAAAGGGGTAGCACACAAGACCTAAAAGTGGATGGATGCGAAAGACAAGGATTTAGACAGGTTCAGGCCCTCTCAATGAGAGGTAATACCCTACTTCTATTTGGGGATTGTATCCGTCGAGTGTTATATTGATCTGACGATCTGATTGTAGTTATCTCGCTATGCCCTTGGAGGGCTCCCTGTCCACCTTATATATGTTGGGGGGCAGAGTTACAAAGAGAAAAAAACCTAGCCGAACACAACATCCATTTCCTAATCTATTACATGGTAGTACTCAATCGAGATTCTAGGCTCTGTCATAGAACACAAGGCAACATTACGACTGAGTCCTACTCTATTACGTAATATATGGATCTAGACCATCTTCTATCTCTAGTTGAATATGGAGACGTGTGGGTACCTGGTACCCATATTCTTCACAGTAGCCATAGAGACCTTCACAGTCAAGTTGTAGTCTTCTCCATAGTTCATGACCAATACTAAGTGCTTCAATCTTTCATGCGAAGGCTTTCCGAGTGCTTATTTCTTGAGTCCTCATTTTGATATCTTACAAAGAGGCTGTGGAGGCCTCGTCAAATAGATTAAATAGATAAGTACATCGAATAGATGAACAAACAGGATCATCAAATAGATACACCTAATAGGTGTAGCCCCCAACTATGTGCTTAGTTGAGAAACAACTAAACATATAGTCAAGAACTATAATTTTAGCCAGCCATGTGACTTAATATTAATTTACAGCTTATGCGGTATGAATCCCCAAGTAACATGACCCGAGTGATATACCGACTGCATAAAATATGATGTGCGTACTTCTGGGCCAACCGCGGCTTAAGAACATAATGTGTGTAGCCCAAGGGCAACCACGTCTTCAAATATAATGCGCATAGCTCAAGGCCAACTGCTCGACTAAATAAAAAAGAATCACGTAGCACTAGGCCAACTGTGTATAGAATGTGTGTAGCATTAGGCCAACCACGTCTTTGAAAATTATACCAAATAGCACCTGACTCTTATGAAGAAGAAGCCAGTTTATAGAAGTCATGAAAGCATGCTGTTGGTCACCTTTAAAAATTGCATGGAAAATGACTTTAATAAAAAAACCCTTTATGCAACAAGTAAAGGATTTTTTAAGGTATTTGCTTCGCACCGTGCGCATATCACAAAAATGAGTATACTTAAGTCCCTATAAGACAAACGGCTTCACCACACTTGAAAATATGAGATGCGTACATATTGGGCTTAGGCCCAAAATATGCCCACTGATACCCTTAAAAAGATGACACATGTAACACACCTCTTAATCTACTCCCGAGTGACAAATTTCCCAGGTGTTGTAGACCAAGTGCATCTCATCTGAGCAGCTTCTAATCCAAGTGGTTATCCCTCATGGGGTGTATCAAAGTAATCGTGATAATTGAATCCCGACTAGCGCAAGTACTCAGCTGATGATCCTTGTGGGAAATAATGATTGATCTAGACCTTGAGCGTAAGAGATAGGCCCATGGCCATGAATTCTTGCTACAAGTATCCGGAATGGGATGGGAATGAAGGTGTGAACCTCGCACTTGAGCTGATGAACCCCCAAGTATATCACATGTCCTTCTATCATAGTCAAAGTTGTGTATTTGGTGGAGGCTAATGTAGTTGGCATGAAGGCGAAATCACCAGTCGACGGCGGCAAAGAAATCAGTTCCAGTGATGCAGAGGCAGCCAATGGTGGAAACGAGGTCGCCTATCGTGAGCGGTGAAAACATTGGGGCCCATGAGCAGAGGTAGCCGGCAGTAGAGATGAGATCACATCAGAGCCGACAGAGATGTTGGTGGTGGAGACGAAGTTGCCCATCAGCGACGGCGGTGAAGTCCGCCAACTGTGGAGGCGAAGAAACCACCAGCAATGACAGACGCATCCGGTAGTGATGACAATCACCGGCAGCAGAGGCGGTCGGCTGTGAAGACGAAGTTGCCATCAATAGTGTTAGAGTAGGCTACGCCGAAGAGACATGGCAGGATGTTGATGAAGATGATGATATTGGTGGTCCAGTAAGATTTTTGCGTTGACGAAGCTCAGCCTCCTGAAGCAAAGAACTTGATTGATAGTAGTTGACCATAGATGAAGGTAATGCTAATGATGAAGGTGCCAGTGGTGACATCAATGATAATAAACTGTTGATAAGATGTCCAAGGTCAAGTAGTTTTCTTGACGTTGGCATGTGTGTGACGAAGATTGATACAACGCCTCTTGATTTTTGATGATGATAGTAGAACTTGATGTTGTAGTTGTTGATGTTGTTCCATGTGAAGGGAAGTAGTTGTCATCCAATTAGTTGAACTGAAGTGATTGGTTGATGACTTCAACCTCCCTGGACCCACAATTTAGACCTCAAACTTGACATTTAAGAAGCTTGGAGTAGAGTGTGGCAACGTCCGGAAGCCCGAATGTGATCAGGTTGATTGTTGATTCCTCCGACTGATTCGAACTCAGGTTGAAGAAGAATAGCTTGTTGAAATTGTCGGTGAGAATGTTGGAGTTGTTGTAGCAGAACGCCTATCAAATTTCAATATTGGTTTGTGCAACCCCCGACTCTGTGATTAGTTAGGAAACAACTAAACATAGAGTCAAGAACTGTAGCATCTTGTCATCGAGTAGCCATCGCTTGAAAGAAGATACGCGTTGAGGATGTCCGAGTAGAGAACTTGAGGATTGTGGCACCACTTGTTGTAGTAGATTAGCGTGCCGTCGTATATGTAGGCGCATGTCAAGGTGTCAAGGTTCTCGAAGATGTCGAGGTTGGTGAAGTAGAGGCATCATAGTTTGTCGGTGATGAAGACAATGAAGATGAAGTCATCCAACAATGGTGGCAGAGCTGCACAGTCATAGAAGTGTGGACACCAGTCGGTGGCAACAGAGGCAAACCGGCGGTGAAGAAGAGGTTCCCAACAACAGTAGCACAGTCCACCAAACGTGGCGGCATACAAACCAGTGGGTGATGACAGAGGCAGCCGATGGTGAAGATGATGTCTCCCATCAACAGCGGCGGAGTCCACCAGCCGTGGCGGCGATTGGTGTTACCCTTGTGAGGCATGCTGACCGGGTCCATTCCTTGTGCATAGGAGACGGCTTATGTCCATGAATCCTTGATACGTGTATCCATATCTGGATCCTGCAGTATAAATATGTAGGATGAGTAGTATCTGAATTAAAACATAATACTTGAGGAGATTCATGCATTTTGCAATATTTATAAATATGTATTTCTCCTCTTGTCAATTTTAATTTCCCCGAGTAGTTGACTCCTTACATTTAAACACTCTGCCCGACTAGTCATAGCACCCAAGCATCGGGAGTAGGCTCATGGCACTTCCAAGATATGCGTATGAGTGACATGAATTCGTCTTTTATGGAGCAAAGCTTCACGGATCAGAACATGTGCTACTCGGGTACTTTTGCAATTGTTAGGAGCAGAAACCAAATTATTTTATATTTATGCTATTGATTTTTTTCAAGTTGTACTTAGCACCTTGCGTTATACACTCTACCCAACAAGCACCGGGAGCTAGGAATCGGCTCATGGCAACCACGAGTCAACGCACGAAATGGAAAGGATCGAAAAATAGAGCTTTGCACTTATTTTACTCGGATTTATTCGTAAGCAATCAAGATAAACATTACAAAAATTGTTGCAAAAAGTATGATATAACATATGTAGCCCCCGACTCACTACTCAATAGTGAACTAGTTGATGTAGCGAGGCAGAGAAAAAGGAAAATATCATATAAAGAAGAAAATTAAAATAACTTAGTTTTTTGGTATTCCCCTTGGTGATGACAAAGGTGGCCGATGTAGGGACAAGGTCATCCATCAATGGCAACGAAGACACCAACCATGGATGCAGGCATGCAACTGAGGCGGCTGGCGGTGAAGACGAAGACGTCGATCAATGGCAGTGTACTATGCCAGCCGTGAAGGAAAGGACACTAGTCGATGGTGAGGACAACTGATGGTGAAGATGAAGTTGCCCATCAATGACGGCGTAATAGGCTAGCCATGAAGACGAGGATGCCAGATAGTGGCGTCGGAGGCAGCCGAAGGTGAACATGAAGACGCCCATTAGCGGCGGCACCATAGGCCAGCCGTGAAGGCGAAGACACCAGATGGCGATGGCGGAGGTAGGAGGCGGTGAAGACGAAGACGCCCATAACAGTGGCGGAGTTGCACAGTCGTGAAGGCGATGAAGACCAGTCGGCAGCAGCAGAAGCACGCCGCCATGGAGACGAAGGCACTAGTCGGCGGCAGCGGAGGCAGCAGGCGATGAAGACAAAGACACCTATCAGTGGTGGCGGAGTCGCATAGCCATGAAGGCGAAGACACTAGTCGGCAGCAGCAAAGGCGGCCGGTGGTGAAGACGAAGACGCCCATCAGTAGCGGTGGTGGAGGCCAACCGTGAAGGCGAAGACACCAGTCGGCGGCAGCGAAGTCGGCTGGTGATGAGGATAAAGACACCCAGCAATGATGGTAGAGCCGCACAGTCGTGAAGGCAAAGACACCAGTCGACGATGATGAAGGAAAGCCGACGGAGAAGATGATATCGCGATCAGCAACAGCCGATAAATCCACCAGCCATGGCGGAGAAGAAACCAATCGACGGCGACAAAGGTGGCCAACAGTGAAGACGAAGACGCCCATCAGCAGCTGCGGTGGAGGCCAACCGTGGAGGCGAAGACAACAATTGGCAGCGACGAAGGCGGCTAGCAGTAAAGACAAAAATGCCCATCAGTGACGGCGGCGGAGGCCAACCGTGAAGGTGAAGACACAAGTCGGCAACTATGAAGTCAGCCAGTGGTGATGACGAGGTCGCCCATCAACAGTGATAGAGTCGTACAACCATGGAGGCAAAGAAACCAATCGACAGTGGTGGAGGCATATGACGGTGAAGACAATCTCATGATTAGCAACAGTGGCGGTGTCCACCAACCGTGGAGGTGAAGAAACCAGCTGTCAATGTCGGAGGCGGCCGACGGTGAAAATGATGTTGCCAATCAGCAACAGCGGCAGAATCCACCAACTATGGAGGCAAAGAAACCAACCGACGGCGGCAGAGGTAGTCGGCGGTGAAGACAATATTGCCATCCGCAATAGCAACGTGGAGTAGGCTCGTGGTCGACTGACTGCATAGCGACGCCCCGAGTCCATGACCGGCATCAATTGCCTCGGTACTACAGCGTAATTATATTTGAACAACAACAAAAACAGCAAGAGATTAATCTAAGATTAGAAATCAATCTAATAAACAATGATAAGTTGGAAGGGAAAAACCCGATGATGTCAGAGATTAAATCGTGGGACTCATCAAGATTGATCTCCCTGGCTGGACTGAATCTCTCTCTAGGAGGTGATCTTGGTCTTTTCCCTTTGTTAGGATGTCGCCCGGCCTTCCCTCTCTCATACTTCTTTAAAATGACTCAAAGGACACCTTTGGCTTTTGTGGTGTTTTAGAGCTCAAAGCGTCACTCTTGTTCTCTTTCCAAACACCAACCTCTGAACCTTTTGAACCAATTATCTTAGGCCAAGGCTCTCCGATTACTACTCTCTTCCTCTTAGTAGATTCGGCTTGCTCCCGCCGAATCAACACCTTCTTGTCATCAAAATTAATGGTATTCATTGGGAAAGGTTCATGATTAGGCTTCATCTTGGAACCCTCAGTAAATTTCAATCGTCCTTCTTCTATGGCCAATTGACCCTGTCAACAAAACACATTACAATCATTAGTAGCGTGAGAATGAGAATCAAGCCACTTACAAAAAGTACAACGTTTCAATTCCTCCTAAGGTGGTATGACATGGCCTTTAGGTAACTTAATTTGTTTCTCTTGCAAAATATAATCAAAAATTTTATCGCACTTGGCGACATCAAAACTATATTTAACTTCACCTTCCTGATCCTTGCGAGGAGTTGGCGTCAAACTAGAGCAAACAAATGGTTTGTTTTTATTAGTCCATGACCACTCAACTATATAAATATCATGATCATCATCATCATCATCAAAATCATGATTATCAGGGCAATCAACAATACTAACATTTGGTTTCTTATGATTGGACCTAACAAACCTTTTAGTTTCCTTAACTCGGCTTTCTTGAGCCAAAGCTTTTTGCATGACTTGACTAACATCCATAAATTGTTGGCCATCTAATCTTTCTTTAATAGGAGCAAGCAAACCACTATAATCAAGTTCGGCCAAATCTCTTTCAGTTATATTCAAAATAAAACATCGGTTTCTAGCATCCCTAATTCTCATGATATAATCAGTGAGAGATTCATTATACTTTTACCTAACCGATGTTAAATTGAATAACCTAAGCTCAGTTTCACCAGCATAAAAGTAATCATGGAATTTATGTTGTAATTAAGCCCAAGTACAAATAGGATTTGCTGGTAAAGAAGTAAACCATGTAAAAATAGTACGGAACAAAGATAAAGAAAACAAGTGTAATTTAAAAGCATTTGTGTTACTAGTTTTTCCACATTGTGCTAAGAATTGGCCTATGTGTTTCTTCACCATTAAATTTAGTAAACTCAGGGACTCTAGAACCACGGGGATATGAGATATTACCAAAATAGTCAGGATATGGCTTTTGGTAAACCCTAGCCCAATTCCTTGGCTCAATTCCAAACGCTTCTCTCATGATATTCCTCACATGTTCTTCCATATTCTTAGCCTTGGTTGTGGATTTTGTGGCCTAAGAGGCGGTGGCCGAACAATATGATTATATTGACCATATCGAACATATTGTGGATATCTACCATAAGCACGCTTAGGATCATTGTAAATATTATGAACAGGTGGAGGAATAGGTGGAATAACATTAGCAATAGGAGCTACATGTGGATCACGTGCTGGATAATGGTGCAAAACAACATTATTAATGGAATCAGGCCGGTCGTGGGGTTTGAGTTTGACTCCCCCTGACATGTTGCGTCACGTGACTATTTGCCCCATCGGTCCTGCTGTGTATGTGATGCATAGGGGCTTTGCTAGTACAAGGAAAAGAACTAGATGGCGGCAAATCGGTCATGAGGTGACCGAATTTGCAACTCATAATAGATTCAACCCTTTTATCAAAAAAGAAACTCATAGCGGCCTCATGTTTGTTATTAAAAGTAGCATTAATAGTCTCATTTATGGTACTCGCTACAAGCTTTTGAGTAGGGAGGGCTACGTCATCGGGATTTACCTCATTGGAGATCATTCGGGGTAGAGGACCAGTCCTTCGGGAAACTCCTTGACGGGTCTTCATCTAGCTCGTGAGGACAGTCTCCTCCAACCCCTTTTACTTCTCGAGTTCTTGGCACTCCTCCTTGGTCAAATCCTCCATGGTGACGGGTACGATGTTGCTTGAATCAACCACACGCTTGGTCATGATGTCAATGTAGTCATCCCCAGCGGAGTCACCAAAAATCATGTTGGTAGCTTTTTTGGTCACGTCGACAAGCATGATCAAAACACCTAATGCTTTGGGTGATACGGAGTCGCCAACCACCTTGATCTGAACCACATCAAACCAAGATGGGTTTTGTAAATTCAAACCGACTAGCGGAGCCGATTTAGGTGAAATAAGGATAAACACTCATCTCGTGGGTGAACGAAAGGTTTAAGGGACAAACCTACAAAGGGGATTCACACTCTCATGGTGCAAATAGACGGCTTTCGGTGCAAACCAATGAAGATGAATGAAAGCTAGGCTAGAACTAGGCAAAAAGTAGATATGATACTGAAAAAGCGATTCAATTGACTAATTGTGTTGGAAGTAGATTGGTGCCTCAATTGAATTGGCCTTGGCCCTTATAAAGGGGTTGGTTTTGCCTCCTACAAGACATCCTCCATGTTTTACTCGGTGTAGAGACCAACTAGAACTCGAAAAGTACCTCCCAAGCAAGAAAACCCGAGACCCGTCGAAATTCAATCCAGACTCGTACTCAGCCAGTCTGACCGACCATATGCCGTCGGTTAGACCAGCCCCACACCGCCAATCAGGCCAGCCCGTAGACGGTAGTCAGACCGGCTTGGTGAAGAAAAATCAGTCCTTTTCAAAATTTGGTAATGTTTTTCCTATTTCATTTTTAGATGCCAAATTTAGATGTTAACATCAAGTACAACAACGGGACGGGGACACGAGCTGTGGTGGTGGTGGTGGTCGGGAGGAAGCGGATGATGGTGTTGGTGGATGACAGCTCTGCGGTCAAGCACGCCATGATGTGGGCTCTCACTTCACTGGACGGAAACGCCATGCCATTCTCGCTGGAAGGAAGTGTCTTGCCAGCTTTGTCGTGCTCTTGGTGGTGGCGGGGAATTTTGTGGGAGAGAGAAGAGAGAGGGAGGAAGGAAGGTTTTTCTTTTCTTTCGCCAGGTGGGACAGATCGGGTCAAAACCACTTGAAGAAGGATGCAGGGGGCTAATCGTCCGGATTCAATAGTTGAGAGGTGTCAAAGTGTCCGGTATTATAGCTTGAGAGAGTAAATAGTACTTTGATGATAGTTGAGGGATATAAATCGGACTTAACCCTAAAATGTAATAAAGTATTCCTCGCAAAAAACACAAGAAATTATTAGCTATCTTAAAATATAAAACCTACATAATTATATTAGATCCAATAACCATCTACGGATGCTCATAAGCAAATTTTAATATTTTTATAAAAATAATATTACTGATAAACATGTGCTTACATACTTACAGCAAGGAAATATGAATGCTAAAACTTTTTATATCCATATTATTCATAGCTTAAAACCTGGAAAATAGACTATGAAGAAAAAAGACCCAACATTAACTCTATATTAAGTTTTAAAATTTAATTTTGGATGTGGCTGATAAGGAAACTTGTAGATGACAAGAGTGTAAAAAAGCAAATTTTGGAACACACTTTTCTGTTCTGTTGCTCTTATTACGAAACATATTTTACCACAATTTTTATTAGCATATTTTTAAAACTGTTAAATGATGTATTTCGACGAAAACTTTATATAAGTTGCTTTAAATATCAGAAAAATCTATTTTTAGGTTTATAATAATTAAAACTCAATTAATTAATCATATATTAATCATATGTTAATAATTTTCTTATTTCTTTCTTTTTTTACTCTAACTTCATCTCCATCTTAAAAACGAACATAACCATATATAATAGAAAAAACAGTGAAGTGGCATATTTTCTGTACTCCTATGGAAATCAGAAAAATATGAAAGGGTGAAGCCCTATGGTAATACCAAAGGAGAAAAAAAAGGAAAGACATGTTTTCAAGAGGTTGGACTTTTTCCTGTTTTCCTATGGAATTATGTCATATGAATGCAATCCTATATATTGAACATTTCCTTTCATGTGAATCAAAGAGATTTATAAGATATTTTGGGAAGTTAATTGTATCCTCAAAAGTTACTTTACTAATGTGCTATTCTGAAGCGAGCGTTGAAGAGATTACAGGAAACAAGCACAGAAATAAATTGAGGGTGACCCATCTGACGACACCTTTTATCTCCAGATTGCAAGATGAACGCACAATGTACACTTATATCGATTTCTGCATTGTACACACGCAACTCTAGTAGAGTATAGAACTGCTGCAAGGAGTACGAACACTGATTCACTACAGTACAACTGTCAACTGCTGCAGTGTTCATGACTTTTGAGTTTGATTCCAGCTGGACATCTCTGCCAGCAGAACAGCACAGGATGTCATCGATCATTTTGTAGATGGACTAAAAATGTTGCAATCAATATATTATTTTAAATTTAAACACTGATAGGCAAATATAGTGTTTTTAAACTGCAAAGGTAAACGATACTTCTTTTGTTTTAAAATAAGTACGGCTGACTATATTTATTTTGGTACGATAGGGGTAGCACCGATATAAAAAAATTGTCTACTTGTACATGACAATAATCAGACAATAGCACCCTTCAAGTCAGAAAGCTGGTAAAAAATATTTCACAGATTTTTATGAGGCACTGCTGATCCTGATTAACTAGGTAGGGAGCACAAATGCCTTTATTAGAGTAAGTAGTAGTCACTGATAGTACTCCAATTCACTGTGGTAATCGGCTGAGACTTGAGTGGACACATCTTTTGAAGAAAAAAAGATGAAGGCATCAAAATGCTTTTAAGTTTTTTCTTTTGCACAGAAAATTTAGCAAGATTTTTTGGGCTGTCAGTGGCCCACGGCCACTCCAACTTGTACCTGAGTTTGAACCCATCCCAAAAGCGCATGCAACTAGGCTATTTTCTCCCCAACTTTGATGTAGCCAATCGACCATGGAACCTTGCAATTGCAATGATGCAAACATGTAATGAGTAGTGATCATTCTACTTTAATTAGCTGGTGGTATCATTAATCCCATGTGCCTCCTTTGTATGCCTCTTAATTGTCATGGCGATGATCCATTGGATTAGTACTGCCGGACTAATTAAAAAAATCACGTGTTTATAGATCATATTAGTGCCTTCCTTTTCGATGTTATATTCACCCTAAAATATAATAAATATTCGTTCTAAAATATAATAATTTTTAGATATGTATATATTTAGGCATGTCATTGTCCAAAATATACAAATATGCAAAAGTTATTATATTTTAGAATATCACTTTGTAATGTGCGGTGAAAATAAATTCACATACAACATCTGCTTGTCTTGCTGATCCTCAACAAATTTTAAGTGTCAAGACTTAATTTTAGAATTATTAGAGTTATATGTTTTATCACTTTCATCGATCACTCACGGGAGTGCAATATTTTAGAGCTTTTGAATTGCTAGGAGTACAAAATGTTACCTTAAAGCAATAATAAAAATTGATTGGAGGAGAAAATGTGCCCGCGTCGCCTCCCACTCGGACGACTCGGGCAGCGAAAACCCTAGCCGCCACCGCTACCCTTCTTCGCCTCCCCTCTGCCTCGCCGCTGCCTAAGCGAGTGGCCGACAAAGCTGACGGCTAGCTAGGATAGCAGTGGCGGCGCTCGCGAAGTGACCACCCTAGATCTAGTGTGGACGGATCCGAAGGTGGAGGATGGCCGAAGCGGCGCCAGCGTCGGGGCTGGCATGCAAACGAAGGCGGTGCAGGAGACAGAGCGGTGCTAGCGGCATAGCAACGCCGGACGAATCTGGCACATGGATGATGGTGGTAGGTAGAGATGGAGCGCGGGGACGGAGGAGACGGCAGGTGACGGGGTAGAGCAAAGACGGTAGAAGCGGGGAGGCAGCGGCCACGGTGGGCGCCACTGGATCCGCGGCAAGCGTGGAGCCAAGCGGAGGTGGAGGTGCTGAGGAGGAGGTGGCAAGCGACAGGGTAGAGGCTACACGTCGAGCAAGCCACGGCGGGCGTGAAGGCCGCGGCCGCGGTGGGTGCTGTCGGATCCACGGTGGGCATGTGGAGCCAGATCCGACATACCTCCATTGTGGGGGCCTCTCCGACATAGGAGGCCAGAGTTTTGGGGCGGTAGGGTAGAGGGTGAAGAGGAGCGTGGTGATTGGGCAAGGTAGGCTAGCATGGTGCATGGCTAGCGGCAAAGAGAGGTTGGTGCGACGCCCTCTCTAGCATGCGAGGCCGGAGTTTTATGGCTGCGGGGTAGAGGGTGAGGAGAAGCGTGGTGATGGGGCAAGTGTCATGCCCAGAAATTTAGCCAAAATTTTACACTATTTTGTATATAAATCCTTGTCCAGAAATCAAGCCAAGGTACACAAAACGATAAATTAATATGCAAATCCAAATGTAAATAAAACATAAATACTTACAAAAAAGGTTTTTAGTCCTCATACTAAAAAGAAAGCAGCAGTGAAAAAAGACGATCCTAGCAGTGCTTCAGCTCCATTCCACGGGCAAAAACTCAACTAAGTTATAAGTCTTGGTCTTCTAACTCCGTCTTCCACTCAGAAATACTAACTTTTGAAAAAGGGGAATAATAGCAAGGCTGAGTACAACCATCGTACTCAGCAAGCCACATCAATGATGCAGACGTGAGAGGGAAGACAAAGGAAGGTTTGTGGCTATTTGCATAAAGGCAGTTGTAAACATTTACACTTGAAAACAATAAAACAGTTGATTAATTAAGGCAAGATTAATCTCCACTGAACAACGCTACACCATATTGAATAGGCCTAACCAATCCATCTGAACTACACCAGTTCATTAAGTCAAGTTAATTAATAGTATGTGAGACTAATCATGGTAAAGTTGGTCGATCGCCTATTGGTGCATAACTATACCCATAAGACACAATCCATCGTGCCCGCACAGACACGTCACAATGAGAGTGATAGTGACAAAACCCTTCACATAACTCCCCCTAACCAATTGTACAACACTGCAGGTTTCACCCCCATACCTAAGACGGGGTGAGCAATCCCCCCTTGTGCCTAGTGAGTACGGCAACCGCATAGACCGTCGTGGAGTCCATCCAAACTTCATCACGCCACCCTTTCCTGGGTATGTTAGAATTAAAGAGCTATACTACAAGTCCCGCAATTGTCCATTCTTGATTATGGTAAGCACAGTAAGTCTTCCAGGGTTTCCCCCTAACCGGTCCTTAATTGTCATGGGTACGATAAGCAAATGCATCCACGGCCCACCATTAAGCCATATTTTAGTTGAATAATTATGACCAATAAACATGGCCAGGTGTCTCGAGCTCGCAACTCATCAAGATACTATATGTAAATAATGTGATTATCCCATTTAGTGATTAAGTGAGCTAGTGGTGATTAAGCATGACTAAGCATATATAATTCTAGCTAGGTCACATAAGTGACAGGAGCTAGTCAAATTATCATACAAGTTTGACAAAGGATGGATATCAAGTAAATGGCACAAGCTAGCAAATAGGTAACCCTAATTCCATGTAATTATCAAAACATGTAGTTTATTTGTAAACGGTAAAGCATTTATAAATCAGGTTCAACATGCTCAAGGGGAAATGTGTGACTTGCATGGCTTCTTCAATTAATCTTCCGAAGTCATTTTCTCGCCACCGCAATCTTCCAAAATGATGAAATCTACATGATGGCATGTAAAATAAGGAAAAACCCTAATAAAAACAAAATAAACAGTGCATGAAAAGTAAAAAATATGTAGAGCTCAATTTTAGATGAATTTTGCAAGTTGAATGGCTCAATTTGCAGTTCGTGTGAATTAATTATTAATTTTAGAAGTTTTGAGCCATTTAAATGAATTTCTAGAAATTAAACCGGTTTATTGAATTCTTATTTATTTTCTCAAAGGAAAAGGTAAACACTGACATCAGCAAGGAGCGCCGACGCGGACAAAGTAGGCTCCACGCGTCAGCGGGTGAGGGGGTAGCCGGTGCACCACGGACTGAGACCACGGGGTGGTCCACAGGCACGGATGACCCAGATCAAAGCAGGGCCCAATCCGACGGCCTAGATCAGCCATGTGGTCGGCCGGGCAGGCGGTCGGCTCCCTAGGCGTGCCGCCGCTGCCCTCGCCCCCTTCACCGCCGGCCGGCCCCCTGCGCCGCGCCGCGTCGCCAAGGCCCCACCGCGTCACCGTGGGCCTCGCCTCGCCCTCGCCCCCTCCACACGGTCGCCAACCCCCGCCACACCGCCTCCGCTCCGCCCCGACCAGTCGTCGCTCCGCCCCTGTCGTGCCGCCTCCGCCCCACCCCGCCCCACCGGCGGCGCCTGTGCCCTCGCGGCCTAGCCCCTCGCTGAACCGCCTCGCCGACGCCATGCGGCCACCGCCTCCGCCATGGTGATGATCTCTCGCGCGCGGCGCGGCGGATCTCGTCACCCACGGCCTCCGCGCAGGGTGTGCCACCTCCGCCCACCCGGCCCGCCACCGCCCGCCCCGCCCGACATGCCGCGCGCCCCGCGGCCGGCCGCCTCGCCTCGCTCCTCCGCCTCGCCCTCACCCTCTCTCTCGCTTCAATCGGTTTTTGGTAAATACCAAAACCGAACCAAAAAGCCAAACCCGAAGTGTGCGGTTTTCAATATTTACACGAACCGATCGATTTTTACTTCATGCCAAACCGAACTATGCGTAGAAAAAAACCAAAGCGAAGTGTCGGTTTAAACCGATTGCCCACACCTAGGCGAAGGCGGCAGCGCGCGAAGTCCGATGGTAAGGACAAGATGGTGGTTGGCGTGGGTCGATGGAGGAGACGGTGCTACGGCGACGAGAGGCGAGGGAGAAGCAGGGGCCGCTTGTCGTCGGGACCTAGGAAAGGGGGTGGAGAGGTTAGGGGAGCGCGAGGAGGCCGGAGATGGCGAGGGCACGTGGTCGGAGACTGGCGAAGAGAAGGGTCATGACCATGGCCTCTTGGTCGGGCGCAAGCACGTGGGGCGTGGGACGGGCAGTGACGTGGGGGCAACGGTTTCGGCCCGGTACTAGAGGAAGGGGATGACAGGTGGGGCCGCTGGTCCCACCTATCAGAGAGAGGAAGAGATAGGCAAAGTGGTGGACTTTGCAAGGAAGAGGCGAGCGGGTAGAGGGAGAAGGGAAGGGAGGCCCACCCGAGGGAGGACTTTGGCCAAAAATGACCCAAAGCCCACAAGCGAAATTTAATTTGTTTTTAAATTTATTTAATCTCTCAAGTGAACTTTGTATTATTAAACTTATTTTTGACCTCTCAAAATTCACGATAAATTTCAGAGAGTACTTTAGGAAATGGAGAATATTAAAAAATATTTCCAAACATGATCTTTAAAGGAAAATTTATTTTCCACATTAATTTTTTTGTTAAATGACTTTTTAATATAAATTCTAGAAATGCATTATTAATTAATTTTAATCTCAAACAAAAATTGGGGCGGGTGTCGTGGACGGCGGTGGCGAAGAGAGGTTGGCGCGGTGTGGGTCGCGTCGGCGAGCTGCGGGGAAGTCGACATGGGTGGTGTTGGGAGGTTGGTGTGGGCGACGGTAGGAAGGTGAGCGTGACGGTGACAGGAAGGCCGGTGAGGCTGACTAACGGGGGGCGCCGGTACAGCGGTGACTATGTGTCAACAGAGGATGGCCGGTGGTGGAGCATTGGAGCGTTAACTGGTCGACAGGGGCGAGTAGTAGGTGTTAAACCTACCTTAGCCTTGTCGGGCCAGTAGCAACGGCGTTTTGGGCGTCGTTTTCCCTCTTAAGGACGCTGTCAAGCCGTCCCTCTCCCTTGGGTGGGCTGTCAGCTGCAAACCCTATCTTGGTTCTCCTCGAAACCTCGGCGAACGGTGACACCAGTGTTCATCACCGCTTTTCTCCCTGGAGATGTCATCTAGAAGGCCTCCCTGCCAAAACCTCTCTAAGACAGCTTGTGTGTGCTCTCTCTAGATGGTTATCCTCTTGTGGTGGCATCCTAGCCTATGCAAGCTGACCATGTGGCATCCTCTCCAATCCCAAGGGTATGGATAGAGTTGAGTGCGGTGTTCGCTGATAGGGTTTGGCTTTGGACGGTTCGGGTGTAGTTTCTTTGTTGGCCTAGCAGCGATCGGTCCAGTGCTAGCCTTCTACTGGGTTCTATAAAGGTGTTGTCGGTGCGTGGTGCATGGTGGTGATGTTTTTTTTTCTTTCCTAGCTACTGCCCTAGCCATCCAGGGTGTTATCTATTCAATGAATCATTGCATTGTCTGGTTTTGGTCATTCAAAAAATGTTACCTTAAATTTGGCTTCGATAACGTGTCCTCGACTTCAAAGTGAAATCTAAGAAGGGAAATTCTCAATGCTAAGCTCAGCAAGACAACTGCAAATTACCATATTAGTAAATAAAGTAGTAGGAGTGAAAGGTATGTGTACGAGAGGAGGAGTCCCATGAGGGGATAAAGTTCGATAATAATTGTCGAAACTTGGTTTCGGCAATATATTTTATGGGGTCGCAGTCGAGATCGCCAAGCACAATGGGTTAGAAGAAGAAGAAGATTTAGACAGGTTCAGGCCCTCTCGAGAGGTAATACCCTACTCTTGTTTCGGTGGATTCGATCCGCCGAGTGTCTTTATTGATCTCGTGATCTAAGCTAAGGGCTAAAAGCTGAACTCCTCTTGGAATCTCGATCTAGAATCGATCAAGTCTAAGATATCTCGATCTCCTATCGGAATATCCCTCAAGGGACGCCCTTTACCCCCTTATATAGTCTTGGGAGGAAGGGTTTACAAGTCGGAAACCCTATCTTATTCTAAGTTGGTTTCCTCAATCTTACCAAACCGTGACTATAGGCCGATTGCCTTATCTCTATCGCAACCGTAACACCTAAGTCAAGTTCGGCTACAAGATATAGCGACGCAATCTATCCCTACCTCCAGTCGGATAAGCTTGCCATGTGGATACCCGATTGCCACAATCTCCACAGTAGCCCCGAGTCCTTTTCGTCGACGAGACAACTCGGCTTCGAGACCAAAGCAGCACTCAACCAAAAATCTCTTTGACCGAGTGCTTTTGGCGCCGAGTGATTCCATCATCTCTGCCGAATCTTCCCGAGTGGCTCCAAAGACTGTGAAGGGCTGGAAAATTTATATATAAAAATTCTCAAAAAATAAATATCTAGGTGCATCTCCCGATGCACCTAATTATAGGTGTAGCCCCGACTATGTGGTTAGTCAAAAATAGACTAAGCATATAGTCAAGAACTATATAAAAATTATTCTCATGTAGATGCCTAGCTCATGCTAAAGCAATCATAGAAATCTCATTACTCGGCAAGTTCATACTCAACTAAGTGAATTTGCCCGAGTCATCTCGAACAAATAATTCAATCATCCCTCATGGGTAAAAAGCACTCGAAAACTCTTGCTCAACCGAGTGGATTCACCCGAGTAATCCCGGAATAATAACTCAATCAACCCTAGCGGGTAAAAAGCACTCGGTAAGCTCATGCTTATCCGAGTAGATCCGCCCGAGTCATCCCTAACAAAAACTTTAATCATCCCTCATGGGAAAATAAATTCTTTCAATCATATGAAAAATATGACCAAGTTATTAAACAGCTTTTGCCATAATACTGGTCTCAATCTTATAAAGATCTTCACCAAGGTGGAAAACAAACAAGCATCGGTAAGATTACCCGACCAAATGCCGAAAAACCAAACAGCCCTTGTTCACCAAGGTGGCTATAAAAACTCTGCTGTTGGTCACCTTCCAAATTGCATCGTGTCAGCTTCTCATGAAGTCGACAAACCGCGGTATGGAAGGATCTTTAAAGGTATTGGGCACTCGGACACGCGCATATTGCCGGGCAAATCTGCTTAAGCTCATCCGCTTAAGTCCCTAAGGACACGTATCGGACCACACCTTAGTTGGGCCGTAGATTTTCTTATGGGCTCGGCCCACTCACCAGAAAACCTAGCGCAACCCTCAAATCTTTCTTTATAAAGACACGAGGTCGTCCCCGCCTCTTCATCTTCTAAAAATTCCCCTTCTCACAATACTGCTCATCAGTTCATCGCGGAGAACCCTAGGCTTGCGCGCTCCTCGTCCATCCGCCAAGAAGCTTGCTCGCCGCGACAACTAGCTCCGCAGCCAAAACTCCCACATCTATCGCCCAAGATCCAACCTTTCTCGCGGATCCGCTCCTCAACAACCTCGCTCTCATGGCGGAAGAAAAGAGGATTCCGTTCGACCAATGGGCCACCTCGGACGTGAGGGAGTACACCCTCAAGGAGATGGTGAAGCACGGAGTGCTTCCGCCCAAGGAACTTGTGGAATGGCGCCGGCGGCGGGGAGGGGACTTCCCGACCCCAAACACCGGTGAGCTCGTTGTCTTTACCTCCTTTTCTATTGCGGATTCAGTCTTCCTACCTCCGAATTCTTTCGGGGCTTTTGGACTATTATGGTCTTCAAATATACCATCCGAACCCCAACTCGATGCTTCACATAGCACTCTTCATTCATGTATGTGAAGCCTTCCTTGGCATTTTCCTCACTTCAATCTGTTCCGTCGTATGTTCTACCGAAACCCCATCCGAACAAGGACCATCCTTGTGTCGTTGGCGGGCGAGCTTCAGCTTCGCGGATCTCTCCGCAAAGACTACTTCTCTCTCCCCTTGAAATCCTCGAACAAAGGCGGCACTCGAACCGGTTCTACATCAGTAATCTTGAACCCAGCCTCCCTTCCTTTGTCGGTCTTCCTCCTGTCCCCAAACCATCTTGGAGCACCGTCCCGGTAGCCCAAGAATGGGATGAGGCCAACGATCGCTCGCGAAGATCCCGGCGATGAAGAAGAGGAACCTTCGCGGGGAACAAATCACTCGGCATTTCATCGTGCCGACGGCGCCAATCGAGGAGCGATCGAAGCCGGCCTTCGAATACGAAGGCGGAACGGACCCAATCGGGAGGACCCGGATCCGCTCACATACGAGATCCCGAAGATCCGGATGTACAAGCTCTTCTCATCGGGATCTCGGTCGAGCGAGCCCTCATACTACCAGTCCTTCCATTCAAGCATCCATCGACCTCCTCCTCCGTAAGCCGATTGATTGCTTTATAGTATCTTTCGATCTTGATGTCTTGTCGCTTAACGTTGCGCCTTCCTTCTTCAGGAGAACGCCTCTATCATTTCCAAGCCATATAAGATGGCTCATGATGACGCGCATCGCCCGCTAAGAAGCCGACGGCGGGATAAAAATCCAAGCCGATCCAGTCGGGAAGCGGGCGGCGCCGAGTGAGGACTCGAACAAGCGCGCAAGCAAAAGGCGGCGATCATCGAGGACTCGGATGACGACGTCCGGCTCCTCCGGTCGAGACTCCGCCTCTAAGGCGATCGCCACGGACCGCACCGAAGATCCGCCGATCAACCAGTTAGCTCGAAACCAAAGTCCCGAGCTCTTTCATAGAAAACTTTTCTTTATCTTCGCCGTATTTACTTGTGCGAAGCCCCGGGATATAGATCCGTCGGAGGGATGAAGGGCCGACCCCCGGCCGCGCCCTGAGCGCCAAGGCCGTCGAGCCAAAACCCGGAGCCCGCAACCAAGTGCGAGCGTTCGGAGAAGCACCCTTCTCCTCGAAGGAGAGCGCCCCGTGGAAGAGCCCCCGACGCGGCCGGGATATCCCGACCGGAAACCGGCGCGCGGAAGCCCACGATCGCGGCCGAGCGCTCCCGATCGAGGGTCACTCGGCACGAGCCCGAAGAAGAAGAAGGGCCCGCTGCCCCACCTAGGCGGCGCCACCGAAACCGGTGAGATTTGCTTGGAACTTTCCTTTGTTCTTTCAATTTTGAATCTTTCATGTCTTCATTGGTCTTTCTTATTTGCCGCCACGGTAGAAGAGATCCCAGTGTTACGCCTTCGAGACCGGGTTCCTCCGATCGAATCGAGTGGCGGGACTCGAAGGCGAGAGACGGGGCATCATCCTCGACCGGCGGTGAAAAGGATGAAAAGGATGCCCTCGTCGAGAGCCCGAACGAGGCGACCCGACTTGCTCAATGTAAGCCTTCATCTTTCTTTTTGATTATATCTTCGTTATCCTTCGATCGATCATCCTTCCGCCTTTGCATGCGAAAGAATATTGCCGCTCAATGGCAAAATCCGAGGCGCTGGAAAAGCGGTGCCTCACTTAAACTCCTTGGAGGACGTTCGGCGACAGTGAAGGTCACTCGAGAGGAGGCCGCTTCAAGGGAGGCCGCTTTAAGGAAGGAGATCTCGGAGCTTCGAGAAGCGAACCTCGACCTCCGCGGATCAATCGGAAGTAAGCCCGCCTCTCTCGGCTTCATCGTGATTCTTTTGTTGATCTTGTCCATTGATAATCCTCTTTCGTTGTAGAAAATTCTTCGGAGGTCCACTCGCTTCAAGTCCAACCGGAAGCGGTCGGCCTCGACAAGGCCGAGATGGAGGCCGAATTTGAAGGTAACCTTCTCTCGAAGTTGAAATTCATGTGCTGCTTCATTCCCGAGTGCCTTAACGATCTAGGACTCCTTGCGCTTATAAGATAAAGACCCGAGCCCAGTATGACGTCTTACTCGGGCGGATCAAATCCAGCGACGAGATACGGGAAGAGGTCGCCAATGCCGCCGCACCAATCTTGGCATGACCTTGTTTGATCAAGGGGTTGGGGCCGGCTCGTGGAGCCAATCGGGATCTTCGACAAGCTTCGGCGGCTCCGAGCGATTCGAAGAACATCACCGGCGGCCAACATGGGGGCTAGTCGGCTCTTGCACGACCAAGTCCCTCTACCCCGAGTGGATATTCATTCAATCGGGAGGGCTTCGAGAGGGACAACGAGATGAGCAGGCCTTAGATATGCTCGGCGAGGCGCAAGAGGCGGCGAAAAGATCTCTTTGGATGTAGTAAACAATTTCAAGCTTTGAACTTATATTCGACTTCGCTTTGTGAATGTCATGTAATCGTGATACTCTTGACATGGAATCTTTGTGACTATTTTTAGTTTATTTATGTCAATGCCTTGATTCGAGCTTTTGCGTGAAATTTCTTAAGTAGTTTTCGTCCGTGTCATCAAGCCTAGGCTCGATTAGGTCATCGGAAAACTCTCGGTCCTTAGACACCGAGCTCGAGTCGAAGGACATTAAACAATGATAAACCAAATTATGCACAAAAGTTTGACGAGGAAAATTCGAGCTTTATTGATATGTGTATCGCCCCTGCTAGCTCAAGAAGTCATCTTGCTTGAGGTTGGCGAGTCAAGGAAAACATGAGGCCTTAGCCAAATTAGGCGTAAAACCGCCGAAGATGTTCGATGTTCCAGGAGTTCTCCACCATAGACCCGTCCTCGCGCTTTAGCCGGTAGGCACCGGGCCGAGTCACTTCGGCGATTATATAGGGTCCTTCCCATAAGGGAGATAACTTGTGTCGGTCTTTGGTGGTCTGGATCTTGCGTAGGACCAGTCGCCAACAATGAAAGCTCGTGCTCGCACGTTGCGACCGTGGTATCTTCGAGCCCTTGAAGGTATTTGGCCGACGGATGAGGGCCGCCTCGCGGGCCTCTTCCAATCGGGTGAGGTCATCCACTCGGTCGATGTCGTAGCGTTCATCGTTGAAGCTGCGGACCGGAGGGACTCAAACTCCATCTCATTTGGCAACATGGCTTCGCGCCATAGACCGAAAGAAAGGAGTTTGGCCGGTGGCCCGACCGGTGTAGTTCGCAGCGACCATAGAACCGAGGGAAGTTCTTGGACCCACTTGCCGGCGTAAGGGCTTAGCGGTCGAAGACGCGAGCCTTGATGCCTTGAAGAACCATGCCGTTTGCTCGCTCGACTTGCCCATTGCTTTTGGGGTGAGCTACCGATGCGTAGCGATCTTGATTCCGAAGTCTTCGCAGAAATCCTTGAAGATGCCTCCCGTGAATTGAGTCCCATTATCGGTTATGATTCGTTTGGGATGCCGAAGCGGTGCACGATGTTGAGGAAAAAGTCCCGTGCTTTGTCAGCAGTGATTGTGGCAACCGGCTTGGCTTCAATCCACTTGGAGAACTTGTCGATTGCGACGAAGAGGTGTGTGAAACCTCCGGGGCTTTTTGAAGGGGCCAACCATGTCCGGCCCCATACCGCAAACGGCCAGGAAAGTGGGATTGTTTGAAGCTCTGGGCGGGACATGGGTTTGTCGGCGAAAACGGCAGCCTTCGCGAGGTTCTTACGACTTTTCCGCGTCGGAGACCGCGGTAAGCCAAAAGAATCCTTGCTGTAAGCTTTGCCGACTAGAGTGCGTGCAGCCGCGTGGCTTCCGCATATGCCCGAGTGGACATCCTGGAGTAATTGTTTCCCTTCTTCGGGTGTGATGCACCTCATTAGAATTCCAGAGGGGCTTTTCTTGTATAGATCGGAGTCGACCATGACGTACGCTTGGCAACGACGCCGGACGCGTTCTGCTTCATCCCGGTCATCCGGCAGCTCTTGCTGAGTTAAGAATTTGATGAGCGGCGTCCTCCAGTCGGTATCGACCATGGTGACTTCGTTCGTGGTTTGCTCGTTGGGAGCTGTCTTTGCGGTGACGGTTGGCTCGTAAAGATGTTCGACAAAGACATCTGTTGGAGCGCTTCGCGCTTAGATCCGAACTGCGCTAGCTCATCGCGCTTCGTTGTTATGTCTCGGGACATGTGAGAGTTCTAGCCCATCAAACTTGTCCTCAAGCTTGCGGACCTCTTGTCGGTAGGCCTCCATAGTGTCGTTTAAGCAAGACCAGTCTTTCATCACTTGATTGACAACCAGCTGGGAGTCGCCTTTCACAATAAGCCGACGAATTCCGAGTGAGACTGCAAGGCGCAGTCCATGTAAGAGAGCTTCGTATTCGGCGACGTTGTGTGAGGCGGAGAAGTGGAGGTGAAGGGCATATCTTAGCCTTTCCCCGGTCGGGAGATCGGCACAACTCCCGCTCCCAAGCCGGTGATCCTCTTGGATCCGTCGAAGTGCATGGTCCAGTGTTGGAGGTCTTCCCGAGTACGTGCTCTTCTGTTCATCCACTCGGCCGGAAGTCCGCTAAGGCTTGTGACTTAATGGACGTCCCGGGCTTAAAAGTTAAGTCCAGGCATCGGTTCGGGCCCACTTGGCGATGCGCCCGGTTGCCTCGCGGTTGTGGATGACGTCGCCGAGTGGAAAAGAGGTGATGACGGTGACCGAGTGACCACGAAAGTAGTGTGCCAATTTCCTCGCGGTTATTAGAACACCATAAAGCAATTTTTGTACACGGGGTATCGGATTTTGGCTCCGCCAATACTTCGCCGACAAAGTAAATTGGTCTTTGGATCTTGGGCCCGTCCTTCTTCTTCTCGTTCAACCACAAGGACCGTGCGACCACTTGGTGAGTGGCTGAAACGTCATGCAAGAGGGGTTCCCGGGGCTGAGGTGAAGCTAGGACGGGTGGCGTGGTAAGGAACTCTTTGAAGTCTTCAAAGGCCTTGTCGGCTTCGTGGTCCACTTGGAAGTCGTCCCGTCTTCTTCGACGGTTTGAAGAAGGGCATGCCTCGCTCGCCGAGTCGGGATATGAAACGGCTTAGCGCCGCCATGCAGCCAGTGAGCTTTTGGATGTCTTTCGATTACTCGGGGCTTCATGTTTAAGATGGCGTTGATCTTCTCGGGTTTGCTTCAATGCCGCGGTGTGATACCATGAAGCCGAGCGGTTGCCGATGGGACGCCGAAGGTGCACTTCTCCGGGTTCAACTTCATTCGAAGGCCCGATGTTTGCAAAGGTTTCTTCTAAGTCGGCGATCGGTCTTCTTTCTGCTTGGTCTTGATGACAACATCGTCGACATAAGCTTCAACGTTTTTGCCGATTTGCGTCGGAAGCATCTTTGGATCATGCGTTGGTATGTAGCTCCGGCGTTCTTCGCCGAAAGGCATGGTGATGTAGCAGAGGCCCCGAACGGCGTGATGAAAGATGTCTTCCGGCGGTCGAATTCTTTCAAACCGATCGGTGATAGCCCGAGTAACAATCCAAGAAGCTCGGGAGTTCGCATTGCCTTGAGTCGACAACTTGGTCGATACGAGGTAGCCCGAATGGATCTTTGGGGCAGGCTTTGTTGAGGTCGGTGTAATCGACGCACATGCGCCACCGCCCGTCTTCTTGCGGACCAAGACTGGATTGGCTAGCCGGTCGGGATGAAGGACTTCTTTAATGAAGCCGGCGGCCAAGAGCTTTGCAAGTTCTTCTTTGATCGCGTCTTTTCGATCCCGTGCGAACTGCGTAATCGTTGTTTTATTGGTTTGGCGTCATCTTTGACGTTCAAAGAGTGCTCGATCACCTCCCTAGGAATTCCGGGCATATCGATGGTTTCCAAGCAAAAACATCTTTATTATTTTGGAGGAAGGTGACGAGCGCGCTTTCCTATTTAGGATCTAGGTCGGCGCCGATTACGGCGGTCTTGGAGGGATCGACGAATCAAGCGAGATCTTTTTGGTCTTGGCGTCGCCGGATCCCGATTTGGCTATCTTCTTCGCGGGGACTTCGTCCTCTCGCCGGTTGATGCAGCCAATCGGACTTCTTGTTGGCCACGTAATCTCTCTCGAGATTGGGCCAAGTCGCAGCTCTCCTTGTCGCAGTGAAAGCTTGCTTCACATCGCTGCGAAGAGTGATGACGCCGTTGGGACCCGGCATCTTCATGCAAAGATAGGTGTAGTGAGGGATCGCCATGAACTTGGCAAGCGCAGCCTTCCGATGATGGCATGATATGCCGTTTCAAGTCGGCCACCTTGAAGGTGACGTTCTCCGTTCGGAAATTCTCTCGGGCTCCGAAGGTGACTGGGAGAGATATGCCCGAGTGGTGTTGAAGATAGCCCGGATAACTCCGTGGAAGGGGCTGAGCTTGCTTTGAGTTCGACCCTCGGGATCTCGCATTTCGTCCATAGTCTTGGCAAACAGGATGTTGAGGGCGCGCCCGTCGATGAGGACGCGCTTAAGCCTGATATTGCGGACTACGGGGTCCGGGACGAGTGGATAGCGTCCCGGATGGACCACTCGGTCGGGATGATCCGAGCGGTCAAAGGTGATGGCCACCTCCGACCATCGCAGATATTGAGGGACTTCGAGTTGAGCCGCGTTGACCTCCCGATCGCTTAGCTTCGTTTCCTCTTGGATTCATAAGCTAACGGGCCCCGAAGATGTGGTTGAGCTCCCCACCGGATCTTGAAAAGGTTCGGCATTCTCGGCGCATTGTTCTTCTTGGCGCGGACGGGCCAGCCTCGTCGATCGGCTTCTTGTTGAGCCGCGCGCGCGTCGTGGAACCGCTTGTAGATAAAGCGATCCTTTGCCGCGTGCTTGTGATTCGGATGGTGGGTGCACGGGCGTTCATAATGGCGTCGTAGGCGGCGACTCGGGACGGCGTTGAGTATTGGAGGTTGCGGCCACTGTGTCTTCGGATCGGCGCTTGCGATCTTTCGGGCCCGGTTGTTGTTGTTGCCGCCATCCTTCTTAGGATTTCGGCTTCCTCCGCTTGCTTGTCCTCTCTTCCGCGGGCCGATCTTGACGGGCGGCCTTGATGGCGTCGTTTGATTTGGCGTATGAATTCGCCGTCTCAAACATCCGCTTCACCGTCTTCGGTGGCTTGCGTCCGAACTTGCCGATAAGCGGCTCATCACGGACTCCCTTCGGAAGGCGGCGATGATGATGTCATCGGTGATGTTTGGGATCTTGTTGCGCTTCTCGGAGAAGCGACGAATGTAATCCTTCGAGGCTCGTCCGGTTTCGGATGACATTGTAAAGGTCGAAGTGCGTGCGGGCCTCTCGAAGGTGCCTTGGAAGTTGGCGACGAAGTGGTCCCTCGGCTCGCTCCACGAGCCGATTGAGCCTCTTGGCGGTGGTGAGCCAATTCTCGCCGAGTTTGCGAGGGCCACGGGCGTAGTTCGCCATGGCTTTGTTGTCGCCACTGCACTCGGATGGCAAGGGTATATACGGTTAACCAAGATTCGGGGTCGGTTTTGCCATCGTACCTTTCTATCCCTGGTGGGCTTAAAGCCACTCGGCCAATGCACTCGGCGGAGTTCCCGAGTGAAGGCCGGTACTCCATCGTCGCCGCTATCGGGTGATCCCCTCCGATCTTCCCGAGTGCGACGGTCGCGCTCTTGGTAGCGGCGGTCGAGGACTTCCCGCAGATCACTCGGCGGGGTCTTCGTTGGCTGGTTGGGTAGCCGGAACTTGCGGTGGACTCGGTGGTGGACGGGTGGACGTCCATGTCGTTTGCGGCGGGAGTCGGCCGTCCGCTCTTGGTGCCTCGGCATGGACTCGGGAGGCGGGCCTCTTGGCCTAGTTGACGATCGAGCCGGCTCGGGCCTCCCGTAGTCTCCCGACCTTAGGGGTGGGAGCCGGCTTTTGTCGGCGTTTCGGCCACGGATTCGTCGGCCTTCTTGCCGAAGTGGTGGGAGGGCCGTTAGCCGTGGCGGCAACGATGGTCTTGATCTTATCCAAGATAGGAGTCACGTTGGTGGAGCCGTCTCCATGACGGTATCCAAGAGCGTGAGTGCGGCGGCAGCGTTCGCGTGGCGTCCGGAAGACATTGGTGTTGCGAACCCGTGTTTGGAGGATGGCCTCTGGGCGGATCGTCCACCGCACGCAGATCCCGCTTCCTTTTATCGGCCTCGTCTTTGCGTTGTTTGTCTTCTTCGGTGTCTTGCGTTCGAGCTCCACTCGCTCGCTCTTCTTGGCAAGCCTTCGGCCAAGGCGAGTCGGACTCATCCGGCTCGGCCATGAGGACGTCGAAGCACTTCGGCTCGCACCATATGGCGTCGGAGTTGTCGGCTTCGTCGAAGGGATGCCGTAGAGATTGTCGGCGCCGGAGCCGAGGTATCCGTTGAGCTCGAAGATGGACAGGAGCCAAAGGACGGGAGGATGACAGCGACCTCCCTTGATCTGGGTAACCGGATCCGGATCGCTCCGGTCCGAGTCGGAGGTTAGGGGATCGGGCTCTTCCGAGTGGATCCTCGCCAACTCGGGAGAGCGATTGATCGTAGATCTTGGCGACATTTGGTAACCCAAACGGCACCGAAAGGTCTTCATAGAGTAGATTGCTTCCGTCGGGAGGCAAGAAGATTGGCGCAGATCTCGGCGGCATTCGGTAATCCGAATGGCGCCGAGTGAAGTCCGTCGTCGGAGAAGGTGGATCGCATCTTGGTCTTCAAGATGTTGTCGAAGATCTCGGCGCCGTTGGAGAGCCCGAACGGCGCCGAGTGGGTTGTTCCCTCCGATTGGTTCGAATCCGAGTCGAGGAGGAATCGCCGACGAAGTTGGCGGCGAAGTCGCCGAGTCTTGAAGGAGGTCCCATCACGCTTGTCGGCGAGATTGTTGAAGAAGTCTCGACGCGCGGCCCCCTACCTGGCGCGCCAACTGTCGAAACTTGGTTTCGGCAATATATTTTATGGGGTCGCAATCGAGATCGCCAAGCACAATGGGTTAGAAGAAGAAGAAGATTTAGACAGTTCGAGCCCTCTCGAGAGGTAATACCCTACTCTGTTTCGGTGGATTCGATCCGCCGAGTGTCTTTATTGATCTCGTGATCTAAGCTAAGGGCTAAAAGCTGAACTCCTCTTGGAATCTCTGATCTAGAATCTGATCAAGTCTAAGATATCTGATCTCCTATCGGAATATCCCTCAAGGGACGCCCTTTACCCCCCTTATATAGTCTTGGGAGGAAGGGTTTACAAGTCGGAAACCCTATCTTATTCTAAGTTGGTTTCCTCAATCTTACCAAACCGTGACTATAGGCCGATTGCCTTATCTCTATCGGCAACCGTAACACCTAAGTCAAGTTCGGCTTACAGATATAGCAGGCGCAATCTATCCCTACCTCCAGTCGGATAAGCTTGCCATGTGGATACCCGATTGCCACAATCTCCACAATAATACTTACTTTTTTCTCAAATACAACAATTGATTGGATATAATACTATAAATATGAACAGGATCTATCCAGATTATAGTATTTTATTGTATCCGATATTAGGTTTCTAAAACAAAGAAGTTCCCTTTTAGAATTAAAATATCATTCTTATGTCAGGCTCCAAACTACACTCCTTAATTTAGCGCATATAGAAATGGACTACAAATTCTCTTGCTCTTTCCGTCCCCTTTTATTTTGACACTGCTGACAAGTGTAATTTTATTATTAGGCAATAAAACATTTATATTATGAAGTTTTGCTAAATGCAAGTAGTGTGTATAGTAGATTTAGCATGCCAAATACTTTCTAATACTGCATCTTTTAAATATTTATATATTGTTAAAAAACGAACTGTCAAATTTGTAATATAAATGTAGAGAGGAACGGAGGAAGTATCTATATTATGTTCCCAGCTAGAGTATCTATATTGTGATCGACTCTCGCAGACTCGTAGACTAATTAAGTTCAGTTAAGCGCTTAAGCTAACAATAAGTGATGAACAATCCATTATACTTGAACGATTATAGGAGCAAAGGATGTTCATTTAATCAACTATAGGTTATAGCATAAATCATTAGGATTGACAAGATGTATCATATTCCCATCGTACATATATGCATTTTTAATACTTGTATTTAATACTTTGATTATTTGAGTCGGTGCTCCAACAACATGATTATTTTTCCCTTCATTTATTCATTTGGCCAGCTTACCAAAAAGCTAGAGAGTTAAATTTGTCTTTTTGACTCCAACAACCTTTCCATCACACTCCATCACTTGAGCAATAGGTCTCATATGTCAATGTCAATCTCTATGTGCTTCTTCTTCCTCCATCTTTTCTATCCCCCACACAGCAAAGAGAGAGGGAGGTGGTGGTAGGATGCCGAAGCAAAGGATGGGCGGCGGACTCCGGCAGGGTCATCGACAACTACCTGGGTGGAGCCGTGGAGGTGTGGTGGTGGAGGGCGAGGTCGACCGATGGTGGGGAGGGCCCGTCTCCTCCACCATGGATCTATTGCCCGCTTGGCTCCTACTTCGGCTCGGCGGCTATGGCGGAGGTGGGAGATGGCGTCGTGACGGCCGGCAGAGAGATGGGGCAACGCTGGAGGCCGGGCCGGGGCAACACTTCTTCTCCCCCTCTCCTCTCTTTTTCCCCCACGTACCCACCATCTCCACCACCTCCGACCAGCGGCGGTGCTCCCTTGCGTTCGGCGGCGCTGCAGACAATGTGGTTGGTGCTGGAGAGGAAGAGGGAGCGACGGCCAGTGCAGGAGGAGAGAGAAAAAGAAGAGGGGAGGGACCCGTGCAGGGAAGGGGGAGAGGACGTGGGACCCCACATTGGCCAGCGGGTGTGGGTGGCTAGATTTTTGTGCAGCCAGTTGGCTTGGCCAACTGGTTAAAAGAGTTCGTTGGAGGGTCTTTGGTATTTTTTTTCCTTATGTTGATTATAATTTAATTTGGAGAATTATTTGGTCACTCTATTGAAGATGCTTCTGCATTATCAATTTTGCGAGAGAAAAAAGAGAAAAAAAAGCTCTTTATTTCATTGTTGGTTTGTCTGACGATTTGATTTTAATTTTAGAACTTAAGGCCATCCTATTGAAGATGCTTATGCATTAGCCATTTTGCAAGAAAAAAAGAGAAAAAAGGCTCTTCATATCTTTCTTGATTTGTCAGACAATTTTTTTAGTTTTAGAACATAATTTTAAAGTTAATTTTTTCGTCGTAGTTTAATTTTAATGTTAGTTTTTAGACCGTTAATACTTTAAAATGTAAAGTTATACCTATGAAATACTTCGTATCCTAAGCTAGCAGATAAAAACAATCAATCACTATGATGCTTGATACTACCTCTGATACTTGATACTACCTCCGTCTCGTATTAAATTTATTTCTAGCTCCTTTCATTTATCCAAAAAATTTAATTTTAGACTAATCATTGCATCGAAATCGAACTTTATAAAAGTAAGGAATAGTTTTATCAAGGAAAGATAAATTGAGCACAACAATTGTATTGAGATTTGATAGAGGAAAGGTATTCTAGTCTTTTTATTTTATTTTGTATGAGCAATTGTGCCCGTGTGTTGCAACGTGTGAAGTCGAGGCGCGACGCGAATGGGGACGGCACGGAGGGGTGCGGGAGCTCCGAGCAGCGATGGGAGGGAGGAGCGCAGGCGCAACGCGGGGCGCTACGCAGATGGGGACGGGAGGGAAAAGTGTCACGCCCAGAAATTCAGACCCGAATTTCCGAAGCTATATGTGTATAAAAATCTCTGTCCAGGACCAGCCAGGGTACACATACGACAATTGTTGATATTACAGTTTCACGTCTTAGAAACAATAAAAAAAGGTTACAAAAGAGCAGCGGAAAAAGAAAAAGGGTCTAAGCCTAAGCTTGACGCTGGCCAATAGGCTTCGACTACTCCACAGACAGCTTTCAAAGTGTAGGACAAACCTACTCCACTTCGTCTTCTTCTTCAGCTTCTCGCTCAGGTTCTAGTGAAGAGGCAAGGATGAATACTTTCACGTACTCAGCAAGTCACACCGAAAGAGAAGGAGGAATGAATGCAGGAAAGACAAGGGTTTGGCTAAGGTTTGCTTTTGCACAAACAGCAGGGGTTTTCCAATCAAAAGAAATTGAACACAAACAACACAATAATAATTTAAGTAATTTAAGCATTTTGAATACCAACACTGTCCGACATTATCCCCACGTTGTGACAGGCCCAAACCATCCACCTATACTAGTCATGTTCCTTTAATCAGGGTGTAATAGTGTGAGACTAATCACGGAGAGCTCGGTCGATCGCCCCATTACCACGGGCACGTCTATTCGAATAGGTTTACTCTGATCAGAGGTGTACAACTGTACCCACAAGACACAGCCCCACAACACGTTCTCCCGTGCGTCGGAATACCACCGCGGTACCCCAAAAAGGGAACTGTGATAAGACCTTTCGTATAACCCCCCACTAACCAAGCGAACCCCACCAAGGTTTTGCCCCACTCCGGACCACAGGAGTGGGCGGCCAGTGCCTCGGTGAATCGCGACCCGGCAACCCTTATACGGGGCCGGCGAAACTCCATCCCGCTCACCCTTGCCGTTGGGTCCGTCGGCTAGGAGAGGCTACACTACGGGCTTGTGGTTTGCACGGTCATTCTCCAGGGGTCCGTGAACAGGTCCTTAGTTGCCATGGGCGCCGCTAACCAAAACCATAGCGCCCACAGCCCACCATTTGTCATATTTTAGTTGTTAATCCGGTTCACCTAGAACACTAATTATTAACCCTCCGAACAGATGTCCAGGAGAGGCATAATAAGTGAGAATGACCCATTTAGTGAGCTAGTGAGTCTAAGAGCTTGTTTGGTATTTTAGTCCAGGGTCTAAAGATTAGTCTTTGGACTAAATATTTTAGTCCCTGCCTGTTTGGTTCCAGGGACTAAAGGGGACTAAAGAAAGGTGCAAAGACCATATTTCCCTCGTCGTGCCATTGCTTCCGCACAAACGGTGAAAAAAACATAAGCAGAGAGAAAAGAGAGTGTAGTTTCAGCCTTTGCTTTACCTTTACCTCAGCGTTCGTTCAAGGACCATGTACAGAAGACCACCCCGATGAAAAAAGAACGCACAGTGATTTTCTTTTTTTAATAGTCTAAATAGTAAAATTACTAGTACTAAACAGTCACTAATAACTATTCGTTCGTTTCCAACTTGCGAGTTCACCTAGGCCAACCGTTCCATTTACTGCTGCGTGCGTGTAACGGCGAGATGGTCGGTCATGGGGCGGGAGGAGGCCGCGACCCGAACCGCCGACGAGGAACCGGTTGGCAACGTGCGCCTCGCCGGCGCGGCCTTGGCCGCGGCGTGGCAGCCGAATCGCCGAGGAGGCACGAGTGCCGGCGGAGGAGGCCGGGCGGCGCGGTGCGGTCGGGGCGCGCCGGGTGGCCCTGGAGGCCGCGGCGTCGCCGGCTGCGCGGCCGGCCGAGGGTGGCGCGGGCGGCGCGGGGCGGTCGGGCGCCGCGGCGGCGTGGGGCGGTCGGGCGGCGCCGAGCGGCGCGGGAGGCCGCGCGGCGGGCTGCCGCGCAGGGAGGATGCGGGCGACGCGGAGACGGCACGGGAGGAGGCGCGCAATAGGCAAGGGCATGGAGAGTAAATCTGCACTTTAGTCCCAATTAGCACCTATCTTAGAGACTAATCACTGATGCAAATTTAGTCCGTTTTAGTCCCTGCGGTTTGGGTAATTAGGGACTAAAGAGGACTAAACGCTAGGGACTAATGGGATTAGTCCCCTAACCAAACAACCCCTAAGCCAGGCTAAGCATAACCTAGTCCTGAATCTAATCGTATTATTTTCCCAAGTTTAATCAAAGGGTTTGGGGGTGCCAAACTATAACACCCTGAGGTGTTTTCCCCTTTCAAAAATCCAAAAGAAAATCGTAAAAGAAAATCATTGGAATTAACGGTGGGAATTAATAATTTTAAAATCCAAACGATAAATGGAAATGGCATGGTAGGATTTTTCCTAAATTCTACATGTCAAAATACGCTAATAGGATTTTTAGTGGAATTTTGAGAGCACCAGAAATATTTTTTAACCAATTAAAATCAATTTTGGAATTAATAAATCCCGAGAAAATCAATTTCTCTCTCCTCCGTCCTTTCCCTCTTTTTCCAGTGGCCGCCGCCCGAGTCGACGGCCCATCCTCTCCGCGCGCACCCGATCTGGCCGCTTTTCCCAGCCGACGCGCGCCCTCCTCTCTCTCGCAGCAGGCGAAGGCTAGGGCCCGCCAAAACCCTCGCGCCGCAGCTAAGTCCGTTCGTCTCCCCTTCTTGCCGGACACCGGCGGTGGGGCCCACCTATCGGCCCGTCCCCTACCTCCGGCCCCCCGCCGCCATGACGCGCCTCGCCCGCGGATCTCGGCCGCCCGTCCCTCCCGCGTACCCTAAAGGCACCGCCTTAACTTCTCGTCTCTCCCGCCGCCTTCAATCGCCCGGCCGTCGCTCCGTGCCCCCTTAATGGTCGGATTTAATCACCGGCCATTATTTCCCCAAATCACGCCGGCGAGGAATTGCACCCTTATCCGGTCGCCGCCGACCTCCTCATCCCCTATTTAAGCACCCTCGCCCTCCACCGAGCTCCCCACACCTCCACTCAAACCTCTCTCTCTCTCTCTCCGTCGTTCCCGCGCCATGCGCCCGTTTCGGACTTCGTCGCCGAGGTTCGGCCGTGTGTTCCTGCTGCTCCGAGACACTCCGAGCTCCGCCGACTCCTCCTCCTCGTCGCCGGTGCCCCGCTACTTCGGCCACCCTCCCCGAGTGGTTCCGCCGCCTCCCTCACTTCTGCGCCGTCGTCCCCTTCGACTCCGGTCGCACCGCGTGAGCACTCGCCCTATTTCCCCTCTCGGCCGAGTGCGCGTCGCCGTCCCCGAGTGCGCACGGCTCCGCCCACGCGTGAGCCGCGGTATTCCGCCGCCCGCACCGCCGCCGCGAGTGGCGCCGGTCGGTCTCCGGCCGCCGTGCATCATTGTTGGCCGATCGCGCCGCCCGAACCCCTTCCGCCGTCCGTCGCCTCGGCGACGGGGCGCCCGTCCCGCCGCCGCGTGGCACACCGCGTGGTCGCCGAGTCGGCGCCTCGTGTGCGCCACGTGGTGCGCCGCTCTCCTCTCGGCCCGTGGACTCGGTCCACCATGGACCGCGCTCCGCGGCCGATGACGCCATCCGCGACGTCAGCCCTAGCGCCGCGCAATTCCGGATTTATTGCGCAATAAATTATTAAGGATTTTTTTCTTTTAGTAAAAACACGATAATCTTCTAAAAATCATATCTTTTCAACCCGACCTCCGTTTTAGCCCATTCAAATTTCATTAAATTCGTAAAAATGCCAAGAATCCATTAAAAATGGTTTTTTCGTGTTTTAGTAGCTTTTTAGCCTGTTTTGTTGAAGTGCTTGTTTGCGTGTAGATCCCGGTAGTCCCTCCATCCCGGTTTACTTGAAGTCGTTGCGAAGTCCCCCAAACCGAAGAGCAAGGCAAGTCATGCTATATCATTGATCATATTGCTCCCATTTTGCTAAAACACCTGTTTTACTCTATGAAATTGCATGTATTTTATGTTGTCATTTCATGAGAAATAATACACCCTATGCTTAGTTTATGCCTTAGGTTTGATACCCCAAACCCTTTGTTAAAACTTGGGAAAATAATGTGACTAGATTTCGGGACTAGGTTATGCTTAGCTGGCTTAGTTTCACTAGCTCACTAAATGAGTCATTTTCTCACTTAATATATATCTCCGGACTTATGTTCGGAGGATTAATGATTAAAGATTCAGGTGAACCGGACTAATAAGTAAAATATGACAAATGGTGGGCTGTGGGCGCTATGGTTTTGGCTAGCGGCGCCCATAGCGATTAAGGACCGGTTCACGGGACCCCTCGGGAGAATGACCGTGCAAACCACAAGCCGAAATGGGTAAGGTAGGTCCCGTAGTGTAGCCTCTCCTAGCCGACGAACCCATCGGCAAGGGTGAGCGGGATGGAGTTTCGTCGGCCCGGTATAAGGGTTCTGGGCTGCTGGATTCACCGAGGCACTCGGGGCTGCCCACTCCTGTGGTCCGGAGTGGGGGCGAAACCTTGGTCGGGTTCGCTTGGTTAGAGGGGGTTATACGAAAGGTCCTATCACGGTTCCTTTCCGGGTACCGCGGTGGTATTCGATGCACGAAAACCGTGTTGTGGGGCGTGTCTTGTGGGTACGCTTGTACACATCGATTAGAGTAAATCTATTCGAATAGCCGTGCCGCGGTGATGGGGCGATCAACCGAGCTCTCCGTGATTAGTCTCACACTTTTACACCCTAAGTTTTGGAACATGACTAGTATAGGTGGATGGTTTGGGCCCGTCACAACGTGGGAATAACGTTGGACGGTGTTGGAGTAAAAATGCTTTACTTACTCAATTTACTGTTGTTTTGGCTTTGTTCAAATTTGTATTGTTTGGAAAAACTCCTGCTATTTGCGCCAAAGCAAACCTTAGCCAGACCTTTGTCTCCCCTGCATTCATTCTTCTCCCCTTCCGGCGTGACTTGTTGAGTACATGGAAGTACTCATCCTTGCTTCTTCACCAGAACCTGAGCCAGAGGTTGAAGATGAAGATGAAGTGGAGTAGGCTTTGTCCTGCACTCTGGAAG
The DNA here is from genome assembly GCA_019925245.2 of Oryza australiensis. NCBI lineage: Eukaryota > Viridiplantae > Streptophyta > Magnoliopsida > Poales > Poaceae > Oryza > Oryza australiensis. Next base: position 1,125,875 of record JAIFGZ020000260.1, on the reverse strand, counting down.
CTGCCTGTGGAATGGTCGAAGCCGCGTGGCAGCATCAAGCTTAGGCTTAGGCCCTTTTTTCTTTTTCCGGTGCTCTTTTGTAATCTTTTTGTATTGTTTCTAAGACGTGGAACTGTAATATCAACAATTGTCGTATGTGTACCCTGGCTGGTCCTGGACAGGGATTTTAATACACATATAGCTTTGGAAATTCAGGTCTGAATTTATGGGCGTGACAAGTTGGTATCAGAGCCAATTCCCAGCCTGTAGGAAAAGCCAAACGGAAAAACCCTAGGAGCCCTCTGAATCTTTTCATATGCATAAGCGCGGCTTTTGAAAACGGTTTCGGGAAAATGGGACTTGTTTCCTCGGGATTGGGAAAAATTTTAAGTTTCTCTCAAAGCATTTTGAAAACCTGGTCAAGTCTAAGTGACAGGATTCTAGAGTTAAAATTTGGAAAAATCATTTGATCTCTTGTTCAGCCGCCAAGTTGGGATTTTCTAAGGGGTCAATGTCCTAAGTCGAGATAGGAGGGAATGGTCGCCAATTTTTTATTATAACTAAGCATCTATTTTTCAGCATCATTTAGGGGATGTCCTTAGAAGTTTTATTTAGCCTCATAAAAATGTTTCTCAAAAACCCTCTTTTTCTCGTTCACTTTACTTGAGTCCTTTATCGTTTGTCTAACTTGGGTTTGAGCATGCATTGATCCCCTACCTTGTCTTCTCTAGATGGCAGGCCGTCCAGTCACCCACAACGGTCAGGGTCTGAAAGGGTTCATCGCGGAGCTGGCAAGAATGGCCTTGGCAGTGGGCTATCCGGATGCACCTGAGTACATGTTCGTCTCACCGTTTGGCAGTGAGTTGCCTCATCAAGTCCGCCTGGAGGTGCACGGGTTCATAGGCACCAATATCCCGAACATGGTGGTCACGGCGTCAGGAGGAACAGATGAGCATGCCTGCCAAGAGGCGGCTTATCTAATGCTGGCTCGGATGAGGGAGATGCATGATTACCATCTCCGCCACTCTGCCTACCGGTACCATCCTCGGTGGGGAACTTCATCAGCAACCAACACCTTCCAGTCTGCTGAGGGGGAGAACGACACCACCTTCTCCCACATGAGGACGGTGATTGAAGGGCTGGGTAAGATGCATGCAGAGCTTCACATGGTGGCAAAGGCCCTGAATGACCAGAAGATCTTAAAGATCAAGACTTTGAAGGATGAGGTGGATCGACTCAAGAGAGAGATCGCCAGTCTGAAGGGGCTTCCACCTCCCAACATCCTTCGGATAAGGATCACGCCATGGAAGAACACCAAGGCTCTGGTACGGATGCAACTGGCGCCCAGGGTTCCACCTCCTGCACCACCGCCTTCCCCAGCCCCAGTACCAGATCCTGCTCTTGGTCTGGTGCCTGCCCCAAGCGGAGGAGGAGGATGGATCTCGGTGTCCAGTAGCAACGGCAGCTCCAAGAGTCCCAGACGGAAAGGCGAGTTAGCCAGCTCTCGAAGCCGCTCAAAGGAAAAGGAAGACAGGAACTCCATTGGAAGTGGTTTCGACTCCTCCGACCGTGGAAGCCGTTTCGACCCTTAGAGCGTCGCCACCCTTAGTTTACCGTTTTCCTAGTTTTTTGTTTGCCTAGTTCTTTGTGTGTTAGGTGTGGTGCGTGGGTAGTGGTCAACCTATATCAAGTGTGGATATGGGTTGCCCAATTAAGGATGTTGGGTGTGTTTTAAGTGTTTTAAGTCAAGAACAGATCAAAACAAGTAATAAAGACCAACTTCTCTGTTCAATCTATTTTACTCCTTCTCCCCGCCTTGTTTGTTCCGCTCCTTCAGATGGTGAACACCAGGAATGGTAGCAACAACAACGAGTCAGCTGAGAACAACACTCGTGCTAATACCAACACCCCACCTCCTCCCCCTGAGAACATCACTTTGGCACAAGTTCTGGCCAACCAGACCCAGATGATGGTTGCAATGATGCAGCAAATGCAACAGCAGCATCAGCAGATGCAGTTGCAAATGATGCAACAGTTTCAACAGCAGAACCAGCATCAGCACGACCATTTCGCACCACCTCCTCCCCCACAAAACATACTATCAGAATTTCTTCGAGTCCGACCCCCAACTTTCTCCAGCACCACCAACCCCATGGAGGCTAATGACTGGATCATTGCCATAGAAAAGAAGTTGGACCTTCTCCGGTCACGAGACCAAGAAAGGGTGTCTTTCGCCGCTCACCAACTCCAAGGTCCCGCCTCGGCTGGTGGGACAATTTCTTGGTCACCCGTCGAGCGGACGCACCCGCAGCTTACTTGGGCGAGTTTTGCCACCAATTTCGGAATGCTCACATCCCGGAGGGATAGTAGCCCGAAAAAAGAGGGAGTTCGAGATCCTTGGAGCAAGGCACTCGAACCGTCACCGAATATCTCGCACGAATTTAATCGCTTAGCGCGATATGCTCCGGAAGGACGTACGTACGGACGCCGAGCGTCAAGAGAAGTTCTTGGTCGGGCGACGATGAGTTGACGGACAAACTCATCTCCGGTGAGTATGCCGATTTCGAGAAGTTGGTCGACAAAGCCATCCGTCAAGAAGACCAATGCAATAAAATGCTCGGAAACGGAAAGCTACCCGGTTTAGGCCACATCCCAGCAAGGGGATTCCCGCGACAAGCTTCACTCCGGTGGTCGAATGGGCCTACCACCATGATCGTTCGTCGGCATCGCCCGTACCATCCGGGAATTTCCAACCCAGCGGAAGCCGTCCCGGCCCGCGGAATCCGGCCCCACGTCCGCCAACAGCGCAGCCGCCACCGTAGTCCAAGCCAATGCCACCAAAGAAGGACTCGGGATTCAAACCGGATAAGCTGTTTCAGCTGTTGAGAACCTGGACATTTCGCGAGACAAATGTCCAAGACCAAAACGCGCACCCGGTTCATCCAAGCAAGAGTGAATCATGCTTCAGCGAGAGGAGGCACGGGACGCACCGGATGTCATACTAGGTATGTTCCCGGTGAACTCCTTTAATGCATCAGTCCTGTTTGATTCGGGTGCAACCCATTCTTTCATATCAAAAGCATTCGTGGGGAAACATGGGTTGTCGGTGTTAAAACTTAAGATACCCATGCGGGTCCAAACACCCGGGAACCGTTTGAACACCGCCCACTTTTGCCCTTCAGTGGCAATAAAAATCCAGGGATTCCCCTTTCTAGCCAATCTTATCCTTCTAGAATCAAAAGGCCTGGATGTCATCCTTGGGATGGACTGGTTAACCCGTCATAAAGGTCTTTAACCAATGACGAGGGGAAGAAAGTAATTTACTGCTCCCCTAAACCACTGAGGGTAGTAGCAAGTCTGAATCGGATCTCGGCTAAGGAGAAGCCCGAAGAGAAAGGAAAGGATCAGGCGAAGTTAGAAGATATTCCTGTGGTTTGTGAGTACCCGGAAGTCTTCCCGGAAGACCTAACCACAATGCCACCTGAAAGAGAGATAGAGTTTCGGATTGACCTAGTCCCTGGCACTGCTCCGATCCATAAGAGACCCTATAGAATGGGAGCCAATGAGTTGGCGAGAGGTCAAGAAGCAAGTAGATGAACATTCTGAAAGGTTATATCCGCCGAGCACATCGCCACAGGGTGCGCCGAGTCATTTTTGTGGAGAAAAAGGATAAGACCAAAAGGATGTGCGTCGACTATCGCGCACTCAACGAGGTCACTATTAAGAATAAATACCCTCTCCCTAGGATTGACGACCTGTTCGATCAATTAAAGGGAGCAAATGTGTTCTCCAAGATAGACCTGCGGTCGAGCTATCATCGCTAAGAATCCGAGAAGAAGATATTCCCAAGACGCCTTCGTCACTCGGTACGCGTGCGTATGAGTGCACAGTCATGTCCTTCGGACTTACAAATGCCCCACCTTTTTCATGAATTTGATGAACAAAGTGTTCATGGAATTCCTAGACAAGTTTGTCGTGGTGTTCATCGACGACATCTTGATCTATTCGCAGTTGGAAGAGGAACATGAGCACCATCTCCGGTTGGTACTTGAAAAGTTAAGAGACCACCAACCCTATGCTAAGTTTAGCAAATGTGCTTTCTGGTTGAAGGAAGTGAAATTCCTCGGCCATATCGTGAATGCCCAAGGCGTCGCAGTAGACCATTCCAATGTAGAAGCTGTGACCAAATGGACTCCACCTAAAACCGTCACCCAGGTCAGAAGTTTGTAGGATCGATTAAGACCAAACAAACCTACCAGAGGGGGGGTGAATGGTAGGGAAACAAAAAAAAACCAAATCTTTTGCAGAATTAAAAGATTTACCTCTCACCGATGAAACCAACCTACAAAGTGACAATGAACAGGAACTGTTGAAGCCGCCGTCGGTCACACCGCCTTACCTGCCCCGGTCAGACCGCCCCTCCTGGCCGGTCAGATCGCCGCCTAGCCTCCGGTTGGACCGCCGCCACAACCCGTCAGTCAGACCACACGCACACCTGCGGTCAGACCGTCGAGATCCAAAAAACACCGAAAGATGAACTCTCGAAGAAGTAGATCAAACTATTTTAACTTTATTGCATCTAAAGTGTTTACAAAGTGCAACAACAGCACTCCTCACCAAAATCTCGACCCAACTCAAAAACCCTAGCTATACTCTCAAGTTTCGCTCTTGAAAATTGATATCTAGAAGACACACCCTCCCTCTCAATTTATACCACAAAATCTCCTACTCAAAGTAGGTGTAAAACTCCTATTAAGAATAAGACTCCATGACTCTCTTTCTAAATCAAATTACAATTTACCTAAATTGTAATCTCTCATAGTATCGGACTCCTTCTTGCGTCAATCCTCCATCGGCACGTGTCCTGTCCAGTTTCCTCATCGCTTGCTTGCTGCGTGCCGTCTCCGAGTCGGCCTAGCCTGCCTACCCAGCCAGCCAATCACCGAGCACACATGTACAGCATACATGCATGCATGCACTGTCCTAGCCAGACTCGGAGTGCAGCCAAGCAACAGCCACAGCCCACATGCATGCATGCTGCATGCTGCATGCTACATGCTACAGTGCCGCTTGCATATATGCATGCTACAGTACTGCTGCATGCCACAGTGTCGATTATACATGCAAACTATGTCCATGCAAGCTAGCAGCAACCAAACAGCAACCATGTTGTTCTCCTCTTTCCTTTTCCTGATTTTTATCAACCAATTTCCGTCACAAACACCGATGCTTACACATATACCACGTAAAGCTCGTTGCGAAGATCTCTCCCACACGATGTCCATCCATCGTGTGCCATCTCGTATCCAACTTCGTCACCCGACATCCTTGATCGTCTGGACCTCAACTCCTCCCTGAATCTAGTCCCGATCCCCACCGTTGACCGAAGTTGGCCTCCAAGAATCCTGCACACAATCAGACAAAACAACCGTTTTTGGGCACAGATATCACAACCTGACCCACATTAGTCACACACACTCACACCAAAATCCACACATATTCTCAAACCAATTCATTAAATAAATTATTTGCGCAACCAATTGTTCATCATAAATATTTATCATGACAATGATTTCACAAAGTTTTCTAGGACTTGCGGGTTATTATCGTCGGTTCATCGAAAACTTCTCCAGAATTGCCAAGCCTTTGACACGGTTGTTAAAGAAGGACGAAAAGTTTATATGGATGCCGAGCGCAACCGAGTTTTGAAACACTCAAGAGAAAACTGGTGTCAGCACCCGTGTTGATCTTACCAGATCAAACAAAGGATTTCCAAGTCTATTGCGATGCATCTCACCGGGGTTAGGGCTGTGTTGATGCAAGATGGAAAGGTGGTCGCGTATGCTTCCCGCCGATTGAGACCTCATGAGTCTAATTACCCAACACATGACTTGGAGCTAGCAGCAGTCGTCCATGCTCTGAAAATATGGCGACATTACCTCGTCGGTAATCGCGTGAAATATATACGATCATAAGAGCCTGAAATACATCTTCACCCAACCGGATTTGAACCTCCGTCGGCGACGATGGTTGGAGTTGATCAAGGAATATGATCTCGGTATACACTACCATCCCGAAAAGCTAACGTGGTAGGCGATGCTCGAGCCAAAAGAGTTATTGCAACTCTATTCACATAGAAGGAAGATGTGAACAGCTACTACAAGATTTAGAGCACCTCAACTGGAAATTGTTGAACTCGGATTTGTGGCCACTCTTGAGGCCCAACCCACACTCTTAGATCAAATTCGCATAGCTCAAGCCTCAGATCCGGACATAGTTGAGCTTAAGAAGAATATGAGAGTGGGAAAAGCTCGTGACTTCATGGAAGACGAGCATGGAACCATATGGATGGACAACGGGATATGTGTGCCGAAGATAAGGAATTGAAAAAGTTAATCCTTCTTGAAGCACATCGAGTCGATTCTATCCATCCGGAAGTACCAAAATGTACCGGGATCTTAAGGAAAAGTTCGGTGGGTTAGCATGAAAAGAGAAATAGCGAGTTCGTGGCACTATGCGACGTATGTCGCGAGTAAAGGCGAAACACCGGAGGCCTGCTGGATTATTACACCACTCCAAATTCCGAATGGAAGTGGGAGGAAATCGGGATGGATTTCATCACCGGTTTACCCGGACATCATCGGGACACGATTCCATCGGGTCATAATCGACCGCCTCACTAAAGTGGCTCATTTCATCCCAGCGCTTACCACCTATACGGGTAGAAGGTTAGCGAGTTATACCTTGCAAGGATTGTGTGTCTTCATGGTGTACCTAAGAAGATAGTATCTGATCGTGGTAGCGGTTCACCTCCAAGTTTTTGGCAAAAATTACAAGAGGAACTCGGCACCCGGTTGAACTCTAGCACGGCTTATCACCCGCAAACCGATGGTCGGACGGAACGTGTGAACCAGGTTTTGGAAGATATGCTTGAGAGCTTGTGCTCGGATTTCGGAGGAGCTTGGGATAAGAGCGCCCTATGCGAGTTCTCTTATAACAACGTTATCGAGCTAGTTTACAAATGGCACCTTTCGAAGCACTTTATGGATGAAAGTGTCGAACCCCACTTTTCAGGATCGGCCGGCGAACGTCGGTTGTTCGGGACCGAAGTGTTAAGTGATGCCGAAGAGAAAGTCGAATCATAAGAGAAAGGCTGAAAGCCGCATAGTCACGTCGAGAAGAGTTATGCGGACAACCGCCGCGAGCTAGTTTTTAAAGTTGGAGACTATGTATATCTTCGTGTCACCCCACTTCGGGAGTGCACCGATTCCAAACCAAAGGCAAGTTGGCACCACGCTATGTGGGACCATATCGGATTCAAGAGCGACGAGGTGAAGTGGCATACCAACTCGAGCGCCACCCACCATGGCGGGAATCCATGATGTTTTCCACGTCTCCCAACTCAAGAAGTGTCGAGAGTTCTGAAGAACAAGCTAGTCCGGACGATTGAAATCCGGGAAGATCGACCTATGTGGAGAAACCAGCACGGATACTCGAAACCGGTGAACGAAGGACCGGAACAAGGTCATCGGGTTACGCGAGTGCAATGGACTCATCACTCAGAAGAAGAAGCAACTGGGAAAGGGAAGATGAGCTAAAGGCCGCTCATCCCGATCTGTTTGCCGGTACCTTCGAATCTCGGGGTCGAGATTCCGTTTAAGGGGGTAGGTTTGTAACACCCGAGGTGTTTTCCCCTTTTAAAAATCCAAAAGAAAATCGTAAAAGAAAATCGTTGGAATTAACTGGAGGGAATTAATAATTTTAAAATCCAAACGATAAATGGAAATGGCATGGTAGGATTTTTCCTAAATTCTACATGTCAAAATACGCTAACAGGATTTTTAGTGGAATTTTCGAGCACCGAAAATAATTTTTAACCAATTAAAATCAATTTTGGAATTAATAAATCCCAGGAAAATCAATTTCTCTCTCCTCCGTCCTTTCAAGCTCTTTTTCCGGCTGTGGGCCGCCGGCCCGAGTCGACGGCCCATCCTCTCCCGCGCGCGCCCAGCCGATCTGGCCGTTTCCCCCCAGCCGACGCGCGTCCTCCTCTCTCTCGCGGGCCGACTGAAGGCTACGGCCCGCCAAAACCCTCGCGCCGAGTTAAGTCCGCTTGTCTCCCCTTCTTGCCGGACACCGGCGGTGGGGTCCACCTATCAGCCCGTCCCTACCTCCGGCGCCCGCCGCCATTGACGCCGCCTCGCCGCGCGGATCTCGGCCGCCCGTCCTCCCGCGTACCCTAAAGGCACCGCCTTAACTTCCCGTCTCTCCGCCGCCTTCAATCGCCTCGGCCGTCGCTCCCGCGCCCCCTTAATGGTCGGATTTAGTCACCGGCCATTATTTCCCCCAAATAAAGCCGGCGAGGAATTGTGCCCTTATCCGGTCGTCGCCGACCTCCCTATCCCCTATTAAAGCACCCCCTCGCCCTCCCCGAGCTCCCCACACCTCCACTCAAACCTCTCTCTCTCTCTCTCCGTCGTTCCCGCGCCATGCGCCCCTGTTTCGGACTTCGTCGCTGAGGTTCGGCCGTGTGTTCCTCCTGCTCCGAGACACTCCGAGCTCCGCCGACTCCTCCTCCTCGTCGCCGGTGCCCCCGCTACTTCGGCCACCCCTCCCCGAGTGGTTCCGCCGCCTCCTCACTCGTCTCCGCGCCGTCGTCCCCTTCGACTCCGGTCGCACCGCGGTGAGCACTCGCCCCTATTTCCCCTCTCGGCCGAGTGCGCGCCGCCGTCCCCGAGTGCGCACGGCTCCGTCCACGCGTGAGCCGCGGTATTCTGCCGCCCGCACCGCCGCCCGAGTGGCGCCAGTCGGTCTCCGGCCGTCGTGCACCATTGCCGGCCGATCGCGCCGCCCGAACCCCTTCCCGGCCATCCGATCGCCTCGGCGGACGGGCATCCGTCCCCCGCCGCGTGGCACACCGCGTGGCCGCCGTCGGCGCCTCGTGTGCGCCACGTGGTGCGCCGCTCTCCCTCTCGGCCGTGGACTCGGTCCACCATGGACCGGCGCTCCCGCGGTCGATGACGCCATCGCTGACGTCAGCCGTAGCGCTGACGCAATTTCGGGATTTATTGCGCAATAAATTATTAACGATTTTTTTCTGTTTTATTAAAAACACAGATAATCTTCTAAAAATCATATCTTTTCAACCCGACCTCCGTTTTAGCCCATTCAAATTTTATTAAATTCGTAAAAATGCCAAGAATCCATTAAAAATGGTTTTGTTTCGTGTTTTAGTAGCTTTTTAGCCTGTTTTGTTGAAGTGCTTGTTTGCCGTGTAGATCCCGGTAGTCCCTCCATCCCGGTTTACTTCGAAGTCGTCGCAGAAGTCCCCCAAACCGAAGAGCAAGGCAAGTCATGCTATATCATTGATCATATTGCTCCCATTTTGCTAAAACACCTGTTTTACTCTATGAAATTGCATGTATTTTATGTTGTCATTTCATGGGAAATAATACACCCTATGCTTAGTTTATGCCTTAGGTTTGATACCCCAAACCCTTTGTTAAAACTTGGGAAAATAATGTGACTAGATTTCAGGACTAGGTTATGCTTAGCCTGGCTTAGTTTCACTAGCTCACTAAATGGGTCATTTTCTCACTTAATATATATCTCCCGGACTTATGTTCGGAGGATTAATGATTAAAGATTCAGGTGAACCGGACTAATAACTAAAATATGACAAATGGTGGGCTGTGGGCGCTATGGTTTTGGCTAGCGGCGCCCATAGCGATTAAGGACCGGTTCACGGGACCCCTCGGGAGAATGACCGTGCAAACCACAAGCCGAAATGGGTAAGGTAGGTCCCGTAGTGTAGCCTCTCCTAGCTGACGAACCCATCGGCAAGGGTGAGCGGGATGGAGTTTCAGTCGGCCCCGGTATAAGGGTTGTTGGGCTGCCGGATTCACCGAGGCACTCGGGGGGGCTGCCCACTCCCAGGGTCCGGGAGTGGGGGCGAAACCTTGGTGGGGTTCGCTTGGTTAGAGGGGGGTTATACGAAAGGTCCTATCACAGTTCCCTTTCCGGGGTACCGCGGTGGTATTCCGGCGCACGGAAAACCGTGTTGTGGGGCTGTGTCTTGTGGGTACAGTTTTACGCCTCTGATCAGAGTAAATCTATTCGAATAGCCGTGCCCGCGGTGATGGGGCGATCAACCGAGCTCTCCGTGATTAGTCTCACACTTTTACACCCTAAGTTTTGGAACATGACTAGTATAGGTGGATGGTTTGGGCCCGTCACAACGTGGGGATAACGTTGGACGGTGTTGGAGTAAAAATGCTTTACTTACTCAATTTACTGTTGTTTTGGCTTTGTTCAAATTCGTATTGTTTGGAAAAACTCCTGCTGTTTGCGTGAAAGCAAACCTTAGCCAGACCTTTGTCTCCCCTGCATTCATTCTTCTCCCCTTCCGGCGTGACTTGTTGAGTATGTGGAAGAACTCATCCTTGCTTCTTCACCAGAACCTGAGCCAGAGGTTGAAGACGAAGATGAAGTGGATTAGGCTTTGTCCTGCACTCTGGAAGCTGCCTGTGGAATGGTCGAAGCCGCGTGGCCAGCATCAAGCTTAGGCTTAGGCCCTTTTTTTTCCGCTGCTCTTTTGTAATCTTTTTGTATTGTTTCTAAGACGTGGAACTGTAATATCAACAATTGGCGTATGTGTACCCCGGCTGGTCTGGACGGGGATTTTAATACATATATAGCTTTGGAAATTCGGGTCTGAATTTACGGCGTGATGACCTAAGGCATAGACTAAGCATAAGGTGTACTATTCCCGATGAAATGATAGTATAAAAATACATGCAGTTTCATAGAATAAAGCAGGTGTTTTAGCAAAATGGGAGCAATATGATCAATAATATAGTATGACTTGCCTTGCTCTTCGGCTTGGGGAACTTCAGCGACGACTTCAAAGTAAACCGGGACGGCGAAACTACCGGGATCTACACGGAAAACAAGCACTTCAACAAAACAGGCTAAAAAGCTACTGAAACAGGGAACAAAAATATTTTTAATGGATTCTTGGCATTTTTATGGATTTAATGAAATTTGAATGGACTAAAACGGAGGTCGGATTGAAAAGATATGATTTTTAGAGGTTTTCTAGGTTTTTTTACTAAAACAGAAAAATTCTTAATTGATTTATTGCGCAATAAAACCCGGGGGAGGCGTCAGCGGCCTGCGGGAGCGCCGGTCCACGGTGGACTGGGTCCACGGCTGGAGGCGGTGCACCACGTGTTGCACACGTGGTGCCGAGGTGGCGACCACGTGGCTTGCCACGTGGGTGAGCGGACGGACGGTGCCAATCGGACGAAGCCGATCGGACGGCCGAGAGGAAAGGGCGCGGCGCGATCGGCGGTGGCGGCCGGTGGCCGGAGGCCGGCCGATGCCATATGGACGGCGGCGCGGGTGGCGGGGTGCCGCGGATTACCCGCGGGTGGAACTGCGTGCACCCGAGAGACGGCACAAGCGACCGAGAGCGGAGAGAGAGGGCGGCTCACCCGGGAGTTACCAGAGATGAGGGGGACGACGGCGACGGCAGCGAGGGAGACGGCGGGAGCTCGCGGGGAAGGGTGGTCGAGGTGGCGCGGGTGCCGAGAAGAAGGAAGGAGACGGCGGCGAGGTCCGGGATGGCTCGGGGCGTCGGGATATCGCGGCCAAAGTCCGGCGGCGAGTTCCAAAACGAGGGCGCACGGCGTGGGGACGACGGAGAGGAGGATTAGCTCGGGTGAAGGTGTGGGGGGCTCGGGGAGGGCGAGGGGGTGCTTAAATAGGGGATGGGGAGGTCGGCGGCGACCGGATAAGGGCGGAATTACTCGCCGACGCGAATTTGGGGAAAGTAATGGCCGGTGATGAAATCCGGCCATTAGGGCGTGCGGGAGCAGTGGCCGGGGGCTTTGAATCCGGCGGGCACGGTGGGGAGTTAAGGCGGCGGGATCCCAAAGCGCGGGGAAGGCGGGCGCGCGAGATCAAGCGAAGGAGAGCGACGGAAATGGCGCCGAGGCGACCGGGTCGGGACGACGACCGACAGGCGGGCCCCACTGTCGATGTCCCGGGATAAAGGAGGAGGCAAAATAGACTTGTTTGCGGGCGCGAGGGTTTAACGGGCCATGGCCTTCGGCCGGCCCGTGAGAGAGGAGAGAGAGGGCGGCGCGCGGGCGAGATCGGCTGGGCCGATCGGCTGGCGCGCGCGGGGAGGGAATGGGTCGTCGGCTCGGACCGAGCGGCCACACGGCCGAAAATGGGCGGGAAAGGACGGAGAGAGAAAGCCGATTTTTCTCGGGATTTATTAATTCGGATTTTGATTTTAATTGGTTAAAAATTATTTCTTGTGCTCTGAAAATTCCACTAAAAATCCTGTTAATGTATTTTGACATGTAGAATTTAACAAAAATCCTGTCATGCCATTACCATTTAGCATTTGGCTTTTAAAATTATTTGTTCTCTCCAGTTAATTCCAACAATTTTCTTTTACGATTTTCTTTTGGATTTTTAACGGGAGAAACACCTCGGGGTGTTACGGGAGGGAGGGAGGGGCGAAGGAGGTCTTTTTCATCCAAGCCCCCCTTTCTTTTCAGCAATAGGACTGCGGGTAGGGCTGGACAAAATACTCATGGCTCGCTAGCTCGTTTGGCTCGTGGTTGGCTCGGCTCGGCTCGTTGATAAATGCTAACGAGCTGCGTCAAGGGTTTAGCTCGTTAGCTATAACGAGCCAGCTCGAGTTAGCTCGCGAGCTGCTCGTGAGCTCAACGAGCCAGATGCAATGTACAAAGCAAGGCCTAATGTTTTGGTTGTTTTACTATTCTTTTGCTTGTTTTGTTGTTGACGTGGCAATAAATCAATAATTTTTATGATTTTATGATGGTCAATATGGATCTAATGCTTTAGATTATAATAGTAATAATATTTAAAGTTGTATCATTACATTTGCATAGATAATTATCGATGGACAAGTGTTATTACGTTAATTATGGACTTAATATATCACTTTTTACTTTTTTTCAATTGTATATTTGCATGTTTAATAGACTCAGAAAAATGGAATGTAATTTGTACATAAATTGCACTATATTAAAGTGGCTCGCGAGCTAAACGAGCTGGCTCGAGCCGACTCACGAGCCGAGCTGAGCCGGCCTCCTGGCTTGGCTCTCTACCGAGCCGAGCCGAGCCGGCTCGGTATCCACCTCTAACTGTGGGTTAATTTTGAAAAAACTCAAGGGTTTTTTGTAAAATAGCCAGGTAGAATAAAATTTTGGATAGAAATACTACTTGATTTATAGATAGTTATAGATTAGTATGTTTGAAATGAATAAAAAATAAATTTATTTTGAGATGAAGGTAGTAACTCCTTTTACCCTCATGTCTCCCTCACAATCCCTCACAGATGCAGGTTATTTTTTAATCTTAATTGTGCTAGACAAGTGCAGAGATCAAGACCATTTAGTTCGTACCACATTAAGTTTTATGGACCAACAAGTTCACCCGCCATTGCGTTGACAAAAGACAAATTCCCCCCTCCATTTAAAATATAAACATTTATGGCTATAAATCTCGGTTAGGGGAGTAATTGATAATGTTGATTAAGCTATACTTGCTCTTACCATAAATTTAAATCATAAATATTACACGTCAAACTCTATAATAGATTATGAGATTGCAATGCGAAATAAATCTAATAATATAAATTTCACCTTAAAGAATAGAATAATGAAAAAGAGTGGTATTGGTCAAACCTGGAATGGAAGAGTTAACTTTGTCGATTACTCCCTGTGTTCCTAAATATAAGCACTTTTTCTCTCAGAATTTATACATAAACATAAAGCATTTCTAGAATACTATTTTTCTTATCAACCACAATTTATTTAAATTTTTATCCAATCTTAGCTTCAATCACCCTTGTATGACTCTTTTGGAATGGAGAAGAAAACGACGAATTTTTAGAGGACTAGAAATTCCGTACAACATACTTTGAAACAGGAAGAAGTTCATAATTGACCATTAAACTATCCTGAAAATTTGTATTTGACCATCCAACTCAAAAACTGGGTATCCTACATCCCCAACTATCAAAACCATGCATCTTCGACCATCCGACCCGGTTTTACAAAAATCTCATGCCACGCTGACGCCGAGAGCTGAGTCAGCATTGCCCATTAAAAAATCCCTAGGACTTAATTTCTAAAAATTTCCAAGGACATTTTGTAAAATCGCTCTCCTCCTCACGCTTGCTGCCGTCGCCACTGCCGCAGCGTTGGAGGAGGCGACAGATACGGAGCCGGCTACGGCCGTGGGGGCCGGCCTGCACCACACGCTGCCCCTCCGCCTCGGAGCGCACGGGTTGGCCGTCGACGTGCCGGATGTAGTACTCCTCGTACGCGTCGCTGCGGGGCTCGCTGCTCAGTGTGTCGTGGTGGATGACGTACCCCATGTCGGTGATGGTGCACACCGTGTCGAACAGCAGCTTGGGCCGGTCCCGTCACCTCACCACCACGGCGGTGTACACGCGCTCCGCGCACGGCGTCACGGCGACCTCCGTCGGTGGGCCGGGGCGCCACGGCGAGGACGGAGTGCAGGTGCGGCCAACGTAATCACGGTCCTCGATGGCGTTGCCGCTGCCGGAGCCGTCGTCGATGACGTGCACGACGGCCACAACGCGGGTGTAGTGCGTCCACAGCTCAGCGCTCCGCACGGCGCAGCGCATCCTGGCGAGCACCGCGCACACCTCGGAGAGCAACCTAGGACGGTCGGTGCCGGTGAGCTCGATCACCGTGTACTCCTCCGCCGGCACGATCCCCACCGTGTTCCGCACCTTCGGGTAGTAGCAGTCGTCCACCTCCAGCGTCTGCATCAATCAATCCAAAACAATCCATGAATCAATCAACCATAAATAGCAAATTTAATCCCCAAATTGATCAACAACACAATTGAACTAAGAAATTAGCACTAGTACCGTTTGGATGTAGGAGATGGTTTGGTCGTCGAGAACCTTGTTGCCATCGCGGTCTGTGACGTTGAACACTGCAGTTTCCAAGAAGAAGAATCGATTTTTGGTCAAAATTCAATAATTGTGGGAAGAAACTCAAATCAAGAAACGACAACGAGGTGTGGGTAAAGGGGCTGACCGTCCATGAACCAACTGCCGTCGGAGGAGAAGTAGGCCTTGCGGATGATGAGGTCGAGGTCGTCGACCACCACCTGGATGACCGTGGCGTCGTCGGAGGCCTCGTTGTCGACCACCACCCTAGGCGGGTTCATCCCACGCACTAGCTTCGCGTACTCGTCGTGCGCGTCACCGCCCCCGTCGTGAGCGCCATGCCGTGTAGCCGACCAATGCTGACTCATCATTGCTGACTCAGCCCTCGACGCCAGCGTGGCATGGGATTTTTGTAAAACCAGGTCGGATGACCGAGATGCATGGTTTTGATAGTTGGGGTGTAGGATACCCGATTTTTTAGTTGGATGGTCAAATACAAACTTTTACGATAGTTCGATAACCAATTATGGACTTCTTCCTTGAAACAAAGGAATGGAGAGTGCAAAATTACTAACGATTGATGTCATTTCCTATACCCTCCTCACATGAGCACAAACCTCTTGTTTTATTACCTTTGCTAAGTCCAATGCACATACCCTCTTTCCCTCTCATTTCTTTTAAAATTCATGTGTTTCAATTCCTGTGAATCATCCAAACATATTATCTCTAGTGTTTTCTTTGTTTTGAAATCCTGTTGTCGATGTCGTAGGTCGACACGCAGGGATCCTGGGGACCCCCTTTTTGGTTCGGCACGGGGAGCGATGTATCCTGGCTCAAACTCGTATAAAAGATGAAATAATGCGAGATGAGGCAGAATTTATACGAGTTCGGGCCACCGGCGCGGTGTAACACCCTACTCCCGTGTGTATGTAATATATGGGGGAGGTTGCCAAGAACAATGAGAGCGTTCCTCTCCCTTAGACCTTGTGGTGGATGGGGGATTTCTGCAGGCTAGTTGGAGGGGCTTAACCTATTTCTCAGAACGTGTACTTCTCTTCTTGATCTGGAACGGAACCTTCTGTCTATATGAAGGAGCTGAACCCCTTTTATGAAGGACTTGGGTCTCCTTTTATAGAACAAGGGAACACCACAGCAGCCCTACCATTTCTCTACTTCACTCCACGTGAGAGAGTGGTTTTTGCTTTGTCTTGTCGGAGAAGTCATTCCATTCCTACTCCTCCCTGTTCGCCGCGTCATAGAAGGTGGAAAAAGTGTGGTCATCGTGATGGCCATGCCGCTGCCGTGATGATGGTTTGCCTACCCCCTCCGATGGGTCCCACCGGTCGGCGGCCCATTCCGTAGGGAGGTGTAGGCGCCGTGCTTCCTGCGCTCGCACTCTCTTTCCTATGCAGCCGCCCAGTGCATTAAATGCGACTGGACAGGGCGTGAGGGGGACGTGCGCGGAGTGGGTGCGCGGTTATACCGCGGTCTTAGTCAAGAACTTTTAGCCTCCCTTTTTGCCTCGTAATAGGCAAAAAGGGATGATGATGGGAGCAACTGACAGCCGCGCCTCACATCGCATTGAATGCGGCGGGGCAGGTGCTCAGCTTTCCCCTATTTGAGCATTAAATGAGTTGGTTGGCAGTTGGGTTCGCTCCTCTCTCTGAGAGGTGCGGGATGGAGGATGAGGGTCCGGGTGATCCCGGACCCTTCCGACTAGGGGTCCGGGAAACCCCGGACCCCGCCGTTTGGAAATATGATGGCCTCCGGGCAGCCCCCGGGCCAGCCCCTTCAGGGGCGGCCACATGGCCGCCCGTGGCCGAGACTTGCCTTAGCCTTTTGTGGCATAACTTTGGCGCTCCTTGATGGGCAAGGGCACCTTTCTTTTTCTTAAATGCCATGCCCATGACATACCCCCGGGCCCATATCACCGACACCTGTAGTATTGTATTTTTTAACATCCGGCCTTTGCTTAAACAAAGGCTACAAACCACTTGTTACAAAGTCTCCTGGGTAAAAGCCAAGCATAAAAATACCTAAGAAAAATATGATGAGAAGATAAATTGAAATCCATCAGCAACGAGTGTGGAGATTATAGCAATCGGACATCTACATGGCAAGCTTATCCGACTGGAGATAGGGATAGGTTACGCCTTCTAATTATGTAAACCGGCTATGACTTGGGTATTACATTGGCGATTAGATAAGGAAACGGCCCATAGTCATGGTTTGGTAAGATTGAGGAAACCGACTTAGAATAAGATAGGGTTTCCGACTTGTAAGCCCGCCTCCCAAGACTATATAAGGGGGGTAGAGGGCGTCCCTTGAGGGAGAGGCTTTATCAGCTTCCAGCTTTAGATTCAAGAGATCAGACTTTAGGAGCAACAGATCTTGAGATCAATAAACACTCGATGGATCGAATCCCCGAAACAGGAGTAGGGTATTACCTCACGAGAGGGCCTGAACCTGTCTAAACCTTGTTTTCCACCTAACCCATCGAGCTTGGCGATCTTGACTGCACCCCCAATTTTCTATTGCCGAAACCGAGTTTCGACAGTTGGCGTGCCAGATAGGGGCCCGCGCGTCAAGACTTCTTCGACAATCTCGCCGGTAAGCGCGATGGGATCTTCTTCACGCATCGACAACTTCGCCGCCAACGGCTTCAACAAACTCTCCGCCCCCGACTCGGATTTGGACCAGTCGGGAGGGGGTTTTCGCCAAGATCTGCGACCGAATCCGGAGTTCCAAGATGCAGTCCATCCACTCTGAAGGAGGAATCCACTCGGCGCCATTCGGACTACCGAACGCCGCTGAGATCTACAGCTGTCTTCTCACCTCCCTGTCGGAATCAATCTACTCGGGAGAAAATCCCTCGGCGCCGTTTGGATTACCAAACGCCGCTGAGATCTACTGCAAGCTCCTCTCCCCCGAGTCGAGACCGACTCACTCGGAGGGATCCACGTCATCAAGCTACGACTCGGACTGGAAAGATCCAGATTCGAGCAACCCTGGCTCGAGAGAAGTCGCAGTCATCCTCCAACCATTCGGGTCATGCTCATCCTCAGAGCTCGATGAATACCTCAGCTCTTCAGGCTTCGACGACCTCTATGGCATCCCCTCGGACGAGGCCAACGACTCCGACTGCGATAAGGACTACGAGCCGAAGTGCTTCGACGTCCTCATGGCTGAGGTGGCCGAGACCGACTCAGCCATGGCCCGCAGGGTCGCAGAGGAAGAACAAGCCAGGCTTGAGCAGGAGCTCAAGCTGGCGGAAGACGAGAAGAGGTGCAAGGAGGAAGCCGACAGGAGAAAGAAGGACCTAAGGGCGACCGAATGATCCGCTCGGGAGGCCATACTTCAGACGCGAATCCAAAACACCAACGTCTTCCAGACTCCTCAGCAGAACGCCGTTGCCGCTCTCACCCTTCTGGACACCGTAATTGAGACGGCACCCCCCGACGTGACGCCAATCTTAGACAAGATCAAGACCATCGTCGCGGCTACAGCCAACTGCTCTCCCTCCACCTCAGCACGGAGGCCGACGGAGTCCGTGGCAGAAATGCCCGACAGAAGCCGACTTTCGTCGCTGCGGTCGAAGGATTACAGGAGGCCCGAACAAGATCGGACAGCCACTAGGTCAAGAGACCCCCGCCATGAGGCCACACGGAAGCATCGAGAGCAATCGGCCGACTCCCGCGAGAAGCGGCATGGACGACCACCCGTCCACCATCGGGTCCGCCGCAGCAACAACTCCGACTACCGAAGCAGCCTGCCAAGGACCCCACCGAGTGATCTGTGAGAAGTCCTTGACCGACGCTATCAAGAACGAGATCAGCGCTCCCGCGAAGATCCGACGGGGTCGCCCGATAGCAACGATGATGGAGTACCTGTGTTCACTCGGGATGTGCGCCGAGTGCATTGGCCGAACGGTTTTAAGCCGACAGGAATCGAGAAGTACGACGGAAAGACCGACCCCGAGTCGTGGCTAACCGTGTACACCCTCGCCATCCGTGCAGCAGGAGGAGACAACAAGGCCATGGCAAATTACTTACCTGTTGCCCTCGCCAACTTAGCCAGGAACTGGCTCACGAGCTTGCCAAGAGGCTCAATCGGCTCGTGGAGTGAGTTACGGGATCACTTCATCGCCAACTTCCAGGGCACCTTCGAAAGGCCTGGGACTCACTTCGACCTTTACAATGTCATCCAGAAGCCAGACGAGCCATTGAAGGACTACATCTGGCGCTTCTCGGAAAAGCGCAACAAGATCCCCAACATCATCGACAACATCATCATTGCCGCCTTCCAGAAGGGAGTCCGTGATGAGTTGTTGATTGGGAAGTTCGGGTTTAAGCCACCAAAGACGGTGAAGCAGATGTTTGAGACGGCGAACTCCTACGCCAAGTCCAACGACGCAATCAAGGCGGCGCGACAAGATCGGCCCGACAAAAGGGATGACAAGCAGTCGGGAGGCAGTCGGCATCCTAAGAAGGATAACAGCAACAACAATCAGGGCCAAAAAGACCGCAAGCGCCGGCCCGAGGACCTGGTTGCCATGACGTCCAACTCCCAGTGCCGTCCCCGAGTCGCGGCCTACGATGCGATCATGAACGCTCAGTGCACGCATCATCCAAACCACAAGCACGCAGCCAAAGTTGCTTCATCTACAAGCAATTCGCCGAACAATATGTAGCACAACTAAACAAGAAGCCGACCGTTAGTGAAGTACTGGCAGGAGCCAAAATTCGCTATCCTCAAGTACAAAAATTGCTATATGGTGTTCTGATAACCGCGAGGAAATTGGCGCACTACTTTCAGGGTCACTCGGTCACCATCGTCACTTCCTTTCCACTAGGTGATGTCATCCACAACCAGAGGCGACTGGGCGCATCGCAAAATGGGCCCTGGAACTGATGCCGCTGGACTTAACTTTCAAGGCGAGGACGTCTGTAAAGTCACAAGCCCTGGTGGACTTCCTGGCCGAGTGGACCGAACAACAAGAAGATGTACCTCGAGAAGACCTATAATACTGGACCATGCACTTTGACGGATCCAAGAGGATCACTGGCTTGGGAGTAGGAGTCGTGTTGATCTCCCTGACTGGGGAAAGGCTAAGGTATGTTCTTCACCTCCACTTCTCCGCCTCTCACAACGTCGCCGAGTACGAAGCCCTGCTGCATGGACTGCGACTTGCTCGGGATACGTTGGCTGGTCGTGAAAGGAGATTCTCAGCTAGTTGTCAACCAAATGATGAAAGACTGGTCCTGTTTAAACGACACCATGGAGGCCTATCGGCAAGAAGTTCGCAAACTTGAAGACAAGTTTGACGGATTGGAGCTATCCCATGTCTTGAGACATAACAACGAGGCGGTTGACGAGTTGGCGCAGTTCGGATCCAAGCGAGAAGCTACTCCAACAGACGTCTTCGTAGAGCATCTCTATGAACCGACTGTTGCAGCAAAACCAACCCCCAACGAGCAAGCTACAAACCAAGTCGCCATGATCGACGCCGACTGGAGGACACCACTCATCAAATTTTTAACTCAGAAAGAACTGCCGAAAGACCGGGATGAGGCGAAACGAGTCCAACGTCGTTGTCAGGCTTACGTCATGGTCGACTCTGAATTATACAAGAAGAGCCCTTCTGGAGTCCTAATGAGATGTATCACGTCTGAGGAAGGACGACAACTACTCCAAGATATCCACTTGGGCATATGCGGAAGCCACGCGGCAACACGCACCTTGGTAGGCAAAGCCTACAGACAAGGTTTTTTCTGGCTTACGGCGGTCTCCGACGCTGATAAAGTGGTCCGAACGTGTGAAGGTTGCCAGTTCTTCGCTTGGCAGAGCCACGTTCCAGCCCAAGAGCTACAAACGATTTCATTATCTTGGCCGTTTGCGGTATGGGGCTTGGATATGGTTGGTCCTTTCAAGAAGGCTCCAGGAGGATTCACGCATCTATTCGTCGCGATCGACAAGTTCTCCAAGTGGATTGAGGCTAAGCCGGTTGCTACGATCACCGCTGACAAGGCACGAGACTTCATCCTCAACATCATACATCGGTTTGGCGTCCCAAACAAAATTATAACCGATAATGGAACTCAATTCACTAGAGGCATTTTTAAGGAATTCTGTGAAGACTTTGGCATCAAAATCTGCTATGCATCGGTCGCACATCCCAAAAGCAATGGACAAGTTGAACGTGCCAACGGCATGGTTCTTCAAGGCATCAAGGCTCGAGTGTTTGGCCGGCTAAACCCTTATGCTGGCAAATGGGTCCAAGAGCTCCCCTCGGTTCTATGATCTCTACGGACTACGCCCAGTCGGGCTACCGGCCAAACTCCTTTCTTTTTGGTCTATGGCGCAGAAGCCATGTTACTGAACGAAATGGAGTACGAATTTCTTCGAGTCCGCAGCTTTTACGATGAACGCTATGATCAAGACCGAGTGGATGACCTCACCCGACTGGAGGAGGCCCGTGAGGCAGCCCTGATCCAGTCGACAAGATATCTTCAAGGACTCAGACGATACCACAGCCGCAATGTTCAAGCACGAGCTTTTATTGTCGGCGATCTAGTTCTGCGCAAAATTCAGATCACCAAGGACCGTCACAAATTATCTCCACTATGGGAAGGACCATATATAATTGCTGAGGTGACTCGGCCAGGAGCATATCGACTAAAGCGTGAAGATGGATCCATGGTGGAGAACTCTTGGAACATCGAACATCTTCGACAATACTATGCTTAAATTGACTCAAGTTTCATGTTATTTTTGACTGCCAACCTCAAGCAAGATGACTTCTTGAGTTGACAGTCGTGGGCTACACTTGTGTCAACAAAGCATGGTTTTCTTTGACAACTTGTTTATATTTGGTTTATCATTGTTTAGTGTTTTGATTCGAGTTCAATAGATAAGGACTAAGAATTTTTTGATGACCTAATCAAGCTTAGGCTTGGTGACAGTCGGACGAAAATTACTTAAAAAATTTTCTATGAAAACTCGGGTCAAGGCATTAACATAAATAAGCTAGATATCTAAAAGTTCACATCAGAGTTTACAAGCAACATTCACAAAGTCATTGAGATCTAGGCCTCTGAAGATTGCAGCCTAGGGATCTCCTCCTCTTTTGTTGATCGATTTAAAGAAGATAAATGAAGACAAAGAAAAGACAGATTGAAGACTAAAGTCGGAAGACCGCTTCAAAGCTTACCGGCATCGGTGGTCGAACATCGGGAGATCTTCTTGGTAGGCGGTTTTGGCGGGGGTCTCTTGGGCGCGTCGGGGCTCCTTGCCGGGACATCCTCACTGGGAGGTGGGGGCTTCTCACTCGGAGCGCTCTCACTCAAGAGAGGGCCCCGGGATTCTTGTTCTGCAGGCCTTGTCGTTTCGGCCGCTGCAGATGATTTTGGGCCTTCACTCTGTCCAATGGGGTCTATGTTACGAGGCCTCCTACAAAGAGAAAGATGGGAGCAATCGGGACAAAGGCAAAGAGCTAGTGAACGATCTGCGAAAGAGGACATTTTTGGGAAGACGAAGTGGCGGGGATGACCTCGAGGCTTCGTAAAAGACTTGAGGATTTTTGCCAAGTTATCTCGCGATTGGGTCGAACCCATGAGAGACTTGCGGCCCAACTAAGGTGTGGCTTGACATGTGTCTTTAGGGACTTAAGTGGATGGACTTAAGCAGATTTGCCTTGGCAATATGCACGTGTCACATAGCCCAATACCTTTAAAATCCTTTCATACCGCGGTTTGCGTAACTTCATGAGAAGTTGGCACAATGCAATTCAAAAGGTGACAAATAGTTAAGCTTTTCATAGCTGTCCTGATGACAGGAACTATTTGGTTTTTAAGCATTTGATTAGATTATTATATCAATGCTATTTTTCCACCTTGGTGAAGATCTTTTTAGATTAAGACCAATATTATGACAGGAGCTATTTAATATTTTGGTTGTGTTTTTCAGATGACTGAAAAATTTGTTTACCCATGAGGGGTGATTAAATTATTTATTCCGGGATAACTCGGGTAGATTAGCTCGGATAAGCATGAGCTTGCCGAGTGAATTGATTTTCTTACCCATGACGGTCGATAGAATTATTTGTTCCGAGATGACTCGGGCAAGTTAACTTGGATAAGCATGAGCTTGCCGAGTGTTTTTTACCCACGAGGGTCGATTGAGCTATTTGTTCCGAGATGACGCGGGCGAATCAACTCGGATAAGCATGAGCTTGCCGAGTGAATTAATTTCTTGCCCATGAGGGTTGATTAAATTGTTTGTTCTGAGACGACTCGAGCAAATTAACTCGGATAGGCATGAGCTTGCCGAGTGATGTGATTTTTATGATTGTTTTAGCTTGAGCTAAGCATTTATATGAATATGATTCTTTATAGTTCTTGACTATATGCTTAGTTTATTTTTGACTAACCACATAGTCGGGGGCTACACCTAATTAGGTGCATCGATATTTATTTTTTAAGAATTTTTTGGATGTTTTCCGGCCCTTCACAGTCTTTGGAGCCACTCGAGAGTTTCAGGCAGAGATGACGGAACCACTCGACACCAGAAGCACTCGGCCAAAGAGTTGTTTGGCTGCGAGTTATCTTGGTTTGAGGCAAAGTTATCTCGTTGACTGCGAAGGACTCTGGGGCTACTGTGGAGATTATGGCAATCAGATATCTTCATGGCAAGCTTATCCGACTGGAGATAGGGATAGGTTACGCCTTCTAATTATGTAAACTGACTATGACTTGGGTATTACGTTGCCGATTAGATAAGGCAACGACCCATAGTTACGGTTTGGTAAGATTGAGGAAACCGACTTAGAGTAAGATAGGGTTTCCGATTTGTAAGCTCGCCTCCCAAGACTATGTAAGGGGGGTAGAAGGCGTCCCTTAAGGGAGAGGCTTTATCAGCTTTCAGCTTTAGATTCAAGAGATCAGACTTTGGGAGCAACAGATCTTGAGATCAATAAACACTCGACGGATCGAATCCCCGAAACAGGAGTAGGGTATTACCTCACGAGAGGGCCTGAACCTGTCTAAACCTTGTTTTTCACCTAACCCATCGAGCTTGGCGATCTTGACTGCACCCCTAATTTTCTATTACCGAAACCGAGTTTCGACGAGAAGAAGATACAAATTATTTAGACCGTAAGCCTATTAATAAATCTCTATTCAAAATTAACAAAAATTTACAAGACCATTGTTTCTTGATTTGACATGCAATTTAAATGATTTACTTGTCCTCATCATACCTTTGCAATTGGGTAAGCCAATATGTTGCCCAGTGCATATAATATTTAACTAGAGATTTATCAAAAACTACATTAAACAGCCTAACATATAGCACGTATCCAACAAAAATACATTTTCTGGTTTTTAAGTCAATACCAACAAGCCAACTCCCAAACATATGAAAAACTATTAAACGATCTCAAGCCAAATGAAACATAAATATATCTCCTAAGAAATTTAGCAAAATGTAGTATTGTATAGCACGTGACAATCTATTCTTGTATTTTTTTTCTATTACTATATTTTGAAAATCCCGCGTTTCAAAAGAAGCGTTTCCCATCAATCCCTCGTAATATATTTTGGAAACTTCTGCTCACACACGGAAAGCAAGCTCATTAACATAGGTTTAATTCAATATTAGCTTAAAATAATTAAAAAAATAAATTAATATGATTTTTTAAAAGTAGCTTTTAAACAATTGAAAAATTAAAAGGTGACTTCTTAAAAAGTTCTATACATAAATTTCTTAAAAATAAATAAATCTATTTTTCTAATTTGTAATAGCTAATATTTTATTAATATGAGCTAATTACTTTTCTTGTTTGTGTGCAGTTTATAGGCTTGAAGCCAACCTCTAGAGCATAGAGCAAAGTTTTATAAGTTTTATAGTATAGTCAACTGCTAATTCTAAAACTTGACAAATCATCTGCGCAATCTAATTGTCTATTCATATAATAATATGTATACTCTTTATAAAAGAAAACAATGATCTGTCACCACTCCAACGTTAGCTCCCAACTTTTTTAAGAAAGAAAAAGAACTTTTTTAAGAGAGAAAAAAAGATAGAGCCTTACATATCAACTACTCTCACCATCTCTTTATTTTTATTTTTTATGAGAATGAAAAAAGACAGTGTGAGATCAAAGGGTATATCAATAAGAAATATATGCAACGACGATAATAATATGTTAATGATAAATTCTTTTATTAAAATTTTGTTACAACGCATAAGCCATATATTAGCATTATAAAAGATGATAGTGGTACTGATGGACCCAACTATTATGTGTGACCTACAAACAGTGAAACAATATTTTGCCTATTTTCCTGCCATCATAGACCATAAACCCTGTTAGAAGATAAATATAACTATAAAATATTATAAAATCAGCTCAGCAAGCACCTAGAAAATAATAACGGTAGCACCAAAAAAATATTAGACAACAATAAAAAATTTGTTGCAACCCACGCGTATTATACTTAAGCTCATATGTGAATCATCTCTTACCCATATAATAGATGAGAGAGGCTCACATGTCAATACAATACTATAGAGGCTCATATAATATTTTCAAGTTTATACTATAGCTGGCTATAAATTTATAGGCTATTTTCTTTTCTCTTTCATACTATATATTTGTAGTTAGTTTAAAGCTTAGTATTGTACTTAGCTCTAAAAGAATATAGGGACAGTTACGGTGAAAGATATAAGAGTTTTATGAGTTCTCGTTAGCATGACCAGAGACATTTAAATACTTCATAAATTGTGAGAACTTTCCGACGTACGGAAGCCCGGGGTAGTATTTCGTTTCAAACGGGAGCTCTCGCCAATCCTGCTTCCTGGACCAATGCTTAACAGCAAGGAGGCAGCTTTATTTGCAGCGTTGGCGATGTTCCCCAAAAGAAAAATAAAAGAAAAGATAAAGAAAAGATAAAGCAGGGCATGAACACACACATTGACCAGCGACAAAGATGCAAGCACACCTGCCTTCCTGTGATCCTGAGCTGTGATGTGATAAACACCACTTCCTTTTTTTTACATCTCTGTACTATGACAATCTCAGATAAGAGAGGCAGGAAGCAAGGTTAGTAGGACCACGCCCCATCACATGCATCATGTAGGGCTAGTTAATTTGGATCGTGTCCTATCGAAATTTTTTGAGTAGATTTCGTAGAACCGCAGGTATTCTGTATAAATTATTACTACGTACAAGCCTATAGATTTGAAGACTTCTATTGAAGAACTACAAATTTTGGGCTCCTTTATACCCCTTTGATTTGTACAGAAAATGTAGAGATTTTGAAGGATTTTAATTCTATAAAAAAAATTCTATAAAAACATTTAAAACAAAGGATTGAATCCTATCAAATCTTTTAAAATTCCTATGAATTAGAATTTTAAAGAAAAAGTAGAAAGACATTTAACCTCTTGAAAAGAATTTCTTTGAGTATATATCTCTCATCCAATTTATACATTTTTCTCGTGGTCAAATTAAATAATCGTTATTGTGTGTTTTTTAGATTCTCAAAGAAGTTAAGGATTTATTTCCTCTATAATCCTTTTAGATCCATTTTAGGAAAATGATAGGAAAGTTTTCATATGATTGTATTCATATGATCAATTTTATACGAAAACAAGCAAGAGGCTGGTTCTCTTGAAAACTTTCCTCTACTTCAACTTTTTCTATGTTCCATCAAAGGGTATACCTATTTCCTGTGTTCTCAATTCTGGTAAGATTGATCAAACATGTAACTTCAATTTTTATGTTCTTTTTATTTCTATATTTTTCTTCTATCCTGTGTAAACGGGGCTCTTACTGTTAGTGAGCACGTTAGCATAAAACTACAGATTTAGACTAATATTCTGTATTTCTGTTATGACCTTATGGTCTTATGAAGCTCCAGGATGCACTCTTTAGCGCTACCACCAAGCTAAGCTTGAGGAGGAACAAGCCTATCAACTTGGATTCCACCGTTGCCGGCGATAAACGGTGTATCTTGAAGCTTTGTGAGATTGTAGGTGGGGTCCGTCAACCAGGTAATGGAGGAGATAATGAGATAACCTAAAATATTTGTAGTTTTGCGATAACGTGCCCACTAAGGACCCTTGATTTGTGTAGAATAAGGGCTCCTTTAGAACGTAGATTCTCAAGACATTGAAATAGAGAAAACATTATATTGGATTCAAATGTCATACTCCCAAGGAATAAAAAC
This sequence comes from Oryza australiensis, assembly GCA_019925245.2. Taxonomy (NCBI): domain Eukaryota; kingdom Viridiplantae; phylum Streptophyta; class Magnoliopsida; order Poales; family Poaceae; genus Oryza; species Oryza australiensis. The sequence continues at coordinate 1,098,698 of JAIFGZ020000260.1, read as the reverse complement.
AAAAAAAAACTATATACTCTCTTCCTCCGTTCTAACATATAAACATTTTTTAAATAATACTAAGTCAAACATTTTTAACTTTTGACTATTAATAGCAAAAAAGAATAAAAAAGATTGATCATGTGGGAATGATATTATTAGATTTATCACTAAACAAACTATCGTAATATGCTACTCTATTTATTTAAAATAACTTATTTTTATAAATATTATTGGTCAAAGTAGCATCTTCAAAATCGTGTCAAAGTTTAAAAATATTTATATTTTGAGACGAAGGTAGTGAGAAACTGTTTGTTTGTATAGAGTACAAGACAACACAAAATTTAGAAAAGAGAGATAGATATAAAAGAAAAATTGGAAGAGCTTGTAGCTCGTGCTAGGAATTTCAAAGAAATTCTAATGTCCAATCCTTTGTTCCAAATAGTCTCATAGCAATTTTTCCTATAAAATTTAAATCCTTTGAAATTTCTTTTATTTTCCCTTTGTTTGAAAGGAGCCCTGAACATATAAAACATGGAGGATTTCAATTATACAGAAAAGACCATAGGAAGATCTTTGAAACCAAAGGATTATATCCTACCCTTTTGTTTAAAATTCTTATAGAATGTACAATAGGAAAGTTAGCAAAATGTCCAACCTCTTGAAAATATTTTTTCAAATCTATCTCTTTTATTCGATTACTGTGTCTTTTTATGTGGTCTATTCAACACAATTACTATGGTTTCAATCCTACGTTATGCATTTGCATTCTCGTCAAAATCATGTATTTCTTGTCAACACAATTACTTTGTTTTCTAAAGGTGTCATAAATATGTAAAATTTGTAGTTTTCTAATGGCAACAATTAAATTTATAGTTTTATAATAATTTAGACTTAGTATAAATAGTTTTGTGAAATTTAGTAAAAATTTTATAGTATTCGCAAGCCAAAACGACCCAGTTATGTAATAAAAAAATTTCCATGAATACATGACTATATTTTTTACAAAAAATGGTATATTATATTACATAATAGAAGAGTTTAGAACTCTATTGTTTACTAAAAAAAACCTATCAAAACAAAACAAAGATGTGTGCAAACAATCTACCCAGTTATGTAATAAAAAAATTATTTCCATAAATACATGACTATATTTTTTTTACAAAAAATGGTACATTATATTACATAATAGAAGAGTTTAGAACTCTATTGTTTACTAAAAAAAACCTATCAAAACAAAACAAAGATGTGTGCAAACAATCTCATCCACGAGGCTGACCAACTCTAACAATATATAACTATATTAATGGGCAATGAGAAAACTTCAATATTAAATAGAAAGAACCTGATGTTAATCCTGTGAATAGTGCTAACAATCAATTGCATATCATGCTAAGAATCTGCGTTACATAAAACCTGCAGGCGGCGTCGGCCTAAACCATGCCAATTAAGCACGCTCTTTGGGCGATGTAATTAACCAACAATGGCATGATTAATTAAAGACACCGGCAGGAAGGAGCCACAAAGTGGTCAGGGCGATTGTAGCACGTAGGCAGGCTTTGTACCACTAAGCCACTGTCAGTCACTTGTCTTGTTCTAGCTTGTCCCTAATGTCATAAATGCAGTGCTGCGTTGCACATACAAAGGTCTCACATCCCGTAGCATTAATGGCTTTTACTTAGCAGAGGCTTTACTGCAAATACATTTTTTTGAATTAGTACTGGTACTACCAACGGCAGTCAAATTCTTCCCTTTTGGGGCTATATGCAGATTAGTCGTAGAGACTGACAACACCTGAATTATACACTATATTTTGACATTACTACTGGAGTAGTAACTTTCGGAAACTTCATTATAAGCTTTGCGTCTTTTACTGCTAGTGAATTTTAAGAAACTTCACTGTATTATAAGCTTGATTTCTGCATGTATATATATATATGAAAGAGAAAAATCGAGAAAATATGTAATGAAAAACTAAAAATTATCGTTGAATAAAAAATAAATGTTTTATATTTATCCGCATCGGTGAAATTTTTACTCATAAATAAATTTATAAGTAAAACTTTTTACTCGTCGTGATGACATGAAAAAATCTTTATGCTTCACCACGTATTTCCTCAGGTAAATTAGAAAAAAGGTGAAATCGAAGCTTATAAGGATGATGATAAGTTCGTTGTGGACAGCTCTTACAATTTATATTCTTACATATGGCATTAGTACAAGCACGTCGTTATAGCACTAATTTAAGTAGCCCCTAAATTACTTAAACCTCTCCCTCTTCAAAGCCAAGAAACGAGCAAAGCACTCCACTGTTCCGCCCATCCTCCCGGCCGGCGAGCCGCCGACCGCCGTCCAGCCCCGGCCACACCCTTCTACGCCGATGGCTTGCGCACGAAGTACCGGTACGCGGCGACCTTCCGCTTCCGGGAGCTGGAGTTGTCGATGGAGAGCACCATCTTGCCGGCCTCCCTCGCCGTGAACGCGTTGTGCACCGGCTCGTCGGCGGCGGCCGGCACCTTCCTCGTCCGCTCCACACACAGCGTGTAGCTGTCCTCCGCCGCCGGCACGTACTCCGCGCCGTACTCCAGGTCCCACCCGCCGACCACTAGGTCCCACGTTATCGTCGCGCCAGCCTGAAAAAACACCATGCCCAACGACGATCAAAATCAATCTCCCAAATCATGGATTATTATTATTACACCCAGATAGAAGAAAAGATTAGTACATCAGATTAGGGCATAAGATTAGTACATCAGATTAGGGCATGTTTGGTTGAGGGACTAAAAGCATTAGTCCCTCTATTTTAGTCTATTCTAGTTCCTAAACTCTCAATCAGCTAGTCCCTAAACTCTCAATCAGGAAGGATAAAAAAGACTAAAATACCATTAGTCCCTTTTGGAGGTACTAATTGAGAGTAAAACTTTATTTTTCCATGAATATACTTCTCTTTCCCGTAGCATGAATGAGATGCAAATGAATAGAGGTAATATAGTATTTAAACAGTACAATTAATGAGCTTTAGTCTCTTTTAGTGCCTGCAAACAAACAACCATAAAGGACGAGACTAAAACTCCCTTTAACTAAAATACCAACCAACACTTATAAGCAATTGTTTATGCTCTAATAATCACGGTTGCATGTAATTATGCCACGCACTCGAGTCCATCCATGGCAATCACAAGCTTAGCTTTCTCACCATTAGTATACTTGGTTTTCTTCGCAAGGGTCCTACCATGTGCAACACGGTTCACATGAAACGCTTGGCCTTTGCCAGAATCCGATACAGGTGCCCTTTTTTACAGCGGTTAAAGAAAAGCATCAACCCTGACTCACTGATCATCGACATCAACTGAAACCCCTCCCAAAATTAACCACCCTTTTCCCGTGGAGGTTTACAACTCAACCAGCCAATCAGGCAATGCAAAGGCTTCCAGATGCAAGGATAATCAACGCTTTACCACTAATTTTTTACCCTGCTAAAATCTGCACTAGTACAAGCAGGAGTGACTCATTTTTTTGCTCCACTTTTCACCTCGCTGTCATGCTGTGAGCGTGAGAGGTGACAGCGCGTGGAAACTCGCGCCGTGGCGTGAACCCTAAACAAAAGCAAAGCTACAAAAGGAGCACTGCTGCTGCTGCCACTCCAGCACCATCCGCATCGGCATTATATCTCGTCGTAGAAGAATTTATCGACGGTCTCATACCTCTTATGCTCATCGGCTTGGGCAATTCAATCCACTCACAAGATGCTAGCTGCAGTAGTATCTGCTATCAGGCAGCTTGATGTGCGTGAGCCCTGTGACGACGGAATCAAGCTGTTTCTCTATCTCTCTCTCTCTCTCTTCATGTGAACTCAAAAGACTATTGTTGCAAGCAGGAAAAGGGAAGCGAGTAGTCATCGTGTCAGCTACTAGGTGTGCAGCTGCAGAGGACAGTATAGTGCTACTAGTAGTACTAGTACTGTACTGTATTCTACTGCTCCTACCACTGCTTGACGCAGCGTTTACTGGTAGCAACGCAACGCAAGAACACACGCAGCTTGAAGCCCCCCCTCAGCTTTTGCAGCGTGCTGGCAATGGCAGTCGAGTCGTTGATCCTACCGCAATTTCCTTTCAAAACCCGGAGAGACATCAAACATCAAATAGTGGGCGAGGGCCCTCACATGCGCCTGCGCCGCTGCCATTGGAGCAAGGAGAGAGGGAGAGAGAGAGAGAGAGAAACAGAAACAGAAACGGTAGTGCTGTGCTGGTCTGGTACTACAATCTTTAATCGCATTGGGGTTGGGGTGGGGGGTGGTGAACCCAAAAGATTAAAGAAGAAGAAATTGATACCTAGGACAAAGCAAAAGCGGAGCTCGATAATAAGCCTTGCGTTTCTTGGCTTGGCTGTTTTGCTTGATCTCGAGCACACAACTTAATTAGTCGCAAAACATGGGAGTGATTGCAATTGTTTAGGCCCCGATTTGGTAAATGGCAACCCGGAGTGAGACTAGCAGAAGGGGGTGGTGGATAAGCCAAAGTAGAAGTTGTTGTGGTTAGGTCCTAGGAGTACTAGTTTAAAGTTCTCACTGAACTTTTGATGTAAACTATGCAAAATTTGTAAGGATTAGTTAAAATCTGAGCTCCCAATGTGGGAAGATGATGAGCAAGAAGGGCAATACCTCGATGCCGTCGATCTCTAGGAAGACCTTCTCGCCGCCTTTGATGGTGAACTCGGACGCCGGCTTCGGCGGGCCGTTCTCCAGGTCGCCGGCGCGGCTCAGCCCGCCGTACTGCACCGGCACCAGCTCCGGCCGAATGAACCTGCAAGTGAGCAAAGCGAGAATCAACTGCGTGTCACGGCGACGACGGCGACCAATAGTTGGGGGAGGGGGACAGTGTAATGGTGCTCACTTAAAGAGCGTCTCGGCGACGTTGCCCTCGCGCGCGATGACGAACTTGCTCTTGGTGCGCTCTGTGAGGAACGGCGAGATCATGGCGAACAGCACCGAGAAGTACCAGGGCACGTTGATGAACACCTGCGAGGAGGAAGCGGTAGTTGGTTGTCAGCCAGGTAAGTGAGTACTAGGTAGGTGTTCGACGAAATGCCTGAGCCGTTAGAGAGTGAAAGAAACTGGTCGGTATGTTACCTTGCGCGCGACCATCTCAGGGTAGTTGTCCTGGAAGAGGGAGAGGATCTGGTTGGAGGCGGCGCGGAGCTCGCGCTTGGGCATGTCCTTGAGGTCGGTGACCTGGATGATGGCGTTGACGCCGCCGGGGCGAAGGTGTAGCGCGCGGACCCCGCGCTCCATGACCTGGACGCGCCAGCGGAGGAAGCGGGCGAGGCGTTCGCCGTCGCCGAAGACGCGGTCGTACATGTCCCTGTCCTTGAAGACGCCGTAGGCGTTGTAGCAGACCGGGTGGCCCTCCCGGTCCCAGCCGTGCATGTAGGCGACGACCCCCTCGAGGTCCTTGAACCCGAGGTCCTCGTCGAGCACGGCGTCGGCGCGGAACTCAGCCCGCCACGCTGCGCAGCGGAGCAGCATGGCGTGCGCGTCGCGGACGCGGAAGTCCCGCGCGCGGAGGAACTTGAGCAGCACGACGTCGGCGCGCTCGTCGGCGGCCGGAGCCTCCGCCCCCTCGGGAGGCGGGTTGAGCGGCACGCCCCAGATGGAGATTTGGTCCGGGTGCGTGGACAGCAGCGCCCTGAGGTCGGCGAGCGCGCGGAGGTCGGACGCCGGGAGCGCGGACGCCACGTAGGAGTCCTCCTTGAACGACGACGAGCGGAGCAGCGCGGTGGCCTCCATCAGCGACGACATCAGGCTGCGCTTGGCTCCCGCCCCCGTCCCCGTCCCCGGCGGAGGCGGCTGCGGCTTGGGCGCTGCCGCCACCGCGGCGGCCGCGGGGGATGGCGTGGCGGTCGGAGACATGGGGGTGGGCGGCGAAGGTGTTCGTGGAAATGCGGGGGAGGAGGAGGAGGAAGGGGTTAGCGCGATTTTGAAATGGAGTGGAGCGGAGGCGAGGCGTGGCGAGCGTGGCGGTGGCGTTATGATGGAGGCGTGGGGTGGTGCGGTGGCGGGGCGCGCTTGCTCGCTTCGCTGTTGAGGGAGGGGTGGCCGTGGCCGGGTCGGGTCGGGTGGGGTTTTTATGAGAGGAGGAGGGAAATGTGTGACGGGTTAATTACAGGATTTGTCCACTGTGTGTGCTGTGTTCGTCAGGCCCGTTGGGCTGACCTCGGCCTCTATCTGTTTTTCTTTTGTTCTGTATGTGCCCAAAAGAGATAAATCTGGTTGTGGCTGGCACATGTTTTGTTCACATTAAGATTTGTCTGTAGGTCATAGCCCGATCTGTCTTTTCCTTTTCTCATCGACGACTTTTACGCTAGTATTTTGTCTATTAGTATAAATGATCCAAATGTTTAGAATGATTTATCTTTCCACATAAATAGACAGTAGTATAAAATTAAAATATTTCTATGCAATTGAGTATTTCGTGAGGGTGATTCCATAAATATTTGGCCTATAGTAAACCATATCAGTAGATGTTTTTCTCTGGGAAACATATCATGTGTACATAACCTCCGTACGCCCACTTCATGCACACCAGCTAACAAACATTACCGTAAAATTAAAAAAAATATGCATACACTCTTACACATAAAATTTTTCAGGATTTTTTTCTCTATATGTATAATAAATTTAAAGATGAAATTTTTACACGTAAATATAATATTATCAAAATATGTGCATAATTTTTTCTAAAATTTTCGACGATATTTGTTAATTGATGTATATGATGTATATATTAGAAGGCTTATATTGATAAAATATTTTCTTGTTGGATCCTATTAAGTGGCAAATCTAGGATTTTAGCTTACGATATACCATAAAAAATTCAACATAAGATTTTGATAATAATTATAAAATTAACAACGTGATTAGGTATATATGTATTAAGTAACACGATAAAGCTTTAATTTTTAGATTAAATAAAAATGATCCACTAAATATAAATAAATAGTTCAAACACATAATTGAAAATATATATAAAAAGAGTACTTACAATGCTATTTTTCTTACTAATTTATTCGACGCTTTTGAAGTAACATGAATGTCTTAATTATATTATCTTCATCAACTTAAAAATATCCTGTTTAATGAAAATGACTAGACAATTATTCAAACGGCTATATCTCATCTTATTTCGTAATTTTATTTTTAATAAAACCTTCGCAAAAAATACTCTCTTGTCACAGTAGAAGCAATACCAGCTCATAGATCATATCATACACTTTGTTTCGTTTTTAACAAGCTTAATTAAAAAATCAACAACATTTTCTAAACCTTTGAAACTATCATCGCGCGTCATATCATCAATCTAATTAAGTAAAATTTTAAAATATAAATATATATATTAAAACTCACCCGACATATGTTGTAGATCCATCCCTGATCATATTTCCAACTCCCAATCGTCCATTACACACCGATGTGTTCGCAATGGTTGGCTCACTTAGGACGGGGACATGGTGATTTGATGGGAGGCTGGGGACTAGAGTATAAAATTATTAAAAATGTCATTCTAATTTTTGTGAAAAATATTAAAATGTTTGTTTATACTGGTAATATATATTACCGTATATTATACTAAAACCTTTTCTTTTGGTTATATTTTACATGGTCCTTACTGATGGTAGAATCAATATAGAAGGTTTATCTTTTCTAATTCAATATATCATACTATCTATTTATTATACTACCACTTTAATTACCACCTCAGTTACTGATAATAAAATATTTTTAATTAACAGTAGTACTCATAAATTAATGATTAAAATTAGTTTCATTAAAGATAATACTAGTAATAAAATACTGTTACAGTAGAGGCCAGAAGGTACTCATGCTACCGTATACACGCTTACGGTATGTGCGCATCAATAAGAATCCTCTTAACACTTCCTCGGCGAGAACTAGGCCAGCATATTGTATACAATTGTGAATGAGTCGCTTTGACACATACTCAGATATACTACTAATTAAGTTGGGGGTTAAATCTCAGATGTCATCAAGTTCCTACTAGTATGAACTATGAAAAATACATTCGTAAATGCATAGTTAAGGACATCAGAATAGACGAATGATAGGCCTACGATTGGATCATCACGACTATAGGGTGTTCCAAGCCCTGCTTTTTTTCCCTTTTGACTTGTTATTTAACCGTACTTTAAAATGGGTCACGCTCGTATAATTAAAAATTGGCCGAGTGTTTATATATGCGAACTTTGTAATAGGTCAGACCCATATATTAGGACTTGTTTGGTTCTATTAGTCCCAGGGACTAATGGAGTAGGGAAAAAAATAAAATGTTTATTAGTTCCTATCCGATTTTACAGACTAAAAAGGACTAATGAGCATTAAAATATCTACGTAAAGACTAAAGTACCTCTCCATTTTTGTCCTCATTTTGGTCTGTATGTGAAAAAAAAAAGGTAAAGATGATCTATTAGTCCATTAGTCCCTCATTAGCATCTCTTTGAGAAACTAGGGACTAATGAGATTTTAGTTCCTTCATTAGTTCCTCAGTTTGGTTATTTAGTTCTATTATGGGATTAGAAACCTAGTCCATTAATCCCTTCAAACCAAACGGGCCCTTAATGTATAAATTAGCTGGTGAGTAAAAACCAAACGGGCCCTTAATGTATAAATTAGCTGGTGAGTAAATTAAGAATTAAGTATTGTATGTTTACAATGGTTATGCACACAAGCGGTTAATCTCATACAGTGGAAAGGAGGTAAAAAATGATCATACTTTTAAAATATTTTATGCATTAAAATATAATAGATTTTGATTAAATATGACACATCTTAATACTTTTGAACATAATTTAGAATTTATAGATTTATAGCATTAGGATATGTCATATTCTATCAAAAATATATATTTTAAGACAGCAAATTTTAAAATTTTACGGAAACACACATGCTTACTGTACAATTGCTACTTACTTTTAGTGTCTCATAATTATTCGTACGGTACTTGAAATGTGACGAGACATGTCCTTGATAATTCAAAAAAAATTCCCACCGCTGCAAACAGTACAGGACACAGCAAGGTGCATGGAAGCGGTGCCGAACTATCGAATCCAGTTGTAGGTTCACCAAACTATTTCTGCCCCTATTGTTCATGTATTTTCTTCTTCTTGTTTTTTCCACGAGGCATCACAAAAAGTTTCAAACTGCTTTGGCTCTAAACTTCGAGTATTTCCCTCGGAATCTGCTGCCAATTTTTGTCTATTTGTCAGCATTTGGTGGTGAATGGGCGACTGATGGTACACTGTTTTTGGATGTATGTGGAGTTTGGTCAGCAGCACACAGCATTGGTTGTGGTTCAAATTTCGAACCTTCTGCAGGATGGCCATGCAAGGTTGGAGTCATCTGAGGCATTTTTGTCATGTATAGGCCATGCAGAAAAGTTACCACTCACCTCCCATGGTTGCCAAATTGCCAACGGTGAATCTGCGGAGTATCACATAAAAAAGTTACTCCCAAGCATTGAGAGACAAAATTACAAATATAACCATAAATTATATGTTTTATTTATAGTTAAATTTAAAAATATATATTTGTGAAGTGACGTATCACATATTTATGTATTTTACTAAAATATTTATAAAAATTTTTATGACTTTTTAAACTATATATAAAAATGAGAGGACATTCTTTGAGGGATAAATAGAGTTTTCCCAATGAGAGATCAGGTAGCTCGAAGGTATTATATATGAGGACGCTTTGAGCTTAAGCTCGATCGGATCAGCATCAAGTCTAGCTATAATGGTCTTTTAGCTTATTCGTGCGGTCATTGAAATGTGAGGCTTTTAGCTGTTGGAGCTTGATGGCGTCGCAAGCAGCTTGTAGGTTCAGTAGATGGCGCTGGTTGCAGGACGTTAAATAACAACTCAGATATTTCAAGGAGTAATTTGATACATGCCATTATAAAATTTGTTGATTAAAAATATAATTATTATTTGTAATATCGATTGGGTGTCATTAAAATTTTACAAACTTGAATCCATGACATTGCCATCACGTTTTTCATCTTTATATAGACTAAATATCTTTCGACGTGAGACTCACACAACGGTTTCATCTTCTTTCTCCATCATCCCCTCCTCTTCCCTTCCAATCTCTCTTCACCTCGTTCTCATTGAGCTAGATGAGGGCAGTGATGAGCCAGCAAGAGAGCCGAATGGGGAGGCGGTAGCCAGCACGCGAGAAGCGTCGGCTCCAAATGCGGCGAGTGAGGAGGACATCGACGCCCTTCGTGCTTGCAATGACGATGAGGCGGCGAAGGAGGACGTCAAGAAGGAAGACAATGACCGTGAAGCTGACAGGGCCATTATGACGCCGATGAGGCATGTGTCATCGGAGCAGACGACGGCGACGACGGGTGTAGCCATGTGTGTGCCTTTTTATAACGCCCCGTCCCACTCTGCGACCCCGTCTCTTGCCGTCAGGCCTCCTTTTCCACTGTCTTCGCCTTCTCCATCTCCGTCCCCAGCCCCTTCGCTACCTGCTACGACGGCTTCGCCTTCTTCCCTTCCCCTTCCCCTCCATGCTCCCCAACAGCTTTGTCGGCAGCCTCTTCAACTCCTCTACCCATGGGGACGGGGACACGGGCACCAGCTCATCGTCGTCTCCCTCTCGGCACTCTAGGAATCTCTGTCCTTGGCACACCGCCGCTCGTTGCCCTCCCCTGCACCTGCGACGCTTGTTGGGTCGATTTGTTTTTTGGGGCGATAAGCTTGCTTCTTCACAAGCTTATCCCCGCCCCTTTCCTGTCCGTCCCGACCGGCAGCAGTTGGGTTTCCCTATCTCTCCTCAGCTTCCTCGGTCTTCGGCCTGAAGTCGTCGCCATGCGTGACGAAGACGGATGTGTCTGCCACGGGTCACTACGAAGAGGAGTCCAAGTCTCCAACCTAATCAGGCGGCAGGCACGCGCGGTAATGGTCCAACAAAGAGCTCCAGGGAGGAGAAGCGGGTGTGGCCAGCCAACAGGAAAGAAGAAGAGGAGAAAAAAAGAAGAGAAGGAAGAAGGAACGGGAAAGAAGGAGAGGAGAAAAAAAGAGAAGGAAGAAGGACAGCTTGACGGAAAATATAACAACAAAGGCATGGATCCAATTTTATGAAATTTCAGTAGCACTCAGTCGTTATCGTGAATAGTAATAACATTTTTCTAATATGATAAATTTGTAATGACATGGATCCAATTAACCCATATATCAAGCATGCCCACGGCTATCTTTTAAGTAGATTCACACTCTCGTATAGGTGTAAGAGTTGGACACCGGCTTTCCTCCAAAATACTGTAATTTGAAGAATCGTTTCTAGAGAAATCAAAGAGATTAAAAGGGAAAAATCAAACATCATTTGGGACTTGCAATCGGTAATAATCAGCAGGAAAAATATCTGAACTCCAACATTAGCTTGCTACCTTAAACGAGTCAGGTTTGAGCTTCTCGCGAGTTACTCGTGATGAGGACATCTCAACCGTGCATGCCTCCTCAAGTGTCAACAACTCACACATCAACATCAACGATACAAACCAAGGACCAATTACACATAGTCGGGCAAAGAAACTACAACAAGAGGTGAACGCGCTACTTTCATAGTTATATTTAAATGCTAATAAAAATTATATGCTACCTAAGTCGTGCACATTGCTATTGCTCAGGTTCACCATGGAGAGAGACAAACACACACCAAACAATGACTACAAAGAAGAACTACTCGAGAGCCATACTAGTTCAGTAGAAGAGTCAGAAAGAAACACTCATAACTTTTGATCCATATTAGTTATGAAGGTGAATGAGTACATTTTAGAAAGCTTATGAAGTCTAGTTTATAATGGAACTAAGATCGACTACTTTGGGTACTACATGAAGAAGTACGACTAGTTTTAGTGCAGACTGGTCAGAAGGTCAACAGTCAGTTTGAAGTCTAAGTTCCCGTGCAAAACTGTACCATTCTACAACATTTCGTGCTGCATGCTACACATGGTTGGAAGCTCCTTTAAGTCTAGTTTTCAACCCAACAAACGGATCACAATTTTGACTTCCCAAGATGGAGTTATTGCAAATTCCCCCCTCCCAAAAAAAACTCTATAGCCTATATCATCCTTTGCGAAAACTTTTATCCCATCAAGATAGCTTTTGGTTTTGTTGAGTTCTATCCATAATATCGTGCAAGTATCATAGCTGGTCGTGTTTGTATCATTAAAAAAAGTTGCAAAAAAAGAGAAGAGTTGAGAAAGTTGCAAAAAAACAAGAAAGTACTGAAAGAAAAAGAGAGCTATCAGTTTGTTTGTGTGCAAAAGTCTGAAATTTTCATCAAGTTGCACAACCAGATTGCTATCCTTCCTTTGGTGCATTTCTTGCTAGGTGAGTTCTCCATAACCCACCACTCCCTAGCAAATTCCTTGTTTGCATCAATTCTAAAATTTCGTTTGTGCGTGTGTTGCATTGGTTACATTTATTATATCTTGTGATCAGCACTAGGCATTGAATCTCTAGTTTGGATTGTTACTTACCTTTACAACAACTAGAATTCAGATTGCTCCTTGTATGTTTTCCCCACTGAGCTCCACAAATAAGCCACTGTAAACTGAGCACCGGTTGTGTATTCGCTGAACCATCACTCTCTTTGACCACCACACGAAGTACTCTTTGTAATCTGCAAGGAACTCATAAGAGCTTCGATTGGTAAGAGAAGGTGAGGTTGTGAGATTCCACAAAATTTCCTATTCCACATATTTTTTTGTCTCCTTGTTGTCACTAACTTTAAAGGAAGATGGGTGATAATATTTCAAATGAAGATTGTGTCACAATGGCCAAATTCAATGAGTTGAGGCAAAACATGGAGGAGATGCAAAACCGGTTGACACAAGATTTTCAGGCCCTCATGGATGAAATAAGAGGACGTCGCCAACCTCGAGACCATGCAAGCAACAATGGTGAAGATGAGGAAGAAAGTGAAGGAGGAGCTTTTCCAAGGAGGAATCGAGGTGGTGCACGTGGAAGAGGAAGAGGACGAGGTCGAAGACACGAAGACAACAGTGAATCGATGATGTGGATGATGATCAATTACAAAATCGTCGCCGATGACATAGAAGAGGCGATCAAGAAGAGAGGTTTGGCAAGCTAAAATTTACCATGCCAAAATTTGAGGGAGGATCTGATCCTGAAGCTTACTTCACATGGGAGTTGAAGGTTGACAAGATCTTTCGCTTGCATAATTACTCGGAAGAGAAGAAATTAGCAATGGCATCTCTTGAGTTCGATGGATATGCTCTGATTTGGTGGGAGCAACTTCTCCGTGATCGTGAAGATAATGAAGAAAACCCCATTGCAACTTGGGAAGAGATGAAGCAAGAAATGAGACGACGTTTTGTGCCGAAGCACCATCGCCGTGATCTTTTTGATAAATTGCAGAATCTGAAGCAAGGAAGTCTTTCTGTTGAGGAGTATTTTAAGGAGATGGAGAAAGCCATGATTAGAGCTGATGTGTATGAAGATGAAGAGCAAACTATTGCACGATTCATGGCTGGATTACATGGCAATATTCAGCGCATTGTTGAGTTTCAACCGTACCGTCATCTCATTGACTTGGTACATCAAGCAACTAAAGCTGAACGCCAACTGCAGCAAGATGGTAAGAACAACAAGTCTTTGTCTTATGGTACGAGGACTATGATAGGAGGAAACAAGTCAAATCCGAGATTTACTGCTGCACCCTCAACAACCAAAACATCAAGTGGAGGTTTTCGTTCTAATATTCAAGGTGTTGTTGGTGGGAAGAATGCTACTGCCCCAAGCATAAGTGCTAAACCTGTAGCATCTACTACTACTTCAGTGGGTTCTACAACAAAGAGTAGTGGAATTCAATGCTTCAAATGTGGAGGTCGTGGACATGTAATCAAGGAGTGCCCAAATAATCGTATGATCATTGTGAATGACAATGGAGAGTATGAATCAGCCAATGAAGAGGATGTTGAGGAAGAGCAAGATATTGAAGCCCATGAAAATGAGGAAAATATTGGGTGTGAATTTGAGCAAGGTGCTGCTCTTGTGGTGGCTCAAATCTTGAGTGTTCAAATGAGAGAAGCTGAAAATGGACAGCGACATAATCTGTTCCAAACAAGAGCTAAGGTGCAAGATAAGGTTGTGAAGGTGATCATCGATGGGGGAAGCTGCCATAATCTTGCTAGTAGAGAGATGGGTGATAAACTTGGTCTGAAGCTACATCGACACCCTCATCCATACCATGTCCAATGGTTGAATGATTCAGGAGATATTAAGATTGGGTATAAGGTGAATGTTCCATTCAAGATTGGAGAATATGTTGACACCATTGAATGCGATGTGGCACCCATGTCAGTGTGTCACTTGCTGCTTGGAAGACCATGGAAATATGACCGATATACTCAGTATTGTGGGAGAACAAATCAGTACACACTAGATTTGAAAGGGAAGAAGTTTGTACTCAAGCCTATGACACCTCAACAAATTATGGCTGAGCACTTGCAGAAGAAATCTGAAATTAGTCCACCAACTAAAGGAGAGAAAGAGCGAAACAAAATGAGTGCCATCCACAATTCGGTGAGTGAGAGCCACAAGCCAAATTTGAGAGGTAAAAATAAAGGAGAGGGAGAGAACTTAGTGATGATAGCCACCAAATCTGAAATGAGAGATGTGAGGAGAAACCCGGATCAAGTCTTATTTGTACTTGTGTGCAAGGACACATTACTTTCAGCTAACGACTTAACATCTGTCCATAGTGTTGTTGCACGTATTTTACAGGACTATGAAGATGTTTTTCCAGAGGAAACACCTGCTGAACTTCCTCCATTGCGTGGCATCGAACATCAAATTGATCTCATCGCTGGAGCAGCACTTCCAAACCGTCCAGCATACCGCACCAATCCTAAAGAAACAAAAGAAATTCAAAGGCAAGTACAAGCACTTTTAGATAAAGGTTATGTTCGTGAAAGTTTAAGTCCTTGTGCTGTCCCTGTAATTTTGGTACCAAAGAAAGATGGTTCATGGAGAATGTGTGTAGATTGTAGAGCTATAAATAACATCACCGTTCGTTATCGTCATCCTATTCCTAGGCTTGATGATATGCTAGATGAATTGAGTGGATCTATGATATTTTCTAAAATTGATTTGAGAAGTGGTTACCATCAGATTAGAATGAAAATCAGAGATGAATGGAAGACTGCTTTTAAAACAAAGTTCGGGTTGTATGAGTAGTTAGTTATGCCCTTCGGGTTGACTAATGCCCCTAGTACATTCATGAGGTTGATAAACCATGTCTTGAGAGAATTCATTGGAAAATTTGTTGTTGTTTACTTTGATGATATCTTAATTTACAGCGAGACATTAGAAGAACATGTTGTTCATATTCAGCAGGTTTTGGATGTGCTCAGGAAGGAAAGATTATTTGCTAACCTTGAGAAGTGCACATTTTGTACAGATCAAGTTGTGTTTCTTGGTTTTGTTGTTTCTGGTTCAGGAATTTAGGTTGATGAATCCAAGGTGAAAGCAATAAAAGATTGGCCGACTCCTGAAAATGTAAGCCAAATGAGAAGTTTTCATGGACTTGCTGGTTTCTAGAGAAGATTTGTGAGAGATTCCAGCACCATAGCTGCTCCATTAAATGAGTTAACAAAGAAAGGTGTTACCTTCCAATGGGGTGATCCACAAGAGAAAGCGTTCCAAGAATTGAAGAAAAGGTTATCTGAAGCTCCCTTGCTTGTGTTGCCAGATTTTACTAAAACCTTTGAGATTGAATGTGATGCAAGTGGCATTGGAATTGGAGGAGTTCTCATGCAAGATGGACAACCAGTTGCCTACTTTAGTGAGAAGTTGGGAGGTGCACAACTGAATTATTCGGTGTATGACAGGGAGTTGTATGCTTTGGTAAGAGCACTTGAAACTTGGCAACATTACTTATGACCGAAAGAATTTGTTATTCATTGAGATCATGAGGCTTTGAAGTATATAAAAGGCCAAGCAAAACTGAACCGAAGACATGCCAAATGGGTTGAATTCATTGAAACTTTTCCATATGTTGTGAAATACAAGAAAGGTAAGAAAAACATTGTTGCCGATGCTTTGTCCCGCAAAAATATTTTGTTAAATCAACTCAAAATAAAAGTACCGGGACTTGAAAACATAAAAGAATTGTACCCCGCTGATCATGACTTTTCAGAACCATACGCAAAATGCACAACTGAAAAAGGATGGGAAAAATATCACATACATAATGGATTTTTGTTTAGAGCTAACAAATTATGTGTTCCATATTGCTCTTGTTGTTGCAGGAAACACATGCAGGTGGATTGATGGGACACTTTGGATGGAAAAAGACCTATGACCTGCTAGTTGATCACTTTTATTGGCCAAAGATGAGAAGGGATGTTGAACGACTTGTGCAGAGATGCGTTACCTGTCACAAAGCTAAGTCAAAACTGAAACCCCATGGTTTATATACTCCCTTGCCTGTTCCTAGTGCCCCATGGGAAGATATTAGCATGGACTTTGTTTTGGGATTACCTAGGACAAAGAGGGGGAGGGGTTCAATCTTTGTGGTTGTTGATAGATTTTTCTAAAATGGCACATTTTATACCATGTCATAAAAGCGATGATGCTTCCCACGTAGCCTTTCTATTTTTAGGGAAATTGTGAGATTACATGACATGCCCAAGACGATTGTTTCAGACCGTGATGACAAATTTTTGAGCTACTTTTGGAAGACATTGTGGTCCAAACTCGGTACAAGGCTGCTGTTTTCAACCACTTGCCACCCACAAACGGATGGACAAACTGAAGTTGTGAATAGAACACTTTCCATGCTACTACGAGTCTTGAAAAAGAAGAACTTAAAGGAGTGGGAAGAGTGCTTGCCACATGTGGAATTTGCTTACAACGGGCGAACACTCTACAACTAATATGAGTCCTTTTGAAGTTGTATATGGTTTCAAACCACTTGCTCCAGTCGACTTGCTGCCTCTACCATTGCAGGAAAGAAGTAACATGGAAACCTCCAAGCGTGCATCTTTTGTCAAGAAGATTCATGAGAAGACCAAAGAAGCAATTGAGAAAAGATCCAAGTACTATGCTGAATGGGCAAACAAGCATCGCAAGAAGGTGATATTTGAGCCTGGAGAATTAGTTTGGGTACACTTTCGTAAAGATCGCTTTCCAGAGAAGCGCACATCCAAATTGATGCCACGAGGAGATGGTCCATTCAGAGTGCTGTCCAAGATCAATGATAATGCTTACAAGATAGAGCTCCCTGAAGACTATGGTGTTAGCCCAACCTTCAATGTTGCTGACTTAACACCGTTCTTCGAATTCGAGGAATCAGAGTCGAGGACGACTCCTTTTCAAGAGGGGAAGGATGATGAGGACATCTCAACCGTGCATGCCTCCTCAAGTGTCAACAACTCAGGCATCAACATCAACGATACAAACCAAGGACCAATTACACGTAGTCGGGCAAAAAAACTACAACAAGAGGTGAACACGCTACTTTTAGAGTTATATTTAAATGCTAATAAGAATTATATGCTACCTAAGTCGTGCACATTACTATTGCTCAGGTTCACCATGGAGGGAGACAAAGACACACCAAACAATGACTACAAAGAAGAACTACTCGAGAGCCAGACTAGTTCAGCAGAAGAGTCAGAAAGAAACACTCATAACTTTTGATCCACATTAGTTATGAAGGTGAATGAGTACATTTTAGAAAGATTATGAAGTCTAGTTTATAATGGCACTAAGATCGACTACTTTGGGTACTACATGAAGAAGTACGACTAGTTTTAGTGTAGACTGGTCAGAAGGTCAACAGTCAGTTTGAAGTCTAAGTTCCCGTGCAAAACTATACCATTCTACAACATTTCGTGCTGCATGCTACACATGGTTGGAAGCTCCTTTAAGTCTAGTTTTCAACCCAACAAACGGATCATCATTTCGACTTCCCAAGATGGAGTTATTGCAAATTTACTGAAGGCTGCGCAGAAGTCCAACAGCCTCGCGAGACCACTTCGGGAGTTGCTTTCATGGAAGCCTTTTCACATACTCTATCCCTTCAGTTTCATTTCGTGTTTACACCTATCTAGGAGGGTTGTTCCTAGTATAAATACCCTATGTATCTTAGAGATTAGCAAGACTTTGATAATTGAAATACAAACCCCTTTGTTCAGCTGTGTGCTAACAAAACTTGAGAGAGTGATCTCTACCCTTTTGCTCTTGTGATTTCCTTCGTGAGATTACAGAAGCGGCGACTTCATCCACTCCCAATCGGCCCTTACTTGCAAGTGTTCCTGGTTTGCGCGGTAGAAAAGTTTTTGTTTTCGTCTAGCGTAGCTTCCGTGTAACCCTTCAATACTATAGGTGACGGTTATTAATTGGAACCGGCACCTATTCTTCCTATATAGGTATCGGGT
The DNA here is from genome assembly GCA_019925245.2 of Oryza australiensis. Taxonomy (NCBI): domain Eukaryota; kingdom Viridiplantae; phylum Streptophyta; class Magnoliopsida; order Poales; family Poaceae; genus Oryza; species Oryza australiensis. The sequence continues at coordinate 1,080,228 of JAIFGZ020000260.1, read as the reverse complement.
CAATAGTAAAAACCGACACCTATACTATAGGTGCCATACCTGACACCTGTAAGGTTCCTTACGCTGTAAGCTTCGTAATATAGGTGCCGATTGTTGTTAAAAACCGACACTTATATTCTGACCACCTATATATGCCACCTTTCTGCCACTTAGCTCATTTTTATTCGGTCTTCATGTGTAGAACGAAACGGAGGGGGGAAGGTTTTGCCGAAAATTTTCATAAAAATTAAAGGTTGGTATATTTTAGTTGTTTTTATTTGTGTACGTTATGATATTCTTTTGTCATGTGTGTGTATATGCCAGTAGATGCATGACACCATTTATATCATTTGTGTCTCTTTCTTTAATTCAAAGTATTTCGGATTGTCAAATTTGAAGAGACTATCACCGTAGAGTTATGTAACCAAAATAAAATAATGTCATTTATATGAAGACGCCACATTTTTTAAAAATTCCCGTAGGACCGATGGATGAAGGAGGGATGAACGATGCGAAGCGGGGTACCTTGGAGTATGCCAGGGGAGTAACCAAGTTCGTGATCGGGGCCATGAGTTCCCGGTCATTGAGCATGACAGAATATTTGCATTGTCCATGTTCTGATTGTAGGAAGGAGAGATAGTATCCCGCAAAACAAGTTCACGAGCATCTGCTAACAAGAGGTTTTATGCGTAATCACACATGTCAGGACAACCACGGTGAAGATGAGAACGACAGTGTGGACAATCATGGTGATGCAATGCATGAAGACAATGTGGAGTTACCTGTTGACGAAGGTGAATATGACAATGACGAATCGGATGGGTTGGATCAGATGTTGCGGGATGGAGAGACAGCCTACAGCGATGACAGACAATACGAGAAGTTCAAAGCCATGGTGGAGGACTCAATATCCAGGTTGCAACGAGGAGCACAGCAAATTACACGTTGTCCTCTCGTTGTAGCAGATGAAATCAACCAACGGCTGGAGCAACAAGAGCTTCACAGAGCTTTTACAGCTGATCGGAGACCTCCTTCCAGCGGGTCACGTACTGCCAGAAACGACATACCAAGCAAAGAAGGTTGTCTGTCCACTCGGGCTAGAGGTGCAAAAAAATCACGCATGTCGAAATGACTGTATCCTATACCGGGGAGACTATGAAGACCTGGATGCATGTCCAGTTTGTGAAGCACCACGGTATAAGGGTGGAGGTAACGACGATGATGCCGATGATGACAACGGTGGCCCCGTCCTAAAGAAGAGGAAAATGCCCATTAAAGTTGTATGGTATTTTCCTATAATCCCTCGGATTAAGCGCCTATATGCAAACAAAAAGCATGCAAAGATGATACGGTGGCACGCCGAAGAACGTAAGAAGGATGGGATGATAAGGCACCCTGCGACGGGTCTCAATGCAGAAAGATAGATAGAAAGTACAAAAATTTTAAACGCGAGATAAGGAATGTAAGGTTTGGGCTGAGCACGACGGGATGAATCCATTCGGTGACATGAGCAATCGGACAAAGACATGGCGGTGGCACTTGTTATGTACAACCTTCCGTCATGGTTGTGCATGAAGCGCAAGTATATCATGATGCAACTGCTAATCCAAGGGCCCAAGCAACCTGGCAACAATATCGATGTCTACTTCAGTCTAGTAGTAGATGATCTTCAGTTACTATGGGTTCGGGGGGTGCAGATGTGGGATGCTTACAAAAGAGAGTACTTCACCTTAAGGGCAATATTGTTAGTTACCATTCAAGATTACCCTGCGGTTGGCAACACATCTGGACAAACAGTGAAAGGTGGTTGTGCATGTGTGCAGTGCATGCGGGACACAGCAAGCAGGTGGCTGAGGTACTCTGGAAAGACTGTGTACATGTGCCACCGGAGGTTTCTTCCTGCCGTTCACCAGTACCGTAGCAATAGAAGAGATTTTAATGGCACAGTGGAGAAGGGGACAGCTCCGATACATCGTACAGGCAGAAATATTTTTGAAGAGGTAAAAGATATTGAACATGTATTTGGTAAGGGGCATGGCAATACATGCGCGGCGGGCAAGGGTGGTGAGAAGCCTCTTTGGAAGAAGAAATCTATCTTCTGGGAACTACCGTATTGGAAAGATTTGGATGTCCGTCATGCAATCGACGTGATGCACGTTGATAAAAATGTATGTGAGAGTTTGATAGGAGTACTGCTGAACATACCTGGCAAGACAAAGGATACGTTGAAATCCCGGAGAGACCTCGTAGACATGAACATCAGGTCCGAGCTACATCCTCAAGAACGTCCCAATGGCCGACAATACCTCCCCCCGCGTGCTACATCCTCAGTGCCGCCGAGAAAATCAGCCTGTTGGAGTGCCTACAGAGTGTCCGAGTTCTGTCTGGTTACTCCGCTAACGTTAAAAGACTTGTCAACATTAGAGAGAAGAAAATAGTGGGCATGAAGTCACATGATTGTCACGTGCTGATGACACAACTATTCCCTGTTGCGATTAGAGGCATCTTGCCAGACAGGGTGCGAAACCTAATCATAAAGTTGTGCTCGTTCTTCAATGCTATATATCAGAAGGTGATCGATCCAACCACACTAGACAAGCTCCAGGCAGATGTAATCGTTACCATTTGCCAACTTGAGATGTGTTTTCCACCATCATTTTTTGATATAATGGTTCACCTAGTGATACATATCGTGAAAGAGATAAAGATTCTCGGCCCAGTTTATCTTCATAACATGTGGGCTTTTGGGAGATTCATGGGGATCATAAAAAAGTATGTGCGTAACAGAGCTCGACCGGAAGGGAGTATCGTAGAGGGTTATGCAACAGAGGAGGTGGTTGAGTTTTGCATCGACTATATGGATCTACGTCCCATTGGTGTGCCGATGTCCCGACACGAGGGCAGGCTACTTGGGAAAGGGACTTTAGGGCATAAAGCAATATTCGCTCCTAGCCTTGAAACACTACGACAAGCACATTTCGCAGTGCTCGAGCAGTCGGCCTTGGTGGCTCCATTTGTTGATTTGCATTACAACTCACTCCGAACCGAGAACCCAGGCAAATCAGAAGCATGGATCGCTAAGCAGCATAGACTGCATTTCGGTGATTGGTTACAGAAGCATATCATGGCTGCGAATCCTGATAGTGACCAGTTGTACGTTTTGTCTCGAGGGCCTACGAACACTATTCATTCATTCCAAGGGTATGATATTAATGGGTATACATTTTACACGAGAACGCAGGATGCCAAGAGCAAATATCAGAATAGTGGTGTCCGTATAGATGCCTTCGACGGTAATGGTGTAAAACAAACATACTATGGCTATATAGAGGCAATCTGGGAGCTTGAGTATGGACCGCTGAAGGTACCACTTTTCCAGTGTCAATGGGTCAAAATTCCAAGTGGTTTGAAAATTGACAAGTACGGGATGTTCATCATGGACCTAAACAATGTGGGTTATCAAGATGAACCTTTTGTGCTCGCAAACTCTGTAACACAAGTATTCTATGTCAAGGACCCTTCATCGGTGACTGATCGCCACGTAGTTCTCAATGGAAAGTGAAACATTGTTGGAGTTAAGAATATCACCGATGAGGAAGGCTACGATCAAATTGACGAGTTACCACCTTTCGCGACAGATGTAGATGAAGGTGAAGAAAGTCAAGAAGACGAAGAAGAAGACGAAGAATAGGAGAAAGCCCCATATGTTCGCAGTGATCATGAAGAAGGAGTAATAGTGATCGACTTATAAGTTAGAGTTTGATTGTAACAAACATGAAAATGTAATTTTGGAACTGAATCAATACATTTGCATGCAGTCCCGTTCTCTCTACCTATTGTAAATAACCCTTTAAAGTCGTCTCATGTGGACAGACAAATTGAATTATAGAACCAATGGCAGCATACATATCAATCGATGCATACATATCAGGCCCATTGGCAGCCTTAGGTGCATGCGTATAATGATGAAGGGAAAAGATAAATGGAACTGATGAGTTAGGGTTTTGGAGAATAGGTGCCGGTTATAAATAACAACCGGCACCTATTTATCCAAATAGGTACCGGTTGTAAATAACAACAGGCACCTATTTATCCCAATAGGTACCGGTTCTAAATAACAACCGGCACCTATTTCTCCAAATAGGTGCCGGTTTGTTATGGGGAGCCGACACTTATCAAGTTAATATATATTTCTAGATCTGCCGCCTCCTCGGTGTCGTCCAGATCTGCCGCCAAGCCACCCGTCCAACGCCACGCGACCGTCCAGCGCCGCCCACCCACACTTCGTCGCCCGCCACCCGTCCACCCTCCGACCGCCTCGACCTGTCCAGCGCCGCCGTCGTCCAGATCCGCCTGCCCACCCTCCGACCGCTTCCGACCTATCCAGCGCCACCGTCGTCCATATCCGCCCGCCCACCCTCTCGACCGCCTCCGACCGTCTGCCCGCGCCGTCGCCCGTATCCGCCCGCCCACCCTCCGACCGCCTCCGACCTGTCCAGCGCCTCTGTCGTCCAGATCCGCCAGCCCACCGGTCCAGCGTCACCCGCCCGCCCTCCATCGACATCCGCCGTCCGACCGCCGTCCTCCAGCGACATCCGCTGTCCGACCGCCGTTGGTCTCCGCCCGCCGTCATCGTCCAGTGTCCTTGGCTTCCTCCGGGCCGCCTCCCCCGCCCGTTGCTCTTCGGCCCGCCTCCGTCACCCTCCGGCCGGCGTCATCCCTCCACCGACGGCCGCCCCCACTGCCTGCTGCGAAGCACTTCGACATAGTCAACCCGGACCCCGATCTACGACAATCCAATGTAAGTTCCTCGGCCTCCACCCATGTCATCTTTCTTTGCCTTGATGTCGTGATGTCGTGATGTTTCCTTTAGCACCTTGTTGGTTCTATATACTATGGTGAGGGAGCATGTTCTATATGCTGAGATATGCATATGATTTGAATGCACTATTTGAAATTAGTCTCAACCGCAGAATATTGGTGAGAATAATTTTGTAATTTGTGGCTATGTGATTTTGTAATTTTGTAATTTGTGGTTGTGTGATCTTTTTAAATGATCTACTGAAAGATAGACTGTTATGTTTGTCTCCCAAAAAACTATGATTCTGATTTTTGTTTAGGAGGGTTTTTGCACAATTTATATAAGAGAAATTTGAATGAATGTGACCTTATTAAAAGCTAGACTGTAACACCCTCTTTTGTAGTTTCTGGTGATGGTATATCTAGTAACTAGGCTGAATCTAAAAAAGAAAATTGTAGTGAAGTTCACATTATTTTTTTTCATTTGACAATGATTGGCACCCAAAAGACCTTTGTGAAAGTGAGTACTTGTGGTCTTAAGCAGCGGTTCTCATGATAGCTTAAGATGGCACAGCTAGGGGTAAGATGGTACCATAATTACCATCACGGGAGAGAGAAGAGAGGAGAGGTTGGTGTGTGCGTAGTGCTAGGCTGTTACCATCACAACAGATAGCGTGATGTGTAGTTGCCTTGCATGAGTAACCTGCATGATTAAGTTGTTCGGTACAATGGTCGGAGAGCTAGTAGACAGTGGTGTTTATTGATTTAATTATGTTCAAAGCCATGCATGCAAACCAAACTGTCCCTTAATTAAGCACCTCCTCACCTAATTTAGGCTGCTCTGTTTTCTTACTAGGGCTACCAATGTTTTCTCTGTCATCAGTTTTTTTCTAGCTTGTTTATTTATAGCAAACTGATTACAAAATTGGACTGGTTATAAGGTAGGTAATGATAGTAGCTAATGAATTATCTGATGTCATAAGAAAGTTTGGGAACAAAATGAACACTGTAATTAACACTGTGCCAAGATGAGTGCTCTCTCCTCCGACTTCCCTAGAGCCTCCGGTAGCACAGCCGAGACAACGACGGGTTCTCCACCCATACGGGGATGGAGCGACAGAAGCATGGAAATAGGATAAGGTAGCGGCGAGACGAGCCGTTTAAATAGGTGTCAAATGGAAGTGTAGTGATGTATGCAGCTGAGGAATCCTCTAGCTAGCTTTGCTTGTTTTCTTCTGCTTTTAGGCATGCATATTGTGTTTTGGGTGCTGGTCATAAAGCTCTCACTTGCCCTGTTAGCAAGATCAGTTTTTCTATTCAACAACCATTGAGCAATCTAGAAAGGGAATCAATTAGGGTGTGATGAGCTTACGACTAATAATTCAGTTGATTGATTTTCCAACAGCTGAATACAGGTGCTGACTGCTGTTTCACAGAATCTTCTTATTACACATCTTGATACCTGTACCCAAAATGATTTTGCGAAACTGAACATTCAAAATATTTGTACTATTGTACTGAACTAAATTTGACATTGAGCCTCTAGTTCATTAGAAGTACAGCTAGGGGTAAGATGGTACCATAATGTGAATCGCAAGCAACCACTATAGGAGGATCCTGCATATCTTTATCTGCTGGTTAAGCAACGCATATATATTGGTTGAATTGAGCTCAACATCAGCAGTACAAGAAATCAATCAGCAAACACAGTATTTTTAAAGAGTAATAGCAAAAAGGTTCTGCACATTGTGGCTTCTGACAGCCTTTTCTAGTCTGACGGCCTTGGGTTATGGACAGTTATCCATTTAGAAAACTGTGATCCAACTTGGACAATAGGAAATCACATTTCTTGATCTGCGAGAACAGAAATCCCAGTCCTTGTACCATTAGATCTCCATCTTCTAACTACTGTATCATCAGCTTTATATGCCTTGGTAAATGTTGGCTGCATTTTTTTAAAAAAACATGAGCAGATGTGGAGTAATATTTTCACACACACACATATACATATTATATATATAAGTTATATATATAGGTTTTTAGAAATTCGTTGTCTCTGTTAAAAAAGTCCAATTTACACGAATGTTCGGAATTATTTTTGGATTAACTCTCTCAAACTTTTGATCATTATAGTGTAGAAAATGCCCCGGGAACAAGATAACAGTAGGCCTGCAATTTCCGAAGAAAACGACGGTAGTCCTGGTAGCCCAAGTGGCTTTCTAAACTTGAACCCTGAAAGTGTGGAGGCTACTCCTTCGGCCATTGTGAACTCTGGTGATACCGGGACCTCATCGACAAAAAGGGGGAGAGGTCCAACTAGGATGCCCTCGGGCCTTTACACTATAACAGCGTTAGATCCAGACGGGAACCCTACAGCTCCTGTGTCGGTACTCACCCCATACTCAAATGCTATAGGTGTCATCGTGAAGGATGACATCCCAATCAAGTATCGATACTGGAAGAGCAGTGATCCAGATCAATTGGAGTGGACGGTACCAGACAGAGACAAGGACCTTGCTTGGGACAAGTTGAAGCGGACATTCCAGTTTCCCACGAAATCAGAAGAACTCGCAAAGCAGAGGGCCCTTGAGAGGATGAGCGTCAGCTTCCGAAAGTTCAAGACAGACCTTACCAGGAAGTTTGTGAAGTGGGGGTTGACACCAAATTTTGAAGATCCCAATTATCGAAGGTGCCGCATTTTCTGGGATGAATTTGTGGCGTATAGAACATCAGATGAGACGAAGGAGGTTAGAGAAAGGAATCAAGCCAATGTGGCCAAAAACTTGTTCCCTCATCGTCTCGGCCCTAGCGGTTATGCCAAGAACGTACAGAAATGGCGAGCGAGGGAGGAAGAGCTGTTGGAAAAGGGGATCGATATTATGACAAAGGACTGGTGCGAACGAGGAAAGAATTACCAATACGCCCGAGGGGCATCACTCTCTGATATAGGCAGGTTGCATGTGCCACTGTAGAGTCAAAACCTTACTATAGAGGTGGCACGCGGTATGGCACATCCTATAGTGGAGGGAGGAAGGATACACGGCAATCCAATACCAACTGGCTACTCAAGGGTTGAAGTGGAGGACGTGTCGAGCAGATACAGGGCCATCCAGCTTGAATTTCCTCCAGAGGAAGGGGTGAACACTCTTAGAGAAGCTATCCACAACGTCATCGTGTGGCGCAAGAGGTTCATTGTCTTTCCTTCAGGAGATGGTGATGACGAGCCAAGCGATGGCGGGTCTAGCTCTAGCGGGCCTGCTGTCTCCCCCCAAAGAATGCCAACTCCACCACCGTTGCCACGTAAGAGCCCGTCTCCTCCACCGGCACAACGAGCTCCTGATGACCAGCCCAAAAAGAGGGGTCGACTGTGCAAATCTATAGATATGTCTGAACCATCTACGGTTAAGAAGGGCAAGAAAGCGACTATTTCTACAAAGTCGGAGCACTTCATTCGCATGGCAAGGCCACCAGCCCCGACGCAACCTATTTCGGACTTTCAACGCATGATCCAGAAAAAGAAATTGCAAGAATTTTCCAAGGCACAATTCACGAAAGACACCAAGAAGAATGAGAAAGAATTTCTGCAAAGTGCAGGGCTGAAGAGTTTGCCTGATGTGGACAATATTGCGAAGGCACCTTTGGCAGCTAAGTTCAAGTTAGGTGGTCCTTTGACCACCGACGAATATCGCAATGTCATTGTGTTAACACCGAAATTTGGTAATTGAGTCCCTAAGTCTGCAAATGCGAAGCAGAATCGGATCGGCTGGTTTGGTGTGGAAACAGGGGCCGCATCGGCTGAGGAGTGATCGGCTGCGAGGCCAATCGGCTAAGGTTGGATCGGACAGGGGCAACCGATAGCCGATTCCAGGTCCGGAAGAGATAAGACCGTTTCTGATGCAGTAGTTTGAGGATAAATAGAAGATTCGGTTGTTAATTGCGCGTTAAATGATATTGCCACCTATGGATAGAGTCCTGTAACGACAATAGTATCTGTAATTTAGGAGTTTGTTTAAATTGTTAGTTGTAACACGGCATGGGTCCTTCTCGAGATAATGTTGTGCTTTAATAGTAATTTAGATAGAGTCCAAGGTTTGTATGGATAATTGTATCTTGGGTATAAATAGGACCCAAGACCCCCTGTAATCAAGACAATCACAATCAATCAAACCTTCGGCGCATCGCCAACTTTTTCTTCAGACAAGCACTTTGTTTGGCTACGGGCTGCATCGTTTCGATCCCCAGATCTAGGTAAATGCTTGTCATTAGTGGTATAATCTATTGTTTCTAGTGCTTCCATCGTAATGACACATTAGATTTAAGAGTTTATACTGCGCTATTTATCATATAGCGTATATAAACTAGACTAATGTTTAGATCTATCCTGCCATTGGCTAGTTCTGTCAAGAACTTGCAGCCAATAGGGCTAGATCTAAAGGTTGGCTGGTTTATATGCGGTATCCACCGTCTCGAGGGATATAAATCGGCTGTAACAAATCAGGTTTTTCTTTTTATACTTAATGCTGCATCGGGTTCGAACTATTAAGTCGTTTTTAGAACTACCAATGATCTGCTCAGCTAAGATTTATATTGTTTAGAGACAATGGTTTCAGCGGCCTTATCTGCCCTGATATGTTTCTTTTAATATATTTATTATTAGATTTGTATTAGAATTGCCTCTTATGTTAAGATCGCATTCTTGTCGGACGTCGCCAGCCGAAATCGGCCCATCATCAATAGCCGACGGCCGATTTCCAGGCTATGCATCTGTTTCAAGAATGATATCTTTCTATAAGATTTATCAGAGTACTAGCCGATTCATTGTTAGCTTTCCAGTATCGGCTAGGTTATCGATTCATATATTTATTATCCTTTACGTATTTGAGTTAAGCGAGTCTTGTCTCGTATAACCGATCCATTTCAGTCACTTGGTTTAAATATAGTTTAGGATAGCATATATATGTTTATCGATTCCCTGAGCCGATCCAATGGGGATCTAACCTAACACTTAACGCATATTTCTTTGTTTTTCTTGTTGGTTAACAGATCAAACTAACTGGCACGCCCTGCACAGCACAGGCAGCCGAGAAGGACCTGCACTAGAGTTAAGCAGATCTCCCAGGCCAGCGCGTGAGAGAAATTTCTCATCAACAAATTGCACTCAGATGAGAAGGGTAGAAGAGTGGTACCTACAGATGGCAAAGGAGGGTAAGGAGACGTTCGGTGTCTTTTACAAGAACGAGGACTTTCATCATGAGGATGGTGTAATCTGGGTCCCATTTGATGAATTATTTCAGCTATACAATCTGAGGGAGCTAGACGTATCGATACTTCAAATATGGGCATTGTAAGCATACTCGAACCCCTAGCTAGTATTTCTAAGTTCATACCCTTATTAGCCTTTATAAGTTGTCAAACTTGTTTCCTTATGCAGAATGGGGGCGCTTGAATGTAGAGCGACTTGTAACAAACTAGCATTCCTCGATCCAGCGATTGTCAATGCCAATCAGATTGATGGAGGCCCAACGTCCCAAAAAATGGTGCTGGACTACCTGTACAGCTCCTTTGTCAAGCTTCAGGACATGAATACGATTCTTTTGCCCTACAACTTTAAGTAAGTGAGGCAGTTATCGTTCTACCTACCATTTGTCCTTCCTCGGTGTTAATTGCCCTGTCCCTTTATATGTAGGAACCACTAGATCCTTCTTGTGATCCATTTAAATGATTCCAAAATCATCGTTCTGGATGGATTGAGGAAACCGCGAGAAGATTTCCAATCCGTAATTGACATCCTCAATAAGACACTAGTGAAGTACAAGAAGAAGTGCATTCGACACGGTCCCTGTTCAAATACATTCGGGGTTACCTGCCACCCTTGGTGCCAACGTCAAGATCAAGGAACGAGCACATGTGGGTTCTACACGATGAAATTTATGTGAACTTTCATGGAGATCGACAACTGGAACATTACGGATGCTGAGGTTCGTCAATTTTTTTAAGACGGAAATACACGTTTCTAAACTCATAGTGCATTTTCACATATTCAATCCTTCCATTTGCAGAAATTGAAGCTCCCAACAAGTAAGTTGTTGCCACATGTTTGCTTCGCCCTCGCTGAACAACTCTGCGGGTTCATCTTCGAACATGTCATCTCAGAGACTGGCACATATCACGTTTCATGAGTGGGTTTCCTTGAGGCTAGCGGCCCTAGTGCCAATTTAGAGAGCCGATCGACCGCAAGAGATATGCAGACTAAGCATTAGTGGGCAGAACTTACATTTTTAAGCATGTAGATCAGTTATTTGGATTGTTGTATTGAACTTGATCTAAGTTTATATATTTTCTTAATGTCTATCTATTTGTATTTCTTGAACAATTATCTCGTGTGTGTGTCCAATTATATATTTGAAATGTATGAACAGAGCAGGGTGCCGTGTCTTATATGAACGAGCCATTGTGTCCAAAGGTGCCTTCGCGTATTTATGGACTCGCATGAGATATTATATGAAGGATAGTGAGGTAAATTAAATCAATGTTTTTCAGCTGAGCTGGTGTTAGACTATAATGTGATACACATTTTAAGTTATAATAGATGCCCAGACATACCATTTTGTCTGTGTTTTTGTTTTATAACAGTTGGATGCCGATTGAATTGTTCTAATCCAATCTTTTAACGATAGAGACATTGCCGTTATTTATTTTTTTTGTGTAATATCTTGGTACCATTTTCTAACATTTAAACCGCCTCCTTTTGTTGCTCATTTAGGTGACTCTTGGAAGAGAGACAGAAGACATAAAGGTTGATGTTGATTTGGGAAAAGAAGGGAGGGCAAACAAAATATCTCGTAGACAGGTATTTGCCCGTATCCTCTAGTTTACATTATGAGACTTAAACTACATCTTATTAAAAGCATCTAATGCCCAATATTAGTTGACTTGACTACTTGAGTTACATAAGGCAAGAAACATCTATATCCTGTACAATTGGAGGAGGCTAAATTTATAATTTCTCATTTTCCACATGCACACTTTGATTGGAGGCTCTTTGCTGTGGTTTGTTCTAAGGTAAATGTATTTTTAGTGCCTATTGTTGTTCATACTCCAATTTTCAGCCCTAGTAGGTCTATGCAACCTTGATGACGGTAAAAAAGCATTGATCATGTATTTGTGTTGCTTTCATGCTGACCATAATGTTTGCTCGAATTGTGAAGTCAATTTTATCAAGTTGTATATATTTGGGGTTCAAACAGTTAGCTGTGGATGATTTATGTTCATATAGGGCTTTTTGTTATGGGGCACTTCCAGATATATATTAACCATCAGTGTCATGATTTTATGTTTTCAGTTAGAAAGTGGTGGCTCTAATATTTTTGTTAGTGAGTTGTTATGACTAATTTAAAATACATTTCCTGTTATTATGTCAACTACAGGTTCATATTCATGGAAATGGTCCTCAACTGTAACATACAACTATGCAGCATAACTTTTCTAGCACTTGTTCAGATTATGCTGTTCTACTTAAACTAGTAACTGTTTGCATGTAATTGATAGTAGGCATATGTGATTACATCCTAACCCCCATTGCTTGCATGTGCAGTACCCTAAGAAAACTTATCCTAGGATTATGTTCTACCACATCTGCTTCTTTTTCTCTTTCGCTGTGGACCTTTGTGTTTATATAAATCTATGTCATGCTATGAAAATTAGGCGGTCATCAAGATGGATGAAGCTGGTTCTTTTCATATAAAAAACATTGGGAAATGTTTGATTTTTGTTAATAGTAAGGAAGTACCAAGCTGCAAACGCATCATCTTAAGTTCAGATTCGTTAATTGAGGTACTGATATTTTCCTGTTTCCTTCATTTACCACTCTGATTGAACCAAAAGTAGCAAATTACCCAACCTCATTGTTTACACAATTACTTTGTAACTTCATGATAAAGCAATGATCCCAGTAGTAATTGTTCTGGTCCTGTCTTCTGATACTAGTGTGTTCATATGTTATGAAAATTTGCGTATGTGCATTTATTTTCTTTGAAATTTTAGGTGATATATATGACGTACGGCTGTTCCTAGAACTTGGAATGAGTTGTACTAATAAACTTGGTTGAAATCCTTTATTAGAAAATCTTGACTAGTGGCTTTGTTGTTAAGTGTTACTAGATCCTGGAGTTCATTAGTGAAAATAATTATCATGAAAGGTGGTCGTTGAACTGTATATATTATGCCAGATTGCAAAAAGGATTGTCATTCCATACTTAGCTTTGATGTGCTACACAATTTTAGCACTAGTGCTTATATAAGTTGAACATGTATGATTTGTTTAGGGTACCCCGTACACGCCTTGCACCGTTACTGGCATATGGTGGTATACTCGATCTACAATATATCCTGCAATCATGTCCATGCAAAAAAAAGGATTTATCCTGAGATGTGACTAGTATTATGCTTGACCGAAATGCCTAATACTCAGAAATCAAAATAAAAGTTTACTTGATATAATCACATACATTTCAAATATATAATGGAACAGAGCTTCGTGTGGACATCTCCTGCTTTTTGTGTGTGTGTCCAATTGGCCATCCTAGATGCCATTTTCTTTGAAATCTTTTGATTCATTTAGGATATTTCTGAGCAGTGACTATAACAAAGTCAGTGAAGAATAATCTATATATATCTGACTGAATGCTTGATCCTTACTTTTGACCGTGTGGATATTGTCAGCTGTGTTTTTGTATGAGCTATGATAATGTCTGCTGTATGAACCATTGGAAAAGATTATGTGACCTGCTATGGAAATTCAAATGTTGGGTGACTGCTGTATGGAATAAATGTTGTGTGGCTGTATGGAGAAATATTTATGCTAAATATAATTTTTTTGTACGTTCAGGAAAATAGGTACCGGTTTTTAACAAAAACCGGCACCTATTACGACCAATAGGTATCGGTCTCAAACAAAAACTGGCACTCATTACGACCAATAGGTATCGGTTTCAAACAAAAACCGGCACCTATTACGACTAATACGTGTCGGTTCGAAGGTAGACCCGGTACCTATTAGTCATAATAAGTGCCGGTTTTGTATTGAGAACCGATACCTATTAGTCGTAATAGGTGCCGGTTTTTAATAGTGGCCGGCACTTAATAGGCCGAATAGGCGTCGGTTCTCAATACAAAACCGGTACCTATTGGGCCTAATAGGTGCCGGGTGAAGAACCGGCACCAATGACTTTGGTCATTGGTGCCGATCAATAGGTTTCGGGTACGAAACCGACACCTATTGGGGGTTCCGAACCGTCACCTATTAAGCATTCTGTACTAGGTTTTTCACAAATAATTAAAAAAATTATGAGCATGTTGAATATTAAACAGGGGATTTTATGGTTAAAATCATATATTCTTAACATACATTTTTTACATATACACTATCAAGTGAAACTTTAGAGTTAAAACTACGCATCTATTATTTTGGTTACTCGTTAGTCTCACAAGTCAGCGCATTCTTATAATGTATTTTGGTTGCTCGTTAGCCTCACAAGTCAGCTGGTTTCTATACACGACGCTTCTTAACTAATACTTAGTTATTTAAATTACATTTTTAATGTAATATTTTAACTCGTTGATGATTTCTAAACTCCAATAAAATTCATGATCATAAAATCGATTCTTCCCCAATAATTCCTGCCACCTGTCTCCCGGCAGGAGAGGGAACGCAAAGGACAGTGCTAGTGCTAGCTTGCATAGATGGTGTGACATAACGAGTAGAAAAATTAATTGATACTAGTTTATGAGTTGGGATTGTTTTTATGGTGGTAACTTTTTTTTATGAATGTGTATGTATGATAGTTTAAATTTATAATAAAGATATTTATGTTTTGAGAAGGATAAAGTAATTTAATTAGCCATAGGTGTAGTAGCAAGTTTCTACCACAGCGTTCATGCATGCGTGCCGAGTAGGCATACGTAACATGTACAACGTTGCAGCACCAATCACATATGGCAGCGAGCGTGCAGCAGGCTGCCGGCGACATGACTTCAATTATCTTCTGTTTGCAACATATGGGCCTGATTGGATGCCACCTCCATATGTGTGCTAAAGGTGTGGCCAGCCGTAAAATGCGGCTCGAAAATTGACCCATATATTTTCTTCTCTTAATCTTAATGATATTAATGATATTTGGGTCTGATTCGGATATTAAATATTTAGATGTGATTTTGAAATATTAAATATATACTATATACTAAATTTATTTATAATTTATGATTAATTCACGAGATAAATTTAATAAGTCTAATTATGCTATAATTTGACAAAGTGATACTACAATAAACATTTATTAATCATGAATTAGTTTAATAGATTCGTCTCACGAATTAGCCACCGATTCTGCAATTATTTTTATAATTAGTTTATGTTTAATCTTTAAAATTGATGTTCAATTATCTAATATGATACGAACTAATTTATAGCCATTTATCCAAACAAGCCTGGGATGATCGCCTTCAATCATCATCGACACTACCACTGTTTTCAGTTGGAAAAAAATGATTGTCACACTTCTGACAAATTTAATTTTAGGGAAGAAAGCATACGACAAGTAGGACTAAAAGATAAAAAAGTACGAGGGCCTATCACAGTTGTGATAACAAGCTAAACACTATTCCAAACGACTCATCTAAATCTATCGTGGCAAAATGTGACACCATCGTGGCATTTTCATCTTTGATCCTACATTATTTGCCGGTACTTAAGCAACTGTAAAGTTGGTGGAAGAGATTTTTTTTAACAAACCTGTCATGACCGTGTCAATTTAATTGGATATAGAAGGTGGTACAGAGATATAGTACTATAGACTCTTGAGTGGGTGAGATGAGCATGCGTCATGTCCCAACATCTCAATGGAGAAAAACATATATTTTTCTAAAATAAAGTCATATGGGATGATTTTCTAGAACAAGTCATATAGGATTTTTTTTCTTTTCAAACATATGGAGATCTTGGAGGATTTTAAACCTAGCTCATACTTCCTCCATTATATATTCTAATGCTTTGATTTTTTTGTAAGGTTTTTTTAGGTTTGATCAAATTTTTAGAAAAAAATAGCAACATTTATAACATCAAATTAGCTATCAAATTGGTTTCATTAAATGTAACCTTGAATATATTTGAGAATAGGTATGTTTTGTGATGAAAATGTTGTTGTATTTTTCTATAAGTCTAGTTAAACTTTAAAAAGTTTAAATAAGAAAAAAGTCAAATCAACTTATAATATAAAACTAGAAAAGTGTAAACTTTCCTTCTCTAACTCTCTATTCAAAATCCTTCATTTAATGTTTTTTTAGAATTCTCAAGGATTCAATTAAACATGACAAAGCAATTGCTGTATTTTCTTCATTGTTCCTGTGCTTTTAGATTTCAACATTCAAAAGCAACCTATAGATTCCTAAGAATGTCTTTAGAGCTTATAGGTCGACACGGAAAATCGTTTGCTAATGTATGTGGTGCTGCACGTAGATATGAATGATAGATTGGGCTCAGTGGTTTGACAAATCGTTTTTGGTTATCGTCTCTTTATGGTAAGACGATTATCGCGGTAACCATGTGATTACTGTAAAAACCGTGTGGTTATTGCGGTGTATAACATGATTTCAAAAATCGAAACCGTTACCATATGCCGTCACTACTGCAGAATTGCTTTTTTCGTACGAACCAAAAGTCATCTTTTCATGTGAAAGGCCAGCCCATACGCGCGAGAAGATCTAGGAAAATCAAATTTTCGTGTGCGAGCGGCCTAACCACATGGGAAAAAATCTATTATCCCATGCGAGCGGCTTAAGAGGCCCACACGGGAAGATCTATTATCCCGTGCGGGTCACTTAATATGACCGCACGGGATAATAGATCTTTTCATGCGGTCATATTAAGTGACCCGCACGGGAAGATAGATCCATCCTATATTACATATATAATTATTGAATTATTGAATGATTTAATTAAATCGACGAACATCACAAATTACACAGAAAATAATTTCACATCATCACAATTTTACAATAAATTTCAAATGTATAATTTTACAACAATTTTTACATGTATAATTTTACAACAAATTTTACAATAAAGCGACGGCGGCGGTGGTGGCGGAGGTGGCGGTCGGTGGGACCGGCGGCGGTGGAGGCGGTCGGGTCGGTGAGGAAGGCGGCGACGGTGGCGGTCGGCGAGGCCGATGGCGTGGAGGTGGTCGGGTTAGTGAGAAAGGCGGCGGCGTGCAGCGGCAAGGAGCGCGGCGGCCGCCGCAGGAGGCGGCGGTGGAGGAGGCGGCCACGGTCGGTGGAGGCGGCCGTGGAGGCCGGCAGTGGAGGAGGTGGCCGCGGTCGGTGGAGGCGGCGGTGGAAGGCCGACGGTGGACGAGGTGGCCACGGTCGGTGGAGGCGGTGGTGGAGGCCGACGACGGTGGAGGCGGCGGTGAAGGCCAGCGGCGGAGGAGGCCGGCGGCGATGGAGGCCCTCGGCGGTGGAGGCGGCGAGTCGGTAAGGAAGCCGCAGTGGGATCTAGAAAATTTCGTCGGGAGTTAGAAAATTTTGAAGCCCCCGCGTACACCTATATAGGCGGTGGTGATCATCGCGTGTGGGGGGCTTAAGAGCCCGCATGGAAAGATTTTCGTGCGGGCGGCTTATGCGGCCCGCATGAAAAAGTATCTTTCTGTGCGGGCATTTAAGTCGCTCGTATGCAATAATCTATAAAATTAATTAATTGCATAATGGACTCTTGTGAATGAACCTATAGAAATATTTTATTACATACTTCTATAAGTTTTTTACATAGATTAGACTGCATATATGTTGTTCCAGAGGAATTTCAAATTTTTTGAAGTAATATACTATTTTTTAGCAATTAAATGAATTTTTGTGTGCTTTTCAAAATTAATTTTGAATTGAACTGTAAGTACCCCAAATAAGGTTAAAAAAGAACCAATATATATATATATATATATATATATATATATGCTCCTATATTTGATTGTATCTCATATCCAAGAATTAGAATGAAGAATTCAATGAGTTGCTATAGATAACTAAAACCTTACATCTCTAAATTGGACTAAAATATTGTAATAATATCTAAATTTGGTCAGAAAATTCTATAAATCGACGTGACAACTTAATTTTTGTCCATAACACTATCATAAAAAATTTAATCAGTTTTAATCAAGTAAGACTATATGTTGTTTATAAATGGTTATACCTCTGTTATAGTTTCATCTAAATGAACTCTAAGTTTCAAGTTTATATAACTTATAAGAAGTTATGAACTTGTATACATATCAAATTTGTATATAACCTTAACATTAACTCAATATCACAACATATGAAGTTTGCCACTTGTGTTGTGAAAAATATTTTTTCTATTTTTAAGTAATACCGTAATGGACCCTTGTGAATGAACCTATAGAAATATTGTATTATGTATCCCCATAAATTTTTTACATAGATTAGACTGCGTATAAGTTGTTCTAGAGGAGTTTCAAATTTTTTAAGTAATATACTATTTTTAATAATTAAATAAATTTTTGCATGCTTTTCAAAATTAATTCCAAGTTGAGCTGTGAGTACCCCAAATAAGGTTAAAAAAGAAATAAAAAATATATATGTGCTCCTATATTTGATTTTATCCCGTATGATGGATAATTCAATAGGTTGCTATAGATAATTAAAACCTTACATCTCTAAATTGGTTTACAAAAATATATGGGTCTATCATCACGTGCGACCTACTTAAAGGACCGCACGAGAAAATAGATTATCTCGTGCGGTCGTTTAAATGGACCGTATGGGATATTATCGCGTACGGTCGTTTAAGTGGATTGCATGGGATAATGCAACATTATTGCGTGCGGTCGCTTAAGTGAACCACACGGGATATTATCGCGTGTGGTCGTTTAAGTGGACTGCACGAGATAATGCAACCGGTCCTTAAGGACCGGTTTTTCAGACGCGGCCACTTATGACTCGTCCGAAACCTCACCGAGGCCTCGTCAAAAAAAAATAGTAGTGAGTAACTGTGATAACCACGCGGTTTGACAAACCTTAGGCTCACCCTTGTGATCTTGTGGAGCTAAAAAGACAAGGAAAATAGTTTTTTTCCTAGGTCGATGATTTTTTTCGAACACAAATTCTACAGATCAATCGGTTCAATATGTACATGCAGTGTTCATACATAAAGTCTATATTAGTCCCTTGACTATTAAACCATTTTTTAATAATGAAAATTTTCACCCCTCCAACCAATTGGTTGAGGCCCATTTGATTTATAGAAAAAACATAAAAAATTTGGAGATCCCAATCCTATTGGAAAAATTCCTCCAAAGACATTTAAACAAAAGAGTAAATCCAATCCGTCCCTTTAAAATTTCTATGGAATATATGAACAATTCTATAAAAATTTTAGTAGAAAAAAGGTAGAAGAGCTCAAACCTCTTAAAAAATTTCTTTGAAGGTATCTATCTCATCATATTCCTATATTTTCCTAAGGTATAATCAAACAATCATTTTTTCCTTTTCGTATTTTACAATCATCTATTTTACATTACATTCGTGTTGAAATCCCATGTTTTTTATTTTTCCAATCTTACGTTTTTTTTTATTTTTTTTGTTTTTCCAATCTTACGTTTTAAAGAAGCCCTGTGTGTTTTTTATGGGGCAATGATGTGACATTAAAAGGAATATCAAAACGAAGCAAATAAAATAGAAGAACATGACCCAAGCTACCTCCCTCTTTTCTCCTGATCAATCTGTCCCAACTCCTAGCAACTCACTGGCATCCTCCAGCTTACGCCACGACGGACAGTGATATCTTTAGTGTATCCAAAACCACTTTGAAACTAGCCGAGAACCCGCGCGTTGCCGCGGGCACAATATATATATGTGTGTGTGTATATATATATATATATATATATATATATATGCAAAAATATGAGGTAACAGGAGAAGGTTCCTTCTGATGCATATTAAGCTTCAAGCATCCCGAATAACATCATTGAACACCATCACAATAGTTTTTGGCCATAGTTAATTTACCGAACTTTTAAACGATTACATCAGTTGCAACTACAAGCTGTGTAGCACACATATGCCCGTTGCGCCATTTATAACCATATACAACCGTGTTGAAGGCTCTGATCAATCCACCCAGAACTATTTTGTTATCAGTTGGCCAGCGGATAAACCAAACAAGGCTATATTGCATAAGGATGAAAGTTTCTTAACCAAAGGCCACCACCGAAATGGAACTTCTGTTATTTCCACATTTCCACAGTTCCACGTGCACTGAAAGCAAGTCGATTGTGATGGATTGACAATCCAATTTTAAATTATTAACATAATCTTGACTACCTTGTAAGTGATATTTACATGTATAGTTATGATATGGGTAGTCCATAGGCTAACGTGCCGTTTAACTAAGCTGCCTTTTTTTTTAACTTTGAGGAAACCAAACTGACTTAAAATGGTTAGATTGCGGCAATTTGGTTTTAGAAACGGTTGAAATCAATCTGCAAGAATATAGGAGGATGTGCATATGTAGATGTAGAAATCCTTATTTCAAAAGTAGCTCTACGAATTCAATGGAATAGTTGGTAAACAAACAGTATTGTATGCTTGCAACTAAATGCGTATATGTAAATTAGAAGAATACTATACGCTAGAGCCTAACAAAGGGAACTATTAAGATTGCAGGAATCTAAATGATGAGCCAATAACAGTGTTAAGTATCTTTACGTAAAGTGAACATATGCATTATGACCATTCACTAGATAAACAGCGGGGGATGCACACATGCTATTCATCCTTTTTAAAAATTAATAATTGAGCTATCCCAAAGAAATTAAACAATTGTTAAAATAATTTGAATATAATTTGTGCTCATAATTACAAACGGTGTTACCGCATAAATGTGTTCTTTTCTTCAAAGAGAAGAACTTGGAAGACTCATCATAGTTTACTCCCTTTTCTGATCAGATCTGCACATCAATCTTGTTATTATAAATTTGTGAGCTGTTCAAGAGAGATGAACAAATAGCACAAACAAATGAGAGAATAGAAATGTAGTCCTGTTGTTTAGTGGAACGGTGCAACTTGCGGAACAGATCAGGAAAACCACACTTACTGCTGGTAACATGCTAATTGTTAAGAGTCACAGGAAGGGAGTATTATTGATAAACCTCATATATTGGAAGAAAATGCAGAAATGTTAAAACATATTTAATTAGTATCTTGCTGGTTATTATGAATTGAAGCATCATGGTGATGAACTGTTCATATGGCCTCATTTGCACATATCAGCAGAGTTTGTACTATGCAAAATGAAGAAATGCTAGCATCTTGTGTGTATTCGCACAAATGAAGGCATCCAACAAAAGCACCCGCAAAGCCATCAAACCTACAAAAATAAGGTGTTACGCATGCAGTTCAACAAATATATCACTCACTGGAGACCATGAACCTGACAGTCCATACATATGCCTTGTAAGTAAGCAATCATGACATCATACTACAATAAGCGGTTGCAATCAAGTTCATTTTTGTGCCTCCTAGATTATCTATGAAACAGTAAATTATATTCCAGCTTGAATGCACACTTCATTCTTCTCATTTGTATCGCCATGAAGCCAATTAGGAACCCTGAAGCAGGTAGCAAAAAACTATCATCTTATGTACAACAAAACAGTAGCTAATTATTCCTATGCAAGCACAAATAGAACACGTGCAACCAGACAAGTAGCACAATGATTTTTTATAAGTTCACCTTTCATGGTGCATTGTTTCGTGCCAACTTGCAGGACCTGCACTAACCATAGGTATATGAGCACATGGTACAATTACATAGGAAAATATCCCTCCGTACAGGCAATTTTGTTGTGTGTCAAAAATGAAAATATGTGTTGTAACCACATATGGCTGCTAAACAAATGGAATCCCAGCAGAATATATAAAACTATCATGCATCCCTGAAACAATGGAAAATCATGTATTACGAAAGAAATAGGCAAACTTGATTGTTGTTTGCACTTTAGGCCTTTAGGGCACTGGCAAACTTGATTCTACGGGGTAGCAAACATATCAAAAGAATTCTTTATGGAAATTAGTTGGAATCATACCTGTAGCAATGGGAGAGGAACATTATTGATATCCTAGACCATCATGTATCCTGTGCACCTGCATAGAGAGCAAAGCAAAGCTAATCTGAGCAGTAAAACAGCTACTGCGGGAAGGAAAAGGCATGCAGATGAACAATATGAGGAAAAGAAAAAGAACCTAACTAAGCATCACTACATAAAGAGTAGTAGAGGATGAGTACCAACTGGAGAGGTGGGAGGAGCCGACGAGCAGCAGCACACGCGAAGCGAGGAGATTGCCGTGGATGAGATGGTTGGTGGCGGTGCTGGCCGGTGGCTCCGTGGGAAGACGGCGGCGGCGGTCGGCTCCACGGGGAGGCTGCGGTGCCGCTGGCTCGCGACGACGAAGCGGCATTGGGTCGCCGGCACGTACGGCAAGAAGGCGACAACGCTGGCTGGCTCGGCGACAAGGCAGCTGCAGCGTTAGCCGCTTGCTCCGCGAGAGGACGGCGGCGCTGGCCAGCAGCGAGGATTTTGGGCGGAGGTGGCGAGGATTTTGGCCGGAAGGGGATTGGGGATTTGGGAGCAGGCAGGCCAAACGGGCGGCCCGGCCCAGCACGGTATGGGCATGCCAACGGCATGGCCTGCTAGGACATGGCCTGTTAGACACGGCTTTTATAGGCCGTGTCATGTCAGCCCACGTGTCGTCTTTGGTCCAAGCACGGGTTAAGAGGAGGTCGTGATGTGTCGTGTTGGCATGGACCCAACAAGATTCATTGGTGGAAGGTCGGCCTGGCTGACATTATCTCTCGTCCGAAAAATTAAAAAAGGCACTCATCTGAAAAGTTTAAATAGAAAGATCTGAATTAAAAAATCAGACTTAGAAAAATATTTAAAAAATAAAAAAGAGTAATGACCTTTATTGATGTTTACATGATATATGTTATCTCGTTAAAAATTTTATCATGTAAAAACTCATATTTGAAAAAACCATGATAAAGAAAAGATCCTATAGGTCACTACTTACAAAATAGACAACATCTATTTATTTTGGTCGTTATCTAAATAAAGGTTTTTGAACTAAGCGGCCAATTTTTGGTTGTCAGCAGTGTATTGGGCATGTTCTGCAGCTAGCTCCCAGTCTTTAACGGTTAGTAGCATTTTTATGATTTCGCTGCTCAAACTTGTTCCCTGTCCTCGATAATTCTTTCGTATGGACTGAAGGTCTATTCGAAGGATACCGTAGGTACGGGCACCGTCAACCCATCCCGTGCTTTAAAAGTATAGGATATAACATCTTGTGATCATTCCACCGGCCGAGTACGTTGAAGTCTGATGTTTCATGCTTGATGGTGTCGCTATCTAAATAGTTGAACAACTCTTCGGTGAAACCATGTGGTCTAGCGCCTTCACTTGCTGCTAACGAAGTGCTACCACCACCATGGCTAGAAGATGAGTCACCCCAAATATGTCTCACCGTAATTTTCTCTTACCTGCTGCAGGGGTAGGTGGGGGGGTCTTTGCAAGCGAACTCTCTGAAACTTTAATTCATACTTTCCAAATACCTCATAGAATTTAGTTTTAACATCAAAATAATAGATAAAATAATAAACATTAATAATATCTCCAATGAGTGATAGAATATTGAGAAATCCCTAATAATTTTTTCCTAGGATCAAGAATAAATGCAAAAGCATACAACATGGGGATGTTTTTCTAATATTTAAGATATTTTTTATACTAAAGACAACGGGCATTAAAAGTTTATCATTTTCAAATTTCAAGAATATTATACAAAATTAAATTAGTAGTTGAATAATATACTTGAGATAAAAGAGTACAATCATAAAACGTTTCTAGAAATTGAAACCTTTCAACAACATGCCATGTATGATCAGTCAATATTGGCTGACCGGTGCTATTTCTTGGGCCATATAATATGTATGAAGGAAAACATTAATTAATTCCTAATAAAGTAATACAACCTTTAACAACAAATAAGTGGTATTCCATCGATGTTTCGCATCGGTTAAAAACTTACGTGTGGGATTACCCCATGCACAAGAATACCTTTTCCATTATGCAATTCGTGGGTTTGAAGCAGTTAACCATGTGATTGCTTGACGAACGGTGTCGATGTATACATTCACTCTCTTAAATCCAAATTTAATAATTAGATTAATGAATATGACATGAACAACGCTGATGCAGAAGAAATGATTCGGCATAAATATAAAATAATTGCTGCAGAATTTCCATGACCCTACAATTTGCACATGTATTATCTAGAGTTACAACAAAGATTTTATCTGCAAGATTATACTCATTAATAACCTCTCGAATTATCTCTGCTATATTTTCACTAGTATATGCAACATTAATTAACCTTAATCCAAGAACTCTTTTTTTCATTTGCCAGTTGTCGATGTCGTAGATCGACACACAAGGATCCTGGGACCCCTTTTTTGGTTCGGCACGGGGAGCGGTGTACCCTGGTTTAAACTCGCAGAAAAAATAAAGTAATGCAGATGTTATACAGGTTCGGGCCACCAGCGCGGTGTAATACCCTACTCCTGTTTGTGTGTAATATGTGGGACAAGTTACCAAGAACAAAAGGGGGGCGTTCCTCTCTTTTGGGCTCAGCAGTGGACGAGAGAACGCTCAGGGCTAGCTGATGCCCTGGAAGCTGGTCTGCTGGCCAGCTAACCTTGAGTGTATGGTCAATCTTCTAGCCCAAGAGGCGGAACCTCCTGTTCTATATGAAGAAGCTGAACCTATTCTATGAGGGACTTGGGTCTCCCTTTATAGCATAAGGGAACACCACAGTAGTCCTAGCTTTTTCCTCTTCTATTCCATGTGGGGGAGTAGTTTTTATCTTGTCTTGCCGAAGAAGCCATTCCATTCCTACTCCTTCCTGTTTGCTGCGTCATGGAAAGCGGAAAAAGGGGGCGGCCGTCGTGGTAGCCATGCCGCTGACGCGAGGATGGCCTGCCTACCTACCCCGACGGGACCCACCGGTCAGCGGCCCATTCCACGGGTAGACTCTAGCACCGCCCCGTCTATGCGCGCGCCTTATCTCTCCCACGCGGCCGCCCAACGCATTAAATGCGACTGGACAGGACGTGTGGGAGGCGTGCGCGGAGTGGGTGCGCGGCCACGCCGCGGTCTTAGTCAAAGACTTTTAGCCCTCTTTGCCTCGTGATAGACAAAAAGGGGGTGATGATGGGAGCAACTGACAGCCACGCCTCACATCGCATTGAATGCGGCGGGGCAGGCCCTCAGCTCCCCTCCTTTTGAGCATTAAAAGGGATGGTTGGTATTTGGACTCGCCCCTCTCTCAGAGAGGTGCGGGATGATGGATGGGGTCCGGGTGATCCCGGACCCTGCCGACCCGGGGTCCGGGTGATCCCGGACCCCGCCGTTTAGGAATACGGTGGCCTCCGGGCAGCCTCCGGGCCAGCCCCTCCTGGGGCGGGCACGTGGCCGCCCGTGGCCGAGACTCGCCTAAGCCTTTCAGGGCATAACTTTGACACTCTTTTGACGGGCGAGGGTGCCTTCTCTTTTCTCAGATGTCATGCTTCTGACATACCCCCGGGCCCATACCACCGACAGTAGCCCCCGGCGTTGACTGGGGCCGAGTCAGGTTCGGGCGCGGTTGACGCCATTTTTTGAGTGTGTGGGCCCGGGTGCTGGATGCTTTTCTGTTACAGCGGGCGCTGGCACGCAACGACTGGTGATGCACCAGGCCAAGTTTTCCTTAAGACGGGGGGCGAGTTTATTTGGGCCATGCGCGCGGGGGCCCATCCAAACCGCCTGACACTCTCCGTCCCGTGTAGTGCGCCTGGCGGGCGCGGAATCCCAGGCGGCACGAAATCCGAATGGCGTGGGAACCCAAGGGGATGCGAAAATCGAATGGGCGTGGAGACGAGGGGGCACTTCGTTGTCATTCGCCCTTCGTCTACCTAGCGCCTCCTGCCCCTTCTCCTTCTTTCGCCTTCAGCTTCCCTTTTCGCACTTCTGCATCCACCCTCGCGATGGGCCGCGATTCGCCCCTGGAGCCGAGAAGCGTGCTTCCCAAATCTTTGGTTCGCACCGCGGAGGCCCGCAGTCTTTTCAAAAAGTTCCTTCCGTGCGGCACGTGCAGCGGCGGCGATATCCCAGAGGAGAGGCCCCCCACGAAGATGGTGTTCTTCGCCTCCTTCGCCATGGTCGGGCTGGTGCCGCCCTTCTCCCGCTTCTTCCTCGACGTCCTGGAGTTCTACGACCTCCGGCTGCACCACCTCACCCCCAACGTCGTCTTCTATCTCGCCGTGTTCGCCCACACCTGCGAGATGTTCGTGGGGGTGAGGCCCTCTCTTCACCTCTTCCAGCAATTCTTCCGGGTATGCCGGGTTGGCTCCCCCGGCGCAGTCGGGTACGTGGCGATCCAGCCACGGAACGACAGGGCGGTCGGAATTCCCTTCATCGACATCCATCCCCACTCCGGTGGGAGAACCGGAGGGCGTTCGGTTCTACACCGGCCTAGGCGACCACCCCGACTCTCCCCGCCGACGGGGATCCCGGTGAACCGCAGGAACCGGGGCGTGCCCGCGAGCCGGGAGGGAGCCGAATGGGGTGCTGGACCGGATCAGCTATCTTCCGGCGGGGGGGCCTGTCCAGCCACGCGGTCTTCCGCGACTTCCAGATGAGGCGCATTGCGCCACTGCAGGAAAGGCCGCGCCCCGCCTACATGTATACGGGCTCCAACGACGACATGCGAACCTACGTGGGCGCCGCCTTCGACCGGGACGAGAGGGATCTCGGGACCACAGGTTCACCGCACCCTCGGCGTCACGGAGATGGACCTGATGCAGCTCCCGCCTGGGCTGGTGCCGCTGTGCCAGGACTCAGCGCGCTCGGAGATCCTGCACCTGCTGCAGGTGGTGGGGGATGGTGTGGGCTCGTCGTCAACCGCACCGGCGGCTGCACCGGAGGCTGCTCTGAGGGGCGGGGGCGGTGACGACGACACCGACGCCGACGACCACATCCCAAATGGGCAAGCGAACCGCCGGGCCGGCCGAAGTGACCCGAGGGCCCCGGACCCTAAGGGAAAGAGGAAGAGGCCGAAGAGGACCCCTCTCCTCCCCCATCTCCACCTCGTGGTGGCGGAGCGTAGCGCACCGCACCCCCCCCCCCCCGCAGACCAGGGGGCTCGCGGGCGACGGGCCCATCCCCGGGGGCCACTACGCCGAGGGCCAGGCCGGCCACAACGGCGGCGACAACGACGGCGGGGAAGGCTCGGGGTGCATCCCCGGTGAGTATGCCGGCAGCGGCGGAGGCCCAGGGCACATCTCCGGCGATTACGCCGGCGACGGCGGCGGGAGAGGCCCGGGGCGCATCTCCGGCGAGTACGCCGGCGGCGGCGGGGTCCGTCCGCGGGACCCCAGCATCAGGGGACGCGGCGAGCAAGAGCCCGAAGAGTCCTCCGGCCACCCCGCGAAGAAGAAGCGGGCCATCTTGGGGATCTCCGGGACTTCAACCCCGCCTGCAGTACGCCTTGCCGATACGTGGGATGCCCATCGGGGTCTTACCCTTTTGTCTTTGTTTCATGATTCCTTGTTGTGTTTTTGTTTTGCTTTCAGCGAGCACAGCATTTTCGCCCAAGGGTCGTACCTAAGGGCGGTTCTGCCTCGGGCTCGGGGGAGGGCGCACAGGAGAGGCCCGGGGCGCCCGAACCTCCTAGGTCCGGCCGCCCCCGCGGCCTCGGCCCGGATCCGTGCGATCGGGAGGGGCCCACCCAAAGGCCGGAGCACCGGCCGCCCACGAGGGGCAAGCCGCGGGCGGTGCCGGCACGAGGGGCGGCGGGGCGGCGGAGAGCAACCTCGGGGTCCCCTCCGTGGCAACCATCGCCTCCGCCACAGCAGCCCTCGCCCGCACCGCACTCAGCGGCGCCATCGCTCCGTCGGCTACCGTTAATCCTGCCGACGCAGGCCTGCCGCGAGCCCCCAAGGCAAGAGGCGGGCAGCGCCGGCCACAGGGGGTCTTCGGCGGCTCGGCCGGCGCAGCGGCCGATCCCGGGCCGAGCTCCGACTCCGAGTCTGGGGGCGCCCGGTCCGGGTTCGTGGCCGCCTTGGACACAGAGCCTCTCGTCCGGTCGCAGGAGCGGGCGAGAGACGTCGTCTCCAGGGCACTGGAGGAGGCCAACGCTATCTCCCTGGAGGGGCTTCGGGCCCAGGTGCAGGCCTTGGCCACCAGGGAGGTTGAGGTGGCGCGGCGGGAGGCCGAGTGCGAGGAGGGTCGTCAGGAGCTGGCGGCCACGGCGAGGGTGGAGGGCCTCATCCGCAGACGGGAGCTGGCGGAGATCGAGCGGCGCCAGGAGGAGCTCAACCAAGTGTTTGAGGACACCGTCGCTGAGCGGCACGCCGCTGACCTCCGCGAGCAGGTTGCCGCCGCCGCTGAGGAGAGGGTGCACACCACCGCCGAGCAGTTCCTCTGCGACCTCAGGGAGCGCGCCCAGGGCCTCGACGAGCGCGAGCGCACCCTGTGCGACGCTGAGGTCGCCGTCGCCGGCACCGACGCTAACCTCCAGGCCCACGAGGCCGGCCTGGCGGAGCGGGAGAGGGCCCTTGAGGCAGCGTGGCGGGCAGTCGAGAGCCGGGAGGCCGCCATCGCTAGGGCCGAGGAAGACTCCGCCGCACGGGAGGCCTACGTGCTGGCCCAGGAGAAGGCCATCGCCGAGCGCGAGGTCGCCGTGGGGGGGCGAGAGGCGGCGGTGCTGGAAGCCCAGGAGGAGGCCTCTCGATGCCTAAAGGGCGTGTGGGACCGCCAGCAGCTGCTTGTCGCCGCCTCAGGCCGTCGGCAGGACGAGCTGGAGCGCTGGGAGTAGGAGCTGGCCACCCGGGAGCAGATGGTCATGGACGCGCAGGCGCAGCTGCGGGGGCCGAGGCCAGAACTGGAGGAGGCGGCCGCAGGATTGCGGAGCTGGAGCGCGTCTTGCGCCTGGGGGTCCAGGGCCTGGCCTCGTCCGTCGGGCGCCTTCGGGACGCGGCTCGCGGGGTGGGGGTCAACCGTGCCTCCCCAGCGTCCCTACCTTGGGGGGATTGGCCACACACATTGACTATCTGGCCGCGGGGATACAGAGGGTGCCGGAGGAGGTCGACGACGTGGTGGAGGAGTCATCATATGACTTATCCCGTCAGGTCGCGTCGCTTATCTTGGCAAGTTACCAAGCCCGCGACCCCGACTTCGATCCCTACATCCCCACCGAGGACTTCCCCGAAGGCACCGAGGAGGCCGCCCGCCACCGCGTCCAAGACGCCGTTGACTCCATCATGATGGGCTTCGACGGCACCTCGGCGGCCTTCCAGCTCGCCCTCCGCAAGGACTCGCCGGATGCAGACTCCGCGGCAGATGCTCCCAGCGACCCACCGGCCACTTAGGGCCCTCTTGCTTCGGCTTGTATCTGTATTTATGTAAAAAGATATTGTAGCATTGTTTATAAAGTTAGCGAACTTGCCTTTACTATGCTGAACTTGCGTTGTAACAGCTCATCGTGGCTGCTTTTGGTGATTCATGTATGTGTATGTTGGGAGCCCCCGGCCAACTTAGCGCGCACGTAGTGGCGGTTGGTTGGCCCGAGCCCCTGTATGTTTGCTTTTCTGCAATTGATAGTTCAAGACTTAGTTATTGCGATAATGCGATAGTGTTGTTCTCCCCCGTGTTTTGTCCCATGCCGTTGGGGGGCTGTTCCGGGTTCGGGCAGCATGCACTGGCCGTTGGCTGGTGCCTTTGTCAGGGTTCCGGGTAGGGCGAAGGCATAAAAAGGCCAGCGAGGGCAGCGGCAACGGGGGGCCGGGACAGGCGTGTTAGTTCGCACCCGAACCCCCAAGCGTTGACTGCCCCCAGGCGTGGTAGTATGCAGCATCGCTGTACCCTCGATACCCTTAGGGCTCTCAGGCTAAGGCGGGCAAGGCCAAGGAACTATTGAAAAGCCACCTCCGCAGCGCATGCTCGAGCACATGGGGAAAAACACACTGCAACAGGTATTCTGTAAGGGAAACATGTGGGATTAATAGCAAACTTATTGTTCATGCCACCGGAGGCAGTGGATGAACTTCCATGCATGTTTCAGCGCACCATGCGGCTTATGGGTAGAACCTGCGCAGGTGGGAAATATTCCACGGGTTCGGCAACGGAGTGCCATCCTCTGTGGCTAGGCGAACTACTCCCGGACGTGGGGTGCCGATAACCTTGTATGGCCCCTCCCACATCGGGGATAACTTGCTTAGTCATGCACACGTTTGCACACGGCGCAAGACGAGATCATTGACTTGCAGCGCTCGGGGGCTGACTTTGCTTTGATGGTAGCGGCGGAGGCTCTGTTGGTGGCGGGCCGCGCGAAGCGCTGCTCGGAGCCGCCTTTCCTCCAGGTAATCCAGATCGTCATGACACATTTGCTCTTGATCCGCTTCGGTGTATAATGTGGCTCGGGGCGATCCCAGGGTGAGCTCGGAGGGCAAGACCGCCTCGGCTCCATACACCAAGAAGAAAGGTGTTTCCCCGGTGGTGCGGCTCGGGGCTGTTCGATTGGCCCAAAGGACCGCAGGCAGCTCATCAGTCCACGAGTCCCCATGCTTTTTGAGCACATTGTAGGTCTTGGTCTTGAGGCCCTTTAGTATTTCTGCATTTGCACGCTCGACCTGACCGTTGCTTTGGGGGTGGGCGGGCGAGGCAAAACAGAGCTTGATGCCCATGTCGTAGCAATACTCGCCGAACAGCTCACTCGTGAACCGGGTGCCGTTGTCGGTGATGAGCCCGTTGGGGACCCCGAACCTTGCCGTGATGCCTCTCATGAACCGCACGCCGAATGTTTGTCGATGACACTGACTGGGTAGGCCTCTGGCCACTTGGTGAATTTGTCGATGGCGACATACAGGAACTTGCATCCGCCCCGCGCCTGCTTGAACGGGCCCAGGATGTCCAGCCCCCAGACCGCAAATGGCCATGAGAGCGGGATGGTTTGAAGGGCCTGTGCCGGCAGGTGCGTCTGCTTGGCGTGGAATTGACATGCTCGGCACCGCCGCACGAGGTCTGTTGCATCCTCCAGCGCGGTGGGCCAATAAAATCCCAGGCGGAATGCTTTTCCCACCAAGGTTCGGGAGGCCGAGTGCGCCCCGCATTCGCCTTCATGGATCTCGGCTAGGAGCTCGAGACCCTGTTCCCGAGCAATGCACTTCATGAGCACTCCATTGGCGCCGCGTCGGTAGAGTGTCCCTTCTACCAACACGTACTTCTTGAAGGTCTGGGCGCTGCGTTCGCTTTCCTCGCGTTGCTCGGGCAATGACGCGTCTTGTAGGTATGCTCGGATTTCCGAAATCCAAGCCACCTGGCGCGTGATGTCGGTCCCGGCGGGGCCAGGCTGTGGCTGGTCCATCGGGTCCGGGGCGTCGGGACCGGCCGATTCCTGCCTCTGGGGTGGTTCGGGGTGCGCCGAAGGCTTTGTGAGACTTTCTTCAAATGTGCCTGGCGGGGCTGGGGCTCGCGTGGACGCGATCCTGGATAGCTCGTTCGCCAGGGAGTTATCTCTTCTGGGAATATGGCGTAGCTCGAGGCCATCGAAAATGGCGCTCCATACGCCGTACTTCCTTGACATAGGCTTCCATTTGGAGGTTGGTGCATTGATATTCCTTAGAAACCTGGTTTACAACCAGTTGGGAATCTCTGAGGACCAGCAGATGGCGGATGCCCACACCTGCTGCCGCTCGCAACCCCGCCAGAAGACCCTCATACTCGGCCATGTTGTTGGTTTCCCGGAAATTGATCCGGACGATGTACCAAAGCACGTCGCCCGTTGGGGAAGTTAGCACCACGCCTGCTCCGGCTCCGTGCAAGGTGAGTGAACCGTCAAAGTTCACCACCCAGTGCGCGGCTCCTTGGTCGCGATCCCCGCACTCTCGGGTTCCCAGGGTGGATCGCTCCGCCGTTGGCGTCCACTCCGCCACGAAATCAGCCAAGGCTTGGCTCTTGATTGCGTGCCGGGCTTCGAAGTGCGGTCAATTCCGACAACTCGATGGCCCATTTGACTACCCGTCCCGTGCCCTCTCGGTTATGCAGGATTTGTCCGAGAGGGTAGGATGTGACCACCGTTACCCGGTGCGCCTGGAAATAATGACACAGCTTCCTGGAGGCCATAAGTAGGGCGTATAGCATTTTCTAGGCCTGCAGGTAACGTGTCTTCGCGTCCCGTAGCGCCTCGCTGACAAAGTAGATCGGCCGCTGCACCTTGGTGCGGGCCTTGGCTACCTTGTTAGGGGTGACTGGTTCGGGTACACCGGGGCGGATTACCTCGGTGTCCGGGGCTTTCGAGCCGTCGCCTCCACCGGGGCCCTCAGGGCCGCTCCGGGTGGAGGGGGCTTCGGGAGCCCCCGGACTAGGGGGCCGGGCGGCTCCCTGAAGCTCGGGGCCAAAGGCCTCCTCCGAGTTCGGGCGCTTCCTCGGCCGACTCCGTTCCGGGACTTCCTGCCGCGGGTGCTCCGGGGCGGGTCATCTCGGTGTCCAGGGCTATCGGGCCATCGCTTCCCCCGGGGCCCTTGGGGCCACTCTGGGTGGAGGGGGCCTCGGGAGTTCCTGGACTAGGGGGCCGGGCGGCTCCCTGAGGCTCGGGGAGCCAAGGGCCACCTCCGGGCTCGAGCGCTTTCTCGGCCAGCTCCGTTCCGAGGTCTCCTGCCTTCGGGTTTGACTGGGTTGGGGCGACTGAGAGCCTAGCTCGTCGTCGCGCTCCACAACCAAGGCCGCGCTAATCACTTGGGGGGTCGCCGCCAAATATAAAAGAAGGGACTCCCCTTCTCAGGGGGCCACCAGCACGGGCGGCGAGGAGAGGTAGCGCTTGAGCTCGCTCAAGGCTTCCTCTGCTTCGTCCGTCCAAGTGAAGGGGCCAGTTCGTTTTAACAACTTAAATAGAGGAAGCGCCCGCTCTCCTAGTCTGGATATGAAACGACTCAGAGCGGCTATGCAGCCAGTGAGTCTCTGCACGTCCTTGAGTTTCCTAGGGGGGCGCATCTCCTCTATTGCCCTTATTTTAGCAGGGTTGGCCTCGATGCCTCGGGCAGAGACCAAGAACCCTAACAGTTTGCCTGCCGGTACCCCGAACACGCATTTTTCCGGGTTCAGCTTCATGCGGGAGGACCAGAGGTTATTGAACGTCTCAGCCAAATCTGGGAGCAAGGTTCTTTGATCCCGAGATTTGACTACGAGGTCATCGACGTATGCCTCAATATTGCGCCCTATTTGGTCTTTCAACGTGATGCGGACACCGCGTTGAAAAGTAGACATGGCATTTTTTAAACCAAAGGGCATAGACATGTAGCAAAAAGTACCCACAGGAGTGATAAATGAAGTTTTCTCCTCATCCTCTACAGCCATGCGAAATTGATGATAGCCAGAATACGCATCTAGGAAGCATAAAAGGTCGCACCCCACAGTGGAGTCGACTATCTGGTCTATTCGGGGTAGAGGATAGGGGTCTTTGGGACATGCCTTGTTGAGGTCGGTGTAGTCGATGCACATGCGCAGCTTGTGGTTGGCCTTCGGGACGACCACCGGGTTTGCCAACCACTCTGGATGCAGCACCTCCCGGATGAAGCCGGCCTCCTAGAGCCGTGCCACCTCTTCTCGGATGAACGCCTGCCGCTCCGGGGCCTGTCGCCTCACCTTTTGCCGGACCGGGCGTGCGTCCGGCCGTACTACAAGTCGAAGCTCGATCACCTCCCTGGGGACTCCGGGCATATCCGACGGCTTCCAAGCAAACACGTCGGTGTTCGCCCGCAGGAAGGAGACGAGCACGTCTTCCTATTTGGGGTCCAAGCCGCCACCAATGTTGGCGGTCTTGGACGGGTCGTCACCTAAACGGATAGACTTAATCACCACCTCATCGGCAGAGGTGATGCGCTGCTTCGGGGCCCGGGAACCTGACGTCTCCCCTTGGGGACCCTCGGGTTCGACGCGGTCGGCCGCCATGACGTCGTCGACGCGCACTTCCGCGCAATCCAGCGCGGTTTTAACGTCAGCGTGGATGGTGATGGGCCTCCGGGGCCCAGCATCTTGAGCTGGCGGTAGGCATAATGGGTAGCCGCCATGAACTTCACCAACGCCGGCCTCCCAAGCACGGCGTTGTAGGGCAGATTGAGATCCGCCACATCGAAGTTGATCCTCTCGGTGCGGAAATTAGTGGGGGCCCCAAAGGTGACCGGCAGAGCGATCTGCCCAAGGGGCCACACCTTTCCGGGCGTCACCCCAATGATGGGGTGAGAGGGCCCGAGCACCATTCCCGGGGCCTTGATTGCATCAAAGACCTTCGGGGATAGTACGTTGAGGGCCGCACCTCCGTCAATTAAGACTCGGGCGACCTTGACGTTGCAGATGGTGGGGGAGGTCACGAGGGCCAAGTGGCCGCTACGTGCAATGCTCCCTGGGTGGTCGGTCTGGTCAAAGGTGATGGGCACCTCTGCCCAGCGTGACCTCCGGGCCGCCTCGTGAGACGGCACGGCTGCGAGGAACTCGCGCCTCATGGACTTGAAGCTCCAGCGGGATACTTGGGCGCCCGCACTGCCGTCGATGGTGGCGACGACATGCTGGGGATCCTGGTATCCCAGGTTGTTGTCGTCGTCCCCGGCGGGGGCCGCATCCCTGGCCTCCTCTCGCCGGTTGTTCGGGCGCTCCGCCGGTGCCTTGCCCTTGCGGCGGATCTCCTTCTCGTTCTTCCTCCTCTCCTGCTCATACTTCTGCACCCGCTCGGCCAGATTCTTGACCGAACGGCACTCGGAGAGGTCGTGGTGGGAGGTTTGCTGCACCATACACCATTTGTCTCCAGCCCGGCCCTGGGGGCGGAGGTCAGGGGACCGCCTGCAGTTACCCGCGGGCTTGCCCTTCCTCGAAGGCTTCTCGGCCCCGTCGGTGGCGAGGACGTGGCCCTCCTCACCATCGCGCGATGGCCGGTGCTTCCGTCGCCGTTCGCGTCGCTCTTCACGGGACGCGGAGGGGGTAGCGCCGATGGAGGCCGGGGTAGGATTCCTAGGATTCCAAACCCGAGCCTCCTCCTTGTGGGCCACCCGGTCTGCGAGCTCGAAGAGCTCCGTGGTAGTCCGGGGGGCCTTGGATTCGATCTTCTCCAACATAACATCGTGGCATACGCCACTCCGGAAGGCGAAGATCACTGCATGGTCAGCGATGGAGGGTATGGTGTTGCGTACCTGGCAAGCTGAATGTATTTGCGCAGGGACTCGTCCTCCCCTCGTCGGACCATGTGAAGGTCTGCCTCCACTCCCGGGCGCGGGTACGTGCCCCGAAAGTGGAGGTGAATCGGCGGCACAGTCGTCCCAAGAAGCGGCCGACCGGCGGCAGATTCATCGGCCAGAGCGGGGCTGGCCCTTGAGCGCCATAGGGAAGAAGTTGGCCATGACATGCTCGTCTCCTCCGGCAGCCTCAATGGCTGTGGTGTAGATCTGAAGGAACCCGGTAGGGTTAACCGAGCCGTCGTATTTCTTCGTAAGGGCCGGCCTAAACTTGTTAGGCCAGCGCATGTTACGGAGGTTGGCAACGAAGGCCTGGCAGCCATTGCCAGCCAGAGGGGGCGACAGTGGCTACGGGGCCTCGTTGGGCATTGCGGAGCCCCCTGCTCGCGGCTGGGCCATCACGGCCGCTCGCCGCCCTTCGAGGGGCTCCATTTGCAGGAGGGCCGCTGCGGCCGCTCGCCGTGAGGTGGCGCCTCCCGACGAGGAGGCGCAGTCCGGCGCCCGCCCTAAGCGGCGCTCGTCTCAGCGCTGCTCGATGCGGAGGTGGGCGTCACGCCCTGCATACAGCAGGTCCCGGGGCGGTTCCGGTTGGGCTGCCGCCGAGGGGCTCTCCTCTGCCCTTGCGGCAGCTGCTGCCCTTCTAGCCCGTCGCCGGGAGGAAGAGCTTACCGCGG
Source organism: Oryza australiensis (assembly GCA_019925245.2). Taxonomy (NCBI): domain Eukaryota; kingdom Viridiplantae; phylum Streptophyta; class Magnoliopsida; order Poales; family Poaceae; genus Oryza; species Oryza australiensis. Next base: position 1,044,396 of record JAIFGZ020000260.1, on the reverse strand, counting down.
TGTGTGAACCGTGGGGTTGGCGGCTGGAGGAAGCGAGGTCGGCGGCCAGCTGGCGCTGGGTCGTGCCTACGACCTTCGCCACGTCGTCGAACCACCTCCTGGTGTTGGACCCCTCTCCAGGGGTGACCGGGGGGTGGCGCAAAAGAGCTTCTGCCGCCTGCAGGGCACCCTCAGGAGTGCCAAACTCCAGGCGGCGATGGACGCCGCCTCGGTGGAGCTCGCTGGTACGCCCGCTAGGGCGTGGTCTGGGTCTCACAGGAGCGTTGTCAGCCCTGCGGGATGCATGGGCCCCTCCGCCCTCAACCGCTGCCTCAGCGGGGGGCAGAGGGGATGGCGCGGGCGCAGCTGCCACCGTCGCCACCAGCGGTGGTGAGGGAGACGAAGATCCTTCCCCCCTCGAGCGGAGGTGGCGAAAGTTGGGGCTGTGCTTGCCCGCATCAACCTCTTCCGCTGCCTCGTTGACCAGGCCACGCTCGCGCGTAGCGAGTGAGCCTGACGCAGAGCGTAGGACACGACCGTGGACCATGGCGGGGTCGGCGAGGGAGGATTCCCGCCAGAAAATGGGAGGAAAACGGGAGTTTAAACCAAAACACAGTGCGCTCCCCTACCTGGCGCGCCAGCTGTCGATGTCGTAGATCGACACGCAAGGATCCTGGGGACCCCCTTTTTGGTTCGACACGGGGAGCGGTGTAACCTGGTTTAAACTCGCAGAAAAAATGAAGTAATGCAGATGAGGCGGGGGTTTAAACTCGCAGAAAAACGCTCAGGGCTAGCTGATGCCCTGGAAGCTGGTTTGCTGGCCAGCTAACCTTGTGTGTATGGTCAATCTCCTAGCCCAAGTGGCGGAACCTCTTCTTCTATATGAAGAAGTTGAACCTGTTCTATGAGGGACTTGGGTCTCCTTTTATAGCATAAGGGAACACCACAGTAGTCCTAGCTTTTTCCTCTTCTATTCCACGTGGGGGAGTAGTTTCTATCTTGTCTTGCCAAAGAAGCCATGCCATTCCTACTCCTTCATGTTTGCTGCGTCATGGAAAGCGGAAAAAGGGGGCGGCCGTCGTGGTAGCCATGCCGCTGACACGAGGATGGCCTGCCTACCTACCCCGACAGGACCCACCGGTCAGCGGCCCATTCCACGGGTAGACTCTGGCACCGCCCCGTCTACGCGCGCGCCTTCTCTCTCCCACGCGGTTGCCCAACGCATTAAATGCGACTGGACAGGGCGTGTGGGAGGCGTTCGCGGAGTGGGTGCGCGGCCATGCCGCGGTCTTAGTCAAAGACTTTTAGCCCCCTTTGCCTCGTGATAGGCAAAAAGGGGGTGATGATGGGAGCAACTGACAGCCGCACCTCACATCGCATTGAATGCAGCGGGGCAGGCGCTCAGCTCCCCTCCTTTTGAGCATTAAAAGGGATGGTTGGTAGTTGGACTCGCCCCTCTCTCAGAGAGGTGCGGGATGATGGATGGGGTCCGGGTGATCCCGGACCCTGCCGACCGGGGGTCCGGGTGATCTCGGACCCCGCCGTTTAGGAATACAGTGGCCTCCGGGCAGCCTCCGGGCAGCCTCCGGGCCAACCCCTCCTGGGGCGGGCACGTGGCCGCCCGTGGCCGAGACTCGCCTAAGCCTTTCAGGGCATAACTTTGACGCTCTTTTGACGGGCGAGGGTGCCTTCCCTTTTCTCAGATGTCATGCTTCTGACATACCACCGGGCCCATATCACCGACACCCGTCATCATTAGTGAAATGTATAACTACACTAAGCTAATCATCTTTAGCACTACTACTCTATTTGTTTGAGGTGACAGTAACAGAAAATATAAATGTACTAAATAATTCCTTTAGTGATTCACAACCTTTGTCATAGACATTTTTCAAATCACGGGTTGTGGTTTGTCTACTAACAGCTTTAAACCTAGGATTATAGAAGTTTGGATGTAATTTTCAAATGCAGCACTTTCACCAAAGTTCAAGGGTAAATCTTGTCTAGCAATTAAACGGACAAAAGATTCTCGAACTACCATAGGATCGTTCTCCCATGTATGTATCGTACCATCAGGATTTAGTAGTAGTTGCTGCTGGCGTAGTTGAATTCCTTGCTTCTTTGCATAAGCCTTACCATGTCGTCTCAAGTGTCCTGTTCCACCAGATGATGTTGTAGATAATTTATTTCTACATATTCTACATCTCACGAATGTTACCTGCCTTCCGTCAGGCCCTGGCACGACCACCTCATCGAAATGTTGTCAAACACCAAAAGTTTTTGATCTCTTTGAGCCAGTGTTCATTGATGCACTCCCGCTCATAGTGTCGGATCCTTCTGAACCCGTCGGTACCTCCACAACTGGTGGTATTGGAGTCGATCCGATGGCATCATACCCACCAGTTAGGAATGACTCTGACAGGTAATTAGGGTTAAAATGACCTAACATGAACGACGGATAGTTCGGATCGTCCATTCTGAGATGTTAAAACAACATGAACAAATTTCAGAATATTTATTCATATAACATAAAATACAAATAATACATAAATATGAATATATGACGTACTTCTTCTTACCACATTGGCTTTACACCTCTGGTATGCACTATTTTTAACTCAGAAATTATTTTTGATTTTAGACAAAATTTTCTCAAATTTTGTCTAAAATCAAAAAATAAGTCATCAAAAAAGCACAAGAGAGCACAAAATGAGATGAGATGTTTGGATGAGGAAGAATGCTGGTGTGGGGTGCCCTATTTATAGGAAAAAACATATTTTTGGAGATTTTTTCCTTTTTTTTCACGCTGCAACGGCTACCTTTAAAAAATGGGGACACATGTCGCGCTATGATTGGTCAGTGCTGTAGCTACAATGCAGCCGCCGTCCGCCCGCCCCCGTGCCATCCCGCCACGCGTCACGCCTCGGTTGTCCGTGCTCGCCCACCAGGCCGTGCCGGCTCGCTACAGGTTCGTGTTGTGTCGTGCCAGCTCATGGGCTGCTGCGTTGGCCCAGGCATGGCACAGTCCACAAAGCGACGTGCCGTGCCGAGCTATAGTACATCATGCTTGAACTGGCCCGGCTAGACACGGCCCGTTTGGCCAGCTCTAGGGAGCAGCACGAGTGGGGAATGAGATCGAGAAAAAATATTTTTTCTTCGTTTATCGATATAAATCCTGACTTTCATGTTAATATCGGTATCTTTTTGAGTTCCTGCCTTCGCTGCACATCCTTTCCCCGTGTTATTTAAAAGAAAATACTGACTTTGGGTGTGAAATCTTGCATATAAGTAGCACGTAACTTCACAAAATAGGTGGTGTTTGTTTCTATGAAAGATAAAGATAAAATTAAGAAAAAAACATGAAAGTGATTAGACATAATTAATTGAGTTTAATTATTACAAATTTTAAAAATAAATTTATCTGATATTTTTAAACAAAATGCAAGTAAAATCGTATGTGTTCATTTGTAATGAAGATAGGGCACGAGTAAGATGAAAGAAATTAACGCATAATTAATTAAGTTTTAATTATTATAAATTATTTATTTGATATTTTAAAAAGAACTGTACATGAAATGTTTTTTCATATGAAATATACTCTGTTTAATTTAAAAACGTACTAGTAAAAACAAATTTATATGTCAATCAAAAGAACGGAGCCACAGCCGATGATTTTCAATGCGAACTTGGCTATGTGCGAAGTGGTGTCGAACAAGGAGAGACAAATGATAGCCGATGATTTTCATCAAATGGAGTGTTGAGATTGAAAGCTTGCACTGGCTGCACCACCACCTGCTGGTCTGCTTGGCCACAAGCATTGTTGACCAGACAGGGCAATACGTGGCTGCACAACAAAATTAATAGAAGAGGGAAGAATACCATTGCTGGAGATAAGCTTTGGCGGTGGGGCCCACAACCGGAGTGCAACTGCAAACAGAAGGATACCGATTACTGTACGTGGAAGAAACCCCAATGCAAGCTTAGCTTTGGATACCTACCAATAGATTTGAGATCACCTGCAGTTGCTAGCATGACTGTAACTTTAGCAATCATCCAATCATCGTTGGATTAAATAACAAGGACTCGGATCACACAAGAATATTGTTGCATATGAATCCTGTAGCATGTACCGTAGCAAATGTTGATAAACGGTACTGCTCTAGTCTGTAAATCCTGGCCGTTGGGACCTTTGATCCGGCGATGATGAAGGCTTGAGACTGCTAAGCTTGTAGTCCTATTTCAAACTGTATGGGACCCCAATCAAAAACACAGCAAATCATCATCATCATCAGCACCAGCACCAGCACAGATCTTTATCGGCTTCGACGACGACGATGCGCCGGCCGGATTAGATCAAAATCTCCCCTTGGGTGATCGAGTCGCCGGCGCAGGGCCTCGTCTTTTGTTTCTCTTTATGTCCCGGAGGAGGTAAGATGATGTTTAGTTTCCAGGGACTAAAAAATAGTTTTAGTCTCATAATGAGACTAAAAAACCAAACAGAGAGACTAATGAGGGATTAAAATCCCATTAGTCCCTAGTCCCTAAAAGGGGTGCTAATGAGGAACTAATGGACTACCTGACCTCCACTACCCCTCAACTGTACCACGTGTCCTCGCCTCCTCTCAACCCGTCGCCTCCCCTCGCTCCAAGCGCCGCCGCGCTCGCCCCCGCCGCCTCCTCTCCCAGCCCCCTCCCTCCGCTTCATCCCTCCTCCCCCAAGCCCTCTCCTCCACCGCATCCCTCCTCCCCAGCCCCCTCCCCACCGGCCCTCCCGCTCCGAGCGCCGCATTTCACATCCGTTCCGCTGCCGCCTCGCCCGAGCGCCGCCTCCTCTCGCTCTCCGTCCGTTAGATCCTTGTGCCGCTCCCTCCACACCGGCCTTCGCTCGCGCACCGCCGCTCATCCCCAAGCATGGAAGGGCACGGCCATGGTTGGGACGACTTGTTCGTGGGATCTCAAGCGGCTTCCTCGTCGGCAGTCGCCGTCCTTCTTGCGTCCCAGGAAGCCACCGCTGGAGACAACACTCAGGTTCCAATGGCATCCCGGGTTTTTGCTTCGCGCAGGCGGATCGAGGAAATGGACCTCAACTCTCAGGTGCCTGAATTTCCTTACCTTAGCTCCTACTAAGAGATGTTGCATCCGGCTGGCGGGGAAGAAGAACTGCCACCTCGAACTGGCGCCAAATCCGGTGTGTTCTCCTTCAATCTTTCGCGGCTGGTCGATGGTGGTAGTGCTTCCGGTCTTAGAGGTTCTCGGGCACAAGTGAGGGGACGGCGTGGGGGATGGCGTGGTGGCGGCGTCAAGGGCCGACATGGGGGTGCCATGCCTAGTCAGGGAGGTCGTCCACCCACTGGTGCTACCCGGAGCATGCCCCTTCGTCTAGCGCAAGATGAGTTCGCAGAAGAAGTTGAGGAGGTAATCGTCGCATTTCCTAATTATGTGATTCTGCAACATTTTACCGATGTTCTGTTTGTTGCCATGGTTTTAATGAAATGTGGTCAGCATGGTTACCTAGTTCAGTAATAGTTCAATAACAACCTACCATTTGCCTTATTGTGTCATAGAGTATTGTGGTTCAGGCAAATTGGACAGAAGAGAACATATATCACTTCTGTGAATTGTATGTGCAACAAATGAAGGAAGGGAATTGCTTCAAGGGGACAATGAACAGCAGGGGCTATGATTGGATTATCGAGGAATTTTACAAAAGGACTACACTGAGACATGACAGGAAATGCATGAAGAACAGAGGTACCGCTTGCAAAAGATTGTATGCATTCTGGGGGAGGCTGCAAAAGAAAACAGGGGGAGGCCGACGTCCAGATGGATCCATTATTTGTACAGACGAGAAATGGTGGCAGGCTGAGATAAAGGTATGCAGCAGCATTTCAACTAGGTAGTAAATTTGTATGCATAAACATCATTTTCAGCCAACTAATTTGTATGCATCTACATCATTTTCAGGCAAACTCAGAAGTGAAAAAGTTTAGATATGGATTGCCTGCTTACCTGGACTATTTACATATGATGTATGATGGGTTGGTTGTTGATGGTTCTACCTCTTGCATTCCCGGGCAGCAGCAAGTAGTTTCAATATGTTTAGAATGAACAGGACCACTTTTGAGAATCTGCATAGCTTGCTAGTTAGTAGATACATGTTGAAGTCCACTAAAAGGATGTCATCAGTTGAGGCTTTAGGAATGTTTTCATGGATATGTGGTGCCCCCAATCATTAAGACAAGTTGAGCACATATTTTGTAGATCACTTGAAACCATTAGTAGGAAGTTTGACAAGGTCCTGTTGAGTGTTAGCAAGCTTGGAAAAGATATCATAGAGCCTAAGGACCGATAGTTTCGTACTGTACATGAAAGATTACAAAGTCCAAGGTTTGCTCCATTCTTTGATAATTACGTTGGAGCAATTGACGGGACACATATCAAAGTTGTGGTCCCAAATGACATGGTAGTACAACATACAGGAAGATATGGATATACCACTCAGAATGTTATGGCCGTTTGTGATTTTGATATGAGATTCACTTTTGTTGTGGCGGGGTGGCCTGGCTCAGTTCATGATATGAGGGTGTTCAAAGATACACTTGACAAGTATGGAAACCAATTTCCACATCCACCAGAAGGTATTAATTTCTTGTTCATGTTTGCTAACTACTTCACCAGAGCTATTATCATGTGTGTTTAATGAAAATTTGAAAATGCAGGGAAGTTTTATCTTGTTGACTTGGGGTACCCAAACCGACCAGGTTACCTTGCACCGTACAAGGGAACAAAGTATCACGTCCCGGAGTTTCAACAAGGCCAAATGCCTAGAGGTAAAAAAGAGCTATACAATTATGCATATTCGTCATTTCGAAATGTCATCGAGCGAACTTTTGGAGTTCTAAAGATGAAATGAAGAATTTTGTTAGGTCTTCCTAGTTATCCAATGTATAAGCAAAGTAAAATAATTATGGCATGCATGACACTTCATAATTTCATTAGAGAGAGCAAATCGAGGGATAGGGACTTTCATATGTGCGATCAGGATGAGAACTATGTGCCAATGTTCGAAGAATCTTCTGAAGAAAACGGAGGTGCAATTCAATATGGTGATGAAGATCAAAATATGAATGAATTTCGTGATTGGATAGCTGATGGGTTGTTTAGTAGGTCCTAAATTATATTGTTTGTGACACAAGAACTTTGTTTCCTATGCATGAACATTTTTATTGTAATGACTCATCAATTTGTGTAATGGATATTGTGTTATCTGTGATCTTGCATCACTGTCAATTTTATTGGAAACAAACAGAGACACAAAAGCACTTGACGAAAAAAATTAGCCGTCGAGCGTGGCAAGCCCGCGCGGGCAAACAAATGAGGCGTCAGCGTGGCAAACACAAGCCATAAACAGAGCACACGCGCGCGCCAAAAATGGAGGCAATGGTGGAGGGATATTATAGTCTTTGCACAGATGTTTTACTGCTCATTAGTTTCTTTTAGTCAGTGAAACCAAACAAACTAAGGGCTAATGCAAAATTTCTTTTTAGTTCCTACTTCGTTAGTTCGAGGAACTAATGGAGTCAAACATGCCCTAACTGATACTACTAGCTGGCCTAGGAGTATATTGATTGACAGCTTGTGATGCCTTTCGCGATGCGTGGGAATCTTTGGTCCTAAAAAAACTGCCATCGTTTTGGCCTTGGCTGGTTTAGCCTTAAGTTCCTAGTGTAGCAGTAATTCCTGAAATGTGCTTTTGAAAACAAATTTGGTACTGTATCTTACTCACTCCGTACAGGGCACCAATATATATGCTTGCTTCTTGTCTGCTGCAATATACAGTAGGAACTAAAAATATACTCTATTATTTGTTTATTTTGCTGTATCTTATTTGTTTATTTTGGTCGGAAATAGATGACTTTGACAGTTATTTTTAAGCAGTACCGAAGATAATGAATATAAAGTATTTTTTATTACAACGGTGATATTGTACAGAGTCAAAGGACTCTAAAGTATTGTAATACAAGTATGGAGTCACGATGATACGGCGTGTCAGCTAGGAGATCAATACCCTACCCTTAGGTATATATGGTTCTAATAAAAAAACATGCACTTTGTCTTTTCCTGTGAAGCATTTCTGTAGTTGTATCATTTTTTATCCGAATTAGGATGAGACTATACCTTTTCATTAAATATATTAAGAAAAAAATATGAACCTTGAAAGTAACACTACTTGAGAAAACATTTTTGGTTAAGTGCCAAAATTCATAATAGTCTCGGTTGGAGTTGTACTCGGGACTAAAAAATTCTTTTAATCCTGGTTTAAAAAGACAATGGCTCTCTATGACTTTAGTCTCGGTTCGTGTCACGAACTGGGATTAAAGATAATCTTTAGTCCCGATTCAAATCCTGTCAGAACCTATCAGAGCGCTGGATCAAAAAAGATAGGGTTCCTTTTAAAACTCTTTCTTCCTCCTCCAGCCCGAGCCAGCTCTACTTGTCTTTAAACTTTTGCTCTAGCTAGAGGGAAGGTGCTGCCAAAATTTTTTGTGATTTTGTTTTGGTAATAATACACAAATCTTTGTTATCTACAAGGTTAGCAACTTCTTCCTCCTATGATCTGTGCTTAGCACTTCATTTTTTACGGTTGTTTTCTAGACATTTTCATCTGATTTTTATGCAAACATGAAAAGAAAATTTGTTTGGACTATTATTTTACTAAGCACATTACATTATGTTGAGAAAAATATTTGGGAAAATAAAGAGGAAGAAAAATATGCTTAACACGTTATATTTATAGGAATTTATTACGTCTCACTTCTAGCCATACGGGTTAGCCATACGGGTTCTGTAAGTATCGTTCTGTTATTTCATTTCTTACCTTCTTGTATTTAGTTGACTAAAATTATTTTCAACCATTATAGAATGGCGATCCAATACTACAACAAGCACGATTATACCAAATATGGATTCATGGATCCACGCAAAATCAACGGCGTATTGGTTGATCAATTTCCTGATCCAACAGTGGACAACATATACAATGCGCTGGTGCAGAACTATTTCTGGTCGTTTATCCTTGTGTCCTCCAACACTGCGTAAGTTTTTTCTTTTTTGCGTACCAATTTCAATCTCATGCATACATAAAATTTCATATGTGTCATCTAAACTAATTTGCAGATTTCACTGGGTTCTATTAGTAATTGACATGGATCACTCGCGGATCCATGTCTTTGACTCAATGGATAAACCAGAGTCCACGTACTCAAAGATATTTGAACTGTTTAACAGGTAATGCCATCTTACTTGCTATTGTATATATACGGTTCTCGGATAATTACTAGCTAACTTTCAACTGCATGTAGGGCATGTGAACAACTTCGGGTGAATGTTCGTGGAAATTGGAAAGATAAGCTCTCTATGAGGATGAACTTTCCAGTGAGTAATATGCTCCAAAGTTGTATTGAATCATTACTTTGTTCTAAAATATGAAATGTATATTAAATCTGTCGTCGTTTCTCCTTTAGTGTATAAAACAGTCGTAGGGCACCAACTTATGCGGATACTACGTCTGTGACTACATTCACCACTTTATGACCGATGTCACAACTATCAACGATATAGATGTACGTATAACAGCCATTCATACATTACGTCTCGATTTCATATTCACTTCATATATTTATGTAACATCCTGGCCTAGGGCTTAATAGGATTAAGAGAATACTCATAACAACAAGTTGCAACTTCTTTTCCGGAAGCTCATCTCCAATGAACTCTAAGGTTAAGCGTGCTTGGCTTGGGGCCATTTGGGGATGGGTGACCAACCGGGAAGTTCTTCCTAGGTTGAGTGAGGACAAAGTGTACAGAAAAGACTAAAACTCTGAGGTTAAGCGTGCTTGGCTTGGGGCCATTTGGGGATGGGTGACCAACCGGGAAGTTCTTCCCAGGTGCAAAGTGCGCAGAAAAGACTAGTGTTGGTTTGTGAGGGCAGTCTAAGGTCCTAGAGAGCTTCTAGATGTAGGCGGGCCCAGCCCGAGAAGGGTGGAACGTTACAATTTATTTCTCGTTTATTCAAATTAATGATAGCTTATACGAGACTAGTGTTGGTTTGTGAGGGCAGTCTAAGGTCCTAGAGAGCTTCTAGATGTAGGCGGGCCCAGCCCGAGAAGGGTGGAACGTTACAATTTATTTCTCGTTTATTCAAATTAATGATAGCTTATACGAGTAAGAGACAATCTCCTCCCCGAGACTTTCATACAAGCTGCTCAGGAGGAATTGATGAGATTTATAAATGACCATATCATTGATCCCACGGGAGAGTTATACATAAGTTTTAGTAACTTTAGCACTCAATCCACAAAGTAGATTAGAGACAATTTTTTGTAAGCTACGAAATATATATGGATATTATATGTGTGTATATATTTTGGTAATATATATATTCCGTTTCTTAAGTTTATTTATATGTGTAAATTATATATTTATACATATATATGTATGTTGCATATATGTGTATAAATATATGTGTGCAAAATATGTATGCACAATATAATATATAAAAGTGTAATATATAGGCAAAGAAGCTAGCAGCTATAGCAGATGCAAATTTTTTTAAAAAACCTTTAGTCCCGGTTGGTAACACCAATCGAATTAAAGATGATGGAACCATTCACGTGGCGTCGTCATCTTTAGTCTCGCTTGATGTTACCAACCGAAACTAAAGATGAATCTTTAGTCCTGGTTATTTTAACCGGACTTAAAAATGAATCTTTAGTCCCGTTATTTCAACTCGGACTAAAAAGTATGATCTTTAGTCTCGGATTCGTAGTCCCGGTTTGACCACCGAGACTACTAGGGTTACCAACCGGACCGGTCCGGGTTTCTCCAAGCGGTGTAAGCAAAGAAAAAGATTATACAATATGAGGTAAAAGATCACGTAGTTATTTTGCTCTTGTCAACGCTTGCATATTAGGGTTCTTCTTTCCGCGAAAACCGCCACGGTTTTCGCGCGCTCCGGGTGCGGCATGGCATCCCCGCGGTTTCGTTTAAATAATTTCATGAAAATTCAAAAATTTGAAAAAAATCATTTTAACACAAAAAAATTATTTTTTATAAAAAATAAATTTCAAAGTGTTGCGCGAAAACCGCGGTATGTGGCGCGGTTTTCGTGCGGTTTGAGCGAAAACCATGGCATGGCGCGGATTTGAATTTGGTTCAAATTTAAATTGCGGTTTTCATGGTTTTCGGCGCGGTTTGTGCGGTTTTCGTGGTTTTTGCGTGGCTTTCACGGTTTTTGACGCGGTTTTCGCGTGGTTTGGACGAAAACCACGGTATGACAAAACGTCATGAAAACTATTTTTCACGGTTTTCGCTAAAAACCATGTTATCACGAAGGAGCGGCATGGCGCGCGCACAAAAAGGTAAACCGTGCTGCATGTTCTCGCTTCTTCATTGATTTTTATGAAGAGGGGCTGCAGTTGTATGCAATGACTAGTAGGACATCGTCGCCGGCAGCAACGACATGATGAATATTCTTACCTTTACCTGAGGTGGGCAAAGCGAAAGGTGACTGCTGCTGCCGTTTGGCGATCGAGGGACAGATTATCCGTTGATTGATTCTCCTCCGCATATAGGATACTCACTCGGTTGCACACGGCGTGTTGCGCGGAATATATATCACGCATATGCCCTGGCATGGCGTGAGTGCGTGACGACGCACTTGTAGTTGTATAGCATCTAGACACGGCCATCAGAATCAAAATGATTAAAATCCCCTCAACACGTGAACGGAGGAATTTTGGAATCCAATAAAACACCACATACACATCATCGCACACATATACTAGCACTAAAGAAGCTAGGAGTATATAAATATTTGCATGCAAGATCACATGCATGTGCATGGTTTGTTACTTACTGCACGAGTTTCACGGAGGCAGCACAACACGGTAAGTCCAGTGACAGCGTACTGTACTAGAATGTACACCTGAATTTGCATTTGGCAGAAAAAGATGATGGATCGATGGGCCTGAAACTGAAGCGAAGCCTCGGATCCGGAGACGACGGAGGGGCGTATGGTCCAGGGACGGCAGGGCCACGACAACCCCAAGCCGGTGCCATGTCTCCTCCTGCTCGCTCTTGAGCTAAACTTTTGCGGTAACCGGGGTTTTTACCGCCGCCGAGGTGTGGTAACAGTAAATTAGTGACCGATAATCATACGAAGTTAAAAAGAAAATTAAATGAAAATTTAAATTTTGGATTTTTTTGGGGGGATAAATTTTGTTCGGTTTCTTCACTGTTCATCACATTAACCATATAGTTACGGTCTTACCGTGGAGGCATGATAACCTCTCTTTCTCCGATGAGGTCGATCCAGAATTTCAGATTGTGGCTGCAAGATGTGCCTTTACACATTACCTGCAGCCCCAAGAGTTGAGTGGTACAAGTCCTAATTAACCGGCCAGCCGTCTGACTCTAGCCACGAAGGGTTAGATCTACCACGATACCACTCAACGATTAGTCCCTGATCATCCTACGTGGTACATGTAAGCCATTTTTTTACGATTTACACGTAAGACCATGTACACGTAACAGGCAAGAATTAAACACGCCTGGTTTCTCGCGACATGATCAATCAGTAGCCTTTTCTGGTTACATGGAAGCGCTTCTCATGATGATCGCCCAATGACATTTCCATTTCTCAAAATCGAGGTAATTTCGTTGCGTTTATTACTGAATTACTAGTACAGTTCATCAAAGCTTACCGATTTGATCGGCGTGCCTGAGACTGGGAGATGTCGCTCTCTGGCCCACGTTAATTTGTACGCGCAGTGCACATTTGCGGCCTGCCTCTGTCGCCGTCTGTAGAGTGTGAGAGAGAGCTGGGCCTGCCAAAACACAAAGACTGTACGAGCACGTTTTTATTAGCCCAAAGCCCAAACTGCAGATAGTATTGCACTTTCGGCCCATGCTGAAAGCCTCGCTGATTTCTGTAAAGAATAAGTTCATCTTAGCTCCCTCACCTTGACATCGTGTTTAGTGCATGTTTGTTTGAGAAGCTTATTCTGAGAAGCAGCTGGTTGGTAGTCAACTTCTGACAATCTTCAAAAGCTGCATTTCCTAGCTTCTAATTCATTTTCCGAATATTATAATTACATATTCTTAGAATATGGATGAAAAACTATACTATTTGGGAGGAGCTTCTAATTTTGAAAGAACCTATAACTGTTTCCAAAAACAGACCCTTAAATTGTATCCTTAAATTGCAATACCAGATATAATGCATATCTCAACTTGTAATACTAGAGTACCCAAGGTCAATATTGTACCCGGTTTTAGCTAACATGACGAGATGACTACGGTCAATCCGATTGAGGCAACGTGGGACCCCACGGGGCCCCACATGTTACTGATCAGTCTTCTTCCTCCTATCTCCCCCTCTCCCCTCTTTTCTCTATCTCTCACCCAATTGATAGACTAGAAAGGGCAGCAGACGACGTCACACATTCAGATTGAAGGAACGGCGGGTAGCGGATGACGTCACCACGTGGATTGGAAGGGTGACGGGCGACGAACGGGAAGGGCGACGACTAGTATCAGAAGCTTGATGCAGCAGCGGCATGGGCTTGATGAGGCAATAACGAGGGCTTGATGCGGCGTTGATGCTCGAGTCCAAAGACAGATTGATGACTCATCGGTCGGTGTTGTGATGATTTCGTGAACCGACAGTGAGGACGACGACGAGTTCGCAAGGATGGTGCGTCGGGGTCGCGGATGGACTTGTTCCTAGAGAGCTTCCGGGTGGGGGAGAACATCTCCAACTTCATGCGGCACATGCATTGTGGTAGTGGCCATAGATGAGGATGCGCTCTAGCGGTGCCGCGCCGTACACCTGCACTGCTACCTGTCGCTCCAAGATGTGGCGGGCCTCGACCTCTCTAGCGCTAAGAGCTGCTACATGACCAAGGACTACCTCGAGCTCGTTGGGAGCAAGCTCAGGCTCTAGCAACGTGTCCTTGAGCTCAGCTACAACCTTCTCTTCACGGAAAGTTTCAATCAATCTCCATTATTTTCATCCATTTTGATTGTCCATGATGCTGGGAGAAGGGAGATCGTGCATGGATTGCACATTCCGATGATCGGTTCCACGAGGCGTTGACAAAGAGCACGTGTTGGCATTGCAGGACATTGACCTGATGTGGTTTTGGAACCCGATGGTACACATCATGGTGGTGGCGGACATCACGACATTGAGCGACTTCTACTTCAACGACCCGAACGAGTGTCGCCGCCCAGCTCCCCTCCCTCGGGTCCCCAATAGCGACAGCGACGACGAGCTCACCGTATTCCTCCGTTGTCCCTCCGACGCCTCCACCTCCACATCCTCCTTGAAGTAAGCGTCGTCACTCCTCTTATCCTCGCCACCCTCCCCAGGTCCGTCTCCAGCCTCCCATGACCTCCTTGTCCACATGCTCGAGGAGCTCCGTCGTGACTCAAAACCAGTTGCGCTCATGCTCTAGTGGGGCAAGGAGTGCACTGCTCGCCGCCCTTTCCAGTTCACCGCCTGGGAGAGAGATGGGGAAGAGAGGGAAGAGGGGGAGAGAGGATTAAGAAGACTAGCCACTGGCATGTGAGGCCTATGTGGGTTCTACGCTGACTTAGCCGAATTGACCGCAGTCAACCCAAGCACAATACTACCCTAGAACCTCAAGTATACCGGTTTTGCAAGTTGAGGGATTGTTAACGACCAAATTTGGTAATCAAATCCCCGATTTTGAAGCAGAGATTGAAGCGAAATCGGAGGAAATGTGCGATATGCGGGAAACAGAGACTGCGTCGGCTGAGTCCGAATCGGCTACGAAGTCAGTCGGCTGAGTCCGAGTCGGACTAGGATAGCCGATAGCCGATTCCGATTGAAGACGGAGGTGGAGCCAATCCCGAAAGAAAAGTTTAAAGATAAATTATTGGATTCGGTTTTCATAGTGCGTTAAGATGTTGCCATCTATGGATAAAGTCCTACAACAACAATTGTATCTTTAAGTTAGGATATTTTGTATAGTTTCCTTTAGAGATAATGTCGGTTTGTTTAGAGATTTGATATGTAATAGGAATCGTGTCCGTTATGGACTCATTGTATATTCAGATATAAATATGACCCGAGACGTTGTAAAAATAACAACACACATCAATACAACTTCGGCGCATCGCCAACCTTTTCGTTTTACGTTTTGTCGACGAGTTCTTGCTTTGCTCTCGGGCTGCATCGATTTTAATCTCCGAACAAGGTAATTTTTTGTTACAAGTGGCTTGTATCGTTAGGGTTAGTGCTTTCATCGTAATGATACTCTAATTCGATGTTATAAACTATTTAATTTATCATATGTGATATATAATCTAGATCAATGTCTAGATCTATCTCGCGATCGGCTAATATCTCTTTGAAGATAACAACCGACAGAGCTAGATCTAGAGGTTGATTTAGGTTATATGACGTATCTACCATCTCAAGGAGTTCCCATTATCCTAAATAGATCTCATATCTCTTTTTGTACTTAATGCTGCATCAACTTGATCTATTAAGTCGCTCTTAGAGCTATACAGATTTATTCGATTCAATGTTTATTATTAGAAATAGTGTCAGGGTTTCAGCCGGTCTTACCTGTTCTAATCATTTTTATGTATTATTTATGATAGATGTATTAGAACCGTCTTTTATATTGAGTCTTAATCTACTTAAATGTGTTAAGCTCGGTATCAATCTGTTAGGTTACACTAACAACCGATTGATCTTAGTTTAGTGTATTTAATCTAGATTAATATCTCTTTATAAAACATATCGGAGTACTAGCCGATTTACATTAGATCTATGACATCGGCTAGGTTATGAATATATACAATTATGGTCCTAACGTACTTTTGGATCTAAGTGATTTATACTGTCTCGGCATGCTACCGATCTATCCCAATCACTTAATCTAAATATGATTTGGGATAACAATTGTATATTTATTAATATCCATAGCCGATCGAGTAAGATCTAACCCTAACCAAACACCTATCTTTTGTTTCTTGTTAGTTGCAGGATCAAACCAACTGGCACGCCCGTTCAATCACCAAAGGCGACCAATTTTGGACCTACACTGGAGTTAAGCAGATCTCCCAGGCCAGTGCGTGTAAAAAATTCACACCAACACGCTTTTGGCACGCCCGGTGGGACACCAACATCCAGATCTAGTATAATGATGAACGTCTCATCGGCTGATCTCGACCAAGACAACGTCATTCTGGTGACTTTGGACAAGCTATCGGCTGAACACCAGGCTGACTACCAGCAGATGGTGGAACGGTTGCAAGCGCATTACTTGCAATCCTTTGCCCAGACCAGGTCTGGGTCAATCATTCAGAAATACAAGTTTACAATCCCCGAAGACTTTGATGCCACCTCCAGCGATGATAAGAAGGGGAAGAGAAGAAGGAGGACATCAAGCAGGAACAAGACAACTCGGGGCTGCACACACTGCAAGACTGAATCGACTCGACTATCCACCACGCGCTTGTCAACCAATCGCGCATACTAGTCAACACTTTCAACAATATGATAAGCACTGTGGTTGAATCAAAGATAGCCGTGCAGCTGCCGGGGGGCCGACTTATTTCCCTGACGGCCAGTTCCCGCCTTACAGGACGCTGGCAACCCACGGATTGCCAGTCCCTCCACTTGGGCAGCCGATTCCTCTATGGGGAACCCCGATCCAGCCGAATGCGCAGTCATCGGCTGCGCGCCCGCATCCCAAGGTTCTGGTTCGGCAGCAGTCTCAACACCAGGGCCTCGGTATCCTGGTGACAACTTAGGAGCAGGCTGAAGACATGTTCAATACCAATCGACGATCTGTCATACATAACGTGCCGATTGGTAACTATCTGTCGGACCCGCCTCATAACTCCGACGACAATCAGCCTCTCCCTAAGCAGACACCACCATTTGCCTCTCGGCCACCTCCTGCCATGAACTAGTTTCACCATCAATTCCCAGGAGGCAATGACGAGCAACACTATCGGCCTCAGACACCACCAATCCAGTATCGGCAAGGACCCGTCCACCACGAGCAATACGAGCCGATACCACCATTGCAAGAAAACAGGCCATGGGCCGATTTAATCGCAGATGTTATGCGCGATCAGTTCGGCCTCAAGCCGAAGGACTCTGGCAATATGTACCGGTACCCATACCCAGAATATTTCGAGAGGGTGCCTCTGCTAAGCCGGTACAAAGTGCCAAAATTTTCAAAGTTCTCTCGGCAAGATAACATTTTGACGTACGAACATGTCAGCCGATTCCTGGCTCAATGCGAAGAAGCATCGGCTACCGACGCCCTCAGAGTATGCTTATTCCCACTGTCTCTCTCGGGATTGGTATTTACATGGTTTTCATCCCATACTTACAACTCGGTCCAGAGCTGGGCCGATCTCGAGAAGCAGTTCCACAGCTATTTCTACTCCGACACGCACGAGATGAAGTTGTCGGACCTGACCAGTATCAGGCAAAAGCACGAGGAGTCAGTTCAAGATTACATCCAACGATTCAGAGACATGAGGAATCGTTGTTACAGCCTGGTACTGTCGGACTCCCAGCTAGCCGACTTAGCCTTTCATGACCTTTTGGCCCCCATCCGTGAGAGGTTTTCGGCTCAAGATTTTGAGATCTTGGCCCATCTGGCTCAAAAGGTGACGGCTCATGAGCAGCGCTTTCAAGAATCAAAGAAGGCCTTCAAGAAAGTCACCCACGTCGTCTACGCAACGGACTCAGACTCAAGTGGCAGCGACGTGGAAGTGGCAGCAGCCGAGTGGACCAAGAATAAGAAGGCTATAACTTGTCAATGGCTGAAGAAGTCGGCTGAGGAGGAAAAATATGATTTTGATATAACCAAAGCCGATAGGATCTTTGATCTACTGCTGAGGGAGAAACAGATACAGTTTCCGGCCAACCACGTCATTCCATCGACCGAGGAGCTCAAAAAGAAAAAGTATTGCAAGTGGCACAATACCACCTCCCACAGCACCAACGATTGTAAGGTCTTTCGCCAGCAGATTCAGTCGGCCATCGAGGCAGGGAAAATCAAGTTCAAAGAATCGGCTAAGCCGATGAGGGTCGACGGCAATCCCTTCCCTGTCAACACAATCCAAGCCGGTCCTGGGCGAGCTGATCGACAGAGCAGAATGGCGTACAGCTTAGCCAAGGACCAACAAACAACCATGGCCGACTCAGACCAACAAGAGCCGATTGCAGCGAGAGCTGCGCCAATCAACATGGTATACACCAGCGGCCTATTGGCCGATCGTCGGCCCAGACAGGCAGACAGCCGACTGCGATTCCAACAAAGAATTAAGGAAGAAGAAGAAGCCCGACGCAACAAACCATACCAAAGGACACCCGATCGGCTGGGTGTAGCATACTACCGCCGCCACGATGGCTGTGATCCACATTGGCGCTGCGAGTTCTTCAGGTTCTGCTGGGAGCAAGGGATGAGGTTGCCCACTCTCAAAAACTGCGCGTCCTACAGCGAGTACAGGGAGGATGAATACAGGGGCCCACCAATGCAAAGCTCTAGCCGATTCGTTCCCCGAGATGTTCAACACAACCAGCGGAAGCTTTCCGTCCATGATTGGCTTGGCCCAATCCATCAGGACTTCTTCCAAGAAGAGGACGACGAAGAGGAGGCTGAAAAATAACAATCGACCAACCTCCAATGGTGCCCTTCAGACCTGTTCACTAAAACGCAGAAAAGGAGAATCCAGAGGCTAACAAGCGAAGGACAGGAGGAAGAAGTCCAACACATGATTCAGCATCAATAACATCGGCAGGGTAGGAAATAGTGGTGTATCAAGAAACAGGTAGCCCCAGCCGATGAGAGCCCTGCCGATAAGGCTAGGAGGGCCGCAACAGAAAAAGGAGTGACCTCTGCATCGGTCAATATGGTATTCATATTGCCAGTCGAATTTGAAGCTGTCGATGCCGATGCAGACACTGTTGAAGAAACCTTGGCCAAGCTAGTGTTGTCCCCAGAGCAGACCATCTTTGAAAAACCCGAGGGGACAGAAAATCGGCACTTGAAGCCCCTATATGTCAAAGGATTCATCAACGGGAAGCCGATTTCAAAAATGCTAGTCGATGGAGGAGCCGCTGCTAATCTTATGCCTTATGCAACCTTCAGGAAGCTGGGCAAGGGAGCCGACGACTTGATCAAGACCAATATGGTGCTCAAGGACTTCGGTGGCAACCCATCGAAGGCCAAGGGAGTGTTGAATGTCGAGCTAACCGTCGGTAGCAAAACCATGCCCACAACATTTTTCGTCATCGACGGGAAGGGGTCGTACAGCCTACTGCTCGGAAGGAATTGGATCCACGCCAACTGCTGCATCCCTTATACAATGCATCAAAGCTTAATCCAATGGCAAGGCGACAAGATAGAAATCGTGCCAGCCGACAGATCAGTCAACGTCGCTAACGTCAACTTAACTTTATGGGAAGTCAACGGCATTGATTGCATGTCTGGCAAAGTTTGGAAGGCCAATTTTTTGAAGGTGTCTGATTCTGACATGCAGCCAATTGGAGACGAAGAGCTTCAATTATTATTTTGAGGGCGTCGTGGAGGGCTCGAGCGTCTACAACAAGGACACCATGGATGACATCGACGGCAAACTAGGGCAAGGTTTCATGTCGGCTGACGAACTAGAAGAAGTTGATATAGGTCCAGGAGATAGGCCTAGGCCGACATACATTAGCAAAAATTTGTCTTCTCATTTTAGAACCAAGCTTATTGATTTATTGAAGAAATATAAAGACTGCTTTGCTTGGGAGTATTTTGAGATGCCTTGTCTTAGCCGATCTATTATTGAACATCAGCTCCCTATTAAGCCTGGATATCGGCAATACAAATAGCCTCCTAGGAGGCTTAAAGCCGATATGTATGATGCGATTAAGGCCGAGATCACTCGGCTATACGATGCTGGTTTCATTCGGCCCTGCCGATATGCCGAATGGGTTTCAAACATAGTTCCAGTAATGAAGAAAAATGGCAAACTTAGGGTGTGTATCGACTTCAGAGATCTAAATAAGGCTACCCCTAAGGATGAGTATCCAATGCCTATAGCCGACTTGCTAGTAGATGTCGCCTCTGGTAACAAAATTATAAGTTTTATGGACGACAATGCTGGTTATAACCAGATCTTCATGGCCGAGGAGGACATTCACAAGACAGCTTTTAGGTGCCGAGGAGCAATCGGCTTATATGAGTGGGTCGTCATGACTTTTGGCTTGAAAAATGCTGGAGCTATGTATCAGAGGGCCATGAATTACATCTTTCACGATTTGATCGGCTTCCTAGTGGAGATCTACATTGATGATGTCATCGTCAAATCCAAGAAAGTGGATGACCCAATAGCCGATTTAAGGAAGGTTTTGGAGCGGACAAGAAAATATGATCTGAAGATGAACCCTACGAAGTGCGCGTTTGGCGTATCGGCTGGTCAGTTCTTGGGATTTCTTGTTCATGAGAGGGAAATTGAGGTCACCCAGAGAAGCATTAATGCTATCAAGACTATTCAACCTCCAAAGGACAAGAAGGAATTGCAGTCTTTGATCGACAAAATCAACTTCATCAGGCGCATCATAGCCAATTTGTCAGAGAAGATGGAGTTGTTCACACCTCTGCTTCGGCTGAAAGCCGATCAAGCATTCACCTGGGAGGCAGAGCAACAGAAGGCCTTGGAAAATATTAAGAATTACCTGAGCTCCCCTCCAGTATTGATTTCTCCACAAAAGGGGGTGCCGTTCAAGCTATACCTATCAGCCGACGAGAAGTCTATCGGCTCGGTTCTGATTCAGGAGATCGAAGGGAAGAAGGCAATTTTCTATCTTAGCCAAAGGCTTCTGGATGCAGAGAAATTACGTTTGTGCCTATATTTTTCATGCACGAAGTTAAGGCATTATTTGTTATCCAATGAGTGCACCATAGTAGGCAAAGCCGATGTAGTAAAATATATGCTATCGGCTCCAATTCTGATAGGACGAGTTGGGAAATGGATATTTGCTTTGATGGAGTCTGATTTGAGGTATCAGGCACCCAAGGCAGTGAAAGGACAAGCCATAGCCGATTTTATAGTAGAACAAAGAGATTATTCGAATGGCTCGGTTGATATCATGCCTTGGACTTTGACCTTTGATGGCTCGGTTTGCACAAATGGATGCAGCATCGGCTTGATGATAATCTCTCCCAGGGGGCCAGCTTCGAGTTTGCTTTTTCCATTACGCCTTATGCAACAAACAATCAAGCCGAATATGAAGTCGTTCTCAAAGGATTACAACTGCTCAAAGAAGTTGAAGCTGATGCCATCGAGATAATGGGCTATTCATTGTTGGTCATCAGTCAATTATCAGGAGAGTATGAATGTAAAAATAACGCACTAATGATCTACTATAAAAAATGCCAAGATTTAATGGACAGTTTTCGGCTAGTAACCTTAAAGCACATCCCCAGAGAGCAGAATTCAGAAGCAAATGATTTGGCTCAGGGGGCATCGGGCTACAAGCCAATGACAAAAGATGTCGAAATGGAGATTGCGACCATCTCAGCTGACGACTGGAGGTTTGATGTTTACAATTATCTACAAAACCCTTCTCAGTTGGCCTCAAGAAAATTATGCTACAAGGCTTTATGATATGTTTTGCTTGATGAAGATTTATATTATCGGACGATTGATAATGTGTTACTTAAGTGCCTGAGTGCCGATCAAGCAAAGGTTGCCATAGGAGAGGTGCACGAGGGGAACTGTGGCACTCATCAATCGGCTCATAAGATGAAGTGGTTACTTCGGAGAGCGGGATACTTTTGGCCGACTATGCTGGAAGATTGCTTCAAGTATTACAAGGGCTGTCAGGATTGCCAGAAATTTGGAGCCATCCAGAGAGCGCCAGCATCGGCTATGAACCCCATCATCAACCCTTGGCTGTTCAGAGGTTGGGGAATCAATATGATCGGCCAGATTAATCCACCCTCCAGCAAAGGACACATGTTTATATTGGTGGCAACCGATTATTTTACCAAGTGGGTGGAAGCAATTCCCTGGAAAAAGGTTGACTCCGGGGACGCAATCAAGTTTGTTAAGGAGCATATCATATACAGATTCAGTGTCCCTCAGACTATCACTATAGATCAAGGATCTATCTTTGTCTCCGACGAGTTTGTCCAATTTGCCGACAGCATGGGAATCAAGTTGTTGAATTCTTCACCATATTATGCTCAGGCTAACGGACAGGCTGAAGCTTCAAATAAGAGTTTAATCAAGTTGATAAAGAGAAAGATCGCTGAGTACCCAAAGCAATGGCATAGCCGATTGGCTGAATCATTATGGGCTTATCGGATGGCTTGCCGTGGAGCAATCCAGGTGCCTCCATATAAATTGGTCTACAGACATGAAGCAGTCTTACCATGGGAAAACATCATCGGCTCAAGAAGAATTCAATTACAGGACAAATTGACAGCCGATGATTATTATAATCTGACGGTGGATGAGTCCGAGGACTTAGCGTTGTCAAGGATGCGTGCTTTGGAAAAGGTGACCAGAGATAAAGAACGAGTGGCTCGTTACTACAACAAAAAGGTTGTGCCTAAGTCTTTTGAGGAAGGCAAGCTTGTTTGAAAACTAATATTGCCGATCGGCTCAAGAGATAGCAAATTCGGCAAATGGTCACCTAATTGGGAATGGTCTTTCAAGATCCACAAATGCGTCTCCAAGGGAGCCTATATGCTAGAAGGATTAGATGGAGAGGTGTTTGAAAGGACTCTTAATGGCAGGTACTTGAAGAAATATTACCCACGTGTTTGGATCAATTCATGATTCGGCTATATCCTTAACGATCCATGCTAGCCGATGTGTGATACACATCGTCTTTAGGACATCTGTACTTTGAGTTTTCCCTCCTAAGTATTTCCAATCGGCTGAATCTAGCCGACAGGTGATGCAAAGTCTCGTCTTATAATTTTATCAATGCTAAAAGAATCACTGAGAAAATTAGGGGGGCATATACAGTACAAAGTCAGAAATCAGAGGCAACGGGCAAAATTTTGGGGCTTTTGAAATTTTTAAGGCATTCAACACATAAAGGACGAATGAATCGGCAACAGATATATGATTAGCATGAAAGGCACTATGAGCCAATGTCTAGAGTTATACGTACAGAACAAAATGTAAACAGTCAAGGAAAGTCAGCCGATTACAAGAGTCTATAAAGTGTTTACAAAATTGTGAAGCTACGAGATCAAGATTTACAATCGGCTTAATGAGACAAAAATTTATTTATGGCCGATATAGCCTTGCGGCGCATTTGGTCTATGTCCAGGAGTGGGCTTCAAAGCCTTCGCCAAGTCGGACAGATATGCTACCGAAGCTTTGATCTTTGCTCTTTGATCTTCTATTGCGTTGGGAAGGCCGGCTATGCATTTTTCTTCTGACATGATTTCAGCATCAAGCCTAGCCAGTTCGGCCGCTAATTCTTCCCGGCGTTTGTGTACCCGATCCAATGTGGCATTTGGTTCGGTCTTCATATCATCAAGTTTTGCCTTTTCGGCAATGATCGCCTATTGATTGGTTTCAATGGTGGCCTCCAGCACATTTTTCTCTCGTCGATCGGCTAATCTTTGTTTGGCCCTCTCGAACTTGTGCCGATGGGCCTCGAGGAAGGTGGATGGTGCGACGGTGTTGGCTAGCTGATCTGGGAGCCGATCTTGGATTTCCTCGAATTTGTTCCTGATCGATCCGCAATCTGCAACCATGGCATCGATGGAACTCTCTAGCCGCTGGGCTATATCCGACAGAGTGGCTTTCAAATCTTCATCCAATGGAACTAGGCTTTTGTTGGCTTCTTCGTCTTCATCCATGAATTCTTTGAGATCGAAAGGAAGAAGATCGGCTATAGTCTGTAGAGTAAAAAAGGATTAGGAAGTCAATAAGAAGCCGATGAGCCAATTCATAAAGTAAGAAGAAACTTACTCGGACGGCTGGGGTTGAGGTTGCCTCGTCTTCAGCATCGCCGCCACCTGGAGCCGATTGCATGCGCTCACTCGATACAAGGGGGTAGGTGTTGGGGCATGAGAAGGTTGGAAAGAGACACGTTCAAGAATTGGCTAATCAAAAAGATGAAATTGATAAAACTCACCGGTGAAGGAGGAGCCACCTTTTTCTTGGAAGCCGCTTTGTCTGCAGACACAAAAACTTGGTGAGGGATGGATGTGAAGATACTGACAGGCTAAGTAATGAAAGATGTTTACTGGTGCAGGACGAGGAGCGCGCTTTGGAGGACTCAGAGTTTTGTCGACGGACTGGACGTCAGCCGATGGGGTCTGAGCATACTTGTTTGAAGAGCTCGTCTCGGCTGCAGCGTCATTGATGGCTTGTTCCATTTCCTCATCTCTGACTTCTTCTTCAAGGACTGCGTCAATGTCTGGGTCGATAGGAGACAAGTCATTGGCTGGGTTTTTCTTTTGCTTCTTTGAAGCCTTTTTCTTCTCAATAGCTGGAGCGGCAGTCGATGGTTTGTTCCTTTTCTATCGGCAGAGTGGCTCGCGTGTTTGGCCGTGCAGCAGTGTGGATACTTTTTGGTGCACGGGAGTCGATGGTAGAGGGAGCCAGTCCTCCACTGCTCGGCAGCAGTCCTGAGGCATAATGGAGTGCGACCCCGGTGTTGCTCGCATGGGAAGGAGAGAAGTCGTCTGCAAAAGTAAATAAACATTTGATGAGGCTTAAATACTAGACGATAAGGTAAAATTGGGAGAAGAAGGTACTTATTGATGGGATCAAGTCCGGGTCAACGATGATCAGGTACATTAAAGTTGATTGGTGAAACAAATGCTGCTTCCATTCATTCCACCATCGGCTGAAGGCGATTGTCCTTGTTACTGCCAAGTCGATGTTGTCTATGTTACCGAGAGGAGGACCTTCAATGTCCAGCAGCCGATGTATCATGAGATCTGAAACAATTTTTCCCCTTGCCTGGATCTTTTCTGAGAAAAATAGACTGATCGGTAGCTGACCCATACCTAGTTGTCTGGCAGCACTCGTGGGGTGATAGAACTCATATGTCCTCTGCACATTTCTCCCTTGATGGATGCCGACTGGGAGGATGCAAGGGGATATAACCGATACAAAGATCTCCCTCGACTTTTCAAATTTTTCAGAGTTAATCTCATCCAGTCTAAAGTTATCAGGGAGCTCGAAGCACTCAAAGTTCTCATCGGCAAACCAAATCTTCGAAGTGGCTAGAAAGCCATTATAAAAGTTGTTGAACCAGTTCTTGAAGTGACCGGCCAAAACCTTGGATCCAGAATAAGAGGAGGCCGCTTCTCCAAATGACAAGCATCGACGTGTTGTGATTTCTTCGTCATCTTCGATTCTTGGTTCGGCTAGCAGGAAATCGGCTTCAAAAAGGTCTAGCCTTTGAGCAACTTTGTAGGTGTGGAGGTTTAACCATAATTGCAGTAGCCACCAGGGACCTCCGGTGTTGACGGCCAGTTTGGAGGCAAGCTTAGCTGATGCATTGTTCAACATTTGGTAAAGGTATCCGAGGAGGTATTTTCCCAAGGGGATCTGTTTCTTGTTTACCAAGGCTTTGGCTACATGTTGCCAGTTACTCGTCGGACCACAGCTTGACCCGTAGAAAACAAACTTTTCCAACCACATGAGGAGGAAGGTTGTATGCTCTCTGTCAGTTATTGGGCCAGTCTTCATATTCATGGCTATGAACCTATTCCAGCTCCGATGCTTTTCGTCTTGAAAGAGTGGTGGCATTTGGTGGTGAGATTATGGGGGTTGACTGCTGAAGTGATATCGAGCCCTATGATCATTACGACGTCCAGGAGCATCGGCGTCATTGTCTCTTGCCTAAATAGGAAAGCATTGAGAGTATCCGACCAGAAATAGCTAAGAACCGATAAGAGGTGTTCGTCCTTGGGAATGTCGGCTATGGTTAAAGATAGGCACTGTGCTATCCCTAGTTCATTCCAGTGAACTTGTTTACTGGACGACATCCTAAGGTACCAAGCTGGCCATGTTTTGTGAGTTGAAGGCCATGACTTGAAAGCTCCAGACCAATATGCCAAGTTAGGGCTAGAAAATTTAAAGAGGATCCGATTGGTTTCGGCATTGATGAACTCGGAGGGATCCAAATTGCCAATTGGCCCTAACAGGAATTGATTAGGGTGAAGGAGGTTTGGAATTGCGACTTTGTGGGAAAGGTGCTACAATTGAGATATAAAGAAGAAGAAAATTACAAGAGGAAAACAACCAAGTTGCAGTGGAAAGGGATTGTAGCCAACAGGACTTACCTCGGGGTGCTCTGCTGGGGGTGTGCCGGAAGGAGTGCTGGAAGACGCCATTGCTGAGGAAGAACGCCGCCGCAGAGAGGATTGCCGATGGGTGCGCCCTTCGGTTTTGAGGAAATCGCCAAAGAAAACTGAGGAAGTTTTTGGCTAGGGCTTGGAGTGCAAAGTGATGGCGTGGATTTGTTCGATGCGAAAAAGGCGGTATTTAAAGGGTATTTTTTGTAACGACCGAGGCAGACTCGACCTAGGGTTGTACTGAGTTTGAAATTGCGTCAAATCCGCAACATTATCATATCACAGACTTGGGGGGCATGTGTTAATGACCAAATTTGGTAACCAAATCCCCGAGTTTGAAGCAGAGATTGAAGCGGAATCGAAGGAAACATGCGATCTACGGGAAACAGAAACTGCGTTGGCTGAATCCGAATCAGCTACGAAGTCAGGCGGCTGAGTCCGAGTCGGACTAGGGTAGCCAATAGCCAATTCCGATTGAAGACGGAGGTGGAGCCAATCCCGAAAGGAAAGTTTAAAGATAAATTATTGGATTCGATTTCCATAGTGCGTTAAGATGTTGCCATCTATGGATAAGGTCCTACAACGGCAATTGTATCTTTAGGTTAGGATATTTTGTATAGTTTTCTTTAGAGATAATGTCGGTTTGTTTAGAGATTTGATATGTAATAGGAATCATGTCCGTTACGGACTCATTGTATATTCGGGTATAAATATGACCTGAGACCTTGTAAAAATAACAACACACATCAATACAACTTCCGCGCATCGCCAACCTTTTCGTTTTACGTTTTCTCGACGAGTTCTTGCTTTGCTCTCGGGCTGCATCGGTTTCGATCTTTGAACAAGGTAATTTCTTGTTACAAGTGGCTTGTATTTTCAGGGTTAGTGCTTCCATCGTAATGATACTCTAATTCTGATGTTATAAATTGCTTAATTTATCATATGCAACATATAATCTAGATCAATGTCTAGATATATCTCACGATCGACTAATATCTCTTTGAAGATAATAGTCGACAGAGCTAGATCTAGAGGTTGATTTAGGTTATATGGCGTATCTACCATCTCGAGGAGTTCCCATTATCCTAAATAGATCTCATACCTCTTTTTGTACTTAATGCTACATCAACTTGATCTATTAAGTCGCTCTTAGAGCTATACAGATTTATTCGGTTCAATGTTTACTATTAGAGATAGTGTTGGGGTTTCAGCCAGTCTTACCTGTTCTAATCATTTTTATGTATTATTTCTGATAGATATATTAGAACCGCCTTTTATATTGAGATCTTAATCTACTTAAATGTGTTAAGCTCGGTATCAATCTGTTAGGTTACACTAACATCTGATTAATCTTAGTTTAGCGCATTTAATCTAGATTAATATCTCTTTATAAAACATATCAGAGCACTAGTCGATTTACATTAGATCTTCGACATCGGCTAGGTTATGAATATATATAATTGTGGTCCTAACGTACTTTTGGATCTAAATGATTTATACTGTCTCGGTATGCTACCGATCTATACCAATCACTTAATCTAAATGTGCTTTGGGATAGCAATTGTATATTTATTAATATCTATAGCCGATCGAGTAAGATCTAACCCTAACCAAACGCCTATCTTTTGTTTCTTGTTGGTTGCAGGATCAAACCAACTGGCACGCTCGTTCAATCACCAAAGGCGACCAATTTTGGACCTGCAGTGGAGTTAAGCAGATCTCTCAGGCCAGTGAGTGTAAAATATTCACACCAACAGGGATGCGTGATATCTGATATTGCAGTTCAAGGACGCGATTCAAACTCCATGTCAAGATGAGGGACCTATAGTGAACTCATTCCTTTCTATAATTCTTTGAATGCCACGTCCTTGGAATGTTTGTACAAGTTTGCTTTAGGTCCCTCGTATTGAGGTTGAGTTTGAATCACATCTCTTAATTGCAAAACCGGGTATAATGCATTTCTTATCTCCCAAAACTAGTGCAAATGTGGTTCGAAGACGGTTTGGAGCAAGCACAAATCCTCCCAGAAATTTTTGAATTTTTTAAATATTTACGAATTTGGTCAAAATTTATTCAAATTCAATCAAAAAATATAATAAAATTTCAAATAATTTCGTACCAAAAACATCAAAATTCAAAAAGTTTTTTTAAATTTTGGCAACCACCAAAATTTTGGTGGTTACTAAAATTGAAAACTCTGCCCCAAAGGCAAGGCTCCAGTGCCGTCACTCCCTGTCCTCCTCCGTGCCTCTGCAACCCTAGCAACGACAGTGGTGGATCTATACATGGCCAGATGGGCGGGGCCTTCCTGTGTCGGCCCGGGCACGCATGCACTGTAGTGCGGCCTGGCATGGCATGACACGGGAAGGGGTGGGCCGTGCCGGCATGGACCGGTCGGGCATGCCGTTGTTAACACTGAAATTTGGTAATCGAATTCCCCAAGTCTGCAAAGACAAAGCAGAGTTGGATCGGCTGGAGACAGGGGTCGCATCGGCTAAGGAATGATCGGCTGCGAGGCCAATCGGCTAAGGTTGGATCGAACAGGGGCAGCCGATGGCTGATTCCAGGTTTGGAAGAGATGAGACCGTTTCTAATTCAGAAGTTTGAGGATAAACAGAGGATTCGGTTGTTAATTGCGCGTTGAATGATATTGTCACTTATGGATAGAGTCTTATAACGGCAATTGTATCTGTAATCTAGAGATTTGTTAGACTGTTAGTTGTAACACGGCGTGGGTCCCGCTTGGGATAATGTTGTGTTTTAAATAGTAGTTTAGATAGAGTCCAGGGTTTGTACAGATAATTGTATCTTGGGTATAAATAAGACCCGAGAACCCCTGTAAAAAAACACACATTCAATCAAACCTTCGGCGCATCGTTTCGACCCCCAGATCTAGGTAAATGCTTGTCGTTAGTAGTATAATCTATTGTTTCTGATGCTTCCATCGCAATGACACATTAGAATCAGGAGTTTATACTGCGCTATTTATCATATAGCGCGTATAAATTGGATCAATGTTTAGATCTATCCTGTCATTGGCTAGTTCTGTCAAGAACTTGTGACCAATAGGGCTAGATCTAAGGGTTGGCTGGTTTATATGCAGTATCCACCGTCTCGAGAGGTATAAATCAACTGCAACAGATCGAGTTATTCTTTTTATACTTAATGCTGCATCATGTTTGAACTATTAAGTCATTCTTAGAACTGCTGATGATCTGTTTGGATGGATTTATATTGTTTAGGGACAGTGCCGGGGTTTCAGCCGGTCTTATCTGCCCCGATATGTTTCTTTTAATATATTTATTATTAGATTTGTATTAGGACTGTCTCTTATGTTAAGATCGTATTCCTGTTGGACGTTGCCAGCCGAAATCGGCTCATCATCGACAGCCAATGGCCGATTTCTAGGCTATGCGTTCGATCCAGGAGTGACATCTTTCTATAAGATTCATCGGAGTACTAGCCGATTCTTTGTTAGCTTCCCAGTATCAGCTAGGTTATCGATCCATATATTTATATTCTTTGCTGTATTTGGGTTAAGCGGCTGATGCTGTCTCGGTATAGCCGATCCATTCCAGTCACTTGGTTTAAATACAGTTTAGAATAGCATATATATGTTCATGGATTACCTCAGCCGATCCAATGGGGATCTAACTTAACACTTAACGTCTATTCTTTTGTTTTTTGTTGATTAACAGATCAAATCAACTGGCACGCCCTGCACCGCACAGGTAGCCGAGAAGGACCTGCACTGGAGTCAAGCAGATCTCCCAGGTCAGCGCGTGAGAGAGATTTCTCATCAACAGCCGTGCCTGGGCCGCCGCCCGAGCCCATGGGCCAACACGGCATGACATGATGCCTGTGCATGTCGGCCCAGGCATGGCATGGCCCATGGGCTGGCACGACACCGAAGGAGTGGTCGGCCGGGTCCGGGGTCGTGGGAGAGCGAGGCGAGGAGGTCGGCAACGGCGGGGACACGGAGGAACGACGGATCGCCTTCGGCCGACGTTGATGGAGGTGGCTAGGAGCGGAAGCGGCTCGTCGTCGGCCGGCGTCGGCGCGGAGGCGGCGAGGCACGGTTGCGCGGAGGCGGCACGGCGTCGACCGGCATCGGCGGAGGCAGCGTGACGCGGATGTGGCGGGCGGGAGGAACCTGGCGGCGGAGGCGGCGCCCCAAACCCTAGCGATATATATGCCTAGCGAGCGAGCGGCGTGCCGGCCTTGGCCCATGGACCGTTCAGGCACGTGGGCCTTATTCGTGCTCGTGCTGGCATGGCACGGCCCAGCCATCCTGTGGGCCGTGCTTGGGCCGGAGGGTTGGCATGTGGGCCAACACGGCACGGCCCGCTATAGGAGTCGTGCCTAACAGGTCGTGTCGTGGGCGTGCCCGGGCCGAGTCGTGCCGGGCAACAAGTTTGGCCGTGTATATGTGGATCACGCCCCGTGGACCCTGTCAAGGTCCCATTCTCTATCTCCATCTCTCCTCCTATCTGATTATTTTCTTCTCTTTTCGGTGAGAACTCGTTCTTGTTTCATATGACTTGATAGCCAACTCATGCGCATGAATTTAATTTTTTTATGGCGATGTCCTTGTTTCTATTTGTGGTATTGTACTATAGTGGTGAACACATGATTGTTTCCCATTTTAATTGCTTGTATTTCCCTTGAATTTTATCCGATTCTGTTCTGTTTTGAGTTCAGTTGAGATTCGTTCGTGTTAGTTTAGCCACAATGTCACATATTAAAGTTAACGCTCGGCGTAGGAAGAACACCATCCAAAGGCTTAGAAAAGATAATGGTTGGGTTGTCACGCATGATGAAAAAGAGGAAGTTATTCTCAACCATTTCTGGCAAATAATGGGGTGGCCAGGGCCAAGGATGAATGATCTAAATTGCGATGTGTTGGACATTACCGCAACAGACCTATTCGCACTAGCAGAAGTGTTTTCTGAGGAGGAGATTCATAAAGCAGTTAACGATATGTCGTCTAATAAAGCCCCTGGGCTAGATGGTTACACTGGCATCTTCTTTAAAGTTTGCTTGGAAGTCGTGAAGGAAGACATCTCCTTGGTCTTTGACTCCATCTATAACTTGAGTTGTGCAAGCTTGGGCCTCATTAACTTGGCAAACATAGTCCTTCTACCAAAGAAAGAAGGAGCAGAGGAAATCTCTGACTTCAGGCCAATCAGCCTGATTCACATCATAGCAAAGATTTTTTTTCCAAAGTGCTTGCTCTACGCATCAGGCCTTTCCTAAGTTCCATGATCTCTGTTAATCAGAGTGCGTTCATCAAAGGGCGAAGTATTCATGACAACTTCCTGTATGTTAGAAATATGGTCAGGAGATACCACTGCTCAAGGACACCAATGCTCAGGAGATACCACCGCTCAAGGAGACCAATGCTGTTATTCAAGCTAGACATAACAAAAGCCTTTGACTCGGTATGTTGGGACTATATGTTATCTCTCCTGCAACGAAGGGGGTTCCCTTCAAAGTGGACTAACTGGCTTTTGGCCCTGCTATCCACCTCCACTTCTCGAGTTGTGCTAAACAGCATTCCGGGGCAGAACATCCGACATGATAGGAGGCTGCGACAAGGGGACCCCCTATCACCACTCCTTTTCATCCTGGCAATAGACCCCATCCAACGAATCCTCGATAAGTCAACAATCTCAGGGGCCCTAACCAAACTTCGAGGAAGAGCGAATTGCCTCCGTATCTCAATGTACACGGATGATGCGGTAATCTTCCTTAACCCTATGCGGAGGGATGTGCAAGCTTTCATGGAAATCATTGAGCGCTTCGGCATAGCTACTGGCCTAATGACCAATTTCCACAAGTCCCAAGTGGCGTCCATTAGGTGTGCCATTATAAACCTTGAAGAGGTCCTGGAAGGGGTACTGGCAGTACGCGCTGAATTCCCGCTGAGGTACCTGGGCCTCCCCCTGGTGTTAGGAAGGTTGCGCATGTTAGACATGCAACCAGTTTTCGATAAGATCTCAGGTCGAGTGACGGGATAGAGGGCAAAGAACATGGGTATCACCGGGAGAAGGACGCTCGTCAGGTCGGTGATCTCGGCGCATCCTATCTACCTGTTGACCGCTCTTAAAGTCACTAAGGGCACTTTGGAGCAGCTAGACAAGCGGCGAAGACGTTTCCTCTGGGCTGGCACAGGGGACATCACGGGGAGGGGGAAATGCAAGGTAAACTGGACGAGGACATGCATGCCAACCAAGCAGGGGGGCTTGGGGGTTCTAAACCTGAAAAAATTCACAAGTGCCCTATGTCTGCGTTGGTTGTGGTACGAATGGAAAGAGCCGACCAAGCCTTGGGTTGGCCTAGGAACGCCTTGCGATGAAACTGACAAGAGCCTCTTCGTAGCAGCAACGAAACTCCTAGTGGGAGACGGAAATACAACTCGGTTTTTGGACTCGCCTTGGTTTCAAGGTTCTAGGCCAAAAGACACCATGCCGCTTGTCTACGCAATTGACATAAACAAGGGGAAGTCATTGTGTCAAGGGAAGGAGAACGACGCTTGGGCTGGTGATTTGAACCTACAAGTGAACCCCCTCTCACTAGAGCTAGTCCACCAGCTTGTGGCACTATGGGAAGCAGTGCATAATGTCCAATTAACTGATGAGCAGCCTGACCAGATCTCTTTGAAGTTCACCAATCGTGGCCAGTACTCGGCGTCCTCCGCCTACCAAGCGTAGTGCCTAGGAGCTCCGGGCTCAACCTTTGACTCACTAATATGGAAGGTCTGGACGCCTGAAAAGTGCAAACTACATACATGGCTCATTATTCAGAATAGAGTCTGGACTTCTGAAAGGCTCGCGGCTAGGGGGTGACAAAATAATGGTACATGTCCTCTTTGCAGGATAGTGAATGAGACGGCCAAGCACCTTGTTGCAGAGTGTCGTTACTCTAGGAGGATCTGGATGGCTGCAGCCGATTGGGTAGGAAATGAGCTTCTCCAACCCACTCACTAGGAGGCCAAATGCTCGGTACAGGAATGGTGGGAAAGCCTAGCCAGCACATGTAACACCCTAAAAATCGGGGATTTAAAAATCGAAAACTAAAATTTGGGACTTACAAAAAACTTTTGGTATTATTGCATCTTGTCATGTTTATCGCCTCTTGTCTATAAGTTTTGTCGCGTGATATAGATAAAATAAAAATTTATTTAAAGAATGAAAAGCCGAGGAGTTTCGAAATCCAAAAAGAAAGGAAATGTTTTTTTTTAAAAAATAAAGATCCAAAATAAACAAAACAAAAATTTATTAATTATAAAAAGATATATAGGAAAGTCTAGGGTTGATTTTGAATCAAAAATCATATTTTGGAAAAGTTAAAATATAGAATTGAGGGAATAATATGTAAGACTTGGGAATCTATAAAAATTATCCGAAAAGTATATCACTTTGGTGTAGACAATAAAATAGTGATTGAAAAGATAATTAATATCCAAATATGAATAAAAAAAATTTAGGAAAGAAAATATGAAGTTGAGAAAGTAATGTTAATCAAAAATCCTAACTTTTAAATTTAAAAGAAAGGAATGAATAAATTAGGGATGAAAGTATATTTTGAACATTGAAAAGTGGGAGAAAAATTTGAAAATGTATTTTTAAATTAATCTTGGGAATATTAGAACTTGTTTTGAATTTTTAGAAGGAAAGGAAAAACAATTGGGAAAATAGGAAAGTAATTCGGGAAAATAAAAAATAGCACTGTTCATTGTCGGCCACGTGTTCGACCCGGTCCCCCTTGCCACGCGCGCGCGCGCGCGCGCGCCCGGTCACACCACGCCGCCCCCACCGCGCGCGCATCCGCACGCCGCGCCACGCCCGGCCGTGCCCCGCACGCACGCCGCGCCGACCCGACGCCGCCCGCGCGTGTCGCTCACGCACCGCGCCGCCCGCAGCCGCCGCGCCGCGCGCCGCCACCGCGCCCGCGCCCGCGCCCATGCCCTCTCGCGCGTGCTCGCACCATGCACCGCCCGGCCTCCCTGCTTGCGCCCGTGCCCGCGCCCCGACCGCATGCCGCGCTGCCCGCGTCGCCCACGCCCGTCGCGCCGCGCCCCCCCGAGCTTGCGCCGCGCCATGCCGCCGCCGCACGCGCCGCCCGGACCCCCATTTGCTCTCGCCGCGCCGTGCGCTATAAAGTGAGGGCCCGAGCTCCTTCTCTCCCCACCACGTCGTTTCCCGCTCCTCCTCCTTGCTCCCCGTCGCGCCACCCCCTTGCCGCGCAGCGCCCGCCGCGCCGTTGACGCGGTGCCAACCAAAGCGCACCGCCGCTCACTCGTCGTCGCTGCTCCCGTGTCACCGCATTGCGCCGACCTCGCCGCCGGTGAGCCCCCCTCTCTCTCTCTTCTCCCCGCCTCGACCCGCCGCCCCCATGCCTTGCCCTGCGTCGGCTCACTTAGGGAAAGAAGAAGAACAGAGCAGGGAAGGAAAGAAAAGAGGAAAGAAAAGAGGAAAGAAAAGTAGGGAAAAAGAGAAAGAAAAGAAAAGGGGAAATTGGGAAAAATTTTGGGAAATTTTTGGAAAAAATTAGGAAAATTTTTGAGGCTATTTCAGGAAAATCTCTGGGAAAAATTACATATTTTTCTTCAAAATAAATTTGGTTTCCAAAATAATTCGGGACCGATTATCAAACATGTTTTCCAAATTATTTAATCATAGCATTCATTTATCCTTCACGTAAAATTATTATGTCATAAATTGATCTCCAAAATATTATTATTGATCTATATGTTTGCTAGACTTAAAACCTAGAGTATTAGTATAATACTTAGCTGCCTTGATTATTTTTGGGATCGATTACTATTAACCCTAGGTAGTACTATCCGAAACTTATTGATTGTCGCATAATTTATTCGTTCGGGATTTTGTTTACAATTTAGTTCATCATCACATAATATTTATCATATAGATTTTCTAAAAGTCGAAATCCAACCGATATGCAAGTCTAGCTTCTATCAAGTAATTTCGATTTAGATTATTAGAAACCCTAGGACTTCTCGAACCAAGAAATAATTCGATGAAATTGAAAGATAAACATTTTCTTTTATTAATTGAATCATCAACTCTAGTATTTCTCAAACTTTAAGCATATTAAAATAAATATCGCATCCTTCTTAACAAAAGCGATTCAATGCAAAACTTCAAATCCTTATAACCCTTTCGCTCTAACCCGGATTTCGTCAAAACTCGAGCCTAGGTTCGCATAAAGTCATAGCCTAGTGTTAGGAGCCGCTATTGCGATTTACTTGGTTTTCTTTTGGATTTTATGGATTCTACTTGAATTCTAATCGAATTCAAATTTGGTTTCTCGCACGTACGATTAGCGTCCGAGGAAGGCGTTGAGTACACGTAAGACCCTAACCAACAAGTGTGCGAGCAAGGCAAGTCAACACATCCCTTTGGACATATTGATCCTACTTTGTGAAATGATGTTGTTTTCAACTACAAATTGCATGCTATACACAAACGAGTACCTATTCTTGATATATCCCGCCTTGATATTGAATACCCTTAGAAATATTCTTTGTAACCTTCGATGTGATACAACCGGAGGTTATCTTCTAAATGCTTAGCCACGCTTATACTAGATTCTTGCATACTCATGATTTTACAAATAAGCCTAGTGCTTGGGCAACTATCTTGGGAAGATGGTTGAGACACGGCAAGTGGAGACATGAGCGCCACGTTGCCTTGAACATGTTGGAAATGGCTTTGATGAAAAATGAAAATACAAACCAATGTTTGTAGACTGGGCGGATGGATGGATTTGGGTGGATTCCGGAAAAGGCTAGTACCGTCCCCGGTCGGCTTAAGGATCGAGCCATGAGACTACAACTTAGAACGAGCCGCACAACCGTACTTCTCGAATGGGTATAGACCTAGCCGATTAAATATCCGAGCGGAGGCGTATCCTTGCATAGTAGGTTCGGTGTTGGCGTTGAGGTAAGGGCTCGCGGTGGGGGTGCACCACGGTGGGTGCCGGACGATAGTTAAGGGCCTTCCGACGGGGGTGTATCGCTGGTTGGTACTGGCGAGATCGGGCATGCGATCAACATGCGAAAGGAAGACATGAAGAAAAGGACATGAAGATGGAAAGTTCAAGGATAGAGCAATTCTTTCTCTTACCCCGGAACGCGAACTCCTCTCACCGCTAGGAAATGACGGCTAGAGTGCATGAGGGCTTAAGTTCATGGAGCGGGTACGCCAAAGTGAGGTTATTGAAAGGCTTTGCCGTGACCGTCCCATATAGAGGGATGTAAGCTCATTCAATGAGTAGTTGCGGAGTACGGGTAAAGTGTACATCCACCGCAGTGTGAGTTAATCAATCTATTCGAATAGCCGTGCTCGCGGTTAATGAGCGACATGACAAGTGTTTCCCGTGGCTAGACTCATACATTTTAAAATGATGGGTGGGATTGCATAATGTCTTTATGTGCTGGGGAAACCAACTTCTCTATCTGAGAGAAAGGAGAAAGACACCCCCAGAAAACCATGACGGATCGGAGGCGGGAAGCTATCCTTGGGATCACAATGGATGGTGGACGTAACCGTCGCCGACTTAATATACTATGGACCTAAAACTTGACCTGGCTAGATGTTAGGTTTGTGAAATGATTTGTGAAAATTGGCTTTGCGCAAATAAACCATAGCCATCCTTTGAATGACCCTATCATGTGCATCATTCCGTGTTGGCTTGTTGAGTACGTTGGGTACTCACCCTTGCTATACGCACAAACCTCCAGATGAAGAAAATGAGGAAGACCCGTACACATACTACTAGGAGGAATGAAGGCAATGGAGCGCAACAGTCTTAGTCCCGGCCGTTGCTCGTGGCAATCGGCATGCCGCTGCCTTCCGTCGCTATCTTATCAAATTTCTTTTGGTTGTATCCGGACCGGTAGGTCCTATATGTATTGGATATTGCCTTCGGGCCTATTATTGTAATAATTTCGTTGTAAGACTATTCGTGCACTTTGCACCGGTAATTCGAACCGTATTCGTGGGTACCAAACTACTCGATCCAGGATAAGGTACTATGAACACGAATGATTCCCGTCCTCAAAAACGGGGGTCTACAGAGCTGGTATCAGAGCAGTGCGACTGTAGGATAAGACCAACTGGCGCCCACCCCTTTATAGCTGGTCAAAGGGAAATATCCCTACATAGGATTATTTTGGAAATACAAACTATTTTCACCAAACAAACATATTTTTCTCTCTTACCCCAATTTCTCTACAAACATTTGATTCTACCTTTCTCTAAACCTAAACTATCTTCAAAAATAGATATAGGACTCGTGACCTGTTAAAGCTTGAGAGATTGTTTATTCCACCCGCTAAAGCAATAAGAGTGCACAGAACAAGGTCCCAACCGAGCTTAACTGTCCTTCTGATTTCTTTCTCTCTCTGACGATAGATGGGAAAGAACAAGGGCAAGAAATCAAGATCTCAGCAATCTCATGGATCAACACAGAGCGACCCTATGGACATTCCACCCTCTTTCCCTATGAATCCAACCTTAGCCCGATAATGGCTAGCCGACACAATTGATGATCATGATGGTGCAGCTAATGCAACGACACCTTCAAGTTTTGGGTTCGTGTCCGAGCAACGTCGGCACGTTCCGACTCAAGCCTTGATGACTCCCGCGAATATACCGTCAAGCCCACGAGAGCGAAACGCCAAATCCACCATTAGGAGGGAAGGAAACACTTGGCCCCCGCTACGGCCTCATGGAACAAGGATATGGAATAAGGAACAGCGGGTGAAAAACACACCGGAACCCCGATCGAGGGAGAGATACAAGCGGAAGGAAGGACAAGGAATTCAATCCAACGACCGGCCAAGGGCTTAGTTCGCCATCCAACTCCGGAAGAGGAAGTCACCAAAATGGACCACAGGTGGTACTGGCAGGATGATCGTCACGAGCACAGTGTGTACCCCTGAAGATGCTGAGGAGATTCCCCGACGTCTAAAGAGGAATGTGCACTGCTTCAACTGTGGAGAGTTAGGACACTATGCCAATGACTGCCCTAGAACAACTACCGCACCGTTTCGCACTCCAACACCTATCCCGGCTGCCCCAAGGAAAAGGAATGTGACTTGCTTCAACGTGAGGAATTTGGGCACTATGCCAACCAATGCCCCAAGCCACACAAGACCCTCCTCTTACCGGTGCCAATGCAAATGCCATAGGTGGCAACCCCAGATCGGGCGATAGCTCAAACAACTAGACAAGGAGTCTGCATCAACTCTGGTCTTGCTTTGGATGGAGTCAAGACAGCAATGACCGTACCCTTTCCCCTTTATATATGAAGATCCTAGACCGATGTTGTTGTCCTTATATTATGTTGTGTGGGACTGTGCATGGCAGTCCGATGTACCCCTCCTATGATGTAACGTTTATGAACTAATATAAAGTTCTATGTTATATCTTAAACGAGTTTATATCACCATGCTTGTTGTGTGCAAAAGATCACTTAAGAACAACTGGAAGATCACAAAAAAAAAATCGATTAGAACCATGACATTGGTCGATCCAATCATTTACCTCATCTATATTCCTCGAGATGGTGCACCGCCGCAGCCTCGCAGCTACGGAGAACCCGCCGGAGCCTAACCCCTCCACCCTAGCGGAAGTCATGGCTTCACAAACCCAACTGCTTCAAGCCATTGCCAACAACCAAGGACAACGAGGAGGATCAAGCCTAGGCGAGTTTATGCGAGCCAAACCGCCAACGTTCTCCATGGCGAGGGAACCAATGGATGCGAAGATTGGTTGAGGGTAATAGAAAAGAAGTTGACTCTCGTCCGAGTACGGAAGCCGACAGTCATCTTCGCCACTAATCACTGGAAGGTCCTGCAAGTGACGGGTGGGACACCTACAAAGAGACTCGGGCGAAGATGCCGGAGAACCGACATGGGAAGAATTCACGGCTGCTTTCCGTGAAAATTTCGTACTCAGCCGCGGTTATGAGGATGAAGAAAAATGAGTTCCGTAGGCTGCGCCAAGGAAACACCACGGTACAAGAGTATCTTAACAAGTTCACGCAGCTTGCCCGTTACGCCACAAGCGATCCGGCGACGAGGAGGAAAAGATGGACAAGTTTATTGAAGGACTCGAACGATGAGTTAAGAGGACCGATGATCGGTCGGACCACGCTAGCTTTCGAGCCTCATCAACAAGGTCGTAAGGCTCGAGCATGATCAAAGGACGGTTGAAAACAACCGGAAGAGAAGACTTGCTCTAGCCCGCCCGATTCAAGGAACACCCCAAGACCCAAAGGAGCAACACCAACAGTTGGAAGCCAGCCGTCACAATGACCAATCGCCCCGTTGCACCCGGCAACGCCAGCAGGCCACCTGCCACCGCTTTTCGCCCCCCGACACCTACCTTGGCGACCCCAAGACTTAAGAACGTGAACCGCTTCAATCGCGGGGAATATGGACATTTCGCCAATCACGCCCTAAGCCACGTAACACCCCATCCGTACGGAGCCAACGCCATTGCCGTAAGAGGGACCCCCGCCCGGCACTGGACGCATGTCTGGGACACCCCAACCGAAGGAGACCACCACAGAATCCGCCATGGCCAAGTGAACCATGTGCGTGCCGAAGAGGCCCAGAGGACCGGATCGTGCTAATGGGTACGCTCTCCAACCATTCGCACTAAGTTAAAGTTTTGTTCGGTTTCAAAACTTCGCATTCTTTCATAAACTCGAGGACGAGCACAGGGCCATGGACCGAGACTCGATGTTGTGTGAGCGAGCCACGGGAATATTTACGCTACTATCCATGGCCGATGCCGAAGGTCGGGATTACCGGACATATTTCCTAAGGATTTGTTGATTATGGCTAAAGCAAAAGCCTAAAATTGTTTAAGGGGGGTAGAGTGACGTGACCATGGATCTTTAAATTATGCCCCATGTTAAAGCTAGAAGAAACCAAACCTTCTTCGGCTAGTCTTCCATCAACCATACCCGCGATCACAATCGTACCATATAAGGTCACTACCTATCTATGCAATAAAGGTCTCAAAACTTTGGAGTAGCAAGTCTATTATACAACTTAAGAAAAGCTTAGCGATAAACATACTAAATATTGTATGTTTGAAAGATCGTTCTTTAGAGACACCGCCACCACCCGTTAGTCAATTGGACATTACGCCTATTCTCAGCAGAACAAGTTATAGATGGATCTAAGTCCCCTCAAAACATAATCAGTTTCGTATACTTTACATAGGAAACTAGTTGGAACGCTAGTAGCAATCCTAGCAATCAATGTCATCCAACCACTCTTTTGACAAGCAAAACCCAACAACAACATAAACCACCCGAGCACCAGTTTAGACAAAACATCCAATGTGCTCCTGATATAAAGACAAAAGGAGATTCAGCGTGGTCGCGGATCCATACATAAGGGGACAAATGACAGGGGACCATCCATTGACTACCTAATCTATTAGTAACCCTTAAAAGAGAGAAAAACAATGGGTGCCAACACGACGAGAAGACAAACCGCCTCACAAAGGAAATCCTGGTAACCATCCTCTGTCGCATCCCGCCACAGCCTCCAAACAAAAACCAGTGGGTATAGCACCCAAGCCAGCAAAGTACTAATAGCCGCTCCGACATACCACACTTGTGCCCACACCCATCGCCAGGCAGCAACCCCTTTCGCTAGAATGCAGCTTCCATGGCCGAAGAACCTCGACACCACTATCCTCCGAGCATCATCTCCGGCGACGAATCCACCCATCGCCTGAACCGATGAGGAAACATCTCCTTCCACCCTAGAGCCTGCGAC
The DNA here is from genome assembly GCA_019925245.2 of Oryza australiensis. Taxonomy (NCBI): domain Eukaryota; kingdom Viridiplantae; phylum Streptophyta; class Magnoliopsida; order Poales; family Poaceae; genus Oryza; species Oryza australiensis. The sequence continues at coordinate 1,003,197 of JAIFGZ020000260.1, read as the reverse complement.
CGCAAGTCCTAACCGCCGACGAAGTCTGCCTCTGCCAAGAACCTGTCGCTCTACTTCGCCTTCGTCATGGAGCCCTCGCTCCATCCCTCCTTCACTCGAACTACTTCGCCTCCACTCACTCTCCGATCCGGGCCGGGACAAGTGTGAGAGACAAGCCACCTCTCTCTCCCCTTTCCTTATAAATGAAGCAAGGGCATACATCAAGAGATTCCTTATGAAAATATTAGATTAATATAACCACTAAGCCTAGAGTACCCGAAAGGTTTAAAAAAAGATAATATAGTTATCCAAACAAAGAATCGCAAAGACACCGTAGGGATCACCTTAAGAACTCCGTGATAGATTCCCGCCTTATTATAAATAATCATCCTATCCATCATTTGTTGGGATGAAGTCCTAAATAGATCAGTCTTATATGAACGAACAGACTTACAACCACAACCCAACCCAAATCTCGGGGACGAGATTTATTTTAAGGGGTAGGTTTGTAACACCCTAAAAATCGGGATTTAAAAATCGAAAACTAAAATTTGGGACTTACAAAAACTTTTGGTATTATTGCATCTTGTCATGTTTATCGCCTCTTGTCTATAAGTTTTGTCGCGTGATATAGATAAAATAAAAATTTATTTAAAGAATGAAAAGCCGAGGAGTTTCAAATCCAAAAAGAAAGGAAATGTTTTTTTAAAAAAATAAAGATCCAAAATAAACAAAACAAAAATTTATTAATTATAAAAAGATATATAGGAAAGTCTAGGGTTGATTTTGAATCAAAAATCATATTTTGGAAAAGTTAAAATATAGAATTGAGGGAATAATATGTAAGACTTGGGAATCTATAAAAATTATCTCGAAAAGTATATCACTTTGGTGTAGACAATAAAATAGTGATTGAAAAGATAATTAATATCCAAATATGAATAAAAAAAAATTTAGGAAAGAAAATATGAAGTTGAGAAAGTAATGTTAATCAAAAATCCTAACTTTTAAATTTAAAAGAAAGGAATGAATAAATTAGGGATGAAAGTATATTTTGAACATTGAAAAGTGGGAGAAAAATTTGAAAATGTATTTTTAAATTAATCTTAGGAATATTAGAACTTGTTTTGAATTTTTAGAAGGAAAGGAAAAACAATTGGGAAAATAGGAAAGTAATTCGGGAAAATAAAAAAATAGCACTGTTCATTGTCGGCCACGTGTTCGACCCGGTCCCCCTTGCCATCGCGCGCGCGCGCGCGCCCGGTCACACCACGCCGTCCCCCACCCGCGCGTCGCATCCGCACGCCGCGCCACGCCCGGCCGTGCCCCGCACGCACGCCGCGCCGACCCGACCGCCCCGCGCGTGTCGCTCACGCACCGCGCCGCCCGCAGCCGCCCGTGCCGCGCGCCGCCACCGCCGCCTCGCGCCCGCGCCCATGCCCTCGCGCGTGCTCGCACCATGCGCCGCCCGCCCTCCTCGCTTGCGCGCGCTACGCGCGCCGCGCGCTCGCAGAACCGCGCCTCGTGCCCCGCGCCCCCGACCGCATGCCGCGCTGCCCGCGTCGCCCACGCCCGCCGTGCCGCGCCCGGCCCCCGAGCTTGCGCCGCGCCATGCCGCGCGCGCACGCGCCGCCCGGACCCCCATTTGCTCTCGCCGCGCCGTGCGCTATAAAGTGAGGGCCCGAGCTCCTTCTCCCCCACCACGTCGTTTCCCCGCTCCTCCTCCTTGCTCCCCGTCGCGCCACCCCCTTGCCGCGCAGCCGCCCGCCGCGCCGTTGACGCGGTGCCAACCAAAGCGCACCGCCGCTCACTCGTCGTCGCTGCTCCCGTGTCACCGCATTGCGCCGACCTCGCCGCCGGTGAGCCCCCTCTCCTCTCCTCTTCTCCCCGCCTCGACACCCAGCCCCCCATGCCTTGCCCTGCGTCGGCTCACTTAGGGAAAGAAGAAGAACAGAGCAGGGAAGGAAAGAAAAGAGGAAAGAAAAGAGGAAAGAAAAGTAGGGAAAAAGAGAAAGAAAAGAAAAGGGGAAATTGGGAAAATTTTGGGAAATTTTTGGAAAAAAATTAGGAAAATTTTTGAGGCTATTTCAGAAAATCTCTGGGAAAAATTACATATTTTTCTTCAAAATAAATTTGGTTTCCAAAAATAATTCGGGACCGATTATCAAACATGTTTTCCAAATTATTTAATCATAGCATTCATTTATCCTTCACGAGAAAAAATTATTATGTCATAAATTGATCTCCAAAATATTATTATTGATCTATATGTTTGCTAGACTTAAAACCTAGAGTATTAGTATAATACTTAGCTGCCTTGATTATTTTTGGGATCGATTACTATTAACCCTAGGTAGTACTATCCGAAACTTATTGATTGTCGCATAATTTATTCGTTCGGGATTTTGTTTACAATTTAGTTCATCATCACATAATATTTATCATATAGATTTTCTAAAAGTCGAAATCCAACCGATATGCAAGTCTAGCTTCTATCAAGTAATTTCGATTTAGATTATTAGAAACCCTAGGACTTCTCGAACCAAGAAATAATTCGATGAAATTGAAAGATAAACATTTTCTTTTATTAATTGAATCATCAACTCTAGTATTTCTCAAACTTTAAGCATATTAAAATAAATATCGCATCCTTCTTAACAAAAGCAGATTCAATGCAAAACTTCAAATCCTTATAACCCTTTCGCTCTAACCCGGATTTCGTCAAAACTCGAGCCTAGGTTCGCATAAAGTCATAGCCTAGTGTTAGGAGCCGCTATTGCGATTTACTTGGTTTTCTTTTGGATTTTACTGGATTCTACTTGAATTCTAATCGAATTCAAATTTGGTTTCTCGCACGTACGATTAGCGTCCGAGGAAGGCGTTGAGTACACGAAGACCCTAACCAACAAGTGTGCGAGCAAGGCAAGTCAACACATCCCTTTGGACATATTGATCCTACTTTGTGAAATGATGTTGTTTTCAACTACAAATTGCATGCTATACACAAACGAGTACCTATTCTTGATATATCCCGCCTTGATATTGAATACCCTTAGAAATATTCTTTGTAACCTTCGATGTGATACAACCGGAGGTTATCTTCGAAAATGCTTAGCCACGCTTATACTAGATTCTTGCATACTCATGATTTTACAAATAAGCCTAGTGCTTGGGCAACTATCTTGGGAAGATGGTTGAGACACGGCAAGTGGAGACATGAGCGCCACGTTGCCTTGAACATGTTGGAAATGGCTTTGATGAAAAATGAAAATACAAACCAATGTTTGTAGACTGGGCGGATGGATGGATTTGGGTGGATTCCGGAAAAGGCTAGTACCGTCCCCGGTCGGCTAAGGACCGAGCCATGAGACTACAACTTAGAACGAGCCGTACAACCGTACTTCTCAAATGGGTATAGACCTAGCGATTAAATATCCGAGCGGAGGCGTATCCTTGCATAGTAGGTTCGGGTGTTGGCGTTGAGGTAAGGGCTCGCGGTGGGGGTGCACCACCGGTGGGTGCCCGGACGATAGTTAAGGGCCTTCCGACGGGGTGTATCGCTGGTTGGTACCTGGGCAGAGATCGGGCATGCGATCAACATGCAGAAAGGAAGACATGAAGAAAAGGACATGAAGATGGAAAGTTCAAGGATAGAGCAATTCTTTCTCTTACCCCGGGAACGCGAACTCCTCTCACCGCTAGGAAATGACGGCTAGAGTGCATGAGGGCTTAAGTTCATGGAGCGGGACGCCAAAGTGAGGTTATTGAAAGGCTTTGCCGTGACCGTCCCATATAGAGGGATGTAAGCTCATTCAATGAGTAGTTGCGGAGTACGGGTAAAGTGTACATCCACTGCAGTGTGAGTTAATCAATCTATTCGAATAGCCGTGCTCGCGATTAATGAGCGACGTGACAAGTGTTTCCCGTGGCTAGACTCATACATTTTAAAATGATGGGTGGGATTGCATAATGTCTTTATGTGCTGGGGAAACCAACTTCTCTATCTGAGAGAAAGGAGAAAGACACCCCCAGAAAACCATGACGGATCGGAGGCGGGAAGCTATCCTTGGGATCACAATGGATGGTGGACAGAACCGTCGCCGACTTAATATACTATGGACCTAAAACTTGACCTGGCTAGATGTTAGGTTTGTGAAATGATTTGTGAAAATTGGCTTTGCGCAAATAAACCATAGCCATCCTTTGAATGACCCTATCATGTGCATCATTCCGTGTTGGCTTGTTGAGTACGTTGGGTACTCACCCTTGCTATACGCACAAACCTCCAGATGAAGAAAATGAGGAAGACCCGTACACATACTACTAGGAGGAATGAAGGCAATGGAGCGCAACAGGTCTTAGTCCCCAGTCGTTGCCTGTGGCAATCGGCATGCTGCTGCCTTCCGTCTGCTATCTTATCAAATTTCTGTTTTCGGTTGTATCCGGACCGGTAGGTCCTATATGTATTGGATATTGCCTTCGGGCCTATTATTGTAATAATTTCGTTGTAAGACTATTCGTGCACTTTGCACCTGGTAATTCAGAACTGTATTCGTGGGTACCAAACTACTCGATCCAGGGATAAGGTACTATGAACACGAATGATTTCCGTCCTCAAAAACGGGGGTCTACAGCACACCAGGAATCCCCAAGAAGGGATTGCGCACCCTTATACTCATAGTTTGGGAGATATGGAAGGAGAGGAACCGTCATATTTTTTAGCATAAGAAATCCATGATGGCAATGCTGACAGCTCGTATTAAGGAGAATGCTAGATTATGGATGATAGCGGACGCGAGACGCCTGCGTGAGTTGTTAACATCTTTTGTATAGTCCTATAGTACTCTTTGCGGCTTTTGTTTTTTTCCTCTTGTAAATTGTTAAACCTTTGGGGTGCTTTGTTTTCCTGCTTTATTAATGAAAAGCATAGTCTGATGCTGTTTTTCCTTAAAAAACTTGTTACTCTGAATTTCCACCAAATTGATCAATGTTGCTGCTGTGTTGCAGGTGTCGTGCGTGAGGAGCAAGGTTACCTGCAGTTTTCCTTCCCCAGGTGCTTCGTCTTCACCGTGAGTGCCTTGATTCATTCAGCTTATTCAAATTGCTGGTAGCTCGTGGTGGTTCAGAATAACGAAAATCTGACACCCGATGATCATGGTTGTTGGTGGGAGCGGAAAATTCGTGAGGGGAAAATGGTCTTGAGCCCCTCATTTTTCCAGCTTGTGTTTGTTGTGATTTGATTGGGATGTGCATCCTATTATATTTTTAGTTCTTATTTTTTTATTTTCACATAAGTATGGGATGAAAACATAGTTAAACCAGTTATGTAAACGTCAAAGTCAGCTAAAACCGTTTAAATACCGTCGAGGGATATAATTTGCATCCGTTTTAGAAGTTGAGGTAAACTATATATTTTTAAGAAAATTGGATAAAACTTGGTACCTAAATCAAACTTATTCCTGGAATGTTTTGTGCAAGTTTGCCATGTACTTAACAGGTTATTTTTATGTATAAAATAAAATTGAATGACAGATATACATGGGTCGGAGTGAGACCGAGGGATTCATTGGAACCCAGGAATTTTACATAAATTGATTTAGCTTTCATCAAATTCCTTCAAAACTCTGTTCAGTTTGGGAAGGAGGCCTGAGCATAAGGCTTTCTTGAGGAAAGAAGCAAGCTTCACCTGAATCAAATATCAATACGATTTACTCCCTTCATTCCAAAATAAATTTATTTTTTTACTTATATTCCACACATAATAATAAAAATATCCTAATTTTATTAAATCTTAATACAATTATTCCCTATTCTATCTACTTTTGATATATTTATCTTATACTTTTACAAACTTCGATATAATTATTACTAAAAATAAATTTATTTTGAAACAAAAGTGAGAAAAATAAATTTATTCTCAACGAAGATAGTAAAACAAATCAGAATCAAGTTCAAGCAAGTCTCGTGTTTCAGAGAGGCAACTTTTCAATAAGAAGTAATACTTGAAAGTTGTAGGCAAGCTCCAAAAAATGATGCTTGTTTGGAGCAAAAGGAACCAACATCGTATCAACCTAGCTATCAAATAGTGGCCGATAGATAGTTAGGTCGTTCTTTTTTCCTTTGCTTTTTTCTATTTACCTAGGATTGGAGTTAGATGCATTATTCATTGCTTTTCATGAGAGGCCTGTCAAAAATAGTACTACTTCCGATCCATGAAGTGATCAGTACAAATTTAAAATTAGAGATATTTAAGATGGAGGATTTAAAAAAACCAAATTTGGAAGAGAGAAAGAGACAAGTTAATTGCATTCATACATGTCCGACTTGTATAAGGAAAAATAAAAAATGGTTGCACTTTTATATTTTAGGATGGGGCATTGGCGGACCTAACATTTTAGTTTAGATGGGCCGATGACGACTATAGCGAGGCGAGGGTTAGCGGGGTGGTTCGAGTCGAAAAAATTAACATATCACATATATAATGACAAATATATATGTGTAAAATTTACTAAAAGACACCAACAAAAAGTATTTAAAACTAAATTTGATACAAAGAAACTAACCTAATTTTGGTGTAGACTCGTTAATGGCTTCATTGATTCATGTACTCCTATAAACTATGTATGTCTAGTTGACTAAAAATTATGAAAATTCACTCAGAAGATTACATATAAACTACTGAGAAATTTACAAAAAATACAGTTTTCATGCTAGAAACACATCATTAATTACCGACGACTCGAAGTCGAAATATATATCCTTTTTTCTACATAAATTTTGGATGAATTTGAGAAGAGAAGGAGAAAATTCAGACCAAGAAGCATAAACCTTTCAAATCCACTCCGCTCATCGTACCGGGTCTCTGGAATCTAGATTAGAATTGTCTGTTGTGCAGCACCCTCGTCCAGCTCCTCGTCGGCTCTAACCTCGTCCAGCAGCCGGGCACAACAGGGAACAGCAGCCGGACAGCCGAGCTGGGATCCCCACTCGTCGGGAATCGCCACTAGGGATCGGGATTCGAGAATCGCCAGTCACGCGCGACGCGTAGGATGACAGGAGACAAACCGTCGTCAGGGTTCACACAGAAAACAAATTGTAGCAGGATGGAAAAAGAGGGTCTAGGTGGACTTTTTTGGGTGGACCGCGGCTCATCCAGACCATCCCATAGGTCTGCCCATGGGGCGGGGTAACATTTGCCACGTGCGGTTACTCATTTTCCAAGAGTAAAAGCCACTAGCTGATCTCACCCTAAAAAATACTACGACTCGAAACAAAATTCAGTGACATGCATGCACCGTCACGGAGCACAGTATTGACAGTTACTTCAACATGCATATCTCACGAGAGCGACGTGATATGATTTAAATTAAACCATATTTATCTATACCCCTGTTAGTTTTTGTGATTGGATGCATGATTAGGGAGCTGTCTAGCTTGCACGGTTGGTTTCGGACCCGAATAAAGCCAGCAGCCTGTTAGTGGTGGTAGCTTCAATATCCTCATTCATGTGGTTGCTTGGACGTCTTGACTTCAGCCCAAATAAAGTTTTTAGTGAAGAGATGGAGCTTACCATTGACAAGACATTGATGATCTGATTACGATTTTATAATTATTAATGTTTTAAATAATAACATGATCTACAAAATATATATTTAAATTTATTTTTTATATAATATATACCATAAATAAATAAATGAAATTTCAACAAATCTATAGTTTTTAAATTAATTATTTTTAAATTTATTAATAATTAAAGTGTAGTTAGCTGGTCGTGGTGGTGGCCGGTGGTCGTGGGTGCAAGCAATCGAGCAAGAGCTGAAGAGCGGAGAGGACGGCCACACGGGTGACATGGATCTTCTGCGCCCACTACGTTCCAGCTTGTTTATTTGGTGCCGGGCGTGCGGCTGTTTCACAGAAAAAAAAAGAAGAAAAAACCTTCGACGTGAGGGGTGCATTTGATTCCATTGCTATGAAAATTGCTGAGGAAAGTAGTCTCTTATCGTTTGCTTATCGATTTATTAATAAAAATATATTTTAAATTTGAAAACTTCATTAGACGTTGAGGCATATAATCCTTAATTTATTTTTTTATACCTTTCTTTTTTGTTTGGAGCCTCCAGCCTTACCTAACCTTATTTTTTCTCTCCATGTAAATCCTCACGATGGTTAAGATAGGTCATATTTATATAAATATTTTTCCCTACTAATATATTGGTATATAAGGCTTTTGCGTGTTAAAAAGCTTAATTAGAGTTGATTTTATGTTTTTATCATAATCTATTTTCTAGCTGTCTTTTAAAAAATTAAACTGCTAAAAATAGGGATATAGAGTTTATTAAAAAAATATTTTGTTGCTTCATTCATTTTTTCCCATGAGAGCCGATCCAATGTCAGGCTTGGCATTAGCTAACTACGAGAGGCACACGTACTTATTCTTTGTTGGGCACTTGGGCTTGGCTATAGAACTTAGCTAGCTAGTCTAGCCCATTCATCCTTGCCTTGGGAAACCATTTGCTTAGTTTACTTCATCTTGATGGCAAGGTATTGAGGGCCGAGGCTAGCTATTTATACTTTTGTAGAACTGTGACTATTTGGTTCTGGAGCCAAAGCTAGCTTCTACGGGAAATTCACCATATTCCTTGCTAACCAGTACTAAATGTTTAATTTGTTTTCATAATAAATATACCTTAAATTTTAGAGTGACCCAACTAGAAAACAAACAAGGTATAATTAACACGCCAACCTTGATACGTTAATTTTTAAAAATAATAATCAAATTGGAGGACACTGTTCAAAATTAAACAAATGAAGAAAAATTGCACAGTTCGTGCATTGTTTTTCCTGCTATGAAACAAGAATAAGAAAAAAAATAAATTTATTGAAAATCCTAGTAGAGATAATATCATAGAGGAGGATGATATTCAAATTATTTTAGCATATTTCCTCGTAGAAAATATTTATCATATTTTTAACTGATTTATCATATTATTAAGACGACTGAAATGAGAAGCCCCATTCGTCCGGAGATTCCAGAATGAACAAGAGAAAAGGAAATATTTTGCACCATTTAATCGTGGCATATCTAGATTATATATATATTGTACTTCTATAACGATAAAGATTTGAATTTTACAGATATGGCTATCATCTTGCTGTCCTTTGAAATGACCTAAACGGGGGAGCCATGTTCATCTTTACTTTTGTGAAAACAATCTATTTTGTTTTCTGAAAATAAAGTATCAAGCCACCATCTTATTTTGGCATATGTGATTATGTGAAGCTGATTTCACCCATAAGTAATCAAACACATGAACGAACAACCGGCAATTCCATATTTGACATTTCCACAGCAAGTCTAAAAGTATGAAAATCTCATCTTATTGATATGATCTGTATGACGTGTCCTATCATGACAAACTCAATTAAGAGAAATTATTTATCATATTTTCAGAAACAATCTTAACATATAACTAATATTCGTCATCCTCTTTCTCCATTGTATGTACTTTTCTTATGACGTATAAACCATCCAAATAAAAAAATAGATAGATAAAACTGAACCCATAAACTATAAAATCCATTTGTTCGTATTTTTTTCAACCTGCCACAAAGCATAGGTATAAAGAAAAACAAGTATTTTTTGAAAACATATATTTGAACGTGGAGCAAATAAATCACGACAATAATATGGTAAAGTAGCTAAAGAGAACGGCGTGATGGGTCGTCTCTCCACTTGGCAGGTGACGTGGCGCACACGGCGGCCCCGTAGAAGATCCCTCGGCTCGGCCGGCCACATATAACTCTCATGAGCTCCCGGGAAGACGGCAAGACGCCACCACCACCCAACCGATTCCTTTCTCCGCGAATCCCCGAGAGCGCGAGCGCGAGCGCGCGCGCCAGCGCCATGAGTGCCGCCGCCCCCGCCGCCGACGTCGAGAAGGGCGCGGCGGCCGCAGACACCAACGTCGATGGCGGCGCCCCCGCGGCGGCGGGTGAGGGCGTGGTGGGCGCCGTGGTGCGGCGCTGGCGGCGGCAGGACCTCCTGGAGAAGTCCGGGTCAGCGCTCCGCGTCGCCGCGTGGGCCTTCTCCCTCCTCGCCTTCGTCGTCATGGGCGCCAACGACCACGGCGACTGGAGGCAGTTCGAGCACTACGAGGAGTACAGGTCAGTGGGCTCGCCCGCTCTCCCGCCGCGCCATCTGCCACTGCTACCTACTCGTCGTCCTTCATCCATGGATGCCTCAACTCGCCGCCTTGTTTGTTGTGGCTGGAAGCGACGCCACACCGGCGGCGGCGGCGGCGGTTAATACACTTGACCGAACGGTTGGTGGGTGCTTTCTCTTTGTGCAGGTACGTGGTCGCGATCGGGGTGCTCGCCTTCATCTACACGACGCTGCAGCTGGTGCGGCACGGGGTACGGCTCACCGGTGGCCAGGACCTGCAGGGCAAGGTCGCCGTACTCGTCGACTTCGCCGGAGATCAGGTCAGCGCCGCTCGCAGCACGCCTCGATTATGCGTTCCTCGGTTGCACTCTTCTTGCTGTCCTTGTTTAATTGCCGTGACATCTATGCAATGCATCGAACATCGTCGCATCCTCTCGCCGTAGAAGATAATAAACTCAAATTATTCAATCAATCAAAAGCATTATTAGGGATACTTGCTTGCACAATAGGAAAAGCGCAAGAGATGGATACTTGGACACCGCAGTGAAACTTAAATTTGTTTACCAATTATTCATCATTTGCGTAATATGGAATATTGCTCATTGAGATTCAGGGTGATAGTTAATTTAATTTGGTGTTAATTAAGAGAGCAATTCTTTAGTTTGGGTGGCATTGAGAATTAGCTCTGTAATATAATGCTGCTAATGCACAACACGATCGTCCTGATAACTGTTCAAGGGATGCAGTTGAACAGAGAATTATATAGCTCAAAGCTGTCACGTGCTGGCTGGCATTTTAGTCCATTCCTTAGGCTGATTGTTCATTATTTGTCCTTGAAACAGACATAAATGAGTCCACATAGCATTTCCAGTAATGCAATTCAATTCATACCTTACAATTACATTATTACATACCTCTGCAGAATACAAGTCGTAGCACTAGGATTAGTACTTCTCTTCCTACTAATGGTCTGATGGACATCAGCCACGAGTTCCAGCACATCAGTTGTTTTTTGAAACAGACTAATCGAGATGTGTTTTTGGCAAGAAAAACACATTTCGATCCACATGGAAATGCAAGAAGCTGTTTTAGTCTGTTTAAAAAACAACAGACGTGTATTGAGATATTTACATGGGCCCTTGGTTTGATGATATGATACCAAATCGATCTAAAATTCTATGGTGACGACCACTGATCAGAATTGCTTGCTTACGGAATTGAGGTTGTGGATAAGACAAAGTGTTAAGTTGACAATGACCTGTACGTTATCAAGTAACTTGGCATCTAAGTTTCTTTCTGTCCAAATTCCAATTAAGCAAAACTAATGGCCAATGCTCTAGAGCCTTTGACTTGATGGCAGGCCGGCCATGTTTTTTTAAATAAGAATTAGATACGCTAAGCATGTGCATGATGGCAATACGAACCTGGGAGTACCTGAACATAATATATGTACTGCTTAATGCCGACGACGGTTACATATACGATGCACTCTGAAATACAGTATTAATATTTTAGGTCATTCTATCACCATTAAAAAGATATTAGGAGATACCATATTGTATAAAACTTGGTATCAGATATTTTAGATATATGTATCTAAAGGTATCAAAGTACAACTTAAATACCTCGAGATATCAAGAATAGTAAAATTTCTCTAACGTTTTATTGGCCGGCGATGCTGCTACTACAAGTGCAGGTGACGGCGTACCTGCTGATGTCGGCGGTGTCGGCGGCGGTCCCGATCACGAACCGGATGAGGGAAGGGGCGGACAACGTGTTCACCGACTCGTCGGCGGCGTCCATCAGCATGGCCTTCTTCGCCTTCCTCTGCCTCGCCCTCTCCGCCCTCGTCTCCGGCTTCAAGCTCGCCAAGCAGACCTACATCTGATCATCCATCCATCCATCCATCCATACATTTCGCCGTCGTCTGTTACGCATGTACAGCTAGTCGATTGTTAATTAATTTCTTCGTAGTGGTGGTGATGTTGTGTACTGTGGGTACATTGGGATTCGAATCGGTGGGGGTTTCATTTGCGTGATTAGAGGAATTAATCGATTCATTACGTTTGAATGATTTGATTGTCTCGCGTGTGTTAAGGCGTATATATGCAATAGCAAACCAAATTAAACATGTACTTATGTGATTACACAACAAATTGGAGAGACGTGGTTGAGTGCAGTTTGCACGTGCTATGCAGATGCAGGTTACGCCACGTTTGGAATCCGGGAAAAGTTCCATGTTCCCTATCAAATTCATATGTTCCATCCGCACGGGCCCCTTTTTTCCCCTTTGCTGATAGCTGAAGATCGTCCTTGTCTCGCCCCGTTACGGGAAAGCCATTCTTTGTGGAGTGTTTTACTATTTGTCGAGAGCTTTTTTTTTTGACACTCGACGAAATATATATTTATCAAGTTTGTCGAGTGTTTACACTCGACGAGAAAAAACACTCGGCATATATTATATTTTGCCGAGAGCCCTCCTCAGGCACTCGCAAAAGGTTAATTTTGCTGAATGCCACTTTGGGACACTCGACAAAAATATAGCGGCCGTCACCCAACGACCGAAACAACGTTTCCTCGGGTCTTTGCCGAGTGCAAGGGCTGAACACTCGGCAAAATTAAAACTTTGCCGAGTGTCTACCCAAAGCACTCGGCAAAAAGACAATTTTGCCGAGTGCTTTCCATCGGCACTCAACAAAAATTTTAAAATTTTTTCTCCCCCACCCTCCAAACTTTCTCTAATATGTAAATACAACATGTCAATCATAATTATAAAATTTGGTATTTTTAATTTGTTTTGCTATATCTATTTGATTTATTTTATTTTCATAAATTTTTTGTCAAGTCTTAAATTTGAACTGCAAGTGATAAAAATAAAATAAAATAAGTAGAAAAATTATATTTGATGTTATTTAGACCCGTTTGAGTCATTATCTATAACTATCTCAAAAGCAAGTAGTCTTTTCCCCCAAATTTTGTTTTGTCTCGGCTATTTTGCGTAAAACCCTTGAGATTTTTCGAAATTAACCCGCTATCCGCCTAGCTATTTTTTTAAATAAACAGTTATACGTACAATAGAGCTTATCTTAACTACTTAAAAATCTATAACTTTTTAATCATCAAATTATTTTTTTCGTCCAAATCTATAAAATTTTCGATCCGTATAACCTCTCGCTCCATTGTTACCTCACTTTCCTCACCTCCAGCAGGCGAGCCCGACTCACGCGCCTCCTGCATCGCCATGCATTGCCCTAAGCGGCGACCGAGCACACGCTGCACACGTGAGCTAGCGCGCCGCCGTCGATATACATGCAACTTATCCTGTTCATCAATATACTTTTCTAACTAATAAATATCCGAGTCGTAAATATTTTAAACTTTTACCAAATTTCTAACCGATTTAAAGTATCAGTAAGTCAATATCTATTTTTATTATATTTTTGACTTAATTTGGTGAAATTAAATTAACTTAGACTAAATGTCTATCTGATACTATTTCTTAATCAAGGTCCAGTGGTACATAAAGTTGAAGATACCCTTACTTTCAAAGTTATATATATATAACTATCCATAAAGCAAGTAGTGTTTTTATCCAAAATTTTCGTCCATCCGGTTATTTTGCGAAAACCCCTTGAGTGTTTATAAAATTAACTTGCAATTCCAATGCTGAAAATAAAGGGAGGACTTGGATGAAAAAAGACCTCCTACGTCCCTCTCTTCCGTCTCCATCCACGTCACGCCCCACGTCGCGCCCGCGCCCTCCCCGTCGTTGCTCGGAGCTCCCGCGCCGCCGCCTGGACCTTCGCCCTTCGCCTGCTTCCCTCCCTGCATCGTTGTTTCGTTGCAACGCACGGGCATTTTGCTAGTCCTCAAAATGAGATTAAATTCAAAAAATTTCTTCACGAAACATGACTAGGAACCTATTCACCGAATGATTTTAAAAATATAAAAATAGCAAACAAAGTCGAAAATCATTAAAATTGTCTCAATGTCATGATATTATACGTTCGAGGCTCTGTAAAAAATTGAGAAGGTTTCAAATATTTTATCGGTATGACGTTCACAAAACCGAGGATTATCCGAAGAAGATTATAAGTGTTGAAAAGGATAGTTAGATTTGGAGGGAAAGTGAAGGGCGAATTATCGTTTGATTTCAAAAATTATTCCATAGACAATAATTAGCTTATATTAGTTTATGGAAAAATTTGATAATTTTTGAATCAGTTTGATAATTTTTAAATAATTAGAAGCGTAAAATGTAATGTTTTTTTGCCGAGAGTAGCACTCGACAAAGGAAATACACACGGGAAAATTTTTTAAAAAACCCGGAGGAATACTTTGCCGAGTGCGGTGCAGGGCACTCGGCAAAGTTTGTTTTTGCCGAGTGCCCCTGATCTAGCACTCGGCAAACATTCGCTTTGCCGAGTGCTGAGATCGGGACACTCGACATACATGGCACTCGGCGAATGTTGTTATATACGACCGCACCTCCCCGCCCAAGCTTTTTGCACTTAGACAAATTTTCCCAAACCACCGCGCTCCACCGGCTCACCGCACGAGCGCCGCGGCCGCACTACCTGGCGCCCGACGCCCGCCGCCGGCGGCCACCCGCCTCCGTGTCGCCGCCCGGCAAGGCACGGCCGCCGCCTCCCCATTGGCGACGCCGCCCCGGCCGACTCCCTCCGGCGCTCTCCCGGCGCCCGGCCGTCCCGGTCGACTCCCTCCCCGGCGCCCTCCCGTGCCCGACCGCCCTGGCCCGCCGCCCGGCGCCGGCACCGCCCCGCGTCACTCCGCCCGGCCCGCCTCCCGCCGCGCACCCCCGGCCGCCGCTCTCCCGCCGCCGACGACCTCCTCCCCGCCGACGCCCCTCCTCCCCCCCCCGGCCGCCCCTCCTCCTCCTCCGGTAAACACGTCTTGTCTTTGTTTTTTCTTTGTTATTGCAACATTTAGTTCAAACAAAATTAGATTTGTTAATGTATAAACATTTAGTTTAAACTATGGCAATATTTAGGTTATTTTTGATACATCGATATAATATCATGGGTGTTTATTGAAACGAGTGATATTTAGGTATTTATTAAATACAATGGTATGGTAAAAACAATGATACATATCTATACTCCTTTGATTTGCGTAGAAAATATATGCTATATGCACGTATATATTTTGAAGTTTATTGTATGCACGTATGTTCGAAGCCTTTATTTTAAGATGATGAATGGAGTCGCATCACGTAGCCATGCCGTCGCTTGTGTGCCGGCCATCGAGCCGTGCTTCCCTATTTTGCAGGTGCCGCTATCTTCACCTTCGTTTGTCTGTGTATAACGTAACCTTAGGCGTCTCCCGTTCGAAAGAGATACAGATAAAAATATGTGTCTTCTTGCATATCTTTAACCGTATCTGTTTCGAATTGTCCATGTTTTTTGGACAGCCCGAGGATGTGTAGATGAGTTTAGTTTCCATGATCTAGTATTCTGGTCCGACTCAGAATTTCGGTAGTATCTCCCAGTTGTTCTCCGGATACACAATCTCCCTATCGGGACGTGTATTTGGAGAACAGCGGGGAGGTGCTGCCAAAATTTTGACTTGGAGCGGAGTACTAGAGCATGGGAAGTAAACTCATTTACACATTTTCGGGTGGGATTATGACCTATCTTTACCTATTAGACAGTATAGGCACTCGGTAGATGGAAATAATATTTATATGATTGTTCGATATGATAGAGGATGGATGACCGTGAGTGGATGTATACGGGCCGCTCAAGTCATGGTTCGTTGACCGATGAATGGATCGAGAAGACCGATGCTTTCTTGGAACTTGCATTTGCCAAGGTTAAAGGAGCGCGTACCACATGGTGTCCCTGTAGCATATGTGGTAACATGAAGCGACAAACAAAAGAGATCATGGGCAAACACCTTTGCAAGAATGGTTTTACAGCTGATTATACCCGGTTGACGTTCCATGGTGAAGCCTACCGTGGGAGAGACGAGGTCGTTCGACAGCGCATCGAGGAGTTTGATTCTGATGCCGGGGTAGGAGACATGTTAAATGACTATGATGAAGCACACTTCGATGAAGGATGTAGGGAGGAGGAGCCGGAGCCTACCACAAAGGCGTATTACGACATGTGGTCATTTCAACGATCAAGGCTCAATAGTTCTTAATCATACTATTGTTTTATTCGCAGTTGGCCTCGCATGATGGGCAACCTATCTTCTAGTTCAAGGCATGGGCTTTGGCCCACAAGGGCAAGACGACGTCCGATGTCGACTACAACCCAGAGGACGGGCCCTCGGCATACACCAATGCGACCGTCCACAGCCGCCTCAGTCAGTACACCATGATGGCAAGGGAGCTCCATGGGGAGGATTTTGATCCTACTACCCAAGATATTGATGGAGAAGTCGTCATGAGGGTGGGAGGAGGCAAGAAGCATGGGCGGTACTGGATTGAGGACAACCTCCTCGACACAACCAGTACACCCACTCTGTCCTAGCTTCGAGCAAGGAGCACGAGCGAAAGCCCGACCATACGCACACGGTCGACCGCTTCACAGACCGAAGTGCAGCAGCTCCGGGTGAGAAATTTTTGGTTTTGTGCTCAATTCGTTGATATTTACTGATTGTTTGCTTCGGTTTGTAACATTGGGATGGAATATTGTAGGACGATGTTGACGAGAAATCTCTCTCACGCGCTGGCCTGGGAGATCTGCTTGACTCCAGTGCAGGTCCTTCTCGGCTGCCTACAGCGTGTAGAGCGTGCCAGTTGATTTGATCTGCTAATCAACAAGAAAAACAAGGAAGTGTTCATTAAGCGTTAGGTTAGATCCCCACGGGATCGGCCAAAGAAATCCATGAATGTATACATATTATTCTAGACCATGTTTGGGCCAAGCGACTAGAATGTATCAGACATGCCGAGATGGTCATCAGTCCTCCGATCCAAATATAACGAAGAATAATAAATATACAGATCAATAAACTAGCCGATGCTGGGAAACTAACATCAAATCGGCTGGTATTCCAGTGAATCTCATGTGAAAATAATATTCCTAGATCAAAGATGTAAGCAACATCCACCAATGACACGATCTAGACATAAAAGATAGTCCTAGTGCAAATCTAATAACAATCACGTTAAAAGAAACACATTAGGGTGAATAAGGTCGGCTGAAACCCCGACGCTATCTCCAGATAATGTAAATCCCAAAAGAATAGATCACTGATGGTTCTAAAGACGACTTAATAGTTCAGGCTTGATGCAACATTAAGTATCAAAAGAAACATCCAATCTATTACCACCGACTTACACTCCGTGAGATGGTAGATACTACATACGAACCAACCAAATAGACCTAGCCTTGTTGACCACATATTCTCGACAAGATGGGTCAACTACAAAATAGATCTAAGCATTGACCTAATTCATATGCATTATATGATATATGACGCAGTAAAACCACTAATTCTAATGTATCATTGTGATGGAAGCACTAGAAACAGATAATCTTACCACTAACGACAAACATTTACCTGAGTTTGGGGATCGAGACGATGCAGCCCAAAGCCAAACAGAGTGTTCGTCTAAAAGGAAAAAGGTGGCGATGCGCCAAAGATTAGATTGATTGAATCGTCCCGATACGAGAGGGTCTCGAGTCCTATTTATACCCAAGATACAAATATCTCGTAACAACCTTGGACTCTATCTAAACTACCGTTTAAACATCATATCATCCCTAGCGGGATCCATAACATGTTACAACTAACAATTTAACAAATCTCTAGATTACAGATACAATTGCCGTTACAGGACTCTATCCATAAGTGGCAATATCTTTAAACGCGCAATTAGCAATCGAATCTTCTATTTATCTTCAACTTCTTGCACTAAACACGGTTTCGTTTCTTCCGAACCCAGAATCGGCTGTCAGCTGCTCCCATTCGATCCATCCTCAGCCGATTAACCATGCAGCCAATCAGTCTTTTAGCCAACACGATTCCTATCTTTAGCCGATCCGATTCCACTTTGCCTTTTCAGACTTAATAACCTAATTACCAAATTCCAGTGTTAACACATGCCCCCCAAGTCCGTAATACGAAGTGTTGCAGATTTGCTCACCTATTCAAACTCTTGCTCCCTTCTTGGCCTAAATCGTCTCGGCTTCTCCCCAAGGGCTCTTTAAATATCCACCTTCCTCGGTCGAATCGCCAACGCCCTCAACGTGCGCTCGGCTTTCTTCTCGAACAAACTTCCTGCCTCTTCTCTCTCCCCTCCGGCGACTCCATCGGCGTTCGACATCTTTTCCCACGTTCTTCAAACTCATCTTCGTCCCCGAACTTCCCGATGGCCTCCGCCGCCGCTTTGAGTACCTCCAACTCGCCGGCCACCACCATCGCGCCGCCCGCAACCGCAGCGCCATTCGCCGCCGCCACCGGAACGCTCTCACCGCCGCTACAAACGAGTTTCCTCGTATTCTCTCTTGATCTACAATTTTACTCCCAACTCGCTTCTCCAAATATCTTTGTACCAATGATCCGTTCGGTGATTTTTCAGTAGTATTTTATTCCATACTCTTACCAATTAATACTTTTCTCATCCCGAATCGTAGATCACCATCATTCCTAACTAGTACTTTTCTCCCCTCCTTCAAACTGTAGCACCTGTCTCATCAAATACTCATCCCCAATCCAACACAAGAAGAGAAGTATTTCCTTGGGCCTATCGGCAACACAGACCCAACTGATGAAATTGTAGCTGAAACCAACCGCATGCCTTTCAACACCGCCAAACCATCTCTCTCCCATTGGAACGGAACATTCAAAGCTTGGCCATCTACTGACGCAGCCTGGACTGAATGGTATAAAAGGATACAGTCGGCCAAGTACACCCAATGGGAAGAGAGGAAACTCGCTCAATGCTTGGAATTGTCCATCGCTGGCATGGAGAAAGACAAGCCGCTTCTATCGGCTGCGACCTACTTTTGGAACGACAGTTTTAACGCCTTCATCTTTAGGCAAGGGCCGATGACCATTACACTAGCTGATGTACATATGACAACTAGGCTGGACATCGAATCATCGGCTAACCCCTACGTTTTGAACCGAAAAGGCCAACATCAGTTCAAAACCAAAGCTATCGGTGGATGGAGCGGCTTCATCGCCCAAAACATGAAGGATGGAACAGTCGACCACCGGGAATACACCGCCTTTCGATGATGTGGTGGAAAAATTTGTATTCTCGGATCGAGCCGTGGGCCGACCGCTAATTGGCAAATCATGGCCGAAATCTTAGCCGACGAAACGGAATTTGCATTGGGAAAATACCTCCTCGGCTACACATATCAAATGCTACATCAAGCCACCACGAAAATAGCCGCCAACGCCCCAGTCAGCACCGGTGGCCCCTGGTGGTTTCTCCAAATCTGGCTAGTGTTGGCCACCCAGAACGTAGCTGGTCGGCCCCGTCTGACAGACGCCGAATTTTCAAGGCTAGAGCCGATTGAAGACGAAGAAGGTAATCGATCGTCACCGGGCGATGCACGAACTATGGAGAAGCGCCGCCGCCCATGCAAGCTCAAGGCGCGGCCGAGCTATTGGCCGATTGGTTCACAGCTTTTTACGATGGGCTGTCCCGCGACAACCGCACCTGGTATTTCTACCCAGACCAAGGATGTTTTGAGCTACCGATTGACTTCAAATGGGATGACCTCAACTCAGTCGACAACCCAAGGTGTAGAGACTTGTTCCTCGCCTCTCTGTCTCCCTGCATTCTGCCGACCGGGGTTCACCAAGGCCGATCAACTGACCGGAGCTATGAATTCTACTACCCGGCATCGGCAGCGAGACAGTTCGGTCTTGGGCAACTACCCATCGGCTTCTTTTATGCCGATAAGATTGAAACTAGGGGGGCGGTCGGCCAAGATTTGATAATGAATTGGTTGCTGAACATAGCCGGTCCCCCCTTCGGTGACGCCAACACAATCACCCTGTCGACGAGGAGAAGCATTGCTTACGACCGATGGTGGTCCGAACTTAAACGCCACATTTTTCACCAACGGCCGTCTTGCTACATCGACTTGCTTCTGCCGGATGAGATCCCCTCGATATATCCCTGGTTACAGCCGATGATTTCTTTCCTACGATTCATTCATCGGCCACATCAGCCGATTTAACATTTGTGCTCCGACTTTGCAGGAAACAGAAACGGAGCGGCCGACGTTAAGCGACTCCAGACGCCCCATCGAATATAATCCAGGCGTTCTGGATGTGGGGGGCCTTGCTCTGTCGGTTATCGGCTGGGGGGCGCCCAAGTTATCATCCTTGTTGCGAGGGCAGGTGCGTCATCCGATCGCGCCGAAAAGGAAAATGGTACTACCACCTCGTTCAGACGCTGCGCCTGCCCCCAAAAGGGTGAAAAAGACACAATTGGTCGCCTCGGCCGACAGCCTTCCCCCTCTAGATCCGGCCATCAAGCAATTCCTTGATGTTGCTGTCAATGAGGAGGTGCCGACGGCTGTCCAGGCGACGGTCGAAACCGGGGCTTCGAGTCCCGAGTCGGTAAATGCCCCAACCGATGCTCCGCCAGCCCCAAGTCCGCCGACAAGACATCATCCCGTAAGTTTTTACTTCATTGGTCCTGGTTTCACGATGATCGCCCGCACCTGACTCGTCTGTTCTTCGCAGTTCAAAAAATTGGCTGGTCGTACTCCTCGCCCTGCGCCGCTGGTAATCGTTTCTTACCCCTTTGTCTATGGGAGTTAATCAGTTCGTCCGCTAATCCTTTTTTCTTTTTGCAACTCCCGCGATCCCCACCGGCTGCTCCCCAGGCGTCGGGCGAATGTACTGCGCCTGTCGGGGGTAGTGACGATAACACTGGCAAAGAAGGCCAGATGGCCACGGGCAATGATCCAGCCGAGCCAATAGTCCCGACGACGGCGCCGACGGTAAGCTAGCCGGCCCCAACCATTGGTTTTGTCATGCCCCCGATCCTTTCTCTCCCCGCGAACATGGCTGATCTTCTCAACTTTGACTTGTCGGAGTTCGAGGAGCCCGGTGATGCCGGCGAGGAAGCGCTATCGGCGTTGGCCGAGGACCCGAGGGCCACTTTGGCCGATATCGGCAATCAGCTGGAAGCGTCATTGGACGCGCTGGTGGTCGACTGCGGCTCGATACACGCACGGTTTAGAGATATCCAAGACCAGCTGCCGGATGCCGTAGCTGAAGCCATCGTGCCGGCGACCTTCAAGGAAGCCTATCAGTTAAAATATGAACGAGCCCGGCAGTGAGTCATCGATCGCCGTGAGAGTCAAGCGCGGTCGGCTGCCATCCAATCGACAAAAGAGGCCATTGAGAACCGAAAGGCCACCTTCGACCGCCTAAAACGAGCCGGCGGCTAAGCTTGAGCAGCTTCGCGCCCGCCGGATCAATTGGTGGCCGACCTCGTTCAAATTACAAACGAAATCGACGTCCACGAGGAGTATATGGCTGGTCTGTCGGCCAGGGTTGAAGCCGAGCGTCAAAGCATCAGGGCGGCCGTGGCGCATTTGTGGGGCTTGGTGCAGAGCGCTCGACCAGTGGCGGGGTCTGAGGCCGACGACCTTAGGGCAATCGGCGAGATCGACCAGTCGGACGGACAGCTCGCGGCCATAGCCGATTTCCTAAAGAAATGAGATTGTAAAATGTCCGACCCCGTGAGGTCGGCTCGAGTTTCTGCAACATACTTGTGTTCTTGCGATGTAATCGGATAGCCTGTATTATTCGTGCTTGTAGATACAATTGGCTATGTTCGTAGGTAGGATTGCCTCTTGGCTGTGCGCGGCGTCTTGACTTGTTTGGTTCAAAATTACTCCGAGGTGACGCCCCGACCTTCAGCGTTTATCTTTCAGTCATTCGACTCGCTTGCTATCGGCCGGTAATACCTGATTACATCGCCGATCTGTCTTCGTAGGCCAATCCCCTCGAATCTGTACTCCAGGAACCCGTGAGTCCTGGGCGATAGGTATCCAGACTTGCGCAGTCGCTAGTTATTCAACGATTCCCGATGCTTCTAATGATGACCTCTTCGACTCTCGGGTTGGCAGCGACCTTTCACATCTAAAAACTGTATCTTTTCTTTCTATAAATGGGCTCCCCCGGCTCTTCCCGAATAACTCACGGCCGAAGGCGACGAACCCCTAGTAGTACAACACCCAGTCTTCTAAGTCTTCGGCAAAGCTTTTCATGGCTTCCTCGAGCTCATCGGTGAACCAGGTGGTTTCTCAACTCATCTACTCTCGCCATTTTCCCTCTTTGAATACTTAGGAACGGATTTTCTCGCAGCCGCCTCACCCGCTTCGGGTGATCTTGGAGATCATGGAGACCCCGTATGAACTGTTGGTCAGCCAAGACCGATGAGTGAGGGCGCACCTGAAGCGCTTCAGGGAGTTGGAGGCTCGTCACCCGGCGGCCAGGCCTCCCTTCCATCTTGGTGGCATCCCGGCTGCTGCCCCATGGCATCCTCGACGCTCGCGCGCCTCGACCGGCTGGAGGGTAGGCAAGCCCAACTTGCCAATGAGCTACTGACCACGACCACCGACATAAGGGTCACTCGGCTGGAGCACCTGATCCTGGATGCTCTAGAGATGGAGACTACGGAGCCCATAGAGCGAGCCCTGGCGGCCATTAGGGAGTACCTAGCGAACATGGAATCAAAGACGGCTCCGCGCCGATTCTGAATAAAGTTTGTTTTAATGTTCCTAGTTTCGTCTGACTTGGGGTTTTCCAACTTCTCTGGCTTGATTAATCAAAATCGGCTTGATTTTTGATTTTTTTGACTGTTTTTTTTTTGATTGTCTCTTTATGTGTATGCCCCCAAGTTTTGTTGATAGCTTTGATGTCGACAAAATTTGCGAGTCCGATGCGTTCATTCATTCCGATCTCTGCCGGGGGTCCCGAGCCGATCATGGAGCGCATGAGGTGGTGTATGTGAATTCCTAAAGGCGATGCCTTGTAAGGCATCGACTGTCGTGGGTCGGCCTATTGTGACGATAACCGACTCATGCATTGATCCACACGCTCGGGTAGTATTTCTTTAGATATTTTCCGTTGAGGGCCCTTCCGAATATCTCCCCGTCCAACCCTTTTAGCATGTAAGCTCCTTTAGAGACACATTTGTGGATCTCGAAAGGCCCCTCCCAATTTGGTGACCATTTGCCGAATTTGTTATCTCTAGACCCGATCGGCAAGATAAGCTTCCAAACGAGTTCGCCTTCCTCAAATGATTTAGGCACAACCCTTTTATTGTAATGTCGGCTACTCGTTCCTTATCTTTTGTTACTTTTTCTAAAGCTTTCATTCTGGATAAAGCGAGGTCCTCCGACTCGTCTATCATGAGGTTATAATAGTCGTCGGCTTTGAGTTGGTATTGTAGCTGAATGCGCCTTGAGCCGACGACGCTTTCCCATGGAAGCATTGCTTCATGTCCATAGACCAGTTTATATGGGGGAACTTGGATTGACCCGTGGCATGCCATCCGATACGCCCATAATGATTCGGCCAATCGGGTGTGCCATTGCTTAGGATGCTCAGATATCATTCTTTTGATCAGCTTGATCAAGCTTTTGTTTGACGCTTCGGCCTAACCGTTGGCTTGCGCGTAATACGGCGAAGAGTTAAGTAGCTTGATCCCCATGCCGTCGGCAAACTGGATGAACTCGTCCGAAACAAAGATGGACCCCTAGTCGGTCGTTATTGTTTGCGGAATGCCGAATTGATAGATGATGTGTTCTTTGACGAACTCGATTGCGTCTTTAGAATCCACTTTTCTGAGGGGGATCGCTTCCACCCATTTGTGAAATAATCTGTGGCCACTAGGATAAATTTATGCCCCTTGCTTGAAGGTGGATTGATCTGGCCGATCATACCAACGCCCCATCCCCTGAAGGGCCACGGCTTGATGATTGGGTTCATGGCCGACGCTGGCGCTCGTTGTATCGTGCCGAACTTTTGCGCTTGGCATCCTTTATATTATTTGAAACAATCTTCTAGCATTGTCGGCCGAAATACCCGGCTCGACGAAGTAGCCATTTCATTTTGTATGCCGATTGATGCGTGCCGCAGATTCCTTCGTGTACTTCCCCGATGGCCACTGTGGCTTGATCGGCCCCTAAACACTTGAGTAGTACGCCATCGATTGTCCGATAGTATAAGTCTTCGTCGAGCAATACATACCGTAGTGCCTTGTATCGTAGTTTCCTTGTGGCCGACTGAGAAGGGTCTTTGAGATAATTGTAGACGTCAAATCTCCAATCGTCGATTGTGATGGTGGCCACACCTACGTCGACGTCTCTCAGCATCGGCCTATAGCCTGATGCCTTTTGAGCCAAATCATTGGCCTCCTTATTCTGCTCCCTGGGGATATGCTTCAAAGTGACTAGCCGGAAACCATCCATTAACTCCCGGCACCGTCGATGATAGATCATCAGTGCGTCATTTTTGCACTCATATTCTCCTGATAGTTGACTGATGACGAGCAACGAGTCTCCCATTACTTCGACCGCGTCAGCTTCCACCTCCTTGAGCAGAGTTAGCCCTTTGAGAACGGCTTCATACTCGGCTTGGTTATTCGTAGCGTGGGGGTTGATGGCGAAAGCGAACTCGAAGCTTGCCCCCCTGGGCGAGATGAGGACTAAGCCGATGCCGCAGCCGTTGGTGCACACCGAGCCATCGAAAGTCAAAGTCCAAGGCATGATTTCCACGGAGCCGATCGAATCGTTTCTATGTTCCACAATGAAATCGGCTATGGAATGTCCTTTTACTGCTCTTGGAGCCTGATACCTCAGATCGAACTCTGTTAGTGCGAAGATCCATTTTCCGATCCTTCCTTTGAGCACTAGAGCCGACAGCATGTATTTGACTACATCGGCTTTGCAAGTCACCGTGCACTCATTGGACAGCAGATAGTGCCTTAACTTTGTACATGAGAAATAGAGGCATAGACATAACTTTTCGACGGGTGAATACCTGGTCTCTGCATCTAGTAGCCGCCGGCTGAGATAGAAAATGGCCCTTTCTTTGCCGTCGACTTCTTGGATTAGAACCGAGCCGATTGACTTGTTGTCGGCAGACAAGTACAGCTTGAATGGCATCCCCTTTTGTGGGGGCATTAGAACTGGAGGGGAGCTTAGATAATCTTTTATGTTGTATAACGCCTTTTGTTGCTCTACCCCCCATGTGAATGTCTGATCGGCCTTAAGCCGAAGCAATGGTGTGAACGGCTCCATTTTTTTGAGAGGTTAGCTATGAACCGTCTGATGAAGTTTATCTTTCCAATTAATGACTGAAGTTGTCTTTTATCCTTAGGGGGTTGAATTGTCTTAATAGCATTGATGCTCCTTGGCGTGACTTCAATCCCTCTTTCATGGACGAGGAACCCTAGGAATTGCCCGGCTGACATGCAAAACGTGCATTTAAGCGGATTCATCTTCAAACCGTATTTTCTCGTCCGCTCCAGCACTTGCCTCAGATCGGCAATGTGGCTTTCCATCTCTCTTGACTTGACGACGACGTCATCAATGTATATATCTACTAGTGCTCCGATCATGTCGTGAAAGATGTAATTCATCGCTCTTTGATATCTTGCCCCAGCGTTCTTTAAACCGAATGTCATCACCACCCACTCATAGAGGCCGATCACACCGGGCATCAAAAGTCGTCTTGTGGATATCCTCCTCGCCATGAATATCTCGGTTGTATCCGCGTTGCCGTCCATGAAGCTGATGATTTTGTGGCCTGAGGCAGCGTCGACAAGCAGGTCGGCTATTGGCATTGGGTATTCGTCTTTTGGGGTCGCCTTGTTTAGGTCTCTGAAGTCGATGCATACCCGAAGTTTGCCGTTCTTCTTCATACCGGGACGATATTAGAGACCCATTCGGCATATCGACAAGGCCGAATGAATCCTGCGTCGTATAGCCAAGTGATTTCGGCTTTAATTGCGTCGTACATATCGGCCTTGAACCTCCTGGGAGGTTGTTTGAATGGCCGATATCCTGTCTTGATTGGCAGCTGATGGACCACTATTGATCGGCTAAGACCGGGCATCTCGAAGTATTCCCAAGCGAAGCAATCTTTATATTCTTTTAGTAATTCAATAAGTTGGGCTCTACAATGAGGAGATAGATTTTATCTAATGTACGTCGGCCTCGGCTTATCACCAGAGCCGATGTCGATTTCTTCTAACTCGTCGGCTGACGTGAAGCCTTGTCCTAACTTGCCATCGTCTTCATCCGCGGTGGCTACGCCAAGCACGCTGGAGCCCTCCACCATGTCTTGTTCAAAGCAGCAGCTGCGGCTCGTCGCTTCCGATGGGCTGTATTGTCGAATTGGACACATTTAGAAAATCGGCTTGCCAATTTTTTCTAGATAAACAACCGATGCCTTCGATTTCCCAAAGCGGCAAATTGGCACTGACGACGCTAACTGACCTGTCGGCTGGCACGATCTCGATCTTGTCGCCGTCCCACTGGATGAGACTCTGGTGCATTGTAGAAGGGATGCAGCAGTTGGCGTGGATTCAGTCCCTTCCGAGCAGCAGGCTATAAGACCCCTTCCCGTCGATGTCAAAGAATGTTGTGGGCACAATTTTGTTGCCGATGGTCAGTTCGACGTTGAGAACGCCTTTGGTCTCTGATGGGTTGCCGCCGAAGTCCTTGAGTACCATGTTGGTTTTTATCGGGTCTTCGGCCCCTTTTCTAAGTTTTCGAAAGTCGCGTAAGGCATGAGGTTGACCGCTGCTCCCCATCGACCAGCATTTTGGAGATCGGCTTGCCGTTAATGAATCCTTTAACGTACAACGGTTTCGATGCCGATTTTCGGTCCCTTCGGGTTGTCGAAAATTGCTTGGTCTGGCGAGATTGTTAGTTTTGTTGGGTCATCTTCGACGGCATCCGCGTCGGCTTCGGGGGCGCCGAACTCAGCCGGCAATACGAAGACCATGTTAACCGATGCGGTAGCTTTACCCTTCCCTTTGGTTGCCCTTCTGGCTTGGTCGGCTGGGCTTTCCTCGGCTTGCTCTTCGTTGGCCATAGCGTTCTCCTACTTGGGTACCCATCGATTCTTGATCTTGCCGAGCCGACGGCGTTGCTCGTATATCATTTGTCGCACTTCGTCTTCTCTTCCTTCACGCTTGAGCCGTTGAATTCTCCTTTTCTGGGTCTTCGTAAAGAGATCGGACGGGTACCATTGGGGGTTGGCCGATTCCTCATCGTCGGCTTCTTCATCATCGCGGTTGTCTCCATTCTGGTTCTCGTCGATGAAGAAGTCTTGATGGATCAGACCGAGCCGATCGTGGACAGGTCGTCGTCTTTGGTTTAGCTGGACGGCTCTGGGGATGAACCGGACTGGGCTTGCAGATGACAAACTCCCGCGTTCGTCATTGTTATGGTGATCGTTACATGCTGGGCAATCTTCCAGTGTTGGTAGCCTCATGCCGGATTCCCAGCAATGCCTGAAGAAGCCGCAATGCCAATGTGGATCGGCATCGTCACAGTTTGTCATGTACCATCGGCTTTGAACACTCGGCTTGTGCCGGCGAGGTGCCTCGTCGTAAATTTCTTCACGCCGAGACCGGTGTTGATGATGGTGTCGGCTTTGTTCATGGATCGGCTGTCGGCCAGCCGATCTGATGATTGGGCGCACCATATTAATTTGTGCGGTGTGGTATCCAGTCTGGTCATCTCCTGCTTCAGCCTTGATCAACGTATTGGCTAAGCCGTGCGCCATTCTGTCCTGTCGATCAGCTCGCCCGGGGCCGGCATGGACTGTGTTGACCGGGAACGGATTGCCGTCTACTTTCATGGACCGATTTGAGTCGGCGAACTTTAATTTCCCGGCCTCGATGGCCGACTGGATTTGCTTGCCTAAAGACTTTGCAATCGTTTGTGGCGTGAGACGTAGAGTTGTGCCACTTGCGTACTTCTTCTTTTTTAATTCTTCGGCCGACGGGATCACATGATTTTCGGGCAACTGAATCTGTTTTTCTTTGAGCAGTAAATCAAAGATATTGTCAGCTTTAGTGATATCAAAATCATACTTTTCCTCCTTAGCCATCTTCAGCAGCCATTGGCAGACGATGGCCTTCTTATTCTTGGCCCATTCGGCTGCCGCCACTTCTGTTTCATCGTCATCGGACCCTAATCTGAATCAACGATGACCTGGGTTATGCTTTTGACGGCCTTCCTGGTTTCTTGGAAACGCTGTTCGTGGGCCATCACTTTCTGCGCCAGGTGAGCTAGGCTATCGAAGTCCTGCGCAGAGAATCGTTCTCGATCGGCGCGATCAAACCCTGGAAGGCTAAATTGGCCACTGAGCGTCGATAGCACCAGTGTAACATCGGTTTCTCATTTCTCGAGCGTTGAATGTAGTCCTGTACCGATTCATTGTGTTTCTGCCTGACGCTGGTGAGGTTCGACAACTTCATTTCATGGTTGCCGGAATAAAAATAGCTGTGAAACTGTTTCTCAAGGTCGGCTCAACTCTGAATTGAGTTGTAAGGTAACGATGAGAACCAAGTGAAGGCCGATCCCGAAAGAGAGAGAGGGAATAACCGAACTCTCAAAGGGTCCATAGCCGATGCTTCTCCGCATTGTGCCAAGAATCGGCCGACATGTTCATAAGTAGAGACGTTGTCTTGTCCTGAGAATTTGGAGAAGTCTGGGATCTTGTATCGGTTGGGCAGCGGGATCCTTTCGAAATGTTCCGGATAGGGGTACCGATACATATTCCCTGAATCTTTTGGTTTGAGGCCGAACTGATCTCGCATGACGTCTGCGATCAGCTCGGCCCATGCTCGATTATCTTGCTGTATCGGCTCGTATGGGTCATACGGCATGGGTGCTTGCCGATACAGCTGTGGCGGTGTCTGAGGTCTGTAGTGGTGATCCTGACGACCCCCTTGGTATTGGTAGCAATGATCAGCGGGTGGCGGCCGAGGCTCCTGTTGTGGTGTTGGTGGGTCTGGGAACAACTGTCGGCCACCGGCATTATGCCGCCTGTCAAGATCAATCGGCTCCGGCTGCCGATTGTTATTGAACATGTTGTCGATTTGACCTTGAGGCAACGGTTGTTGTCGATTTAATATAGTGACCGCTGGTCTTATAGCCGTTTCGCCTGGACTTAGGTGGCCGATCCCTCCTGGCGGGTTTGGTTGTGCTATCAGTGGGAGCGGCCGATTCTGGGTGACTAGTGTCCTGTAACGAGAAAATTGGCCATCTGTGAAATACGTGGGGCCCCTTTGCAGCTGCTCGGCTACCTTGGCATCAACCACGTGAGAAATCATATTATTGAGGGTATTGACCAAGATGCTACTTTGGTTGACCAGTGCGTGATGAACAGCCGAGTCGATCCGATCTTGTAAAGAGTATAGGGCCGACTCATCTTGCACTTGCGCCGCTCTTCCACCTTCTCGTTTGCCTTTTGCATCATTTCATGGAGGCACCTTGGTATCGTTGAGGCTGAACTTGTACTTTTGGTGCACAGTTCCAGACCTCGTTTGGGTGAAGGATTGGAGGTAATTATTCTGGAGTTCCTCCACCATTTTCTTGTACTCGACTTGCTGTTCACTCGATAGTTGTTCCATCTTTACGGGTACGACATTGTCTTGTGTGATGCCAGGGATCTTGGAATCGACCATCTTGCCGGCAGAGTCTATTCGTCCGAGTCGAGCCGACAAAGACAGTCCCACTGGGCGTGCCAAGAAGCGTGTTGACGGGAAATCTCTCTCACGCGCCGGCTCGGGAGATCCGCTTGACTCCAGTGTAGGTCCTTCTCGCCGCCTACGGCGTGTAGAGCGTGCCGCTTGATTTGATCTGCTAATCAACAAGAAAAACAAGGAAGTGTTCATTAAGCGTTAGGTTAGATCCCCACGGGATCGGCCAAAGAAATCCATGAATGTATACATATTATTCTAGACCATATTTGGGCCAAGCGACTAGAATGTATCAGACATGCCGAGATGGTCATCAGTCCTCCGATCCAAATATAACGAAGAATAATAAATATACAGATCAATAAACTAGCCGATGCTGGGAAACTAACATCAAATCGGCTGGTATTCCAGTGAATCTCATGTGAAAATAATATTCCTAGATCAAAGATGTAAGCAACATCCACCAATGACACGATCTAGACATAAAAGATAGTCCTAGTGCAAATCTAATAACAATCACGTTAAAAGAAACACATTAGGGTGAATAAGGTCGGCTGAAACCCCGACGCTATCTCCAGATAATGTAAATCCCAAAAGAACAGATCACTGATGGTTCTAAAGACGACTTAATAGTTCAGGCTTGATGCAACATTAAGTATCAAAAGAAACATCCAATCTATTACCACCGACTTACACTCCGTGAGATGGTAGATACTACATACGAACCAACCAAATAGACCTAGCCTTGTTGACCACATATTCTCGACAAGATGGGTCAACTACAAAATAGATCTAAGCATTGACCTAATTCATATGCATTATATGATATATGACGCAGTAAAACCACTAATTCTAATGTATCATTGTGATGGAAGCACTAGAAACAGATAATCTTACCACTAACGACAAACATTTACCTGAGTTTGGGGATCGAGACGATGCAGCCCAAAGCCAAACAGAGTGTTCGTCTAAAAGGAAAAAGGTGGCGATGCGCCAAAGATTAGATTGATTGAATCGTCCTGATACAGAGGGTCTCGAGTCCTATTTATACTCAAGATACAAATATCTGTAACAACCTTGGACTCTATCTAAACTACCGTTTAAACATCATATCATCCCTAGCGGGATCCATAACATGTTACAACTAACAATTTAACAAATCTCTAGATTACAGATACAATTGCCGTTACAGGACTCTATCCATAAGTGGCAATATCTTTAAACGCGCAATTAGCAACCGAATCTTCTATTTATCTTCAATTTCTTGCACTAAACACGGTTTCGTTTCTTCCGAACCCAGAATCGGCTGTCGGCTGCTCCCATTCGATCCATCCTCAGCCGATTAACCATGCAGCCAATCAGTCTTTTAGCCAATACGATTCCTATCTTCAGCCGATCCGATTCCACTTTGCCTTTTCACACTTAATAACCTAATTACCAAATTCCAGTGTTAACACATGCCCCCCAAGTCCGTAATACGAAGTGTTGCAGATTTGGTCACCTATTCAAACTCTTGCTCCCTTCTTGGCCTAAATCGTCTCGGCTTCTCCCCAAGGGCTCTTTAAATATCCATCTTCCTCGGTCGAATCGCCAACACCCTCAACGTGCGCTCGGCTTTCTTCTCGAACAAACTTCCTGCCCTTCTCTCTCCCCTCCGGCGACTCCATCGGCGTTCGACATCTTTTCCCACGTTCTTCAAACTCATCTTCGTCCCCGAACTTCCCGATGGCCTCCGCCGCCGCTTTGAGTACCTCCAACTCGCCGGCCACCACCATCGCGCCAGCCGCAACCGCAGCGCCATCTGCCGCTGCCACCGGAACTGCTCCAGCCGCCGCTACAAACGAGTTTCCTCAGGTATTCTCTCTTGATCTACAATTTTACTCCCAACTCGCTTCTCCAAATATCTTTGTACCAATGATCCGTTCGGTGATTTTTCAGTAGTATTTTATTCCATACTCTTACCAATTAATACTTTTCTCATCCCGAATCGTAGATCACCATCATTCCTAACTAGTACTTTTCTCCCCTCCTTCAAACTGTAGCACCTGTCTCATCAAATACTCATCCCCAATCCAACACAAGAAGAGAAGTATTTCCTTGGGCCTATCGGCAACACAGACCCAACTGATGTAATTGTAGCCGAAACCAACCGCATGCCTTTCAACACCGCCAAACCATCTCTCTCCCATTGGAACGGAACATTCAAAGCTTGGCCATCTACTGACGCAGCCTGGACTGAATGGTATAAAAGGATACAGTCGGCCAAGTACACCCAATGGGAAGAGAGGAAACTCGCTCAATGCTTGGAATTGTCCATCGCTGGCATGGAGAAAGACGAGCCGCTTCTATCGGCTGTGACCTACTTTTGGAACGACAGTTTTAACACCTTCATCTTTAGGCAAGGGCCGATGACCATTACACTAGCCGATGTACATATGACAACTGGGCTGGACATCGAATCATCGGCTAACCCCTACGTTTTGAACCGAAAAGGCCAACATCAGTTCAAAACCAAAGCTATCGGCGGATGGAGCGGCTTCATCGCCCAAAACGTGAAGGATGGAACAGTCGACCACCGGAAATACACCGCCTTTCTGATGATGTGGCTGGAAAAACATGTATTCTACGGATCGAGCTGTGGGCCGACCGCTAATTGGCAAATCATGGCCGAAATCTTAGCCGACGGAATGGAATTTGCATTGGGAAAATACCTCCTCGGCTACACATATCAAATGCTACATCAAGCCACCACGAAAATAGCCACCAACGCCCCAGTCATCACCGGTGGCCCCTGGTGGTTTCTCCAAATCTGGCTAGTGTTGGCCACCCAGAACGTAGCTGGTCGGCCTCGTCTGACAGACGCCGAATTTCCAAGGCTAGAGCCGATTGAAGACGAAGAAGGTAATCAGATCGTCACCAGGCGATGCACGAACTATGGAGAAGCAGCCGTCGCCCATGCAGGCTCAAGGTAATCGGCCGAGCTATTGGCCGATTGGTTCACAGCTTTTTACGATGGGCTGTCCCGCGACAACCGCACCTGGTATTTCTACCCAGACCAAGGATCTTTTGAGCTACCGATTGACTTCAAATGGGATGACCTCAACTCAGCCGACAACCCAAGGTGTAGAGACTTGTTCCTCGCCTCTCTGTCTCCCTTCATTCTGCCGACCGGGGTTTCTTCCGAACCCAGAATCGGCTGTCGGCTGCTCCCATTCGATCCATCCTCAGCCGATTAACCATGCAGCCGATCAGTCTTTTAGCCAATAAGATTCCTATCTTCAGCCGATCGGATTCCACTTTGCCTTTTCAGACATAAGAACCCAATTACCAAATTCCAGTGTTAACATACGAGTTGAGGAGAGAAGGAAACGGCGGGTTAGAAATTTCTTTTTTTTCTCAATTCATTAATATTTACTGATTGTTTGCTTCACTTTGTAACATTGGAATGGAATATTGTAGGACGAGTTGGAAGAGGAGAGAAGGAAACGGTGGGAGATTGAGATGAGGATGACTGAGATGTACAACTACGTGCAAACAATCAGTCAGAACATGGGTATTCCTGTCGTACCGCCACCACAGCCTGTGGTATTCACTTCTCCATATCCTGTTGTAGGCACTCTGGTGAGTCACTTGACAACCTCGCATTTAATTTTCTTATTTGCGAATGTTACTATCTTGATAACCTATACTATTCTCTTTTCCTTTTGTGCAGCCTCACTCGGCGGCATCAAATAACCCCAGTAATGACCACGGAGGTTGGCCGCCGTTTCCACCTTGGTAATTTTCTTTGAACAATTGTAATTGTGGACTACCTACTGTGAACTACTATGTTTTCTTTGAATTTCAATTGCGAATTATGGACTACCTACTATGAACTACTATATTTTTTGTTCTGTGGATTGTGACTGTGACTACGATTATGGATTATATTTATGTCTTGTGGATTGTGAATTGTGGCTAAGGTTGTTGTGATTGTGGTTGTCGATGTGGTTGTGCTGATTGGGGTTGTGATTGGGGATGTGAAATGATGCTTATGGGGTTGCGGAATGATTGGGGTTGTGAATGTGATGTATATTTTGAAAATTTGTGAAATATGCCATTGAACAAATAAAATAGGTTAAAATTATCACTTTGCCGAGTGTAACACTCGACAAAGAGGGTCTTTGCTGAGTGCAATGGCCAAAACACTCGGCAAGAGAGGGCAAACTGGGGGTTTTCGGAACCCTCTTTGCCGAGTGCCCAAACTTCGCCGAGCGCATTGACAAAAGCAATTGGCGAAATTCCCCTCTTCACCGAGTGGTTTTGCCAAAACACTCGGAGAAGTTTATATTTTCGCCGAGGGTTTTTTGTTGGCACTTGGCAAAAGTAAAATGTTCGCGAGTGTTTTTTGTTGGCACTCGGCAAAAGTAAAATGTTCGCGAGAGTTTTTTAGGCTCTTGGCGAAATTTTTCGTCACCGTCCATCCAACCTAACGTGTACCTTTTTTTGCCGAGTGTCAAAGGGACACTCGGCGAAGATTTGGTCGAGTGCCCAATGGAAAACTCTCGGCAAAGAGTTCTTTACCGACCCAAAGTTCACCGTATGAGCTATGCCGAGTACAACACTCGGCAAAGTCCTCGCCGAGTGTTTTAAAGCCTTCACCGAGTGTTTAAGACACTCGGTAAACAGGGGATCTCCTGCAGGGCCTAGTGCCTTGTGTAGTTGTGTTAACAAAGGTGAGCTGAAATTTATATAAGATAGATAATGATGGTGATGTGGAAATGTGGAATTAATCGAGTCATCATAATTCATCAAGGGATCGATGACGTGCACAGCTGTACACGCCATCGACGATGTAGGTCAGCTCATTAGATTGGTACAAATTGGTGCAAACATAACGATAGAAACACTTTCCCCGCATCAGCTCCGCACAAAGCGATGCACGCCATGTGTAGATGGGAAAATCGAGACAAGTCTTAATAGTAGGTCCGTTATCCGCAAATCGTTAGAGACAATTTAATTTAAATATGATAAATAAATAAACATCGAAATTGTAAGTTTATTACTTTTACAATTTACTATAAACCGTGTTCGTGCGTTGCAACAGTGAAGTCGGGCGCGACACGGATGAGGATGGGAGGGAGGGGCAGCGCGCGCACGGGCGCGGCGCGGATGGGGACGGGCGGGAGGGCGCAGGAGGTTTTTTCATCCAAGCCCTCTCTTTCTTTTCAGCATTAGGACTGCTGGTTAATTTTATAAACACTCAAGGGGTTTTCTGCAAAATAGTCAAGCGGACGAAAAATTTAGGTAGAAACACTACTTGCTTTATAGATAGACTAGCAACTGTGTCCGTGTGTTGCAACGGGTGAAGTCGGGGTGCGACGCAGATGGGAACGGGAGAGAGGGGCATAGGCGCGACGCGGAGCCCGAGCAGACGGACGGAGGGAGGGACGCAGGCGCGGCGCGCGAGTCGCGGCACGGATGAGGACGGGAGGGAGGGGCGTAAGGAGAGAGGGCGCATGAGGTCTTTTTTCCATCCAAGCCATCCCTTTCTTTTCAGCATTAGGACTGTGGATTAATTTTATAAACATTTAAGAGGTTTTCTGCCAAATAGCTAGGCAAAACAAAATTTTGGGTAGAAACACTACTTGTTTTATAGATAGTTATAGATTATAGATATAGATATATTTACATGAAAATTCTGTTAGTTACATCTCCATGAGAAAACCCTTGATTAGAAATTCCAACATAAAAAGAGAAAATTACATGACCCCTATAAAGCTAAAAAGGAAAATATATCCTAAAGCTCATGATGTCGCAGCCGTATAATTGTCCATTGATTTTCATCCATATGTTTATGTGGAGATTATGGCAATTGGGTATCTACATGGCAAGCTTATTCGACTGGAGGTAGGGATAGATTGTGTCTGCCATATCTGTAAACGGAACATGACTTGGGTGTTACGATTGCCGATAGAGATAAGGCAATCGGCCTATAGTCACGGTTTGGTAAGATTGAGGAAACCAACTTAGAGTAAGATAGGGTTTCCGATCTGTAAGCCCTCCTCCCAAGACTATATAAGGGGGGTAAGGGGCGTCCCTTGAGGGATATCCTATGTTAGATCAGCTTTCAGCTTTGAGCCTTAGATCACGAGATCAATAAAGACACTCGGCGGATCGAATCCACCGAAACAGGAGTAGGGTATTACCTCACGAGAGGGCCTGAACCTGTCTAAACCTTCTTCTTCTTTTAACCCATTGTGCTTGGCGATCTTGACTGCGACCCCAGAAATCATATTGCCGAAACCAAGTTTTGACAGTTGGCGCGCCAGGTAGGGGCCGCGTGTCGAGACTTCTTCAACAATCTCGTCGACAAACGTGATGGGATCTCCTTCAAGATTCGATGACTTCGCCGCCAACTTCGTCGACGATTTCTCCTTCGACTCGGATTCGGACCAGTCAGTGGGGGAAATCCACTCGACACCGTTCAGACTTCCGAACAGCGCCACAATCTACAACGACGTCTTCAAGACCAAGATGCTATCTACTTTCTCCGACGACGGACTTCACTCGGCACCATTCGGATTACCGAATACCGCCGAAATCTGCGCCAATCTCCTCGCCTCCCCGACGAAAGCGATCTACTCAGATGAAGACCTCTCAGTGCCGTTTGGGTTACCAAACGCCGTCGAGATTTTCAGCAAACTTCTCTCCCCCGAGTCGGCGGCGACCCACTCGGAGGAGCCCACACCCCAAGCTCGACTCGGTGGAACGATCCGATCCGGTTACCCAGATCAAGGGAGGTCGCCGTCATCCTCCCATCATTTGGCTCTTGCTCATCTTCGGAGCTCAATGGATACCTCGCTCCGCCGCCGACAACCTCTACGGCATCCCTTCTGACGAAGCCGACAACTCCGACTGCCATATGGACTGTGAGCAGAAGTGCTTTGATGTCCTCATGGCTGAGCCGGACGAGTCCGACTCAGCCATGGCCAGAAGGCTTGCTGAAGAAGAGCGAGCCAGGGTGGAGCTCGAGCGCAAGACAGCCGAAGAAGAGAAACAACGCAAGGACGAGGCCGATAAGAGGAAGCAGGACCTACGTGCAGTGGGACGATCTGCCCAGGAGGCCATCCTCCAAACACGGGTCCGCAACACCAACATTTTCCAAACGCCACAGCAGAACGCTGTTGCCGCGCTCACCCTCTTGGACACCGTCATGGAGACGGCTCTTGCCAACATGACTCTGATACTCGACAAGATCAAGACCATCGTCGCTGCCACAGCTAACGGCCATCCCACCACCTCGGCACGAAGGCCGACTGAATCTGTGGCCGAAACGCCAGACAAGAGCCGGCTTCCGCCTCTAAGGTCAGGAGACTATAGGAGGCCCGAGCCAGATCGGTCGACGACCAGGCCAAGAGGCCCACCCCGCGAGTCCACACTGAAGTACCACGAGCAGACGGCCGACTCCCGCGACAAATGACACGAACGTCCACCCGTCCACCACCGAGTCCGCCGCAACAGTTCCAGCTACCCAACCAGCCAGCCGAAGACCCCGTCGAGTGATCTGCGGGAAGTCCTCGATCGTCGCTACCAGGAGCGGGACCGACGTACTCGGGAAGATCGGAGGGGATCACCCGATAGCGGCGACGACGGAGTACCAGCCTTCACTCGGGAGCTTCGCCGAGTGCACTGGCCGAGTGGCTTTAAGCCTACAGGGATTGAAAGGTACGATGGCAAGACCGACCTCGAATCTTGGCTAACCGTATACACCCTCGCCATCCGTGCCGCAGTGGCGACAACAAGGCTATGGCCAATTACCGCCCGTGGCCCTCGCGAACTCAGCCGTAAATTGGCTCACGAGCCCGCCAAGAGGCTCAATCGGCTCGTGGAGCGAGCTGAGGGACCACTTCATCGCCAACTTCCAAGGTACCTTCGAGAGACCCGGCACACACTTCGACCTATACAACATCCAAAAGCCGGACGAGCCTCTGAAGGATTACATTCGTCGTTTCTCCGAGAAGCGCAACAAGATCCCGAACATCACTGATGACATCATCATCGCCGCCTTCCAAAAGGGAGTCCATGATGAGCTGCTCATCGGGAAGTTCGGGCGCAAGCCACCGAAGACGGTGAAGCAAATGTTCGAGACGGCGAATTCATACGCCAAATCCAATGACGCCATTAAGGCCGCCCGTCAAGACCGGCCCGATAGAAGGGAGGACAAGCAAGCGGGAGGAAGCCGTAATCCTAAGAAGGATGGCGGCAACAACGGCAACCAGGGCCAGAAAGATCGCAAGCGCCGATCTGAGGACTTAGTGGCCGCAACCTCCAACACTCAACGCCGTCCCCGAGTCGCCGCCTACGACGCCATCATGAACGCCCAGTGCACCCATCATCCGAATCATAAGCACGCGGCGAAGGACTGCTTTATCTACAAGCAGTTCGCCGAACAGTACGCGGCGCAGCTCAACAAGAAGCCGACTGACGAGGCTGGCCCGTCTGGCGCCAAAAAGAACAACGCGGCTAAAAAATCCGAACCTTTTCAAGACCCAGTGGGGGAGCTCAACCACATCTTCGGAGGTCCGCTAGCCTATGAGTCCAAGAGGAAACAAAAGCTAACTGACCGGGAGGTCAACGCGGCTCAACCCGAAGTCCCCCAATATCTGCGATGGTCGGAAGTGGCCATCACCTTTGACCGCTCGGATCATCCTGACCGAGTGGTTCACCCGGGGCGCTATCCACTCGTCCTGGACCCCGTGGTCCGCAACATCAGGCTTAAGCGCGTCCTCATCGATGGGGGCAGCGCCCTCAATATCCTGTTTGCCAAGACCATGGATGAGATGCAGATCCCGAGGGCCGAACTGAAGGCAAGCTCAGCCCCCTTCCACGGAGTTATCCCAGGGCTATCTTCTACACCACTCGGGCATATCTCCCTCCCAGTCACCTTCGGAGCCCGAGAGAACTTCCGAACGGAGAACGTCACCTTTGAGGTGGCCGACTTCGAAACAGCATATCACGCCATCATCGGAAGGCCTGCGCTTGCCAAGTTCATGGCGATCCCTCACTACACCTACCTCTGCATGAAGATGCCGGGTCCCAACGGCGTCATCACTCTTCGTAGCGACGTGAAGCAAGCCTTCACCTGCGATAAGGAGAGCTGCGACATGGCCCAATCTCGCGAGAGACTACGTGGCCAACAAGAAGTCCGATTGGCTGCATCAACTTCGGCAGAGGGCGAAGTCCCCGCGAAGAAGATAGCCAAATCAGGATCCGGCGACGCCAAGACCAAGAAGATCTCCCTTGATCCGTCGGATCCCTCGAAAACTGCTGTAATCGGCGCTGACCTAGATCCCAAATAGGAAAGCGCGCTCGTCACCTTCCTCCAAATTAATAAAGATGTTTTTGCATGGAAACCATCCGATATGCCTGGAATTCCTAGGGAGGTGATCGAGCACTCTTTGAACGTCAAAGATGACGCCAAACTGATAAAACAACGATTACGCAGATTCGCGCAGGATCGAAAAGACGCTATCAAAGAAGAACTCGCAAAGCTCTTGGCTGCCGGCTTCATTAAAGAAGTCCTCCATCCCGACTGGTTAGCCAACCCAGACCTGGTCCGTAAGAAGACGGGGCAATGGCGCATGTGCGTTGACTATACCGACCTCAACAAAGCCTGCCCCAAAGATCCGTTCGGGCTGCCTCGCATCGACCAAGTCGTCGACTCAACGCATTGCCAACTCCGAGTTTCTGGATCTTACTCGGGCTATCACCGGATCAGCTTAAAAGAATCCGATTGCTGAAGACATCGTTCATCACGTCGTTTGGGGCCTACTGCTACATCACCATGCCTTTCAGCCTGAAGAACGCCGGAGCCACATACCAACGCATGATCCAAAGATGTTTCCAGATGCGAGATCGGCAAGAACGTTGAAGCTTATGTCGACGACGTTGTCATCAAGACCAAGCGAAAAGAAGACCTGATCGCCGACTTAGAAGAAACCTTTGCGAACATCCGGCCTTCGAATGAAGTTAAACCGGAGAAGTGCACTTTCAGTGTTCCATCAGGCAAACTGCTCAGCTTCATGGTGTCACATCGCGGCATTGAAGCAAATCCAGAAAAGATCAACGACATCTTAAACATGAAACCCCCGAGTAACCAGAAAGACGTTCAGAAGCTCACTGGCTGCATGGCGGCACTAAGCCGTTTCATATCCCAACTCGGCGAACGAGGCATGCCGTTCTTCAGACTGCTAAAGAAGACAGACGACTTCCAGTGGACCGCGGAAGCCAACAAAGCCTTTGAAGATTTCAAAGAGTTCCTTACAACGCCACCCGTCCTGGCCTCGCCTCAACCCCAAGAACCTCTGCTGCTGTACGTTTCAGCCACTCACCAAGTGGTTAGTACGGTGTCACGCCCGGAAATTTATCCCAAATTTCCTGACTATTTTATGCATTAAATCCCTGTCCAGGAATCAACCAGGGTACATAAAATGACAAATTAATACACAGGTCCAAACGTAAAAAAACAAAGCGTAAGATAAAAATACTTACTAAAGAGGCACTTAGTCCTCACACCCAAAAACTGCAGCGGAAAAGAAAGACGACACTAGCGGGGCTTCAGCTCCACTCCACAGGCAAACTCAACTGGGGTCTGAGCCTTGGTCTTCTAACTCCATCTTCAACTCGAAGCACTACACTTCGAAAGGGGGAAAATCGCAAGACCGAGTACAACCACCGTACTCAACAAGCCACACCGAGAAATGCGGACGTGCAAGGGAGACAAGAGTGGCTTGGGCTATTTTGCATAAATGCGGTTTACAAATATTTAAGGTTTAAAAATAGTAAAACAATTGAGTAATTAAGGCAATATTAATCTTCCACTGAACAACGTTATCCCCACGTTGAACAGGCCCAACCATTCTACCGAACTAAACCAATTCCATTAAATTAAATTATTCGGAGTGGGACTAATCATAGTGAATCTGGTCAATCACCCATAACCGCGGCACGGCTATTCGAATAGTTTTACTCTGATCAGAGATGCGCAACTTTACCCACAAGACACGATTCCACACATGTTACCATGCCCCGAAGTACCACCATGATACTGCAGAGGGGAAATCGTGACAAGACCTTTCGCATAACTCCCTCTAACCAAGCGATACCACACCAAGGTTTCGCCCCACTCCCCGCAGGCAGCGGGCAGCCCCTCTCATGCCACGGTGAATCCGGCAGGATCAACCCGTAAACCGGGCCGACCCAACTCCATCACGCCCACCCTCACTAGGGTACGTCGGCGAGGAAAGCTATACTACGGATCCAGCGTTGCCCATTCGCTTGTGGTTTGCACGGTATGTCTTCCGGGTTTCCCATGAACCGGTCCTTAATTGCCATGGGTGCGACCATCAAAACCATGCACCCACAGCCCACCATTAAGTCATATTTTAGTTGAGATAATTATGACCAATAAGACATGGTCAGGTGTATCGAGCTTGCAGCTCATCAGAGATTAGAATAAAGTGTAATTATCCCATTTAGTGAGCTAGTGGTAGTTAAGCATGGCTAAGCATATAATTCTAGCTAGAATCAACATGAGTGACTAAAGCTAGTCAAATTAACACCCAAGGTTAACAAAGGACGGATAACAAGTAAATAAGGCTCAAACAAGCAGATAGGTAATCTATCATTCCATGTAATTAGCAAAGCAATGCAATTTTATTTGCAAACATAAAACATTTATAAAAATAAGATCAATATGCTTCAAGGGAAGTGTGACTTGCCTTGCGTCTTCAAACTTCTGGACTCTTTCCCTCGCGAGCGCAAACTCCAAAAACGGCGGAATCTACACGCTGGCACACAAAACGAGAAAAAAACCTAATAAAAACCAAATAACAGTACATAAAAGTAAACAAACATGTAGAGCTTAATTTTATATGAATTTTGCAATTTGAATGGCCCAATTTGGAGTTCGTATGAATTAGATATGAATTTTAGAAGTTTTGGACCATTTAAATGAATTCTGGAAATTAAGGTGATTTATTACGTAATTATTAATTAATTTTGAACTGGAAAAGGATGTTTAAGACATCAGCCCCGATCGGTTCACAGGTTCACAAGGATTTGGGTGGCTAGGATTGAACTGGGAACAAAGGGTGGGTGGCTCAAATTAAACCGAATAAATCTATAAGGATGAACAGCTTGGACTATTTTGACTGGATTTGACTCAGATCCGACGGTGTAGATTGGATGTGGCTAGGATTGCTGACATAAGACGCCACATCAGCGCCACAGAGGACAGGGAGGACGGACATGGCGCTGACGGGGATGCCACGAGGGCTGCCACGTAGGCACGCGGCCGGCGGCTTGGGATGGCTCCGGCGACGGCGAACGACGGCGCGACGACGAGAACCGAGGGCACCAAAAGAGAGAGGAGGTTGCGGTGATTCTTACCAACGCAAAAACGACGATGAACGGCGAACGGAGATGGCCGGCGACGAGATGGAATCGGCGGCCGGGCTCGGGTTGACGGCGACAACGGCTTTCCGGTGGCTTTCGGTGGAGGAGAGGTGGAGGACGGGCTTCGGCTTGTTGCTATGATGCCGACGGTGAGGACGGCAACGATAAACAGCGAATGGAAATGGCGACGAGGCACGGCCGAAGTGCGAACGGAGGCGGCGACGCACGGGTCCACGGTGACGGGGGCCTTCCGGTGGTGTTTGGCGCAAGGGAGATGGATGCCGGGCTTCCTTGAGTCCTTGCGATGCCGAGGGAGGCGACGGCGCTGTCCGGGGACGGCCGAGACGGCGGCTAGGGGCAGCTGAAAAGATGGCCGGCGACGGATAGACATTGATCTCAAGGGGGAGGTGGCTAGAGCACGGGAAAAACTCGGGAAAAATGAGGAAACCGAGGAGGAGATCATGGGGGTCCTTTTTATAGGCTTTGGAGGGAGAGTCCCGCACCGGGAAGAGAGGATTTGGCGCCGGATTTTTAGGGATCATCCCGAGTTCGTCGGGATAAGAACGGGGCCGAAATTCGCGCGATTTAGCACGGGATTTAGGGGGATTTCATGGGGTAAACGTAGAGGAGATCGAGAGGAATCCGTTCCCGCAACTAATTTTTGATTTGGGCAAAGGATTGGGCCGGATTTGGTGGAGGAAACAAAGACACAGCTTTCGGCACTGTTCGGCACTGCAAGCACGACCGGAGGTTGAAGACGATACTGTAGCAGGGACGGAAAACAGACTTTTCGATCCAAACATCCTTTAATTCTTATAAATACTTCCAATGCCCAAATAATTCCAAGAAAAATCCTGAAAATATATGAACACCCAAAGTATTTAATAAAAATATCTCTAGCTCATTTTAAGTTTAGTTTATTTATTTAAATAATTACTGAATTGTTCTTTGTTTTATTAAAATTATTTCTCGAGCTCCAAAATTTCACGAAAAATTTCAGAGAGTATTTAAGGGCATGGAGAATATTTCAAAAATATTTCCAACCATGATTTTTAAAGGAAAATTTAATTTCCTTAATAGTTTCACTTGATTTACTTTATTTTTCTTTTTATTTATTTTCTAGGAAATGATTTATTAAATGATTTTTATTCCCGAATGAAAATCGGGCTGTGACATACGGTCCTTGTGGTCGAACACGAAGAAGAAGGATGGGCTCAGAAGATTCAAAGGCCAATCTACTTTGTTAGCGAAGTATTGGCAGGAGGCCAAATTCGCTACCCTCAGGTATAAAAACTGCTCTATGGTGTTCTAATAACCGCGAGAAAATTGGCACACTATTTTCAGGGTCACTCGGTCACCGTCGTCACCTTTCATCTTTCTCGGCTTGCCGGTCCAGGATGATGCCCGCCTCTCGCCTTCCGCGTCCCGCCACTCGATCTGATCGGGGAACCCGTGTTTCGGAGGATCGCAACTGGGATCTCTTCCACCGTGGTGGAACAAGAAGGACAAATGAAGACATGAAAGATTCAAACTGAAAGAGCAAAAGAGTACTTTGAAGCAAATCTCACCGGTTTCGGCGGCCGCCTGTTAGGTGAAGCGGCCCGGCTGGCCTCCTTTTTCTGACTCCGCGCCGAGTGGCCCTCAGTCGGGGGCACTCGAGCCACGGCCTGAGGTTTCCCGGCCGTTGATTGGTTGCCAGTCGGGATATCCCGACTGGTGGCCGGGGGC
Organism: Oryza australiensis; assembly: GCA_019925245.2. NCBI lineage: Eukaryota > Viridiplantae > Streptophyta > Magnoliopsida > Poales > Poaceae > Oryza > Oryza australiensis. The sequence continues at coordinate 959,209 of JAIFGZ020000260.1, read as the reverse complement.
TCCTTCCCTGGGGCATCCTTCTTCGGAGGCGAAGGTTGTTTCCCCGGAACGCTTGCACTTGGTTGTGGGCTCCGCGGCTTCGGCTCTGCCGGCCTTGGCACCTCGGGAGCGCGGTTGGGGTCGGTCCTTCACTTCCCGGCGGGATCTATGTCCCGGGGCCTCCTGCGAAAGTAGACACAGCAAGGATAAAGATAAAGAAAGTTTTTTAACGAAAGAGTTTGGACTTGATTCTGAGCATACGGGACGACCGACGGATCTTCGGCGTCGTCCGCGGCGATCGCCTTAGAGGCGGGGTCTCGACTGGAGGGGCCAGGGCGTCGTCATCCGAATCCTCAATTATTAGCCTCCTCTTGCTCGGCCGCTTGTTTGTGTCCCCACTCGGGGCCGCTCGCTTCCCGACTGGGTCGCCTTGGATCTTGATCCCGCCAGCCGGCTTCTTGGCGGGGCGACGCGACGCGTCATCGTGGGACACCTTATATGGCTTGGAGGTGATAGAAGCATTTTCCTGCAGAAGAAAGAATGCACAACGCTAAGAGACAAGATATCAAGATTGAAAGATGTTATGAAGAAACCAGTCGGCTTACCGAAGGAGGAGGTCGGTGGATGCTAAAGGGAGGACCGGCGGAATGAGGGCTCGCTCAACTGCGATTCCGATCGAGAAGATCTTGTACATCGGATCTTCGGATTTCGTATTTGAGTGGATCTGGATCTTCCCGATTGGGGTCCGTTCCGCCTTCATACTCGAAGGCCGGCTTCGACCGTTCCTTGATCGGCGCCAGTCGGCACCTGATGAAGTGCCGAGTGATTTGCTCTCCGCGAAGACCCCTTTGTTTCATCGCCAGGATCTTTGCGAGCAGCTTGTTGGCCTCGTCCCAATCTTGGGCTACTGGGACAGTGCTCCAAGTTGGACTCGGGACAGGAGGAAGGCCGATGAAAGCTGGCAGGCTGGGTTCAAGGTTGCTAACATAGAACCAGCCTGCATACCATCCCTTGTTGGAAGACTTTAAGGGAAGAGAAAAATACTCCTTGCGGAGAGATCCGCGGAGTTGGAAACCTGCCCTGCCAACGACGCATGGGTGGTCCTTGTTTGGATGTGGTTTGAGATAGAACATGCGGCGGAAGAGTTGGAAGTGGGGGAGGATGCCAAGGAAGGCTTCACATACATGAATGAAGAGAGCGATGTGAAGCATCGAGTTGGAGTTCAGATGGTAGAGTTGAAGCCCATAGTAATCCAGAAGCCCCCGGAAGAACTCGGAGGTGGGAAGGCTGAACCCGCAATAGAAGAAAGAAGTGAAAACGACGAGCTCACCGGTGTTCGGGGTTGGGAAGTCCTCCCCCGCCGCCGGGCGCCATCCCACGATCTCCTTTGGCGGAAGCACGTCGTGCTTCACCATCTCTTTGAGGTTGGATTCCCTCACATCCGAAGCGGCCTATTGGTCGAATGGAATCCTCTTTTCCTCCGCCATGAGAGTGGTGTTGATGGGAAGTGGATCTGGTCGAAAAAGGTCGGGCTTTTTGACAAGGGAACGTGGGAGATTTGGCTGCGGAGGCTGGTTGTTGCAAAGAGCGAGTTCCTAGATGGATGGATTTGGGAGCGCGCGAGTCTAGGGTTCTCCGCAATGAACTGGTGAACAGTGCTGCGAAAAGGGGAATCTTTTGGAAGATGAAGAGGCGGGGACGACCTCATGCCTTTATAGAAAGATTTAAGGGTTGCGCTAGGTTTTCTGGTGATTGGGCTGAGCCCATAAGAAAATCTGCGGCCCAGCTAAGGTGTGGCCCGACGCGTGTCCTTAGGGACTTAAGCGGATGAGCTTAAGCAGATTTGCCCTAGCAATATACGCGTGTCCGAGTGCCCTATACTTTTGAAAATCCTTCCATACTGCGGTTTGCTTGACTTCATGAGAAGCTGGCACGATGCAACTTGGAAGATGACCGACAGCTAAGTTTTTATAGCTGCCTTGATGACAAGGGTTGTTTGGTTTTTTGGCATTTGGTCAGGTAACCTTACCAATGCTGTTTATTTTTCCACCTTGGTGAAGATCTTTATAGATTGAGACCAGTGTTATGGCAAAAGCTATTTAATAACTTGGTCATATTTTTCATATGATTGAAAAAACTCGTTTCCCATGAGGGACGATTAAAATATTTGTTCCGAAATGACTCGGGCAAATCCACTCGGATAAGCATGAGCTTGCCTAATGCTTTTCACCCATGAAGGTTGATTGAATTATTTGTTCTGAGATGACTCAGGCAAATTCACTCGGATGAGTATGAACTTGCCAAGTAATGAGATTTCTATGATTGCTTTAGCATGAGCTAAGCATCTACATAAGAATGATTTTTTATAGTTCTTGACTATATGCTTAGCCTATTTTTGACTAACCACATAGTCGGGGGCTACACCTAATTAGGTGCATCAGGAGATGCACCTAGATATTTATTTTTGAGAATTTTTTAGATATTTTTCCAGCCCTTCACAGTCTTTGGAGCCACTCGAGAAGATTTAGACAGAGATGATGGAATCACTCGACGCCAAAAGCACTCGGTCAAAGAGGTTTTTGGTTGTGTGCTGTTTTGTTCTGAAGTTGAGTTGTCTCATCGACTGAAAAGGACTCGGGGGCTACTGGAGATTATGGCAATCGGGTATCTACATGGCAAGCTTATCCGACTGGAGGTAGGGATAGATTGCGCCTGTCATATCTGTAAACGGAACATGACTTGGGTGTTACGATTGCCGATAGAGATAAGGCAATCGGCCTATAGTCACGGTTTGGTAAGATTGAGGAAACCAACTTAGAGTAAGATAGGGTTTCCGATCTGTAATCCCTCCTCCCAAGACTATATAAGGGGGGTTAAGGGGCGTCCCTTGAGGGATATCCTATGTTAGATCAGCTTTCAGCTTTGAGCCTTAGATCACAAGATCAATAAAGACACTCGGCGGATCGAATCCACCGAAACAGGAGTAGGGTATTACCTCACGAGAGGGCCTGAACCTGTCTAAACCTTCTTCTTCTTCTAACCCATTGTGCTTGGCGATCTTGACTGCGACCCCAGAAATCATATTGCCGAAACCAAGTTTCGACAGTTTATTTTGAACACACAAGAGTATTGAATGCCCTATATAATTGCCTGCTAGCATATATGATGGTAGGGTGTTTTGTTTTATGTATATAGAGAGAGGTGAATTTCCCTATCTATTTTAAATCTAATGCATGGCCAAGCGCTTATTTCTCTTACAATCGAAGCGCAACATATAGAAACAACTATCTTGAATATCGTCCAAAATATCTGGCTTTATTTTATTATGACGACGCTATATTTTTTATATGCAGCGTACGTTTCATGACTTTATCATTTATTTGATTTAAATGCCATGAAAGAAAACTTTTGTGTGCATACAGCCGTGCGCGTATTTTTTTTATCATGCTCGATGTATATGCATAACGTGAGCAGGGTGAATTTTAATGCTAATATTTATGGCACGGTACTTACTTTCCTGGAACCTGCACATATCATATAGCTGATTATGGTTTTTTAAAATATACATAGCATGTAATAACTCCTGACTAATTTTTTTAAAATACTCACATGTATCACAACCAATGTGATATACCACCGGACGTAACCGTGTGAGTATTTGTGCACTTTAATATTTGATACTTATTATCGACATATTGTCAAAAATTTGTAAATATTTGTGTTTTAACCTTGTTGATCATTATAAGCCTACAGCACGCATCCATGAATTTCAGATTTTTTTATTCTGCACTTTATGTATGGCGCAGTGAGTATATATCGTTGTGAGCAAATATTGAGTGCAGCGAATTTATGTCACTCTTGAATTATTCTGATTTTCTACTGTACTACTCACACGGCTCAGAGCCATGAAGCGTAAGGCTTGTTTATTTTATGATGAACTAACAATTATATTGCAACGGATGAAGTCGAGACGTGACGCGAATAGAAACGAGAGAGAGGGGCACAGGCACGGCACGGGAGCTTCGAGCAGCGATGGGGGAGGAGCGCAGGCACCGCGCGAGACGCGGCGCAGATGTAGACGGGAGGGAGAGGCGCAGGGAGGGATGAGTGCACGAGGTCTTTTTTTATCCAAGCTCTCCTTTTCTTTTTAGCATTGGGACTACGGGTTAATTTCGAAAAAATTCAAAAGGTTTTTTTGCAAAATACGAATTTATGCCACTCTTGAATTATTTTAATTTTCTACTGTACTACTCACACGGCTCAGAGCCATGAATCGTAACCGAAGCGAGGGCTTGTTTATTTTATGGTGAATTATGCAAAATTCATGTTTGTATCCGTGATTTGTATCCGCTTGTAGAGGACCGAACCTGAGAGTTAGGCTTGTATCCATTGACGGGACCGAATCAGAGAGCATAGTAGCATGGTATAAAAAGCATGCATAAAAACAATTCCGAGGCCCGTACTTATTTGGCTGAACCATAGGAGAGTGCAAAATCATGTTAAAAGGCTGTCAAATGGAGAGAATTTTTTGTCTCATACGCAGGCTGAGACGAGACGTAGCGAGAGTAAAAAAAATAATTTCTTTGCTTGTACTCATGGTGGCTGAGCCTAGGAACATGACAAGAAAAAAATATTTTTGGTTCATACTCATTATTGTCGGAACCGAAGGATATTAAAACTATATTTACATGAGTAGAGAAAGGAGAATTGAGAGATTCCTCGACTCGTACACAATGGCCGAGCCTTAAGGAAGGAACATGATTCCCATCTTGCAGCACCCGTGATCCTTCAGTACAGCAAAGCGATGGAGGAATCAGAGGCGAGGCAGCAAGAAGGAGCAAAACAGCAGAATGGCAGACTTGCAGTGGCAGGCCGGCGGCAGAGCAGCAGCACTTCCTCGATTAGCTAGGGCGTCCTGCCCTGTATTTATAGTGGAGGATCCGTGTTATTTTTGAACCAGCCACACGCGGCCGCGGCGCTTGTGATTTGAACAAGGCATGCAGATCATGGGATAATGGCTTGACTAATTGACCGTAGGAAGCTTGCTTCGTTTGGATGACATATGGGTCCTTTTCACTACTACGAAAATAGTTTTTCGTAGCAATTATTTTGGATCTTCGTTGATGGCAATTGAGGCCACCACAAAGCAAAGGTCGGTGAAAATCAAGATCTTCGCTAGCGGTTTTTCAGACGCCAGAGAAAAAAAATTTCGCTGGCGGCCGACCAAAGCCAGCCGCCAGCCAAAATATCTCTTTGCTGGCGGTTGAGTTAAGACGGCCGCCAGTGAAAAACAAAAAAAAATCAAAAAAATTTTTGCCGTCGTCGCCGTGGTCGCCGCGGCATCGTCACCTGGTGCGGTCGTCGCCGGCGTCGCCACGCCGGTCGAATGGCGGCGTCGCCTCCGTCGTCGTCGCGTCGCCGTAGCCGTCTTGTTACTGCGCAGTCGCCGCCGTTCGCCGTCGCGGGCCTCGCCGTGTCGCCGGATGCAGGGGACGCCGCATCTAGATCCAGGCGACCCCCGGGCCCGGCGCGCCCCTCCCATATCTGGGAGAGGGGAAAGGAGGGGATGTCTCCGCCGCCCCTCGCCGTCGTGCCGCCCTCCCGGCCACGCGTGGTCGCCGCCGCCCCTCGCCGTGGTTGCCGCAGCCCCTCGCGTCATGGTCGTCGTTGGCCCTCGTGTCGTGGTCGCCGCCGGCCTCGCCATCCCGCCTCCCGGCCGCGGGGAGGAGGGCCGGGGACGCCGTAGGGGAGGAGGAGGGAGACCGGGAGAGAGGTGAGCTAGGAGGAGGAAGGAGAAGATAAGGATAAGGATAAAGAGAGAGGAGGGAGGGAAAAGGGAAATTTTTTTCCCTTTCCCGCGCGCACGCCCAAATTTTCAGCGTGTCCTCTCTTTTTCGCTGGCGGATCTTTCAGTAAACCGCCAGCGAAAATGCTAACGGATATTTAGGAGGACCGTCTCGAAAAATAGAGTATTTTTTGTGGCGAACGTCTTAACATGACCGCCAGCGAAAATCAATTTTTTGTGGCGGGTCTTAACGTGACCGCCAGCGAAAATCGATTTTTGCTAGCGGATATTTAGTAGGACCGCCTCGAAAAATAGAGTATTTTTGTGGCGGACGTCTTAACGTGACCGTCGCGAAAATCGATTTTTGTGGCGAGTCTTAACGTGGTTTTCGCTGACGGTCCTATACCCTCCTCTTAGCCGTCATAAAAAATATTTTTCAAACGTCATAAAAACTAGTTTATAAAAAATAGTTTTTTAGTAGTGTTTAATTTGATTGGACGAACGTGTTCTAACGTGCATGTTTTTTTGTTACCTGCTTTCCCTCTTTCCTTTTTTAAAATTTTTTAATTGGCTGGTTAAAGAGAGGGAGAGTATCTCTAATCACTGACACGTGGCTTGATTTATTAGTTAGCACATGCATATTTCTCTTTCTTAATTTTAACGCAGTCATGGACGATTTTGTAGATCCATGAAAAATATTTATTTAAGGATTTGTTTATATTCCTATTTACATAGGTGCCTTTATTTACTATTTTTTATACGCATAAATTTATTTTATTCTTTATTTTCTTTTAACGAGAGTTACGAGACACGTAGGTATATATATTCCCGCTTTTTTATTTCTCATCGAACAGACTATAGCCGTGTTTGAATATATTTTATACGTCATGTTTTTCTGGTGCGCATGTGGTAAATGTTTTTATTTTATGTGGCGAATATCTGGAGTATAATTTTTTCATTAGCCTGATGAACATATATTTGGGCTTACACTTTAATTTATTAATTTATTGGATGACTGTAGTCTGTGAATATATTTTATAAAGCGTCTTTTTTTGAAAAATATCTGGAATACGATTATTTTTTGTAAGCGGGATAATCCTAACTTCACGGCTATATATGTTTTAGGCCGGACTTTTACTTAGTGAATTACTATAGTCTCAATATATTTATATGCTCTCTTTTATTATAGCATGAATTTCATATATGAACGTGACCAGAGGCTAAGTATTAGCGTTCGTCGGTCTGATGAAAAGGACCACTACTGGAGAAACGATTTTTCTGGACGAGGCCCCCAATAGGTTCCAGACGGGCCATAAGAGCCAGCGCCTGGAAAAACCGTTCCCGGGGGGCCTGCAATTGGTTCGCATGGGATAATGAATTATCTCGTGCGGGCCACTTAAGCCACCACACGGGCTATTATCCCATGCGGTCGCTTACGTCGACCGCACGGGATAATGCGATTATCCCGTGCGGCCCACTTAACCGATCGCACGGGATAATATCGTATTATCCTGTGCGGTCCACTTAAGTAACCACATGGGATAATTCATTTTCTCGTGCGGGCCTTTAAGAGGACCGCATGCGATGATGCCCAACAGTGGCGCAATAAATTTCCTGCTCAACCCGACAGTAGCGTATTTACCCTGGTGTTTTCTCTCTTCAAAAAAAGACAATTATAGGGGGAAATGTTTTGAACTTAAATTTTTCAATTGGAGTCAATAAAAAAGGTATCATACTTGATCTCCTCTTTCATTTGCTTTTATTTTTAAAAATTTTTATTGGTTGAATGCGAAGATATTTGAACTTTTTTAACTCGGTTTTTCTCTCTCTCCAAACAATAGACATTTTATTTTGTGGAAGGCTATAGACTTTAAATCTTCAATTAAAATCAATATAAAAGGTAATGTGCTTGATCATCTACTTCATTTGCTTCCGTTTTTTAATATTTCATCGGTTGAATGCGAAGATATTTAAACTTGTTTGAAATTAATTGTATATGTGTGTTGAGCTATTTTAATTTTTTAATTTGTAGGTCAAATATTTTGTTTTTTATTAAACCATTTTTTGGTAACTACTTTTGTCTCATTATTATTATTTGTGGTGCAATATTAATTTATGTTATCACTGTTTGTATTATTTGTCAAATATATATTTTACTTTATTTTTATTATTTGTAGGGTTTTAGTTTAATTTGTTTATTTAGAAACACCGACAATATAATATTAATTTACGTTGTCACTGTTTTTAGATGGATCGGATATGGATGTATGAGATACGGAGAACTCATCCGGTATTCATGAGAGAAGCATCAACATTTATTGATAAGGCTAAGGCACACGCTTTGAGGGAGAATAGGAAGGATATTTTTTGTCCTTACGTGGATTGCAAGAATCAGAAGATGTTGAAAGATCCAAATGTAATTCTCGGACACATAATTCAGCGTGGATTTGTGGAGAAATACACAGTTTAGACTTATCACGGGGAAGTCGCACCTCTGTAAGAGAATCCTGATATTTGTTTCGATGAGGCAGAGAATTTTATAATTGAGGACATGTCTCGTGAAACGACGGGTGAACTTGGCGGCTCTGGTTTTGACGAGGCAGAGGTTGATATTGATCTTGATCTTGAGGATTTGTTGCGGCACGCTGAACCAGAGGTCCTAACAGAGAAAGCAAGATATTTAAACAATTGGACAGCGTTGCAGAAAGCAGCAAAAGATCTTTTATACGATCAAGCAAAGGGATGTGATATGGATTATACAGTGTTGCGGTCGGTGCTAGAACTTCTTAGATTGAAGGCCAGGCACGGATGGTCTGATGCTAGTTTCAACGACTTGATGGGTCTCCTGAGAGCTATGCTTCCTAAGCCTAACTTGTTGCCAGCTAACACCTATCAAGCCAAGAAACTAATATGTCAATTATCACTTGGTGTGAAAAAGATCCATGCATATATTAATCACTGTGTACTTTATCGCAAGGAATACACTGACATGGACAAGTGTCCAACTTGTGGGGCGAGTAGGTACAAAAAGGATAACAGTGTCGCTGATAGTGACATTGCGGAACCAAATTCATTGGTCGAGGAAGGGAAAAAGATTCCGGCCATGGTGATGTGGTACTTGCCAGTCAAAGATCGAATGAAGCAATTGTTCTCAAACCCCACCGACGCCGAGTTGATGAGATGGCATCTAGAGGATCGAAAGAAGGATGGTATGATTCGACATCCTACCGATGCTCGACAGTGGAAAAACTTTGATTCAAAGCACCCAGAATTTGCAAATGATTCGAGAAATGTCAGGTTTGCGTTGAGCACGGATGGAATGAATCCGTTTGGTGACCTAAGCAGCTCGCACAACACTTGGCCAGTTCTGCTCACTATGTATAACCTTCCGACATGGTTATGTCAGAAGCGAAAGTATATTTTGTTGACTATCCTTATACAAGGGCCAAAACAGCCTGGCATCGACCTAGATGTTTTTCTTGAACCTTTGATGGAGGATATGCAAGAAATGTGGGAAGAGGGTCTATGATTATTTGATGCATACCGCCAGGAGTATTTTACTTTGCGTGCTATCATATTCGTTACTATTAACGATCTACCAGCCAATTTTTCACTATCCGGACAGATTAAAGGAAAGACCGGATGTCTGATATGTCTAGACGACACATCGTACATATACCTGACCTCGTCAAAAAAGTTAGTTTACATGCGTCATCGTCGTTTCTTACCACAGAAGCATAGGTATCGTGCGATGGCTACCTTTTTTGACAAAACTGTTGAGATAGGTACTGCCCCCCAAGCAAAGGATGGTTCCACGGTGTTCAAGCTGACAAAGAACATAAAGGTCGTGTTCGGCAAGGGAAAGAGAGCTTCAGGAAAAAGGAAGAAAGAAGTGGTAGAAAACATGCTGCTCTTCAAGAAATATTCAATCTTTTTCAAGTACTTGACGTACTGGAAAGACCTGGAGATTCGTCATGCCATCGATGTCATGCACCTCGAGAAAAACGTGTTCAACAGCACCATCGGGACTTTACTTGACATCCCTAGTAAAACAAAGGATGGGTTGAAGTCACGTAACGACCTGGTCAATTTGGGCATAAGGAAAGATCTCCACCCAATAGAGCTAACGAATGGTAAGATTGAGATTCCTCCAGCATGCTACTCAATGACACTAGAAGAGAAAAAAACTTTCTGTAAATGTCTTCATGGATTGGAAGTGCCGACTGGATTCTCATCGAATATCCGGAAGCTAGTATCAATGAAAGATTTGTCGATTTCTGGATACAACGCTCACGACTGTCATAAGATGCTTACGGTGTTTCTCCCTATCACTATAAGGGCGGTGAAACCAGTGCACACCAAGGTTGTGATAACAAAGCTGTGCTATTTTTTTAATCGAGTATCACAGAAAGTTTTTGATCCAGAAGAATTAGGACCCCTTCAGAAATTCGCAGTGGAGACAGCTTGCCAGATAGAGATGTTTTTTCCTCCATCGTACTTCGACATGATGGAACATCTGATTGTTCACATTGTCCCTCAAATTATTGAACTTGGTCCTCTATACCTACATCAGATGTGGGCGTATGAGCGATACATGGCTGTTCTGAAAGGGTATGTCCGTAATCGTGCTCATCCGGAGGGCTCGATGATAGAGGGTTACACAACTGAGGAGGTTGTCGAGTGTTGCCTAGATTATATGAAAGATGCCAACCCCATTGGGATACCGATGTCTCGACATGATCGAAGATTATTTGGGAAGGGTACGGTAGGAAGAAAATGCTTCTACGACAACGATTACAAAGCGGTATCAGATGCACACAGCAGTGTTCTTCAACAACTCGCCATTGTTGCGCCCTACATTGAGCAACACACTTCCGAGATCAGAGCATGCAATCCTGGTCGATCCGATGATTGGGTTTCGAAAGAACAGAAGCACACTTTTCCCCAATGGCTTAAGGATCAAAATGTATCGTCTGGTGAATCACTCGAGGAAAAAACGGTACAAAGACTTGCAGCTGGCCCAACAAGCCTTGTGACCTCATGGCAAGGGTATGACATCGGCGGATACTCTTTTTACACCAACAGCAAAGACAAGAAAAGCTCAGCGCAGAACAGTGGGGTTCGTGTCGAAGCGTTGGACGCAACAGGGCAGAGGAAATCATACTATGAGATCATACAAGAAATATGGGAACTTGACTATGGTTTAAACATTCAGATCCCTGTTCTCATATGCCAATGGGTGAAAGACTGCATGGTAGATAAATTTGGATTTATGTGTGCTGAACGGAGTAAAATTGGACACAAGGATGATCCATGGGTCCTTGCAGAGCGTGTTGCACAAGTTTTCTATGTGAAGGATCCTTCCGATGAAAAGATGGACATTATTGTATCGGGCAAGCAACACATCATTGGTATTGACAACATTGAAGACGCGTCCGACTATAATCGCACGACGCCATTTCGTTATTCACGATCTTCCTACGCAGATGAAACGCATTGAAAGTGTCCTCGACGAATCAAAGTTTGCATCCGTGCGGAAGGATGTTAATCCAAAAATTGTAAAACGCTAGTTTGTTTTTTTATATTCATGTTATTTAGACCTGCTTGAGTCATTATCCTGTAAATGAGAGAAAATTATATAAATAGCAAACAAAGTCAGAAAATCATAAAAATTGTGTGGATGTCATGATATTATACGTAGAGGCTGTGGTAAAAAATTAAGAGGGTTTCGAATATTTTATCAGATACGTTATCGCGTGCGGTCGGCTTAAGAGTCCTCGCACTCGGCAAAATTTTAAAAAAAAATTTTCTCTACTCTGCAAACTTTCTCTACCATGTAAATACAACATATTACTCCTAATTATAAAATTTGATAATTTTTTGTTTGGTTTTGCTATATTTCTTTGATTTATTTTATGTTCATGATTTTTTTGCCAAGTCTCACATTTGAACTGCATGTGATTAAAAAATAGAATAAAATTAGTGAAAGAATTATATTCATGTTGTTTAGACCTGCTTGAGTCATTATCCTGAAAATGAGAATAAATTTTGAATTTTTCTTCAAGAAACATGATTAGGAACATATTGATCGAATGATTTTAAAATTGTATAAATAGCAAACGAAGTCAGAAAATCTTGAAAATTGTGTAGATGTCATTTTATTATACATAGAGGCTGTGAAAAAAAATTGAGAAGGTTTTGAATATTTTATCATATACGACGCTCACGAAACCGAAGATTCTGCAGAGAAGATTAGAAGTGTTGAGAAGGATTGGTTAGATTTGGACAGGAAGTGATGGCCGAATTGTCATTTGATTTCAAAATTTTTTTCATAGGCAATAATTAGCATATATTGATGTATGGAAAATTTTGGTAATTTTTTGACTCTGTTTGATAATTTTTTCCATTAATTTCTATTTTGGTGCAAAAGTTGGAGAGGGGAGAGGGCGATTATCGCATGCGGGCGGCCTAACGATCTGCATGGGAAAATATCTTCGCGTGCAGTCTTCTTAAAGGACCGCATGGGAAAATATTTCCCATGCGGTTAATTTAAGTTGCCCGCACGGGAAAATAATTATCCCGTGCGGGCCTCTTAATCCGCCCGCACGGGAAGATCATTATCGCGTGCGGTCCTTTAAGCAGCCCGCGCGCGATATTCGCCTCCTATATAATATCGCGCGAGCTCCCAAAAATTTTCCAAGTCCCCGGAGAAAATAGATCTAGCGTCGCCAGGCTGCCAAAATTTTCTCCTAGATCCGCCGCCTCTCACTCGTGCCCCTGCACCGACCTCACCGACTGCCAACATCCACTCACCGCGCCTTGGCCTCGCCCCTACCGCCCGCGACGTCTACCGCGCCCCGGCGCTCGGGCCGACGAGCACGTACGGAGAGGAGTTTGGCGGCTACCGCGGCGAGGGAGACGCCGCCGAGCGGGCGGAGGAGGAGGCGGCGCAGCAGGAGACAGAGAAAGAGATGGCGAGGGCGACGGCCTCAACCAACTCCTCCTCGCCGCCGCCCCGCGCCCGCCGCCCGACGCCTCCCCACCGTGCCACGGAGAACGTCCTCCCTCCGCCGCCAACCGCCGCCGCCTCGAAGCTAAGTCTTTTATGATTTGTCTCCTCGAAGCTAAGTCTAAATCTCTTATGATTTGTCTCCTCCAGCTAAGTCTTTTATTTTTAACAAATCTGAAATAGGCTATTGATTTATTGTTATTTTCTTAAAGAATCATAGTTATACCTATCTCAAAATCTTCAATCAACTAATGGCTCTTGCATAGGACCTTGACATTTTTGTTGGGACATATTTTAGATAAGAGACTAGTGAGTACATTAAGAGAACATGTGAAATGGACTGTTATATAAGTGAAATGGACTTTATATATTTGATGAAGTAAAACAAGTGATGACTAGTGAGACTAGAGTGACAGCAGTGTTTGTTATATATTTGATGTACATTAAGAGACTAGTGAGACTAGTGTTTGTTACTTCACAAGTGATGAAATCTTCCTTTAATTTGGGATGATAATTAGTAAAATGGACTATTATTTATTTGATGGAACTAAGTTAATTTTGATGGAAATGTAAAATGGACTGTTATATATTTGATTAATTTTATTGATGAATTTTTTTCATGTGAAATAGTTGATGTGAATTGTTTTTTTAAAGATGGACGTGAACGGACGAGCGAGCGTTCGTTCGTTCGTGGACGGACGAGCGAACGAACGAGCGTTCGGTCGTTGATGTGAACGCACGGACGGACGAGCGAATGAACGGGTGTACGATCGTTCGTTCGGTCGGTTGTGAAAGTGAACGCACGGACGAACGGATGAGCGAATGAACGAGTGTTCGTTCGTTCGTGGAGATTAGTTCATGTGAATATTTTTGATGAATTTTAGATTTTAGGTTAGATTTTTAAATTTTTAAACACATATACCCACCCTACCGAATGACCTACAAATCTAATCTCCCTCTCTCCTCGGTCTCTCATCTCTCATCTCTTCTCCTCCCCCTATCTCACCTCTTCTCACGGATAAAATAGGCAAACATATGTATTTTTATCTCTCATCTCACCTAAATAGAAGAAGGAAAGAAATATATTTTTTCATTCTTCTTCTCTTTTACATATATAGATTGTGATAAAAATCTGACAGCCACCTCATTCCGTGATGACTCCCCATGATTTAGAGGTGTGCTTTCTCTATTTTCGGCAACATTAATATTTAAGTTCTTGTTGCTAATGCCTTCGGTCGAATTCTCGTGAATTGCCATATCTTGCCCGACGCCTTTTCTGCCTTCTTTACCGATCTTGGTCTTTTCAACATGTCATGATCCATCGTAGTAGCCTTCTTCACCGTCTTGGTCATTGAACAAGTCACGATTCGATCTTGGTCTTTTTTCTTGCTCTTCTCCTTTGTTTTCATAATCTTTCTGTATTGCTCTTTCTTAGAGTACGGCGTAGCAGTACTCGTGTATTTCCATCAAACCGGGAGTCATGCATGACCATTTTCATGCATGCAAGGAGGATGCTAAATTTTTCTGGGTCAGGGCACTTGATTTTACACTGAATGACATCATTGGAAATCAACGGGGCATGACCGCTTCCCAAAAGAATAATTCGGTGTAAAATCAAGTGCCCGACCCGGAAAATTTAGCATCCTCCTTGCATACATGAAAGCGGTCATCCATGACACCCGGTTTGATGGAGATACACGAATACTGTTACGCCGTACTATAAGAAAGAGTAATACAGAAAGAGTATGAAACAAAGGGAGAAGAGCAAGAAAAAAGACCAAGATCGGATAGTGACATGTTGAAGAGACCAAGATCGGTGAAGAAGGCTACTACGATTGATCATGACATGTTGAAGAGACCAAGATCGGTGAAGAAGACAGGAAGAAGGCGTCGATCAAGATATGGCAATTTACAAGAATTCGGCCGAAGAAATTAGCAACGAGAACTTGAATATTAATGCTGCCGAAAACAGAGAAAGCACACCTCAGTAGGCACAGGGGAGTCATCAAAGAATGAGATGACTGTCAGTTTATCACATGCATACATAGGCTAGCTATAGATTTATGATTTCCTTCTGATGTGAAAGATGATTCAGAATCACAACTGATTCTCGCTTTTCGATCATCTTTCTTTTAGGGTAAACATTGTGCTCACATGTACACCTCTTATATACACCATATTACAACTGTCTAGTCAATTCGTTCACAAAGTTCATAAGTTGTTATAAGCAACAACCAGGCACTAACCTTTGCGAGAAATACATGTGTGAGATGCTCATAATCTACGGGATTATACACTACTAAGTTCAAAGAAGTAAGTTCATCAGAGAAATATATTTTTTTACATGTTATCGATCTTATATAATTTTCCTAATTGTATGTATATGTGTATTATTTTTTTCTTAAACAGATCACGGAAGTTCCAGTTGTAGCGAACCGGTTCGACGATAGAACCATGCTTAACTTGGTTGCAGATCTTTACTGCTTCATCCGTCACGATGTCTGCAACCATTTGGACGATTTCTATGATCCGGAGAGCGAGCTGGCGACGGACGATAAATTCAGACGACTTAGGGAGTGGGAAAAAGAGCACCGCCATCAAATAATTTGTAAATTTATTGCTAGCTAGACTTATGTTAATTTGCGAGACGAAACTAGCTTGATATGTATAGATTACGCATGATCGATCTGTGTTATATATATATATCTTTTATAAGGAAATAATATTAAATGGCTTTTTTCTCGTGCGCGAAAAATATATATGTATTGACCCATTTAACATTACGAGAGAGAAGAGGAGAGGGAGACGGAGAGGAGAGGAGAGGAGAGGAGAGAAGAGAGAGAGGACAATGACTAGCTCACGAACGTTGTACATAAAATAATGGGCACGACCATCTTCCCGTGCGGTCGACTTAAGCGGCCCGCACGGGAAGATAGATTATTCCGTGCGGGCCTCTTAGAAGGCCGCACGGGAAGATCGATC
The DNA here is from genome assembly GCA_019925245.2 of Oryza australiensis. Classification (NCBI taxonomy): domain Eukaryota; kingdom Viridiplantae; phylum Streptophyta; class Magnoliopsida; order Poales; family Poaceae; genus Oryza; species Oryza australiensis. Next base: position 943,454 of record JAIFGZ020000260.1, on the reverse strand, counting down.
TTCCCGTGCGGTCTGCTAAGCGGCCCGCACGGGATAATCTATCTTCCCGTGCGGGCTCCTTAAGTCGACCGCACGGAATAATCGATATTCCCGTGCGGTTGGGCCGCCCGCACGCGAAAATGAACTTTTCCCAGACCTTTTTGCGCATGTGGGCAGACCTTCCGCACGGGAAGATGCCTTTCGGTTCGCATGGAAAAACCGTTTCTCCAGTAGTGGACGTCAGAAATATTTCTTCACGCTATTTAGTTACCCCTTTTCTTACATGCCTTCGTGTTGTTTATATAATTTTATAGAGCACGTGCACGTGTGTTTTCATTTTGCACCGGAAATCATTTCACTCCGATCAAGTAAATTTTATTTTATCTTGTGGCCATATATTTTCGATCGCCATTTTGCTTTATTTATTCATTCAACCGTTTTGACTATTTATTCCCAACAACATTCTTATTTTAGTAGTTTTTTTATTATATTTGAGATTATATATTAGTTTAATTTTTAATACACCATATATATAAGACACTAGCCAAAATTGGTGTCAACACCATGATGTAGAATGAGCTGATATATCGGGTTCAATCATATGATACCACTTTCTAACGGTTGCGACGTGCTGTAAAAAAGATAATGATATCAACATTTCATTATCTTCTAGATCACAGATATTGTAATTTTTTTACAAGTGACCTTACATATTAGCCTAAATACTTGCCATTGTTCACCAATCTAGTATGTCTTTATATATGATATTCCTAGTGCTCTTCCCTACAGGACCTACTTCTTTCTTTGGCTTAGCCAAAATCCTTCTTGTTTACCTTGACACTCCCCTCGACAATACGACATAAAGCTGATCATGCGAAAACACGGGCTCTAGAAGATAGATCCCAATATTTCAGATGGTTTGGCCCTGTGATTTATTAATGGTCATTGCGAAATTTAGGCGTATTGGGAATTGCTTCCTCTTGAATTTGAAAGGAAGAGAAATATCATCCGAGGGAGACAAAGGGATCATTGGATGAACACTCTTTTGCCAGCATGTTGTCCACCAACAATCTCAGCATCAATCGCATTATCTTGGAATACTCTTACCATTAGTCTAGTTTTGTTACAGAACCCATTATTAGGATCAAGATTGCGGAGGAGAATCACAAGACTGTTGTTTTTTTACTTGGAACTCATGTGTGGGGAGACCATTTCGAGTGATTGAGTTAAGAAAGTATAGAGGATAGCGTTGGCAACTTTTTTGGCAAGAAGACAATCACGATCGGGACACTTAAACGCCTTGCGGTGAAATTGGAGTCGCCAACCACCTCGATCTAGCAAAAACTAAATCAAGATGGGTTTTATAGATTAAACCGGCTAGCGAAGCCGATTTGAGCAAAACAAATGATAAACACCCGTCTCGTGGGCGAATGGAAGGTTTTGGGACAAACTTACAAAGAGGTGTCACACTCTCACAGCGCGGCCGGAAGATTTACGGCGAAAATCGACAAAGATGGACTAAACTAGGGTAAAGTAGAAAATATTGCTGAAAAGTAAAAGTAAAAGAACGATACAATTGGCTAGATTAGATTGATTGTGTGTGTGTTGAACGTATTGCCAATTGAACCGGCCTTGGCCCTTAAATAGGGGTTGGTCTTGCCTCCTACAAGTCCTCCTCCACATCTAATTCGGGATAGATACCTTAGGAAACCCGAGATATACCTATAGAGCAAGGAAACCCGAGACCAGACAAAATTCGCTTCGGACTCGGACTCTAACGGTCTGACCGGTCACATGCCTGCGGTCAGATCGGCCCTGCTAGCCGGTCAGACCGGCCATACTAGCCGGTCTGACCGGCCATATACCTTCGGTCTGATCAGCCTTGTGAAGGAAACCCGGTACTTTTCAAATTTTGGCAATTTTCCTCTATTTCATCCATAGGTGCCAAATTTGGGTGTAAACACATGCCCCCCTGCCTTTTATGATGAACATCGTGAATCTAAAAGCATAGAACATGCTTATCTCAGGGCAATAATCTAATCATCGGCCATAAGACTTCCTAAGCATCTTGCCAAACGCTCGAGAAGTATTTCTTCAAGTATCTTTTTGAAATGATCCCGCTTTCACCCTTTTGTTGTAAACCTTATCCACACTCTTCTTCTCTTCCAAAGCCTTCAAACGGTTGTCAATCACCCCATCAAGATTGTTTCCCATCAAGGTCTCGTAGTCTTCAATCGACAAATCATTTTGCTTTATATATCGAAGAGAGCCAAGATTCACCTCTATCGGCAAAACGGCTTCTTGTGCATATACCACCTCAAAGGAGTAACCTTGGTAGCACCATGTGTAGATATCCTGTGAGCCCATAACACTTCAGAAAACATCTCATGCCACCACTATGGATGTTCTTTGATCTTCTTCTTCTGTCTCCTGGGCACAAATGTTTGAATTTATAATTAATTCAGCCTTTGAATCAAGTGTATCGTGCCCCCCAGCTTCCTGTTCAAACCCAGTCTGACTGGCCACGCAATGCCGGTCATACCTCTACTTCTCACCGGTCAGACCAGCCACACAAAGCCGATCAGACCGCCGGCCACCTGCGGTCAGACCGGCAGTGATGCGTCGGTTAGACCGCCCGCAGACTGTGACTTCACCAATTTTTCCCAAAAAATTAAAATCAAGCACCGACTTTTTTAGTATTAAAAATACTCCTTTTTTGATATTATAACCAGATGCTTGGTATATCAAATCATTGGACCAAAATTCCTTCTTTCTAGACATATGAAAATTATAAAATGCAACTAATATGCCTAGATGAACACTAATTCAAGCGGCTTTTGAAACAATAATCATCAAGGCATCAAAACACTTAGCCACTTGAAGTATGATCAATAATAAATCACCAAAGTCATATGTCTCGCATGCATGAATTCCAATAAACTACAAGTGAAGTAATCGACTTAAACATGTATGCAAAATATTATAACAATGCCAATTTTCCCAAAGAAAACAACTCTAGAACAAATCATCACATTGATCATTGACATTAGCCGGATTACCAAGAAGCAAAATTTCATGATGCAATAATTATGAAATCTATATTTTCTATGGTGATTCATCAAAACATGCATGATTTGGCTTTTAATAAATATCATAGACCAATGAGTCAAATCATACTTTAAATAAATTATATGCCAACTTGCCAATTCCATCACTCGAATTGACATTTGCAACACGTATGCACAATATCAATTTGATAAGCAAAACACACATGTGCTAGATAGCAAGCAATGTTCTTAACATGACATAGGCATACTATAATGATGAACACTATAAACCCATACCTTGCCTTAGCATCCAACAAACAGCGGTTCAAAGATGTGTTGTTGTACCCATCGCCGTTCACCTTTCTTGATTTCTTCATGAGCATAACAATGTCTTGCCCCCCAAGCAAAATTGACTTTCTTGATCGCACGATTTCGAAGGCAAGATAAACACCATAGTAGCATCCATAGCAATATGTGAAGGAGACTTACCTCTAAATGACCAATAATCCTTCTCTCATCGAATTTGATTTATCATTACTCTGGGAAATCACCGGTCTCTTAAGTTTTTCTTCCTTGGGTCTCCACACTTGCTTGTATGTTGTTCGAGGCTTCAAATTATCACATGTGTTGTTCTCCACATCTTCGGTCTTCTTTTCCTTTTGACCTATGGCTCGAAGACGTTGTAGCCTCCTCTTTTGAGAGTGAGATAAGCCGAAAGGTATCCACTTCGGCTGTGGTTGTTTTCTAGGAGCCAAGCAATGATTTTTGATATTGGTGGTCGAAGTGAAAACTTCTGTGTTGCCCTCAATTTTCTTACTCATCTCAGATGCCCCCCGGTTAGACCGGCCTCTGGGCCCGATCAGATCGGCCTGATGGCTCAGTCAGACCGGTCCTAGGCAGACGGTTAGACCGCTCAACTATCCTGGTCATACCACCATTGTTGGCAGTCACGATCTCGGCTTCGGTCTTCTCCGCTTGTAGCTCCTTTGTCGCATCTCCAGTAGGTACTTGAACATCTTGAAACTCCTTCTTGATAGTATCAACCTCTGGAGCTTTGTCTTCTTTTCTCACCCACACCTTCTTCACCTTGTTCGCCTTTGATCCACCGAACTGATTCTTTTGTGAGAAACGGTCTTGTCTTGAGTTGTATGAATGTTTTGGTACTGACCTAGGCTATTCTTTCCATTCTTGATGAAACAGCATAGGTAGTTGAAGCATCCATGGCATATAATACATAACAGGATAACCGTATAGTGATATTGGATACGGATACCATGGCACCGCAACCGGAGGTTCATATGGAGTTGATATTGTTGATGGTTCCGATTGTTTTGGTGTTTGACCAAATCTCTTTCTAGGAAGCGATCTTGGTCTTTTTATATCAGTAGTACGATTATCAAATTGTTGACCAGCTAATCTCTTCTTGTATTTAGCCATAAGCATCTCAAAAGTGAGCTTCGGCTTCTTAGTCTTTATATAACTAGATGACTTATCTTTTGTAACTTTATGATCTTTGGCCTTAGCATTATTGATCCTAATTATCTCGGGCCGAGGATCCTCAATAATAACATTCTTTCCTTTTGTGGATTCGGCTTGACTAGGCCGAATCAACACCTTCTTGTCGTCAAAATCAATAGGAACAATAGAAAGAGAATCATGAATAATTTCGGTCTTAGCAATAGGTGTAACCGAAATAATATCACAATTGACCGATGAATTATCAATCGGTCTTTGCCCCATCAAGCTCGCATCCTTGAAATAATCATGAAACTCATGCTCCATTAGTGACCATGTAGAAATCGAATTAGGAGCAAGTAAACTAAACCATATAGATGCAAAGTTTGACAAAGAAAGAGGAAACAATTTTAACTTAAGCACATCATCACTACCGGCCTTACCACATTGATCAATAAATTGGCCGATATGCTCCGTTGTCGTTCTAGCATCCTCACTCGTGAATTTTGTGAAGTTGGGCACCTCAAATCCTTGCGGGTATGGGACTGAATCTATATGTTCTGGATACGGCCTTTCACATGTATGCAATGTTGCTTCAGACTCGGACTCTGACGGTCTGACCGGCCACATGCCTGCGGTCAGACCAGCCCTACTAGCCGGTCAGACCGGCCATATACTTGCGGTCTGACCGGCCTTGTGAAGGAAACCCGATACTTTTCAAATTTTGGCAATTTTCCTCTATTTCGTCCATAAGTGCCAAATTTTGGTGTAAACAGATAGCTATTGTGTGGATCATCATCCACAGTCAAAGCTTTGATAAACCTAGTCCTGTCCTGGAAATCTCTCGATCATCTTAGCATTCAGCTTACCAACATAATCATTTTTTTGGGATATAATGGCTCTTGTGCTCATATAATCTGCAAATCTTGCATTCCTATCATCATGAAGCAAGGGAAACACGTGATTAATTAATTGGTCCACTGAATCTTTGGTGTCTGCATAACCAATCACAATCTCATCAGGCAAACGAACATAATCGTCTCTGATCATATTCTCAGTATCATTTCCAATTCCTAAGGATATAATCAGAAAACCATAGGTCAGATTGAGCCCTCATGTTATGTAACAGGCGTCTTCCTTATATTTTCTCATAAATATGATATCTGCAATGTAGCATCAGTTATATGTGCCCTTGTCCCATGTGTCACCGCAGGAAGAACCTATCTGAAGTCACAACCAAATACAATAACCTTTCCTCCAAATGGCAACGAACAACTAATAATGTCTTGGAGAGACCTATCAAGTGTCGCAGCTTCATCCCAAATAATTAAGGACGCTTTTCGAAGCAATTCGGTGGTGCCACTTTGCTTTGTGAAATTGCACATGCTGTTGTGAGCAATCTTAATGGGGATTTTGAATCTCGAGTGTCGGTGCGTTCTCTTGGCAATATCGATGCTGCTATATTGGACGTCACAGTTGCAATAAATATTAATCTCTCGGATCGCACTCTAGCAAGAAGAGCCTTGTATTTAAATGTTTTTCCAGTGCCACCTGGACCGTCGACGAAAAATACTTGGATCTTCTTATTGATTACATGATCGATGATCTCATCAAATCCTGCATGCCACTCATCATTAAGGGAGGTATATATCTCTAAATATTCTTTGTTCACTGGCATGTTAAGTTCTTCTCTAACCTCTATCATTACGTCACTGCAACATTCACCTCATCGGGGATGAAACAAATAATTGCATGATGAAACTATTGTTGGGTGGGACAATTGTAAATTTAATAAATAATAAATTTTGATAGAATAACAAAAATTACCTATATCATTGATCTCAGGAAGACCATAATCCATGATATTCTTCCCCATGGAATGAAGCAAATCCCGTATGTCTCTTAACACCATTTGCTCTACTGATGTTGGGTTGGCATTTCCTTGTGCTTGTCCCATAGTGCACGAATATTGGTCACTGCACAAAACACAAGTATGGTTGCAATAACCCACATAGAGCATATGACATCTGGAAAGTCAAGGCCTCACTCAAGCAGCCATCATACGACATGTCCATCTCTACAAGGCCGCTCTTCTCGCATGCCTCTCTAAAAGCAAAGTACGTGATACCAGACACTGTTCTTAAATCCTCATATGAGGTTGCACCTTGCACGTGGTTGAGAAGTACTCTCAAGTAGTATCTCTCCGCCTTTGCAGGGTGAGTGTACACACCATGTCCAACCTGACATCTCTTGGTTTTCCCTTTTTGCCATACATTTTGACTTGCGATCCAGTGATAATGTTCTGGGAACTCCTTGTATAGCAATTCCCTTGTATCTGCATCTATGTGATTCTTTTTAAAATACTCGGTAAGTGTTGTCATATAAGAAGATGGATGGTTGACAACATCCTCAAGATTACCATTCTCATCATATGTGACATTTTGCATGTTCAGCAAATGAAGTTGGAGTGGCAAAATAGCTGGATAGATACCGAACATTGGGAAACCAAGAATCCTATAATAGCTTTTGGTGGTGACATGTTTATGGAATCCCTATACTATCAAATCTCATTTATTTCCCAGATGGATTGACTGAGTAAGATGCACAATCTTGCCCTTTATACACATACTTATACAGGTACTTTATATATTTGATGCTTGAACAAGCTTCAACATTGATGTGACAGTTATACCGCATAAGCAGTCCAGGATTGTATGGGACCACCCACTTGTTGTCTAACTCCACATCTCTAATCTTGACACACCATCCATCATCTCTCCTCCAGTACAAAGGATAGTGTCCTTCCCTTGCTATGTTGCTTGGTTGAACTGTCGAGGATAGTTGAAGCAACACTCTCCATCTAGCATACAAGCATATTTTTTATTCTGTTCACCACATGGTTTGTGCAGCATATGCTTGATGACCAAGCGATGCAACATAGGGTACTTGGCCTTGTCTGGTATTTCCGTGCAAATCACCGTATCGTATTCATCTGGTTTTGTCAATGTACTGCCTGAGTTCATGATCAACAAGATGTGTTCATGTGGTAGCCTCCTCTTCTGAAGCTCTGTAACCTGCGTGTATGCCTGAACCTTACTGAAATACCTTTTCTTGACAAATAGATCTAACATGTCTCGCAACTTAGCCCTGAATACTCGAGCGACAAGGTCCGGATGGTCCTGGGGTAATTGTCCAGGTTCGAGATTTTTGGTTATCTTCTCCCAGTATGAATTGCAGGTCATCGTGATGAAGTAATTTGGCCTACCAAAATGTTGGACAAGAGCCATTACATTAAGAAACCTTCACTGCATGTCGCGATCGCCTTCGGCAAAAGAGCAAGGTAGCACAACCCTCTTACCAACCGCCGAACCACATGTCTCTCGAGAAGATAAGACATCAACCACACCTTGCCATCGTTAAATAACACGATCAAATTACTTGTGCGGTGATAGCTAGATGAGCGGTATTTTTAATAGTCTTGGAAATATCTTATTCCCTTTGCCTGGTATAGCTCCGCCCGTATCTTTTTTGGTTCTCAGGGTTTGAGTACCAATCTATCTTGATAGACTCGATCTTGATGTCCATGTCAATGAGCCACTGTTGGAAAAGACGTCCTTCAAACAAAATGATGTTAAGAAGTCCCATCCTAACCGGCAGGCTAAAGCAATAGTACTCTCTTGCTATGATAAATCTTTCCTTTCTTCCGTTGCCAGATCTATGATTCACGACATTATCATCTTGATTGTCCGAATGATCGTCAACACACTCATTCTCTGCGTCAAAACTTACATATTAATATACAATACCTAAGAGTATAAATATTACAAAGATTTTGATACATGACACGAGTGTAAATACCCAGAGGATCATCAAAAGTGGTTTCTTCCCTAGAACACACATGGTATGCTTTTGATATAGCTGGGTTTCTCACCTTTGGCATGTACCATGACATGCCTATCAAAAGTTCTCATTGGATCATCCCATTCTAACCAGATAGCAGCAACCTGAGAGGTCATGGGGGCATTATATCTTCGTTGGTCAGGGGTTACATTAGTGTTGAGCTCAGTCATGTAGTCATCTAGTTTAGGCATAGATTTGACTTTGTTGAAGGTTTGCACTTATGGGTTCTATGCTAAAATACCTAGAATGATCTGGACAAGGTTAATTCAAGGTCAGGGGACCTCTGAACTCTATGAGCCAATGCATCAACATCTTATGTATCATAAAAGTAAAGCTGCATATGGTGAGGCTCCTGAGAACCTGGCACCAAATTGTCCAGGCGATGGTACAACACACCATACACATGAAATGTATACACACCAGTATCTGTTGTAGTGCTGACTTGCGGTTAAGGGTCACTCCAAGACTTGTGAATGAGAAATGGAATTTGAAGTACCATATATGCTTTATAAAATACTTTGCATCATTATGCACCTGACTTGTTGTGGGGTATACGGTACCGAGGTACCCACGGCCTAAAAAAGGGAAAAAGAAAAAGGAATAAAAAGAGAAAAAGGAAAAATAGGATTTTCCTTTAGAAATTTAATTCCAATTAGTCTAATTTAATTTTAAAAATTGTTTTTATTGCTCAGAAAATTTCGATAAAAATCCTTTTAATGTATTTAGACATGGGGATTTAAGAAAAATTCCACCAAGCCTTTTCCATTTACTAAATGGATTTTAATAATTATTTCTTGCACTTGCTTTAATTTTCCGGTGATTTCTTATGCGCAATTTCTCAGGTAAATTTTAAACTAGGGAAAAAAGCGGGGCGTGATAGGTTCATCCAAGGACACCAAGAATTTATAGGTCAGGGTATAGAGAGGATTTCTATAATTGTGGCTCTAGATAGATGGTAATTGCCTTACATTATTTACTTACTTCGGGCGCCGGCTTACACTTGGTTTGCCGAGTGACTCTGGCCTAAAGATCTACGATGTACCCGAACGTGGAGGATTATAAAGGACGCATAGGGCTGTAACCACCTATCGCCTACCTCTACAACCCGTGGAGTACGCGGCAAACAAAGGTAAACGGTAACCTAGACACCACGTCTACGCATTGATTACTACTCTAGTCTTGGCCAAGAACTCCCATCTTCATTAGGGGTCTTAGACTAGAGCACCCACGAATGGACAATGATCTTGTAAGTAAATGAAGTAAAGTAATTACTCAACAAAAAGGAATGCAACCATAAGAAATCACGAACACTTACTTGATTGAATAAGCATCCGTTGAGGTACAAGATCGGAGGTCGGTGCCGAGATACCTGACACTCCTCCGGATTACCCCTACTCTTTACCCTATTTTTTAAGCACTAGAGAACTAGAACTATGCAATTGGAATGTTGTATGTTGGATGAAGTGAAGCTCTCTCCTTTTATAGCCTTCAAATGGCGGTTGTAGAGTCGGGTCCCAACCGCCAAACGTGTATAACTGTCATAAGGAATGGCTGAGGAGTTGCCACGTGGAAGGTGGAGATGAGAGAGGCCAGGGCTGGTTCGGTCGAACCAGGGTTTGGCCGAACCCTGGCCACCGCCTCTCTCCACCGCCTTTCACCAGTGGATGATAGGTGAGCGGCCTTAGTCGTTTCTGGGTGTTTGGTCTCACTTTAAGTCGGTTTCATCTGACTTGTGGCCCCTCCAATCCGTGAAATGCTGATGTGGCAAGTGTCTATTGGTCGAAGTTGTGTTTCTTCGTCATGTAAGCGTGTTTTGCACTTTATTTCAGTGTATTAATCACCTGCATACAAATATTCACCATCACTTGTGGAACGGATTATTAATAACCCTACCGCTATGTTGATGTTCATCTTTTATTTATTTTATGCAGGGTTCAATGGTCGGATTTTAGCATTTAAGGCCCATCAACAGTTAGCTGATCAGATGTGGGCTGACCGTAATTAACCATCATAGAATGTAATATGTTGCTGGACAAATTGTATTTCCACCTTGTTTGTTGTATTTCATTTGTATTCTATCAACTTTTTTATGTATTTCATTTGTATGGACAACCTTTTATGTTTCATTGCTGAATGCTAAATTTCTGGGTTGATATATTGCTGAATGCTGAATTTCTGGGTTGATATATTGTTGAACGCTGAATTTTTGGTTGATATATTGTTGAATGCTGAATTTCTGGGTTCATGTATTGCTGAATGCTGAATTTATGGGTTGATATATTGCTGAATGGTCACTTTATGGGTTGATATATTGCTGAATGGTCATCGTTTGATTGATATATTGCTGAATGGTCATTTATTGGTTGATATATCACTGAATGATCATTTTTAGTTCATGTTATGGCAGGTAGGAAATGAACAACAACAATGGCAAAGGAAGGAAGCACCCATGTTTCATGGACCTCAGCAATGTCATGTTTCATGCTCTATCACCTAGCTAATGTTGTTGCTGGTGGCACAAGGACCTCATCTGGCTTCAAACAAATCAATCTCAACACATGTGCTAGGGCAGTCAATGAAAGGTTCAATAGCACTCCCTCAGGTGAGCAGATTAAGAACAATTGTAAAACACGACAAAAAAGTTTACAAAGATAAAATAGGCTTAGAAAAGTGAGTGTTGCTGGTTGGGATGAGAAAAAAATCATTGTTAGTCTTGATGCTAAGCACTGTAATGGCTATATTGAGGTATACTTCTGAACTCTTGTAGATTGTTTGTCTCATTTTTTATTGCATTTACTGATGCAATAACTTTTGTTCCATGAAAGGATCACAAGGCCGATGCTGATTATTTTAACAAGCCTCTTGGGTGTTATAGTGAGATGCTCACAATATTTGGTAGTTGTATGAATACAGGGGAGTATACAAAGGACTCAAAGTTCAATCCTAGGAACATGAGATGTCCATGTTGAAAATGAAAAAGAGAGAAATGATGGCCCTGCCACTACTCATGATCTTGCGGAGGCATCATTTCCAAGCAAACCAAAGAAAGCCAAAACACAAGGCCCTGTTTGGATAATTAGCCCTTAGGCTAATTTGAGGGCTAATTTTTAGCTCTCAAATTAGCTCTATAAAAATTAGCCCATTGAGTAGTTTGGATCCAGGGCTAATTTGAGGGCTAATTTGTCTTTAATTTGAGGGTATTGTTACCCTATTACATTGAACTTGTGACATGAATACACAAAGTTAAATATATGAATAAATGTGTCCTTGCAGCAAATCCATAGATATCATAGAGATACCAGAGCAAATTAGCCCAAATAAGTCACCCTTGGAGGGGCTAATTTTTTTGGGTGGGCTAATTCACTTTAGCCCCAAATTAGCCTCCCTGTTTGGATCCATGAGGGCTAATTGGGGCTAAAAGAGGAGGGGCTAAAAATTAGCCCATGTATCCAAACAGGGCCAAGAAAATGAAGATGAGGGGGCTGATTGGTGCATTCACCAGTGTTAGTGACAAGCTTGTTGCTGCTATTACTAAAGGCTAGATTGGTGCATTCACCAGTGTTAGTGACAAGCTTGTTGCTGCTATTACTAAAGGCCAGTGCACCAGAAAATAAATTGCCAGAAAGTTTATTTGATGCGCTGAAAAGCCTTTCTGGTTTTGAGGAGATTCACATAACTTTCTACTATGCTCATTTGGTTGCCAACCCTCATTTTGCTAGAGCTTTCGATGGACTTACATTCGAAAACAAGCTACATCAGGTTGTTCATTCATAAGAAGTTTCCTAGATCAATGTAGGTTTGTTTGATGAGTTAGGTAGTTCTTTTGTCATTATGAACTGTGTTGCTGGTGAGTGGGCATTATCTGTAAGGTTTGAACTGCCAGTATGTTTAAGGAAAGGAATTTACTAGCAGGTGGAAGACTTAAATTTGCTATTATGTGAAAGACTTTAATTTGCTATTATATGTAAGACTTGTACTTATTATGTGTGGCTTGAACTTCCTATGGTTATATAGATATAAGGATTGATGTATGTTAATTATTTATGATTTTTGGGGGTTGACTATGTGATATGAATTGTATTTCATTCTTAAATATAGTGATATGAATGATACTATCTCTGTCTCATATTACAAGTCGTTTTGACTTTTTTCTATTCAATTTTTTTATGTTTAACCAACTTTATAGAAAAATTTATAACCATCTATAACATCAAATTAGTTCTATTAAAACTAACATTTAATATATTTTGTGTTGAAAATGTTTCTATATTTTTCTATAAACTTGATCAAACTTTAAAAATTTTGACTATAAAAAATCAAAATGACTTATAATATAAAATAGAGTGAGTATTCTATTTCCAAATAGCATGGTCTTCATGTCGAAATATTATTTTGTAGTGTGTAAATTGTCTAAAAAGATAACCTCACCAACTAATGCGAGGAGGTAACTCTATCTCTATCCAGGCAATCCACCTTCATCCGTCCATCCAAATAAGTGATAGGATCATTCCAACCAATCATATCCCTCAAACCAAACAAAAAACATGGTTCGCTTTATCCCTGCAACTAAAGAGAAACTAGGATAATCCCATTAAAAAAACTGATCCTATTAAAAAAACATAGATAAACTAACCCATCCCACCTTATTTTCAACCAACACATGCGTAGAGAGTCCATGAAAACCATCTCAACACTTGGTTTTCGTGGTAGTGACGCCACGGTGGGTGCGGAGGTGGTCAGGGTTCAATGTCATTGCCAATAGAGGGATGCATCTTTTTTCTCGCGTACACCTCTTGTCCTACCGAAACAATCCCATGTTATAGTACGGTTACTTATATCACATGGTAACCAGACGCATATCCTATAATTTTGATATTACTAAATTTATAGAAGGTTAAAAATTTATGTGATTTTTAGAACAAGTTGTCGATGTCGGAGATCGACACGCGGGAATCCGAGGGACCCCTTTTTGGTTCGGCATAGGGGAGCGGTGAATCTGGGCCTAAACTCGCTGTAAGGATGGGAAGGAGCCGACGAGGCCGAAGAACGATCACAACTGCAATGGCACAGGGGGTTTATATAGGTTCGGGCCACGCATATAGATGAGCTGGCTGAGGGGATAAAGAGGGTGCTGGAGGAGGTCGACGAGGTGGCGAAGGAGTCGTCATACGACTTGTCCCGCCAGGTCGCGACGCTCATCCTGGCGAGCTACCAAGCCCGCGACCCCGGCTTCGACGCCTACATCCCCACCGAGGACTTCCCCAAGGGCACCGAGGAGGCCGCTCGTCTTCGCGTCCAAGATATCATCGACTCCATTATGGTGGGCTTTGACAGCACTCCGGCAGCTTTCCAGCTCGCCCTCCGCGAAGACTCGCCAGACGAAGACCACCCGGAGAACGGCCCCAGCGACCCGCCGACCGCCTAGGACTCCCCCACCCCTTTTTGCTTTTATCTGTATTTGTGAACAAAGACATTGCAATATTGTTTATAATATTAATGCACTTGCCTTTATCATGTTGGACTTGTATTGTAACAGCCCATCGTGGCTGCTTCTAATGATTCATATGCGCATATGTATATATATTGGGAGCCCCCGGCCAACTTAGCGCACACGCAGTGGCGGTTAGTTGGCCCGAGCCCCTGCCTGTTTGCTTCCCTGCAACGGTAGTTCAACTTTTAGTTAGCTTAGCCATTGCAAAAATGCGGTAGCATGGTCTCCCGCCATGATTCATCCCATGTAGCTGGGGGCTAGTCCGGGTTCGGGCTGCGTGCATCGGCCAGCGGTTGGTGCCTTCCTCGGGGTTTTGGGTAGGCGCGAAGGCATAAAAAGGCCAGCGGGGGCAGCGGCAACGGGGGGTTCGAGACAGGCGTGTTAGTACACACCCGAGCCCCAGGCGTTGACTACCCCCAGTCGTGATAGTATGCAGCATCGCTCTACCTTCGACGCCCTTAGGGCTCTCAGGCTAAGGCGGGCAAGGCCAGAAGAACACTAGAAACCAGCATCCGCAGTTCATGTTCCATCACATGGGGAAAAACACACTACAAGTATATATTTTGCAAGAAAATCATAGGGAATGTTATAGCGAACTCATTGTTCATGCCACCGGAAGCAGTGAATGAACTTCCATGCATGTTTCAAGACACCATGCGGCTTATGGGTAGAACTCCGCGGGTGGGAAATGTTCCACGGGTTCGGCAGCGGAGTGCCGTCCTCTGTGGCTAGGCGAACTGCTCCTGGACGCGGGGTGCCGATAACTTTGTATGGCCCCTCCCACATAGGGGATAATTTGCTCAGCCCCGCACGCGTTTGTACGCGACGCAGGACGAGGTCATTGATCTGCAACGCTCGGGGGCTGACTTTGCGTTGATGGTAGCGGCGGAGGCTCTGCTGATAACGGGCCGCGTGAAGCGCTGCTCGGCGCTGTCTTTCTTCCAGGTAGTCCAGGTCGTCGCGGCGCAGCTGCTCTTGATCAGCTTCGGTGTATAATGTAGCTCGGGGAGATCCTAGGGTGAGCTCGGAAGGCAAGACTGCCTCGGCTCCATACACCAAGAAGAAAGGTGTTTCCCCGGTGGCGCGGCTCGGTGTTGTCCGATTGGCCCAAAGGACCGCAGGCAGCTCGTCAGTCCATGAGTCCCCATGCTTCTTGAGCACGTTGTAGGTCTTTGTCTTGAGGCCTTTCAATATTTCCGCGTTTGCACGCTCGGCCTGACCGTTGCTTTGGGGGTGGGCAGGCGAGGCGAAACAGAGCTTGATGCCCATTTTATCACAATACTCGCCAAACAGCTCACTCGTGAATTGGGTGCCGTTGTCGGTGATGAGCCTGTTGGGGACCCCGAACC
This sequence comes from Oryza australiensis, assembly GCA_019925245.2. Taxonomy (NCBI): domain Eukaryota; kingdom Viridiplantae; phylum Streptophyta; class Magnoliopsida; order Poales; family Poaceae; genus Oryza; species Oryza australiensis. Next base: position 928,233 of record JAIFGZ020000260.1, on the reverse strand, counting down.
TTGCCGTGATGCCTCTCATGAACTGCACAGCTGAACGCTTGTCGATGACGCTGACTGGATAGGCCTCAGGCCACTTGGTAAACTTGTCAATGGTGACATATAGAAATTTACAGCCGCCCCGCGCCTGCTTGAATGGGCCCAGGATGTCCAGCCCCTAGACCACGAACGGCCATGAGAGCGGGATGGTCTGAAGGGCCTAAGCCCGCAGGTGCGTCTGCTTAGCATGGAATTGGCACGCTCGGAACCGCCGCACGAGGTCTGCTGCATCCTCCAGCGCGGTGGGCCAGTAAAATCCTTGGCGGAATGCCTTTCCCACCAAGGTTCGGGAGGCTGAGTGCGCCCCACATTCACCTTCATGGATCTCGGCTAGGAGCTCGAGACCCTGTTCCCGAGCAATGCATTTCATGAGCACTCCATTGGCACCGCGTCGGTAGAGCGTCCCTTCCACCAACACGTATCTTTTGGAGGTGCGGGCAATGTGTTCGCTTTCCTCGCGTTGCTCGGGCAATGACGCGTCTTGCAGATATGCTTGGATTTCCGAAATCCAAGCCACCTGGCGCGTGGTGTCGGTCCCGACAGGGCCAGGCTGTGGCTGGCCTGCCAGGTCCGGGGCGTCGGGACCAGCAGATTCCTGCCCTTGGGGCGGTTCGGGGCATGCCGACGGCTCTGTGAGTCTTTCTTCGAATGCGCCTGGCAGGGCTGGGGCTCGCACGGACGCGATCCTGGACAGCTCTTTCGCCAGGGTATTATCTCGTCTGGGAACGTGGCGCAGCTCGAGGCCATCGAAATGGCGCTCCATACGCCACACTTCCTTGACATAAGCTTCCATCTGGGGGTCGTGCATTGGTACTCCTTGGAAACTTGGTTTACGACCAGTTGGGAGTCCTCGAGGACTAGTAGACGGCGGATGCCCATGCCCGCTGCCACTCGCAACCCCGCTAGAAGCCCTTCGTATTCGGCCATGTTGTTGGTTGCCCGGAAGTCAAGCCGGACGATGTACCGGAGTATGTCGCCCGTTGGGGAAGTTAACACCACGCCTGCCCCGGCCCCGTGCAAGGTGAGTGAACCGTCGAAGTTAATCACCCAATGCGCGGTCCCTCGGCCGCGATCCTCCGCACTCTCAGGTTCGCCCGGGGGTGGATTTCGCCACGAAATCGGCCAAGGCCTGGCTTTTGATTGCGTGACGGGCTTCGAAATGCAGATCAAATTTCGACAATTCGATAGCCCACTTGACTACCCGTCCCGTGCCCTCTCGGTTATGTAGGATTTGCCCGAGAGGATAGGACGTGACTACCGTTACCCGATGTGCCTGGAAATAGTGGCGCAGCTTCCTGGAAGCCACGAGCACAGCGTAGAGCATTTTCTGGGCTTGTGGGTAACGTGTCTTTGCGTCCCGTAGCGCCTCGCTGACAAAGTAGATCGGCCGCTGCACCTTGGTGCGGGCCTTAGCTAATTTGCTAAGGGCGACAGGTTTGGGTGCACCAGGGCGGGTTACCTCGGTGTCCGGGGCTGCCGGGCCATCGCCTTCCCCGGAGCCCTCAGGGCCGCTCTGGATGGAAGGGGCCTCAGGAGCCCCCGGACTAGGGGGCCGGGTGGCTCCCTGAAGCTCGAGGGGCCAAAGGCCACCCCGGCTTCGGGTGCTTCCTCAGCCGACACCGTTCCGAGGTTTCCTGTCTCCGGGTTTGGTGGGGCTGGGGGCGGCTGAGAGTCTAGCTCGTCGTCGCGCTCCACAACCAAAGCCGCACTAATCACTTGGGGAGTTGCCGCCAAATATAAAAGGAGGGGTTCTCCTTCTCGAGGTGCTACCAATATGGGCGGTGAGGAGAGATAACGCTTGAGCTCGCCCAAGGCTTTCTCTGCTTCGTCCGTCCAAGTGAAGGGGCTAGTTCGCTTTAGCAGCTTAAATACAGGGAGCGCCCGCTCTCCTAGCCTTGATATAAAACGGCTCAGGGCGGCTACACAACCAGTAATTCTCTGTACATCCCTGAGCTTCCTAAGGAGGCGCATCTCCTCTATCGCTTTTATTTTTGCAGGGTTGGCCTCGATGCCTCGGGCAGAGACCAAAAACCCTAACAGTTTGCCTGCCGGTATCTCGAACACGCATTTCTCTGGGTTCATCTTCATGCGGGAGGACCGGAGGTTATTGAACGTCTCGGCCAGGTCCGGGAGCAAGGTTCTTTGGTCCCGGGACTTGAATACGAGATCATCGACATACGCCTCAACATACGCCCTATTTGGTCTTTCATTGTGATGCGGACACCACGTTGAAAAGTGGACATGGCATTATTTAGACCAAAAGGCATAGACATGTAGCAAAAGGTACCCACAGGGGTAATAAATGAGGTTTTCTCGTCATCCTCTATAGCCATGCGGAACTGATGATAACCAGAGTATGCATCTAGGAAACAAAAAAGGTCGCACCCCGCAGTGGAGTCGACTATCTAGTCTATTCGGGGTAGAGGATAAGGGTCTTTAGGACATGCCTTGTTGAGGTCGGTGTAGTCGATGCACATGCACAGCTTGTGGTTGGCTTTCGGGACGACCACCGGGTTAGCCAACCATTCCGGATGCAGCACTTTCCGGATGAAGCCGACCTCCTGGAGCCATGCCACCTCTTCGCGGATGAACGCCTGCCGCTCCGGGGCCTGTCGCCTCACCTTCTGTCGGACCGGCCGTGCGTCCGCCGCACTGCAAGTCGGTGCTCAATCACCTACCTGGGGACTCCGGGCATAACCGATGGTTTCCAAGCAAACACGTCGGCATTCGCCCGTAGGAAGGAGACGAGCTCGTCTTCCTATTTGGGGTCCAAGTTGCCGCCAATGTTGGCGGTCTTGGACGGGTCGTCACCCAACTGGATGGACTTGATTACCACCTCGTCGACCGAGGTGATATGCTGTTTCGGGGCCCGGGAACCCGAGGCCTCCCCTTGAGGGCCTTCGGGTTCAACGCGGTCGGTCGCCGCGATGTCATCCACACACGCCTCCGCACAATCTAGCGCGGTTTTAACGTCGGCATGGACGGTGATGGGACCTCCGGGGCCCGGCATCTTAAGCTGGCGGTAAGCATAATGGGTGGCCGCCATGAACTTCACCAACGTCGGCCTCCCGAGCACGGCGTTGTAGGGTAGGTTGAGGTCCGCCACGTCGAAGTCGATCCGCTCGGTACGGAAATTGGCGGGATTCCCAAAGGTGACCGGCAGCGCGATCTGCCCAAGGGGCCACACCTTCCCAGGCATCACCCCAATGATGGGATAGGACGGCCCGAGCACCATCCCCGGGGCCTTGATTGCATCAAAGGCCCTTGGGGATAGTATGTTGAGGGCCGCACCTCCATCGATCAAGACTCGGGTGACCTTGACATTGCAAATGGTGGGGGAGGTCACGAGGGCCAAGTGGCCGCTACGTGCGATGCTCCCCGGGTGATCGGTCTGGTCGAAGGTGATTGGCACCTCCGCCCAGCGCGACTTCCGGGCTGCCTCGTGGGACGGCACAGCTGCGAGGAGCTCGCGCCTCATGGACTTGAGGCTCCGGCGGGACACCTGGGCGCCTGCCCCTCCGTTGATGGTGGCGATGACGTGCTGGGGATCTTGGTAGCCCAGATCGTCATCTTCATCTCCGATGGGGGCCGCACCCTTGGCCTCCTCTCGTCGGTTGTCCGAACGCTCCGCCGGGGCCTTGCCCTTGCGGTGGGTTTCCTTCTCCTTCTTCCTCTACTCCTGCTCGTACTTCTGTACCCGCTCGGCCAAGTTCTTGACGGAGCGGCACTCGGAGAGGTCGTGGTGGGAGGTTTGGTGCACCATGCACCACTTGTCCCCGACCTGGCCCTAGGGGCGAGGGTTCGGGGAGCGCCTACGGTTGCCCGCAGGCTTGCCCTTTTGTGAGGACTTCTCGGCACCGTCGGCGGCGAGGACGTGGCCCTCCTCGCCACCGCACGATGGCTTGCGCTTCCGCCGCCGCTCGCGCCGTTCCTCCCGGGACGTGGAGGGGGCAGCGCTGGTGGAGGCTGGGGTAGGATTCCTAGGGTTCCAAACCCGAGCCTCTTCCTTGCGGGCCACCCGGTCGGCAAGCTCGAAGAGCTCCGTGGTGGTCCGGGGGGCCTTGGACTCGATCTTCTCCAACATAACGTTGTGGCATACATCACTCCGGAAGGCGAAGATCACTGCATGGTCAGCGATGGACGGTATGGTGTTGCGTACCTGGCAAAAACGCTGGATGTATTTACGCAGGGACTCGTCCTCTCCTCGTCGGACCATGTGGAGGTCTGCCTCCACCCATGGGCGCGGGTACGTGCCCTGGAAGTTAGAGGTGAACTGCTGGCGCAAGTCGTCCCACGAAGTGACCGACTGAGCCGGCAGATTCATGAGCCAGGAGCGGGCCTGGCCCTTGAGCGCCATGGGGAAGAAGTTGGCCATGACGAGCTCGTCTCCTCCGGCAACCTCGATGGTTGTGGTGTAAATCTGGAGGAACTCGGTAGGATTCACCGCGCCGTCATACTTCTCCGTGAGGGCCGGCCTAAACTTGTTAGGCCAGCGCACATGGCGGAGGCCGGCAACGAAGGCCTGACAGCCGTTGCCGGCTGGAGGGGGCGACGAGGGCTGAGGGGTCCCTTTGGGCGCCGCGGAACCTCCTCTTCGCGGCGGGGCCCCCATAGCCGTTTGCCGTCCCCTGAGGGGCTCTCCTTGCGGCAGGCGCTGCGGCCGCTCGCCGTGCGCTTGTGCCTCCTGACGAGGAGGCACAATCCTGAGCCCGCCTCCTGCGACGCTCGTCGCGGTGCTGCTCGATGCGAAGGCGGGCGTCCCGTTCTGCGTATAGTAGATCTCGGGGCGCCTCTAGTTGGGCCGTAGCCGAGATGCTCTCTTCCGCCCTCGCGGCAGCCGCTGCCCTTCGAGCCCGCCGTCGAGAGGACGAGCTGACCGAGGTGTGTGAACCGCACGGTTGGTAGCTGGAGGAAGCGAGGTCAGCGGCCAGCCGACGCTGGGCCGTGCCCACCAGCTTCGCCACGTCGTCAAACCAACGCTTGGCGTTGGATCCCTCCCCGGGTGGCCGGGGTGGCGCAAAGAGCTTCCGCCGCTGAAGGGCGCCTCGGGCGTGTGAAACTCCGGTGACGATGGACGTCCCCCCGGCGAGGTTCACCAGTATGTCCGCTCGGGCGTGGCCCGGATCCTGCAGGAGCGTCGGCAGCCCCGTGGGATGCCTGGCCCCTCCACCCACAGCCTCCGTTTCAGCGGGGGGCAGAGGAGGTGGCGCGGCGCCGGTTGCCGTCGCCGCCATTAGAGGCGGTGAGAGGGACAAAGGCCATCCTTCCCCTGAGCGGAGGTGGCGGAAGTTAGGGCTATGCCCGCCCGTGTCAGCCCCCTCGTCCGCCTTGTCGGCCAAGTTTCACTCGCGGGTAGCGAGTGAGCCTGATGCGGACCGTAAGACGTGGCCGTGAACCATGGCGAGGGCGGGAAGAGGGGATTTTCGGCGGGAGATGAAAGGAACACGGGAGTTTAAACCTAAATGCAGTGCGCTCCCCCTACCTGGTGCGCCAGCTGTCGATGTCGGAGATCGACACGCGGGAATCCGAGGGACCCCTTTTTGGTTCGGCACAGGGGAACGGTGAATGTGGGCCTAAACTCGCTGTAAGGATGGGAAGGAGCCGACGAGGCCGAAGAACGATCGCAACTGCAATGGCACAGGGGGTTTATACAGGTTCGGGCCACCTATGAGGTGTAATACCCTACTCCTGTTCTTTGTATAATATGAGGGGTGAATTACAGGGATCGGAGATGGTGTTCTCCTTAGGGGTGTCGGAGGTGGTGACTGAAGTGGCCAAGGAGTTGCTAAGTACTAGCTGTTGCTCAGGAACCCGATGAGCTGCGTGAATAGAACCCAACGAAAAAAACCCTGCTTTTATGATAGACTTGGGCCTCCTTTTATAGTGTAAGGGGACACCACAGTAGTTCTGATTTTCTCTACTCCGCTCCACGTGATGGGGCGGTTTTCGCCTTGTCTTGTCGGAGAAGCTACCCCCATCTTTGTCCCTGTTGCCGCGTCACGGAGTTGGCGGAAAAAAGCGGGCGTCGTGGCAATCATGTTGCTGACACGAAGATGGGTCGGCCTACCTACTCCAGTGGGGCCTACTGGTCAATGGCCCATCTCTTGGGTAGGTACTGACGCAATGCCTCCTGCACTCGCTCTCTCTCTCCCACGCGGCTGCCCAACGCTTTTAATGCGACTAGACGGGGCGTGAGGGAGGCATGCGCGGAGTGGGCGTGCTGCCATACCACGGTCGCAGTCAAAGACTTTATGCTCTCTTTGCCTCGTGACGGGCAAAAAGGGTGATGATGAGAGCGGCTGACAGGCGCGCCTCACATCGCATTAAATGCGACGGGGGAGGCGCTCAACCTCTCTCTTTTAGGCATTAAATGAGGTAGTTGGCGGTTGAACTTGCCCTGCTCCGAGAGAGGTGCGGGGTGAGGACGGGGGTCGGGTGATCCGGTGCCCTACCGCCTGGGAGTACGATGGCCTTCGGGCAGCCTCCGGGCGAAGCCTCTCTTGGGGTGGCCACGTGGCCGCCTGTGGTCGGGACCCGCTTGAGCCGTCCAGAGCGTGTCTTTGACGCGCCTTGGTGGGCAAGGACGCCTTCCTTTTTCGGATATCACATCTTCGGCATACCCTCGGGCCCATATCACCGACACAAGTATAATAGCAAAAAGTACAATAATAAGATATAAGTTAGCTACAAATATATGTGAAAGAGAGAGAAGAGAAGAGGGATTTGAAACACGCTGCAGATTTGTACGTACTTCATAGGCTTCAAGATATATTGTGTATAATGAAGGTGGGTTAGATATTAACGATATACTAGTATATATTTGTATTAAAATTACTGTATGGACAATCTATTAAATTGTTTGTAATTGATATGTAAATTTTTAGTCATAAACTATATTATTAAATTTGTTAGAATAATAATAAAATCAAGTCTCAAGTCAGCCGGGTTAAATCCGCCATGGCAACAACGGCGAAGACAGCGACCAGGCACGTGCCCAGACGGGTAAAAACACCAGAGAAGGATCTCGATAGACGATAGGGATCTTTGGAAAGGAAAAGGTAAACAACCCAATACCGTGGGCCTCTGCCCCTCGATCCATCATCCATCCATCCATCCGCCTAACGGATAAGACCGGCCGCCCCCAAAAGATCACGCCCCAACCGCGCTCTACGACAAACACGTCATCCCCTCCACCTCCCCAACCACCACTATTTTACCATCTCTGTCTCCTCTATCCATATCCATTCCCTTTTCCATCAGCGAGCAAGTGAGCGAGTGAGCAGAAGAAATCGACATCGAGATGGAGGTGGCGAAAGGAGGCGGCGGCGGGAAGCTCAACCCGTGGGCGGAGCCGTTCGTGCCGGCAGGCTGGTCGGCCACGTACTGGCGCTGCGGCGGCGTTGGCGGCGGCGTGGCTGTGGTGGAGGAAGCTGAGGCCGAGGTGGAGGACTTCTCCCCCGAGTGGTGGCGCCTCGTCGGTTCCTCCCCGGCCTTCCGCGACCGCTGGCTCCGGGACTACTCCGCGCTGGGCCTGCTCGACGACAACGACAACGACGAGGGGTTCCTCCTCCCCGACGACCTCTTCTCCTCCACCCCTCATCTGGGAGGAGGGGAGGAGAAGGAGAGCAAGGGCGGAGAGGTGGGTTTTGCCGGCGGGAAGAAGGTCAACGGCGGGTCCGCCGAGGTGGTGGCGTGGGGCATCGACAAGTGGTGGCGCGCGCACTCCTCGCCGCCGGAGGTGCCGAGGTACGCCGAGAAGGCGCCCAGGAGGGTCGCCGCCGGCGCCGCCAGGGTCAGCCCCCGTCCCATCCAGCAGCCGCGCTGAGCGACAGTCGCCCGGCCGCGCGCAATTCTATCAATCCATACACCCATCTTGACACAGGCAGAAAAATTTAGGGAAAAAAAGATTTTGTTTTTTTTTTCGATCTAGCCTTTTGCTAATCTGGTCGAGTCGTTGTCAAGATCTGGGTTTTGGTCAGGATCTATCGAGCTGCGAGAGATCTCCCCTGCGTTGTGTACAGATCATTGTAAAAAAGTGCTGATGTAATAAGATTGCAGCGAGATTTCGCAGCTGCTGCTTGTAATTTTCGAAATTTGGACTCCAATTCCCCTTTCGTGTCTGAACTGTGATTTTTCATTATCCTTTGTCTATCTGATTAGCATTTAGTATGGTGCAACTTGCCATCCTCAGATAAGGATCAGGTTACAATTTGGTTTTAGTAGTAAAATTTCGGAAGAACATAGAGACTGAACAATTGCAGCATATGAAAGCCGCCCGGACATTCTTCCTGAAATGGATAAGTCTACTTTGTCTCCCTTAATTCTTAATGCCTCTTCAATCTTAACAACCGAAGCACCGAAAACCGAAGCAAATCGAGGCTTCTCCAATCTTTGAAAACCAAAAACCGAAGCAAGTCGAGACCAAAAAACCAAAGCAAATTGAGAGAAACCTCTCTATTAGAAAACCCAAAACCGTAGCAAAATAAGTCTCTCAGCTAGTAGATAGCGGTTTCATCCTATAATCGAAAACCGAAGCAAGACGAGGCCTCTTTAATCTTAAAAAACCAACAAAACCGAAGCAAATTGAGAGAGAGGCCTCTCTAATCTTAGAAACCCGAAGCAAGTCGAGGCCTCTCTAATCTTAGAAACCAAAAAACCGAAGCAAATCGAGAGAGAGGCCTCTTTAATCTTAGTAACCCGAAGCAAGTCGAGGCCTCTCTAATCTTAGAAAACCAAAAAACTGAAGCAAATTGAGAGAGAGGCCTCTTTAATCTTAGAAACCAAAAAACGAAGCAAATCAAGTCTCTTAGCTATTTGGATAGCGATTTCGTACTACGTAACACTCCTGTAACCTATGTGTCAATGAGAAAAAAAAATTAAAAAAACAATACTCATATGTGCTAAGACGATACTAGACTTAAAAAAAATACAATTATAGCTTTCAATAGCTAAGACGATACTAGACTAAAAAATACAATTATAAATACAATTATAGCTTTCAATAGCTCACGGCTCTTGATAGCATATAAGTAAACAATAATTGATAATCCATATTATAAATAATATGGAAGCAAAATACAATATTTTGCTATTATCCTGTAATAGCAATTTATTGATAGTCAGTCTATGATATAGTTATGTTGCAGCCTCTAGTCTAACTCTTGACAGCAAAACAATGAACAACCATAATAAAAATACAGTGGTCAATGAACCGCTCGAGCTCTCGTTTCACTGGCTTAGCGATCCAACCACTGTTTAGCCGGTTTAGCTGTAGAACTGGATTGTTTTTGAAGTGTATATTTCATTCCAGGCATGGTGGCTAAGTAATCCAGATGTCTTTGATGGATTTATATCAGCTATGTAACCGCACCTTAGGCAGTAACATTGCTCATATAGTTTGATGCAAATTGAGACGGTCTAGATTAGTACACTGCACCCATCGTAGCATAGCACACATAGGCTACGAGAGATTCCCTGTTTGCCGAGTGCCTGTGACACTCGGTGAAGGCTGTAAAACACTCGACGAAGACTTCGCCGAGTGTTGCACTCGGCATAGCTCACACGGTGAACTTTGGGTCGGCAAAGAGCTCTTTGCTGAGAGTTTTCCATCGGGCACTCGGCGAAATCTTCGCCGAGTGTCCCTTCGACACTCGGCAAAAAAGTACACGTTAGCAGTGGCGGATCCAGGATCGAAATTCACCTGTGGCAAACTTTTGACTAAAGGTTTTGTACGATGGAGTGTAACGTAGAAATGACATGCTTTAATTAAGCAATATATTAAACGACCAAAGCTATATTACAATTCATAATTAATATTTTAAAATATACTAAAAGATATTGTCTAAGAAAAACTAACCACATAAACAACACCTAATTTAACTAAGTCCAGTTTCAGTTTTAAGATTGTTTAAGGTAGTTTACTTGAGAGAGAAGACCTGAACAGATAGCTAGCTAGCTATAGTGCTAGGCCTAATGGAAAGTAGTAAAACATCTTAGCAAGATTAATCAACCTACATGCAGTTCTGGTTTGGTCTTCAGACAAAAAGAAAAACACCAAAAAGGGGAAGGAAAAAGAGACGGCGAGAGCAAGTAATCACGATTATATGCGGAAGATCAAAAGACTACACGCTCGGATTAAAAGTGCACGCATGAAAAGAAGAGCGGCAAGCTAGCTAGCCTCTGCCTCTGTACTCACAGTGTCGTGACGAAGACGACGACGACGGTGAGGACGAGGGCGGCGCGCGTCGCCGCCAACTCCAGCTCTGGCAGCAGCTCACGACGCCCACCACCATCACCGCCAAGAAGATGACAGCCCAGCTATCACCAGCAGCCAAGCACACGCCGGCGAGCTCCAGCAAGAAAAGGGCTAGCTAGCTAGCTCCTTCGACTTGAGCTTGATCAACGGGTAGCAATGGCGAGCTCCCACCACGCGCTACTTCGACGCCTACACCGGGGGGCACGGGCGGGAGGTATGGCGGACGCCGCAGCTCGCCATAGTGATCGATCCGGCCTGCACGTTAGGTTGGGTGGACGGTGACGAAAAATTTCGCCGAGAGCCTAGAAAAACACTCGGCGAACTTTTCACTTTTGCCGAGTGCCAACAAAAAACCCTCGGCGAAATTACCATCTTTGCCGAGTGCAAAGAGAAAAGAAAATATAAACTTCGTCGAGTATTTTTGCAAAAACACTCGGCGAAGAGGGAAATTTTGCCGAGAGCTTTTGTCAATGCACTCGGCGAAGTTTGGACACTTGGCAAAGAGGGTTCCTAGAACCCTCAGTTTGCCCTCTTTGCCGAGTGTTTTGGCAATTGCACTCGGCAAAGGCCCTCTTTGCCGAGTGTTACACTCGGCAAAGTGACAATTTTAACCCTATTTCATTTGTTTAGTGGCATATTTCATAAATTTTCAAAATATACATCACATTCACAACCCCAATCATTCCACAACACCATAAGCATCATTCCACATCCCCAATCACAACCCCAATCAGCATAACCACATCGACAACCACAATCACAACAACCTTAGCAATAATTCACAATCCACAAGACATAAATATAATCCACAATTATAGTCACAGTCACAATCCACAAAACATAAACATAGTAGTTCACAGTAGGTAGTCCACAATTCACAATCGAAATTCGAAGAAAACATAGTAGTTCACAGTAGGTAGTCCACAATTACATTTGTTCAAATAAAATTACCGAGGTGGAAACGGCGCCAAACCTCCGTGGTCATTACTGGGGTTATTTGATGCCGCCGACTGAGGTTGCACAAAAGGAAAATAGAATAGTATAGGTTGTCAAGATAGTAACATTTCCAAATAAGAAAATTAAATGCGAGGTTAAGTGACTCACCGGAGTGCCCACAACAGGATGTGGAGGAGTGAATACCACAGGCTATGGTGGCGGTATGACAGGAATACCCATGTTCTGACTGATTGTTTGCACGTAGCTATACATCTCAGTCATCCTCATCTCAATCTCCCACCGTTTCCTTCTCTCCTCTTCCAACTCGTCCTACAATATTCCATTCTAATGTTACAAAGTGAAGCAAACAATCAGTAAATATTAATAAATTGAGAAAAAAGAATTTTCTAACCCGCCTTTTCCTTCTCTCTCTTCCAACTCGTCCTACAATTCCATCCCAATGTTACAAAATGAAACAAACAATCAGTAAATATCAATGAATTGAGCACAAAACCGAAAATTTCTCACCCGGAGTTGCTACACTTCGGTCTGTGAAGCGGTCGGCCGTGTGTGTATGGCCGGGCTTTTGCTCATGCTCCTTGCTCGAAGCTGGGACAGAGTGGGTGTACTGGCTATGTCGAGGAGGTTGTCGCCAATCCAGTACCGCCCATGCTTCTTGCCTCCTCCCACCCTCATGACGACTTCTCCATCAATATCCTGGGTAGTAGGATCGAAATCCTTCCCATGGAGCTCCCTTGTCATCGTGGTGTACTGACTGAGGCGGCTGTGGACGGTCGCATTGGTGTACGCCGAGGGCCCGTCCTCTGGGTTGTAGTCGACGTCGGACGTCGCCTTACCCTTTAGGCCAAAGCCCATGCCTTGAACTGGGAGATAGGTTGCCCATCATGCGACGCCGACTGCGAATAAACAATAGTATGGTTAAGAACTATTGAGCCTTGGTCGTTGAAATGAAAAATAGAATTCACGTACCCATCTAGCTGCATACTGGTTGAGGCTAAGGCTGCCTTGGTGGTGTGGTGCACCTGGCATCATCAAACGCCACTCCCGGCAAGCGGAGTGCGTCTCTTGCCACTCGGTAGCGCACCACCTATCCACCATGCGCTCCCAGCAATCGAGAAGCTGGCCGCACCATCAAACAGGCACCTACACGTCATCAAGTATAAGAGATATACCTAGATCAAATCAAATGTACTTAATCGTTCAAAAATCCGATGTTATATTTACCAGCATGTATTGTTCCTTTGTCAGGGTCATGGTTTTGCTTCGGTTTTGGTGGCCTTCAGGTTGTTGTATGCAGCGTTGTATGCAATGATGGACTGGATGCGCACCTCGTAATGCATGTCAGTCACGAGTTTGCGACAGGATTTGTCAGCCACTGCAGCTGCTCTGGCCTCGTATCCTGTCTAGCATCTAAAAGAATCCTGCATAAACACATGATGTATTGAGCCATTGTTTCAATAATGTGCAATGAATGTGATGTATTGAGGGACGTGATTTGACAGAAGACTTACCCACAACTCGGCCTTCACCCGCTCTGCCCTGTTGTTGAAGATACTTCCATCTCGATCAAGAAAATCGGGTACGACGACGTAGTGGTCAAACGTGTAGGCAGGCTCCGACCTTCCGACATACTGAACAAGGCCAGGAAAGTGTACTCTGCACAGAAGACCCAGGATGCCGTTGACATGGCGTTTGTGATCACCTCCTCTGATCACAGTCCAACACCTGCCAAGTGAAAATGCAATGAATTATTAGTTTTAATTGTGATTTTTAACAAATCAAATGAAAAAGTATTGACAACATCCAAGGTTACTTACCGAGTCCCTTCAGGCTGAATCAACGGGCATCTCTCGAAAGGTATCGGTCGTCGTGGGAGGGTCGAGGGACCTCGCAACCAAACAGTCGGCAAACCCCCAGTGGAAACAGAACCCCCAGCCGAGGTAGACCCCCCAGCCTCCTGCTCCTCCTGCTCCTCACTAGAGGCAGTAGAACCCCCAGCCTCCTGCTCCGCCTGCTCCTCCTCCATCTGCTCCTCCTGCTCCTCGTCACTAGAGGACACTACAGGGGAGGGTATCCTCCCTCGACCCCTGCCAGCACAAACCTTGCGTTGACCCCTGCCGCGACTCCTACTAGACCCCTCAGCTGCATCGGACCCTCGAATGGCATCGACGGCTCTTCTGAACACTGACGCGCACTTCCTCAAACCACCCACCATCTTTGTTCAATCACCTGCACGTAGAAAAGAGTAAACCAATTAGCACAGATATACAAAAATACGAAGAGAAAGATGCAAAATAAATAGAACATAGTTAAAGCAGTGCATACATGTATTAGAAATAGTCATCATGGTGGGGATTAGCTGGATCATAATTGTCATCATCACTATCAGCCATGTCGATATAATCATTAGGTTCCTCCTCGGAAGGAGGAATGTTGTTGTCCCTCTCATTTCCTAAATGTAACCGCTGAAGCAATTCTATGTCCTTCACATTATGAACCTCATCTCCAGCGTCCTCGTCAACAACCATTTCATTGCCTACATCCATCCCCATCGCTTCGGTTAAGTCTATCTCAAAACTTCCTTGTAGCCCGTCTTCTTCAAAGAACTCTCCGTCATATGTGTTTGGGTCCATGTTGTAGTCTTCATTGTTTGGTACAGGTAGTTTACCGTCTGGCGATACCTTGTACACAACATTCCAACCCTGAAGACGGTCGTCTGTTTGGCACGGATATGACAGATAATAAACTTGTGTCGCCTGTTGAGCAATGATATACACATTGTCTCCTACTAGGATGGTTGACTGTCGAATTTCGAGTAGGCCAAGATTAGGAGTCTGTCTCACTTGAGCAGGATCAAACCAATGACATTTGAATATGACAGGATTAAGAGGTCTACAACCATGAAACTCGAGTTCATATATTTCTTCTATTCTTCCATAGTAATCAACCCCATCGAGCCTTGGAGTAAAACTCCAGTATTTGTGGTTCTTCGATTGGGTCGACTCTGCTCATGACTTGTTGTGTGAAAGCGATATCCATTCACATCATAGCCGGAAAATGACTTAATCCTATAGGAACAGCCACCAGAAACTTGTCTCAACTCGGCACTCATAGACGCATCGTTTTTGCCCTGCAAGTTAAAGCAGGTTGTAGAGTCAAACTTCTAAATTTCAAGCAAAAAGATTAAGCATAAGTTTCGATAGTACCTTATTTTTGAACCAAGAAAAGAAATCGGGCATTCCATTTCCCGCACCCTGCCTTAGAAGCTTTTCGGCTTCTTGCGGGGTAGGTTCCCTTGGTTGACGCCAGAATTGATGTTGAAATTCCCTGTACGAACGAGAACAAGGGGGTTGAACAATGAGAATAGTGACTAATTGGTAAAAAATTTGCTGAGAACTTACCGCATGTACGGCTCCACTTCATCGAGGTTGGTCAACACGTATAGCATGATGTTGCGCCACTCATGATGATTCAATGTCTTGTTGGTCGCTTCACTTGCACTTTCAAGTTGCCCTTGAAAAAGACTGAGGTTCAATTCATCTTCGCCAGCATTGTAACGAGGGGGTGGATTATGCACGCTAGGAAGGTTGTCAGCATAGTATTTTGATGTGAAATTTGAAACCTTCTCCAGAATATATGCCTCTGCAATGGAAGCTTCAATCTTGCATTTATTTTTACATTTCGTTCTAATAACCTTCAGACATCTCTCAATTACATAACTGCACAGGCCCCCCCATTCGGCACTCGTGTAGGAGATGCAGAATCAAATGTTGCATCGGATTGAAGATGCTGGGAGGAAAGATCTTCTCTAACTTATATAGCAACACAGGCGCCATTCTTTCCATTTTGTCAATCATAGTCGGAGATAACTCCTTAGCACACAGCTGGCGGAAGAAATTGCTCAACTCTGCAAGGACTAGCCAAACATGCTCAGGACATAGCCACGAACCATCACCGGGAGAAGCCGCTCAATCCATATGTGGTAGTCATGACTCTTGAGCCTGTTGATTTGCATGGTAGATAAGTTCACTCCCCTCTTCAAATTGGTTGCATACCCATCAGGGAACATCAATGTTTGGAACCATTCGAGTACTTCCCTCCTTTGGGCCCTCGTCAGAACAAAATCGGCCTTAGGCTTTCTCCATGACTTGCCGCCTCTGGGAGACGCTATGTCTAGCTTTGGTCTATTGCATAACATAGTTTGATCCACTCGTGCCTTTATGTTGTCTTTTGTCTTATCAGGAATGTCCATGATTGTACAAAAAGTGCCTCGGCGACATTCTTTTCGATGTGCATCACATCAATGTTATGTGGAAGAAGGAGATCTTGAAAATAGGAGAGCCTCCACAAGGCAGATTTTTGAGTCCAGGCATGTTGCTCACCATATCCCAGAAAACAACCGTCTTCTTCATTGATCTCAAGAGCTTCTAACTGAGCACGAACCTCGGCACCTGTCATCATCTGTGGTGCAGCCTCGGTAATTATTACATCTTTTGTAAAGTTCTTTATGTCCCGCCTAAATGGATGGTCAAGAGGGAGGAATTGTCGATGTTTGTCAAAAGAAGAATATTTACCATCCTTCACCAACCAGATGAACTTCAGAGCTGCCTTGCATACTGGACATGGAAACTTCCCGTGAACACACCATCCACAGAATATCCCATATGCCGGCAAGTCATGCAGGGAGTTATGGTACCAAATATGCATTTTGAAGTTTGTCTTTGTAGCTCGGTCATATGTCCATACCCCTTCCTCCCATGTACGGACCAAATCATCAATCAAAGGCTCCATGTAAACACTCATATTCTTCCCCGGATATCCAGGAATTATCAACGACAAGAATATATTCGATCGTTGGAAGATGACGCCGGGGGGGGGGGGAGATTGAGGGGAATAACGAACATGGGCCAACATGTGTATGGGGCAGCCGCCATTCTATAAGGGTTGAACCCATCCGTTGCCAACGCAACCCATACATTACGAGCCTCTAGAGCTTTCCCAGGATGAATCACATCAAACCTTCTCCAAGCTTCACCATCGGATGGATGTACAAGCTTCTCAGGATTGTATTGTGGACCCCCGTTTTTGAGGCGAGAATTTGTCGTGTTCATAGTACCATTTCCCTGGATCGAGTAGTTGGTACCCACGAATACAGTGCTGGATAATCAAGTGCACATGCACGAATAGTCTTACATTACCATTATTACATTAATAGGCCCGAAGGCAATGTTCAACCCACAGGACCTTATGGTCCGAATACAACATAAAAACAGAATTTAGATAAGGCAGCGGAAAGAGGCAGCGGCTTGTCAATTGCCACGAGCAACGACCGGAGCTAAGGTCTAGTATGCGCCGTCGGTTCCTTCGCCCTCCCGGTAATACGCGTATGGGTCTTCGGCTCTTCATTTCCATCACTGGAGGTTTGTGCGTATAGCAAGGGTGAGTACCAACCATACTCAGCAAGCCAACACGGAATTGATGCATATGATAGGGTCATTCAAAGAACATGGCTAGGGTTATTTTTGCGTAAAGCCAGTTTTCACAATTCTTTTCACAAACCTATCGACTAGCCAAATCAAGTTTTAATTTCATAGTTCATTAATCCGGCGACGGTTCTGTCTACCATCCATCGTGATTCCAAGGATGGCTTCCCGCCTCCGATTCGTCATGGTTTTCTGGGAGTCCACCCCTTCTCGCATCTCGAGAAGTTGATCCACCAAATAAAATCATCATGCAAACCCATCCCAGCATTTTTAAGTTCAAAGTCTAGCCAAGCGAAAGTCTTGTCACGATGCTCAATATCCACGAGCACGGCTATTCGAATAGATTGATTCATTCACACTGCAGTGGATGTACACTTTACCCGTACTCCGCGACTGCCCATTGAATGAGCCTACATCCCTTTATATGAGACGGTCACGGCAAAGCCTTTCGATAACCTCACTTTGGCAGTACCCGCTCCATGAACTTAAGCCCTCATGCACTCTAGCCGTCCTTTTCTAGCAGTGAGAGGAGTTCTGGCGCACCCGGGGTAAGAGAAAACTTCTCAATCTTTAAGTTTATTTAATATCGATTCACTTCCACCATTCACAACAAAGGCCGCAGCCCCATTCTTATCACATAAGCCACATCATAGAGAACCATCTATGCAAGGATACTACCTCCGCTCGGCTATCTAGTCAGCTAGGTCTATACCCATTCGAGAAGTACGATTGTACTGGCTCGTTTCCCGGCTATCTCATGGCTCGGTCCTTAACTGACCAGGGTCGGCACTTGCCTTTTCCGGAATCCACCCAAATCATCCAGCCGCCCCAGTCTAAACATTTGTGTAGTACTTTCAATTTTCATCAATCTTAGTTCATCATTCTCATGGCCATGTGGCGCTCATGTCTCCACATGCCGTATCTCAACTACCTTCCCTAAGGTAGTTGCCCAAGCACAAAGCTTTTTCATAAAGTCATGAGTATGCATAAATCTAAGTATAGCATGGCTAAGCAGTTTACCGAAGTTATTCTTCGGTTGTTTGTATCATATCGCGAGTTACAAGGAGTAATTCTAAAGGTAATCAATAGCAAGGATTGGCATAACAAGTATAGGTAACTCTGTAAAGCATGCATGTTTAGAGTTTAAAATAACATCATTTCGCAATTGGGATCGATATGTTCAAAGGGTGTGAAGACTTGCCTTGCTCGCACGCTGGTTGAGTGGGGTCTTCCGCGTAGTCGTGTTCACCTCTTCGGACGCTATCCGTACGTGCGAAAAGAAGGGTTGAATCCAATTAGAATTCAACAACATCAACGAAAAGAAAAAGATCCCAAAATGATCGCGGGAAGCGGTTTCCAAACACAACCTCAAACTTCGGAAATCTTAAAGGTTGAATCAACGAAAAATGATTTCAGTTAGACCGAGTGAACCATCTTATGGTTAATATGTATTTTGCACTTGAGTTTGAAGATATTCTAGAATAATTAGGTTTCTAATTTTATATTTCCAATAATTAATCTTTAATGTTGCAATTATATTTATTAGGGTTTTTGGAATTCTAACGACAGGATAACATCATCCATGCTTAACCAATATTTAAAAAGGTCTCATGTGAACTTCGATAACAATTTAAAGGTTGGACAATATTTGAATTCACAAAAAGAAAAATTTTATCTATAAATCATTTTCACAAAGTATTTCATTTTAGAAGGGGAAGAATATTATACTTATTCCTAAATAATAATATTTCGAAACCTTATTTTATCCTAAAATATTTCCAAAATAATTTATACTTTTACCCCTATTCTTTTCCTGTTTTTCTCTTTTCTTTCCTTTTTCCCTTTTATTTTCTTTTTTTCTTCTTTTTCTTTTTCCCCTCTGTTTCTCTCCTTTCCTGTCTGCTCTACTGCCACCGGCCGACGGTGAGGAGAGGGCGCCGACGGTGAGGGAGGGCCGGAGCTCGGGGAAGGAGGGGCTTTTCACCATCTTGGGACCACGGGGTCCCATTTCTCCACTCGGTCGGGACCGGGAGCGCGAAGAGGGCGGCGACGGCGAGGTGGTTCGGGCGGCGGTGGCGCTCGTCGGCCGAACTCCGGCGAGGTCTTGGCCAAGGCAAGGGGTCTACGAGCATCGGTGAGCCCTAGGGATGCTAGAGAGGGGGTTGGTTCGGCCGGAGAGGCGCTGAAGTGTGCTGGCGACGGCGGGATGGCGGCGGCCGAGACAGGGGAATTCGAGGGGGGCTCGTCGCCGGCGATTTCCGGTGACCTTTTGGCTCGGGAAACTTAGGGGAAACAACACTTAGAGCACGGGGATAACGGTGGTACCTTCAATTCGGGAAGAAATCGGCCGAGGGTGACGAATTTCGGAGTTTTGCGCCGGGCGGCCGAGTTAGGGTTCTTCCGGCCGAGCTCCGATTCTTCCCAAAATTCAAGCAATGCAACGGCTAACTTTTGGGGAAAAACGGGGAGAAAGCACGAGGGAGTTGTGGCGAAGATTTTCGGTGTTGGGGGCTCGGCTCGGGGTGGCCTCTTATAGGCGGTCGACGGAGGGCGATGCGACGGCAACAATGGCGCGGCGTCAGCGGCATGGCGCGGTCGCGGGGAGGTCGTGCGCGACGTGCGGCAACTGCAGCCGACGCGCGTGCGTACGGTGAGCGCGGCGAGGGCGGTGTGCGCGGATCGTGCAGCGCGACGCTAACGCGGGCGGGTACGGCGACGGCAAGGCGACGGCATAGCGCGCGCGTCGCGGCGACTTTGGCGACCGCGGGATGGCGTGGGCTGCACGGCGGTGGCGTGCGCGCAGATGGTGTCATCAGCGAGAGCGCGCGTGCGCGGTGTCCTGTACGGCGCGGCACGGCGTTCGGCGTGTGGCGCGCGCGAACGTGGCTGAAGGACCGGTTGAACACCTTATGATGCGATGAATAGTGTACCTTTCCTATTTTACGATTTAATTTTCCTAATTCCCTATTTCCATTTCCTTTCTTCCTAAAAATCCCAAATAAATTTTGGTATTCTCAGAACAATCTCTAAAATTATATTTTCCATTTATCCCTACTTTTCAAAATATATTTTTCATATTTATTTTGTTTCTTCTTTTGAATTCAAGAAAATAGGGTTTTGAATAGAGATGAATTTCTATCTTCATTTTTCCTTTTTCAAAAATATTTTTATCATCAAATCCCAAGTATTCATTGTCTTTCCCCTATCAATTAGGGTTTTAAATCAAAATATATCCTTTTTGTAATTCACCAAATTATATACGTATATGCTCTTTTCAAGGTACACACATTTACATTTTGAAATCGTTTTCACCGGCTGTGATTTCAAAGCTTAGGGTTTTGTCCCATTTTTCCTCAAAGTAATTCTAGAAGAAAAATCTTATTTTGCTGAACTGGCAATCCAGATCGAAAAACACGATAAGAAGCAATGATTCCCAAAAAGTTTTTGTGAGTTCCGATTTTTACGTTCCGAATTCCATTCCTCCGATTTTCAGGATGTTACATGTATCGACGTCCGAGCTTGTGCCATGTCATTTGTTTCGCGGATTCCTCGGCCATGTAAAGCCGTTGGATCCTCGGTATGAACGGAAGGTACCGTAAGATCTTCATGGGGACAGCGAGCTGCCTCTTATGCCCATCACCAGAGTCTACCTCTACGAACCTAGAGGATCCACACATTGCACAGTACTTTGCTTCCGCATGCTCTTTCCTAAATAGTATACATCCGTTCGGACAAGCATCTATCTGCTCATATGTTGCACGAAGGAGTTTTTGTGCCTCATACATGCTCTTTGGCAGAAGGTGACCATTCAGAAGCAGGCTACCAACAACTGTCAACATAACATCAAAGGCCTCTCTACTTCAGCTAAACTGGGACTTTACGGCCATTAGCCGTGCAATGACATCTAGTTGAGAAACCTTTGTATGCCCATGAAGGGGTTGCTGTGCCGCAGACAACATGTCGTAATACGTCTTTGTGGTAGGCTCTGGCTCCTCCTCCCTACATCCTTCATCGAAGTGTGCTTCATCATAGTCATTTAACATGTCTCCTACCCCGGCATCAGAATCAAACTCCTCGATGTGTTGTCGAACGACCTCGTCTCTCCCACGTTAGGCTTCACCATGGAACGTCCACCGAGTATAATCAGCTGTAAAACCATTCTTGCAAAGGTGTTTGCCCATGATCTCTTTTGTTTGTCGCTTCATGTTACCATATTTGCTATAGGGAAACCATGTGGTACACGCTCCTTTAACCTTGGCAAATGCAAGTTCCAAGAAAACATCGGTCCTCTCGATCCATTCATCGGTCAACGAACCGTGACTTGAGCGGCCCATATACATCCACTCACGGTCATCCATCCTCTATCATATCGAAGAATCATATAAATATTATTTGCATCTACCGAGTGCCTATACTATCTAATAGGTAAAGATAGGTCCTAATCCCATCCGAGGATGTGTAAATGAGTTTAGTTCCCATGCTCTAGTACTCCGCTCTGAGACATAATTTCGGCAGCACCTCCCCGCTGTTCTCCAAATACACGTCCCGACAGGGAGATTGTGTATCCAGAGAACAACTGGGAGATACTATCGAAATTTTGAGTCGGATCGAAATACTAGATCATGGAAACTAAACTCAACTACACATCCTCGGGCTGTCCAAAAAACGTGGACAATTCGAAATAGATACGGTTAAAGATATGCAAGAAGACACATATTTTCATCCGTATCTCTTTTGAACGGGAGACGCCTAAGGTTACGTTATACACAGACAAACGACGGTGAAGGCAGCGGCACCTGCAAAATAGGGAAGCACGGCTCGGTGGCCGGCACACAAGCGACGGCATGGCTGCACGATGCAATTCCATTCATACGGGCATACAATAAACTTCAAAATATATATGTGCATACAATAAATACCATTCTTTTTACCATTGATTTGTTTGTAATAAATACCTAAATTTGTTTCTTTTTGCCATCAATTTGTTTCTAATGTTGCACATGATATTATATCGATTAATGTTTCTAATGTGAACAACAAACTCATGTTTCAAATCTATTAACAAAATCTCACAAAAAATTTCTAATGTATGAAAAATATGACAAGGAGATTACCTAGGCCGAGTAGGGGAGTCGTCGTCGAGGGAGGGGGCGTTGGCGGCCGGGCGGGCGTCGGCGGGCGCGTCGGGGCGGCGCGCGGCGCAGCTCGGGCGAGGGCCGAGGCGGCGGGGCGGCGCAGATGGGACGCAGGAGGCGGCGTTGGCGAGATGGGAGTTAATTCGCTAAGTCCTAAAATGAATGGCATCGGGAGGAGGCGGGCATATAAAACAAATATGCCATGTGCTCAAACTTTGCCGAGTGCCCCGATCTAGGCACTCGGCAAAAACAAGCTTTGCCGAGAGCCGGATCACGGGCACTCGGCAAAAACAAATTTCGCCGAGTGCCTGGGGAATGCACTCGGCAAAGCTTGTGTGGGGGCTCTTTTTGCACAATTTTGCCATGTGTCACATTTTTGCCTAGAGCTACACTCGGCAAAAAAAATTTAGTTTTTTTGCTTCTAATAATTTAAAAATTATCAAATGGATTCAAAAATTTACCAAATTTTTGCATAAACCCATATATGCTATTTATTGCCTAGGGAAAAAGATTTGAAATCAAACGAGAATTCGGCCGTCACTTTTTCTCCAAATCTAACCAATCCTTCTCAACACTTAAAATCTACTTCGGAGAATCTTCGGTTTTGTGAGCGTCATACCTGATAAAATATTCGAAACCTTCTTGATTTTTTACCATGGTCTCAATGTATGATATCATGACATCCTGACAATTTTTATGATTTTTCAACTTCGTTTGTTATTTTTATAATTTTAAAATCATTCGCTCAATAGGTTCCTAACCATGTTTCCTGAAGAAAAATTTTGAAATTTCTGTTCATTAACCGCATAATGACTCAAAAGGGTCTAAATAACATGTATATAATTTTTTCACTAATTTTATTTCTTTTTTTAACCACTTGCAGTTCTAATTTGAGACTTGCCAAAAAATTCACGAAAATACACTAAATCAAATAAGTATAGCAAAACCAATCAAAAATTACCAAATTTTATAATTAGGGATTACATGTTGTATTTACATAATAGAGAAAGTTTGGAGGGTAGATGAGGAAAAATCATCACAAGTTTGCCGAGTGCGAGCTAAGAACACTCGGCAAAATTGAACTTCTTCCGAGTGCCTTTGTGAGACACTCGGCAAAGGTCTCATTTTGCCGAGTGCCTTGCCTTGGCTCTCGGCAAAGGAGATATTTTGCCGAGTGTCTTGACCTGGCACTCGGCAAAGATGTTGACAAACGACTGTTGCGATGACACAGCGACGACCGTTGCAATTTTGCTGAGTGTCCCTTATTGGCACTCGATAAAAATGTACTTTTGCCGAGAGCCATGTGAAGGCACTCGGCAAAAATATCCTGTTTGCCGAGTGTTTATATTCGTCGAGTGTTTACTCTCGGCGACGTGTTGATTTTGCTGAGTGTTCCTTTTTGCCGAGAGCCCACTCGGCAAATATGTTATTCGCCGAGTGCCCGATAGAAAGCACTCGGCAAACATTTTTACGCTCGGCAACTCTTGGCTTTCCCATAGTGATATTATAGCACGTAAGGGCAGTCATAATGGTAAGTTTCTTGAGACAGCTTCCAAGAGAGAAATATAGTCATTAATGTGCAGTAGAAACTATCATTTTTAATATATGGTTTCTACAATAGTTTCTATACAAGAGATAACTTAAATGTAACATAAGAATGCAATAGATTAGCTGTGGCAAGCAATCATATAGTCTAATTGCTTTATACATATTTGATCAAACATCTAGTAATTTATGTTTAGTTGCACTGTACCTTTAAGATTGGCGGCGAATCAGTGAACACCTTTACTGCACACTGGCCATCATGCATGACTTAGCCGACGATTCAGAACTGGCTGAAGGGTTACGCGGAAGCTACGCTAGCCGAAAACAAAACTTTACTACCGCGCAAACCAGGAACACTTGCAAGTAAGGGCCGATAGATCGTTACCGATTGGAGTATGCAGCGGAAATAGCCAATCAGGGCTATCCGATCTGGAACTGTGCTGGCCGATGACAGCCGATTCCCGCAAGCCGACAGCCGATTCCTGGGGACAGCCGATTCACCGATCAGCCGATTCGCCGATGTAGCCGATTCGCCGAGTCGTCCGACCGTGTTCTCGCGCCTCGCTCCGATGCGCTCGACCGCAGCCGATCTGCTGCAGCCGCCTTGCTCAGAAGTGCCACAGCTGATGAACAGCGCGCAACGTAGCAGTGCCTCTACCGGTATCCACACGTCCGGGGACAGAATGCCGAACACCCGTGTGCTAGCACGCGATGCAAGGCTAGGGTTTGGCTCGAAAGTGGGAAGGGTTTCCGTGGAGATTGATCTCGGCGACTTCTGTTACGGATTTGGTTCAATGCGATGATGCAACTCTCCACCCCTCGCCCCTTTATATAGAGTTGGCCGACTGAGACTAGTGGCCGATCAGGACTCTCTTTTGAATCGGATCCTATCCGAATCTCATAGAGTTAGCCGCCCATACGTCGTAAGCCCATAGGACTCTATCCGATCGGATCCCTATCCGATCGAGCCGTATCCGAGTCCAACTCGAATATCCATTCTATCACCTTAAGTGTGCGACCCTGTAGGTTCAGGTATACTCGGTTTCGGCTATAGTCTAACTTAGCCGATCATCGGCTCGAGTCCAACTCAGCCGACCTGTCAACAGCGGCGCCTAGCAACACATATTGACACCATAGTATACAAGAATATAATATCAGCTCGAACCTGTAATGTGTACACAAATCTCTTTGCCTCACGATACCAATTAAGCTATAGGCAAGATGTGTGCCATCCCTTAAATAGCTTAACCATTCACTCGAACCGTATTGGATTATCTGTTGATTGACTCTGAATCAACTTAGCATGGCCATGCATTTCCATAATCCATTACCTCGAGGGGCCCAGATATCTCTCCAAAGGAGGGGCAAATTCTATCTTGATCACTCACATCCCACTCCATGTTTCATAGCGAACCCGAAAACTACCTTTATAACTACCCGGTTATGGAATAGCGTTTGGTAGTCCGAAAGTAGGCTACTACACATGTTGGAATCCATGGTGATCTCAGGTCTAAGGACTTTGTACCAACACTACCTCGGACCAACTAATGGCACATTAATTCTTGTAGTGTCTCATGGTGGGTCTATCCAACAATGTGTTCTCCAACACATATGTCCATGTTTATTGATTTGGTATCTCCATACCCATGATCTATGAGACATGATCATCAATCAATAAACATGCCGATCTTAGAATCATATTAGTTCCAATAATATGATATATGATCGAGGATCATTTAGAAATAGATTCATACATATCGAGTCTCATAAATAAGTCACGTACTTATTGATCAATACAAGATGTCTATTTCATGGAACTGAATAACACTTTATTCATAAATACATAAACATTGACGTGATATCCAACATCTCCATGTTGCCTCTAGGGCATATCACTAACAATCTCCCACTTGCACTAGAGTCAATCATGTAAGTATCTAATTCCCATTGCTCTTGTGTGCGCCTCATGCTTCGGTGAGGAGAGGTTTTGTCGGCGGATCGGCTATGTTGAGATCCGTGCGCACTTTGCATATCTTGACATCACCTTTGTCCACTATCTCGCGGATGAGATGATATCGCCGAAGTATGTGTTTGGACTTCTGATGTGACCTCGGCTCCTTGGCTTGCGCAATGGCTCCACTATTATCACAATAGAGAGACATTGGACCGCGCACGGTCATCACACCAAGCTCGAAACGAATTTCTTGATCCAAATAGCCTCCTTTGCAGCTTCCAAGAGCGAATATACTCGGTCTCCGTTGTAGAATCAGCAACGTATCCGCTTGGAACTCTTCTAGCCGACGCGCCTCCGTTTAGGCGAACACGAACCCAGTTGCGATCTATAATCATCCTTGTCTGTTTGGAAGCTAGCATCGGTGTAACCACTTACAACGAGCTCTTCTTCACCTCCATAGACTAGGAACATATCCTTAGTTCTTCTCAAGTACTTAAGGATATTCTTTACTGGCATCCAGTGACCTTCACTGGATCGACGCATCTGCTCGTAGCACTCAAAGCGTACGAGACATCGAGCGTGTACAAAGCATGGCATACATGATGGATCCAGTTGCCGAAGCATGTGGAACCATACCCATCTTATTCCGCTCATCATGTGTCCGAGGACACCGATTCTTGCTAAGATTAATGCCATGTGACATGGGCAAGAAACCTTTCTTGGAATCATGCATATTGAACCTTTTCAACACCTTGTCAATGTATGTACTTTGGCTTAATCCAATTAGCCTCTTGGATCTATCTCTATAGATCCGAATGCTAATATGTATGTTGCCTCCCTAAGTCTTTCATAGAAAAACTATTTTTCAATAAAGACTTGACGGATTCTAGCATAGGGATATCATTTCCAATCGTAATATGTCATCCACATATAAGATTAGAAATACAATTGCGCTCCCACTGACCCTTTTGTAAACACAGACCTCTTCTTCGTTTTTGATGAAACCAAACCCTTTGATTACTTCATCAAAACGAATATTCCAACTCCGAGATGCTTGCTTCAATCCATAAAGTGATTTCGTAGCTTGCATATCTTTCCAGTGATTCTGGATCGACAAAACCCGAGGTTGTATCTTGTATACATCCTCGCTTAGGTTTCCATTTAGGAAAGCCGTTTTGACATCCATCGCCATATCTCATAATCGAAATATGCAGCAATCGCTAGGATAATCCGAATAGATTTAAGCATTGCAACGGGCGAGAAGGTTTCGTCGTAATCAACTCCTTGAATTTGTTTAAAACCTTTCGCCACCAATAGCATTTCCATCCATGTCGGCCTTTTTCTTAAAAACCCATTTACACTCAATGGTTTTGACACCATCGGTGGATCAACCAAGTTTCAAACTTGATTGTCGTACATGGATTCTATTTCGGATTTCATGGCTCCAAGCCACTTGTTGGAATCGGGTCCCACCATCGCTTCCTCATAGGTCTTAGGCTCATCGTTGTCCAACAACAATATATCACATTGTTCCGCACATGTGTACTGTCGGCGCACGACGTGATCTTTCGGACCTCCGTGGGGCTGGTGTATCTACAACGGTGGCGCAACACTTTGCTCCTCCTATTGTGGTTCGTTGGTCGCAACATTTTCCGGTATTTCTTGAACTTCTTCAAGATGCACCCGCTCCCACTAACCCTTCTTGAAAGAAACTCTTTCTCCAAGAAGACACCGTGTCGGGCGACAAACACTTTGCCTTGTTCCCGATTATAAAAGTAATATCCCTTAATTTCCTTAGGATATCCCACAAAGAAGCACTTGTCGATTTGGGTGTGAGCTTGTCGATCGTAAACGTTTTACATAAGCTTCGCATCCCCAAATTTTGAGAAAAGACAAACTAGGGGTTGCCCTGTCCATATCTCATATGGTATCTTTTCAACCGACTTAGATGGAACTCTATTTAGTGTGAGCGCATGTTTCAAGAGCATATCCCCGAAGGATAACGAAAGATCACTTTGGCTCATTATCGACCGCACCATGTCCAACAAGGTGCGATTTCTCCGTTCGGACACTCCATTCCATTGTGGAGTTCTGGCGGAGTCAAGCTGTGGAACAATTCCACAATCTTTCGATGATTACCAAACTCTTGGCTCAAGTATTCCCCTCCACGATCGATCGCGAAACTTGATTGTTTTCCCTAAATGATTTTGTACTTCATTCGGAATTCTTTGAACTTTTCAAAGGATTCGGACTTATGCCTCATTAAGTAGATATAACCATATCTA
Organism: Oryza australiensis; assembly: GCA_019925245.2. Lineage (NCBI taxonomy): Eukaryota > Viridiplantae > Streptophyta > Magnoliopsida > Poales > Poaceae > Oryza > Oryza australiensis. Next base: position 900,583 of record JAIFGZ020000260.1, on the reverse strand, counting down.
CTAAAGTCATCGGTAAAAGTAATGAAGTACGATAACCACCTCGGCCGTTGAGCTCATTGGTCCACATACATCGTATGTACGAGTGCCAACAAGTCACTTGCTCTCTCACTGTGTCCCGTGAAAGGTGTCTTTGTCATCTTACCAAGTAAACAAGACTCACATGTCTCAAATGATTCAAAATCAAAAGAGTGAAGCAATCCATCCTTATGAAGCTTCTCCATGCGTTTCTTATTTATATGGCCTAAGCGACAATGCCGGATAAAGGTGGGGTTTGTATCATTAGAGAGTTGCTTTTCGTATTAATGTTATAGATGGGAGACACTTCAAGATACAAAACGTATAATCCATTCACCAATGGAGCATGAAAATAGAACATATCTCTGAGATATATTGAACAACCATTGTCTATTGATCTAAAATCATATCCTTCCGCTTGCAAACATAAAGTGGAAATAACTTTTTGACATAGTGTTGGAATACAATAACAATTATTCAATTCCAAAACTAATCCGAAGGTAGATGAAGTGGTATTGTGTCGACAAGAACGTAGCAACGCTTGCTTCATTGCCGACGCGCAGTTCACCTCGCCCCTTCTTAATCCTCTACTTCTTCTCATTCCCCGCAACGACTTGCAAATATGAGCTACGATCCGGTATCAAATACCCAAGAGTCGGTAGGTGAAGTAGCAAGATTAATGTCTATAACATTAATACCGCGAAGTCGTACTTTGCTTCTTTTTGAGATCCTCCATGTACTTCTTGCAGTTCCTTTTCCAGTGGCTTGTCTCCTTGCAATAGAAGCAAACGGCATCTGATGTCGCCGACCCCTTTTTGCCCTTCTTTGTATTAGAGGCACTCGCGATCTCATCGGGAGTTAACTTTCTCTTGGTGCAAAGTTTCTTGACAGTGGTTTGCGCTTAGCCTTCGCATCATCATCACATGATGACCGTTTTTCTGGATACTCTCCTCACTGTCTTTAGCATCCCATGCAATTCAGCCAAGGTCTTATCCATACTGTTCATGTGATAATTCAATATGAATGGCTCGAAGCTCGGAGGGAGCGACTGGAGAATCACGTCTGTAGCCAACTCTTGGCTAAGAGGAAAACCTAGTTTCTCAAGACTCTCGATATAGCCAATCATCTTTATCACATGCGGACGACGGGATTCCCCTCAACAAGCTCGCACGCAAACAAGGACTTTGAGGTGTTAAACCTCTCGGCCCGAGCTTGGTTCTCAAACATACCACGCAGTCCCGAATAATAGTGTGAGCATCGCTGCTCTCATATTGCTTCGAAGCTCGGGGGACATTGTAGCAAGCATGAGACAGCTTATATCTAGGGCATCATTAGTGTGCTTACCGTAAGCTCTCCGTGCGGTTGCGGTGACATTATTAGGCAAATCCTCGGGATAGGGTACTTCAAGAACTTACTCCTTACGCTCTTGCTTGAGAACAATTCTCAAGTTACGATACCAATCCATAAAGTTTGTTCCGTTTAATTTTTCTTTCTCGAGAATAGATCGCAAATTGAAAGTACTTGGGTGTAGTATTAGCTGCCATTTATTCTACAACGAAAAAGCAAAGTTTAGCACAATGTTTATGCTATGTCTATTGTTAAACAATTTAACATTAGACTCCCATTACGTATTTTCCACCTTCCCTCTAGGTTACGTATTGGGTCAAGATCCACATGTTAATTAATTTTCTAGTGAGCTTTGGCATCACTGCTAGAATATTAATAACATCGCTAAACAACTCCTTGCTAATCACATCTCTATGTGACTCTTGTTGTTGGTGTCTCTATGCCCCGGCGCCAACCTATGCCCCAAGGCCCAAAACTGTTTTGATAGCCTTGTTAAGTAAACCAAATGCTCCTGCATGTATATGTCGACATATATCCTCTCGTGTTATGATAGAGAATGGCACTCGCTTTGGCACCCACCATTGACGAGCATAACGGTGACGGGTGCAACATTTGGAAGGGCATCATTACTACTTAATTTTGCGAGGGATGCTATCCTATCAAACAAACATATCACATATATGAAAGCAGGTAGAATAGCATATTATGAAATAGTATGGCCCCCTTCACATGGTGATCTCCATCTCCATGTCGGTGTAGAGAATCTCCATCTTCATCACCGTTCTTTCGAGTGTTGAATGCTTGATTTCTTCAAACTAAGCTACTACTATAGAAGCTCTAATTGAAGATTACATCGACTCGCAGGTCGTGAAAGAATATTACAAGCATTGCACGTATGAAAGAATATTACAGGATTGCACATATGAAAGAATATTACATGCATCACATGCATCTCATACATACAATAGGGCCATACCATCTCAAAGCATTCTCTGCAAAAACAAGTTAGGCGTAGAAACGTTTTCTACCTATCGCAGAGAAACGGCATCGAGACGACCTATAAGGGGGTACGCACGCGGGCTTCCGGGCAACGCCCGGAACACCACACGAAATTCATAGATCCAATCTATGAAATCGCTTACGGAAACCATGTCGGCGTAATCATATTATGCCATCCCGATACACTATCAAAGGAGATGGTTTGCGTAGGCGCGAGGCAGCTAACAAGATCGGACTACGAGATAGCTTCGGCATAATCACATTATACCGTTCCGATACACTATCAAGGAACGCTATCTCGAAGCCGACTCAAACCGAGTTCTATGGATATTGCTTCGACGTAATCACATTACGTCGTTCCAATACACTATCAAGGAACGCAATTACCGTGAACTCTCCTCAACAAATCCCGTAAAACCGATTGATCTAATCAACCCGTGCGCAAAACTTGTTCCAGATCCAATCTAAAACCCGAACAAAGCAAGATTAGCTAAACCACCGAAGGGTTACGTGGAAGCTACGCTAGCCGAAAACAAAACTTTTCTACCGTGCAAACCAGGAACACTTGCAAGTAAGGGCCGATAGATCGTTACCGATTGGAGTATGCGGTGGAAATAGCCAATCGGGCTATCCGATCCGGCTGTGCTGGCCGATGACAGCCGATTCCGCAAGCCGATAGCCGATTCCTGGGGACAGCCGATTCACCGATCAGCCGATGTAGCCGATTCGCCGAGTCGTCCGACCGTGTTCTCGCACCTCGCTCCGATGCGCTCGACCGCAGCCGATGCACGCAGCCGCCTTGCTCAAGTGCCACAGCCGATGAACGGCGCACAACATAGCAGCGCCTCTACCGGTATCCACACGTCCGGGGACGAACGCCGAACACCCGTGTGCTAGCACGCGATGCAAGGCTAGGGTTTGGCTCGAAAGTGGGGAGGGTTTCCGTGGAGATTGATCTCGGCGACTTCTGTTGCGGATTTGGTTCAATATGATGATGCAACTCTTCACCCTCGCCCCTTTATATAGAGTTGGCCGACGGGACTAGTGGCCGATCGGGACTCTCTTTTGAATCGGATCCTATCCGAATCTCATAGAGTTGGCCGCCCATACGTCGTAAGCCCATAGGACACTATCCGATCGGATCCCTATCCGATCGAGTCGTATCCGAGTCCAACTCGAATATCCATTCTATCCCCTTAAGCGTGCGGCCCAGTAGGTTCAGGTATACTCGGTTTGGGCTATAGTCTAACTTAGCCGATCGTGCGGCTCGAGTCCAACTCAACCGACATGTCAACGCGGCGCCTAGCAGCACATATTGACACCATAGTATACAAGAATATAATATCGGCTCGAACTGTAATGTGTACATAAATTCCTTTGCCCTCACGATACCAATTAAGCTATAGGCAAGATGTGTGCCATCCCTTAAATAGCATAACCATTCACTTGAACCGTATTGGATTATCATGCTTGTGATTGACTCCTCAATCAACTTAGCATGGCTATGCATTTTCATAATCCATTACCTCGAGGGGCCCAGAGATATCTCTCCAAAGGAGGGGCAAATTCCATCTTGATCACTCACATCCCACTCCATGTTTCATAGCAAACCCGAAAACTACCTTTATAACTACCCAGTTACGGAATAGCGTTTGGTAGTCCCAAAGTAGGCTACTACACATGTTGGAATCCATGGTGATCTCAGGTCTAAGGACTTTGTACCAACACTACCTCAGACCAACTAATGGCACATTAATTCTTGTAGTGTCTCATGGTGGGTCTATCCAACAATGTGTTCTCCAACACATATGTCCATGTTTATTGATTTGGTATCTCCATACCCATGATCTATGAGACATGATCATCAATCAATAAACATGCCGATCTTAGAATCATATTTGTTCCAACAATATGATATATGATCAGGGATCATTTAGAAATAGATTCATACATATCGAGTCTCATAAATAAGTCACGTACTTATTGATCAATACAAGATGTCTATTTTATGGAACTGAATAACACTTTATTCATAAATACATAAACATTGACGTGATATCCAACATCTCCATGTTGCCTCTAGGGCATATCACTAACACGGCGCCGGCGCGTCGTCCCCGAGGACGCCGACGCCATACTCCCCAGGCCATGTGCGCTGGCTAGTTCCGCCCAGGCCGCGTGTGCTAGCGAGCTCCGGCCCCTCCCCAACACGACGAGATGCACAGCGGTGCAGCAAACTGTAGAGTGGGTGCAAGCAGGCGAGCGTGAGCCATCTGCGCGGTGGCAGCGCACTGGATCCGGATGAAGGCCGCTCGAAACTGATAGAGTCTCCCCAACGGGGTTTCGGTAGTTTCTTCGTGTCTCGGTGCTAGCATCGACTCGGTTTCGTGAAGAAGAAACTGTTTCTCTATTTCTTGCTCTCTCTCGCTTCATTAATTCTTTTGTCACATTTGCAAAAAAGCTGAGCTGTCAAAGTAATCTATAGACATAGAAACTACTATATCTCATTGAGGGTGCCCTAATGATACTCATGTTGTTACTGTAGCATCAAGTTTGAACCAACAGCAAACATATCATAGCACATAAATACTGTTCACATTGTTACTATAGCAGCAAATTTGAACCATGATCGTTGAAAATGGACAACCAAAACTATATGTAATTCATATGTTGTGACAACACACTAGTACAAAACCTTCCATCCGTAACGGGTCCAAATATGCCTAGAGCACTTGGGTCGGCAGAACAAAGTCATCTCAATCGGGCCGTCATTTGCACCGTTGTAGATGTACTCGTACAGCCCCAATTGCAAATAGCCCGTCAGCGATGAAACTCATCTGTGACGGGCTCAAATGTAAGCCCGATTGAGATAACCTAGGATATCTCAATCGGGCCATAATACCGAGCCCGTCAGAGATGAGGGCCATCGGTGACGGGCTCAGAAATAAGGCCCGATTGAGATGACTTTATAGTCCGTCACCGATGACTCATATCGGTGTCGGGCTTTCATTTAAGCCCGTTAGAGATGTCTGTGCCCTATTACAGATGTCGTTCAACTGGCCCGATTGAGATAAAGTTCGGATACACTATTAATGCACCAGCAACCGCTGTCTGAATTCATCCCAATGTTCACTTTTTTGGTGGGAGGTTGAAGGGGACGAATTTTTGTTGTTTTTTTAAAAAACAAGAATGTATTAGAAGTAAGTATAAAGATTGATTTTTTTAATTTAGTAGTATGATAACTAATGTTTTGTTAAATTTTGTAGCGATGGATCGAAGTTGGATGAATGCGACAACTTTAAAGCGTCATTGCAAGGAGTATAGAGATGGCGTTTTAAGTTTTATGAACTTCGCGGAGGAGGATAGGAGAAGAAAAATAGCAAATACATGTGTTGTCCATGTAGAGATTGCAAGAATGAGATTTTGTTTAGCGAAGAGGAGGTACACTCTCACTTGATACAACGGGGATTCATGAAGGACTACACATGTTGGGTGAAGCATGAAGAGACAGAATCGGATAATGGTGCAGCTGCAGACAGCATCGGTACCGACAATCATGAAGATGAAGATGAGCGTGACATGTTTATTCCATCTTCATTGGGCGGTGAAATGGTTGATGTGGATCCTGATATGCTGTAAGAGATGTTACGTGATGTTGAGGAGCAAGCTCACAACGAGAGAGATTTGATGAATTTCAGCCGTTTGGTCAGTGACTCCGAGACACCTCTATACGCTGGATGCAAGGCAAAGCACACCAAATTATCAGCTACCTTGGACCCAATGAAGCTGAAGGCAAGTAGTGGATGGACAGACAAAAGTTCTACAGAACTTTTGAGAATATTGAAGGCCATGCTTCCTGAAGAGAACACATTGCCTGAAACGACATATGAAGCAAAGCAGGTTCTGTGTCCCCTAGGGTTAGAGGTTCGTAGAATTCACGCTTGCCCAAACGATTGCATATTGTACCACAAGCAATATGCGGACCTAGAAGCTTGTCCTGTGTGTAAGGCTTCTCGATACAAGCGAAAGAAAAGTGCGGGGGAGGGAAAGAAGTCAAAGCGGGGTGGTCCGGCGAAGGTTGTATGGTATTTTCCCATCATTGATCGCTTCAAGAGATTATTTGCCAACTCGAAGGAAGCAAAATTAGTGCGGTGGCATGCCGAAGAGAGAACAAACGACGGTTTGCTAAGGCACCCAACGGATTCGATTCAATGGAGGAATATTGATCGAATGTACAAAGACTTTGCTGCCGACCCCAGAAACATGAGGATATGTTTGTGTACGGATGACATGAATCGTTTTGGAGATATGAGCAGTTCTCACAGCACTTGGCCCGTCCTTATTGCAAACTATAACCTCCTGCCATGGTTGTGCTTTAAAAGGAAATATATTATGTTGTGCTTGTTAATCCAAGGTCCAAAACAACTGGGCAATGATATCAATGTATTCCTAGAGCCTGTTATCGATGATCTTAAGATTCTTTGGAAAGAAGGCGTGGACACTTGGGATGCATATGGTCAGGAGAACTTCAAGCTACGAGTTCTACTGTTCTGCACCATTAATGACTATCCCTCACTGGGCAATCTTTCTGGACAAACCGTGAAAGGAAAGAAAGCCTGCTCCGACTGTATGGAACATACACGCAACAGGTGGCTGAAGAAATCCAGAAAGATGGTTTAAATGGGTCATAGGAGATAGCTCCCGCTACGCCACGCTTTTAGAAGAAAGAAGAAAATTTCAACGATAGGAGAGAACTTGGAACTGCTCCCAAGGATCTGTCTGGAGAAGAGGTCCATGACATGGTCAAAGACATAACTAATGAGTTTGAGAAGAAAAGAAAACGTGGCAAGGAAAATGATAAAGCTATGTGGAAGAAGAAATCCATATTTTGGCGGCTACCATACTGGAAAGACCTTGAGGTCCGGCATTGCATTAATCTAATGCACGTAGAGAAGAACGTTTGCGAGAGTTTGCTCGGGCTGCTGCTTAATTTGCCTGGAAAGACAAAGGACGGCTTGAATGCTCGCCTAGATCTGCAGGAATTGAACATTCGTAGTTAGCTTCAGCCTGTTACGGATGAAAAGACAGGAAAAGTGTACCTCCCACCAGCTTGCCACACATTGTCGAAGAATGAAAAGATCGCAATGCTGTCATGCTTGTCTGATATTAAGGTTCCTTCGGGCTATTCAACAAGGATAAGTAAATACGTTAAATTGAAGGATCTAAAAGTGGTTGGAATGAAGTCTCACGATTGTCACATGCTGTTAATATTACATTAATTTGGGTTTTTTAACTACACTTGTTCTTTTCAAGTGTTGTTCCTTTCCTCACCTTTCTTCTATTCACTCCTCTGGATTTCTTCTCTCCTCTTCCTGGCCAATGATGCATGCTCAAAACAGACCATAAGAACGGACCATCGACACTGTTCTTTTTTTGTGGGCACTACAAGTTCTCTTTTTATGATAAGAACAAACCAGCTACACTTGTTATTTTATTGTTGGGAACTACACTTATTTTGTTGTTTTTTTTTCTACAAATGTTATCTTTAGCAAAAATACAACCATCTATACTTTTTATTAAGATTTTGGGAACTACACTTGTTTTTTTTATAAAAATAGAACATCTATACTTGTTAATTTGTTTTTTGATCTACACTTGTTTTTTTTAACTATACTTGTTCTTTTTTTGAAACTACATTTGTTCCTTCTTGGAACAAAACAGACCATTAATTTTTTTTGGTTTCTTTTTTGCAAAAAAAACAGCCATCTATACTTGTTTGTTTTTCTGTTTTTGGGTTAGTACACTTGTTATTTTGCTGTGGCTGTGGCTGTGGAATATATATGTGATGAATATATATGTAAATGGATATGGCTTTGGCCGTGATGAATATATATGTGAATAGATATGGATATGGCTGTGGCTGTGATGAATATATATGTGAATGGATCAACTTGCTGCTGTGGCTGTGATGAATATATATATATGAATGGGTCAACATGGTTGTGGCTGTGATGAATGGCTGGGGCTGGAATGGTTGGGGCTGGGGCTAGGCTATGATGATATCTACCATTTTTTTAGCGGGCATGGCTAGCAAAGGTCTGAGGCTAGCCAAAAAACAAATTTTATTTTTTGGATAATAAACTCATCACTGACGGGCATTTGTGGAAAAGCCTGATAGAGATAGGATATCCATAACGGTCTCAACCTAAAAGCCCGATAGAGATAGATAGGGCATCCGCTACTTAAGCCCGTTAGAGATATGTCATCCGTGACGGGCAACAAACCGGGACATTATTTGACTTCGTGTTTGGTCAACCCTATCGGTGACGGCCCGGTAACTACGGCCCGTTAGAGATGAGTTGTCATCTGTGACGGGCTTAGAACTAGGCCCGATTGAGATGTGTCATCTGTGACGGGCGTTCAACCCCACTGGTTTGACTTTCAAACTCATCTATAATGGGCATTTTTTATGGCCCAATTAAGATAATATGCATCCGTGACGGCCTTATGCCCGTTAGAGATATTTTCTCACATCAGTGACCTTTTCACAGTGACGGGGGCCAACCCGATAGTGATGAGGGTTAATGCCCGTTAGAGATAGTCGGTGTCGGCGTAGTAACATCTGATATGAATTCTAAGTTGATTAACTTCCAACACGCTTACGTTGGGTTGAAGCCTCCTCCACTCTCATGCACCTTTTTCACATGTTTGCAAGAAAAACATCCTTAAGAAAAACATCCTTAGGTCGCCAAATTGTCAATATCCTGTTCATATTTCAAAAATATCTCTATTCATATGTTTCATTAGAAACCAGGCATTTTTTTCTTTTCTCATTTATTAAGGGTTAACTTATATTTTTTATTATGCGAATAACGACAGTAGTATAAAAATAGCATACATATCATCACTTAGCAATACCATTATACCAACTTTAAATTTAAGCACTACCTCGTGAAATCCATCATTTTACTATCGAGCGCTTTGATGTAGCCATTCATTTTACTTTTGAAATGTGTTTGGTTGGAGAGATTTTCTAGGTTAGGATGGGTCGAATCCCTTTTTATATGTGTTTGGTTACGAGACTAGATGAAATAAATTGGCTCAAAAAGAAATATTTCATTGATCATCGAGTTTGGTTGATCCAGCAAAATCGGGCGGAAGGCACCGTCCCACCTCGCTCCTGGCGAATCACGTGAGCGGCACACTCCCTGGATGACGCGGTTACCCTATCCTCTCTATCCCGATTCACCGCCCTCCTTTCTGCTCTCCGTTGTTTCTCAATCGGGCAACAGCGGCGGCGGCGACTTCGCGCACGCGAGGCAGCAGAAGTCGCGACCGCCTCCGTCGTCCCTCCTCTCTCGTCACATCCTCTCTCTCTCCCTCTATCAGCTCCTTCACATCACATCCGGCGGTGGCGGGATATGAACTAAATCCGGCGGCTGTAGAAGGCAAAGTCATCGTCGCCTGGCGCCTGGCAACGTAACCGTTCCCTCCTCTCATGCTGCTCGTCCTCGCATCCTCCATCATCCAGTGAGATCAATGTTCAGCATATTGCAGTATTTTTTTTTGTTTCGTCAATTTCTTCACAATTCACAAATTTCTGTTGTGAGCAAGTTTTAATTTGTGATGTAGGCAAGTAATTTCCGATGAGATGATGTGTGCTTGATTATTCTGTGAGGCTTGATCGAGGTATGCTAAAATATCTCTAATTATTGGTGAAATGGCACGTGCATAGCTCCGTTATGTGTTGCTCGATCATTTCTCTAATGCACATATTATATGTAAGCTCGACAGATGCACATGTAACAATTAATCTATGAATTATAGCTCTAATTATTGGTAAATTGCCCTATGACATTTTATCTGTTAATTATATTATATCTATGAAGTGTATCTCTGGCAATTAATCTATAAATTATTTATAGCTCTAATTATAGGTAAATTACCTATGATATTTTATATGTTAATTATATTATATCTATAAAGGTAGGTAACCTCACCAACTCAATATGAGGAGGTATCTATATCCTGCCATCCCACCTTCATCCCTCAATCCATCCCTCAATCCAAACAGGTGCTAAAATCATTCCGTCCCATTTAATCTTCAATCAAATAAAAAATCATTACATCCCTTCAACCAAATAAGAATCGGATCCATCTCATAAAAGACCAGATGAATTTAATCCATCCTACTATGTCATTAAACCAAACACATATCTGATATACCTTAACAAATGACAATATTATGGATAATGGTTTCTAACTTAATATTAGCCGGCATGGAGGTAGTGCCGGCCAAATGTTCCGCACGACATGATACGATCCGTTAGGCACGACTCCTATAACGGGCTATGACGTGCCAACCCCTTGACCCAAGCACGACCCACAGGTGGTCGGGCCATGCCGTGTCGGCACTGGCACGTTTTAGGCCCACGTGTCATCCCCCAGCCCACGGGCCAAGTCAGCCCGGTCGGCTCTGTGCCAAGTGCGAAATTTAAAAAACGGCTGAAGTACTATTCCTTCTCCAAAAAATAAAAAATAAAAATAAAACTATTCCTCTTCCAAAAATTAAGAAAAAACTATTCTCATCCAAAAATTCAAAAAATAATCTATTCCTCATCTTGAATATATGAATTGTCTGAACTAAAAAAAGAAAGCATTCATACTTAGTAAAATATTTCAAAATAATATGTTAAAAATAATAATGACCTTTATTGATGTTTATGCAATGATACATGTTACCTCGTTAAAAACTTTGTCATGTAAAAACTCATATGGGAATCTGAAAAAACCATTACAAAGAAAAGAGTACAGCTCAAAAGGTCACTAGTACTTATAAAAAAGGTCTGAAGCTATTGGGGTTGGTCTTCATCTATGTAGAGGTTCTTGAACTGGGTGGCCAATTCTTGATTGTCAGCAGTGTATTGGGCATGTTGTGTTGCTAGCTCGCAGTCTTTAACGCTTAGTAGAATTTCGACGTGGTCGCTGCTCAGACTCGTCCTCTTGTCTTTGATGATTCTTCCGCACAAACTGAAGGTCGATTCGGAGGACACCGTTGATACAGGTACCGTCAACACATATCTTGTGCTAGTTTTGAAAGTACGGGATATGTCATCCACCACTCGAGGACATTGAAGTCTTGTGCTTCATGCCTGATGGCGTCGCCGTCCAAATAGTTGGACAACTCTTTGGCTACACCATGTGATACAGTGTCTCCACTTGCCGCTGTTGACACCTAAATTTGGTAATTAAATCCCTAAATTCTAGCAAGGATGAAATAGAGTCGGATCGGCTGGTTTGGCAAAGAAACAGAGGCAGCATCGGCTGAGAAGCGATCGGCTGCGAGGCCAGTCGGCTAAGGTTGGATCGGAAAAGGGCGGCCGATAGCCGATTTCAGGTCCGGAAGAGATAAAACCGTTTCTGGTACAGCTGTTTGAAGATAAATAGAAGATTTGGTTTTTAGATTGCGCGTTAAATGATATTGCCATCTATGGATAGAGTCCTGTAATGACAATTGTATCTGTAATTTAGGAGTTTGTTTAAATCGTTCATTGTAATACGGCGTGGATCCTTCCCGGGATAACGTTGCGTTTTAAATAGTAGTTTAGATAAAGTCTAAGGTCTGTACGAATAATGTATCTTGGGTATAAATAGGACCCGAGACCCGCTGTAAATATGTTCAACACAATTACAATCAATTAAACCTTCAGCGCATCGCCAACCTTTTTCTTCAGACGAGCAATTTGTTTGGCTACGGGCCGCATCGTTTTGATCCCTAAATCTAGGTAAATGCTTGTCATTAGTGATATGATCTGCTGTTTCTAGTGCTTTCATCGTAATGACACATTAGATTCAGGAGTTTGTACTGCGCTATTTATCATATAGCGCATATAAATTAGGTCAATGTTTAGATCTATCCCGCCATTGGCTAGTTCTATCAAGAACTTGCAGCCAATAGGGCTAGATCTAAAGGTTGGCTGGTTTATATGCTGTATCCACCGTCTTGGGAGATATAAATCGGCTACAACAGATCAGGTTTTTCTTTTTATACTTAATGCGGCATCAGGTTTAAACTATTAAGTCGTTTTTAGAATTGCCAATGATCTGTTCGGCTAGATTTATATTGTTTAGAAACAGTGCCGGGGTTTCAGCTGGCCTTATCTGCCCTGATATGTTTCTTTTAATATGTTTATTATTATATTTACATTAGGACTGCCTCTTATATTAAGATCGCATTCTTGTCGGACGCTATCAGCCGAAATCGGCCTGCCATCAACAGCCGACGGCCGATTTCCCAGGCTATGCGCATCTGGTTCAAGAATGATATCATTTTATAAGATTCATCGGAGTACTAGCCGATTCATTGTTAGCTTTCCAGTATTGGCTAGGTTATCGATTCATACATATATTATCCTTTACTATATTTAGGTTAAACGGCTGATGCTGTCTCGGTATAGCCGATCCATTCCAGTCGCTTGGCTTAAATATATTTTAGGATAGCATATATATGCTCATGGATTCCCTCAGCTGATCCAGTGGGGATCTAACCTAACACTTAATGCATATTTCCTTGTTTTTCTTGTTGATTAACAGATCAAACCAACTGGCACGCCCTGCACAGCACAGGAAGCTGAGAAGGACTTGCACTAGAGTCAAGCGAGATCTCCCGAGCCGGTGCGCGAGAGAAATTTCTCATCAACACGCTTCTTGGCACGCCGGTGGGACTTTCTCTGCGGCTCGACACGGACGCATAGATTCAGCTGGCAAGATGGTCGACTCCAAAAGCCCCAACATTTCCCAGGACAACATCGTGCCTGTAAAGATGGAGTAGTTATCGGCTGAACAGCAAGCCGATTATAAGAAGATGGTGGAAGAGCTGCAGGCTAAGTACTTGCAATCTTTCACCCAAACAAGATCTGGGGCCATGCACCAAAAATATAAGTTCAGCATGAACGACCTTAAGGCATCCTCCTTTGGTGAGACAAAAGGCAAACAGAAGATGGAGGAGCCGACCCAGGAACAGGACGATTCGACTATATATTCTCTACAAGACTGGATCGACTCGGCCGTCCATCACGCGCTAGTCAACCAAAGGAGCATCCTGGTCAACACTCTAAATAACATGATCACTACCGTGGTCGACGCCAAGATAGCCGACTAGCTGCAACGGGGGCCGACGTACTTCACAGACGGCTAATTTCCTGGTTACAGGACGTTGGTCACACATAATCGGCTGATCCCACCACTAGCACAACAAGGGCCGCCAGGAGGGGTCCTCGGTCAGCCAAATCCAACTGAATCGGCTATAAGGCTAGCAATTACTATGCTGAACCGACAGCAGCCGCTGCCCCAAGATCAGATTGCTAACATGTTCAATGACAATCGACAGTCAGAGCCGATTGATCCGGACGGACGGTACAACGCCGGTGGCCGACGGCTGTTCCTAGGACCACCGACGCCACCACCGGCGCATCGGCCCCCTCCCGCTGATCATCACTACCAGTACCAAGGAGGCCGTCAAGATCATCATTACAGGCCTCAGATGCCACCACCGCTGTATCGGCAAGCACCCGCGCCGTATGACCCATACGAGCCGATACAGCAGGACGACCGGACCTGGGCCGATCTGATTGCAAATGTCATGCGCGATCAATTCGGCCTCAAGCCAAAAGACTCAGGAAACATGTATCGGTATCCCTATCCAGAGCACATCGAGCGGATTCCGTTGCCCAACCGATACAAGATCCCAGATTTCTCGAAGTTCTCAGGGCAGGACAACGTTTCAACTTACGAGCATGTTAGCCGATTTTTGGCACAGGTGCGGCGAAGCATCGGCTACGTACGCCCTTGAGAGTCGGATTGTTCCCTCTTTCTCTTTCGGGATCGGCTTTTACCTGGTTCTCCTCATTGCCCTACAACTCCATTCAGAGCTGGGCTGATCTTGAAAAACAATTCCACAGCTACTTTTACTCCGGCAACCACGAGATGAAGTTGTCAGACCTCACCAGCATCAGGCAAAAACACAACGAATCGGTTCAAGAATACATCCAACGCTTCAGGGAGATGAGGAACTGATGCTACAGCCTGGTGCTATCGGACGCCTAGCTGGCCGATTTGGCCATTCATGGTTTAATCGTGTCGATCTGAGTGCGATTCTCTGCGCAGGACTTCGACAGCTTAGCCCACTTGGCGCAGAAGGTGACAGCCCACGAGCAGCGATTCCAAGACACCAGGAAGACCGTCAAAAATATAACTCAGGTCGTCGTCGAATCAGACTACGAGTCTGACGACGATGACGCAGAAGTGGCGGCAGCCGAATGGGCCAAGAACAAAAAGGCCGTCGTCTGCCAATGGCTCCTGAAGACGGCCAAGGAAGAACGATACGATTTTGACATCACCAAGGCTGACAGGATCTTCGACTTGCTGCTCAAGGAGAAGCAGATTCAGTTGCCTGAAAATCACGTGATCCCGTCGGCTGAAGAATTGAAGAAGAAGAAATATTACAAGTGGCACAACTCCACATCCCACACCACCAACGACTGCAAAGTCTTCAGGCAGCAAATCCAGTCGGCAATTGAAGCCGGGAAGCTGAAGTTCACCGATTCAAATCGGCCGATGAAGGTACATGGCAATCCTTTCCTGGTCAAAACAGTCCAAACCGGCCCCAGGCAAGCTGATCGACAGAACAGAATGGCTCATGGCTTAGTCAGTACATCGATCGGGGCCACGACAAAAGACGAGCTGATTGGATGTCACGCCGCATCAATTAATATGGTGCGCCCAGTTATCAGATCGGCTGACCGACGGCCGATCCATTAAGATAGCTGACACCGTTCTCAGCACCGGTCTCGGCAGGAAGAAGCTTACAATGAAGCACCTCATCGGCGCGAGCCAAAGACCGCCAATACGAGGTAAACCGCAACAGTGCCGATCCCCATTGTCATTGTGATTTTTTCAGTTACTGCTGGGAATCCGGCATGAGACTGCCAACACTAGACGATTGCCCAGCGTGCAACGATCGCCACGACGAGCACAGGAGCTCATCGGCTGCAAGCTCAGCCCGGTTCGTCCCCAGAGCCATTCAGCTAAACCAAAGGCGGCGGTCTGTCCATGATCGGCTCGGCCCGATCCTCCAAGACTTCTTCGTCGACGAAGACCGCCATGACAACAACCGCGACGATGAAGAGGCCAACGACGAAGAATCGGCCAATCCCCAATGGTGCCCGTCCGATCTCTTCACAAAGACGCAGAAAAGAAGAATTCAACGACTTATGCGTGAGGGGAGAGAAGACGAAGTTCGGCAAATGATCCACGAACAGCGCCGTCGGCTGGGTAAGATCAAAAGACGATGGGTTCCAAAAGAGAAAACTGCCGTAGCCGACGAAGAGCAAGCCGAGGAGAGCCCAGCCGATCAAGCCAGGAGGCCAGCCAAAGGGAAAGGCAAAGTTTCTATATTGGTTAACATGATGTTCATACTACCAGTTGAGTTCAGCGCTCCTGAATCCGATACAGACACCATTGAGGACGACCTAGCGAAGCTAGCGATCTCACCGGACCAGGCTATCTTCGACAAACCCGAGGGGGCCGAAAATCGGCTCTTGAAGCCATTGTACGTTAAAGGATTCGTCAATGGCAAGCCGATTTCCAAGATGCTAGTTGATGGGAGAGCTGCAGTCAACCTCATGCCTTACGCAACATTCAGAAAACTAGGCAAGGGGGCCGAAGACCTGATAAAGACCAACATGGTGCTCAAGGACTTCGGCGGCAACCCATCGGAGACCAAGGGTGTCCTCAACATCGAACTGACCATCGGCAATAAGACCGTGCCCACAACTTTCTTTGTCATCGACGGGAAGGGGTCTTATAGCCTGCTGCTCAGAAGGAACTGGACACACGCTAATTGCTGCATTCCTTCCACAATGCATCAGAGTCTGATCCAATAGGACGGTGACAAGATCGAGATCGTACCAGCCGACAGGTCAATCAGTGTCGTCAGTGCCGATTTGCCACTTTGGGAAATCGAAGGCATCGATTGTTTGTCTGGGAAAATCTGGCAAGCCGATTTTCTAAATGTGTCCAATTCCACAATACAGCCGATTGGAGACGACGAGCCATAGTTGTTGCTTTGAACAAGACATGGTGGAGGGCTCAAGCGTCTTCGGCATGGACACCGCAGACGAAGACGATGGCAAGCTCAGGCAAGGTTTCACGTCGGCCGACGAATTAGAGGAAATTGACATCGGCTCTGGTGACAAGCTAGGCTGACGTACATTAGCAAAAATCTGTCTCCTCATTGTAGATCCCAGCTTATTGAGTTGTTAAAAGAATATAAAGATTATTTTGCTTGGGAGTACTTAGAGATGCCCGGCCTCAGCCGATCAATAGTGGTCCATCAATTGCCGATTAAGGCAGGCTATCGGCCGTTCAAACAGCCTCCCAGGAGGTTTAAGGCCGATATGTACGATGCAATTAAAGCCGAAATCACTCGGCTATACGATGCAGGGTTCATTCGGCCTTGCCGATACGCCGAGTGGGTCTCAAACATTGTCCCAATGTTGAAGAAAAACGACAAACTTAGGGTGTGCATTGATTTCAGAGATCCAAACAAGGCCACCCCTAAGGACGAATACCCAATGCCGATAGCCGACCTGCTCGTAGATGCTGCTTTGGGCCACAAAATTATCAGTTTCATGGACGGCAATGCAGGTTATAATCAAATATTTATGGCCGACGAAGACATCCATAAGACCGCTTTCCGGTGTCCCAACGCAATTGGCTTGTACGAGTGGGTGGTAATGACGTTCGGCCTGAAGAATGCTGGGGCAACGTATCAACGGGCCATGAACTACATCTTTCATGACATGATCGGCTCGTTAGTAGAGATATACATTGATGACGTAGTTGTCAAGTCAAGGGAGATAAAGGGCCACATAGCCGATCTGAGACAAGTGTTAGAGCGGACGAGAAAGTATGGCTTGAAGATGAATCCGCTTAAGTACGCGTTCGGCGTATCGGCCGAGCAGTTCTTGGGATTTCTTGTTCACGAAAGAGGAATTGAGGTTACACCAAGAAGCATAAATGCTATCAAGACAATACAGCCTCTGAAGGATAAGAAGCAACTCCAGTCATTGATCGGCAAGATAAATTTCATGAGACGGTTCATAGCCAATCTCTCGGAAAAGATGGAGCTGTTCACACCGCTGCTTCGGCTGAAAGCCGATCAAGCATTCACATGGGGGGCAGAGCAGCAAAAGGCGTTAGACAACATAAAAGACTATCTGAGTTCCCCTCCAGTTTTAATGCCTCCACAAAAGGGATACCATTTAAGCTGTGCCTATCAGCCGATGACAAGTCAATCGGCTCCGTCCTAATCCAAGAGATTGAGGGCAAAGAAAAGGTCATCTTCTATCTCAGCCGATGGTTGTTAGACGCAGAAACAAGGTATTTACCTGTGAAGAAGCTATGCTTATGTCTCTATTTTTCATGTACGAAGTTAAGGCACTATCTGATATCCAACGAGTGCACAGTAATCTGTAAAGCCGACGTAGTTAAGTATATGCTATCGGCTCTAGTGCTGAAAGGAAGAATTGGGAAATGGATTTTTGCGCTAAAAGAGTTCGATCTGAGGTATCAGGCACCAAGGGTAGTCAAGGGACAAGCCATAACCGATTTCATTGTGGAGCACAGAAACGACTCGATCGGCTTAGTGGAGATCATGCCTTGGACTTTGACGTTTGACGGCTCGGTTTGCACCAACGGCTGTGGCATCGGCTTGGTCATTATTTCACCCAGAAGGGCAAGCTTCGAGTTTGCTTTTGCTATCAACCCCCACACTACAAACAACCAAGCCGAATATGAAGTCGTCCTTAAAGGATTACATCTACTCAAGGAAGTTGAAGCTGACACCGTCGAAATAATGGGAGATTCATTGTTGGTCATCAGCCAATTATCAGGGGAATACAAATGCAAAAACGATGTGCTGATGGTCTATTATCAGCAATGCCGGGAATTAATGGACGGTTTTCGGCTAGTTACTTTGAAACACATCCCCAGAGAGCAGAACACAGAAGCTAACGATTTAGCTCAAGGGGCATCGGGCTATCGGCCGATGTTGAAAGAGATCGACATAGAAGTTGCCGTCATTACAGCCGATGATTGGAGGTTTGAAGTTTACAGCTACCTCAAAAATCCCTCTGAATCGGCTGCAAGGAAGTTACGATACAAGGCGTTAAGATATGTTTTGCTCGATGAATATCTATACTATCGGACGATTGATGACATGCTACTCAAGTGTTTGGGAGCCGATCAGGCCACGGTGGCCATCGGGGAAGTGCATGAAGGAATCTGTGGCACACATCAATCGACCCACAAAATGAAGTGGCTGCTTCGCCGAGCAGGGTATTTCTGGCCGACGATGCTGGAGGATTCTTTCAAGTATTACAAGGGCTGCTAGGATTGTCAGAAGTTTGGCGCCATACAACGAGCACCAGTGTCGGGTATGAACCCAATTATTAAGCCTTGGTCGTTCAGATGATGGGGCATCGATATGATCGGCCAGATCAATCCACCCTCAAGCAAAGGGCATAAATTTATTCTGGTGGCGACAGATTACTTCACAAAGTGGGTGGAAGCGATTCCCCTGAGGAAAGTGGATTCTAAGGACGTAATCGAGTTTGTCAAAGAACATATTATCTACCGATTTGGCGTTCCACAAACAATAACAACAGACCAGGGATCTATCTTCGTATCAGACGAGTTTGTTCAGTTTGTCGACGGCATGGGGTTCAAGCTGCTTAATTCTTCGCCGTACTACGCACAGGCCAACGGACAAGCCGAGGCCTCAAATAAAAGTTTGATTAAATTGATTAAAAGAAAGATCTCTGAGTACCCTAAACAGTGGCACAGCCGATTAGCCGAATCACTGTGGGCATATCGGATGGCATGCCACGGGTCAATCCAAGTCCCTCCGTACAAGCTGGTCTACGGACATAAGGCAGTACTACCATGGGAGAGCATCGTCGGCTTAAGACGCATTCAGCTACAAGATCAACTTACAGCCGACGATTATTATCACCTAATGGTGGATGAATCAAAAGACTTAGTTTTGTCTAGGATGAGGGCCTTGGAAAAAGTTACAAAGGATAAAGAACGAGTAGCCAGACATTATAATAAAAAAGTGGTGCCTAAATCTTTCGAGGAAGGCGAACTCGTTTGGAAATTGATACTGCCGATCAAATCTAGAGATAACAAATTCGGCAAGTGGTCACCAAATTGGGAAGGGCCTTTCAAGATCCACAAATGCGTCTCTAAAGGAGCTTACATGCTAGAAGGGCTGGGCGGAGAAGTATTTGGAAGGGATCTTAATGGAAAATACCTGAAGAAATACTACCCAAGTGTATGGATCAACTCGTGATTCGGCTCTGGTTGCTTAGCCGATCTATGACAGCCGATGTCTTGCTTCAATAAGGCATCGCCTTTAGGCATTTTTATGCAACTTTTTTTCCTAAGTTTTCTACGATCGGCTAATTATTGGCTGACAACGACAGTAACGATGTGTGAACGGCTCGAATTCATAATTTTGTCGACACTGAAGCTATCAAAATAACTTGGGGGCATATACGTACATGAGCCGATTGCAAAATTGGGCGTCAGGAGTTTTTTAAACTTTTCAAGCTTCGTAATCGGCGGTCCAAATACGGTCATGGTGCAGTCTCAGAATCGGCGAAAGTGACGTGATACAGACGCCTAGTGCCGGTTTCAGCATAAACAGTTCAAAGTACTATGTGCGGCCGAAGCCGATCTCATCCGCGAGCACGGCCGCAAGGCTGATAAACTATACTATACACAAGTTAAAGCCAATTACAAAGTTCGAGCAAATTGATTAAAGTCCAAGCCCAGTACAAAAGTCTGACAAGTATATTACAAGAGGCAGTAGCCGATTTCAGAATGTTAAAATATTATAAGCTCATTGTTTTAAGAAATCAGCTATGGCCGACATCGTCGTCCGCCTGATGTGGTCTATCTCCTCAATAGCCCTGACGTCGTCGTCCTCAGACTCTGCCACCGGCCGGATGCCCTTCACCAGGTCTCGTAGATGTGCCACAGCCACCTTGATGCTTTGGCGTTGAGCTTCGATTTCGGCTGGCAAGCTGGCCATATACTTCTTATGGACATTGATCTCGTTCGTGACTTGAACGAGATCGGCCATCAGCTGATCTTGGTGTGCGAGGAGATGCTTAAGCTTGGCCGCTGGTTCAGTCTTTAGGCGGTCGAAGGCGGCTTTTCGGCTCTCAATGGCGTCCTTGGTCTACTGGAGGGTGGCCGACCGCGCCTGTTCTCGCGGCGATCGGCTATCCGCTGCTGTGACCGTTCATACTTGAGTTGGTGGGCTTCCATGAATGTAGCCGGCACAATGCTTTCGGCAGCTGGCCTTGAATTTCCTTGAAGCGCGCGCATATCGAACCGCTGTCGACCACCAGCATATCCAGCGAGGCCTCCAGCTGGTTGCCGATGTCGGCTAGGGTGGCCCTCAGGTCCTCGGCCGGCGTCACCAACGCCTCCTCGCCAATTTCGCCGGACTCCCCGAACTCCGACAAGTCAAAGTTGAGGAGGTCGGCTATGTTTTGTAAAGAGGGAGGCGATTAGAAGATATTGAGCTGACAGAGCCGATCGTCAAATTCAGTCGGCTTACCATGCGCACCGGAGTCGGAGCGGTCGGCTCGGTTGGATTGCCGCTGCGGCCGTCGGGGCCGCCGTCGGTGTCGTTGCCGCCGCCGCGCGTCACAACGTGCTCATTGGGCCTGGGGGCAGCAGACGGAGAACACGGGGGCTGCAAAAGAAGAGTTAGCGGTCGGATCGGCCAATTTCTACAAATCAAGGTGCGAGAGACGATTACCGATGGTGCGTAACGAGGAGTGCGGCCAGCTAATTTCTTGACCTTAAAAGGATTTTTCGGTCAGATGCAAGTGATATCATCGCAAAGCCGAATTTGGTGAAGTGAGGGCTTGCTGTAACGCCCTGAAAATCGGAGAATGTAAAAACCGGAAATTAAAAATCGGAACTTACAAAAACTTTTTGCTTGTTGCTTCTTGATCGTATTTATTGCTTCTTATTTGCCGGCTTGGTTGCATAAATTTATATGTGAACTATTCATCTCGGTGTTTGAGAAAAACCAAATGATTTGGATTTCTGTTGGGAAGAAAGATCTCGAAGTCTAAGGTTAGGAATTTTAAAATAAAATAGGAAGTGGGGTGGATTCATAAAAATGTGGGCTTGGAAAATAAAATATTAATGGATGATTTTGAAACATTAATTAGGAAATAAAATGGGCAATATAATATTTTAAGGGATTTATACAAAATCTAGAAATTTATTTGGAATTAAAAATAGAAATTTATGAATTTAAGAAAAAGGATTAAATTAATTATGGTGATATATATTTTTAAATAAATAAAAGTTGGTAAAAGTTTGGAAATATATTTTTAAATTAATTTTGGAAATACTATATTTTTATTTAGAATTTTTAGAGTAAAACAAAATAGGAATTGGAAAATAGAATTGCAAAATCGGAAAAATCGAAAACACACTGTTCATTAGGTCACAATGTTCGACGCCGCATGCCCGGCCTCGTGCCGCCACGCGCCACGTGCGGCCCCCGCGCCGCACGCGCCACGTGCCGCGCACTCGCGCCCGCGCCGCGCCTCGGCCCCGCACGCCGCCCACGCCGCGCCCGCCCCGCCCGCGCGTGCGCCGTTGCCGCCACGCGCCCGCCGTCGACTGCCGCCGCGCCCGCACTCCGCCACCCATCGCCCGCCGCGTCCGGACCCCGCACGCGCGCCCGCCACCCGTCGCCGCCGTACCCGACCCCGCTCGCGACCTCGCCACGCGCCGCCCGCCGCGCCGCCCGTGCGCGCCGGCCCCACCACCGCGCGCCGCGTGCGCCACGTCGTACTATGCGCCGGACCCCCACCTTTCTCCCGTTCTTCCCCTCCCGCCACGCCTATATAAGGACCCTCTCTCCCCTCTGTTTCCCCCACATCGCCGCCATCCCTCGCCGTTCCCCTCGCCGTTCCCTCGTCGATTTTTCCCCGGGCGCCATTGCCGCAACCCTAGCCACCGTGCGTCGTCGTCGCCGCAAGCCCCCACTGCCATGCGCCGGAGCTCCACTGCCCTCCCCGAGCGTCGCCGTCGCCGTAAGCCCGAGCCGCCACCCTTCCTCGCTTGCGCTGCCGCCGGCCGCAGTAGAGAGAGAGCGAGAGAGCGAGTCCTGGTCGAACAATTGGCGGGTTAGTGAATAGTAAACAGAGGAAAAAGAAAAGAAAAGAAAAGAAAAAGAGAAGAAAAGAGAAAACAAAAATAGGAAAAAAATGGGGAAAATTTTTGGAAAAATAGGAAAAGTGCTTAGGAAAGATTTGGGAAAATATTTGGGCAAAAATATTGTTTTCTCGTATATTTTCTTGGAGCGAGTCGGGAATAGAAATCGGACTTTTCGGAGATTTCGTTTCGCGTTGCTTTAATCTGGATTTTGTTTATTTCTTTTTCGCCATTAATAATGTGTTTCTTTTGTGCTCGAACCTCCGAAACCTCGAACACAAAACCCCTTGATTAGCATTTCTAAATTTATTTTCTCAAATAAATGCTATCGACGTTTTTGCGAAAACCTAGGGCATCAAGTCGTTTTCAAACTCGGATTTTATCCTAACAACTCTTGTCCGAAACTCGAGTAGAATTTTAGGCTAAACGTTTGGAGTCGTTTTTATGGTTCTTTTCGATCTCTCGGTATTTTATTGAATTCTGATCGAATTCAATTGATCTTTCGCACGTACGGATAGCAACCGAGGGAGCAAGCACTGACTACGTTGAAGACCCCGGCCAACAAGTGTGCGAGCAAGGCAAGTCTACACATCCCTTTGAGCATATTGAACCTACTTTGCGAAATGATGTTGATTTCAATTACAAATTGCATGCTATACACAAATGAGTACCTATACTTGATATACCCTGCCTTGATGTTGATTACCATTAGAATTATTCTTTGTAACCTTCGATGTGATATGACCGGAGGCTAACTTCGGTAAAATGCTTAGCCACGCTTGTACTAGAACCTTGCATATTCATGATTTTACAAATAAGCCTCGTGCTTGGGCAACTATCTTTGGGAAGGTAGTTGAGATACGGCAGGTGAAGACATGAGCGCCACATTGCCTCGATCATGTTGAAGATAGTTTTGATGGAAGAATGAAAATACAACCAATGTTTTCAGACTGGGGCGGATGGATGGATTTGGGTGGTTTTCAGGAAAGGCTAGTACCGTCCCTGGTTAATTAAGGACCGAGCCATGAGACTTATAACTTAGAGCGAACCAGTATAACCGTACTTCTTGAATGGGTATAGACCTAGCAGAGTAGATAGCCGAGCGGAGGCAGTATCCCTGCATAGTGGTTCAGGTGTAAGTGTTGAGTTAGGGACCTACCAAGGGTAGTGTGCCCATGATTGTGATGAGACGAAAGACCTTTATGTGAATGGATCATGTTGAAGATAGTTTTGATGGAAGAATGAAAATACAACCAATGTTTTCAGACTGGGGCGGATGGATGGATTTGGGTGGTTTTCTAGGAAAGGCTAGTACCGTCCCTGGTCAATTAAGGACCGAGCCATGAGACTTATAACTTAGAGCGAACCAGTACAATCGTACTTCTTGAATGGATATAGACCTAGCAGAGTAGATAGTCGAGCGGAGGCAGTATCCCTGCATAGTGGTTCAGGTGTAAGTGTTGAGTTAGGGACCTACCAAGGGTAGTGTGCCCATGATTGTGATGAGACGAAAGGCCTTTATGTGAATGTTAACCTGAACCTAACGATGACTTAAAGATTAAGAGAGTTTTCTCTCTTACCTTGGGAACGCCAGAACTCCTCCCACTGCTAGGAAATGATGGCTAGAGTGCATGAGGACTTAAGTTCATGGAGCGGGTACTGCCAAAGTGAGGTTATCAAAAGGCTTTGCCGTGACCGTCCCATATAGAGGGATGTAAGCTCATTCAATGAGTAGTTGCGGAGTACGGGTAAAGTGTACATCCACTGCAGTGTGAGTCAATCAATCTATTCGAATAGTCGTGCTCGCGGTTAATGAGCAACGTGACAAGTTTCTCCCGTGGCTAGACTCATAAACTCTAAAATGATGGGTTGGTATGCATAATGAATTTGTTAGCTGGTGGACTTAACTTCTCGACCTGCGAGAAGGGATAGACTCCCCAGAAAACCATGACGAACCGGAGATGGGAAACCATCCTTGGTATCACGATGGATGGCAGACAGAACCGTCGCCGATTTAATATATTCTGGAACTAAAACTAGACTGCCTAGATGTTAGGTTTGTGAAATGATTTGTGAAAATTGGCTTTGTGCAAATGAACCTTAGCCATCCTTTGAATGACCCTGTCATGTGCACCATTCCGTGTCGGCTTGCTGAGTACGTTGGGTACTCACCCTTGCTATACGCACAAACTTCAGATGAAGGAAACGAAGAACTGGAGGAACCCTATGCTTACTATCAGGAGGAATGAAGACAATGGAGTGCGCTAGGTCTTAGTCCCCAGTCGTTGCCTGTGGCAATCGACATGCCGCTGCTTTCCGTCTGCTAATCTCATCTAAACTCTGATTTGGTTGAATTCGGACCAGTAGGTCCTATATGTATTGGATATTGCCTTCGAGCCTATTATTGTAATAAGTCGTTGTAAGACTATTCATGCACTTTGCACCTGTTAATTCAGAACTGTATTCGTGGGTACCAAACTACTCGATCCAGGGATATGGTACTATGAACACGAATGATTCCCGTCCTCAAAAACGGGGGTCGACACTTACCGGCCGATTTTTCGCTGGAGGACTTGGGGCCGGCGGGACGTCGGCTGGGGCATTGACAGACTCATGGCTCGATCTCCCAGGTTCGGCCGCCGCTCCGACAGCCGCCGACATTTCCTCGCTGGCGACGGTGTCGAGGAACCGTGCGACGACCGGGTCCAAAGGGGGGAGGCTATCGGCTAGCGCTGCCGGCTTCTTCTCTTTCAGTTTCTTGGGGGCAGGCGCGGCCGACGGCTGTAGGAGTGGTGCAGCCCTTTTCTTCTGGGAAATCGGCTCACGCACTTGCCCTCGCAGCAACGACACCAGCTTCGGCGCTCCCCAGCCGATGGCCGACGGAGCGAGGCCGCCCCAATCCAGAACACCTAGACGATATTCGATGGGGCGTCCGGAGTCGCTCACCGTCGGCCGCTCCGTCTCCGTCTCCTGCAGACCAGAGGGCGAACGTTAATCGGCTATATCGGCCGAAGATAAGAGGGGGAAAATTGTTGAATTTGAAACTTACCGAAGGGATTTCTTCGGGCAGAAACAGATCGACGTAATGCGATGACCGCTGGTGAAAGATGTGGCGTTTGATTTCGGCCCACCATTGGTCGTAGGCCACGCTCTTCTTGAGTGACAGGGTCATCACGCCAATGTCGCCGAGGGGAGGGCCGGCTATATTCAGCAACCGATGCATTATCGAATCTTGGTTCACCACTCCCTCGTTTCAATCTTATCGGCGTAATAAAGCCGATGGGCAGTGCCAAGACCAAAGCTGCCTCGTTGCCGATGCCGGGTAATAGAACTCGTAGCTCTTGGCCACTGATCGGCCTGGTGGATTTCGGTCGGCAAGATGCAGGGGGACATAGCGGCGATGAACAACTCCCTGCACCTTGGGTTGTCGGCCGAGTTGATGTCTTCCCAGTTAAAATCGGCCAGCAACTCAAACAGACGACTGTCCCGGTAGAAGTACCAGGCGTGGTTCTCGCGAGACAGCCCATCGTAAAGGGCGATGAACCATTCGGCCAGCAATTCGGCCGATTGCCTTGAGCCCGCGTGAGCAGCTGCTGCTTTTCCATAGCTCATGCATCTGGTGGTGGTGATCTGGTTGCCGTCTTCATCTTCGATCGGCTCTAGCCTTGGGAATACGGCTTCCGTCAGAGGGAGCCGACCAGCTACCCTTTGGGTCGCCTGCACCAGCCAGATCTGAAGGAACCACCAGGGGCCGCCGATGTTGATTGGGGCGTTGGCGGCTATCTTTGCGGCAGCCTGATGCAGCATCTGGTACAAGTTGCCGAGGAGGTACTTCCCCAGCGCGAGCTTGCCCCCGTCGGCCAGGATTTCGGCTACGACCTGCCAGTTGGTGGTTAACCCGCAGCTCGATCCGCAGAACAAAAATTTTTCAAGCCACATCATCAGGAATGCGGCGTGCTCACTGTGGCCGACGGGTCCGTCTTTCATGTTTTGGGCGATGAAGCCGCTCCACCCACCGATGGCCTTGGTTTTGAACTGATGCTGCCCCTTTTGGCTCAGGTTGGTGGGGTTAGCCAACAACTCGATGTCCAGCCCGGTCGTCATGTACACATCGGCCAGTGTGACTGTCATCGGCCCTTGTCGGAAGATGAAGGTGTTAAAGCTGTCATTCCAGAAGTATGTTGCAGCCGACCGAAGCGGCTCGTCTTTCTCCATGCTGGCAACGGACAGAGCCAAGCACTGGGCTATCCCGGCCTCCTCCCATTGAGTGTATTTGGCCGATTGCATCCTTTTGTACCATTCGACCCAGGCGGCGTCAGTGGTTGGCCATGATTTAAACATCCCGTTCCAGTGGGTAAGGGATGGCTTGGTGGTGTTGAAGGGGATCCTGTTGGTTTCGGCCATGATCACATCGGCTGGATCAGTGTTACCGATGGGGCCGAGGAAGTACCTCTGTGCTTGGGTCAAATTGGGGATGAACACTTGATGTGACAGGTGCTACAGTTCAGAAAGAGAAAAAGAAAGAGCGCTAATCAAGAATGGTTGAATACTACAGTTTGAAGAAGGAAAAAGTGCTAATCAAAGAACGGTTGAATGCAAGATGGATGCAACATGGCTAGAGAAGTAAATCCGAATGAAAAAAGAGTTCTGGATCAAATGGGTGTACCTCAGAGAACTCGGCAATGGCAGCGGCCGGAGCAGCAGCGATGGTTGGTGCGGCAGCTACAGATGGTGCGGCGGCGGTGGCCGGCGCGATGGAGGCGCTTGACGCAGCGGCGGTGGAGGCCATTAGAGTTGTTGGGGGCGAAGATGAAGTTCGATTTGCGAGGGGCGCTAAGATTGGATGGACGTCGGTGAAACGCCGGAGAGGAGAGAGAAAGCAGAAGCTTGTGTGCGAAGGGTTGAGTGCGCTTTGAAGGCGTAATTGTTTCGGCCGAGGAAAGTGGCTATTTAAAGGGCACTTGGGGGGAGCCGAAGCGGTTTAGGTCAAGAAAAGAGTGGGAATTTGAACAGGCAAGCAAATTCGTAACACTTCATATCACGGACTTGGGGGGCATGTGTTGACACCTAAATTTGGTAATTAAATCCCTAAGTCCTAGCAAGGATGAAGCAGAGTCGGATCGGCTGGTTTGGCGAAGAAACAGAGGCCGCATCGGCTGAGAAGCGATCGGCTGCGAGGCTAGTCGGCTAAGGTTGGATTGGACAAGGGCGGCCGATAGCCGATTCCTGGTCCGGAAGAGATAAAACTATTTCTGGTACACCTGTTTGAAGATAAATAGAATATTCGGTTCTTAGATTGCGTGCTAAATTATATTGCCATCCATGGATAGAGTCCTGTAACGGCAATTGTATATGTAATTTAGGAGTTTGTTTAAATCGTTCATTGTAATGCGGCGTGGATCCTTCCTGGGATAACGTTGCGTTTTAAATAGTAGTTTAGATAAAGTCTAAGGTCTGTACGGATAATGTATCTTGGGTATAAATAGGATCCACGACCCCCTGTAAATATATTCAACACAATCACAATCAATTAAACCTTCGGCGCATCGCCAATCTTTTTCTTCAGACGAGCAATTTGTTTGGCTACGGGCTACATCGTTTCGATCCCTAAATCTAGGTAAATGCTTGTCATTAGTGGTATGATCTGTTGTTTCTAGTGCTTCCATCGTAATGACACATTAGATTCAGGAGTTTGTACTGCGCTATTTATCATATAGCGCATATTAAATTAGGTCAATGTTTAGATCTATTCTGCCATTGGCTAGTTCTATCAAGAACTTGCAGCCAATAGGGCTAGATCTAAAGGTTGGCTGGTTTATATGCGGTATCCACCGTCTTGGGAGATATAAATCGGCTACAGCAGATCCGGTTTTTCTTTTTATACTTAATGCTGCATCAGGTTTGAACTATTAAGTCGTTTTTAGAATTGCCAATGATCTGTTCGGCTAGATTTATATTGTTTAGAGATAGTGCTGGGGTTTCAGCCGGCCTTATCTGCCCTAATATGTTTCTTTTAATATGTTTATTATTAGATTTATATTAGGACTGCCTCTTATATTAAGATCGCATTCTTGTCGAACGCTATCAGCCGAAATCGGCCCGCCATCAACAGCCGACGATCGATTTCCAAGGCTATGCACATCTGGTTCAAGACTGATATCTTTTTATAAGATTCGTCGGAGTACTAGCCGATTCATTGTTAGCTTTCCAATATTGGCTAGGTTATCGATTCATACATATATTATCCTTTTCTGTATTTAGGTTAAACGGTTGATGCTGTCTCGGTATAGCCGATCCATTCCAGTCGCTTGGCTTAAATATATTTTAGGATAGCATATATATGCTCATGGATTCCCTCAGCTGATCCAGTGGGGATCTAACCTAACACTTAATGCATATTTCCTTGTTTTTCTTGTTGGTTAACAGATCAACCAACTGGCACGCCCTGCACAGCACAGGCAGCCGAGAAGGACCTGCACTGGAGTCAAGCAGATCTCCCAGGCCAGCGCGTGAGAGAAATTTCTCATCAACAGCCGCCGATGAACTACTACCACCATGGCTTGAAGATGAGCGACCGCAAATTCTGCACCACTACAGCTTCTTGCCTACTGCAGGGGCAAGTGGGGTCTGTGCTGGCGAACTCCCTGAAACTTTGGTTGATACTTTGCAAAAACTTCATATAATTTAGATCTAACCTCACCATAATAGGGACTATAATATACCCCTACAATATCTCCAATGAGTGATATAATATTGGGGAATCCCCTTAATTTTCCTTTAGGATCTAGTATGAAAGAAAAAGCATACAACATAGAAATATTTTTCTAATATTTTAAATATTTTTGTTTCATGTTAAAGACAGTTGCATTAGAAGATCAACATTTTCATATTCTTTTAACAAAGTTGCAATCTCAAGAATATTATGCAAAATTAAATTTGTAGTTGGATAATAAACTTGCGACAAGAAAAGTACAGTCATAAAAGGTTTCAATAAATTGGTAAAACTTTTAAATAATTTCCCATGTTTGCTCAGGCAGTATTGGTCCACCGTCATTGTTTCTTGGGCCATTACGTGACTGAAAAGAAACATAGTTAGTAAATCACTATAAGGTCAAACAACCTTCAACATTAAATAAGTTGCATTCCATCGATGCTCCACATCGGTTAAAAATTTACATGCCTTCTTACCAGATGCATGGCAAAACATCTTCCATGCAGCAATCCGTGGGTTAGAAGCAGTTAACCACGCGATTACTTGACGAACGACATCGATGTGAGCATCCACTCTTTTCAACCCATATTTAACAATCAAATTAATTATATGACATGCACAACATTGATGCAGTAGAAAAGACTCAACACAAACACAAAATATAGGCTGCAAAATTTTCATTACCCTAGAATTAGCAAATGCATTATCTAAGGTGATAGCAAATATTTTGTCAACAAGATTAAACTCATTAATAACCTCCTTAATTCTTTCAGCTATATTTTCACCTGTGTATGAAACATCAATTAACCTAAGACCTAAAATTATTTTTTGTATCTGCCAATCATCATCAATAAAACAGACAACTATGCTAAGGTAATCATGCTTAGTTTTACTTCTCCATATATTAGAGGTAACACTAACAGAAAAAATGCATGTACTAAATAATTCCTTAAGTGAATTACAACCCTTCTCATAAACATTTTGTAAATCACGGGTTGTTGTTTGCCTACTAATAGCTTTAAACCTAGGATTGTGCGAAGTTTGAATGTAACTTTCGAAAGCAGGACTTTCACCAAAGTTCAAAGGTAAATCTTATGCGATTAACCGTACAACAGATTCATGAGCTACCATGGGATCGTACTCCCAACTACGTTCGTACCGTCAGGATTTAGAAGAAGTTGCTGCTGCTGGAGTTGGATTCCTTGCTTCCTTGCACAAGCCTCCGCATGCTGCTTCAAGTGTCCTGTACCACTAGAAGATTTTTTAGATAATGTATTCCTACATATTCTATATCTAGCCGTTGTTACCTCCCTTCCCTCGGGGGCGGTCACGACCACCTCATTGAAATGTTGTCAAACACCGAAAGTTCTCAATCTCTTTGTGCCGATGTTTGTTGAAGCATTACCACTCACAGTGCTGGGATATCCTTCTAAAGCCGCCGTCACCATCGTCGCTTGAACCAGTACTTCCTCTATAACTGGTAGTGTTGGAGCCGATCCGGTGGCAGCGTCATCACCAGTTGGGACTGACCCCTACATGTATTTCGGGTCGAAATCACCCAACGTGAACGACGACGACTGATATGGATAGTTCGGATCCATTCTAAAATTTTGAAAACAAATTTTAGATTACTTATTCACTCCACATAAAAATATAAAATAATACATAAATATAAATATCACTTACATACCTTCCTACTGCGTTGTCTTCACACCTCTGCTATTTCACTATTTTCAACTCCGAATCGAATTTTGATTTTTGACAAAATTTGAGCAAATTTTGTCTAAATCAAAAACCAAACACTAGAGAGCACAAGATGAGATGTTTGGGGTGAGGATAAATGGCTGTGGTGGGTGCCCTATTTATAGGATGAATATTCACATTTTTTAGAATGTTTTCTGATTTTTTGAATTTTTCGAGCTCGAACGACCAAATTCAAAAACTAGCCGTTACTTTATGGGTCATGTGACGCTTCCTGATTCGCTCACGCGTGAGCCGTTAACGACGCCGTCCGGCCGAACGCCCTCCCCCCGCCACGCGTCACACCGTGATTCACCCCTCCACGTGTGTCGTGCCGGCCCGTGTGCCGTGCAGTGCTTGTGCCGGCACGTACAGTACCCGTGCCATGCCGTGTCGGCCCACGGGCTCGGACGACGACACAGGCACGATACGCCTTGCTGGGTCATGTCAGCATGGCCCATCGCCTACCGTGTCGTGTCGTGCCGGGTCAAGCTACAATGCTTGCGTGTCCGGGCCGGCACGGCGTGGCGTGGCCCATCTGGCCAGTATAGAGGAGAGAGATAATCGGAGAGAAATGTGAAAGCACACGTGCGGAGCGGAAACCAGATCATGCCAGAGGCAAAGCTAATTCTGTTGCTGCACAAGTGGATATACTTCCAGCGAGTCGGTCAAGGGTGGCAATTGTAAAACCATTGGAGACTTCATTGAAGATCTAAAATCCTAGAGCCTTGCTTTGGGTCAGGGGGCAGTGGGCATATAGTTGCTCTGCTCTTTCATAGTTTCATGTTAGTAAGTCCTTGCAACTGACACGTTGCTTCTTCACCACCACACACGGACTGCTCAGAGCTGAATTTTTTTTTCGGGGAACAGAGAGCTTTGTTTGTTAAATAACGGGGTTAGTAACTCCAAGATGCAGCAAAAAAATTTTTCTTCCAAAATAAAGTATTAGAGACTATACAAAAAAAATTTCTTCAAAAATATATCATTTCACCGCAGAACGCTAAAAATTACTCCTCAATAATTTAAAACAGATCACGCCATCAAATTTAGGCCTAGCCCAGACGAAGCGTGGAGCGGAGTGACGACTGGCGAGCGATGCGGAGGTGTTCGGGACAGGAAAAAAGAAAAACTATGAAAAGGCACCATGGGAAGAAGGTCCGGAGAGGATTAAGGAAGGTTTGATGTCGCTAATATATACGTGGTAAGGGATATTTTTTGGCATACAAATTTTGAAAGAACTGTTGAAAACTATTTTTCTGTTTTTTTCTAAATAAGATATTAGAAATAAGATTAGCAGTTGCTCACGAGTCATGACAGTTTCATGCTAAACCGCGCTCTGTCCCGACTGTTTTGCAAGCTGAGCAAGTCTATGAGCTATTCTATTACACTTTTTATTACTCCATTACAGTAGAAAAGTCCATCTCGATCTTTCTTCCGCATTGCTCAGAGCTGAAATTGATCTCCTTCGTCTCCCGAGGCGGGCCTTATAGTTTGTTCTACGGTTGATAAGTCATGAAAAAAATAAATAGAGTAAACCAAATACTTTAGATCATATATATATATATATATATATGCGTGCATTTTAGCTTTGTATTGTACATGAGCCACAAGCACACAATAGATCTTTCCGGCGCCTAAACCATTTTCTTGTGGGCACCCTTGAACTAGACAAAAAGCACCAGATCCATTAAGGCAACGGATTTCATTAAAACTCTAAAGTTAAACGTGCTTGGACAAGAGTAGTACTAGGATGGGTGACCTCATAGATAAGAGTAGTACTAGGATGGGTGACCTCATAGAAAATCCAGTTACAACTTTATTTATACACAAATTACAACTCTTGTTTGCTATTTCACCCATCATGGGAAATCCAGTTGCAACTTCATTTACACACAAATTGCCTCATGAGAAATCTAATTGCAACTTTATTTACATACAAATTGCAACTCTTGTTTGCTATTTTTAGAAACCAGTTGGTCAGCTACAACTCAGTTTGTTACACCAGTTACGACACACCAATATCACCAACCATCCAGTAGACCGTCCAGTTACAATTTCATTTTAACACCAGTTGCAAGTTCAGTTTGACACTAGTACTTTATTTAAACACCAGTTGTGACACACCAATATCACCAAACGTCTAGTTGTCACTGGTTGCAACTTCATTTAAACACCAGTTGCAACTCCAATTTGACACTAGTACTTCATTTAAACACCAGTTGCAACTTTAGCTCCAGTTTGTTACACCAGTTGTAACACACCAATAATCCCGGCCGTCCAGTTACAACTTGTTGCAACTCCA
The DNA here is from genome assembly GCA_019925245.2 of Oryza australiensis. Lineage (NCBI taxonomy): Eukaryota > Viridiplantae > Streptophyta > Magnoliopsida > Poales > Poaceae > Oryza > Oryza australiensis. The sequence goes on along the minus strand of JAIFGZ020000260.1, from coordinate 867,155 downwards.
GTTGCAACTTCATCTAAACACCAGTTATAACTCCAGTTTGTTACACCAGTTATGACATACCAATATCACCTATCGCTTAGTTGCAACTTTATATAAACACCAGTTACAACTCCAGTTTGTTATCGTCTAGTTGCAACTGGTTGCAACTTCATATAAACATCAGTTGCAACTCCAGTTTGACACTAGTTGCAACTTCAGTTTGTTTGTACTATCAGTTGCGATACACCAATATCATCGATCTAAACACCAGTTACAACTTCAGTTTGACACTAGTTGCAACTTTAGTTTTTGGGTACTATTAGTTGCGATACACCAATATCATCGTCCACAGCTGGTTGCAACTTCATCTAGTTGCAACTTATGTTTAGAGGTTACAACATAATCTAAACACCAGTTGCAACTGACGTGCAGCTCTGGTGGTTGACCAGTTACAACACACTTGGTATGCTGGTTGTAACCTAATCTAAACACCAGTTATAACTCCGTCAGATACAGCATAACACAAGGACTTCCCAGGAGGTCACCCATCCTAGTACTACTCTCGTTCAAGTATGCTTAATTTCAGAATTCTAATGGGATCCGGTGCTTTAGTGTTGATCGCGACGAATCAGCTGGTGAATTCGCATATGGGGTGGCGTGCCAGATTAGTTAGGTGGTTGGGTCGGTTGGCCTGGGTACATTCTATACATAGAATGCACCTAGGTGCAATAAAGACACACACAAAAACTATGATAAAAACCCTTAAAATCAACATTAATTTTAAATTTTAAAATTTAGGTACGGTTGATAAGCTAAAAGGCGAACTATGGAACGCCGAATGCTAAGCAGCAAAGCACTGCCAAATCAGGGGCGGACCTTATATAAGTCCTGGAATACCCAAATTTTTCTTGGAACAAAAGAAATTGTATATAGCCTTTACACGGGAATTCTAGGTATGTTAGAGCATCACCAACAACACTTCTAAATGGTTCTCTATCCTAAATTTGGGTGATTTTGATGAAAAATCATGCTCCAACAGATCACCCAACCCATCATCTATTTTAGATGATCATTCAAATTGTATTTTTATCACCCAAATGGAGGGAAATCCTCCATTACCCTTTTTTCATCACCCAAATGGAGAGATGACATTTGGGTGATTTGCTGTAGGTATAATACGTATGGATATGGATGTTCTATTTAGATGGGCGATCATCTATCCATCATATTTGGGAGATAAAATTTGGATAAGCTGTTGGTGATGCTCTAAGTGAATATACTTTTTGGGGCCTAATACTCTGTCATGATACTTTTTCTCAATATTGGGCTTCTTTAGTCTGTGGTGGAGCCAAAAATTTTGAAAGCTTATGGCATGTGTAGGGTTCAACTAAAAGGATATTGATTTTCTCAAAAAAAAAATACTTGGTGGTTTAAGAGGATTTAAGCATGACTATGGAGACAAGCCTGGGGTGTTGTTGCATCCGCTCATGTCTTTAGTTATTATGTAATATGCTCAAATTTTTGAGATTTTTGTTTCTTTTGGATTTATGTCACTGATGCACTTTAGGGCTCCTTTGATTTGTATGGAAAACAATGAAATTTTTGAGGATTTCAATCCTATAGAAAAATTTTCTATGAAGGCATTTGAAACAAAAAAATTGAATCCTATCCTATATTTTGAAATTCGTATGAAATGTACAATCCTATAGAGATTTTAGAGGAAACCTAGCCAAAGCTCCAATCTATTAGAAAATTTTTTAGTCTATTTCTCTCATCCTATTCTTATGTTTTTTATGTTTTTTCTAGTCCAATCAAACGACCATTTCTATATTTTTTTCTACGTTTTACAATCCTCTGTTTTGCAATTGAATTCCAATCAGAATCCTGTGTTTTTTCTATGCCTCCGTTTTTCCATTCATGCGATTCAAAGAGGCCCGTATTATCCTCAACTTTTATGTTTTATATGAAACGGTTATAAAAGTGTGTATACCGAACCATGAATTCCTATGTTCGCCACTGCGCCAAATGCCGCCTTCATGAATATATATTGTAGAACATGGATTGATATATGCGAGACAACTCAGCATCGGACGCCCGATGGGATCGTGAAAAATCTGGCGCTCACCCTTCCCCGCAGAGCCTCGTCTGTCTATTCGCTCATGCATGCATGCAGACTGCGTACTACGGTACTCCTCTTCATGCACGGTTGCCGTATATCTGCATGCATACAGTTATGGCTTCCCCTCGTTCTCTCTTCTATATACATAGACAATTTAAACTTAAAAATCATTTTTTTCTCCTAAATTAACCATCAGAACTTTAATTTAGCTGCATGGTTATATTTGATGCAATTAAATCTTTACAAGATCTCATAAGACTATATTTCAAATAAAAAATATATTAACATATTTTTATATCATACATAAAACGTGATTTATAACTACTAACCCAAAACATCACAATATATTCTTTGAAATATCCAAAGAAAATCACATGCAACATTTGTAAATAACCTAGTGAAACATCATACAGTACTTATTGTAACGTTCAAATAACAACACCACACGCAACATTTATAAATGATATAGTGAAACATCAGAAAATACACTTATTGCAACATCAAAATAACACCACGTGCATTATTAAAAAAAATCCATGACACAAAACTTAATAACACCGAGAATACCATGTGCAACATTTGTAAATGACCCAGTGAAACATAAAAAAATTCCTTGCAACATCCAAATAATACCATGTGCAAGACTAAAAAATCCATAACATAAAGACTTAAAATATGCAACAAGTCAAAATCCAATTGAAACATTTGCTTTCTTATGAAACATCGAATTTCAATAATTGAAACATATTTTTTCTTCATGATCAGAATATCATCTGGTAATATCTTGTTGTAAAGATTTAATTTCAATGAATATAATGATATAATTGAATCTTAGATTGGCTAAGTAGTTTATGAAATAAATATGTTCAAAATTTGTTAACAAAGTAGTTATGTATATAAAGAAGAGGAGAAGAAAAAAAGTAGGACATGCAAGAGGGATACTAGCCTACAAACATGCAGTAGGCAGGCATGTGGTGGTAGGCTACTAGGGAAGATGAGGCATACGGTGCCAGACTGCTAGAGAGGGCGCACGATCTCGGTGTCGTGGATCGGGCGTCTGATCCAGAGCATTACTGTGAATATGCGAGAAGATGTAGGGGTTGTTTAGGCCCTCGTTAAAAATTTGCCACTCTTAAATTAGGAAGAAATAAGTCCACTTTGACTGGCTGAATCTGATTCGTAGAACTGTAATACCAATATCTCGACCCCCCAACTATTTAAACCAGCGCAATTTGACTTCCTCGGCGGTTTTCGAGGACGGTTTTGCTAACGTGGTGCATACATGGCGGTGTTGACCTGGTCTTTGTCCAACGTGGCTGTTGGTATTTTTTACGACCACAGAATAATCCACAAGCGTATAGAATACCGTTGTAGCACTTCACCCAAGGGAGTATTCCAAGGGATATCAAATCCAAGGAACGGTAGTGTAACGCCCTGAAAATCGAAGAATTTAAAATCAGAAATTAAAAAAATCGGAACTTACAAAAACTTTTTGCTTGTTGCTTCTTGATCGTGTTTATTGCTTCTTATTTGCCAGCTTGGTTGCATAAATTTATATGTGAGCGATTCCTCTCGATGTTTGAGAAAAACCAAACGATTTGAATTTCCGCCGGGGAGAAAAATTTCGGAGTTTAGAGTTGTGAATTTTATTATAAAATAGGAAAAGGGTTACGGATTTATAAAAATATATATTTGAGAACAAAACATTATTTTGGTGGTTGTGTAGTATTAATTAGTGAATACAATGAGTGCTAAAATATTTTAAAAGATATATGTGGAGTCTAGAAATTATTCAGAATCAAAATTATATTTTCCGAAATTTTGGGAAAAGGGATTAAATTAAACGTGTGAAATATATTTTTAAATAATAAAAGTAGGTGAAAAGTTTGGAAAAATATTTTTAAACTAATTTTGGGAATCCTAGATTTTTATTTTGAATATTTACAGTGAAAGAAAATAGAAATTAGAAATTAGAAATTTAAATCGAGGAAAATCGGAAAGTGCACTGTTCACACGTCACCAAGTGTTCGACCTAGCCCCGGCCTCGCTCCCGCCACACGTCACACGCCACGCCCCGGCCTGGCCTCGCTCGCGCCGTGCGTCGCCCGCCGTACCCGACCCTGCCCTCACTCGCGCCGCGCGTCGCCCGCCGTACCCGACCCCGCCCTGGCTCCCGCCGCACCTCACCCGCCGTACCGGCCCCGCATCCGTGCACGCGCCACACGCCAACGCCGTGCCCAGTCCCGCCGTCGCGCCACGTTCGCCACGCCGGCCCCGCCAACCCGCGCCGCCGCGTGTCCCTCCGCCGTACCGCCGCCGCGTCGGCCCCCCTTTCCCCGTTTTCCTCTCTCGCGGTGCCTATAAATAGGGCCGAATCCCCATCTCTTTTCCCCCACCTCGCCGCCGTCCTCCACCCCCTCGCCGGCTTTTCCCCGAGCGCCGCAAGCCGCCGTGCGCCACCATCGCCGCCGTGCGCCACTGCCGCCGCGAGCCGTCACCGCCGTGCGCCGGTGTCCCGCCGTCTCCCCGCTGCCGCCGCGACCGCCGGTGAGTCCCCGAGCCACCGCCTTTGCGCTTGCGCCGGCCGCCGGCCAAACAGAGGAAAGGGAGAGAGCGCTGGTCGAACAGAAGGGAAGAAGGGAATAGGGAAAAAAGAAAAGAAAGAAAAGAAAAGGAGAAGAAAGAGAAAAGAAAAAGGAAAAAGAAAAAATGGGAAAAATATGGAAAAATTCTGGAAAATTAGGAAAAATATTTAAAAATATTTGGGAAAATATTTAGGCAAAAATATATTGTTTTCTCGTGTATTTTCTTCTGTGCAAATTCGGAATTCAAAATCAGATTTTCCGAGATTTCGTTTTCGCCTCGTTTTTAATGCGAAGTTTATCTGTTTTCTTTCCACCATTAAAAATATAATCTTTTGGTGCTCGGATATCCAAAACCTCGAGCAATAATTCTTTGATCTAGCGCTTTTCAAAAATATATTCCCTTAATTGAATTTGATCGACGCTTTGCGAAAACCCTAAAATCCCGAACTCATTTTTAACTCGGATTTTATCCCAAAACTCTCGTGCGAACTTGAGTAGAATTTTATGCTAAACATTTGGAGTCGTTTTTATGGTTCTTTTCGATCTCTCGGTATTTTATTGAATTCTGATAGAATTCAAGATTTTTCACACGTACGGATAGCAACCGAGGGAGCAGGCACTGACTACGTTGAAGACCCTGGCCAACAAGTGTGCGAGCAAGGCAAGTCAACACTTTCCTTTGAACATATTGATCCTACTTTATGAAATGATGTTGATTTAAACTTCAAACATACATGCTATACACAAAATACCTATGCTTGATGTACCATGCCTTGATATTGATTACCCTTAGAAATATTCTTTGTAACCCTCGATGTGATACAACCGGAGGATATCTTCGGTAAAATGCTTAGCCATGCTTCTACTAGAATCTTGCATATTCATATTTTTACAAAATGCTATATGCTTGGGCAACTACCTTAAGGGAAGGTAGTTGGAATACGGCATGTGAAGACATGAGCGCCATATTGCCTAAAACATGATGAAATGAGTTTTTATGAAAACCGAAAATGCAAAACCAATGTTTTTAGACTAGGGCGGATGGTTGGATTTGGGTGGATTTCGGGGAAGGCTAGTACCGTCGCTGATCAATTAAGGACCGAGCCATGAGACTACAACTTAGAACAAACTAGTACAACCGTACTTCTCGAATGGGTATAGACCTAGCGGAGTAGATAGCCGAGCAGAGGCAGTATCCCTGCGTAGTGGTTCAGGTGTAGGCGTTGAGGTAAGGGCTTACCGGTCGGGACTCACCACTGGGGGTGCCTGGACGAAAGTTAAGGGCCTTCTGGTAGGGGTGTACCACTGGTTGGTACCTGGGCAGAGATCGGGCATACGACCAACATGAAGAAATGAAGACATGAAGAAAAGGACATGCAGGCTAAAAGAACAAAGATGGAGCAAGTCTTTCTCTTACCCCGGGAACGCCAGAACTCCTCTCACTGCTAGAAAATGACGGCTAGAGTGCATGAGGACCTAAGTTCATGGAGCGGGTACTGCCAAAGTAAGGTTATCGAAAAGCTTTGCCGTGACCGTCCCATATAGAGGGGTGAAAGCTCATTCAATGAGCAGTTGTGGAGTACGGGTAAAGTGTACATCCACTGCAGTGTGACTAAATCAATCTATTCGAATAGCCGTGCTCGCGGTTAATGAGTGACGTGACAAGTTTCTCCCGTGGCTAGACTCATAAATTTTAAAATGATGGGTGGGAATGCATAATGATTTTGTATGCTGGTGGACTCAACTTCTCGACCTGCGAGAAGGGATAGACTCCCCAGAAAAAACCATGACGATCCGGAGACGGGAAACCATCCTTGGTATCACGATGGATGGCAGACAGAACTGTCACCGATTTAGTATACTCTGAAACTAAAACTTGACTGGCTAGATGATAGGTTTGCGAAATGATTTGTGAAAATTGGCTTTGTGCAAATAAACCACAACCTCCCTTTGAATGACCCTATCATGTGCATCATTCCGTGTTGACTTGTTGAGTACGTTGGGTACTCACCCTTGCTATACGCACAAACCTTCAGATGGTGGAAACGAAGAACTGGAGGACCCCTATGCTTACTACCAGGATGAATGAAGACTATGGAGTGCAATAGGTCTTAGTACCCAGTCGTTGCCTGTGGCAATCGACATGTCGCTGTCTTCCGTCTGCTAATCTTATCTAAACTCTGCTTTTGGTTGTATCCAGACCAGTAGGCCCTATATGTGTTGGATATTGCCTTCGGGCCTATTATTGTAATAATTTCAATGTAAGACTATTCGTGCACTTTGCACCTGGTAATTCAGAACTGTATTCGTGGGTACCAAACTACTCAATCCAGGGATATGGTAATATGAACATGAATGATTCCCGTCCTCAAAAACGGGGGTCAACAGGTAGGAACTATCTAAGAGAAAGGATCACCCAAGGACACCCAAGATTAAGTAGGCGATAGTGTAGAGAGGATTACTATGGTTGCGGCTCTAAGAAGCAGGTAAATTACTCTAGCTTTTCTCTTGCTTGCTTTGGGCGCCGGCTTACACTCGGTCTGCCGAGTGACTCTAGCCTGCGGCTCTATGCCGTACCCGAACGTGAAGGAATACAAGGATGGACAGGGCTGTCACCACTTGTCGTCTACCTCTCACCCGTGGAGTACGAGGCAAACAAAGGTAATCTCTAGCCTAGACACCACGTCTAAACTATTGAATACTACTCTAGTCTCGGCCGAGAACACCCATCTTTATCAGGGGTCTTAGACTAGAGCACCCAACTTAGGGCGGTGATCCCACAAGCAAAATTAAAATAAAGTAAAGTACTCAATGTAAATGCTTAACAACCAAAGTAAACACGAACACTTACTTTATTGAAGAAAGCATTCGTCGAGGTACAAGGGCGAAGGTCGGTACCGGGACTCCCAGTACTCCTCCGCACTACCCCTCGGAGAAATCTCTGACATTTGGGGCACTCCTTTCGGAGCTTCCCCTCACTCTCTAACCTATCTTCTAAGCACTAAAACTAGCACTACAAACTTTAGAACTGAAGCATTGATCTTCTTGGAGATGTGTTGAAGTGAGTTGTGAGCTCCCCTTTTATAGGCTTGGTATGACGGTTCTATGGCGGTTAGAAACTGCCATACCCACTTAATCGTCATTGAGGAGGCTTGCGTGGGCGCCACGCGGAGTTTGGGGGGAAATGGCAGCCGAGCTGGTTCGGCCGAACCAGGGTTTGACCGAACCTTGGCTAGCTCCTTTCCCCACCGACTTTCTCTTGAGACTGAATTGTGGGCCCTTGAGTCGGTTCCCAGATGTTTTATGTTGATTTAAGTCGGTTTCACCTGACTTGTGGGCCCTCCTATTTGTGGGAGGCTAACATGGCGATCGTCGGTTGGTTGGAGTTATGTTCATCGCCATGAAAGCACGCTTTTTCACTTCAATTTGGTACAAAAGTCACCTGCATACATTAATTTACCAACACTCGTGTAAAATGTTAGTTTATAACCCCTACCGCTACGTTGATATGCTTAGTTCGTTCTACTTATGCATGAGTTGACGGTCTGATTTAAGGCGATAACGACCGTCAACAATCTCCCCCACACTTAGTCTTTGCTCGTCCTCGAGTAAAGGTCAAGACTAAGGTGGATGATACATTATCGGCATGATGTGAACATACAAATTATTCCTAGACATACTCAATACTGTGAATCTATAAGTGTCTACCATGAGATTCTAAGTATTGAAAAATGGAACAGTCCAAGTATAAGCTACCATAGTTTCTTCTGCAGTAAATAACTTGGGGTTTTCATAAATTTTTTCAAAAGATGAAAATCATGACTTTACTTCTCTGATGATTCTCTCATATCACTCAAAAGGGTTTGATTCCTCACCAAGGCAATGCTTGCCTTAAAATTCTCCTACTTCTAACAGGCTTATGTGGAGCTCAAGGTAGGGAAATTCATGCGGCATACTTGTATCAAATATTTTGTAAAGTCAAATAAAAGATCCAAGAAGAAAACTAATCATGTACTCATGACCAAGCTTGTGCATATTATTTGGAATGGAATATATGGATGAAAAGTGGAAAAAGAGAAATATTTATTTTGGTAGCTCCTATTTGTTCATGATCCTCCTCCTACTTTTTAGAGAGCATGGCTATTTTTTTCTTTCTTTTCCTTTTTCAGCATAGTCATTCTACTCAAGAAGATTTTTTCTTCTTTTTCATGAGCATCATGAATCTTTTATTTCTTTTCTCTCTCTTTTTTTCAGCTCATGTCTCATTTATCATGAGTAGGAGGATCACTAATTTATTGGAGCATTTATTTTGTGGATGATTATAGTGGATGCAAATCCCTGGAGTAGAAATATGCATATGTGAGGATGTGGATGTTGTGGAAATATTTATATTTTGTCGACTAAATCTCTAATGCAGAGGGAGAGCAAATTTTATATGGTGGAAATGCACAAGATTTTGATCAACGAAAACCTGAAAAGATTCTACCAAGGGTCTATATATTTGACAAAACTCAAAATGATGACAAGTAGCATATGTATAAGGTTTGATCATGTAATTTGACATATGACCTTGGTAGAAATAAAACATCATCGAGGAGTTAAAGTATGGTTTTTTAGTTTTTATAAAATTAAAATTCCCAAATATTTTATGCAGCATGAAACATAGTTGCTCTTTACTAGACTATCTCACATAGATCAATAGCTCGAATAACATGCTATCCGTAAATAGTTGATTTCACATCATATGAGTGCAAGTCATGGAATAAAGTATATGTAAGCCAATCAATCATGTGTTATGTCTCCAAGATTATGTAGGTTTATGCTAAAATACTAGCACAATTTATTAGTATGCATGGTGCAAAAACAACGTTGCAAACCTGCGCAATGGTAGAGCATGACGAAGATGTCTTGCACCGCCATTGTGCTAGAGTGTGCAAAGTGTAGAAGTAGTCCGAGGGATGTGAGTGTTAGAACAAGGGACCCCCCACACACTTGCTTTTGTACCTACAGCTTATTAGACACAACACAAGTGGAGACAAGAAAATAATCCTAATGACAAAGATCGCCGCAATTTATTCCATTAAAAGATGGCGCTTACATGAAAAGGGAAATTTTAATCGTAACATTTAAGCAAAACATACATTTAATCCTAAGAATTTAAACTGAATTTAATCCTAAAATTTAAACCTAATTAAGCGCCATGTCCTAAAATCTATGATACACGGGAAGGTCTTCAAGGATTTTCAGCGTAATAGAGGTTTTCCTTCCCTATGGCCTTGAAAAGTCTCTTGATTTTAGAACCAAGGCCATGGCGGAGAATATCCATGCCACCCGTGAGATCAAGAATCTCAATGGTGTTCTTTGCATTCTGGTCACTTAGCACACGATTCTCTGCTAGGAGCTCATGGATCATGGTCAGCAGCTGCCCTGGGTAAGAGTGGCTGGGAGCTTCTCTTCATCACTCTGATACATCCCAGGTGCCCTATGGATAGGTGGCGGCGAAGTGAATCGCTTAATCTTGTTAGTTGTGGGCGAGGATTCAGCTAACGGGACCAACAGTTTCTTATCTGGAACAGGTAGTGTCTTTAAGGCTTTTCCATAGCCTCTAGGGGTTCGCACTCCGATGACTTGAAAGTGAGGCTGCTGTAGTGGACTCTCCCAAGAAAAAGACGCCGGGTTGGATGGCTTAGCAGATGATCCCGATTCCTCGTCTTGGAAAAGACGGGCTTTCGATGACCGTTTTGGTCCTGGGGTTGAAGGAGTAGTAGGACGTCCATAGGGAGTGGAGTGGGACTGTCCTCTTGGTGATGGAGTACGCAAGACTAATTGGGATGACGGGGGCCGACGGCTGCGAGTTGGCTGAATCGATGGTCCAGCTAGATCATCACCGCGTCCTCCGTTTGTGGGCGGCATCATGGCAAGGGGCTTGACGTCGGCAAGCAAAGCATCTTCTAATAAGTAATCATCGACGTCCATCTGGTTGGCGGCTGACGGCTCTCCTTCCAGATCAAAAGTTGAAGACGATGGTGTGATTAGCCTAACATGTGGGGATTGGAGTTCTAAAGGGGTAAGGAAAATTGGGGGCGAACTGGACTCGAATTTGGTTCGACCGAACCCTTCTTGGGCTTGATTCATCTCCAATCTCGCAGGATAAAATTTGAACCTAATGGGATAAGGAAAAGATAGGTCCAGCTACGGATAAACTAGAGCACTCGGGCAAAGCTTCTAGATCAACCAAGTCTTTCGCATCTACCTCAGACTCTAAATTATCAACGGGATCAAGAAAAACTTTTAAGCGATGACCATTTACCTTAAAAATATTACCTTTGTCATTTTGGAGTGTGATGGCCCCATGCGATGATGAGTTGATGACGATGAACGGTCCTTCCCACTTGCTTTGAAGTTTTCCATGCCCGAATAGCTTGACCCTGGAATTAAAGAGTAATACCTTGTCCCCAGGCTTGAACTCCTTCGACTTGATTCTCTTATCGTGCCATCGTTTCGTTATTTCTTTGTAAATCATGGCACTATGGTAGGCCTTGTCTCTCCATTCTTCTAACTCCGAAAGTTGCAACTTTCTACGGGCTCCGGCTTGATGAAAGTCCATGTTCCACTTCCGGATCGCCTAGTAAGCCCTGTGCTCCAACTCGACTGGTAGATGGCATGTTCTTCCATAAACGAGTTGATAGGGTGACTGTTGACGCCAAAAACACACTCTTGCCGATGTTCGGGTGTGCACCTATAGCCGATGCTAGCCGATTAGTCGATAGCCAATGGCGTGATTCCAGCCGATGTCGATGTCAGCCGATGCGGTTAGGGTTTTAGTCCATCGGCTATGTGTTGAGAAAATATCCATATAGAGACGATCGGCTGACAATCACGTGATAATATAGTAATATAATATAGCATAAACCAATAACATGATGAAATAGACATTGATCAGAATAATGAAGCACACATCGGCCGGAGGTCCGATGGCATAATATCAATGTTGAATACTTTATTGTCATCGGCTAAACATCACCTCATATGCAATCCTCGCAAGCCAATGCAACGTCCAAATAACTCATCGGCTGAAACCCCGATAAAATGATGATTGATGCCCAATGACTTGAATAAATCTAACTTACAACCACAACCTTATAGGTCGGACCTAACCGATGCAACATAAGGTTGATGATTGCCTGATAGATTTAGACAAGCCGTTATGAAACCGATCAAAGTGATCATGTGTTAAATTTAACCAAGATAATAAAAACATCAAAGGGAAATTTAACACATCACATAAGATCGGCTAACCTTCCGATGAAACATTAGCATGAACCTATCGACTTAACGAGACTTAGATTATCAACAACAATCTAGTAGGTCGGACCTAACCGATACAGCACGAGATTGTATATGATAATCTAATACTCAATGAGCTGATAGATTTGTCTAATGTGATGGATATAGAAAATTTATCTAAAGCGACATTATGTTTAGAGAAACACTAGCTTGATCAGAATATCGAACCTAATCGAGAAAGTCCTAACTAAGCCGATGTGACTATAAACGGTAATGAAACTAAAGATAGAGAGGATATACCAGATAAGCAACACTTGCGTCGGCTCGATTAGAATATCGGACTAAACCGAGGAAGTCCTAGCCATGCCAGTGAAAGCAAAGATGACGGAACTCACTTCTCACAGGAGGTCGAACTCAATCGATGTAGCCCATGCTTGTCGAAACTCGGTTTCGGCAATAGAAATTTGGGGGTGCAGTCAAGATCGCCAAGCTCGATGGGTTAAGTGGAAAACAAAGTTTAGACAGGTTCAGGCCCTCTTGTGAGGTAATACCTACTCCTGTTTCAGGGATTCGATCCGCCGAGTGTTTATTGATCTCAAGATCTATTGCTCTTGTGTTGCATATGAAATCTGATCTAAGCTGATATCCCTCAAGGGACGCCCCTTACCCCCTTATATAGTCTTGGGAGACGGGCTTACAAGTCGGAAACCCTATCTTACTCTAAGTCGGTTTCCTCAATCTTACCAAACCATGACTATGAGTCGTTGCCTTATCTAATCAGCAACGTAACACCCAAGTCATAGTTGGTTTACATAATTGGCAGGCGTAACCTATCCCTATCTCCAGTCGGATAGGCTTGCCATGTGGGTATCCGATTGCCATAATCTCCACAGTAGCCCCCGATGAGATAACTTCGCCTTGAACCAAGATAACACATAGCCAAACAATTCTTTGGCCGAGTGCTTCTGGTGCTGAGTGGTTCCATCATCCCTACGTGAAACTCCCGAGTGACTCCAAAGACTGTGAAGGGCTGAAAAAACATTCGAAAAATTCTCAAAAATAAATATCTAGGTGCATCTCTTGATGCACCTAATCAGGTGTAGCTCCCGACTATGTGATTAGTCAAAATCAGACTAAACATATAGTCAAGAACTATAAAAAATCATTCTCATATAAGTGCTCAGCTCATGCTAAAGCAATCATAAAAATCTCACCACTCGGCAAGCTCACGTTTGCCCGAGTGAATCTGCCTGAGTCATCTCAGAACAAATAGTTCAATCAACCCTCGTGGGTGAAAAGCACTCGGTAAGCTCATGTTTATTCGAGTGGATCTATCCGAGTCATCTCGGAATAAACACTTTAATCATTCCTCATGGGTAAATAAGTTTTTCAGTCATCTGAAAAATATGACCAAAATCTTAAATAGCTCTTGCCATAATATTGGTCTCAATCTAAAAAGATCTTCACCAAAGTGGAAAAATAGTATCGATATAATCATTTAATCAAATGCTTAAAAACCAAACAGTCCCTGTCATCAAGGCAACCATGAAAAGCTTCACTGTTTGTCACCTTTCAAATTGCATCGTGCCAACTTCTCAAGAAGTTGTGCAAACCGCAGTATGAAAGGATTTCCAAAGGTACTGGGCACTCAGACACGTGCATATTGCCAAAGCAAATATGTTTAAGTTCATCCACTTAAGTCCCTAAGGACACGCGTCAAGCCACACCTTAGTTGGGCCGTAACTCTCTCATGGGCTTGGCCCAATCGCGAGAAAACCTAGTGAAACCCTCAAATCTTTGTACAAAGCCTCGAGGTCATCCCAGCCACTTCGTCTTCCCAGAAAATTTCCCCACTCGCAATACTGTTCACCAGCTTGCAGTGGAAAACCCTAGGCTCGCGCGCGCACCCAATCCCATCGATTCAGGAGCTCGCGCTTCTCCACAAGCTAGCCTCCGCATCCATCTCCATAGATCCCCATCTCAAATCCTCATCTTCCGAGCTAGATCCACTTTCCCCAAAACACATCCATGGCGGGAGAGAAGAAGATCCCTTTCGAGAAATGGGCGACCTCGGATGTCAAGGAATCCACTCTCAAGGAGATGGTGAAGAACGGTGTCCTCCCTCCCAAGGAGATCGTCGGCTGGCGCCCAGCGGCCGGTGAGGAGTTTCCCACTCCAAACACCGGTGAGCTCGTCGTCTTTACCTCTTTCTTCTACTGTGGCTTCGGCCTCCCCACCTCCGAGTTCTTTAGGGGTCTTCTTGACTATTACGGCCTTCAACTCTATCATTTGAACCCCAACTCCATGCTCCATATAGCTCTTTTCATTCATGTCTGCGAAGCCTTCCTTGGCATCCTTCCCCACTTCCAACTCTTTCGGCGCATGTTCTATCTCAAGCCGCATCCGAACAAGGATGAGCCCTGCGTCGTCGGTGGGGCCGGCTTCCAGCTCCACGGATCCCTCCGTCGAGATTATTTTTCCCTTCCCTTGAAATCCTCTAACAAGGGCTGGCATGCAAACTGGTTCTACATTGCTAACCTTGAACCCAGTCTGCCAAACTTTGTTGGCCTTCCTCCGGTGCCAAGACCCAACTGGAGCACCGTGCCAGTAGCCCAAGATTGGGACGAAGCCAACAAGCTTCTGGCGAAGATTTTGGAGATGAAGCAGAAGGGCCTTCGGGGTGAGCAGATCACTCGGCATTTCATCAGGAACCGACTGGCGCCGATCAAGGAGAGGTCCAAGCCTTCCTTTGAGTACGAGGGCGAGAGGGACCCCAATCGAGAAGACCGTGACTCCCTCAGCTTCAAGACTTTGAAGATCCGCATATATAAGATATTCTCGACTGGGATTGCAGTCGAGCGCAGCCTCGTGCTGTCGGTCCTTCCGTACAGCCTATATCGCCCTCCTCCTCCGGTAAGTTGACTTGACTCTTTTATCATCTTTCAATCTTGATGTAGCACTTCTTAGTGTTCAAAGAATCTTTCTTGCAGGAAAACGCCTCCATTATCTCGAAGCCGTATAAAATTCATCATGACAACGTGCCGGCTCGGCCCGCCAAAAAACCAGCCGGTGGCGTCAAGATCCAGAGCGATCCGATTGGCAAGAGGGCTGCCCCGAGTGAAGACATCAGCAAGTGGGCGAGTAAGAGGAGGCTGGTCATTGATGACTCGGACGACGATGTCCCAGCCCCTCAAGCTGAGGTGACTCCTCCAAGGCTGTCACCGAAAACGGCGCCCAAGATTCGCTGATCAACCAGGTATGTCTTATGACTGAAATTGTGCTCTTATTGAAAACCTCTTTGCCTTCATCCCGATTGCTCCTGTCTTTCTCTTCGCAGGAGGCCTCAAGACATAGATCCCACTGGGCATAGTGAGGGCCCTATGCCAACTGCAGCAGCTGAGGCATCAAAGCCTGCAAAGCCGAAACCCCGGAGCCCTCTCCCGAGTGAGAGCGCTCCGTGTGAGAGGCCCTCACCTCCTAGTGAGGAGGTCCCGAGGGCAGAGCCCCCGACCACCAACCGAGAAGCTCCGACTGGAAATCAGTCGGCCGCAGAAGAGACCCCAGCTGCCCCTCGAAGGACCCCGACTGAGGACCAGTCGAGTAAAAACCAAGAAGAGAAAAGCAGCCGGGAAGTGCCGGTTAAGGATTCGGCCACCCAAGCTGGTAAGTCTTGAATCAATCTCTTGTTTTTAAATCTCCAGTCTACTTTTCCTGCGTCTTCATTCACTCTTTCTGAATTGATCAGCCAAAGTGGAGGAGATCCCAAGGCTACAGTCCTCTAAGACCTGGGTCCCTCCAATCAAGATTGAGTGGCGCGACTCTGAGGGCCAGAGACAGCGCATCATCCTGAACAAGCAAATGGAAAATGAAGAAAGAGATATGCTTGTAGACAGCCTGAACAAAGCGACTCGGCTGCTAAACATAAGTTTTGCTCCTTTTCTGTTGTAGCTTTGTAGTCGCTTTTCAGTCGATCAATATTCCGAAATTGTGTGCAGAGGGTGTATTGCCGGTCGATGGCCAAATCCGATGCACTCGAGAAGTTGGTCCCGCACTTGAACTCCCTGGAGAACATCCAGCAGGAGCTGAAGGCCACTCGAGAGGAAGCTGCATCGAGAGAAGCGGCTCTGAGGAGAGAAATAGCCGCACTCCGGGAGGAGAACCTCGACCTCCGGGGTTCAGTCGGGAGTAAGCTCAATCTCCTTAGTTTTTTGTGCCTCTAATTGCAGTCTATTTTGGTCTTGGTCGTTGACAACTTTTCTTGTTGCAGAGAACTCGTCGGAGGTCCACTTGCTCAAAGCCCGGCTGGATGAGGCTGACGCCAGCAGAGCCGAGCTAGAGAGTGAGTTTGAAGGTGAGCTCTTTCAAAACAGTGTTCTTTGTGTTGCTTCATCTTTGAATGTTTGTGTGATCATATGTCTTTGATAGCTTATAAGATCAAGACCCGAGCTCAGTATGATGTTTTCGTTGAGAGGGTCAAAAAAGCCGATCCTGTTGTCGCTATTTCATAATGGGCTCGGGACCAGCTCGTTGGACACCGTCGAGGTCTTCGATAAGCTTTGGCAGCCCCGATCGATATCCGGCCAACATTTCGAGGCGGCCATCATGGGAGCGGGATTCGCCCTTGCACAGACCAAGTCGCTCTACCCCCGGGTAGATGTTGATTCAATCGGGGAGGGCTTCGCCGATGGTACTTCAGATGAGTAGGCCCTGGAATTGATTAGCGAAGCGCAGGAGTCCGCCAAGAAAGTAGCCGCCGATGTAGTGAACCACTTTCGATCTTGATTGCTTTGTGAACATTGTATGTTTGTGACTTTCTGATGTGACTTGTAAATATTCAACTTATTTATGTTAATGCCTTGATCCGAGTTGTTATGTAAAATTTCTTAAGTAATTTTCGTCCGACTGTCACCAAGCCTAAGCTTGATTAGGTCATCAAAAAATTCTCAGTCCTTATGCATTGAACTCGAATCAAGGAACATTAAACAATGATGAGCCAAATATGCACAAGTTTGCCGAAGAAAACCATGCTTTATTGACATGTATGCAGCCCCCGACTGCTAACTCAAGAAGTCATCTTGCTTGAGGAAAGCAGTCAAGAATAACATGAAACTTAAGGCAATTTAAGCATAGTATCTTCAAAGATGATCGATGTTCCAGGAGTTCTCCACCATGGATCCGTCTTCACGCTTTAGTCGATATGCTCCTGGCCGAGTCACCTCAGCAATTATGTATGGCCCTTCCCATAGTGGAGATAATTTGTGACGGTCCTTGGTGGTTTGAATTTTGCGCAGAACTAGATCGCCGACAATAAAAGCTCGTGCTCGAACATTGCGGCTGTGGTATCGTCTGAGTGCTTGGAGGTATCTTGCCGACTGGATCAGGGCTGCCTCCCAGGCCTCCTCCAGTCGGGTGAGGTCATCCACTCGGTCTTGATCATAGCATTCGTCGTTAAAGCTGCGGACTCAGGGAGATTCATAGTCCATTTCGTTTGGCAGCATGGCTTCCGCGCCATAGACCAAAAAGAAAGGAGTTTGGCCGGTAGCCCGACTAGGCGTAGTCCGTATTGACCATAGAACCGAGGGGAGCTCTTGGACCCATTTGCCGGCATAAGGGTTTAGCCGGTCAAACACTCGGGCCTTGATGCCTTGAAGAACCATGCTGTTGACACGTTCAACTTGTCCATTGCTTTTGCGATGTGCAACCGATGCATAGCAGATTTTGATGCCAAAGTCTTCACAGAATTCCTTAAAGATGCCTCCAGTGAATTGGGTCCCGTTATCGGTTATTATTCTGTTTGGGATGCCAAACCTATGCACAATGTTGAGGATGAAGTCTCGTGCCTTGTCAGCAGTGATCGTAGCAACCGGTTTAGCTTCGATCCACTTGGAGAATTTTTCAATTGCGACGAATAAATGTGTGAATCCTCCTGGAGCCTTTTTGAAAGGACTGACCATGTCTAAGCCCCATACCGCAAATGGCGAGGATAATGGAATCGTTTCTAGTTCTTGGGCTGGGACATGACTTTGTAGAGCGAAGAACTGGCAACCTTCACAGGTTCGGACCACTTTTTCAGCGTCGGAGACCGTCGTAAGCCAGAAGAAACCTTGTCTGTAGGCTTTGCCCACCAGGGTGCGTGCTGCCGCGTGACTTCCGCATATGCCCGAGTGGATATCTTGTAGTAGTTGTCGTCCTTCCTCAGGCGTGATGCATCTCATTAGGACTCCAGAAGGGCTCCTCTTGTATAAATCAGAACCCACCATGACGTAAGCTTGGCAACAACGTCGGACGCATTCCGCCTCATCCCGGTCTTCCGGCAGCTCTTGCTGAGTTAAGAATTTGATGAGCGGCGTCCTCCAGTCGTCGTCGATCATGGCGACTTTGTTTGCAACTTGCTCGTTGGGAGTTGGTTTGGCTGCAACAGTCGGCTCATAGAGATGCTCTACGAAGACGTCTGTTAGGGCAGCTTCTCGCTTGGACCCGAACTGCGCCAACTTGTCAGCTGCCTCGTTGTTATGTCTTAGGACGTGAGATAGCTCCAGTCCGTCAAACCTGTATTCAAGTTTGCGGACTTCTTGCCGGTAGGCCTCCATGGTGTCGTTTAGACAGGACCAGTCTTTCATCACTTGGTTGACAACCAGCCGGGAATCCCCTTTCACGACCAGCCGTCATATTCCGAGTGAAACAGCAAGTCGCAGTCCATGCAGGAGGGCTTCGTACTCGGCGATGTTGTGTGAGGCAGAGAAGTGGAGGTGAAGAACATATCTTAGCCTTTCCTCAGTCGGGGAGATCAGCACAACTCCCGCTCCCAAGCCTGTGATCCTCTTGGATCCGTCAAAGTGCATGGTCCAGTATTGTAGGTCTTCTCGAGGTACATCTTCTTGTTGTTCGGTCCACTCGGCCAGGAAATCCGCCAGGGCTTGTGACTTTACAGACGTCCTTGCCTTGAAAGTTAAGTCCAGCGGCATCAGCTCCAGGGCCCACTTCGCGATGCGCCCAGTCGCCTCCCGGTTGTGGATGACATCGCCGAGTGGAAAGAAAGTGACGACTGTGACCGAGTGACCCTGAAAATAGTGCGCCAATTTCCTCGCGGTTATCAGAACACAATATAGCAATTTTTGTACCTGAGGGTAGCGAATTTTGGCTCCTGCCAGTACTTTGCTAACGAAGTAGATTGGCCTCTGAATCTTCTGGACTCGCCCTTCTTCTTCGCGCTCGACCACGAGAACCGTGCTGACCACTTGGTGAGTCGCTGAGGCATACAATAGCAGGGGTTCCTGAGGCTAAGGTGAGGCTAGGACGGGTGGCGTCGTGAGGAATTCTTTGAAGTCTTCAAAGGCTTTTTGGGCTTCCGTAGTCCACTGGAAATCGTCAGTTTTCTTCAGTAGCCTGAAGAAAGGCATGCCTCGTTCGCGGAGTCGAGAGATGAATCGGCTTAGGGCCGCCATGCAGCCAGTAAGCTTCTGAACATATTTCTGGTTACTCGGGGGCTTCATATTTAAGATGGCGTTGATATTTTCTGGATTAGCTTCAATGTCGCGATGTGACACCATGAAGCCTAGCAGTTTGCGTGATGGCACGCCGAATGTGCACTTCTCTGGGTTCAACTTCATTTTGAAGGCCCGAATGTTTGCGAAGGTTTCTTCTAAGTCAGCAATCAGGTCTTCCTTCTGCTTGGTCTTGATGACGGCATCGTCGACGTAAGCTTCCACGTTCTTCCCGATCTGCGTCTGAAAACACCTTTGGATCATGCGCTGGTATGTGGCTCCAGCGTTCTTTAGGTCGAAGGGCATTGTAACGTAGCAGTGAGCTCCAAAAGGTGTGATGAACGATGTCTTCAGGCAGTCGGATTCCTTTAAGCTGATCTGGTGGTAGCCCGAGTAACAATCCAGAAAGCTTAGGAGCTGGCAGCCGGCTGTTGAGTCCACGACTTGGTTGATGCGAGGGAGTCCGAATGGATCTTTAGGGCAGGCTTTTTTGAGGTCGGTGTAGTCAACGCACATGCGCCATTGCCCCGTCTTCTTCCGGGCCAGGACCGGGTTAGCCAGCCAGTCGGGGTGTAGAACTTCCTTGATAAAACCGGCAGCTAAGAGTTTTGTGAGTTCTTCCTTGATGGCATCTTTTCGATCCTGAGCAAAACGGCGCAATCGTTGTTTGATTGGTTTCGCATCATCTTTGACATGTAAAGAGTGCTCGATCACCTCCCTAGGAATTCCAGGCATATCATATGGTTTTCAAGCAAAAACATCTTTATTATTTTGGAGGAAGGTGACGAGCGTGCTTTCCTATTTAGGATCTAGCTTAGCACCGATTACAGCGGTTTTGGAAGGATCCGATGGATCAAGGGAGATTTTCTTCGTTTTGGCGTCGCCCTGTCCCGACTTGGCTATCTTCTTTGCAGGGATTTCGCCCTCTCCCGAGGTTGATGCAGCCAGTCGGACTTCTTCCTGGCCGCGTGATCTCTCACGGGATTAGGCCATGTCGTAGCTTTCCTTGTCGCAAGTGAAGGCTTGTTTGACGTCGCTGCGCAGAGTGATGACGCCGTTTGGACCCGGCATCTTCATGCAGAGGTAGGTATAGTGCGGTATCGCCATGAACTTGGCGAGTGCAGGCCTTCCAATGATCACGTGGTAGGCCGTCTCGAAGTCGGCCACCTCGAAAGTGACGTTCTCCGTCCGGAAGTTCTCCCAACTCTGAAGGTGACTGGAAGGGCGATGTGCCCGAGTGGTGTGGACGACAGCCCCGGGATAACTCCTTGGAAGGGGGCTGGACTTGCCTTCAATTTGGCTCTCAGGATTTGCATCTTGTCCAGGGTCTTGGCGAACAAAATATTAAGGGCGCTGCCCCCATCGATGAGGACGCGCTTCAGCTTGATGTTGCGGACCACCGGGTCTAGTACCAGGGGATACCGTCCCGGGTGAACCACTCTGTTAGGGTGATCCGACCGGTCGAACGTGATGGCCACCTCCGACCATCGTAGGTATTGTGGGACTTCGGGTTGCGCCGCGTTGACCTCGCGGTCGGTTAGCTTCTGCTTCCTCTTGGACTCATAAGCTTGCGGCCCCCCGAAGATGTGGTTCAACTCGCCTACGGGATCTTGAAAGGGCTCCGTATTTCCAGTCGGGTTATTCTTCTTGGTCCTTGATGGCCCGGCTTCGTCAGTCGGCTTCTTGTTGAGTTGTGCCGCATATTGCTCGGCGAATTGCTCATAGATAAAATAGTCCTTGGCCGCATGCTTGTGGTTTGGATGATGCGTGCACTGAGCGTTCATGATTGCGTCGTAGGCCGCGACTCGGGGACGGCGTTGGGAGTTGGATATCACGGCAACCAGGTCCTCAGGCTGACGCTTGCGGTCCTTCTGGCCCTGGTTGTTGTTGCCATTATCCTTCTTAGGATGCCGGCTTCCTCCCGACTACTTGTCGTCCCTTCTGTCAGGCCGGTCTTGCCGCGCCGCCTTGATCGCGTCGCTGGATTTGGCATAGGAGTTCGCTATCTCGAACATTTGCTTCACCGTCTTCGGTGGCTTACGCCCAAACTTCCCGATCAACAGTTCATCACGGATTCCCTTTGGAAGGCGATGTTGCGGATCTTGTTCTGCTTTTCCGAGAAGCACCGAATGTAGTCCTTCAATGGCTCGTCTGGCTTCTGGACAATGTTGTAGAGGTCGAAGTGGGTCCCAGGTCTTTCAAAGGTGCCCTGGAAGTTGGCGATGAAGTGATCCCTGAGTTCGCTCCACGAGCCGATCGAGCCTCTTGGCAAGCTGGTGAGCCAGTTCCTGGCTGAGTTGGCGAGTGCAACAGGTAAGTAATTGGCCATGGCCTTATTATCTCCTCCTGCTACACGGATGGCAAGGGTGTACACGGTTAGCCACGACTCAGGGTCGGTCTTTCCGTCGTACTTCTCGATTCCTGTCGGCTTAAATCCATTCGGCCAATGCACTCGGCGCAGGTCCTGAGTGAACGTAGGTACTCCATCGTCGTTGCTGTCTCGTGATCCCCTTCGATCTTCGCGGGAGCGCTGATCTCGTTCTTGATAGCGCCGGTCAAGGACTTCCCGCAGATCACTCGGTGGGGTCCTTGGCAGGCTGCTTCGGTAGTCGGAGTTGTTGCTGCAGCGGACCCGGTGGTGGACGGGTGGTCGTCCATGCCGCTTCTCGCGGGAGTCGACCGATTGCTCTTGCTGCTTCTGCGCGGCCTTGTGGCGGGGGTTTCTTGACCTAGTGGCCGTCCGATCTTGTTCGGGCCTCCTGTAATCCTTCGACCTCAGTGGCGGAAGTCGGCTTCTATCGGGCGTTTCTGCCACAGACTCAGTCGGTCTTCGTGTCGAGGTGGAGGGAGAATAGTTGGCTGCAGCCGCGACGATGGTCTTGATCTTGTCCAGGATTGGCGTCACGTCGGGGGGCGCCGTCTCGATCACGGTGTCGAGGAGGGTGAGGGCGGCAACGGCGTTTTGCTGGGGTGTCTGAAAGATATTGGTGTTGTCGACTCACGCCTGAAATATGGCCTCCCGAGCGGATCATTCGGTCGCCCTCAGGTCCCGCTTTCTACTGTCGGCCTCCTCCTTGCGCCTCCTCTCATCTTCTGTCGGCTTGCGCTCTTGCTCAAGTCTGGCTTGTTCTTCTTCTGCGACCCTACGGGCCATGGCTGAGTCGGTCTCGGCCACCTCAGCCATGAGGACGTCGAAGCACTTCGGCTCGTAGTTCTTGTCGTAGTCGGAGTCGTTGGCCTCGTCCGAGGGGATGCCGTAGAGATCGTCGAAGCCTGAAGAGCTGAGGTATTCATCGAGCTCCGAGGATGAGAATGACCCGAACAGTTGGAGGATGACTTTGACTTCCCTTGAGCCTGGGTTGCTCGAATCTGGATCGTTCCAGTCCGAGTCGTAGCTTGATGACGTGGGTCCCTCCGAGTGGGTTGATCTCGACTCGGGGGAGAAGAGTATGCCGTAGACCTCAGCGGCGTTTGGTAATCCAAACGATGCTGAGAGAGTTTCTTCTCCCGAGTGCGTCGATTCCGACGGGGAGGTCAGAAGATGGCTGTAGATCTCAGCGGCGTTCGGTAGTCTGAACGGCACCGAGTGGATTCCTCCTTCCAAGTGGATGGACTCCATCTTGGTAGTCAGAACTGTGTCGAAGATCTCGGCGTTGTTCGGTAGCCCGAACGGCGCTGAGCGGGTTCCCCCTCCCGACTGGTCCGAATCCGAGTCGAGGAAGGAGAGCTTGTTGAATCCTTTGGCGGCAAAGTCGTCGATGCCTGAGGAAGATCCCATCGTGCTTGCCGGCAAGATTGAAGAAGAAGTCTTGACGCGTGGGCCCCTACCTGGCGTGCCAACTGTTGAAACTTGGTTTCGGCAATAGAAATTTGGGGGTGCAGTCAAGATCGCCAAGCTCGATGGGTTAAGTGGAAAATAAGGTTTAGACAGGTTCAGGCCCTCTCGTGAGGTAATACCCTACTCCTGTTTCGGGGATTTGATCCGCCGAGTGTTTATTGATCTCAAGATCTATTGCTCTTGTGTTGCATATGAAATCTGATCTAAGCTGATATCCCTCAAGGGACGCCCCTTACCCCCTTATATAGTCTTGGGAGGCGGGCTTACACGTCGAAAACCCTATCTTACTCTAAGTCGGTTTCCTCAATCTTACCAAACCATGACTATGAGCTGTTGCCTTATCTAATCAGCAACGTAACATAATTGGCAGGCGTAACCTATCCCTATCTCCAGTCGGATAGGCTTGCCATGTGGGTATCCGATTGCCATAATCTCCACAATGCTCGAAAACAAGAACTCGTTGAGACAGACAAAAACAAAAGGTGGTGATGCGCCGAAGTATATTGATCAAGAGATGATAGATTACATGAACCTTGGGCTTACATATTTATACCCGTAGGCTAACAGAGATCTTAACAGATTATAATTCAAACTTTCCTAAAGATAAAAGGAAACAGACTGAGTCCTTATCGGATACTAACACACTTTCCTAAAGATAAAATAGAAACTAACAAACTTATCCTAATTAATAGATACAACCCGCATCCTTCCTGAACTCGGTCTCTTCTAGATAAGATTTTCCCAAACCGAATTTAACAAGAATCCGACTGCTGGAGATATTAACAATAGAAAACCTCCATCGGCTGATGCAAAACTCTCAGCCGATTCAAGCTTTGAGCCAATATGAACACTTAGCCGATGGAGACTCCAGGTCTTACCAAATTCTAGCGTTAACAGTGACATGCCGAGGGGCATCTTATACGTGGTCCGATATGCCCAAAGTGCATCGAGTAGCTTCAACTTCCATGATTTCCCCATCTCATGAATAGTCTTATGCAGAATATTCTTGATCTGCTTGTTAGATGTTTCTGCTTGACCATTGGTCTAAGGATCATATGGAGTTGCTATGTTGTGCTGGGCTTTGATCTTCTTCAAGAAGTTCTGGAAAGTCTTATCTATGAAATGAGATGATCTCATGAAACATCTTTCTGGCATGCTTGGCATCAGCAACTCGGCAAGGCATTGTTTCTACCCACTTGGACACGTAATCAACAACCACCAGGATATACTCACGATCATAAGACCTTGGGAAGGGTCCCATGAAGTCAATACCCCATACATCAAAAAGTTCCACTTGAAGATTGTATGTAAGAGGCATTGCATCTCGAGCAGTGATCCCGCCGTGTTTCTTGCATTTGTGACACCTCCGAATGAACTTCTTGGTGTCTTCATACATGGTTGGCCAGAAAAACCCACTTTGCTAGATTTTGGCCTGTGTCTGGAATGCACCGTAGTGCCCTCCGTATGGGGCCGCATGACATTTCTCTATAATTTGGGTGGCTTCGGCAGTCGGGATGCATCTTCTGAACAGTCCATCAGAACACACTCTGTAAAGGTACGGTTCCTCCCACAAGTGACGTCGACTCTCAAAGGTGAGTTTTCTTTTGTTCTCACCTGGTGGGACATATCCAATGACTATAAAGTTCACTATGTCCGCATACCAAGGACTAGAGTCCTGTGGGGGTGTCACCCCGGGGTACCCTGTGGACTGGAATCTATGTCCCAGTGAAGTGAAAACTGAGTGTCCTCGGGACGTGGTCGATGGCCCGACCCTCTCCTGTGGGGTCGAACGACCTGACCTTACCTCGAGTCCGACCTCGGTTCGCCTCTCTCGACCCCCTCAACTACAGCCCGACCTCGACCACCCTCGGGATAAAACTTGGCGCGCAAGAAGGAAGAGGGAGGAGACAGCCCCAGCAGAGACTGACATCACCTGACAGCACAATACATGTATCTCAGACAGAGGAGGGATCCCAAGGCAAGATAGAGAGAGCACAAGATGACCACAGTGTATAGGACCTAGCAGACCGCTTTGTACCTTTTTAGATGTAGATTCGTACTCACCTTTTAGCACATTAGACATAGCTTTCTTGGCCCCCCCCCAAGTTCACTTGTAACTGCCCCCTTGAGCTATGAAAGGGAGGGCAGGGCGAGGGGCTAGGGAGACGAAGGATTTCAGATTCCCAGTTCTTGGCTAGCTTGCTTCAAGCCCCAAGAACCCTTCCTTGTAACTCTTGTTCATCACACACCCCAACAAAGAACACTGGACGATGCTTATTATCCTTCGGGAGGGCCAAACCAGTATAATTCCATGTGTCTTACTCTTTGGCTCGTCTCCGGACTCGAGTCGACCATCAAATCCATCGGGGAACAGACTCTCTACCGTTCTCTTTCACCTCTTTGGGCACCCCCTTTGAGGACTGACGACCCACCCGTCGACAGTTGGCGCGCCAAGTAGGGGCGCTGTTCTTTGTTTCGTGCGATCTGATGCCGGTTTCCTTCCCCATCGACTTTGTTGTTCCCGTCAGGATGAGTTTCATCTTCGGCACCCTGGTGTTCCGCGCCGACGACTTCTGTCGCCTCACTCTCTCTCAGGTGGCCTCCAACGAGATGGAGCGCGTAGTCATGTCGCCACGTGCGGTGGCGAGGTTTAGGCACATGGCTTTGCGCCCAGTGGCTTCAGACCTCAAGACCCACACGACCGCCAGGGTTCGACAGCCGGGGCCTATGACTGCCCATGCGGCGGCTCAGCGGCCGGGCGACATGTGGACCCAGGTCAAGCGCACTAATTGGTTCTACCCCGCGCGTTCTACTTCCTCGCCACGAGGGTCGTCTGCCTTGCCCTTGCGTGCTAGTGGGTATACTTCCACGCCTACTAGCGCGCGATTCCTGGCAAGGTCGCTTGCCACACCTCTCTTCCTCGCACAATGTTCGCTGGGCGGTTCCGCGGCCCAACATTCATTCCTGGTAACCGCTGGCCCGCCAACTTCATCATGATGATGGAAGTGGTGTCTGATGATGAGGCCACGGGCTCTCAAGAGTCCGACGCCCATCGCAACGGGCACTGTACTCGCAACGCCGAGCGGGTCACGCAGTGTGAGCTGGGTTGACGACCCCACATCTAGCCCCGACGCCTGGACTCTGACTTCACCATGGAGTTCGAGGGACATCAGGTCTTCCGGATGCCCGCGACCAACTTGGTCACCATTGAGCGTGCGCTCAATGGTCTTCCAGACTCTCCGGAGGTCGGAAAGGCCATGGTCATGACCCAGGCAGCCGCAGCGCAACTCAACGTCCCGGGCCCGTCCAAACGCCCTGCCGGGAGAGCTCGACGCTCGAGATCATGGCTGCAGTGGAGTGCAGGTCAGTCGGCCTCCCCGTGCCCCGCCAAGGACGCAGCCACGAAGACCGGGTCTACCCCGTGTGGTATGACCCGTCGCTCCTGGAGCACTCGCACGGCCGAGCACCAAGGGAGCTCGTACACGGGAGATCTGCGTGAGATAATCACGCAAAGGGTTGACGCCCGTAATGTTGTCGAGAGGACGCTGATCGAAGACACCAGGAGATGCGGCATTGGGACGAGTACGACCGGGTGCATGGACCTCATGATGGAGCCCCCGGTGTTGTGCCCCGACATGACGGCTTTGCGGCCTTCACCGCCAGGCTCCGGCGGGTCACGTGGCCCGAATGTTTCCGTCCAACGGGGTTTGACCCCTACGATGGGAAGACCGACCCAACTTTGTGGCTCCCGTTGTACTGTACAGCTGTCCGAGCCGCAAATGGCGACGTCAACATGATGGCGAACTACCTTCCGATCATGTTGGCACCGACTGCCATTAACTGGCTCACGGGCCTCCCCGAGAACTCCATCGATTCCTGGGATGATCTATGTGATGCTTTCATTGCCAACTACCATGGCACTTGGCAACGCCTATCCACTCGCTACGACCTACACCAGGTCCGGTAGGGGGCTAGCGTGTCTATCCGGGACTACATCCGACGTTTCTCGAAGCGCCACAACACGGTCGTGAGCATTACCGATGAAGATGTCATGCGCATCTTCTCCGAGGGCCTTCGAAAGCCCTCTGAATTGTTCTGCTTCCTTGTCCGGACGAAGCCGACCACCCTGGCTGAGGTGATCGCCATCGCCGAGAGCTTCGTCGATGCTGAAGACGTCGAACGACATGAGATGGTCGCTCCCAAGTCCCGCCTCCCAAGGGAGTCCCGGGGCAAGGAGCGGATGAATCCCAAACGTCGCTCGCCAAGAAGACCGGACCACCGACCCCTCTCACAAGCTCGGCGGGACGAGGTGAAGCGAAAGCCGATCTCGGAAGTCGCGGGCATCGAGAGGCCATGCTCAAGGGGAGAGCCATCGGGCGAATCATTCTGAGAGGCATTGGACAGACCATGTTACCTTCACCCGGAAGGCAATCACACCATCTGACAATGTTACACTCTCCAGGACCACATGGCCCGGGAGGCCCAGAACCCCCGACCTCCGAGGCCTCAGAAAGGGAGGAGTGCAGACCCGAAGCATTGGAAAGAAGATCACCGACGGGAAGAAGGCTTCCAGGAGCTGACCCACACCGTTAGTGTGATCCTCGGGAGCAAGGTGACCTCGGAGAGTCGACGCCAACAGAAGCTCCTCTCCCGACGTGTGAACGACATATACTCCGAGCCCTCTGAGCGCCTCCGATGGTCGGACGTCCCGATCTCTTTCTCCCAGGCCGATCAGTGGGCCGATGTTCTGAAGCCGGGTCGGTTCCCGCTGGTGGTGGACCCGGTGGTGCTCAAGGTGTGTCTCAAGCGTGTCCTCATCGATGGGGGGAGCGGTATCTACGTCCTCTTTCGAGGAACCCTGCATGAGCTCGGGGTCTCACCCTTCGCTCGAACCCACGGACTCGCCGTTCTACGACATTGTCAACGACCGGGAAGCTTGCCCTTCGGGGTCATTTCCCTCCCCGTTACATTTGGGATGCGAGAAAACTTCCGCACTGAGTTCATCATGTTCTATGTGGCAGACTTCGAGATGACTTACCACGCGGTGCTTGGCCGACCGGCTCTCGCCATACTCATGGCGGTCCCCAACTACACGTATCTAATCCTCAAGATACCCAGGCCCCATGGGGAATTCTCCGTGTGAGGGGATGTCGTGACCTCTCACGCCTACGAATACAAGAGCCTCGCCCTGGGTGAAGCCGCCGACCCTTCGGCTATTGTCGGAGGATTCGCACCCTGCGTGCCGATCCCAAAGGGAAGGCGCCGATGAGGGAGGCCAACCCCGGCCTTGATCTGCCCGTTTTGAGACCCTCTACGGGTGTCGTCGAGTCCAAGATCGTTGTCCTCTCAAATACCGATCCCTCCAAGACGGTGTTGATCAGCTCGCACCTCGAGAAGAAATAGGAAAGCGTGCTCGTCGACCTTCTGCGCACGAACATCGATATGTTTGCTTGGAAACTGGCGGACATGCCAGGAGTACCCAGGGAGTTGGTCGAGCATCAGCTTCACGTCCTCCCCGACGCCAAGCCGGTCAGACAGAGGCTGCACCGGTTCGCTC
Source organism: Oryza australiensis (assembly GCA_019925245.2). Lineage (NCBI taxonomy): Eukaryota > Viridiplantae > Streptophyta > Magnoliopsida > Poales > Poaceae > Oryza > Oryza australiensis. The sequence goes on along the minus strand of JAIFGZ020000260.1, from coordinate 838,306 downwards.
AAGAGCGCAAGGACGAGATCTGGAAGGAGTTGACTAGATTGTTAGATGCGGGTTTGATCCATGAAGTGTATCATCCGGAGTGGTTAGCCAATCCGGTTCTTGTAAAAAAGAAGAATGGGAAGTAGAGAATGTGTATTGACTATACCGATCTCAACAGGCATTGCCCTAAAGACCCATTTACTATTCCCCGCATCGATCAAGTCGTTGACTCCACCGCGGGGTGTTCCCTCCTGTGCTTCTTGGACTGCTACTCAGGCTATCATCAGATAGGCCTCAAAGCGTCCGACCAGGAGAAGACGTCTTTCATTATGCCGTTCGGGGCCTTCTGTTACACCATGATGGCTTTTGGTCTAAAGAACGTTGCCTCGACCTATCAGCGGGTTGTCCAGCGTTGTTTGGCTAGCCAAATTGGTCACAATGTTGAGGCCTACATAGACGACATCGTGATTAAAACGTGGATCCCCGATGACCTCTTGTCCGACATAGCTGAAACCTTTGCGAACCTACGCAAGTACCGATGGAAGCTTAATACCGAGAAGTGCGTCTTCGGCGTGCCCTTAGGCAAGCTCTTAGGTTTCGTCGTGTCTAGCCAAGGAATCGAGCCAAACCTCGAGAAGATCTCGGCAATCCTGAATATGCGGAAGCTGACCTATGTTAAGGACGTGCAGAAGCTCATGGGTTGCATGGCGTCTCTCGAAAGATTCATTTCCCTACTCGGTGAGCGCGGAGCGTCGTTCTTCAAGCTGGTCGGGAAGGGCAGAGATTTCCAATGGTCGGAAGAGGCCAACAAGGCCTTCACCGACTTCAAATACCTCTTGACCACGCCGCCAGTCCTCACCACTCCTAACCCCGAGGAACAGTTGCTTCTATATGTTGCCGCAACCACGTCTGTCGTTAGTACAGTGTTGGTTGTCGAGCACCCAGAGGAGGGTCGCGCTTACCCAGTCCAAAGGCCTTTTTACTACGTATTTGAGGTCCTTGGACCGTCGAAGACGCGCTACCCACAGGTGCAGAAGCTGTTGTATGCAGTCCTCATCACCACCAGAAAGCTAAGACACTACTTTCAGGCTCACAAGGTGGTGGTGGTGACCGGGTTTCCCCTCGAGGACATCATTCAGAACCATGAGGCCACCGGGCGGATAGTCAAGTGGGCCTTGGAGATGGGCGAATTTTCCATCGACTCAAGCCACGAAACGCCATCAAGTCCCAAGTCCTTGCTGACTTCGTGGCCGAATGGACAGAGATCCAGCTCCCGTCGACCTCCGAGACTCGGCCGACTTGGACCATGTATTTCGAAAGTTCCCTCGGCATTGACGGCGCTGGAGCTAGCGTGCTTTTGATTTCCCCGAAGGGAGAGCATCTTAAGTATGCCCTCCAGTTGCTTTTCAAAGCATCAAATAATACCGCCAAGTATGAGGCTTTACTCCATGGTCTCCGAATAGCCGACATCATGATAGGAACGTCCATGGGAGGTCCTTCAAGGTCCACGACTTCGTCCTCCGAAGGGTGCAGTCTTCGGCCGGCATGAACAAGCTATCGCCTCCATGAGAAGGTCCTTTCATCGTCTCCACCGTCACACGTCTGGGCTCCTACAGACTGATGCGTGAAGATGGACAGGAAGTGCCAAACTCGTGGAACATCGAACACCTGTGCCAATTCTACGCGTGAACAGCTAAGTGCCTAACCCTACACCCTGCCAATTCAGCAGTTTCCATCACCCCTTGACCTTTTTTGCAGGTCAATTACCCGATCCCCAAACGGCTCGGGGGCTCGGAAGCCTTCCCGAGCAGTATCATCGGCCACGTTGATCCCTTCTCGCACAAACATACTCATGGCAAGTCCTGAGTGACATGTCCCTAGCTTGATAGCGAAGGGTTCCAGAGAAGATGTTCCGCCTGCTGAGCTTGAGCTGCTCGGGGGCCCACTCATTACCCGCTTCATTTGAACGTGGTCGGCTCGACTCCGAGTCCCTCGGGTAGTGACTTTATTTCTACTTGGGGCTGGCTAGGGTCGGGATCGGCCGTGTTTCGGTTAAGTGCCGACGAATGAGCTCGTTGGCTCTTAACGACTAAATCCTGTGTATATGACTAAGACGCCAGGAGCTTGAGTTGGGTCACCCGGACAATGTCTGTCGATGGCCCGACTCGCTCTACTTCGAGGGTTAGACACACAGAGATTGGTCGGACGACGACGACCTCGCGTTCATTCGCAACGTACACAACTAAGTGAACTTGCTCGACCGAATGCCCGCCCGGATCCGTTCCGCCGGCTTCCGCCGCTTGGTCATGAGAGTTATATGCGTACCAGATGATCGCCGATCCTCCCCCGCCCACCTATTCGCCCTGCACTCGGCTGAGTCAATCCGAGTAGACTGAGGAAGCCTTCAGATCCGTCTGTTAAGGCCCAAAGAACGCTCGGCATCGGAGGTCGGTCATGTGGCGAATAGAAGGCCGCCTCTTTGCGTTCCGACCTGCTATGAAGGAGAAGGATCTGCTTGGAGTTGGATCGGTAGCCCTCAAGACTTGGTCTGTAGAGGGCCGAGATCGCTCAGCAGGATCTACTCCACGAGGCAGACGTCCTGGAGTTTGACCAGAAGCCTTCCGGTCAACGGTTCGTCGACGACCTAAGTCGCTCTGCGTGAACTACCCAAAGCGGTAGCTTCCCCCGAGCTCGACTACCTGCCCTTCAGATTCAGACTGTTGAAGGACAAGGTCGCTCGGACAATATGTCACATAGCGACGTACCGGGTGTCCAAAAAAATGAAGGGTTACACGGAGGCTACGCTAGCCGAAAACAAAAACTTTTTACCGTGCAAACCAGGAACACTTGCAAGTAAGGGCCGATAGATCGTTACCGATTGGAGTATGCAGCGAAAATAGCCAATCAGGACTATCCGATCCGGAACAGTGTAGCCGATTCCCGCAAGCCGACAGCCGATTCCCGGGGACAGTCGATTCACCAATCAGCCGATTCGCGGATGTAGTTGATTCGCCGAGTCATCTGACCACGTTCTCGCGCCTCGCTCCGATGCGCTCGACCGCAGCCGATCTGACGCAGCCGCCTTGCTCCGAAGTACCACAGCCGATGAACAGCGCGCAACGTAGCAGCGCCTCTACCGGTATCCACACGTCCGGGGACAGAACGTCGAACACCCGTGTGCTAGCACGCGATGCAAGACTAGGGTTTGGCTCGAAAGTGGGGAGGGTTTCCGTGGAGATTGATCTCGGCGACTTCTGTTGCGGATTCGGTTCAATGCGATCCAGCAACTCTCCACCCCTCGCCCCTTTATATAGAGTTGGACGACTAGGACTAGTGACCGATCAGGACTCTATTTTAAAACGGATCCCATCCGAATCTCACGAGTTGGCCGCCCATATGTCGTAAGCCCATAGAACTCTATCCGATCGGATCCCTATCCGATCGAGCCGTATCCGAGTCCAACTCGAATGCCTGTTCTTATCCCCTTAAGCGTGCGACCCTATAGGTTCGGATATACTCGGTTTCGGCTATAGTCTAACTTAGCCGATCGTCGGCTCGAGTCCAACTCAGCCGACACACAATAGCGGCGCCTAGCGGCACATATTGACACCATAGTATACAAGAATATAATATCAGCTCGAACCTGTAATGTGTACACAAATCCCTTTGCCTCACGATACCGGTTAAGCTATAGGCAAGATGCGTGCCATCCCTTCAATAGCTTAACCATTCACTCGAACCGTATTGGATTATCGTCGTTGATTGACTCCTCAATCAACTTAGCATGGCCATGCATTTCCATAATCCATTACCTCGAGGGGCCAGAGATATCTCTCCAAAGGAGGGGCAAATTCCATCTTGATTACTCACATCCTCCATGTTTCATAGCAAACCCGAAAACTACCTTTATAACTACCCATTACGGAATAGCGTTTGGTAGTCCCAAAGTAGGCTACTATACATGTTGGAATCCATGGTGATCTCGGTCTAAGGACTTTGTACCAACACTACCCGAGACCAACTAATGGCACATTAATTCCCGTAGTGTCTCATGGTGGGTCTATCCAACAATGTGTTCTCTAACACATATGTCCATGTTTATTGATTTGGTATCTCCATACCCATGATCTATGAGACATGATGATCAATCAATAGACATGTCGATCTTAGATTCATATTAGTTCCAATAATATGACATATGATCGAGGATCGTTTAGAAATAGATTCATACATAAAGAGTCGATAAATAAGTCACGTACTTATTGATCAATACAAGATGTCTATTTCATGGAACTGAATAACACTTTATTCATTTATACATAAACATTGACCGTGATATCCAACATCTCCATGTTGCCTCTAGGGCATATCACTAACAATCTCCCACTTGCACTAGAGTCAATCATGTAAGTATCTAATACCCATTGCTCTTGTGTGCGCCTCATGTTTGGTGAGGGAGAGGTTTTGTCGCGGATCGGCTATGTTGAGATCCGTGTTCACTTTGCATATCTTGACATCACCTCTGTCCACTATCTCGCGGATGAGATGATATCGCCGAAGTATGTGTTTGGACTTACGATGTGATCTTGGCTCCTTGGCTTGAGCAATGGCTCCACTATTATCACAATAGAGAGACATTGGACCAGTCGTACTAGTCATCACACCAAGCTCGAAACGAATTTCTTGATCCAAACAGCCTCCTTTGCGGCTTACGAAGCAGCAATGTACTCGGCCTCTGTTGTAGAGTCGCAACGGTATCCCGCTTGGAACTCTTCCAGTGTGCGCCTCCGTTCGGGCGAAACACGAACCCGTTGCGATCTATAATCATCCTTGTCTGTTTGGAAGCTAGCATCGATGTAACCACTTATAACGAGCTCTTCTTCACCTCCATAGACTAGGAACATATCCTTAGTTCTTCTCAAGTACTTAAGGATATTCTTTACTGGCGATCCAGTGACCTTCACTGGATCGGCGGTATCTGCTCGTAGCACTCAAAGCGTACAAGACATGCGGGCGTGTACAAAGCATGGCATACATGATGGATCCAATTGCCGAAGTATATGGAACCATACCCATCTTATTCCGCTCATCATGTGTCCGAGGACACGATTCTTGCTAAGATTAATGCCATGTGACATGGGCAAGAAACCTTTCTTGGAATCATGCATGTTGAACCTTTTCAACACCTTGTCAATGTATATACTTTGGCTTAATCCAATTAGCCTCTTGGATCTATCTCTACGATCCGAATGCCCAATATGTATGCTGCCTCCCTAAGTCTTTCATGGAAAAACTATTTTTAATGAAGACTTGACGGATTCCACATAGGGATATCATTTCCAATCAACAATATGCCATCCACATACAAGATTAGAAATACAATTGCGCTCCCACTGACCTTTTTGTAAACACAGGCCTCCTCTTCGTTTTTGATGAAACCAAACCCTTTGATTACTTCATCAAAACGAATATTCCAACTCCGAGATGCTTGCTTCAATCCATAAATGGATTTCGTAGCTTGCATATATTTCCGAGCAATTGTGGATCGACAAAACCCCGAGGTTGTATCTTGTATACATCCTCGCTTAGGTTTCCATTTAGGAAAGCCGTTTTGACATCCATCGCCATATCTCATAATCAAAATATGCAGCAATCGCTAGGATAATCCGAATAGATTTAAGCATTGTGACGGGCGAGAAGGTTTCATCATAATCAACTCCTTGAATCTGTTTAAAACCTTTCGCCACCAATCGCGCCTTATAGATGTGAACATTTCCATCCATATCGGCCTTTTTCTTAAAAACTCATTTACACTCAATGGTTTTGACACCATCGGGTGGATCAACCAAGTTCCAAACTTGATTGTCGTACATGGATTCTATTTTGGATTTCATGGCTCCAAGCCACTTGTTGGAATCGGGTCCCACCATCGCTTCCTCATAGGTCTTAGGCTCATCGTTGTCCAACAACAATATATCACGTTGTTCCTTTGTGTACTCGGGCGCACGACGTGATCTTTCAAACCTCCGTGGGGCTGGTGTATCTACAGCGGTGGCGCAACAATTTGCTCCTCTGTTGTGGTTCTGTTCGCGAAACATTTTACGGTGTTTCTTGAATTTCTTCAAGATGCACCCCTCCCACTAACCCTTCTTGAAAGAAACTCTTTCTCCAAGAAGACACCGTGTCGGGCGACAAACACTTTGCCTTGTTCCCGATTATAAAAGTAATATCCTTAGTTTCCTTAGGGTATCCCACAAAGAAGCACTTGTCGGATTTGGGTGTGAGCTTGTCGGTCGTAAACGTTTTACATAAGCTTCGCATCCCCAAATTTTGAGAAAAGACAAACTAGGGGTTGCCCTGTCCATATCTCATATGGTGTCTTTTCAACCGACTTAGATGGAACTCTATTTAGTGTGAGCGCAGCTGTTTCAAGAGCATATCCCCAGAAGGATAACGGAAGATCACTTTGGCTCATCATCGACCGCACCATGTCCAACAAGGTGCGATTTCTCCGTTCGGACACTCCGTTCCATTGTGGAGTTCTGGCGGAGTCAAGCGTGAAACAATTCCACAATCTTTCGATGATTACCAAACTCTTGGCTCAAGTATTCCCCTCCACGATCTGATCGTAGAAACTTGATTGTTTTCCCTAAATGATTATGTACTTCATTCTGGAATTCTTTGAACTTTTCAAAGGATTCGGACTTATGCCTCATTAAGTAGATATAACCATATCTACTAAAGTCATCGGTAAAGGTAATGAAGTACGATAACCACCTCGGCCGTTGAGCTCATTGGTCCACATACATCGGTATGTACGAGTGCCAACAAGTCACTTGCTCTTTCACTGTGTCCCGTGAAAGGTGCCTTTGTCATCTTACCAAGTAAACAAGACTCACATGTCTCAAATGATTCAAAATCAAAAGAGTGAAGCAATCCATCCTTATGGAGCTTCTCCATGCGTTTCTTATTTATATGGCCTAAGCGACAATGCCGGATAAACGTGGGGTTTGTATCATTAGAGAGTTGCCTTTTCGTATTAATGTTATAGATGGGAGACGCTTCAAGATTCAAAACGTATAATCCATTCACCAATGGAGCATGAAAATAGAACATATCTCGAGATATATTGAACAACCATTGTCCATTGATCTAAAATCATATCCTTCCGCTTGCAAACATGAAGCGGAAATAACTTTTGACATAGTGTTGGAACACAATAACAATTATTTAATTCCAAAACTAATCCTGAAGGTAGATGAAGTGGTATCGTGCCAACGCAAGATCGTAGCAACACTTGCTCCATTGCCGACGCGAGTTCACCTCGCCCCTTCTTAAGCCTCTACTTCTTCTCATTCCCGCAACGATTTGCAAATATGAGCTACGATCCGGTATCAAATACCCAAGAGTCGAGTAGGTGAAGTAGCAAGATTAATGTCTATAACATTAATACCTGAAGCGAAGTCGTACTTTGCTTCTTTTTGAGATCCTCCATGTACTTCTTGCAGTTCCTTTTCCAATGGCTGTCTCCTTGCGGTAGAAGCAAACGGCATCGATGCCGCCGACCCCTTCTTTCCCTTCTTTGCATTGGAGACACTCGCGATCTCATCGGGAGTTAGCTTCCTCTTGGTGCAAAGTTTCTTGACAGGTGGTTTGCGCTTAGCCTTCGCATCATCATCACATGATGACCGTTTTCTAAGGTACTCTCCTCATGTCTTTAGCATCCCATGCAATTCAGCCAAGGTCTTATCCATACTGTTCATGTGATAATTTAATATGAATGGCTCGAAGCTCGGAGGGAGCGGCCGGAGAATCACATCGGTAGCCAACTCTTGGCTAAGGGGAAAACCTAGTTTTCCGGACTTTCGATATAGCCAATCATCTTTATCACATGCGGATTGACGGGATTCCCCTCAACAAGCTCTGCACGCAAACAAGGACTTCGAGGTGTTGAACCTCTCGGCCCGAGCTTGGTTCTCAAACATGCCACGCAGTCCCCGAATAATAGTGTGAGCATCGCTGCTCTCATATTGCTTCGAAGCTCGGGGGACATTGTAGCAAGCATGAGACAACTTATATCTAGGGCATCATTACGTGCTTCTCGTAAGCTCTCCGTGCGTTGCGGTGGCATTATTAGGCAAATCCTCGGGATAGGGTACTTCAAGAACGTACTCCTTACGCTCTTGCTTGAGAACAATCCCAAGTTGCGATACCAATCCATAAAGTTTGTTCCGTTCAATTTTTCCTTCTCGAGAATAGATCGCAAATTAAAAGTACGGGTGTAGTATTAGCTGCCATTATTCTATAGCGAGAAAAAGCAAAGTTTAGCACAATGTTTTTGCTATGTCTATTGTTAAACAATTTAATATTAGACTCTCATTACGTATTTTACACCTTCCCTCTAGGTTACGTCTTGGGTCAAGATCCACATGTTAATTAATTTTCTAGTGATCTTTGGCATCACGCTAGAAGATTAATAACATCGGTAAGCAACTCCTTGCTAATCATATCTCTATGTGACTCTTGTATTTGGTGTGGCATCTCCATGGCCCGGCCCCAATCTATGCCCCAAGGCCCAAAACTGTTTTGATAGCCTTGTTAAGTAAACCAAATGCTCCTACTGTATATGTCGACATATACCCCTCGTGTTATGATAGAGAATGGCACTCTGCTTTGACAGACCCACCATTGACGAGCATAACGGTGACGGGTGCAACATTTGGAAGGGCATCATTACTACTTAATTTTGTGAGGGATGCTATCCTATCAAACAAACATATCACATATGAAAGCAAGTAGAATAGCATATAATGAAATAGTATGGCCCCCTTCACATGGTGATCTCCATCTCCATGTCGGCGCGAGGATCTCCATCTTCGGCACCATCTTCCAATGTGCATGATGCTTGATTTCTTCAAACTAACCTACTACTATAGAAGCTCTAATTGAAGATTACATCGACTCGCGAGTCGTGAAAGAATATTACAAGCATTGCACGTATGAAAGAATATTACAGGCAGCAAACAAAGTCGGACTACGAGATAGCTTCGGTATAATCACATTATACCGTTCCGATACACTATCAAGGAACGCTATCTCGAAGCCGACTCAAACCGAGTTCTATGGATATTGCTTCGACGTAATCACATTACGCCGTTCCGATACACTATCAAGGGACGCAATTACCATCAACTCTCCTCAACAGATCCCGTAAAACCGATTGATCTAATCAACCCGTATGCTAAACTTGTTCCAAATCCAATCTAAAACCCAAACTAAGCAAGATTAGCTCTGATACCACTGAAGGGTTACGCGGAGGCTACGCTAGCCAAAAACAAAATTTTTTTACCGCGCAAACCAGGAACACTTGCAAGGGCCGATAGATCGTTACCGATTGGAGTATGCAGCGGAAATAGCCAATCAGGACTATCTGATCCGGAACAGTGTAGCCGATTCCCGCTGGCCGCCCATACGTCGTAAGCCCATAGAACTCTATCCGATCGGATCCCTATTCGATCGAGCCGTATCCGAGTCCAACTCGAATGCCTGTTCTTATCCCCTTAAGCGTGCGACCCTGTAGGTTCAGGTATACTCAGTTTTGGCTATAGTCTAACTTAGCCGATCGTCGGCTCGAGTCCAACTCGGTCGACAATCCACGACGGCGCCTAGCGGCATATATTGACACCATAGTATACAAGAATATAATATCGGCTCGAACTGTAATGTGTACACAAATCCCTTTGCCTCACTATACCGGTTAAGCTATAGGCAAGATGCGTGCCATGTCTTAAATAGCTTAACCATTCACTCGAACCGTATTTGATTATCCGTCCGTTGATTGACTCCTCAATCAACTTAGCATGGCCATGCATTTCCATAATCCATTACCTCGAGGGGCCAAAGATATCTCTCCAAAGGAGGGGCAAATTCCATCTTGATCACTCACATCCCACTCCATGTTTCATAGCAAACCCGAAAACTACCTTTATAACTACCCGTTACGGAATAGCGTTTGCTAGTCCAAAAGTAGGCTACTACACATGTTGGAATCCATGGTGATCTCAGGTCTAAGGACTTTGTACCAACACTACCCGAGACCAACTAATGGCACATTAATTCTGTAGTGTCTCATGGTGGGTCTATCCAACAATGTGTTCTCTAACACATATGTCCATGTTTATTGATTTGGTATCTCCATACCCATGATCTACGAGACATGATCATCAATCAATAGACATGCCGATCTTAGAATCATATTAGTTCCAATAATATGATATATGATCGAGGATCATTTAGAAATAGATTCATACATATCAAGTCTCATAAATAAGTCACGTACTTATTGATCAATACAAGATGTCTATTTCATGAAACTGAATAACACTTTATTCATAAATACATAAACATTGACGTGATATCCAACATCTCCATGTTGCCTCTAGAGCATATCACTAACAAAAAATTCATGTCACACATATCGCGAATCGCAGGCGGCATACAAAGGAGACTGAAAAAGTTATCTTTGTTATATTTTGCGCAATGACGATCATACATAGGGCTCGAGGACCCCCTAACCTACAGCTCCATATCGGCAACGATCTTTTTTATCGTTGGCTCCACGATGGCGTAGACGTTATCGAAGTCACCCTCCTGGACGCCAGCAGGCCACCTATCGGCAACCACGTCGACGCCAACCCAGGGGTACAGCTCCTGTACCACTCCGGGGGCATGTGCTCATGCTGGAATGATTGGAACTACAAGTCCAACACATTATCATGTTTCCAAAGCACCCCAACACGAGCACATGATGTACTACACCAAGGACGTGTGTCACCACCGTCTCTGCCACACCCAGAGGGTAGGCCCGGAGAACTTCCTTCGGGTCGGCTACCTTCATAGGAACGTGCATCTTCACAAACGCTAGCTGTGGCACAGCACCAACATCCTGCCATGGCACCAACACCTGGCAGGTGAGGTCCCAACAAAGGAACAAAAAGACAACAAAAGGAGAAACATTTGAATAAAGGATGAAATCCAAAGACTTACCTATTGGCGACGACTTTTGGGGCTCTCGCTCCCGCTCCAACCCTCGGTGGAACTTAGCGATGAGGCTATGAGTCCCAGAATGCCTTGAGGGAGAAAAAGGTTGTGGAGCAACGCGGGAGCCTTGATTTTTTTCTTTCGAACTAAAGAGATAGGCGACATAAGAAGAAATGAACCTGGGATGACTGGGTTTAATAGGGAACAACGATGGGCTGGGTGTCGTAAATCTCAGAAAATGTGCGTGACGCCATTTATGACAGGCTCAGAGCATTCAAGGTGCCCTCCATCCATTCGTCTTCCTGGCGTGCCATGTTGCCCTTGAGGAAAACCCTGACCGTCGGATCTCCAGAATGGCAAACGGCGCCCGCTTGGCTTTCGTCCCCTGTCCCATCCCATCACAGAACATTACACCAGCTTCCGCGTCCTCGATGGGACGTGGCAGGACTCTGCTCGGGATGTCAGAAACCCCACTACCCCGGATAGTGGCAATCATTGACTCGGGGCAGCTCCTGCCAACCTCGGTCGGGTTCGGGACTACTATAAGCCTTCGTGCAATAGTCCCGACCACATTGCTCGCTTTCGTTGCTTCAGGGCAATGGATTTCGAGGACTCGCGCATGGGCTTCCGAGCTAGCCCATCACCGAGTTTGGGACTACTATAAGCCTCTGGGCAGTAGTCCCAACCACATTGCTAATTTTCGATGCTTCAGGGCAATGGATTTTGAGGACTCGCGCATGGGCTTCCGAGCTAGCCAATCGTCGGGGTCAGGATTACAGTGAGCCTCCGGGCGGTAGTCCCGACCGAATGACCAACCTTTATTTCCCCGGCACAGTGGCTTCCGGGCCACGGTGGGGATAACACGAGGACTATTGTACGCTCCCTGGAAGTGAGCCTGCCGGGTCCCAAAGAGCCTTTGCTGGGTCACCGGGCTATACCCAAGATCAGAAGGCCAACTACGGACACTTCAGACAACTTGACCCTAGGCTCGGATGTGCCATCTGACCCTAGGCTCGGAGGCTACACCTGCCAGGTGCACCTGGACGGTGCACCTGTAAAACCGAGAATTTCCAAAAACCTTGATAACGTGCAAGGGACCAACACCTTGGAAGGAAACTTGACCCTAAGGACGAATGTTTCCATTTGCCCTTAGGCTCGAGGGCTACACCTGGCAGGTGCACCTGGGCGATGCACCTCCCGAAACCTTGGCTCAATGCTTTGAGGATCCTTTAAAGATAGTGGCAAAGAAGAAACTCTGATCCTAAGGATGGATGTTCCATTCTTAGTTAGGCTCGGGGCTGCTGTGGGGTGTGTCACCCCGGGGTACCCTGTGGACTGGAATCTATGTCCCAGTGAAGTGAAAACCGAGTGTCCTTGGGACGTGGTCGATGGCTCGACCCCCTCCTGTGGGGTTGGACGACCCGACCTTACCCCGAGTCCGACCTCGGTTCGCCTCTCTCGACCCCGTCAACTATGGCCCGACCTCGACCACCCTCGGGACAAAACTTGGCGCTCAAGAAAGAAGAGGGAGGAGACAGCCCCGATAGAGACTGATGTCACCCAAACAGCACAGTACAGGTATCTCAGACGGAGGAGGGATCCCAAGGCAAGATAGAGAGAGCACAAGATGCCCACGGTATATAGGACCTAGCAGACCGCTTTGTATCTTTTCAGATGTAGATTTGTACTCATCTTTTAGCGCATTAGACATAGCTTTTTTAGCCCCCAAGTTCACTTGTAACTATCCCCCTTGAGCTATAAAAGGGAGGACAAGGCGAGGGGGCCAGGGAGACAAAGGATTTCAGATTCCCGGTTCTTGGTTAGCTTGCTTCAAGCCCCAAGAACCCTTCCTTGCAACTCTTGTTCATCACACACCCCAACAAAGAACACTAGACGTAGGCGTATTATCCTTCGGAAAGGCCGAACCAGTATAATTTCATGTGTCTTACTCTTTGGCTCGTCTCCAGACTCGAGTCGACCATCAGATCCATCAGGGAACAGTCTCTCTATCGTTCTCTTTCACCTCTTTGGGCACCCCCCTTTGTGGACTGCCGATCCACCCGTCGACAAGTCCGTCACTTTAAATAGCATGTCGTCTCGTAAAAAGTCATTAATGGGCAATTCCTACACGTTAGTATAATGCATATGAGACAAATGGTCTGCTACTGAATTCTCTACTTCCTTTTTATCTTTAATTTCGATATCAAATTCTTGGAGCAAGAGAATCCATCTAATTAGCCTTGGTTTAGCATCTTTCTTAGTGAGCAAGTATTTTAAGGCAGCATGATCGGTGTATATTATTACCTTGGCTCCAACTAAGTAGGATCTAAACTTATCAATAGCAAAAACCACAGCTAGGAGCTCTTTTTCAGTGGTAGCATAATTAAGTTGGGCTCCAATTAAGGTTTTGCTAGCATAGGCTATAGCATTATGCTTTTTATCCTTGGTCTAGCCAAGGACTGCTCCTACAGCATAGTCGCTAGCATCACACATTATTTCAAATGGCAGCGACCAATCTGGTGGTTCAATTGTAGGAGCAGAGATGAGTGCTTCCTTAAGGATATTAAAGGAACGTAAACACTCATCATTGAAGCCGAAGGGAGCATCTTTGGTTAACAGGGTTGTGAGGGGTCTAGCAATCTGAGAGAAGTCCTTAATGAACCTACGATAGAACCCTGCATGACCCAGGAAGCTATGGATTCCCTTGACATTGATAGGAGGTGGAAGCTTTTCTATGACATCAATCTTAGCCTTGTCCACCTCTATCCCTCTCTCAGACACAAGGTGCCCAAGAACAATGCCTTCACGGACCATGAAATGACACTTTTCCCAATTAAGCACCAGGTCCTTCTCTTGGTATCTTTGTAAGACCTTGTCTAAATTTTCAAGACAATGATCAAAGGTTTTTCCATAGACGGAGAAATAGTCCATGAAAACTTCCATGATTTGCTCAATCATGTTTGAGAAAATAGATATCATACACCTTTGGAACGATGCGGGTGCATTACACAACCCGAACGACATCCTGCGATAGGCATATGTTCCATAGGGGCATGTGAATGTGGTCTTACTTTGATCATCGGGATGGATAGGAATTTGGTGATATCCGAAATACCCATCAAGGAAACAGAAGAAAGAATGATTTGCTAACCGTTCCAACATCTCATCGATGAAAGGAAGCAGGAAGAGATCCTTCTTTGTTGCCTTGTTAAGATTCCGATAATCTATGCACATCCTCCATCCCATGACAGTGCGTTGCGGAATTAATTCATTGTGAGAATTGGCAACGACCGTCATTCCTCCCTTCTTTGGCACTACCTGGACTAGGCTAACCCACTCACTATAGGAAACATGATAAATTATCCCGGTATGAAGGAGCTTTAAGACCTTCTTTTTCACCACTTCTCTCATCGCATTATTTAACCTCCTTTGAGGCTCCCTAGAAGGTGTAAGACTTAGATCAGTAGGGATGCGATGTGTGCAGAGAGTGGGACTGATTCCCTTGAGGTCTTGGAGTGAATAGCCTAGAACGGATCGATGCTTTTCTAAAATAGAGATGAGTTTGGAAGTTTCAATCTCGGAATGTTTGTCACTGATGATGACAGGCGATTCCGCATCTCCATGAAGAAAAGTATATCGAAGGCCAGAAGGTAGAGGTTTGAGCTCTATCGGAGGTCGTGATGGTTGTTCTGACATGGGTAGCTCAATTGTCTCTCTGGATCGTCTGATTCTTGAGTAAAAAGGTGAGCCTCTTTCTCAAGGACGGACTCTGGGGATTCAAAAGGAGAAACCTCCAAAACTTCCTCGACAGGCTCATACTCAGGTGAGGACTCAGCCATGGAATTCATAGCTCTGGATATAGGAACTGAGAATGAGTCCCTCCCGAGTTTGATATTGAGGACTCCTAGAGTCGGTGCATCTAAGAAGAGCTTTTCAAGCGGATGCCCAACTAGAATGTCAAAGTCTAAGACTTCGAACACGTGAAAATCTAGGATTGCCTCAAGCTTTTCGTGACTTAAAGTTACGTTCTGCAAAATCCCATAACTTTCTAAGATATCTCCATGAGGAGTCTTGAAAGTTTTAAGAGTCGGGGTCAAAGGTTCGTCACCGAAAAATGCGAACGCAAGGGAATCAGAAATGATATTTGCCCTGACTGTGGGATTGTAAAGGACCTTGACCGTTGTTCCCCTTATGTTGCAACGAATGGTTGATGAAGCTGAACAAATCCGAATTACTTCATACGATGATTCACACTCTTTCAACCACTCATGGCTCATAATGGATGTTAATCCCTTCACGGTCTCTCTAAGGAATTTATCCTCGAGAGACACAGGAGGGGGAATCTTAACGGGTGGTCACTTTTTGCAAAAGAAATTCGAGGTATTTCCATAATCTTCGAAAAGATCATCCTCGAAATTAAAAGGAAACTCCGAAGTTTGAATTGCTTAGCCATAACTTGAGATATGCAATTTAAAGCATGAGACTCGGCCGGAGGGTGATCCTCAACGCTTTCCTTGTTTGCCGGTAGTGATTCACGATAATCTTCAACGAAGGAGGTCTTCTCTAAGATATGACTTAGGATTTCCCTTCCTTCTGCCGGAGTCTTATGTGAAAACGAACCACGGGATGCAAGATCAAGGTATAGGGTAGACTCTTTGCAAGACCAGACCAAAAATGTTGCGACACCACATGGTCGGGTAAAGACAGGTAGAGCCGAAATGAACGAGCGTTGAGAACCTGGCCCAAGCTGCACCTATAGTTTCCTTCTTAGTCTGCTAAAAGCTGAGAACTTCTACACGCAGAGATGTAGTACGGGTTAGCGGGAAGAAAGCGAGACAAAACTTGTCTCTGAGTTTTTTCCACTCACCGTGCGTTTTCTCTATAGTAAGATTGTACCATTGCTTCGCCTTTCCGACAAGTGAAAAGGTAAACAATTTCCACTTCAAAGTTCTTTGTGTCATGCCTGGAATTGCCATACATGAACACAATTGCTCAAACTCTCGCAGAGGATGGTATGGATTCTCATGGTCTTGCCCAGAGAAGGATTGCTCTCGAACCATGGCTATAAAGCCTGGGCAGAGTCCAAAGCCAGTTGAAAGAATCGGCTCAGAAGATGGTGGTGGCTCAAAGAACTCGCCCTTTGGAACGGATAAACTTTGGATAGATTGCTCCATAATCTAGGGGATAAAAGGAAAACAAAAAAATACAAGGATGACCTAAGCTCTAAGATAAATCAGCAACCGTTCCCCGACAACGGCGCCAGAAATGCTTGTTGGTATTTCTTACGACCACAGTATAATCCGCAAGCGCACAGAATATCGTTGTAGCACTTCACCCAAGGGAGTATTCCAAGGGATATCGAATCCAAGGAACGGTAGAAACTATCTAAGAGAAAGGATCACCCAAGAACACCCAAGATTAGGTAGACAATAGTGTAGAGAGGATTACTATGGTTGCGGCTCTAAGAAGCATGTAAATTATTCTAGATTTTCTCTTGCTTGCTTCGGGCGTCGGCTTACACTCGGTTCGCCTAGTGACTCTGGCCTATAGCTCTACGTCGTATCCAAACATGGAGGTACAAGGCCGAAGGTTGGTACCGGGACTCCCAGTACTCCTCCGCACTACCCCTCGAAGAAATCTTCGACATTTGGGGCACTCCTTTCGGAGCTTCCCCTCACTCTCTAACCTATCTTCTAAGCACTAAAACTAGCACTACAACCTTTGGAATTGAAGCATTGATCTTCTTGGAGATGTGTTGAAGTGAGTGATGAGCTCCCCTTTTATAGGCTTGGTATGACGGTTGTATGGCAGTTAGAAACCGCCATACCCACCTAACCGTCATTGAGGAGGCTTGAGTGGGCGCCACGTGGAGTTTGGGGGGGGGAAACGGTGGCCGAGCTGGTTCGGCCGAACCCTGGCTCCTTCCCCCACCGACTTTCTCCTGAGACTGAATTGTGGGCCCTTGAGTCGGTTCCCAGATGTTTGATGTTGATTTAAGTCGGTTTCACCCGACTTGTGGGCCCTCCGATCTGTAGGAGGCTGATGTGGTTATCTCTAGTTGGTTGGAGTTATGTTCATCGTCATGAAAGCACGTCTTTCACTTTAATTTAGTACAAAAGTCACCTGCATACATTAATTTACCAACATTCGTGAAAAAGGTTATTTTATAACCCCTACTGCTACGTTGATATGCTTAGTTCGTTACACTTATGCAGGAGTTGACAGTCTTATTTAAGGTGGTAACGACCGTCAACAGTGACGTTGACGTGGCGCTTATGTCGCATTAGAATTAAAAAAATATGTGGGACTCATTTGTCATTCGAGAAAAAAATATTGTGGGACCCACTGACATGTGGGGCCCACATATCATCCTCCCCTTTTCTTCCTCCTCCCTCTCTCTCTCCCTTCTCTCTCTTTCTCTTTCTCTCCCTTACTCTTTCCCTTCGGTCGTCTGCAGGGAGCGAGGGCTGGAGCAACGACAATGGCGAGCGGGGGCCAAAATGGTGCGACGACCACTTCTCTCTCTCCTTCCTTCTCTATCCCACACTCTCTCCCCTTTCTCACCCTGTCAAACAAATGAGGTTGAGGGGCGGCAGCAGTCGACGACAAAGGAGCTGGGTGGCGGAATCAAGCGGTGCGGCGACGAGGAGCGGCCCCGCGCCCTGAGCACGATTTCGATGGCGGAGACGGCGATGGCGCGGTGGAAGGCGTCGACCGTCGAGGGAGATGGGGAGCGTGCTCCACCTCCTCTCCTCGTCACCACTCATCCCTGCTCCCCGTCGTCGGTGGAAGGCGTGAAGGGTTACGCGGAGGCTACGCTAGCCGAAAACAAAAACTTTTTACCGCGCAAACCAGGAACACTTGCAAGTAAGGGTTCGATATATCGTTACCGATTGAGTATGCAAGCGGAAATAGCCAATCGTGGGCTATCCGATCCGGAACTCCGTGGCCGGCCGATGACGCCGATTCCCGCAAGCCGACACCATTTCCGGGGACACCGATTCACCAATCAGCTGATTTGCCGATGTAGCCGATTCGCCGAGTCGTCTGACCGTGTTCTCGCGCCTCGCTCCAATGCGTTCGACCGCAGCCGATTCCACCATAGCCGATCAACAGCGCGCAACGTAGCAGCGCCTACTGCGATCCACACGTCCGGAACAACGTCGAACACTGTGTGCTAGCACGCGATGCAAGGCTAGGGTTTTGGCTCGAAAGTGGGGAGGGTTTCCGTGGAGATTGATCTCGCCGACTTCTAAAGTCGCGTGTGATCAGATTGATTTCGGCGCAATTGACTTCAATTGACGTGTCATACATAGCTCTTCACCCCTCGCCCCTTTATATAGAGTTGGCCGACTGGGACTCGTGGCCGATCAGGACTCTATTTCAAATCGGATCCCATCCGAATCTCATAGAGTCGGCTGCCCATACGTCGTAA
This sequence comes from Oryza australiensis, assembly GCA_019925245.2. NCBI lineage: Eukaryota > Viridiplantae > Streptophyta > Magnoliopsida > Poales > Poaceae > Oryza > Oryza australiensis. The sequence goes on along the minus strand of JAIFGZ020000260.1, from coordinate 819,852 downwards.
GCCCACAGGACTCTTTCCGATCAGATCCCTATCCGATCAAGCCGTATCCGAGTCCAACTCGAATGCCTGTTCTTATCCCCGTAAGCGTGCGACCCTGTAGGTTCAGGTATACTCGGTTTTGGCTATAGTCTAACTTAGCCGATCGTCGGCTCGAGTCCAACTCGGCCGACTGTCAACAGCGGCGCCTAGCAGCACATATTGACACCAAAGTATACAAGAATATAATATCGGCTCTGAACCTGTAATGTGTACACAAATCCCTTTGTCTCACGATACCAGTTAAGCTATAGGCAAGATGTGTGCCATCCCTTCAATAGCTTAACCTTTCACTCGAACCGTATTGGATTATCTGTCGTTGATTGACTCCTCAATCAACTTAGCACGGCCATGCATTTTCATAATCCATTACCTCGAGGGGCCCAGAGATATCTTTCCAAAGGAGGGGCAAATTCCATCTTGATCACTCACATCCCACTCCATGTTTCATAGCAAACCCGAAAACTACCTTTATAACTACCCAGTTACGGAATAGCGTTTGGTAGTCCCAAAGTAGGCTACTACATATGTTGGAATCCATGGTGATCTCAGGTCTAAGGACTTTGTACCAACACTACCTGAGACCAACTAATGGCACATTAATTCCTGTAGTGTCTCATGGTGGGTCTATCCAACAATGTGTTCCCTAACACATATGTCCATGTTTATCGATTTGGTATCTCCATACCCATGATCTACGAGACATGATCATCAATCAATAAACATGTCGATCTTAGAATCATATTAGTTCCAATAATATGATATATGATCAGGGATCATTTAGAAATAGATTCATACATATTGAGTCTCATAAATAAGTCACGTACTTATTGATCAATACAAGATGTCTATTTCATGGAATTGAATAACACTTTATTCATAAATACATAAACATTAACGTGATATCCAACATCTCCATATTGCTTCTAAGGCATATCACTAACAAGGCGTCAGCGGAGACTAGTCCACGCCGCCGCTCCTTGCCTCCTTTGCTCCACGCCGTCGTCCTCGTCCCTGTTTCGTGCTACCGCTTCTCGTCGTCGGTGGAAGGTGCCAGTTAGGATGAGAAGGAAGGAAACCTTGGCGTCCAAAGGGGGGCCGAAGTGCACGCAAGCATGGCGGCGGCTGGGGAGGAAGGCAGTGGAGGCGCCGCCGCTGCCAGTGGAGGAGATCAAGGGGCGGGCTCTCAAAGGTGTGAGAGGTAGTCGTAGTTGACTGGGAGGCGCCAGTCTCCAAGATCTCATGGCGGACATGGTCGGGAAGCGGGAGCGGCTATCGGCGTCGGCTCTCCAAGCAGGGCGTGACATGGTCGTGGAGGGGAAGAGGTGCGTCATCATCTCCCTCTTCCACCACGGCGCTGAAATGATGCTCAGGGCGCACGACCGTCTCCTTGACCGCCGCCTCCTCATTCGCCTCCACCACGCCAGCACCACCCCAAAGCTGGCACCACCACCAAGCTCCATTCGCTGCGAGCTAGCTTTTTGTCGTCCACCTTGTCGTTCGAGGCTATGGGCGAGGGGAGGGGGAAGGGAGAGGGGAGAGGCGGCGTCGCCGAGCTCATGGGCGCGCCGATGCGAGGCAGAGAGAGGAGGAAGAAGGGAAGAAGAGGATGATATGTGGGCCCCACATGTCAATGGGCCCCACGATAATTTTTTTGCAAATGACAAATGGGTCCTACATATTTTAATGCTACGTAAGCGCCACTTTGGACGAAGACTAGGTCAACACCGCCACACAGGCATCATGTCAGCAAAACCACCAAAGAAGTCAAATTACATCGGATTTAATAGTTAGGGACTGAAATATCCGATATTACGGATAGGCACCACATCAGTGAAACCGTCCTCCAAAACCATTAAGAGAGCTTGCACCAATTTTAATAGTTAAGAGAGTCAGCTTGCACCTATTTACCAATCTTAATAGTCAAGAGTTCGAGATATCCAATATTACAGTTAAAGAATATGAATCAAATTCGGCTAAGAGAGTCAAGGTGAACTTATTCTAAATAGGAAGTTGCTTTTCGAGGCAAGCATTTGGTTGCATTGACCCATTTAGCTCCCCGCTTGGCATTGACCCATTTGTTACCCAAAAAAAATGCCTGAACTGTGACATACAGGTTGGCAGAAGAGAGTAATCCACCCAAACAACCCCAACGGGCCATGTTTTCCAGGTTTCCAACGGTTTCACTCGTTGGTCCTTCGTTCAAGGATTCCTCGTGTAATCACGGTTTTATACCAACTTACAGATGGCACATGTGTCTTCAGAAGGACGTATAAGCTTTATTCACTCTTCCTATGGCAATTATACCAAAGCGACCAAAGCAAACTAAACCCAAAAGTTTTATACTAGTACAGATATGAACACACTGGATTACAAAGCCACCTAGCTAGATCATTGCCCACTGCCGATATCTTGTCAGGAGTATGCTGCAAACCTGTCCCAATCACCGGAAGTAGCCATAGAGCTCGAGGAAGCAGATGCAGAGGTTCCAGGTGTTGGAGACGCCGGTCGCCGGGCCCGTCAGCATGACCCGGAAGAACCGGAAAGGCAGCAGCGCCGACGGGCTGGTGATCGGCCATGACGCGAACTGGCCGGGCTGGCAGATGGTCTGGTCGTCTTCGTGGACACGCAGGCTAGTCCAGCTCCGACCATCCATTGATCCCTGTATGCCACACGGAACACGTTTCAGGTGCCTCATAAACATCCGTGGTCCCATCAGGGTCAGGGTCCAAACGAAAGGAGAATATTTTACCTGAAGAACCCACGACCTCATGAAGGTCGTGGAGCCATCCTGCCTCACCGTGTAGTAGTTGCACATAAGCTGCAAAAAGAGAAGTAAGCGACCTTGGACAAAAGTCGATATACTTTCTTTCCAGTATTTGGTTAGAAAAAAAATATGAGCAAGACTACAGGCAAGAACCTGATGTTCCTGTCCAATGTCTACCATCCACCAAGAACACATCTTGCCATCTTCAAGACGAGGCCCAGCAAAACAAGTCCCCTGAAGTAGCTGGATGTCAAATGCGTTCCAGTTTCCATGTAAGAGAGTAAAATTTTACTGCTACGTTTTCATTCCCAATACCTGGTAATTTTTTGAAACTAAAGCCTTTGGATCCGTGAACCTGGAATTTGGGCTGCTCGCTGTCACTGTAATATTCTAATTACAGAAAAGAGGCAATAAGTGATTAACTTGTTGCATGTAATGGCCTCAATACATAAGCAAAACATATCTGTTTACCTTGGCTAAAACAGGGTTGATCCATTGGTGTTTACCAAATGATGTACCAGCATAGTAGATAACACCATTGTTATCACCATCCGAAATATACTGAAGCTCTTTATAGCTGGAGCGTCTATGATGAGATCTCTCACTGGAAGTTTGAGGTTGATGAACAGTTAGTAAAAAGAAATGCTCTATTTTGATCAAAACATCAACATAAACTCACCATGTATTTGTTGCCATACGTAGTCCCACATTAGAGAACTCAATGGCTTCCGCAACCTGTGATCCAGTAAGTAATCAATTGTACTTTTCTGTGCAGAATACTAACCAACTGAATGTCTGAAACATGATCCCTAATACAATTAACTTTGGAGAGCTAGTAGTCACTAACCAACTGTCTGAACGCTTCTACGTTTTTTGCTAGATTACTTTTCTCCATCTGCAGCGAAGTAATGGGTGTTTTTAGAAGCAAAAAAATCGATGAGAAGTGCTCCAGAATATAATAATACAAGGAACAAATCAACAACATAGTGGTTGATAGGCTATTTAATCTCCTCATACACCCTGCTCAATTCCTAGGACGAGCATGTGTGCCCATCTCCTTTATTGAAGGACGCAACACCTGGCCATTTTTTTTAGAAAAAAAAAGAGAACAATATAACAAGAAAAGGCAGTACCAGCTGAAGGATAGATGGTTGCATTAAAGGGAACCGCACAAATGGTAGCAAAGTATTGATGGCAGTGAGCCTCCCTCCAAAGAGTTTTTCTGGTCCTGAAGTGCTTAAGAGCTCATGCACAGAGGTCCAGTTAAAACAGTCACAAGCTTCCATGCACCATGTTAATATGGCATCCAGAACCCTTTCTTCCGATGTTACAGTCATATCACCATGCTGCAAAATTAGCACTAATATGACCATTGTTGGCAGGATCATAATCTGATTCTCTGAAATTAAGTAGGACGCATGTTATGCATATCATTTTTTTTACAATGTGTACTACAAAAAGTTCTAGCCTATCATATAGATTCATTTGTTTATAAAAACATTAAACAAGATTAAAATATATAAACCAGACAAATTTACCAACGTTCATATTACTATGTTGACAAGATGAAGTCGAATAGAACATTTGTATTCTCTCTTGCCTTCATAGCACTCACTTGTTCTCTCTGAATGCATGGGATCATTGACCAATTATATCTGAAAATTTTGGATTATTAAGGAAGATCTTTGAAAATGACCAAATGTTCAAGGTTTTTTTGGGGGGGAGGGGCACCGTTAACTGGCAACCCTACAGCCAGAAAAGTACCCAAGTTGTAACACCAAAAACTAAGGAAAGCCATCCTCATTTGTCAGGTAAAATGTAACAATAAATGATGAAACTGGAGAGCTCCATATGATGCTCAATCTTGATGGGCACCTTTATCTATGTTCTCGAGGACATTATTTGTATTTGGTCCAGTAGCAGGGCAGTTCATGAAATAGAAACAGTAGTACAACTTGCCTGAAGAATATCCTTAAATGTTGCCTCATCTAACAACACAAAGTCCGTGCAAGCAGTTGTGCAATAATCAAAATGTTCTGCAAAATTCCTCTTGCACATTTCTTCAAGCAGTTTACAAGATGGAATTGATGAAACTGCTCGTAGAACTGAACATACTGTGTCCTGCAACAAACTTTCAGTGGTAAGTCTACACCAAACCAGCTAGCAAGTTCACCAAATTTGCAGAAGCCATATCCCATTATCCCGTAAAAAAACTAGAAATTAGTCTTGGTGGATGAGCTTCTTCCTGTAGGACACACGAATCCTGCATGCATAATGCAGACGGAATTGTATCAATATATCATATATGTGATTTATGAGGCTAATGCCCCCACCATTTATTGTCACAACCACCGCGTCCCCAATTAAGTCTTGAATAGTGACAGGTAAATTGCACCAGTAACTTTTCTTGGTGTATTGTTCTATAAAAGAGAGAACATAGGTACCTCTGAGAGGGATTCCATAATTCTTTTACAGCAATCGAACTGAAGAGCCCTGATTCCAAACTGGTCTGACAATAGGAGCAGCTCAACCAACACTGGTGTGATTTCCTTGGTATCAACCTTAAGCTCCCCACTGTACATAAATTGGATGAGGAGAAAGAATGCTTCGGTGGGAACATCTTCGAAAAATACATTTGAAGCACTGCTTTCTTTCATTCCATTTGTGAACATCTGCATTTGTGCATTCATGACTCAATCTTTGGTTGCACTAAGTTAGATATGATGCATAATGCTGAAATATGAATACTATAAAGTAATAAAACCATAAAGAAATACAACATGAGAAGAAAATTGTACCTTGTAAAATGTCACGCTCCACAAGCTAAGGATGAGTTTGTGAGCATGAGTAACAAGACCATGTCCATTAACATAGATATTTACATCACTGTGCTCACCATTTACAAGGAACTGTTCAATTTTCTCTGCATTTACTGGAGCTTTGAAAGGGGAATAGTCAAATTGATGGGCTTGAGAACCACTACTTGATAACTGTAATTTTTTGCTAGACTCAGAAACTGCATCGCTCATCTTCAAACAGCCAATGATTTCTTCACAACGCATTACCAATGGTTTAACTTTAAATTGTGAACTCAACTCCAGCAGCGAAATCAGTTGCCATTCTGAAATCTGAGCCAAATAGTCAGCACAACAGAAAAGCAATCAATAATTTCAGTGTACACCCTTTCTTAAATTCAAAATGTAGGCATCTCAAATATACCTGCGTAGAGCCTGTGTAGATGTACTCAAGAAGGGAGTGCAAAACTGGGTAAGAGAGAGATGGAAGCTCGATAGCTGGTCGACTCATCAAGTTAAAGGGGAAATCGCCACAAGAACTCAAGACAACTTTGTGAGCTGGGACAACCTTTCTTTCACTGCCAACTACAAATATAGCATCTGAGAAATCCCAGTTCTCTAGAAAGTTTGCAAGTACCTTTTGGTCTAAGCCATCTTTTGATTCTTCTTTTCTTGTATGCCCTCCAGTACCATCCTGCTCAACATATGCACACTCAATTTGGCTCCAAAGGATGCTATTTTGAGGAGCTGATGGCATAAGACTTATATTTCTGTACCCAACATGCTTGTCCCAGCTGGATAGTCCCACATACTGAACATTTCGGTTGGGATCAGGGTCGAGCCATTGGAACAGGATGTTATTGTTTGGATGCCTTCCTTGCCCGATGCTTATCAGTCCATCATAGATGCTGATCCAGTAGCTCTGAAAAGATGAGGAGCAACATAGGCCTATGCCAGCAACATCAACAACAGTCTTTCCATCTACTTCAATTTTCAATCTTTTGTTCCTATGACTGCCCAAGATCACAGTGTAGTGACGGCTGTTATCCATTTTGTAGTGATAGTGCTGGCTCCCAGGTTGTTGGCGGAACACCAGGGTAACATCATTGTGCGCAGATGCCTCAAAGGTGATGCACCCGCGACCAGCCTCCCTAAACTGAAACTCCTCATCCCAAGCACACTCGAAGGGGGCAACTGTTATAGATCTTCTTTTCTCCTCCACTTTCATCTTAAAAAGATTTCAGCTGCAAAGGCAAAGAGAGTAGGAGGACAGAGCACTTGTGAGTCATAACTAGAGAGGTAATGTGCACCACTCAATATGAAAAAGCGAAACGCAACAGGGCACGTGCACACACAATAAAAAACAAAAATACAGGTTGTAACTACTTCTGTGTATACACACACTGGTGCTATTGTAAGAAGCAGCAGCCAGCCTCATCAATAGATGAGAAAATTTATTCAGCATAATATTCAAATGTTTGCATAGCTCATACATTATAAATAAAAGGACAACATTGACTTATATTATCCTTTTTTTCGCTCTCCTCTTGTTTGCATACAAAAACATGTTTATAGCTAACAGTAGGTCAGTCAACCAAATTCACCATCCCAGGTAATCTGCATCTAACAACTACAAATACTAAGGACCATAAGCATACTGACAATGAAGAGAAAACTTATTCTTGCATTACATTCCTTTATATATTCAACACCAATGAGAAAAGTAGTGAAATTAAAATACTGTACAATGCAACCCAGCAGATACCGTTACCCATATTCATCAGCACTCTAATTGATAACACGTAGTAAATAAATTTGGACACAAGTCCTCTAAATAAATCACTCTGTGGAAGTAAGCAACAATATTAAACAATAGCATCATGAATATAATATGAACAATAGACTAACAATAAGAAAAAAGAGTCAAATCTAAATCACAATAAATATCTAATAAGTAATAACAACATAACGAATTTACTGAAGCAATAACCAAAGCATATTCCTAAATGAACTAAGATGAATGAATAAACAATGTTACATACTCAGCATAGGATCCCTAGTAAATAAGTCCATTAAGTGCATTTTCTTTGGAATATCTAGTATCTCGTTGGTGCTTTACAGAACATAGCGCTATTGTGTTGCTTTTACAGAGGAAACTATGTAGGTTCATCTTTACTTAAAACGGGTGGACGCTTTGGATGGAGCTAGTTATTTAGTGAAGAGAACTGCTTCTACTCCACTAAAGATACTGGTCAGCTAGACCTGATTCCACTTAAGCTTTAGTGAGCAAGGCGCTAGGAATAGGATGGAGCATGAACACTCCATGACCACTACTAGAAACCAGCTTGGTTAGCAGGGGCGGGTCCAACTCGGGACATGGGGTTCAGTTGAACCCACCCCCCCAAACTTTTGAGAGAACAAACAAACTGTTACTTGTATTAAGGTTAAGGCTCTGAAATTAAGAGAAGAGCTTCTTCCAGATCTAGAAGAGAAGCTAGGGTTAACGCAAGCAAATTCCAGACAAAAGTACTCCCGGTGGGAGAGAGAGATGAATCAGAAAGAGGATGTGGATGCTCACAAGGATCCCCTCCCCTCCCCTGCTCTGCTCGCCAGATGGAGATCAGCGCCCCTCCTCTGTTCAGCCGCGAGATGGCGCAAGAAGCGGAGGAGACGAGACGGGAGATTTTCTTTTACGCCAAGGGGAGGAGGAGAGAGTCGAGTACACCGCATTTTATCTCAATTTTTTTCACTATAAAGCTAGCTGTGCTGCTCATCTATATCTATATAAATATTAGAGTTTGATTTTAAGGTCATAAGCTGATAAGCTATAAAATCTTCACACGTGAATACTGGTATGATATTATATGTCTAATTAACTAACTATACTATAAATGTTACTTTTATTTTTATCTCTTATAATATCAGTTGCAACGCAAAAACCTTTTAGCTAGTTCTTTGTAATGACTGGTGACCCACATATTAATAGTACTTAGAGAAAAAATGTAAGTAGAGGATTGTGTCGACAACAAACTCGAAGGTTTCCTCATTGCCTCCTGGGTTCTTTGGAAGGTGAGGAACGATAAGGTTTTTCATCGCCGAGACCCTAATCATAGCCTTTGGTTGAGAAATTTCAAAACAGAATGTCACATGCAATCGATTAGGTTTAACAATGACTTATGGTGTATGTAGGTCATCATTCTGTGTTTGGTTGGATGCTATCAGCTAGGTTTGTATGTAAACTTTCTCCTTACCCTCTTTAATTAATGGAAATTGCTCTCTATTGTGGGGATCTCCCCCACAGTTTTTGCGTCAAAAAAACAACAAACTCTTTAGGCCATCAGCAACCACCAGCTGTCGCTTTACGCATCACCACCACCCCTTTTTCTTCATGAGCCACCATCATTTCTCCTCTTCGTCTTTGCATGCGCGGCCACACCCTCTGGCCATTGACATGTCTTTTTTCCTCCCCTGTCATCATGCATACTATTATCATGGTCATCGTTAAGGCCGAAGGTGTCGGGCTTACAGAGACTTACGAAGGCAGGAGCCGATCCGATGGAGAACAAAGACGCTAGATCCAAGCTCCTCCTTGTTGGATCTGGCGGTTCTCCAACTGTAAGAGGAAAGAAGAAAAATGGGAGAGAGTTAGTATGCGAAGTGGTGACAGTCACTAGACTTGGAGGTGGAGCGGTGGTAGAGCCATCGGACTTGGAGATGGATTGAATGATGTGGTCCAAGTTGAAACAAAATTGTAAAGTTAATGGTTAAAGAATGATATAATATGAAAACTTTTAAGAATATATAATACAAACCATAATTTACTTTTTTCTCTAGCATAACTAAAGATAAATTGTCCATTAGCCAATAGTCTCGTAGTATGGGAAGCCTACTATAGTTCTATTTTATCTGCACAGTATGGTTGGGTCGGTCTACTTAGCTACTACAAACAATCTCATGATATATTGGCGCATGAGGATATGATTCTATTAACATGTGTTGATTAATTATGGTTAAATAGATCCGACAAAAAAACTAAAAACAATAACAACAATTTTGCTTAATAATAATGATTGTGGTCTTCTTTTTTCGCTGCTGCATGATATATGATGACTATCTCTTATCAGTATATATATAACTATTGGTATTTCTCCTAATTCTTTCATACTGTCTATTTTTTTACATATATGTTAATTTGGACTAATACTTTTTCTCATAAATAAATAGATAGTATTGTCGTTTTTTCATATTTGTCCAACATAAAATGAGTATAGTGCATCGTATAATTTCAAAATTATATTATAAATGTATGTAATTTAATGTGTAAGATATGGAGTTATATAGTATAAGATTTGATTTTTTTCTAAAAATGTTGTAACATAGTAGATGGATAGTTAAGTGAACAATTGTCACACCGTGGAGTTCTCCCCTTTTAAAAAACATTAAATAAATTCCCCAAAAAAATTTAAATTTAACCTAGAGAAAAAAAATAATTTTAAAATGCATTGTATAAGTGGAAATGACATAGTAGAATTCTTTTTGAGTTTTACATGTCAAAATACATTAACTGTGAATTTCTAGAGCACTATAAATAATTTTTAACCAATTAAATCAATTCTCAAAATTAAATAAATCCTTGGAAATTATTTTTCCTTTTTCTTTTATTTTTTCCCGCTCCTTTTTCCTTCCCACGCCTACGGCCCAACTCCCACTTCTCCCCGCACGCCCCTCCCTCTCTCTCGGGTCGGCCCAGTGGCCACGGCCCGTTATCCCTCGTGCGCCCGTCGAAAAGTCCGCATCGCATCCCTCTCTCCCTCGGGCCACCGACAGGTGAGGCCCACCTATCAGCCCCGTCTTCCTCCTCGGCCACGCCGCCATCGACCACGTGTTGCCCGTTTTGCCGCGAATTTTCGCTCCCCCGCCCGACCCACGCGTGCATTTCCTTCGCACCTTCACACCGCCACGCATCCCGCCCCGCCCGCTTCGCGTCCGCGCCGTAATGGCCGGACCCAAGGTCGCCGGCGTTAATACCCCTCCTCTTAACGTTGGTACGAATATCTTCACCCTCGGTCGTTTTTCCCTCCTCGAGCCCTATTTAAACACCCCCCGTCGCCGCCTCGTCCTTCACCCTATCTCACCGTCGCTCCCGAGCCCAAAAATCTCCTCGCCGCCTTGCGCCGCCGCCCGCCTTCTTCCTCCTCTCCAGCGCACCCGCGGTGAGCCCCTTCCCCCTTTTTTCCTCCCTCGCGCCGAGTGCACACCGCCGCCCCCGTGCGCGTGACGTCGTGCCGTCCTGTCGCCTTGCACCGCTGCCCACTGGCACCGCCCGGCCACCGACCACCGTGCGCCATGGTCGGGCCACGCACCAGAGCGCTCCCATGCCCTCGTGTCGCGTCGCCCGCCCACAATCCTGGCTGTCCGATCTGTCGGGACCGCCTGATCCCGTGTGCCAGATGGCAGCCACGTGGCCGCCGCGTAAGCGCCACGTGGTGCGCCCGCTCCCCTTCGGCCCGTGGACCCGGTCCATCATGGACCGATGCTCCCGCTGTTAGTGATATGACCTAGAGACAACATGGAGATGTTGGATATCATGGTCAATGTTTATGTATTTATGAACAAAGTGTTATTCAGTTTCATGAAATAGACATCTTGTATTGATCAATAAGTACGTGACTTATTTATGAGACTCTATATGTATGAATCTATTTCTAAATGATCCCTGATCATATATCATATTATTGGAACTAATATGATTCTAAGATCGGCATATTTATTGATTGATGATCATGTCTCATAGATCATGAGTATGGAGATACCAAATCAATAAACATGGACATATGCGTTAGAGAACACATTGTTGGATAGACCCACCATGAGACACTACAGGAATTAATGTGTCATTAGTTCGTCTCAGGTAGTGTTGATACAAAGTCCTTAGACCTGAGATCACCATGAATTCCAACATGTGTAGTAGCCTACTTTGGGACTACCAAACGCTATTTCGTAACTGGGTAGTTATAAAAGTAGTCTTCGGGTCTGCTATGAAACATGGAGTGGGATGTGAGTGATCAAGATGGAATTTGCCCCTCCTTTGGAGAGATATCTCTGGGCCCCTCGAGGTAATGGATTATGGAAATGCATGGTCATGCTAAGTTGATTGAGGAGTCAATCAACAGACAGATAATCCAATACGGTTCGAGTGAATGGTTAAGCTATTGAAGGGATGGCACACATCTTGCCTATAGCTTAATTGGTATCGTGAGGTAAAGGGATTTGTGTACACATTACAGGTTCAGAGCCGATATTATATTCTTGTATACTATGGTGTCAATATGTGCTGCTAGGCGCCGCTGTTGACGGGTCGGCTGAGTTGGACTCGAGCCGACGATCGGCTAAGTTAGACTATAGCCGAAACCAAGTATACCTGAACCTACAGGGTCGCACGCTTAAGGGGATAAGAACAAGCATTCGAGTTGGACTCGAATACGGCTCGATCGGATAGGGATCCGATTGGATAGAGTCCTATGGTCTTACGACGTATGGGTGGCCAACTCTATGAGATTCGGATGAGATCCGATTCAAAATAAAGTCCTGATCGGCCACTAGTCTTAGTAGGCCATCTCTATATAAAGGGGCGAGGGGTGGAGAGCTGCGACACATCAGTTGAATTGAATTACGCCGAGATCAATCTCCACGGAAACCCTCCCCACCTTCGAGCCAAACTCTAGCCTTGCATCGCGTGCTAGCACACGGGTGTTCGGCGTTCTGTTCCCGGACGTGTGGATACTGGTAGAGGCGTTGCTACGTTGCGCGCTGTTGATCGGCTACGAATCGGCTGCAGTCGGAGCGAGGCGACTGCGGCAGATCGGCAACGAGAACGCGGTCGGCGACTCGGATCGGCTGCGGCATCGGTGAATCGGCTATCGACTTGCGGAAATCGGCTACACTGTTCCGGATCGGATAGTCCTGATTGGCTATTTCCGCTGTATACTCCAATCGGTAACGATTTATCGACACTTACTTACAAGTGTTCCTGGTTTGCGTGGTAGAAAAGTTTTTGTTTTCGGCTAGCGTAGCTTCCGCGTAACCCTTCACCCGCGGCCGCTGACGTCAGCCCTAGCCGCTGACATCATCAACAGGGATTTATTATGCAATAAATTAATTAAGGATTTTTCTGTTTTAGTAATAAACACATATAATCTTCTAAAATTCAAATCTTTTTAATTCGAGCTCTATTCTAGCCTATTCAAATTTTAGTAAATTCATAAAAATCCCAAGAATCCATTAAAAATAGTTTTTCCCTGTTTTAGTACATTTTTAACAAGTTTTTTTGAGTGTCTTGTTTGTCATGTAGATTCTGGTAGTTTTGGCGACCCCGTTTGTTTTGAGGTTGTTGCAGAAATCCCCCAAACTTCAGAGCAAGGCAAGTCATGCTTCACTTTTGATCATATTGCACCTATTTTATCAAATTATATCGATTTTCTTAAATATTGCATGTATTTTAGAATGTCATTTCATGGGAATACTTTACCCATTGTACTCAGCCATAGGACTTGATTACCCTGAATCTTTGATAACTTGGGTACCAATATGATTAGTTAATTGGTCTAGGATATGTTTAGCTCTGCTTAGATCAACTAGCTCACTAAATGAGTCATTTCACTTAATTATTCAAGTATATACTCTGTAATGGTGAATTCAATTATGAGACACTATGGAATTGTTAATCCACTAAAATATGGCAATGGTGGGCTGTGGCACAATGGTTTTGACAGACGCATCCATGGCAATTAAGAACCGGTTCACGAGAAACCCTAGAAGAATTACCGTGCGTATCACAACCCAGCGTGGGCAACGGTTAGGCTTGTAGTGTAGCTTGCCTCTAGCCGATGTACCCAGGTTAGGGTGGGCATGATGGAGTCGAGTCGGCCGAGGTAAACCGGTTGATCGGCTGTCGGATTTACCGAGGCACGAGGGGGGCTGCCCACTATCTGTAGAGGAGTGGGGGCAAAACCCGAGATGTGGTGCGATTGGTTAGAGGGGGTTATGCGAAGGGTCCTGTCACAGTCCCTTTTCAGTGTACCGTGGTGGTATACCGACACATGAAAACGTGTTGTGGGGCTGTATCTTGTGGGTACAGATGTACACCTCTGATCAGAGTAAAACTATTCGAATAGTCATGTCCGCGGTTATGGGCGATCAACCAGATTCACCATGATTAGTCTCATCCTTTAATAACTTGAGTTAATGGAACATAACTAGATCAGGTGGTTAGTTTGGCCTGTCACAACGTGGTGTAATGTTGGATAGTGATTACTTTAATATTGCTTAATTATTACAACTATTTCATTATTTTCAGCTATTATTGTGAAATGTTGCTTTTGTGCAAAATTTAAACCCCTAGTCTATCCTTGAGTTACTCCTCTTGCATTCGTACCTCCTTTTCTGGCATGACTTGCCGGGCACCATGGGTAGTACTCAACTTGCTCTGTCTTCCCCACACCAAACCTGGTCTTTGAGGCAGATGAATACTATGAGGAGGAGTAGGCTTCGTCCGCCGTCCAAGTTGCCTGTGGAGTGGTGGTGTCACGCTGCGAGCGTCAAGACTAGGCTTTAGCCCTTCTTTTCTTTTCTGCTGCACTTTTGTAATCTTTTGTATTGTTTTAAGACGTGGATTCTATAATATCACCAATTGTCGTATGTGTACCCTGTCTGGTACTGGACATGAATTTTTAATACACATCAAGCTTCGAAAAATTTCTGGACGTGACAACAACCATAAAAAATAATCTAGTCAAGTCGTTTCCTTATTTCATTCAAAACAAGACAATTCTTACCTAAACATGTCATGAGAACTTGAGATAATGTAAGAAAAAGGGGAGGTTGTTCATTAGCCGACACAAATGAGGAAAAAAGTTGCTCACCTCCATGGTATGATAATACTTCATCGATAATATACTAATATTATTAAATGATAATATACTCGTTGTTCCATTGTTTTCTCGGTCTTCTTTATTTTCAATAATAATATAGCTAGAGCCAACACTATTACTTGCACATGAATTCTAGCAGCTAGATCATATATTATCTATGTTTTTACATGAGTAAAAAATAATGATTATCTTTGTTAATGATATTTTATCTCTACTCTCTACGACTTATAATGCACCTTAGCAACGGTTCAGATCTAACCTCTTTCTCTTACTCATAATTCAACGGACAAAAATCAGTCCACTTCTTTGTTTCATATTATTTTCTATTTTTATTGTGTGCATGCATGCATGGATTTAATTGCCAGAGGTAATTCGAGATTTGTTTTTTTCTGGCTTGTATGTTAGCACGTGTATGTTACTAGTTTATATAAGGTATTTCACTAGTTTTTTAAGAGCTGAAAAGATAATTTTGCTAAACATAATGTAGAATATGCTAAACATAGTCATATAAATATATATAATTTTATGGATAAATTAGAGATCGACACTTGTTATGAATGCAATGATCATAGTGAAGTGACTTGTGACTTTCATTATTTACTAGTTACATGCCCATGAATTGCAATGAGATTTAGAGATAAAAATATGATCTAGTTTATTTCTAGTTCGGTTTTTATGATGGGTTGGGTTTTTACATTTCTTTAAAGAGGTTTTTAGGTATAGTTTTTCTAAGAGAGAGAAATCAATTTTTAAAGGAGAAGGAGAATTAATGCATGGTTAGATACTTTTTATTTTTTTAAATTTTTAAGGGAAGAGGTAGTTTTTTCAAAAGTTGTTGGGATTGTGCTTTTGGAATAATTAAGATAAATACATATATCTATAAAGCTTAAATCTAACGATAATAGTGTGAATAATGATATTTTCTTTAATTTATAAACAATAAATGAATAATTACATATAAAGTTTAATTTATACATATATATAATAACAATAAGAGATGCAGTCAAATTTTTTATAAATATAAATAATATACTAACAAAAATATATTCAATGAACATATTATTATTTTTTATAATATTATATAATAATAAGATAGTTTATTGTTTTATAAATAGATTAGTTTATCGAACCCTATTTATAAAATCGTACGTCCACCAATGTTTGTCGGTAGCATGAACATTCCGCGACCATTACTAAGGCGCAACACAAAGTTACACCTCAACTCATCATCCCTCCCTCAAATTGATAGAAGGATGAGAACAGCACATCCTTGGATCCTTCCTCTCTCCAATTGATATAAGGATGAGAAGAGCGAGAAAACAAAAAGGGGAGTACTTGTACCTCCCGGCGACTAGGGTTCCGCTAGATCTGGGCGCCGCAAGTTCCAGCGCCGCTGATTGCCATTGGCTCTGGCCTCCCCCACTCGGTTCGATCGCGTCGTGGTGGGTGGCAAATTGGGAATTGGCGAGCCCTCCTCTCTTTTGTTGTTTGCTTGTTGTGTTTTGCTTGGATATTTTTCGAGGGAAGCTGCGCAACAATGCAACCGTAGAGGGTGGCCACGTAGGCTCGTGCAAGTGATCAAATGGAGCTGAGACAGATATCTTCCAATTCCAGGCCAAATTGGCAAGTCGGCGATGTCAACCAGCCAGCCAAGGGCACCTAAGGTCGAGCGGTGTTCAGGCTTGCCCGGTGGGGGGTGGAGGCGGTGGCGGTGGAGGCAGCTTCACACGGTGAGGTCGAGGGCATGACGACCGGCGAGCTCGTTGCCATTTTTGAGCGGATCCGGCCGAGTGGGTGGGATCTATGGGTCGTGATGTCGGCGAGGCTCGTTGGCCCAGGGGTGGGTCGTAGTGTGGAGACGGCGCTACGATAGCGAGCGGGGAGTGGATGAAGGACCTTTTGCATTTGCGTAGCCACGTCAGCTACGTGTAGTTTGGCAGCTCTTTCCACGATCCTGACCCAAAAAGAAGAAACAGTAAGATGGTGTTTGAAACTTATGAAGAACATGAAGATTAAGTTGGCGCATGTAAAATAAAAAACAAATAGCACATGATTAATTAAGTTTTATTTATTACAAACTTGATAATTGGATATATTTTATATTTTAAAGCAACTAATATATACAAAGTTTTCGTACGAAACATAACATTTTTTGAAAAACGTGCTAACGAAAACCAAGGTAACATCTGAATCTTAATCAGAAAAGAACATGGCCTAAGTATTAGAGCTGTTTTTCGTACTTGTTGTATGATATCGTGTATAGAAATTATATACGCCAGTGACGTTCCTACATATAACTACTAGGGGTCATAGGAACTTGGGTAGATTATTCGATTCTAACAATGAGTATATAAGTTAATAATTAGATTATTGGTATGTATCGGACCTCGGGTAATTTTTGTTATGGGTTTTGTGGAGATTATGGCAATCGGATACCCTCATGGCAAGCTTGTCCGACTAGTAATAGGGATAGGTTACGCCTAATGATTATGTAAACAGGCTATGACTTGGGTGTTACGTTGCCGATCAGATAAGACAACGGCTCATAGTCATAACTTGGTAAGATTGAGGAAACCGATTTAGAATATGATAGGGTTTTCGACTTGTAAGCCCACTCTCCAAGACTATATAAGGAGGGTAAGGGGCGTCCCTCGAGGGATATGAGCAATAGATGTGATATGCGACACACGAGATTAAGAGATCAATACAACACTCGGCGGATCGAATCCCCGAAACAGGAGTAGGGTATTACCTCACGAGAGGGCCTGAACCTGTCTAATCCTTGTTTTCTATCTAACCCATTGTGTTTGGTGATCTTGACTGCACCCCCAATTTCTATTGCCGAAACCAAGTTTTGCCAGTTGGTGTGCCAGGTAGGGGCTCGCGCGTCAAGACTTCTTCTTCATCTCGCTGGCAAGCGCGATGGTATCTTCACCAGGCATCGACGACTTCGCCGCCGATAGATTCGGCAAGCTCTCCCTCTTCGACTCGGATTCGGACCAGTCGGGAGGGGGAATCTGTCCGGCGCCGTTCGGGCTACCAAACGACGCCAAGATCTACTGCAACTTTCTGACTTCCAAGTTGGAATCCATCCACTTGGGAAGAGAAACCCTCTCGGCGCCGTTCGGGTTACCAAACGCCGCTGAGATCTACAGCAACCTTCTGACCGCCGAGTCGAAATCCATCCACTTGGGAGCTCAAACCCTCTCGACGCCTTTTGGGTTACCAAACGCCGCCGAGATTTATTGCAATCTTCTGTCTTCCGAGTTGGAATCGACCCACTCGGGAGAACCATCATCATCAAGCCGCGACCCGGACTGGAACGATCCAGACTCAAGCGATCCGGGCTCAAGGGAAGTCGCCGTCATCCTCCAACCACTCGGATCATGCTCATCCACGGAGCTCGATGAGTACCTCAACTCTTCAGATTTCGACGATCTCTACGGCATCTCCACGGACGAGGCCAACGACTCTGACTTCGATAAGGATTACGAGCCAAAGTGCTTCGACATTCTCATGGCTGAGGTGGCTGAGACCGACTCGGCCATGGCCCGCAGAATCGCAAAAGAAGAACAAGCCACGCTTGAGCAGGAGCGCAAGCTGGCGGAGGAGGAGAATAGGCGCAAGGAAGAAGCCGACAGGAGGAAGCGAGACCTGAGGGCGACAGGATACTTCAGACACGAGTCGACAACACCAACATCTTCCAGACGCCTCAACAGAACATCGTTGCCGCCCTCACCCTCCTCGACATTGTTATCGAAGCAGCACCCCCTACGGTAACACCAATCCTGGACAAGATCAAGACCATCGTCGCGGCTACAGCCAAATGCTCTTCCTCCACCTCAGCACGAAGGCCGACTGAGTCCATCGCTGAAACACCCGACGGAAGCCAACTTCCGCCGCTATGGTCGAAGGACTACAGGAGGCCCGAGCAAGCCAAGACGACCACTAGGTCAAGAGACCCCTGCCACGAGACAACACGGAGGCATCAAGAACAATCGGCCGACTCTCATGAGAAAGGACATGGACGACCACCCGTCCACGACCGGATCCGCCGCAGCTACAACTCCGACTACCGTAGCAGCCTACAAAGAACCCCGCCAAGTGATCTGTGGGAAGTCTTTGACCGGCGCCATCGTGAGCGTGAGCGGCGCTCCTATGAAGACCGTAGGAGATCGCCTGACTGCAACGACGTCGGAGTGCCTGCGTTCACTCGGGACCTACGCCGAGTGGATTGGCCGAGTGGTTTCAAGCCCACAGGAATCGAGAAGTACGACGGAAAGACCGACTCCGAGTCGTGGCTGACCGTGTACACCCTCGCCATCTGCATAGCAGGAGGAGACAACAAGGCCATGGCCAATTACTTGCCTGTCGCCCTCGCCGACTCAGCCAGGAACTGGCTCACGAGCTTGCCAAGAAGCTCAATTAGCTCGTGGAGTGAGCTCCGGGACCACTTCATCGCCAATTTCCAGGGCACTTTTGAAAGACCCGGGACCCACTTTGATCTCTACAACATCATCCAGAAACCAGACGAGCCGCTGAAGGACTACATCCGGCGCTTCTCGGAAAAGCGCAACAAGATCCCCAACATCACCGACGACATCATAATTTGGGCGTCCGTGATGAGTTGCTGATCGGAAAATTTGGGCGTAAGCCACCGAAGACGGTGAAACAAATGTTTGAGATAGCAAATTCTTATGCGAAATCCAATGACGCGATCAAGGCGGCACAACAAGATCGGCACGACAAAAGGGATGACAAGCAGTCGGGAGGCAGCCAGCATCCTAAGAAGGATAACGGCAACAATAATCATGGCCAGAAAGACTGCAAGCGCCGCCCCGAGGATCTGGTCGCTACAACGTCCAACTCCCAACGCCATCCCCGGGTTGCAGCCTACGACACGATCATGAATGCTCAGTGCACGCATCATCCACATCACAAGCATGCGGCCAAGGATTGCTTCATCTACAAGCAATTCGCCGAACAATACGCGGCACAACTAAACAAGAAGCCGACGGACGAAGCCGGCCCATCGGGAACCAAGAAGAACAACCCGACTGGCAACTCAGGGCCTTTTCAAGACCCCGTAGGCGAGTTGAATCATATCTTCGGGGGGCCGCAGGCTTATGAGTCCAAGAGGAAGCAAAAGCTGACTGACCGCGAGGTCAACGCGGCACAACCTGAAGTCCCACAATATCTACGATGGTCGAAGGTGGCCATCATGTTCAACCGCTCGGATCACCCTGACCGAGTGGTTCACCCGGGGCGGTATCCCCTGGTACTAGACCCAGTGGTCCGAAACATAAAGCTTAAGCGTGTCCTCATTGATGGGGGCAGTGCCCTCAATATTCTATTCGTCAAGACCCTGGACGAGATGCAGATCCCAAGATCCGAGTTGAAGTCGAGTTCAGCCCCCTTCCACAGTGTTATCCTGGGGCTGTCATCTACGCCACTCGAGCACATCGCCCTTCCAGTCACCTTCGGAGTTCGGGAGAACTTCCGAACGGAGAACATCACCTTTGAGGTGGCCGACTTCAAAACGGCCTACCACGCAATCGTCGGGAGACCTGTGCTCGCCAAGTTCATGGTGATACCACACTACACCTACCTCTGCATGAAGATGCCCGGCCCCAACAGCGTCATCACCCTGCGCAGCGACGTCAAACAAGCCTTCACCTGCGACAAAGAAAGTTGCGATATGGCCCAATCTCGTGAGAGATCACGTGGCTAGGAAGAAATCCGACTTGCTGCAACAACATCTGAAGAGGGTGAAATCCCCACGAAGAAGATAGCCAAGTCGGGACAAGGCGACGCCAAAACGAAGAAAATCTCCCTTGATCCATCGGATCCTTCCAAAACCGCTGTAATTGACGCCGAGCTAGATCCTAAATAGGAAAGCGCGCTCGTCACCTTCCTCCAAAATAATAAAGATGTTTTTGCTTGGAAACCGTCTGATATGCCGGGTATTCATAGGGAGGTGATCGAGCACTCTTTACACGTCACAGATGACACAAAACCCATAAACAACGATTACGCCATTTTGCTCAGGATCGAAAAGATGCTATCAAGGAAGAACTTACAAAACTCTTAGCCGCCGGATTCATCAAAGAGGTTTTCCATCCTGACTGGTTGGCTAACCCGGTTTTGGTTTGGAAGAAGACAGGGCAATGACGCATGTGCATCGACTACACCGATCTCAACAAAGCCTACCATAAAGATCCATTCGGATTGCCTCGCATCGACCAAGTTGTAGATTCAACAGCCAGCTGCCAGCTCCTGAGTTTTCTGGACTGTTACTCGGGCTACCACCAGATCAGCTTGAAGGAATCCGATTGCCTGAAAAAATCATTCATCACGCTGTTCGGAGCTTACTGCTGAAGGGTTATGCGGAGGCTACGCTAGGCGAAAACAAAAACTTTTACTGCGCAAACTAGGAACACTTGCAAGTAAGGACCGATAGATCGTTACCGATTGTAGTATGCATGAAATGACCAATCGTGGCTATCCGATCCGGAACCGTGGCCGGGCCGATGATGCCGATTCCCGCAAGCCGACACCGATTCCCGGGATGCACGATTCACCAATCACCCGATTCGCGGATGTAGCCGATTCGCCGAGTCGTCGACCGCGTTCGCGCTCGCTCCGATGCGCTCGACCGTAGCCGATCTCGCGCAGCCGCCTTGCTCAAGTACCACACTCGATGAACAGCGCGCAACGTAGCGGCGCCTCTACCGTATCCACATGTCCAGGGACAGTAACGCCGAACACCCGTGTGCTAGCACGCGATGCAAGGCTAGGGTTTGGCTCGAAAGCGGGAGGGTTTCCGTGGAGATTGATCTCGGCGACTTCGTTGCGGATTCGGCTCAAAGCGATACCGCAACTCTCCACCCTCGCCCCTTTATATAGAGTTGGCCGACTGGGACTAGTGGCCGATCAGGACTCTATTTTAAATCGGATCCTATCCAAATCTCACAGAGTTGGCTGCCCATGCGTTGTAAGCCCATAGGACTCTATCCTATCCGATCGAGCCGTATTCGAGTCCAACTCGAATGCCTGTTCTTATCCCCTTAAGCGTGCGACCCTGTAGGTTCAGGTATACTCGGTTTCGGCTATAGTCTAACTTAGCCGATCGTCGGCTCGAGTCCAACTCAGCCGACCTATCAACAGCGGTGCCTAGCAGCACATATTGACACCATAGTATACAAGAATATAATATCGGCTCGAACCCGTAATGTGTACACAAATCCCTTTGCCTCACGATACCAATTAAGCTATAGGCAAGATGTGTGCCATCCCTTCAATAGCTTAACCATTCACTCGAACCGTATTGGATTATCTGTAGCATGGCCATGCATTTCCATAATCCATTACCTCGAGGGCCCAGAGATATCTCTCCAAAGGAGAGGCAAATTTTATCTTGATCACTCACATCCCACTCCATGTTTCATAGCAAAACCGAAAACTACCTTTATAACTACCCAGTTACGGAATAGCGTTTGGTAGTCCCAAAGTAGGCTACTACACATGTTGAAATCCATGGTGATCTCGGTCTAAGGACTTTGTACCAACACTACCGAGACCAACTAATGGCACATTAATTCCTGTAGTGTCTCATGGTGGGTTTATCCAATAATGTGTTCTCTAACACATGTGTCCATGTTTATTGATTTGGTATCTCCATACTCATGATCTATGAGACATGATCATCAATCAATAAACATGCCGATCTTAGAATCATATTAGTTTCAATAATATGATATATGATCAGGGATCATTTAGAAATAGATTCATACATATAGAGTCTCATAAATAAGTCACGTACTTATTGATCAATACAAGATGTCTATTTCATGAAACTGAATAACACTTTATTCATTAATACATAAACATTGACGTGATATCCAACATCTCCATGTTGCCTCTTGGGCATATCACTAACAACTGCTACATCACGATGCCCTTCGGTCTGAAGAATGCCGGAGCCACGTACCAGCGCATGATCCAGAGATGCTTTCAGACGCAGATCGGGAAAACGTGGAAGCTTACGTCGACGATGTCGTCATCAAGACCAAGCAGAAGGATGACCTGATTGCCGATTTGGAAGAAACCTTCGCAAACATTCGGGCCTTCAGAATGAAGTTGAACCCGGAGAAATGCACATTTGGCGTGCCATCAGGCAAACTACTCGGCTTCATGGTGTCCCATCGCGGCATCGAAGCTAACCCAGAGAAAATCAACGCTATTTTGAATATGAAGCCCCCGAGTAACCAGAAAGATGTCTAGAAGCTCACTGGCTGCATGGCGGCGCTAAGCCGATTCATCTCCCGACTCGGCGAACGAGGCATGCCTTTTTTCAGGTTACTGAAGAAAACCGATCACTTCCAATGGACCACAGAAGCCCACAAAGCCTTTGAAGAATTTGAAGAGTTTCTCATGACACCGCTCGTCCTAGCCTCACCTCAGCCTCAGGAACCCCTGTTGTTGTATGTCTCAGCGACTCACCAGGTGGTCAACATAGTTCTCGTCGTTGAGCGTGAGGAAGAAGGACGAGTCCAGAAGATTCAAAAGCCAATCTACTTTTTAGCGAAGTGCTGGAAGGAGCCAAGATTCGCTACCCCTAGGTACAAAAATTATTATATGGTGTTCTGATAACCGCGAGGAAATTGGCGCACTATTTTCAGGGTCACTCGGTCACCGTCGTCACTTCCTTTCCACTCGGCGATGTCATCCATAACCGGGAGGCGACTGGGCACATCGCAAAGTAGGCTCTGGAACTGATGCCGCTGGACATAACTTTCAAGGCGAGGACGTCTATAAAGTCACAAGCCCTGGCGGATTTCCTGGCCGAGTGGACCGAACAGCAAGAAGATGTACCTAGGGAGGACCTACAATACTGGACCATGCACTTTGACGGGTCCAAGAGGATCACTGGCTTGGGAGCGGGAGTCGTGCTGATTTCCCCGACGGGAGAAAGGCTGCGATATGTTCTTCATATTCATTTCCCCGCCTCACACAACGTCGCCGAGTACGAAGCCCTGCTGCATGGCCTGCGACTTGCTGTTTCACTCAGGATACGACCGTTGGTTGTGAAAGGAGATTTCCAGCTGGTTGTCAACCAAGTGATGAAAGATTGGTCCTGTTTAAATGACACCATGGAAGCCTATCGACAAGAAGTTCACAAACTTGAAGACAAGTTCGACGGACTGGAACTATCCCATGTCCCGAGACAAAACAATGAGGACGCAGATTAGCCGCGCGGTTCGGGTCCAAGCGAGAAGGCCCGACGACGTCTTCGTAGAACACCTTTACAAGCCGACTCTTGTTGCCAAATCAACTCCTAATGAGGAAGCTACAAACCAGGTTGCCATGCTTGACGCCGACTGGAGAACTCCACTCATCAAGTTTTTAACTCAGCAAGAGCTGCCGGAAGACCGGGATGAAGCTGAACACATCCGGCATCGCTGTCAGGGCTACGTCATGGTTGATTCTGCACTATACAAGAGAAGCCCCTCTGGAGTCCTAATGAGATGCGTCACACCCGAAGAAGGACGACAACTATTACAAGACATCCACTCGGGTGTATGCGGCAGTCACGCTGCAGCATGCACCTTAGTGGGCAAAGCTTATAGACAAGGCTTCTTCTGGCTCATGTCGGTCTCCGACGCTGACAAGGTGGTTCGCACGTGCGAAGGTTGCCAGTTCTTTGCTCGGCAAAGCCATGTTCCAGCCCAAGAGCTACAGACAATTCTATTATCATGGCCGTTCACGGTTTGGGGCCTGGATATGGTCGGTCCTTTCAAAAAGGCTCCAGGAGGATTCACACATCTGTTCGTCGTGATCGACAAGTTTTCCAAGTGGATCGAGGCTAAGCCGGTTGCTATGATCACCACTGACAAGGCACGAGATTTCATCCTCAACATCGTGCACCGGTTTGGTGTCCCAAATAGAATTATAACCGACAATAGGACTCAATTCACTGGAGGCGTTTTCAAGGAATTCCGTGAAGATTTCGGCATCAAAATCTGCTACGCATCAGTCGTGCACCCCAAAAGCAATGGACAGGTTGAGCGCGCCAATGGCATGGTTCTTCAAGGCATCAAGGCCCGAGTGTTTGACAGGCTCAAACCTTACGCCAGCAGATGGGTTCAAGAATTACCTTCGGTCCTATGGTCACTGCGGACTACGCCCAGTCGGGCTACCGGCCAAACTCCTTTATTCCTGGTTTACGGGGCAGAAGCCATGTTGCCGAATGAAATGGAGTATGAATCTCTTCGAGTCCGCAGTTTCAACGACGAGCGCTATGATCAAGACCGAGTGGATGACTTGACCCGACTGGAAGAGGCCCGTGAGGCAGCCTTGATCCAGTCGGCAAGATATCTTCAAGGACTTAGACGATACCATAGTCGCAATGTTCGGGAGCGAGCTTTCATTGTCGGCGATTTGGTTCTACGCAAGATTCAAACCACCAAAGACCGTCACAAATTATCTCCCCTATGGGAAGGACCATACATAATCGCTGAGGTGACTCGGCCAGGACCATATCGACTAAAGCGTGAAGATGGATCCATGGTGGAGAACTCCTGGAATATCGAACATCTTCGACGATACTATGCTTAAATTGCTTTAAGTTTCATGATTATTCTCGACTGCCAACCTCAAGCAAGATGACTTCTTGAGTTGACAGTCGGGGCTATACATGTGTCAATAAAGCATGGTTTTCTTTGACTACTTGTATATATTTGGTTTATCATTGTTTAGTGTTTTGATTCGAGTTCAATAGATAAGGACTGAGAATTTTTTGATGACCTAATCAAGCTTAGGCTTGGTGACAGTCAGACGAAAATTACTTAAGAGATTTTCTATGAAAACTCGGGTCAAGGCATTAACATAAATAAGCTAAATACCTACAAGTTCACATCAGAGGTTACAAGCAACATCCACAAAGTCATTAAGATCGAAAGTTATCAACTACATCAGCAGCTACTTTTTTGGCCGACTCCTGTGCTTTACTGATCAACTCTAAAGCTCGCTCATCTGAAGTGCCGTCAGCGAAGCCTCCCCCGACTGAGTCAACATCTATCCGAGGATAGAGTGACTTGGCCTGTGCAAGAGCGAGGCCTGCTCCCATGGTGGCCGCTTCTGAGATATTAGCTGTGTACTTTTCCGGGGCCCTCTTGAGCTTGTCGAAGACTTCGACGACATCCAGTGAGCTTGTCCCGAGCCGGTGCTGAAACAGCGACAAGAGGATCGGTGTGGCCGCATTAGCAATATCGTCCCTTACGCCTTCGGCTCTTCGGACCTTTTCGACGAAGACATCGGATTGCGCTCGGGTTTTGACTTTATAAGCTGCAAGAGACATATGATTACACAGACACTTGAAGATGAAGCAAAATGAAGAATGCTATCTTAATAGAATTTACTTTCGAACTCAGATTCCAACTCAGCTTTGTTAGCATTAGCTTCTTCCAGCTGGGTCTGGAGTGTGTGGACTTCTGACGAGTTCTCTGCAACAAGAAAATTTGCTGACGTCAAGATTGAGGCAAATTACAAATAGAGGCATAAAGGGACCAAGATGATTAAACTTACTCCCGACTGAACCCCGGAGGTCAAGGTTCTCTTCTCGGAGCACGGCAATCTCTCTCCGCAAGGCAACCTCTCTTGATGCAGCCTCTTCCCGAGTGGCCTTGAGCTCCTGCTGCATGTTCTCTAGGGAATTCAAGTGGGGGACCAGCTTCTCGAGGGCGTCAGACTTGGCCATTGATCGGCAATATACTCTCTACACGCGAGTTCAGAGTTAGTCGACTTAAAGAAATCACGAGGTTACGATAGAGAAGAGCGATGCTTACATTTAGCAACCGGGTAGCTTCATTAAGGCTGTCCACAAGCATATCTCTTTCTTCATTCTCTTTCTGTTTATTCAAGATGATGCCCTGCTTCAAGCCCTCGGAGTCACGCCACTCTATTTTGATCGGAGGGATCAAGGTCTCTGAAGATCGCAGCCTGGGGATCTCCTCTTCTTTGGCTGATCGATTTAAAGAAGACAAATGAAGACAAATGAAGACAAAGAAAAGACGGATTGAAGACTAAAGTGAGAAGTCTGCTTTGGAGCTTACCAGCATCGGTGGCCGAATCCTCGACTGGTACTTCCCGGCTGCCCTTTTTTTCTTGGTTCACACCCGACTAGCTCTCAGTCAGGGCGCCCTGAGCTGCAGTCGGGATCTCTTCTTCTACCGACTGGTTTCCCGCAGGGGTTTCCTAGCTGGCAGTCGGGGACTCCTCCATCAGGATATCTTCACTGGGAGGTGGGGGCTTCTCACTCGGAGCGCTCCCACTCGAGAGAGTGCCCTGAGATTCTTGTTCTGCGGGCTTTGTCTCTTCAGCCGCTGCAGATGGCTTTGAGGCCTCACTTTGCCCGGTAGGATCTATGTTCTGAGGCTTCCTGCAAGAAAAAAGATGGGAACAATCGAGACAAAGGTAGAAAGATTTTCAACAAGGATGTGATTTCAATTATGAGACATACCTAGCCGATCGGCGAATTTTAGGTGCAGATCTGGTGGATGGCCTTGGAGGGGTTACTTCAGCTTGAGGAGCTAAAACATCATCATCATCCGAGTCGTCGATCACCAGCCTCCTTTTGCTCGCTCGCTTGCTGATATCTTTATCAGCAGCAGACCTTTTACCGACAGGTTCACTCCTGATCTTGATGTCGCCGGCTGGCTTCTTGGCAGGCCGAGCTGGCGCATCGTCATAGTGCACCTTGTACGGCTTAGAGATGATGAAAGCATTCGCCTGCAAGGAGGATTTTTTATACACTAAGAAATGCAAGATTAAGATTGAAAGAAATTAAAGAAGTTGAGTCAGCTTACTGGGGGAGGAGGACATTACGTTGTATGGGAGAACCGGCAACATGTGGCTGCGCTCAATTGCGATCCTAGAAGAAAAGATTTTGTACATGCGAGTCTTCAGGGTCTCGCAGCTCAAGGAATCGTGGTCTTCCCGATTGGGGTCCCTTTCACCCTCATACTCGAATGCAGGCTTGGATCTTTTTTTGATAGGCGCCAGTCAGTTCTTGATGAAGTGCTGAGTGATTTGTTCTCCCTGAAGACCCTTTTTCTTCATCTCAAGGATATTGGCCAAGAGCTTGTTGGCTTCATCCCAATCTTGGGCCACCGCCACAGTGCTCCATTTAGGCCTCGGAACTGGTGGAAGGCCAACAAAGTTGGGCAAACTGGGTTCAAGATTTGAGATGTAGAACCAGTTCGCATGCCAGCCTTTGTTCCGCGGAAATAATCTCAAGGGGAGAGAGAAATAATCTCTGCGGAGAGTTCCGCGGAGTTGAAAGCCAGCCCCACCGACGACGCAGGGCTCATCCTTGTTTGGATGTGGCTTAAGATAAAACATGCGGCGAAAAAGGTTGAAGTGGGGAAGGATGCCAAGGAAAGCTTCACAGACATGAATAAAGATTGCGATATGAAGAATGGAGTTGGGATTCAAGTGATAGATTTGAAGACCGTAATACTCGAGGAGACCCTGAAAGAACTCAGAGGTGGGAAGGCCGAAGCCACAGTAGAAGAAAGAGGTGAAAACGACGATCTCACCGGTGTTTGGAGTGGGGAACTCTTCACCAGCCGCAGGACGCCAGCCGATGATTTCCTTAGGAGGAAGAACTTCGTTCTTCACCATCTCCCGAAGAGTCGATTCCTTGACGTCTGAGGTCGCCCATTGTTCGAAGGGGATTTATTTCTCTCCCGCCATGGATGCGATTTGGGGGAGAACAGATCTGGCACGAGAGATGGGGATTCGTCAAGGGAATCTTGGAGGCTGGATGTGGAAGATGGCTTGTGGTGGAACGAGAGTTCCTGGATGGATGGATTTGGGCGCGCGCGAGTTTAGGGTTCTCCGTGGAGAGCTTGTGAACAGTGACGCGAAAGAGGAAATTTGGGGAAGACGAAGTGGCGGGGATGACCTCGAGGCTTCGTAAAAAGACTTGAGGGTTTTTGCTAAGTCATCTCGCGATTGGACCGAGCCCATGAGAGACTTATAGCCCAGCTAAGGTGTGGCTTGACATGTGTCCTTAGGGACTTGAGTGGATGGACTTAAGCAGATTTGCCCTGGCAATATGCACGTGTCACGTAGCCTAATACCTTTGAAATCCTTTTATACCGCGGTTTGCGTAATTTCATGAGAAGTTGGCACGATGCAATTTGAAAGGTGACAAACAGTTAAGCTTTGCGTGGCTGTCCTGATGACAGGGACTGTTTGGTTTTTAAGCATTTGATTAAATGATTATATCAATGCTATTTTTTCACCTTGGTTAAGATCTTTTTAGATTAAGACTAATATTATGGCAGGAGCTAATTTTGGTCGTATTTTTCAGATAATTGAAAATTTTGTTTACCCATGAGAGTCGGTTAAACTGTTTGTCCCGAGATGACTCGGGCAAGTTAACTTGGATAACCATGAGCTTGTCAAGTGTTTTTTACCCACGAGGGTCGATTGAGCTATTTGTTCCGGGATGACTTGGGCAAATCAACTCGGATAAGCATGAGCTTGCCGAGTGAATTGATTTCTTACCCATGAGGGCTCATTAAATTATTTGTTCCAAGACGATTCAGGCAAATCTACTCGGATAAACATGAGCTTGCCGAGTGATATGTTATATGATATTTTATGATTGCTTTAGCTTGAGCTAAGCATTTATATGAGTATGATTTTTTATAGTTCTTGACTATAGCTTAGTCTGTTTTTGACTAACCACATAGTCAGGGGATACACCTAATTAGGTGCATCACGAGATGCACCTAGATATTTATTTTTGAGAATTTTTGAGATATTTTCTAGCCCTTCACAATCTTTTTATCAGATGATAAAGCACTCGGAAAATTCAGGCAGCAGAAGCACTTAGCCAAAGAGTCACTCAGCTGTGTGTTGCTTTGGTTCGAGGCAAAGTTATCTCATCGACTCCGAAGGTCGTGGGGGCTACTGTGGAGATTATGACAATCGGATACCCTCATGGCAAGCTTATCCGATTAGTAATAGGGATAGGTTACGCCTAATGATTATGTAAACAGGCTATGACTTGGGTGTTATGTTGCCGATCAGATAAGGCAACGACTAATAGTCATAACTTGGTAAGATTGAGGAAACCGACTTAGAATATGATAGCGTTTCCGACTTGTAAGCCCACTCTCCAAGACTATATAAGGAGGGTAAGGGGCGTCCCTCGAGGGATATGAGCAATAGATGTGATATGCGACACACGAGATTAAGAGATCAATACAATACTCGGCAGATCGAATCCCCAAAACAGGAGTAGGGTATTATCTCACGAAAGGGCCTGAACCTGTCTTATCCTTGTTTTCCATCTAACCCATTGTGTTTGGCAATCTTGACTGCACCCTCAATTTCTATTGCTGAAACCAAGTTTCGACAGCTTTGTTGCTGATATACGTAATGGATGGTTTCTTCAAAATAAATTATCATCCAATCATCTTTCTTCTTTTTTTATTCTATCCCATCATTTTATTCTTGGTTCCTTTATAGAGCGGTTACTTGAATGATAAATATTGTTTTCATTTTTTTCTCTCTTCGTTAAATATTTTACCATAATAGCTTTTAGTTTATTGAATACTATGAAAAATTAGTTGAGTTGAGGTGGGGGTCTGGGACTGTCCTTACCATCCAGATTCGCACGCATCTAACGAGGGGGACTGCCAGTTAACACGCGTGCACGATGAAAATAAGGACATGTTTGGTTCCTTGTCAAGTTGGAGACGATATGGTTATCCATATTATTAGGGATATGGTGATCTAATCTTTTGTTTGGTTAAGTGAATATGGCCATCCAAATTTTTGTTTGGTTAAATGGATAAGGAGGAATAAAATAAAAATAATAAACTGTTAAGTAATGACAATATATGTTAATTATCGTTAATCTTACCACAAACTATACTAATTAATAACAAACTAAAGTAATTATATATAATCAATACTAATTTGAACAAGTTAATTCTAATTAACAATAAAATGCATTAATTATCACTAATTAATTACTAACGATCAAAAGTCTATGACATCCTATTCCAATTAAAATTTGCCCTGTGTGGGCCATGAAAGCCATGAAAGCTGTGTACACATTTTCAGTACCATTTTGCCAGTTTAGCAAGGGTGTAACCAACTTATAAGGGCTTGTCCCTTTAACTATGGCTCTGTTTTTTTACATCAGCTTCTGGCTTTTCAGCCTACAGTAGACGAAAAGTTAAAGAAAAAATTAGCTTATATGTTTAGCTTCTCAAAAGTCATTTTGCTTTTCTGAACTAAAAAAGCTAGAAGCTAGAAGCTCACCAGGGTGAGCTTTTCTGGCTTCTAAGGTGAAAAATTACCCACCTGCCACTGTAATACACCAGCTTGTCTGGCTTCCCTGCTGGATATTTTGAACTCCGTTTGGTCTTGTAACATCCCGAAAATCGAAGGAACGGAATTCGGAACGTAAAAATCGGAACTCACAAAAACATTTTGGGAATCATTGCTTCTTATCGTATTTTTCGATCTGGATTGCCGATCAGAAAAATAAGATTTTTCTTCTAGAATTACTTTGAGGAAAAATGGGACAAAACCCTAAGCTTTGAAACTTCAACCGGTGAAAATGATTTCAAAGTATAAATGTGCGTAACTTGAAAAGAGCACGTACATATATAATTTGGTGAATTACAAAAAAAATATATTTTGGTTTAAACCCTAATTGATGAGGGAAGGATAATGAATAATTGGGATTTGATGATAAAGATATTTTTGAAAAAGAAAAATGAAGATAGAAATTCGTCACTATTCAAACCCTAATTTCTTGAATTCAAAAGAAGAAGTAAAATAAATACGAAAAATATATTTTGAAAAATAGGGAGAAATGGGAAATATCATTTTAGAAAGTATACTGAGAATACCAAAATTTATTTGGGATTTTTAGGAAGAAAGGAAATAGAAATAGGGATTTAGGAAAATTAAATCGGTAAAATAGAAAAGGTGCACTGTTCATCGCGTCAATAGGTGTTCGACCAGCCCGTCAGCCACGTTCGCGCGCGCCACGCGCCGAGCAGCCGTGCCGCGTCGTACACAGACGCCCGCGCACGCGTGCTCTCGCCGATGACACCGTCCTCGCGCACAGCCACCGCCGCAGCTGCGCCACCCCGCGGTCGTCGCACGACGCCGCGCTAGGCCGCCGCCATGCCGCCGCCGTATCGCCATACGTTAGCGCTGCGCCCGCATACCCGCACGCACTGGCTTCGCCGCGCCACCGGTACGCACGCACGCGGGCGTAGCTTGCCGCACGTCGCGCACGACCTCCGCGACCGCGCCATGCCGCCGACGCCGCGCCATTGCTCTGCCGTCGCATCGCCTCCGTCGACCGCCTATAAGAAGCCACCCCGAGCCGAGCCCCCAACACCGAAAATCTTCCCGCTCACTCGTGCTTTTCCCCGATTTCCCCAAAAGTTAGCCACTGCATTGCGTGAATTTTGGGAAGGATCGAAGCTCGGCGGAAGAACCCTAACTCGACCGCCCGTGCAACACTCCAAAATTCGTCACCCTCGGCCGATTGCTTCCCGAATTGAAGGTACCATCATCATCCCCATGCTCTAAGTATTATTTCCCTAAGCTTCCCGAGCCAAATGGTCGCGGAAAATCGCCGGCGACGAGCCCTCGAATTCCCTGTCTCGGCCGCCGCCACCCCGCCGTCGCCGCACGCCGCAACGCCTCCCGGCCGAACCAAACCCCTTTAGCATCCCTAGGGTTCACCGATGCTCGTAGACCCTCACTTTGGCCGAACTTCGCCGGAGTTTGCTGCCGACGAGCGCCACCGCCGCCCAAAGCACCCGCCGTCGCCGCCCCTCTCCGCCGCTCCCGGTCTCGGCCGAGTGGAGAAATGGAACCCCGTGGTCCCAAGATGGTGAAAAGCCCCTCTTTTCCCTAGCTCCGCCCTCCTCGCCGTCGGCGCCCCCTCACTGTCGCCGCCTGGTGGGAACAGAGCGAGGAAAGGAGGGAAGAAACAGAGGAAATAAGAAAAAGGAAAAAAAGAAAAGAAAGGAAAAAGAAAAGAAAGAAAAAAAGGAAAAAGAAAAATAGTAGAGGAATAGGGGTAAAGGTAAAAATTATTTTGGAAATATTTTAGGATAAAATAAGGTTTTTGAAATATTATTATTTAGGAATGAGTATAATATTCTTTTCCCTTCCAAAAAGAAATACTTTGTGAAAATGATTTATAGATTAAATTTTTCCTTTTTATGAATTCAAATATTGTCCAACCTTTAAATTGTTATCAAAGTTCACCCGAGACTTTTTTTTAAATATTGGCTAAGCCTGGATGACATTATCCTGTCGTTAGAATTTCAAAAACCCTAATAAATATAATTGCAACATTAAAGATCGATTATTGGAGATATAAAAATTAGAAACCTAATTATTCTAGGATATCTTCAAATTTAAGTGCAAAATACATATTAATTACCGGATGGTTCGCTCGGTTTAACGAACTCCTTTTCGTTGATTCCACTTTTAAGATTTCGAAGTTTGAGGTTGTGTTTGGAATCCGCTTTCGCGATCATTTTGAGATCTCCTTCTTTTCGTTGATGTTGTTGAATTCTAATTGGATTCAACCCTTCTTTCGCACGTACGGATAGCGTCCGAAGAGGTGAACACGACTACGCGGAAGACCCCACTCAACCAGGCGTGCGAGCAAGGCAAGTCTTCACACCCTTTTAACATATCGAACCCAATTGCGAAATGATGTTATTTTAAACTCTAAACATGCATGCTTTACGAGTTACCTATACTTGTTATGCCATTCCTTGCTATTGATTACCTTTAGAACTACTCATTGTAACTCGCGATGTGATACAAACAACCGAAGCATAACTTCGGTAAACCGCTTAGCCATGCTACACTTAGATTGTGCATACTCATGACTTTATGAAAAAGCTTTGTCTTGGGCAACTACCTTCGGGAAGGTAGTTGAGATTCGGCATGTGGAGACATGAGCGCCACATGGCCATGAGAATGATGAACTAAGTTTGATGAAAATTGAAAGTACTATACAAATGTTTTAGACTAGGGCGGCGGATGATTTGGGTGGATTCCGGAAAAGGCAAGTGCCGACCCCGGTCAATGGACCGAGCCATGAGATAGCGGAAACGAGCCGGTACAACCGTACTTCTCGAATGGGTATAGACCTAGCCGACTAGATAGCCGAGCGGAGCGGTATCCTTGCATAGATGGTTCTCTATGATGTGGTTATGGGATGAGAATGAGGCTGCGGCCTTTGTTATGAATGGTGGGATTAAACCGATGTTAATTAAACTTAAAGATTTGGAAAGTCTTCCCTTACCCCGGTGCGCTGAACCCCTCTCACCGCTAGAAAAGGACGGCTAGAGTGCATGAGGGCTTAAGTTCATGGAGCGGCTACTGCCAAAGTGAGGTTATCGAAAGGCTTTGCCGTGACCATCTCATGTGTTGAGGCGTAGGCTCATTTGTTGGGCTGTCATGGAGTACGGGTAAAGTGTACATCCACGCAGTGTGAATGAATCAATCTATTCGAATAGCCGTGCTCGCGGATATTGAGCATCGTGATAAGACTTTCGCTTGGCTAGACTTTGAACTTAAAAATGCTGGGATGGGTTTGCCTGATGATTTTATTCGCTGGTGGATCAACTTCTCGAGAATGCGAGAAGGGGTGGACTCCCCAGGAAATCATGACGAACCGGAGGCGGGAAGCCATCCTTGGAATCACGATGGATGGTAGACAGAACCGTCGCCGGGTTAATGAACTATGAAATTAAAACTTGATTTGGCTAGTCGATAGGCTTGTGAAAAGAATTGTGAAAAGCTTTACGAAAAAATAACCCTAGCCATGTTCTTTGAATAACCCTATCATATGCATCAATTCTGTGTTGGCTTGCGAGTACGGTTGGTATTCACCCTTGCTATACGCACAAACCTCCATGATGGAATTGAAGAGCCGAAGATCCATACGCATATCACCGGGAGGACGAAGACGCGGCGCATATTAGACCTTAGCTCCGGTCGTTGCACGTGGCAATTGACAAGCCGCCGCCTCTTTCCGCCGCCTTATCTAAATTCTTTTTTATGTTGTATTCGGACCATAAGGTCCTGGGATGAACAATGCCTTCGGGCCTATTAATGTAATAATGGTAATGTAAGACTATTCGTGCGTGTGCACTTGATTATCCAAGATCTTGTATTCGTGGGTACCAACTACTCGATCCAGGGAAATGGTACTATGAACACGAAAGACTCCCGCCTCAAAATCGGGGGTCCACAGAGCTGGTATCAGAGCCGACCCTCACGGTTTCATGGGGCTCGTGGCGGGTCGGTTGCGCGGGCATGGTGCGCATGGCGCGTGGGCCACGAGAGGACACGACATGGTACATGCGCCACCTTGGACGCACGGACATGGCCAAGAGGGGAGTTCTGGCTGGGTTGGCCAACGAGGACGTCGGGTCTTCTAAGGGTGTGGATGTAACATCTGGCCCGGGGCTTAATAGGATTAATAGAATACTCATATCAACAAGTTGCAACTTCTTTTCCAGGAGCTCATCTCCAAAGAACTCTAAGGTTAAGCGTGCTTGGCCTAGGGCAATTTGTGGATGGGTGACCGACCGGGAAGTTCTTTCCGGGTGCGCATGAGTGAGGACAAAGTGCGCAGAAAAGACTGGT
The DNA here is from genome assembly GCA_019925245.2 of Oryza australiensis. Classification (NCBI taxonomy): domain Eukaryota; kingdom Viridiplantae; phylum Streptophyta; class Magnoliopsida; order Poales; family Poaceae; genus Oryza; species Oryza australiensis. Next base: position 784,600 of record JAIFGZ020000260.1, on the reverse strand, counting down.
GTTGGTCTGTGAGGGCGATCTAAGATCCTAAAGAGCTTCCGGATGTAGGCGGGCCCGGCCGGAAGGGGGGACCGGTGTTGGTCCGTGAGGGCGATCTAAGATCCTAAAGAGCTTCCAGATGTAGGCGGGCCCAGCCCGGGAAGGGTGGGACGTGACAAGTGGTATCGAGCCATGCGACCGTAGGCTAAGACCAAATGGCGCCCTACCCCTAACTAGATGGCTAAAGGAAATATCCCTACAATAGGATCGGTTTTAAACTATTATTTCCGAAAATGCAAATATACCTTTTCTACACTGTATTTCTTTTTACCAAATGATTATGATAGCTCTCTCCCGCTAACCCTAAGTTGCCTATACAAGCGAGATGTCAAACCACGACGGAACACGGGAAGTCACTATCCCGCGAGACGAGGGGTTTGTGGTACAACTTCAGTCCCTACTATGGTGTTTGAGGTACCGGAACCACCCACCTATCACACCAAAAGGCATGGCTCGAAGTGTATCCAGCCGGGAGGCGGCCGTATCCATAGAAGCCCGCATGGGAAGTGAGACATCCTACCGCTTCCACACTCGCTACCACCGGGACTTAGCGAGCGGCTATTCGGATGCAGGCTCGCGAGGCCTTCCTTCGCCTTAATGCGGAACACCGTGCCGAACTCACAATGACGAGTTCGTGCATCATCCTTATCGCGAAGAGGGCAACCCAGTCTGCACTGTGGAGGCTACCTCCTGCTGCTACAACCCGATGGTCACGCGTCTATCCCGTTGGGCGGAGACGGCAGACAACTGTTACGAGGAGGCCCTGCTCGAGATCAACGATCGCGAGTCACGCCTCAATGATCCGGTCACGACCACCAAGGTGTGGAGACCGAATAAACATGCTCGGAGACTTAGGCGCAGCCAATGGTGCCCAAGACGAGCAACTCTCGGACCGCTATATGGCCCGTGGGAAGCTCTGGTAGAGCTGGAAGAACAGCTCAGGAAGAGCAAGCGAGATCAACCAGTGGAGGAGCACGCACTCGTCCCGTCTACGCTGCGGTACTTCCACCAAGCCTGTACCATCACCTCCCCCCGTGCCCGACCACTATTACCTTATGACTCCAGCATGCTTAGATACTTTTCAAGCTATGATGGAGCAAGCTTTATGTTGAGCACGAGCACCGCACCGTACACGGTAGACCCCACTGCGCCACATCCATGGGACCCACCCCGAGCTCCGTACCGGTACCATCCGAGCCGGGATCGGGAGAGGGTAACCCCATCCAGGATCTACACCGACACGGAGTCGAGGCGAGCCCATGGAGATCAAATGGGAGTCTAGCGACACCGACTCAATGAAGGAGGAAGCTCCCCTCGTCGCGACTCACACGGGAGGCCCCCTCACCCGCCGGACCGCTCGCAAGAGTACGCGGCCACCGAGTCGGAAGATTCGGCGTGACTCCGAGGCCACCACCTCCGAGCCATGGGGACTTCGGTTTGCTTCGCGCGGACCACCCACTTCCGGCGCCCGGCTCTTGCGGATGGTTGGATGACTAGGCGGGTAGGACCTTCCGGTTCGGCGGCGAACCACTCCCTATTTCCCTTAATTAGTTGATGTAGTTGGACGATATAATTATTGTTGCTATCTGGTATGAAGGATTGTGTGTACATCGTGTACCCCTTATGTAATATGATGAACTGAGCATCGCCTTGCGGTGTCTTAATTCGTAAGCTTATTATTATTTCACCTGTCGTTGATTGAAGATCATTCAAAAGAACTTGAAGAAAAATCCCCGGAACTATAACCTAAACTAGTCCGATCTCTTAATTCATCTACCTTCTTCGGATGGCACATCGCCGCAGTCGCGGCAACCAACGAGAACCCGCCGAACCCAACCCTCCACCCCGGCGGAGGTCATGGCTTTGCGGACCCGGCTACTCCAAGCGATTGCTAATAATCAAGGAGGTCGAGGAGGATCGAGTCCGGGAGAATTCATGAGAGCTAAGCCGCCCACTTTTTCCACGGCCGAAGAGCCTATGGATGCTGAAGATTGGCTAAGAGTGATAGAGAAGCTAACCCTCGTCAGAATCCGAGAAGCTGATAGAGTTGTCTTCGCTACTAACCAGCTGGAGGGCCCCGCAAGTGACTGGTGGGACACCTACAAGGAAACACGAGCTGAAGACGCCGGCGAACCAATATGGGAGGAATTCACGGCTGCGTTCCGTGAGAATTTCTTGCCACTGCAGATTATGAGGATGAAGAAAAACGAGTTCCGCAGACTGCGTCAAGGGAACACCTCGTACAAGAATATCGAACAAGTTCACCCAGCTTGCGTTACGCCACCGGTGACTGGCCGACGAAGAAGAAAAGATAGACAAATTCATTGAGGGACTAAATGACGAACCGGGGACCAATGATCGGGCGGGATCACACCGGTTTCCAAAGCCTCATCAACAAGGTCGTCCGACTTGAGCATGACCAAAAGGTGGTAGACAATAACCGCAAGAGGAGGCTCGCTATGGCTCGCCCATTTCGGGGGAACGCCACAACGCCCCAAGGGAGCCACCCCGTCCGGATGGAAGCCAAACGTTCCGCAGCCGGATGTTCTCCGCTTTCGACCATGTCAACGGTCGCTACACCTCGGCTTCGTACACCCACACCAACCCTAGCCGCTCCGGGAAGAAAGAATGTGAGCTTCAATTGCGGAGAATTCGGGCACTACTCCAATAGCTGCCCAAAACCACGCAACGCCCGTGCGCACGGCGCCAATGCAACGCCCGTCAGAGGAACCCCACCCCTGCGCGGACGAGGAGTCATTCGGGACCCCGCTACCCAACGAGGCCGCCACGGGTTTCGACGTGGCCGGGTGAATCATGTGCGGGTGAAGAAGCTCGGGAGGACCGAACGTATTGATGGGTATGTTCTCTATCAACTCTGCACCGATTAAAGTTTTATTCGATTACGGAGCCTCACATTCATTCATATCTTCCCGAGTAAGCAAACAACACCACCTGCACCAAGTAGCACTTAGAAGACCTATCTTTGGTACACTCACCGGGGAGACATAACCGTACCCCATGCCTGCATTAATGTGCCCATACGGATTAGAGACGTGGTGTTTCTCTCAAACCTTATGGTGCTATCACCCCAAACCATAGATGTCATACTCGGAATGGATTGGTTGACCAAAAATAATGGAATTATAGGCGCAGTCGAAGGAAAGTCACGGTATCCACCCCATGGGGATCACCGATGAGCATAACTATGGATCAAAACCCAAAGCTATGTGAGCAAGCTGCGGGAGTGTTCACCATGCTACCCCTAGGCGGAATGCCGGTAGTACAAGAATACTCGGATGTGTTTCCGAGGAATTACCCGGAATGCCCCGGATCGCGACGTAGAGTTTATCATCGATCTAATGCCGTACTGCCCCCATATCCAAGAGGCCTTATCGAATGCCGGCCAACGAGTTAGAGGAACTCAAGAAGCAAATAAGGGAACTACAAGAGAAGGGATTTGTACGCCCGGCTCTTCTCCACAGGGAGCCCAGCTCTTCGTCAAAAGAAGGATGGGAGTATGAGGATGTGTGTGGACTACCGATCGCTGAATGAAGTAACTATCAAGAACAAGTACCCGCTACCTCGGATCGATGACCTATTCGATCAACTTAAAGGTGCGCAGTGTTCTCCAAGATTGATCTACGGTCGGGATATCATCGAGTTGAAGATTAGAGCCGGAGATATTCCTAAGACGGCGTTCTCTACACGTTACGGCTTATACGAGTTCACGGTGATGTCCTTTGGATTGACCAATGCCCCCGCATACTTTATGAACTGATGAACAAGGTATTCATGGAATACCTGGACAAGTTCGTAGTGGTATTCATCGACGATATACTTATCTATTCCAAGAACGATGAGGAACACGCGGAACATCTACGGCTCATCTTGGAAAAGCTACGAGAGCACCGGTGTATGCAAAGTTCAGCAAATGCGAGTTCGGCTCAAGGAAGTCGCTTTTCTTGGCCACGTGGTTTCACGGAGGAGTAGCGTGACCCCGCCAAGGTCGAAGCCATTACGGGATGGAAGGCACCCAAGTCGGTGACGGAAGTTCGGAGTTTCTTGGGCTTGGCCGGTTATTACCGACGGTTTATCAAAGGGTTTTCCACTGTAGCCCGACCTATGACTCAACTTCGAAGAAGGAAAAGAAGTTTGAATGGAACGAGAAGTGTCAAAATGCTTTCGACCAACTGAAAGAAAAGTTAACCACTTTGCCCCAATCTTGACCTTACCCGACAACCGGAAGGACTTCGTGATGTCTTGTGATACATCCCGGCAAGGATTAGGAGGAGTATTAATGCGAGGATGGAAAGGTCGTAGCCTATGCCTCGCGACGATTACGCCCCACGAGGAGAATTATCCCACACACGATGCTGGAATTAGCCGCTGTTGTACACGCGTTGAAGATCGGAGGCATTATCGATCGGAAACCACGTGATGTGTATACCGATCACAAGAGCCTAAAATATTTCTTTACTCAGCTGATCTCAACCTACGACGAGGCGATGGTTGGAGTTGATCAAGGATTACGATCTAGGAATCCATTATCATCCGGCAAGGCAAATGTGGTGGCCGATGCGCTGAGCCGCAAAGCCCAGTGCAACCACATGGGATTGAAAGGTATGGCTAATGAGCTCCAAGAAGAAATGGCTCGACTTAATCGCACGATTCCTCACGGAGAAGTACACTCACTGGAAATCCAACCCCTTCGAGGACTCAAATAGAAGAAGCCCAAAAGGGAATGAGGAAACCCGGAAATCAAGGAACGCATGGCGCGGACGCGCTAAGGAATTTTCGTGAGACGGGGGAATCTGTGGTACAAGAAAAGAATCTGCGTGCTGAACGAGGCGGTTTGAGAGGATTGATCTTAAAAGAAGCCCACGAGTCGGCATATTCGTTACATCCCGGAAGCACAAAAATGTACCAGGATTTGAAGGGAGAATACTGGTGGCCCAATATGAAGAGAGATGTAGCCGAATACGTAGCCGTGTGCGATGTGTGCCAAAGGGTGAAAGCCGAGCATCAACGGCGGTGGCTTGCTGCAGCCACTCAAGATTCCCGAATGGAAATGGGACGAGATAGGCATGGATTTCATAGTAGGACTACCCAAAACTACGGCTGGTTACGATTCCATTTGGGTAATAGTAGATCGGCTCACCAAGACTGCCAGATTTATTCCCGTGAAGACTAACTACAACAGTGCCAAGCTAGCGGAACTATATATGAGTAGGATTGTATGTCTCCACGGTGTACCAAAGAGGATTATATCGGATCGTGGTACCCAATTCACATCTCATTTTTGGAGCAAAGTCCACGAGGCACACGGAAGTCATCTCGCTTTCAGTACCGCTTATCACCCACAGACCGACGGGCAGACTGAAAGGACAAATCAAGTACTAGAAGATATGCTGAGAGCCTGTGCATTGGATTTCACCAAGGATTGGGAAAAATGTTTGCCATACGCCGAGTTCTCCTACAACAATAGCTATCAAGCCAGCCTGAAGATGTCGCCAAACGAAGCTCTATTTGGTCGCCGATGTCGAACCCCATTGATGTGGTCAGAAACCGGTGAACGAACCGTATTCGGGCCTGACATAATCAAGGAGGCTGAGGAAAAGGTCCGCCTGATCCGGGACCGACTACAAGCTGCGCAATCACGACAAAAGAGCTACGCGGATACCCGACGAAGAGAATTGGAATTTAAAGAGGGTGACTACGTGTATCTAAAGGTCTCACTGAAGGGTTACGCGGAGGCTACGCTAGCCGAAAACAAAAACTTTTACCGCGCAAACCAGGAACACTTGCAAGTAAGGGGCCGATAGATCGTTACCGATTGGAGTAGAGTGCGGCGGAATAACCAATCGGGGCAATCCGATCCGGAACAGTGTAGCCGATTCCGGAGACGGCCGATTCGCCAATCGCCGATTCGAGTTGTCCGCGCGTTCTCACACCTCGCTACGTGCGCCCGACCGCAGCGATCGATTCCACCATAGCCGATCGCTCCGATTGCGGCCGATCCGGCCGATCAACGGCGCCGCAACGTAGCGCGCCTCTGCGGTATCCACACGTCCGGGGACGAACGCCGTACACCCGTGTGCTAGCACGCGATGCAAGGCTAGGGTTTGGCTCGAAAGTGGGGAGGGTTTCCGTGGAGATTGATCTCGGCAACCACATTGCACGCGATGCAATTGATATACGGCGGCTCTCCACCCTCCCTCCTTTATATAGAGTTGGCCGATGGGATTAGTAGCCGCTCGGGACTCTATTTTGAATTGGATCTCATCCGTATCTCATATAGAGTTTGGCCGCTCACACGTCGTAAGCCCATAGGACTCTATTTTGAATTGGATCTCATCCGTATCTCATATAGAGTTTGGCCGCTCACACGTCGTAAGCCCATAGGACTCTATTTTGAATTGGATCTCATCCGTATCTCATATAGAGTTGGCCGCCCACACGTCGTAAGCCCATAGGACTCTATCCGATCGGATCCCTATCCGATCGAGCCGTATCCGAGTCCAACTCGAATGCTTCTTATCCCCTTAAGCGTGCGACCACGTAGGTTCAGGTATACTCGGTTTCGGCTATAGTCTAACTTAGCCGATCGTCGGCTCGAGTCCAACTCAGCCACACATCACGACGGCGCCTAGCGGCACATATTGACACCATAATATACAAGAATATAATATCGGCTCGAACACTGTAATGTGTACACAAATCCCTTTGCCTCACGATACCGGTTAAGCTATAGGCAAGATGTGTGCCATCCCTTCAATAACTTAACCATTCACTCGAACCGTATTGGATTATCCGTCTATTGATTGACTCCTCAATCAACTTAGCATGGCCATGCATTTCCATAATCCATTACCTCGAGGGCCCAGAGATATCTCTCCAAAGGAGGGGCAAATTCCATCTTGATCACTCACATCCCACTCCATGTTTCATAGCAAACCCGAAAACTACCTTTATAACTATCCGATTCGGAATAGCGTTTGGTAGTCCCAAAATAGGCTACTACACATGTTGGAATCCATGGTGATCTCGGGTCTAAGGACTTTGTACCAACACTACCGAGACCAACTAATGGCACATTAATTCTGTAGTGTCTCATGGTGGGTCTATCCAACAATGTGTTCTCTAACACATATGTCCATGTTTATTGATTTGGTATCTCCATACCCATGATCTATGAGACATGATCATCAATCAATAAACATGCCGATCTTAGAATCATATTTGTTCCAACAATATGACATATGATCGAGGATCGTTTAGAAATAGATTCATACATATCGAGTCTCATAAATAAGTCACGTACTTATTGATCAATACAAGATGTCTATTTCATGGAACTGAATAACACTTTATTCATAAATACATAAACATTGACGTGATATCCAACATCTCCATGTTGCCTCTAGGGCATATCACTAACAATCTCCCACTTGCACTAGAGTCAATCATGTAAGTATCTAATACCCATTGCTCTTGTGTGCGCCTCATGCTTCGTGAGGGAGAGGTTTTGTCGGCGGATCGGCTATGTTGAGATCCGTGTGCACTTTGCATATCTTGACATCACCTCTGTCCACAATCTCGCGGATGAGATGATATCGCCGAAGTATGTGCTTCCGCAACAATGTACTCGGCCTCCGTTGTAGAATCGGCAACGGTATCCTGCTTGGAACTCTTCCAGTGCTGCGCCTCCGTTCGGGCGAACACGAACCCAGATTGCGATCTATAATCATCCTTGTCTGTTTGGAAGCTAGCATCGGTGTAACCACTTACAACGAGCTCTTCTTCACCTCCATAGACTAGGAACATATCCTTAGTTCTTCTCAAGTACTTAAGGATATTCTTTACGGCGATCCGGTGACCTTCACGATCGGCGTATCTGCTCGTAGCACTCAAAGCGTACGAGACATGCGGGCGTGTACAAAGCATGGCATACATGATGGATCCAATTGCGAAGCATATGGAACCATACCCATCTTATTCCGCTCATCATGTGTGAGAGGACACCGATTCTTGCTAAGATTAATGCCATGTGACATGGGCAAGAAACCTTTCTTGGAATCATGCATGTTAAACATTTTCAACACCTTGTCAATGTATGTACTTTGGCTTAATCCAATTAGCCTCTTGGATCTATCTCTATAGATCCGAATGCCCAATATATATGTTGCCTCCCTAAGTCTTTCATGGAAAAACTATTTTTCAATGAAGACTTGACGGATTCTAGCATAGGGATATCATTTCCAATCGGTAATATGTCATCCACATATAAGATTAGAAATACAATTGCGCTCCCACTGACCTTTTTGTAAACACAGGCCTCTTCTTCGTTTTTGATGAAACCAAACCCCTTGATTACTTCATCAAAACGAATATTCCAACTCCGAGATGCTTGCTTCAATCCATAAATGGATTTACGTAGCTTGCATATCTTTCGAGCGATTCTGGATCGACAAAACCCCGAGGTTGTATCATGTATACATCCTCGCTTAGGTTTCCATTTAGGAAAGCCGTTTTGACATCCATCTGCCATATCTCATAATCGAAATATGCAGGCAATCGCTAGGATAATCCGAATAGATTTAAGCATTGCGACGGGCGAGAAGGTTTCATCATAATCAACTCCTTGAATCGTTTAAAACCTTTCGCCACCAATCGCGCCTTATAGATGTGAACATTTCCATCCATATCGGCCTTTTCTTAAAAACCCATTTGCACTCAATGGTTTTGACACCATCAGTGGATCAACCAAGTTCCAAACTTGATTGTCGTACATGGATTCTATTTCGGATTTCATGGCTCCAAGCCACTTGTTGGAATCGGGTCCCACCATCGCTTCCTCATAGGTCTTAGGTTCATCGTTGTCCAACAACAATATATCACATTGTTCACTTTGTGTACTGTCGGGTGCACGACGTGATCTTTCGGACCTCGTGGGCTGGTGTATCTACAACGGTGGCGCAACTCTTTGCTCCTCTGTTGTGGTTACGTGGTATTGAAACATTTTATGTTTTTGAACTTCTTCAAGATGCACCCTGCTCCCACTAACCCTTCTTGAAAGAAACTCTTTCTCCAAGAAGACACCGTGTCGGGCGACAAACACTTTGCCTTGTTCCCGACTATAAAAGTAATATCCCTTAGTTTCCTTAGGATATCCCACAAAGAAGCACTTGTCGGATTTGGGTGTGAGCTTGTCGGATTGTAAACGCGTTTTACATAAGCCTCACATCCCCAAATTTTGAGAAAAGACAAACTAGGGGTTGCCCTGTCCATATCTCATATGGTGTCTTTTCAACGACTTAGATGGAACTCTATTTAGTGTGAGCGCAAGTTGTTTCAAGAGCATATCCCCGGAAGGATAACGGAAGATCACTTTGGCTCATCATCGACCGCACCATGTCCAACAAGGTGCGATTTCTCCGTTCGGACACTCCGTTCCATTGTGGAGTTCTGGCGGAGTCAACGTGGAACAATTCCACAATCTTTCGAGATGATTACCAAACTCTTGGCTCAAGTATTCCCTCCACGATCGATCGTAGAAACTTGATTGTTTTCCCTAAATGATTCTGTACTTCATTCTGAAATTCTTTGAACTTTTCAAAGGATTCGGACTTATGCCTCATTAAGTAGATATAACCATATCTACTAAAGTCATCGGTAAAGGTAATGAAATGCGATAACCACCTCGGCCGTTGAGCTCATTGGTCCACATACATCGGTATGTACGAGTGCCAATAAGTCACTTGCTCTCTCACTATGTCCCGTGAAAGGTGCCTTTGTCATCTTACCAAGTAAACAAGACTCACATGTCTCAAATGATTCAAAATCAAAAGAGTGAAGCAATCCATCCTTATGGAGCTTCTCCATGCGTTTCTTATTTATATGGCCTAAGCGACAATGCCGGACGGACGTGGGGTTTATATCATTAGAGAGTTGCCTTTACGTATTAATGTTATAGATGGGAGACGCTTCAAGATTCAAAACGTATAATCCATTCACCAATGGAGCATGAAAATAGAACATATCTCGAGATATATTGAACAACCATTGTTCATTGATCTAAAATCATATCCTTCCGCTTGCAAACATGAAGCGGAAATAACGTTTTGACATAGTGTTGGAACATAATAACAATTATTTAATTCCAAAACTAATCCGAAGGTAGATGAAGTGGTGCTGTGCCGGCAAGCGTAGCAACGCTTGCTCCATTGCCGACGCGCGAGTTCACCTCGCCCTTCTCAATCCTCTACTTCTTCTCATTCCACGCAACGATTTGCAAATATGAGCTACGATCCGGTATCAAATACCCAAGAGTCGAGGTGAAGTAGCAAGATTAATGTCTATAACATTAATACACGAAGCGAAGTCGTACTTTGCTTCTTCTTGAGATCCTCCATGTACTTCTTGCGGTTCCTTTTCCAGGTGGCTGTCTCCTTGCGGTAGAAGCAAACGGCATCGATGCCGCCGACCCCTTCTTGCCCTTCTTTGCATTAGAGGCACTCGCGATCTCATCGGGAGTTAACTTCCTCTTGGTGCAAAGTTTCTTGGCAGTGGTTTGCGCTTAGCCTTACGCATCATCATCACATGATGACCATTTTTGGATACTCTCCTCATTGTCTTTAGCATCCCATACAATTCAGCCAAGGTCCTATCCATATTGTTCATGTGATAATTTAATATGAATGGCTCGAAGCTCGGAGGGAGCGGCGGAGAATCACATGGTAGCCAACTCTTGGCTAAGGGAAAACCCGTTTTTCCGGACTCTCGATATAGCCAATCATCTTTATCACATGCGGGTGACGGGATTCCCCTCAACAAGCTGCACGCAAACAAGGACTTTGAGGTGTTGAACCTCTCGGCCCGAGCTTGGTTCTCAAACATGCCACGCAGTCCCTGAATAATAGTGTGAGCATCGCTGCTCTCATATTGCTTCTGAAGCTCAGGGGACATTGTAGCAAGCATGAGACAGCTTATATCTAGGGCATCATTAGTGTGCTTCTCATAAGCCCTCCGTGCGTTGCGGTGGCGTTATTAGGCAAATCCTCGGGATAGGGTACTTCAAGAACGTACTCCTTACGCTCTTGCTTGAGAACAATTCTCAAGTTGCGATACCAATCCATAAAGTTTGTTCCATTTAATTTTTTCTTTTCGAGAATAGATCGCAAATTAAAGGTGCGGGTGTAGTATTAGCCGCCATTTATTCTACAACGAGAAAAGCAAAGTTTAGCACAATGTTTATGCTATGTCTTTTGTTAAACAATTTAACATAAGACTCCCATTACGTATTTTTCACCTTCCCTCTAGGTTACGTATTGGGTCAAGATCCACATGTTAATTAATTTTCTAGTGAGCTTTGGCATCACTTTGCTAGAAAATTAATAACATCGATAAGCAACTCCTTGCTAATCACATCTCTATGTGACTCTTGTTGTTGGTGTGGCATCTCCATGCCCCGGCGCCAACCTATGCCCCAAGGCCCAAAACTGTTTTGATAGCCTTGTTAAGTAAACCAAATGCTCCTGCATGTATATGTCTGACATATACCCCCTCGTGTTATGATAGAGAATGGCACTCTGCTTTGGCAGACCCACCATTGACGAGCATAACGGTGGCGGATGCAACATTTGGAAGGGCATCATTACTACTTAATTTTACGAGGGATGCTATCCTATCAAACAAACATATCACATATATGAAAGCGGGTAGAATAGCATATAATGAAATAGTATGGCCCCCTTCACATGGTGATCTCCATCTCCATGTCGGCGCGAGGATCTCCATCTTCGGCACCATCTTCCAATGTGCATGATGCTTGATTTCTTCAAACTAAGCTACTACTATAGAAGCTCTAATTGAAGATTACATCGACTCGCAGTCGTGAAAGAATATTACAAGCATTGCACGTATGAAAGAATATTACGGGGATTGCACATATGAAAGAATATTACATGCATCACATGCATCTCATACATACAATAGGGCCATACCATCTCAAAGCATTCTCTGCAAAAACAAGTTAGGCGTAGAAACGTTTTCTACTTATCGCGAGCTACGGCATCGAGACGACCTATAAGGGGTACGCACACGGCGGTCCCGCTAGCCGGTTAGCGGGCGGGGGTCGAGGGAAGCCGCCCCCTCGCGGGCTCCGGGCAGCGCGAAATTCATAGATCCAATCTATGAATTCGCTTACGAAACTCATGTCGGCATAATCATATTATGCCGTCCCGATACACTATCAAGGGAGATGGTTTGCGCGGCGCGAGGCGCTAACAAGATCGGACTACGAGATAGCTTCGGCATAATCACATTATACCGTTCCGATACACTATCAAGGAACGCTATCTCGAACCCAACTCAAACCGAGTTCTATGGATATTGCTTCGACGTAATCACATTACGCCGTTCCGATACACTATCAAGGAACGCAATTACCATCTACTCTCCTCAACAGATCCCGTAAAACCGATTGATCTAATCAACCCGTGCGCAAAACTTGTTCCGGATCCAATCTAAAACCCGAACTAAGCAAGATTAGCTCGATACCACCGAAGGGTTACGCGGAGGCTACGCTAGCCGAAAACAAAAACTTTTACCGCGCAAACCAGGAACACTTGCAAGTAAGGGGCCGATAGATCGTTACCGATTGGAGTAGAGTGCAGCGGAATAACCAATCGGGGCAATCCGATCCGAACAGTGTAGCCGATTCCCGGAGACAGCCGATTCGCCAATCAGCCGATTCGAGTTGTCCGGCGCGTTCTCACGCCTCGCTCCGTGCGCCCGGCCGCAGCCGATTCCACCACAGCCGATCGCTCCGATTGCGGCCGATCCGGCCGATCAACGGCGCGCAACGTAGCGGCGCCTCTACCGGTATCCACACGTCCGGGGACAGAACGCCGTACACCCGTGTGCTAGCACGCGATGCAAGGCTAGGGTTTGGCTCGAAAGTGGGGAGGGTTTCCGTGGAGATTGATCTCGGCGACTTCTGTTGCACGCGATGCAATTGATATACGGCAGCTCTCCACCCCTCCCTCCTTTATATAGAGTTGGCCGACGGGATTAGTAGCCGCTCGGGACTCTATTTTGAATTGGATCTCATCCGTATCTCATATAGAGTTGGCCGCTCACACGTCGTAAGCCCATAGGACTCTATTTTGAATTGGATCTCATCCGTATCTCATATAGAGTTGGCCGCTCACACGTCGTAAGCCCATAGGACTCTATTTTGAATTGGATCTCATCCGTATCTCATATAGTTGGCCGCCCACACGTCGTAAGCCCATAGGACTCTATCCGATCGGATCCCTATCCGATCGAGCCGTATCCGAGTCCAACTCGAATGCCGTTCTTATCCCCTTAAGCGTGCGACCACAGTAGGTTCAGGTATACTCGGTTTCGGCTATAGTCTAACTTAGCCGATCGTCGGCTCGAGTCCAACTCGGCCAGTCACACACGCGACGCCTAGCAGGCACATATTGACACCATAATATACAAGAATATAATATCGGCTCGAACTGTAATGTGTACACAAATCCCTTTGCCTCACGATACCGGTTAAGCTATAGGCAAGATGTGTGCCATCCCTTCAATAACTTAACCATTCACTCGAACCGTATTGGATTATCTGTCTATTGATTGACTCCTCAATCAACTTAGCATGGCCATGCATTTCCATAATCCATTACCTCGAGGGCCCGAGAGATATCTCTCCAAAGGAGGGGCAAATTCCATCTTGATCACTCACATCCCACTCCATGTTTCATAGCAAACCCGAAAACTACCTTTATAACTATCCGATTACGGAATAGCGTTTGGTAGTCCCAAAGTAGGCTACTACACATGTTGGAATCCATGGTGATCTCGGGTCTAAGGACTTTGTACCAACACTACCCGAGACCAACTAATGGCACATTAATTCTGTAGTGTCTCATGGTGGGTCTATCCAACAATGTGTTCTCTAACACATATGTCCATGTTTATTGATTTGGTATCTCCATACCCATGATCTATGAGACATGATCATCAATCAATAAACATGCCGATCTTAGAATCATATTTGTTCCAACAATATGACATATGATCGAGGATCGTTTAGAAATAGATTCATACATATCGAGTCTCATAAATAAGTCACGTACTTATTGATCAATACAAGATGTCTATTTCATGGAACTGAATAACACTTTATTCATAATTACATAAACATTGACGTGATATCCAACATCTCCATGTTGCCTCTAGGGCATATCACTAACACTCACCACTACGGGGAACTCAGAGATTCAAAGTCAAAGGGAAACTCGCACCACGATACGTGGGCCCATTCTTGATAAGCGCTAGGAGGGGAGAAGTGGCTTACCAATTGGAACGCCCGAGAATCTCTCCGATGTCCACCCGGTATTCCACGTATCGCAGTGAAGAAATGTCTGCGGATACCGGAAGAGCAAGCCCCTTTAGAAACCATCCATGTCCACGGTGATCTTACCTACCCGGAGCATCCAATCAAGGTACTAGACGAGGCAGAAAAGAAGACACGAACCAAGTCGTGGCGCATGTACAAAGTACAATGGAGCTAAAAAAGCTAGAAGCTAGAAGCTCACCAGGGTGAGCTTTTACGCTTCTAAGGTGAAAAATTACCCACTGCCACGTAATACACCGGCTTGTCCGCTTCCCTTGGATATTTTGAACTCCGTTTGGTCTTGTAACATCCACGAAAATCGAAGGAACGGAATTCGGAACGTAAAAATCGGAACTCACAAAAACATTTTGGGAATCATTGCTTCTTATCGTATTTTTCGATCTGGATTGCGATCTGAAAAAAATAAGATTTTTCTTCTAGAATTACTTTGAGGAAAAATGGGACAAAACCCTAAGCTTTGAAACTTCAACTAGGTGAAAATGATTTCAAAGTATAAATGTGCGTAACTTGAAAAGAGCACGTACATATATAATTTGGTGAATTACAAAAAAATATATTTTGGTTTAAACCCTAATTGATGAGGGAAGGATAATGAATAATTGGGATTTGATGATAAAGATATTTTTGAAAAAGAAAAATGAAGATAGAAATTCGTCGCTATTCAAACCCTAATTTCTTGAATTCAAAAGAAGAAGTAAAATAAATACGAAAAATATATTTTGAAAAATAGGGAGATATGGGAAATATCATTTTAGAAAGTATACTGAGAATACCAAAATTTATTTGGGATTTTTAGGAAGAAAGGAAATAGAAATAGGGATTTAGGAAAATTAAATCGGTAAAATAGAAAAGGTGCACTTTGTTCATCGCGTCGGAGGTGTTCGACCAGCCCGTCGGCCACGTTCGCGCGCGCCATGCGCCGAGCGCCGTGCGCGCCGTACCGGGACACCCGCGCACGCGTGCTCTCGCCGATGACACCGTCTGCGCGCGACCCACCGCCGGTCAATCGCGCCACCCGCGGTCGCGAAGTCGCCGCGACGCCGCGCTAGGCCGTCGCCATGCCGTCGCCGTACCGCTCGCGTTAGCGTCGCGCGCACAGATCCGCACGCACCGTTCTCGCCGCGCTCACCGTACGCACGCACGTCGGCTGCGATTGCCGCACGTCGCGCCACGACCTCCCGCGACCGCGCCATGCCACCGACGCCGCGCCATTGCCGCCGTCGCATCGCCCTCCGTCGACCGCCTATAAGAAGCCACCCCGAGCCGAGCCCCCAACACCGAAAATCTTCCCGGTGCTCGGTCGTGCTTTTCCCCGATTTCCCAAAAGTTAGCCACTGCATTGCGTGAATTTTGGGAAGGATCGAAGCTCGGCCGGAAGAACCCTAACTCGACCGCCCGTGCAACACTCAAATTCGTCACCCTCGGCCGATTGCTTCCCGAATTGAAGGTACTATCATCATCCCCGTGCTCTAAGTATTATTTCCCTAAGATTCCCGAGCCAAATGGTCGTCGGAAAATCGCCGCGACGAGCCCCTCGAATTCCCTGTCTCGCCGCCGCCGCCACCCGCCGGCCGCAGGCCGCAACGCCTCCCGGCCAAACCAAACCCCTTTAGCATCCCTAGGGTTCACCGATGCTCGTAGACCCCTCACTTTGGCCGAACTTCGCCGGAGTTTGCCGCCGAGAGCGCCACCGCCGCCGAAGCACCCCCGCCGTCGCCACCCTCTCTCCGCCGCTCCCGGTCTCGGCCGAGTGGAGAAATGGAACCCCGTGGTCCCAAGATGGTGAAAAGCCCCTCTTTTCCCTAGCTCCGGCCCTCCTCGCCGTCGGCGCCCCTCCCTCACGTCGCGCCGGTGGGAACGGAGCGAGGAAAAGGAGGGAAGAAACAGAGGAAATAAGAAAAAGGAAAAAAAAGAAAAGAAAGGAAAAGAAAGAAAGAAAGAAAAAAGGAAAAGAAAAATAGTAGAGGAATAGGGGTAAAGGTAAAAATTATTTTGGAAATATTTTAGGATAAAATAAGGTTTTTGAAATATTTTTATTTAGGAATGAGTATAATATTCTTTTCCCTTCCAAAAAGAAATACTTTGTGAAAATGATTTATAGATTAAATTTTTCCTTTTTATGAATTCAAATATTGTCCAACCTTTAAATTGTTATCGAAGTTCACCGAGACTTTTTTTAAATATTGGCAAAGCCTGGATGACATTATCCCGTCGTTAGAATTTCAAAAACCCTAATAAATATAATTGCAACATTAAAGATCGATTATTGGAGATATAAAAATTAGAAACCTAATTATTCTAGGATATCTTCAAATTTAAGTGCAAAATACATATTAATTACGAGATGGTTCGCTCGGTTTAACGAACTCCTTTTCGTTGATTCCACTTTTAAGATTTCCGAAGTTTGAGGTTGTGTTTGGAATCCGCTTTCCGTGATCATTTTGAGATCTCCTTCTTTTTCGTTGATGTTGTTGAATTCTAATTGGATTCAACCCTTCTTTTCGCACGTACGGATAGCGTCCGAAGAGGTGAACACGACTACGCGGAAGACCCCACTCAACCGGCGTGCGAGCAAGGCAAGTCTTCACACCCTTTGAACATATCGAACCCAATTGCGAAATGATGTTATTTTAAACTCTAAACATGCATGCTTTACGAGTTACCTATACTTGTTATGCCATTCCTTGCTATTGATTACCTTTAGAACTACTCATTGTAACTCGCGATGTGATACAAACAACCGAAGCATAACTTCGGTAAACTGCTTAGCCATGCTACACTTAGATTGTGCATACTCATGACTTTATGAAAAAGCTTTGTCTTGGGGCAACTACCTTCGGGAAGGTAGTTGAGATTCGGCATGTGGAGACATGAGCGCCACATGGCCATGAGAATGATGAACTAAGTTTGATGAAAATTGAAAGTACTATACAAATGTTTTAGACTAGGGCGGCCGGATGATTTGGGTGGATTCCGGAAAAGGCAAGTGCCGACCCTGGTCAATTAAGGACCGAGCCATGAGATAGCGGAAACGAGCCAGTACAACCGTACTTCTCGAATGGGTATAGACATAGCGACTAGATAGCCGAGCGGAGGCGGTATCCTTGCA
The DNA here is from genome assembly GCA_019925245.2 of Oryza australiensis. NCBI lineage: Eukaryota > Viridiplantae > Streptophyta > Magnoliopsida > Poales > Poaceae > Oryza > Oryza australiensis. Next base: position 767,021 of record JAIFGZ020000260.1, on the reverse strand, counting down.
TAGATGGTTCTCTATGATGTGGTTATGGGATGAGAATGAGGCTGCGGCCTTTGTTATGAATGGTGGGATTAAGCCGATGTTAATTAAACTTAAAGATTTGGAAAGTCTTCCCTTACCCCGGTGCGCCGAACTCCTCTCACTGCTAGAAAAGGACGGCTAGAGTGCATGAGGGCTTAAGTTCATGGAGCGGGTACTGCCAAAGTGAGGTTATCGAAAGGCTTTGCCGTGACCGTCTCATGTGTTGAGGCGTAGGCTCATTTGTTGGGTGTCGCGGAGTACGGGTAAAGTGTACATCCACCTGCGGTGTGAATGAATCAATCTATTCGAATAGCCGTGCTCATGGGATATTGAGCATCGTGACAAGACTTTCGCTTGGCTAGACTTTGAACTTAAAAATGCTGGGATGGGTTTGCATGATGATTTTATTCGTGGTGGATCAACTTCTCGAGAATGCGAGAAGGGTGGACTCCCAGAAATCATGACGAACCGGAGGCGGGAAGCCATCCTTGGAATCACGATGGATGGTAGACGAACCGTCGCCGGTTAATGAACTATGAAATTAAAACTTGATTTGGCTAGTCGATAGGCTTGTGAAAAGAATTGTGAAACGGCTTTACGCAAAAATAACCCTAGCCATGTTCTTTGAATAACCCTATCATATGCATCAATCTGTGTTGGCTTGCTTGAGTATGGTTGGTACTCACCCTTGCTATACGCACAAACCTCCAGTGATGGAATTGAAGAGCCGAAGATCCATACGCATATCACCGGGAGGACGAAGGAACCCGCGCGCGCATATTAGACCTTAGCTCCGGTGTTGCTCGTGGCAATTGACAAGCCGCCCTCTTTCCGCGCCTTATCTAAATTCTTTTTATGTTGTATTCGGACCATAAGGTCCTGTGGGATGAACAATGCCTTCGGGCCTATTAATGTAATAATGGTAATGTAAGACTATTCGTGCGTGTGCACTTGATTATCCAGTACTGTATTCGTGGGTACCAACTACTTGATCCAGGGAAATGGTACTATGAACACGAAAGACTCCCGCCTCAAAATCGGGGGTCCACAGGTCTAAAAGCTAATCCTAAAGAAATTTGTGAAACAAGGTCAGCTTTTGTAGTTTCAACTTCTGAAGGTAGTAGTAGCCAGAAGCCAGAAGCCAGAAGCCAGAAGTTTGCTTCTACAGAAGCAAAAGCTGAAAGAAACATGGCCTATATCACTCCCAAGTTGACCCTTTTACATGAAACCAGTACGAAAATATAAGTGGAGTGGTATGTGTAAGTGGGTCCGTTCGTCAGATGGGCTGTGGTACGTGATTCTGGAGGGCTTGCTGTTACAAATGGTATCGCAGCGGACCCTTATGGTTGCGCTTATGGGTCAATTGGCGGGCATATGGCGCATGACGCATGTGGGCTATGTGTGAGCCACATGGCATGGCATATGGCACCGACACTGGACGTACGGACGTGTGCTAAGAGGGGGCGTATTCCTGGACATTTGCCTATATGCCTGTGTGGCTATATGGGTAAGTTGGACTGACGGGGACGCAAAGCTTGGCAGTGAAGACAGTGCAGCAGATTTTTGCACTACCGGAATATGTCCTTATGATTCTCAAAGAATGATGAGGGGCAAGGCTGATACCTCATAGGTGATGCTATCAACTGTGAAGAGGCTACGAGGCAAGATCTACAAACATTTGCCTTGGCTCGCTACCAAACTCGTAAGCAAACAACGAGATGTGAAGCAAGCTAGCTAGAAGTGCTTGACGACTTTCTTGTCAAAGAGCGGCTTTCTACTTATATTACTATGACTGTCCAACTAATGACCAGACTACCTATGTTGATGCTCTGAATCTGTATTCAAAAGCTTTTTTCCAACTATCGGCACTACTAATTTCAAGTACAAAGATCTCCTATGAATATGCTACTGCTCTTACTTTCTACCTGAATCCAAGCATTAAAGCAAGCTCTTTATCGCACCATAACCGAGTCTGTCCTTACACCTCTGACCAATCCACCCGTCATTGCAAATAACTGCTCCTCCGTCATAGAGCGGGTTCACTTGTAAATAGGCCCAGACCAGCGCCTCTTTGTTCTACATGGCATCTTGATTGTTCACTACACCCAATCTGTGTCGACTCCCATTAATTATACCTTTTCTAGGTTACGAGTGTGGAAAGAGACTTCTTACTTTATTCCACAGGTTAAGTAAGCATGAACATATATAAGAGAGGAGTCCTTGGCTTGTGAACAAGTGACTTCTTTCTTTTCATATTATATAGAATAGTCTTCTCTTCGTGTGTTTTCGGCTTTTTGCCTTCAGCATGCCATGGAAGCGATGCCCCTAAAAGAACTGAGTTGAGGAGTCATTCCCTAACCCTAAAGCTTAATTGTTGAGCCCCTCTGAATTAGTTGATGGCTTTGATGACTCGCCGGTGAATGGAAATGAGAGCGAGGGGAAGAGTGGGCAGCCCTCGGCCCGATCATCCAATTCGCTCCGACGATCCAGGCATGGTTTAGTAGTCAAAGCAACATCGTCACTTTCGTGTACGCATCGAATGACAACCCTTTTGGTGATTTCCTTTGGACCGATTCACTCTGCGTAGATTGACTAAGCGCAGAAAGCCTTCCACTGGCAGGCCAGATGCCTCCTCTCTTAAACCAAGGCATACTCTACTGGCTTTCCTTCTCTAAACTATTCTTTATCCACTATTTATGATATTCCATGCATACTTGAGCTACAACCTTTTTCAACCTTTTGAACTTGAAAGAAATGCCTATTTCAAGTACCGGTATAGAGCTAGCAAGATAAGGGAAAGACAAAGCAAGAAGGTTCTCTAGTAGGATGATTCTTGATGCAAGAGATTGCACTATTTAGGTACTTCACTGGCAGGAACTATTTTTTTGCAAAGAGCTTATTGAACTCCAAACATTATCTTCTTTTTATACTAGCCCGCTAATTAGATAGGGCCCCTGACCGATCACGCGGCACGGACGTCAAAAGCTCCTCCATAATCGATCGGGGCACAAGTCCTGGGACGGCATCTGCTGGATGGTCATATGATAGCCGATAACACTGTAGGCATCAGGTCATAGAACCATAGCTAGGCAGCTCAACATTACCCACTTGTCTGACTGTTGCTAAGCATTTTTCGGATACCAAACGGACCTCCCCAGATGGTAATCTTAAAGTGGCCGATTTACCTTCTTTTGCAATCAGTTTCACTATAGAACCTACTGCTCTAGCTAATTGCCCACATCTTCCACGTGTGATTTCTATGTTATGTATGGCCGTGCCTAAGGGCATTTTGATTGAAGTAGATTCTTCTTTTCTCTCAAAAAACCCCTTCCCAAATTGTACATGCTTCTTCCATATTAATATATATTAGAGGGTATTGATATGTATTATCATCTGATGTGATTTCTTGATATTAGAGGGTATTGATATGTATTATCATCTGATGATGTATTATCATCTGACGGTGAAGGGCATGAAAGCATGTGTAAGGTGCATGGCCCAAACAGGAGGCAAGTGGCTGAATCACTGTAGGAAGACCGTGTACATGCACCACCGAAGGTTTCTCAGGCAGACACCCATACCATCAGAATATAAGAGATTTCGATGGGATGGTGGAAGAGGGAGCACGTCCAATGTTCATAACCGACGGTGAGTCTGGAATGAGGTGAAGGATATTGAAGTTATATTTGGTAAAGAGAGTGGAAGCACACGTGCATCCACATCAAGTGGTGAGACCCCTCTTTGGAAAAAGAAATCCATCTTTTGGAACCTACCGTACTGGGAAGACTTGGATATCCGTCATGCAATCGATGTGATGCACGTGGAGAAGAATGTGCACAAAAGCATGATCAGGGTATTGTTGAACATACCCGGCAAGAAGGACACTTTGCAAGCACGGAGAGCCCTTGAAGACATGAATATCAGGAAAGAGCTGCATCATCAGGACAAAGAAAATGGTCGCTACTACCTTCCCCAACATGCTACACTCTTAGTGTTGCAGAAAAAATGAGTATTTTGGAATGTTTGCAGGGTGTCAAAGTCCCATCAGGTTACTGTGCAAACATCAAGAAACTAGTTAACATGAAAGATGAAAGGTTGGTTGAAATGAAATCACACGATTGCCACATGGTTATCATGCAACTACTACCGGTCACAATCAGAGGTATCCATATAGAAAAGGTCCGAGACCCAATCATTGAGTTGTGCCAGTTCTTCAAAGCGATGAATAAAAAGGTTATCAATCCGGGTTCGTTGGACAAGCTTCAAGAGGACGTGATTCAAACTCCTTACCAGCTCGATATGTTGTTCCCTCCCTCGTTTTTTGATATCATGGTGCATCTTGTAGCTCATCTTGTGGAACAAGTCAAGAGCATAGGCCCAATGTATCTACATAGCATGTAGGATTTTGAGAGGTTTATGGGCATTGTAAAGAAATATGTCCAAAACAGATCGCGACCCGAAGGCAGCATCATCGAGGGTTATGCAACATAGGAGGTGGTAGAATTCTGTATGAATTACATGGATCTAAAACCTATCGGTGTGCCTGTGCCCTATCACGAGGAAATGATGTTTGAAAAAGGAACATTAGGCCATAAGAGAATTGTCCCCCCTCCCGATCAAAAAACCATAAGACAAGCACATTTTGCAGTATTACGGAAAATCGACTTTGGTGGCTCCTTACGTGGACATGCACCTGGAGTACGCAATGACAATCCTAGGAAATCGGAGGCATGGCTCACGAAGAAGCATAAATTTCAATTTGAGAAATGGCTGATGGAGTACCTGACAACTGTAGACATCGATAGTGACCAACTGTTTTTTTCTCAAGGGCCATCCAACATGTCACGCTCAGAAATTCAAACCCGAATTTCCAGACTATTTTGTGTATTTAATCCCTGTCCAGGCATCAACCAGGGTACGCAAAATGACAAATCAATACACAGATCCATACGTATAAATAAAACATATAAATACTTACAGGAAAAGAGACACTTAGTCCTCGCACTCGAAAGAAAGCAGCGACAGCGGGAAAAGATGATCCTAGCGGGGCTTCAGCTCCACTGCACAGGCAAACTCAACTGGGGTTTGAGACTTGGTCCTCAAACATCGTCTTCAACTCAGAAGCACTACACTTCTGAAGGGGGAAGAATTTGCAAGGCTGAGTACAGCCAACGTACTCAACAAGCCACACCAAGGAATGCAGAAATGCGAGGGAAGGCAAGGAGAGGCTTGGGGCTACTTTGCGGAATGGCGGTTACAAAAAACTTTATTTTGGAAACTGAGAAAATTGTTGAGTAGTTAGGTCAATATTAATCCTCCACTGAACAACGTTATCCCCACGTTGAACAGGCCGAACCATTCCCACCTGATCTAATCCAGATTATTAAGCCAATTTATTAAGGATGGGACTAATCATGGTGAAACTGGTCGATCGCCCATAACCGTGGGCACGGCTATTCGAATAGTTTTACTCTGATCAAAGGTGCGCTACTTTACCCACAAGACACAATTTCACACATGTTGCCCTACCCCCGAAGTATCGCCACGATAGTGCAAAGGTGGGGAATCGTGACAAGACCTATAGCACAACTTCCCCTAACCAAGCGAACCACACCAAGGTTTCGCCCCCACTCCCGGACCCTAGGTGTGGGCGGCTCCCGAGTGCCGCGGTGAATCAGCGCCCGGCCAACACTTATACCGGGGCCGACGAAACTCCATCGAGACTCACCCCTCGCCACGGAGCGTCGGCTAGGGAAAAGCTATACTACGGATCCAGCAATTACCAATTCTTGCTTGTGGTAAGCACTGTATGTCTTCCAGGGGTTTCCCATGAACCGGTCCTTAATTGCCATGGGTGCGACAAGCCAAAACCATGCACCCACAGCCCACCATTTAGTCATATTTTAGTTGGGATAATTATGACCCAAAAGATATGGCCAGGTGTTCCGAGCTAGCAGCTCATCTGAACTAATTATAGATAGTGTGATTATCCCATTTAGTGAGTGTAACATCCTGAAAATCGAAGAAACCAAAATCAGAACGTAAAAATCGGAACTTTCAAAAACCTTCGCTTGTTGCTTCTACTCGGGTTTGTTGCTTCTTATTTGCCAGCTCAGTTGCATAAATTTAGACGTGATCAATTTCCCTTTCGGTGTTTTTGGATAATTTGGAGTTGTCAAAATGGAGGTGCGAAAGCCGCATCGGGGTTTTTAAAAGGAAATCGGGAAAGCGCGGGATTATGAAAACGCGTTTTGGGAAATATAAAACAAAATTTTTGGTTGGGAGAAGATAAATTAAGACACAAAATAAATAATAAAATTCTCGGGAGTCGTACTCGAAATCCGGGAAAGTTTTGGAAAAATATAGGAGAGGATATTGAAATTTGAAAAAAAGGGGGGATTTTAAAATAAATAAATATGAAAAACATTGTGGGAAAATAAAAGTGGAGAAAAGTTGAAAATATTATGTTAAAAATTATTTTTGAATTAGAGGAATTTATTTTGGAATTTTTAGAAGAAAGAAAAATAGAAATGGAAAATTAAAATGGAAAATTGGGAAAAATCGGAAATGGCACTGTTCATTGCACGCCATGTGTTCGACGCCATACATATCGTACCGGCCGGCCCGCGCCACACGCCGCGCGCGCCGCGCGCGCCCGGCCCTACCCCGCGCGCGCCACGCGCGCGCGCGTGCGCCCAACCACGCCGACCCGCGCCGCGCGCGCCGCGCGCGCGCCCGCCCGTGCAAGCCCGCCCGTACGCCCGCGCCCGCGTACGCGCGCTCGCCGCCACGCGGCCGTGCCGCGCCCGGACCCCACGCCGCGCGCGCGCACGCCGCGCCGGACCCCACCCGCGCCGAGCCGGCCCCTCCTCTTTCCACCCCGCGCCGCGCCGATCCCCCTCGGCCGCGCCTATAAAAGGCGACGCCACGCCCATTTTTGCTGCACCGCCGCCGCTTCTTCTCGCTGTTCCCGAGCACCGCCGCCGAGGGCCGCCGCCCAACCCACGCGCCGCGATGCGCAAAGCATCCCCTGCCCCCTCGCTCCTCCCGAGGCTGCCGTCGCCGTAAGCCCCCTTCCCCGCCCTTTTGTCGCGCTGCCGCCGCCTGCTTTCGGCGGACACCGGTCGAACAGGTTGGCGGCGATGAATAGTGCCAAGAGAAAAAGAAAAGAAAAAGAAAAGAAAAAAAAAGAAAAATTAGGAAAAATTTTAGAAAATTTGGGAAAATATTTTGGGTAGACTTGAGTAAAATTTTGGGCAAAAATAAATTATTTTCTTGCATGTTTTCTCAGTGCAAAGTTTGAAAATCGTAATCGGACTTTTTCCGGAATTTCGTTTCGCGTCGTTTTTAAATCCAGACTTCGTTTAATTCCTTCTCGCCATTTAAATATGCTTCTCTTTTGTGCTCAAACCTTTAAAACCTCGAGCACGAATTCCTCTCTGGCATTTCCAAATCTAATTTCTCAAATAATTACGATCGCCGTCTTTGCGAAAACCCTAGGACGTCGACTCGATTCCCAAAACTCGGATTTTTCCTTGCGACCCTTGTCCTAACTCAAGTAGAATCTTAGGCAAAACATTTGGAGTCATTTTCATGGCCTTTATGGTTCTTTTCGATCTCTCGGTATTTTATTGAATTCTAATTGAATTCAATTGATCTTTCGCACGTACGGGTAGCACTGAAAGAAACCGGCATCGACCCGTGAAGATACCACCCCTCAAGTGTGCGAGCAAGGCAAGTCATCACACTCTTTGAACATATTGATCCAACTTTGTGAAATGATGTTGATTTCAAATTACAAATTGCATGCTTTACACAAACAGTACCTATGCTTGATATACCCTGCCTTGATATTGATCACCATTAGAATTTATTCCTTGTAACCTTCGATGTGATATGACCGGAGGATAACTTCGGTAAAAATGCTTAGCCACACACACTAGATCCCCTGCATACTCATGATTTTGCAAGAAAGCTTTGTGCTCGAGGCAACTACCTTAGGGAGGTAGTTGAAATACGGCCTGTGGAGACATGAGCGCCACATGGCCATGTTGAACTAAGTTTGATGAAAATTGAAAATGCTATACAAATGTTTTAGACTGGGGCGGCCGGATAAATTGGGTGGATTCCGGAAAAGGCAAGTGCCGACCCCTGGTCAACTAAGGACCGAGCCATGAGATAGCGGGAAACGAGCCGGTACAACCGTACTTCTCGAATGGGTATAGACCTAGCGACTAGATAGCCGAGCGAGAGCGGTATCCTTGCATAGATGGTTCTCTATGATGTGGTTATGTGATGGAAATGAGGCTGCGGCCTTTGTTGTGAATGATGGAATTAAATCGATGTTAATTAAACTTAAAGATTGAGAAGTTTTCCCGTACCCCGGGTGCGCCAGAACTCCTCTCACTGCTAGAAAAGGATGGCTAGAGTGCATGAGGGCTTAAGTTCATGGAGCGGGTACGCCAAAGCAAGGTTATCGAAAGGCTTTGCCGTGACCGTCTCATGAGTTGGGACGTAGGCTCATTTGTTGGGCTGTCGCGGAGTACGGGTAAAGTGTACATCCACGCAGTGTGAGTGAATCAATCTATTCGAATAGCCATGCTCGCGGATATCGAGCATCGTGACAAGACTTTCGCTTGGCTAGACTTTAAACTTAAAACTGGGGATGGGTTTGCATGATGATTCCATTCGCTGGGTGGATCAACTTCTCGAGATGCGAGAAGGGGTGGGTTCCCAGAAAATCATGACGAATCGGAGGCGGGAAGTCATCCTTGGAATCACGATGGATGGTAGACAGAACCGTCGCCGGATTAATGAATTATGGAACTAAAACTTGATTTGGCTAGTTGTTAGGCTTGTGAAAAGAATTGCGAAAATTGGCTTTATGCAAAAGAACTCCAGCCACTCCTTGAATAACCCTGTCATATGCATCGATTCTGTGTTGGCTTGCTGAGTACGGTTGGTACTCTCCCTTGCTATACGCACAAACCTTCAGCTGATGGAAATGAAGAGCCGGAGGATCCATACACGTACTTCCAGGAGGGTGAAGGAACTGACGGCGCATACTAGATCTTAGCTCTGGTCGTTGCCTGTGGCAAATGACATGCTGCTGCCTCTACTCCGCTGCCGTATCTAATTTCTACCTTTGTGTTGTACTCGGACCATGTGGTCCTGTGTGTTGGACATTGCCTTCGGGCCTATGGTTGTAATAATGTCGCCGTAAGACTATTCGTGCATGTGCACCTGATTATTCAGTACTGTATTTCGTGGGTACCAACTACTCGATCCAGGGAAATGGTACTAAGAACACGAAAGATTCCCGTCTCAAAAACGGGGGTCCACAGAGCTGGTATCAGAGCCATGCGACCGTAAGCTAAGACCAACTGGCGCCCTACCCTTGACTAGTTGGCAAAAGGGAAATATCCCTACATAGGTTCATTTTCAAACTATTATTTCCGAAAATACAAATATACCTTTTCTACATCTGTATTTCCTTTTATTTACCAAATGATTATAATGATAGCTCTCTCCCTCTAACCCTAAGTTGCCTTCAAAAGCGGATGTCGAACCATGACGGAGCACGGAGATCACCATCCCGCGAGACGAGGGGTTTGTGGCACGGCTTCAATCCCGCTGTGGTGTTTAAGATACCCGAACCACCCACCTACCAAATCAAAAGGCATGGCTCCGAAGGATACCCAGCATGGGGAGGCGGCCGTTTCCGTGGAAGCCCGCATGGGAAGTGAAACATCTTTCTGCTTCCACACCCGCTACCACCAGGATTTAGCGGAGGCAGCCATCCAAGATGCGGCCCGCGAAGCATTTCTTCACCTTAATGCGATACATCGTGCTGAACTCATGGTGACGAGTTCGTGCACCATCCCTATCGCGAGGAAGGCAACCCGTTGCACCGTGGAGGCCACCCCTCTGCTACAACCCGATGGTCACACGTCTATCACGCTGGCGGAGACGGCGAGATGACTCGCTACGAAGAGGCCTTGCTTGAGATCAACGACCGCACCACGCCTCAATGATCGGTCGAGAGCCACCGGGCTATGGGGATCGAGATAAACATGCCGAGACTCACGCAAGCCAATGGTGCCCAATACGAGCAACTCTCGGACCGCTACATGGCCCGTGGGGAACCCCGGTAGAGCTAGAGAAGCGGCTCGGGAAGAGCAAGCGACAAGTCAACCAGTGGAGGAGCATGCGCACTGCCCGTTCACGCTGCGAGTACCTCCACCGAGATTGTACCAACACCTCCCGCTCCCGTGCCCGACCACTATCACCTTATGACTCCAGCATGCTTGGATACCTTTCAAGCCATGATGGAGCAAGCTTTATGTTGAGCACGAGCTGCGCCGCACGTGAAGACCCCACTGTTGCCACGTCCATGGGACCCACCTCGAGCTCCGTAGCAGTGCCATCCGAGCCTGGATCGGGAGAGGAGAACCCCATCCAGATCCACACCGACTCGGAGTCTGAGGCAGAACCTATGGAGGTCAAATGGGAGTCCAGCGACACCGATCCAATGGAGGAGGAAGCTCCCCTCGTCGCGACTCACACTGGAGGTCCCCTCACCCGCCGGACCGCTCGCAAGAGTACGCGGCCACCGAGCAGAAGATTCGGCATGACTCCGAGGCCACCACCTCCGAGCCATGGGGACTCCGATTTGCTTCAGCAGCGGACCACCCACTTCCCGCACCTGGCTCTTGCGGATGGTTGGACGACTAGGCGGGAGGACCACTCAGCCTGATCTCGCTCTAGACGGCTCGGCAGCAAGGACCACACTCTATTTCCCCTTAACCAGTTAATGCAGTAAGACGATGTAGTTGTCATGACATGAAGGACTGTGCATGTACAGTCTGTGTACCCTTTGATGTAATGTGGTGGACCTAAGTATCACTTTGTGGTATCTTAATTCATGAGCTTATTATTATTCTACCATGCTTGTTGCTTGAAGATCATTTAAAAACAACTTGAAGGAAAATCCCCGGGAACCCGACCTTAACAGTCCGATCTCTTAATTCATCTATCTTCTTCGGATGGCGCATCGCCGCAGAGCCGCAGCAACCAACGAGAACCCGCCGGAACCCAACCCCTCCACTCGGCGGAGGTTATGGCCTTACGACCTAGCTGCTCCAAGCAATTGCCAACAACCGGGAAGTCGAGGAGGATCAAGTCTAGGAGAGTTCATGCGAGCTAAGCCACCAACCTTCTCCACGGCCGAAGAACCCATGGATGCGAGGATCGGCCGAGGGTGATCGAGAAAAAGCTAACTTTCGTCCGAGTTCGAGAAGCTAATAGAGTTGTCTTCGCCACTAACCAGCTAGAGGGTCCCGCAAGTGACTGGTGGGACACCTACAAGGAAACGCGAGCTGAAGATGCCGGAGAACCGACATGGGAAGAATTCACGGCTGCATTCCGTGAGAATTTCGTGCCAGCTGCAGTTATGAGGATGAAGAAAAATGAGTTCCGCAGGCTGCGTCAAGGAAACACCTCAGTACAAGAGTACTTGAACAAGTTTACCCAGCTTGCCCGTTACGCCACAAGTGACCTGACAGACGAGGAAGAGAAGATGGATAAATTCATCGAGGGACTAACTGACGAGCTGAGAGGACCGATGATCGGACAGGACTACACCAGTTTCCAAAGCCTCATCAACAAGGTCGTTCGGCTTGAACACGACCAAAAGACGGTAGAAAATAACCGCAAAAGGAGGCTCGCTATGGCTCGCCCATTTCAGGGAGCGCCACAACGTCCCAAGGGAGCCACCCCGTCTGGATGGAAGCCAAGTATTCCGGCAGCCGGTCGTTCCCCCGCTCTCGACCATGTCAGCAGGCCATCTACACCTCAGCTTCGTACACCAACGCCAACCCTAGCCGCTCCAGGAAGAAGGAATGTGAGCTGCCTCAATTGTGGAGAATTCGGGCACTACTCCAACAGCTGCCCAAAACCACGCAACACCCCGTGCGCACCGGCACCAATGCAACGCCCGTCCGAGGAACCCCTACCCCTGCGGGACGCGGTGCATTCGGACCCCGCTACCCAACGAGGCCGCCACCGGGTTTCGACATGGCCAGGTGAATCATGTGCGGGTGAAGAAGCTCGGGAGGACCAGAGCGTGCGATGGGTATGTTCTCTATCAACTCTACCCGTTAAAGTTTTATTCGATTACGGAGCCTTCGCATTCATTCATATCTTCCCAAGTAAGCAAACAACACCACCTACACCAAGTAGCACTTAAGAGGCCTATGTTGGTACACTCACCTGGGGGAGACATAACCGTACCCCATGCTTGCATCAATGTGCCCATACGGATTAGAGACGTGGTGTTTCTTTCGAACCTTATGGTGCTATCACCCCAAACCATTGATGTCATACTCGGGATGGATTAGTTGACCAAGAATAATGGAATCATAGACTGCAGTCGAAGGGAAGTCACGGTATCCACCCCATGGGGATCACCGATGAGCATAACTATGGATCAAAACCCGAAGCTATGCGAGCAAGCTGCGGGAGTATTCACCATGCTACCTCTAGGCGGGATGCCAGTAGTACAAGAATACCCGGACATATTTCCCGAGGAGTTGCCCGAAATGTCCCGGATCGCGACATAGAGTTTATCATCGACCTAATGCCGGTACGCCCCCATATCCAAGAGGCCTTATCGAATGCCGGCCAACGAGTTAGAGGAACTCAAGAAGCAAATCCGAGAACTACAAGAGAAGGGATTTGTACGCCCCAGTTCTTCTCCCTGGGGAGCCCCAGTACTTTTCGTCAAGAAGAAGGATGGGAGTATGAGGATGTGCGTGGACTACCGATCGTTGAATGAAGTGACTATCAAAAACAAGTACCCACTACCTCGAATCGATGACCTATTCGATCAACTTAAGGGTGTGCAAGTGTTCTCAAAGATTGATCTTCGGTCGGGATATCATCAGTTGAAGATTAGAGCTGGAGATATTCCTAAGACGGCGTTCTCCACACGTTATGGTTTATACGAGTTCACAGTAATGTCCCTTGGATTGACCAATGCCCGACATATTTTATGAACCTGATGAACAAGGTATTCATGGAATACCTAGATAAATTCGTAGTGGTATTTATCGACGATATACTTATCTACTCCAAGAACGATGAGGAACATGCGGAGCATCTACGGCTAGTGCTGAAAAACTATGAGAGCATCAGCTGTATGCCAAGTTCAGCAAATGCGAGTTCTGGCTCAAGGAAGTCGCTTTTCTTGGCCACGTGGTTTCAGCCGGAGGAGTAGCGGTAGACCCCGCCAAGGTCGAAGCCGTCACGGAATGGAAGGCCCCCAAGTCAGTGACGGAAGTTCGGAGTTTCTTGGGCTTGGCCGGATATTATCGACGGTTCATCGAAGGGTTTTCCACCGTAGCCCGACCTATGACTCAACTTCTGAAGAAGGAAAAGAAGTTTGAGTGGAACGAGAAGTGTCAAAAAGCTTTCGACCAACTAAAAGAAAAGTTAACCACCGCCCCAATCTTAACCTTACCTGACAACCGGAAGGATTTCGTGATGTACTGTGATGCGTCTCGGCAAGGACTAGGAGGCGTGTTAATGCAGGATGGGAAGGTCGTAGCATATGCCTCGCGACAGTTATGACCCCACGAGGAGAATTATCCCACCCACGACCTGGAACTAGCCGCGGTTGTTCACGCATTGAAGATCTGGAGACACTATCTGATCGGGAACCACTGTGATGTGTATACCGATCACAAGAGCTTAAAATATTTCTTTACTCAGCCTAATCTCAACTTACGCGAGACGATGGTTGGAGTTGATCAAGGATTACGATCTAGGAATCCATTACCATCCCGGCAAGGCAAATGTAGTGGCCGATGCGCTGAGCCGCAAAGCCCAATGCAACCACATGGGATTGGGAGGTATGGCCAGTGAGCTCCAAGAAGAAATGGCTCGACTTAATCTGCACCTGATTCCTCACGGAGAAGTGAACTCACTTGGAAATCCAACCCCTTCGAGGACTCAAATAGAAGAAGCCCAAAAGGGAATGAGGAAACCCGGAAATCAAGGAACGCATGGCGTGGGCGCGCTAAGGAGTTTTCGTAGATGACAAGGGAATCTGTGGTACAAAAAAAGAATCTGCGTGCCTGAACGAGGTGGTTTGAGAGGATTGATCTTAAAAGAAGCTCACGAATCGGCATATTCGTTACATCCCGGAAGCACGAAAATGTACCAGGATTTGAAGGGAGAATACTGGTGGCCCAATATGAAGAGAGATGTAGCCGAATACGTAGCCGTGTGTGATGTGTGCCAAAGGGTGAAAGCTGAGCATCAACGACCAGCAGGCTTACTGCAACCACTCAAGATTCCCGAATGGAAATGGGACGAGATAGGCATGGATTTCATAGAGGGACTACCCAAAACTGCGACTGGTTACGATTCGATTTGGGTAATAGTAGATCGGCTCACCAAGACTGCCAGATTTATTCCCGTAAAAACTAACTACAACAGTGCCAAGCTAGCGGAACTATACATGAGTAGGATTGTATGTCTCCACGGTGTACCAAAGAGGATTATATCGGATCGTGGTACCCAATTCACATCTCATTTTTGGAGCAAAGTCCACGAGGCACTCGGAAGTCACCTCGCCTTCAGTACCGCTTACCACCCACAGACTGACGGACAGACTGAAAGGACGAATCAAGTACTAGAAGATATGCTGAGAGCCTGTGTGTTGGATTTCACCAAGGATTGGGAGAAGTGTTTGCCATACGCCGAGTTCTCCTACAACAATAGCTATCAAGCCGATCGAAGATGTCACCAAACGAAGCCTTATTTGGTCGCCGATGCCGAACCCCATTAATGTGGTCGAAACCGGTGAACGAACCATATTCGGGCGACATAATCAAAGAGGCCGAGGAAAAGTTCGCCGATCCGGACTGATTACAAGCTGCTCAATCACGGCAAAAGAGCTACGCGGACACCCGCCGAAGAGAATTAGAGTTTAAAGAAGGTGACTACGTGTATTTGAAGGTCTCACCACTACGGGGAACTCAGAGGTTCAAGGTCAAAGGAAAACTCGCACCAAGATACGTGGGCCCATTCTTGATAAACGCTAGGAGAGGAGAAGTGGCCTACCAGTTGGAGCTGCCCGAGAACCTCTCCGATGTCCACCCAGTATTCCACGTGTCGCAGTTGAAGAAATGTTTGCGGGTACCAGAGGAGCAAGCTCCTTTAGAAACATCCATGTCCACAGTGATCTTACCTACCCGGAGCATCCAATCAAGATACTAGACGAGGCAGAAAAGAAGACACGAGACCAAGTCATGGCGCATGTACAAAGTACACTGGAGATATCACACGGAAGAAGAGGCTACTGGGAGAGCGAAGAGTTCCCGAGGACGAATACCCACACCTACTCAGCAACCGGTAAGAAATCTCGGGGACGAGATTTATTATTAGGGGGGTAGGTTTGTAACATCCTGAAAATCGAAGAAACGAAAATCGGAACGTAAAAATCGGAACTTTCAAAAACCTTCGCTTGTTGCTTCTACTCGGGTTTGTTGCTTCTTATTTGCCAGCTCAGTTGCATAAATTTAGACGTGATCAATTTCCCTTTCGGTGTTTTTGGATAATTTGGAGTTGTCAAAATGGAGGTGCGAAAGCTGCATCAGGGTTTTTAAAAAAGGAAATCGGGGAAAGCGCGGATTTATGAAAACGCGTTTTGGGAAATATAAAACAAAATTTTTGGTTGGGAGAAGATAAATTAAGACACAAAATAAATAATAAAATTCTCGGAGTCGTACTCGAAATCCGGGAAAGTTTTGGAAAAATATAGGAGAGGATATTGAAATTTGAAAAAAAGGGGGATTTTAAAATAAATAAATATGAAAAACATTGTGGGAAAATAGAAGTGGAGAAAAGTTGAAAATATTGTGTTAAAAATTATTTTTGAATTAGAGGAATTTATTTTGGAATTTTTAGAAGAAAGAAAAATAGAAATGGAAAATTAAAATGGAAAATCGGGAAAAATCGGAAAGTGCACTTGTTCATTGCACGCCATGTGTTCGACGCCGTACATATCGTACCGCCCGCCGCCGCGCGCCCGCGCCGCGCGCGCTGCGCGCGCCGGCCCCCCCCGGCGCGCACGCGCCGCGCGTGCGCCCGATCGCGCGGTCCCGCGCCGCCCGCGCCCGCGCGCCCGCCCGTTCATGCCCGCCCGTACGGCCCGCGCCGCGTACCGCGCTCGCCGCCACGCGGCCGTGCCGCGCCCGACCCCACGCCGCGCGCGCACGCCGCGCCGGACCCCGCCGCGCCGCGCGCCGCCGCCGCGTTGCGCCGCCATACCCGGCCCACCCGCCGTCCGCCGCGTGTCTTCACCCGCGCCGCGCCGAGCCGGCCCCTCCTCTTTCCACCCCGCGCCAGCGCCAGATCCCCCTCGGCCGCGCCTATAAAAGGCGGCGCCCCGCCCATTTTGCCGCCCGCCGCCGCTTCTTCTCGCCGTTCCCGAGCGCCGATGCCGAGGGCCGCCGCCGCAACCCACGCCGCGTGCGCAAAGCATCCCCGTGCCCCCTCGCTCCTCCCGAGGCTGCCGTCGCCGCAAGCCCCCCTTCCCCGCCCTTTTGTCGCGCTGCCGCCGCCTGCATTTGGCCGGACACCGGTCGAACGAGTTGGCGGCCGATGAATAGTGCCAAGAGAAAAAGAAAAGAAAAAAGAAAAGAAAAAAAAAGAAAAATTAGGAAAAATTTTAGAAAATTTGGGAAAATATTTTGGGTAGACTTGAGTAAAATTTTGGGCAAAAATAAATTATTTTCTTGCATGTTTTCTCAGTGCAAAGTTTGAAAATCGTAATCGGACTTTTTCCGGAATTTCGTTTCGCGTCGTTTTTAAATCCGGACTTCGTTTAATTCCTTCTCGCCATTTAAATATGCTTCTCTTTTGTGCTCAAACCTTTAAAACCTCGAGCACGAATTCCTTTGCTGGCATTTCCAAATCTAATTTCTCAAATAATTACGATCGCCGTCTTTGCGAAAACCCTAGGACGTCGACTCGATTCCCAAAACTTGGATTTTTCCTAGCGACCCTTGTCCTAACTCAAGTAGAATCTTAGGCAAAACATTTGGAGTCATTTTCATGGCCTTTATGGTTCTTTTCGATCTCTCGGTATTTTATTGAATTCTAATTGAATTCAATTGATCTTTCGCACGTACGGGTAGCACCTGAAGAAACCGGCATCGACCCCGCTGAAGATACCACCCCTCAAGTGTGCGAGCAAGGCAAGTCATCACACTCTTTGAACATATTGATCCTACTTTGTGAAATGATGTTGATTTCAAATTACAAATTGCATGCTTTACACAAACAGTACCTATGCTTGATATACCCTGCCTTGATATTGATCACCATTAGAATTTATTCCTTGTAACCTTCGATGTGATATGACCGCAGGATAACTTCGGTAAAAATGCTTAGCCCTGCTTACACTAGATCCCTGCATACTCATGATTTTGCAAGAAAGCTTTGTGCTCAGGCAACTACCTTAGGGGAGGTAGTTGAAATACGGCCTGTGGAGACATGAGCGCCACATGCCCATGTTGAACAAAGTTTGATGAAAATTGAAAATGCTATACAAATGTTTTAGACTGGGGCGGCCGGATGAATTGGGTGGATTCCGAAAAAGGCAAGTGCCGACCCTGGTCAACTAAGGACCGAGCCATGAGATAGCCGGGAAACGAGCCAGTACAACCGTACTTCTCGAATGGGTATAGACCTAGCTGACTAGATAGCCGAGCAAAGGCAGTATCCTTGCATAGATGGTTCTCTATGATGTGGTTATGTGATGGAAATGAGGCTGCGACCTTTGTTGTGAATGATGGAATTAAATCGATGTTAATTAAACTTAAAGATTGAGAAGTTTTCCCTTACCCCGGGTGCGCCAGAACTCCTCTCACTGCTAGAAAAGGACGGCTAGAGTGCATGAGGGCTTAAGTTCATGGAGCGGGTACTGCCAAAGCAAGGTTATCGAAAGGCTTTGCCGTGACCGTCTCATGAGTTGGGACGTAGGCTCATTTGTTGGGCTGTCACGGAGTACGGGTAAAGTGTACATCCACTGCAGTGTGAGTGAATCAATCTATTCGAATAGCCATGCTTGCGGATATCGAGCATCGTGACAAGACTTTCGCTTGGCTAGACTTTAAACTTAAAACTGGGATGGGTTTGCATGATGATTTCATTCGCTGGTGGATCAACTTCTCGAGATGCGAGAAGGGGTGGGTTCCCAAAAATCATGACGAATCGGAGGCGGGAAGCCATCCTTGGAATCACGATGGATGGTAGACGAACCGTCGCGCATTAATGAATTATGGAACTAAAACTTGATTTGGCTAGTTGTTAGGCTTGTGAAAAGAATTGCGAAAATTGGCTTTATGCAAAAGAACTCCAGCCACTCCTTGAATAACCCTCATATGCATCGATTCTCGTGTTGGCTTGCTGAGTACGGTTGGTACTCACCCTTGCTATACGCACAAACCTTCAGATGGAAATGAAGAGCGGAGGATCCATACGCGTACTTCTAGGAGGGTGAAGGAACTGACAGCGCATACTAGATCTTAGCTCCGGTCGTTGCCTGTGGCAAATGACATGCCGCTGCCTCTACTCCGCTGCCGTATCTAATTTCTACCTTTGTGTTGTACTCGGACCATGTGGTCCTGTGTGTTGGACATTGCCTTCGGGCCTATGGTTGTAATAATGTCGCCGTAAGACTATTCGTGCATGTGCACCTGATTATTCAGTACTGTATTTCATGGGTACCAACTGCTCGATCCAAGGAAATGGTACTAAGAACACGAAAGATTCCCGTCTCAAAAACGGGGGTCCACAGTGAGCTATTGGTAATTAAGCATGGCTAAGCATGTAATTCTAGCAAAAGTCACGTAAGTGACTAAAGCTAGTCAAATTAACACCCAATGTTTGACAAAGGACGGTCATCAAGAGGTATGGCACAAGCAAACAGATAGGTAATCCCATCATTTCATGTATTTCGCAAAGCAATGCAATTTTATTTGCAAACAGTAAAACGTTTATAAAAATAGGTTCAATATGCTTCAAGGGAAGTGTGAATTGCCTTGCTTCTTCCAACCAACTTCCAAACTCTTCGCGAGTGCGAACTCCGAAACGACGGAAACTACACGCTGGCATGCGAGGGGAAAACCCTAATAAAAACCAAATAACAGTACATGAAAAGTAAACCAACATGTAAAGCTCAATTTTAGAAAAAATTTGCAATTTGAATCGCCCAATTTGGAGTTCATATGAATTAGATATGAATTTTAGAAGTTTTGGACCATTTAAATGAATTCTGAAAATTAATTGAATTTATTGCGCAATTTTGTATTTATTTTTAAAAGAAAAAGGCTGATGCTAACGTCGCAGCCAAGGGTTGACGTCGCGCGAGCACGGGCGCGGCATGACATCGGCGAACCGGATGCCGACGCGCCGGCTAGGCCGGGCGCAGGCGGCTACGCGGTCCAAGGCCGGTCCACTGTGGACCAAGTCCACGGTGGTCCACGGGCGGGCGCACCACGTGGCGCACACGTGGTGCCGACGCGGCCCACGCGGCGGCGGATGGACGGCCATGATCTCGCCACGAGGCGATCGGGTGGCGAGAGGCGGCGACGGCCGACGACGGCCGGCGACGGCGTGGCGGCGACGCACGCGACCCGATTGTCACGGCGACGGCCATCGGCACGGTGGCGAGTGGTAGAGGGCGACGAAGGAGGGCGGAAAGGAGAGGAGGGACTCACTGGCCGGCGGGAAAAAGCGACGGGCGGGCGAACGGCGGTGACCGGCAGTGGTCGGGACTCGGGACGACGGTGCGGACGACGGTCCGGGCACGGGAGATGGCTGTCGAAGGGGCAGCAGGGGCTCGGGGAAACGCGGCGGAGCCGATGAAGGGGATGGCGCGGCTCGGGGAACAGCGAGGCGACGGGAAGCGACGGCCGGTGGCGGCTATGGCGGCGGCGGCTCGGGTCGCACGGCGGCAAGACGCTCCGACGGCGATCCGGGCGCGGGAAGCGGTGGCCGGGGTGCAGCGGGATGCGGGGAACGCGGCGACGGCCTTGGCTCTCGGAGGCGGGGCTTGGAATGGCGGTGGCGCTCGGCCGGAGGGCGACGACGAGCGGCGGAGAGAGGGGAGTCGCGGGAAGAGGCGGTGAGAGCGCAGCGGGCTCGAGAAGATTGGGGAAATGGGAGAGGGAGCTCAGCGGGGGCATTTTATAGGCCGGGGAGGGGCTCACAAGGTCGGTGCTTGCCGGATTTTGCGGCAAAGGCGGTGGCCAGTGGCGAGTAAATGCGGCGAGCTATTATGGCGATTAAAGGCGGCGAGTTTTGGGGAAAATCGAGGGGGAAACGCGACGGCGTGATGGCAGCGTTAAGGGCGAGCGCGGGATGAGCGGGGGTGCGGGATTCGCGGCGGCGAGGTCGCGACAGCGGCGGCAATGGCGGTCGAGCCGGAGGAAGGGTATGACAGGTGGGCCCCACCTATCATCGGCCGAGAGAAAGGAGGGAGGCCGGGTAGACTTTTGCGGGCGTGCGCGAGCGGGAACGGGCCGCGGCCACTGGGCCGGCCCGGGGAAGAGAGAGGGCGCACGCGCAGGAGGGAGGAAAAGCGGACTTCAAGGAGGAATGAGCCGAAAGCGGCCCGCGAACAGGAGAGGATTTTTAATTTGTTTTTCCATTTAAATTAATCGCATAAATGGTTTTGGAATTTTATAATACTTCTAGTTCTCAAGTAATTCCAAGAAAATTTTTGAAAATAGATAAACACTCAAAGTATTTAATAAAAATATATCCAGACCATTTAGTGATCAATTTATTTATTCAATAATTACTGGAATGCTCTTTGTAGCATTAAAAATTATTTCTGGAGCTCCAAAATTTCACGGAAAATTCCAGAGAATACTTTAGGGCATGGAGAATATTTCAAAAATATTTCCAGCCATGATTTTTAAAGGAAATTTTAATGTCCTTCTTTATTTCACTTGAGAGATTATTTTGCCTTTTTTATTTAATTTCAGAAAAATGATTTATTTAATGATTTTTAATCCCGAACGAAAATCGGGTTGTGACAAATCTACCCCCCTTACAGGAATCTCGTCCCGAGATTCGGGGCTAGAAAGAAAAAGGTATGGTTGGATTGGGTTGGACGACTGACTTCTACGGTTTTCTTCTGGCTCACTTGACGGGAACTGACCGAACTCGGACAGCTGAACTTGCTGGCACCAAACTTGGTGCTTTACTGCCTTTGCCAAAACTGCACTAGTTGGTCATGAACACTCTGACCTTGATCTGGCTGCAGAGGCGGTAAGATCTTTCTTCCCTTAGGCTGCACATTTAACAACCTCTTCAGCATTCTAGGGATCCACTTTGACTCGAGACCGACGAAGTTGTTCTGGAAACCTTGGAATTGACTTTCATGAACCGCAGACTCTGAGTTCCGCTTCAAACTGCTCTTGACCTAGACGACAGACTTTTCAAAGAGCTGCTTGATCTGCCCTTAAATTGTGTGTGCCTTGCGTTATTGCTTCTTTTGGCTGAACTGCAGACATGACTGCTTGGCGTGTGCCTTAGATTCGAGCTTGTTAACTTAGGATTGATGCAACTCTGCTAACGGGTCGCAATTGACTCCTTTGATTTCAACCATGCCTGCTTCACAGGATTGAACCTCTGAGCAAAACAGTTATGGGGTAAATCGAATTTGACTTCAAGCTCACTTCCCTAGGGTAGATGGGCTTTCATCTGACTATGGCTAATGAGGCTACGCCCTTGGGAATAATTGACTTATCGATTTATAGGGAACTTGGATCGGTAGAACGATTCTTCGTCATTCCCTCGAAATGAAATCTTGACAAATCTCTTTTATTCCGAGAGGGCTTAGAATATATCTTTCAATTGATGATAGGAAGTTCCTTGTAAAAGTGATTCCGACTCACCTTTACAGCCAGTAGCCCTGCTTTCACCTGACCACAAACAAACATACTGCCATCCTCGGGGTTGTTCCCATTTCTCTTATTTACTAAGAACCCTGACTTCAAAAATTGGATACTCTATCGGTCAGTGAAAAGAGGCAAAGGCTGTGCACTTTCATTCCAGTGACTCTTGGGACTCAACACTCAACTGATGATTGGGAATCCTTCCGAAAGGGTGACCCTCATACCACTATCGATCATCCTGACTCTTGATTGACTTTCCCATCAGTTGTAGCTACTGACATGACTCTTACGCTTCGACTCGACCGAGGCAATCAACCTTCGCCCGGGTTGTTCACGGCTTGTGGAACGAACACTGGCCACTTTACCAAACCATATCAAAATGGTACTCTAGCAAATTCTTATTTCATTGGTTCTCGTATCATTTTCTACTTTGAATGCTGATAGGTCTCACAACTTTGATGAAGCTGATGAACTGTCGGGAACTGCCTTTGAAACAACCAAGGGTTCCTGTTGTCGGTTTCACAAGTTCACTTTCAACCCTTGAGTAGAGGTGGCTTGCCAAGACGAATTCTCCATAGCATACTTGGGTGGCTGGATGTTTTGGCCTGACATTTGGATCCATTTGCTTCTGTGCAGGGCGACGGGGAATTCTACTGAGGTCTTCTAGGAAACATCGAGGTGGTTTCCAAGAACTGGAACAGTTACCTTGGACTAAGGGTAGCCATTCTTGATCCATATTCACCGCTAGGGTGCAGCTACACTTCCTGCTTTCTGGTGAAGCTTTACAAGATTGAGAGTGCGGACGTTCCTCCCATGATGTCATTACCAAACTTTCATCATCCTTCTCTTTTCCTTGGGATGCTACTAATTTTGACTTTTAAGGAGGTCGCATCAGCTGAATACTACTGTGGTCTGAACATTCGCATTTTCTTGATCCGTGTTCACACCAATAAGGTGCTATTGCCAAACACCACGTCCTTACGACTTTAAAGGTTATGTGATTCCTGTAATCCTTATATAATGTTCCACTCGAACATTTTGTGCACCTTCCCATACTCTTCAGGTATCCATTATACGAGCCTTTTAATGTATCTCCTGAGGTTAAAGGTTTCAATGGTCTAACCATTCACACTTCCTTGATCGACTATTTACGTTTTGCGGTTAGCAATTATGTCTTGAGGCCTAACCGAAACTGGAATCGGCGCGGAGAGTGAAACTCTAGGTTTCATATAACATTGGTAGTCACACAAGCTAACTTCCTTTTGGGATGTTCGAGATGAATCATAACATGAGAGAGACTGTGCATCTCAGTCTTTATTCCATAGTCCCTTCTTATTACATAACTTGCCATGAAACTTCTATGTACAAGCGTAAACTTCCTTAAAGATTACACACTTGTAGACTGTTGCCAGCTTGACTAGCAGACGTCTTGACCAGTGTGACCTTTACTCCTGTGATTTTGGCCGGGTTGACTTGATTGGTCCTTGCTTACAAACTGGTGTTCCAACAGGAACACTGCTTCACATGCAGACACTTCTGCCTCCTTAGTAGCCACAGTAGGTAGGACCTTCTTGCTTCGGGTGTTACTCTTGATTGGTGGATTGCTAAGCATTTGGGCTGAGGCAACACGGGTGCCTTGCTAGTCTTCACGGTACCCTCATGACTTGGCGCTGGCGGCAATCGCTGCGGTTTCTGCTGAAGGAGAGTATCGTTCCTTCTCAGTTGGGGTGAATCATTGCTTCCTTGGCACTGCTTGCCCTGCTACTGATTCTGTAGCTTGGGGATAGGTTGGCGGGTGAACCTTAGAGCCTTTGCCGGTGCCATTAATGATAACACACCGTGGTGGAGATTTCATGCACAGGCGATGACTGATATCCTTGGGCTTACAGGCGCCTTTTGGTAGGATTGGACCATGCCGTGCTGGAACCGAAACAGCTTGCGGAATACTGGTGTTGCAGACAGCACCGGTACTTAAAGGATGGTGGCGCTTGAGCACTGGACATCTTCTAAGTACATGACCTATTTCCACATAGTTGAAGCAATGACGAGCTTCCTTTGCTAGTCTTGATAGTGGACATTTATTAGAATAATGTCCTGGATTGCGACAGTTGAAACAAATCCAACTCGTTAAATCATGAGGTGCACCCTTCTTGGTCTGCAGGCTCACAACTGGATCTGGGATACGCAAGGACTTGTGAGCCTTGTTTTTTCATGCCTCCATTCCCACTAGTGATCGTCATAGGGATTGGAGCTGGTTGATGATCAAGAGCGTCATCACCATTGGTGGTGCCAGACACGAGTGGACATACAGACTGTCGGGTTGTCCCATGGTCTTCCTTGTCTTTGGTTAGAACCGAATTCAACCGACAGCTCTTGGGCACATGATCTGTTCCCTCACACAGGAAAAATGTGACCTTGCTCATGGGGCATTCTTCTGGTACATGGGTGTCGTCACCACAAAGGCACGTGTGGTTGCACCTGCTCACCGTGTGTCCAACTTCTCCACAGCGAGTACATGCTTTGAGCCTCATTTCTTTTTCACTAACGTTTTCAAGGATTGCTTCCTCCTCGTCAGAGGATACCTCTTTTGACTCATCATCCTCTGGCTTGGGTGGTCCACAAAGCCTGAGATGATGAGTTAGCTGCCATGCACCACGAAAAGTCTTCCTTCTTGGGCGTTGGGGAATCTTCTCCGCATCTTCGGGAGTAAACTCTGTACCAGTGACGATCATCTTGCTGGGCACATGCTATATCCCATTCTGGTGCCTTTCTTTTCTTTGGGTTGGATGGTGGCATACCAAAACTCTGGCTAATTGGTTGACCGAAAACTTTCTTCTTTCGGGGACACTGCATCTCATCATTGGTCTGTGTCCTGGCGTACACTTTCCGTGAACTGTGTCTTTACATCATGACCTTGCTCCTTAAGCCGTAGCAGAGGTCATGTGTTTCCCTTTGGCTTGATGGCGGGGTTGGTGCCTTCATCTCCTGAAAACTTGACGACAAACTCGTGGGAGTCACCAGGGCTAGCATCTGCTGCTGCTGTTGATACTGCCATTGCATTAGTTGCATCATCATGGCCACTAACTGCGTCTGATTGGCCACGACCTGGGCTAGGGTTGGATTCCGGGGAGAAGGAAGTGGAGTGCTCGTAGGGTTGCTCTGAGCTGACCCATGAGACTGCTGTGGTCTTGATCCACTGACACTACCCCTGACTTCACCCATCTGTTGCCGAGGAAGAAGGGAGAGGGGATAGAAGAGGTTAAACTAAAGACGAGGTCTTAGTCCGCTTGATTACTGATCTGATGTGGGTGTACTTTTATTGTTCCAGTTAATTAAGCAAACAACCTAGTATGGTCACATCCCGACCACTGATGTAAACCATACACCTGCACACAGCAAACAACACACGACCTAGAAACTACCAATACTATTCTTTCGGGGAGGATTGGGTTTAGGTAACTCCGGGAAAACTTCGCTTGAAACCTCGAGAAACGCTGACTCTAAGCTGCTCGGCTTGAGCTCCTTGCTTGAAACTTGGACTTGACTTGGCTTCCAGAGGACGCTCCAGGCTTAACAACTAGAGAGTTGGAGGGGAAACGAGAGAAATTTGACAAGTCATTTTTCAAAGACTCCAGAGGGATAGAAGACATATTTTCGCAAATAAGGTTTTTACAAAACTAGTCCTTAAGGGTTTTGACCATTTGGCTCAGCCTACATTCGAGATGGCTCTGATACCAACTTGTCACGCTCAAAAATTCAAACCCGAATTTTCAGACTATTTTGTGTATTTAATCCATGTCCAGGCATCAACCAGGGTACACAAAATGACAAATCAATACACAGATCCATACGTATAAATAAAGCGTATAAATACTTATAGGAAAAGAGGCATTTAGTCCTCGCACTCGAAAGAAAGCAACGACAGCGGGAAAAGACGATCCTAGCGGGGCTTCAGCTCCACTTCAGAGGCAAACTCAACTGGGTTCTGAGCCTTGGTCCACAAACACCGTCTTCAACTCAGAAGCACTACACTTCTGAAGGGGGAAGAATTTGCAAGGCTGAGTACAACCAACGTACTCAACAAGCCACACCAAGGAATGCAAAAATGCAAGGGAAGGCAAGGAGAGGCTTGGGGCTACTTTGCAGAAAGGCGGTTACAAAACACTTTATTTCAGAAACTGGGAAAATTGTTGAGTAGTTAGGTCAATATTAATCCTCCACTGAACAACGTTATCCCCACGTTGAACAGGCCCAACCATTCTCACCTGATCTAATCCAGATTATTAAGCCAATTTATTAAGGATGGGACTAATCATGGTGAAGCTGGTCGATCGCCCATAACCGTGGGCACGACTATTCGAATAGTTTTACTCTGATCAGAGGTGCGCTACTTTAACCACAAGACACGATTCCACACATGTTGCCATGCCCCCGAAGTATCGCCACGATACTGCAAAGGTGGGGAATCGTGACAAGACCTATAGCACAACTTCCCCTAAGCAAGCGAACCACACCAAGGTTTCGCCCCCACTCCCGGACCCTGGGATGTGGGCAGCCCCCCCGAGTGCCGCGGTGAATCCGGCAGCCCAGCAACCCTTATACCGGGGCCGACTGAAACTCCATCACGCTCACCCTCGCCGCGGAGCGTCGGCTAGGGAAAAGCTATACTACGGATCCAACAATTACCAATTCTTGCTTGTGGTAAGCACTGTATGTCTTCCAGGGGTTTCCCATGAACCGGTCCTTAGTTGCCATGGGTGTGACAAGCCAAAACCATGCACCCACAGCCCACCATTTAGTCATATTTTTAGTTGGGATAATTATGACCCAAAAGATATGGCCAGGTGTTCCGAGCTAGCAGCTCATTTGAACTAATTATAGATAGTGTGATTATCCCATTTAGTGAGCTAGTGGTAATTAAGAATGGCTAAGCATGTAATTCTAGCAAAAGTCACGTAAGTGACTAAAGCTAGTCAAATTAACACCCGATGTTTGACAAAGGACGGTCATCAAGAGGTATGGCACAAGCAAACAGATAGGTAATCCCATCATTTCATGTAATTCGCAAAGTGTCGATACTTGGTTTCGTCAATAGAAATTGGGGGTGCAGTCAAGTCGCCTAACACAATGGGTTAAGTGGAAAAAAAGGGTTTAGACAGGTTCAGGCCCTCTCGTGAGGTAATACCCTACTCCTTTTTCGGGGATTCAATCCTCCGAGTGTCTTTATTGATCTTTTGATCTCGTATATCGCATCTCTCTCAAGGGACGCCCCTTACCCCCCTTATATAGTCTTGGAGGGTGGGCTTACAAGTCGGAAACCCTATCATATTCTATGTCGGCCTCCTCAATCTTACCAAGTTATGACTATGTGCCGTTACCTATCTCATTGGTAACGTGACACCCAAGTCATAGCCTGTTTACATAATCATTAGGCGTAACCTATCCCTATTATCAATCGGACAAGCTAGCCATAAAGGTATCCGATTCTTATAATCTCCACAGTAGCCCCCGAGACCTTCGCAGTCGACGAGATAACTCTGTCTCGAACCAAAATAACGCACAACTAAATGGCTCCTTGGCCGAGTGCTTCTGTTGCTGAGTGGTTCCATCATCTCTGCCTGAATCTCCCGAGTGCTTTATCATCTCATAAAAAGACTGTGAAGAGCTGGAAAATATCTCAAAAATTCTCAAAAATAAAAACCTAGGTGCATCTCCTGATGCACCTAATTAGGTGTAGCTCCCGACTATGTGGTTAGTTAAAAAATAAACTAAGCATATAGTCAAGAACTCACATAAACGCCTAGCTCAAGCTAAAAGCGTTCATAAAAAATCATATAACACATAACCTGATAACTTAGGCATAGTGTGTAATGAATCCAAGCACTCGGCAAGCTCATGCTTATCCGAGTCAATTTACCCGAGTCATCTCGGAACAAATGGCTCAATCAACCCTCATGGGTGAATAAACTGAGTTATTAAACTCAACATAAATTTTTCAGTTATCTGAAAAATATGACCAAAATATAAAATAGCTCCCACCATAATATCGGTCTTAATCAAAAAGAGCTCACCAAGGTGGCAAAATAGCATTGACATAATCATTTAGTCAAATGCTTTAAAAAACCAAACAGTCCCTGTCATCAGGACAGCCATGAAAAGCTTAACTGTTAGTCACCTTCCAAGTTGCATCGTGCCAACTCCTCATGGAATTGCGCAAACCGCGATATGAAAGGATTTTAAAGGCATTGGGCAATGAGACACGTGCATATTGTCAGGGCAAATCTACTTAAGTCCATACACTTAAGTCTCTAAGGACACGCGTCAAGCCACACCTTAGCTGGGCCGTAAGTTTCTCATGGGCTCGGCCCACTCACAAGAAAACTTAGCAGAACCCTAAGTCTTTATCGAAGCATCGAGGTCATCCCCGCCACTTCATCTTCCCAAATTTTCCCTTTCGCGCTCTTGTTCACAGGTTCTTCACAGAAACCCTAAACTCGCGCTCTCTCAAAACCATCCATCTAGGAATCCAAGCTCCACCACAGCTCACTATCCGCACCTAGCTTCCCTCACTTCCTCAAAGAAAAACCCCATCTTCCGTACCAGATCCATTTTCTCTCTGATCGCTTCCATGGCGGGAAAGAAAGAAATCCCCTTTGAGCAGTGGGCGACCTCAGATGTGAAAGAATCAACCCTCCAGGAAATGGTGAAGAATGGAGTTCTTCCACCCAAGGAAATCATCGGCTGGCGTCCTGCGGCCGGTGAAGAATTCCCCACCCCAAATACTGGTGAGATTGTCGTCTTCACCTCTTTCTTCTACTGCGGCTTCGGTCTTCCCACTTCTGAGTTCTTCCGTGGTATTCTCGAATACTACGGCCTCCAAATCTATCACTTGAATCCCAACTCTGTCCTTCACATTGCAATCTTCATCCATGTCTGTGAAGCTTTTCTCGGCATTATTCCCCATTTCAACCTTTTCTGTCGCATGTTCTATGTCAAGCCCCACCCAAACAAAGATGACCCTTGCGTCATCGGTGGGGCAGGCTTCCAGCTCCGCGGCACTCTCCGCAGAGATTACTTCTCCCTTCCTCTGAAATCTTCCAACAAAGGCTGGCACACAAATTGGTTTTATATTTCGAACCCTCAACCCAGCTTGCCCAACTTTGTCGGCCGTCCACCAATCCAAAGGGCCAACTGGTGCCGGAAAACTAGGATAGGGTAGAAGCGAACAAACTCCTGGCCAACATTCTCGAGCTGAAAAAGAAAGGCCTCCAAGGAGAGCTAATTACCCGACACTTCATCAAGAACAGACTGGCGCCCATCAAAGAGAGATCCAAGCCAACATTCGAGTACGAGGGCGAACAAGACCCCAATCGGGAGGACCGCGATTCCTTGAGTTACGAGACCTTATGCACTCGAATGTACAAGATCTTTTCCTCCGGGATCGTGGTTGAGCGCAGCCACAAGATGCCAGTTCTCCCTTATATTTTGTACCATCCTCCTCCTCTGGTAAACCAACTCAGCTTTTTCAATTTCTTCAGCTTTTATATCTTTCGATGTATCTCAAAAATCTCCCTTGTAGGAAAATGCCCTTATTATATCTCGACCATACAAGGTGAGTCACGACGATGTGCCCACTCAAACTGCCAAAAATCCATCCGGCGGCCCCAAGATCCAAACTGAGCCTGACAACCAAAGGGCTGCCAGTATCGAAGACACCATCAGGCGAGCGAGCAAGAGGAAGCTGGTGATTGACGATTCGGATGATGAGATGTAGACTCCTCAAGCTGATACAAACCCTCCGAAGCTGTCCACCAGATCTGCTCCTAAAATCCGTCAATCAAACAGGTATATCTTATAATCAAAATTGCCTTCTTAAAAATCTTTCCATCTCTATTCCAATTGTCTTTGTCTCCTTTCTCACAGGAAACCCCAGGACATAGATCCTAGTAAAGAAGACGTAGCCTCGACGCCAACCATAGCAACTGGAGAGACAAAGCCTGCGGAACAAAGGTCTCAAGGCCCTTTCCCGAGTGAGAAGACTCCCGCAGAAGAGCCCCCGACTGCCAACCAGGAAATGCTTGCTAAAAACCAGTCGGTCGAGGAAGAGCTCCCGACTGCCGATCAGGATGTCCCGACTGGAAACCAGTCGGACGTGAACCGAGAAGGGACGAGTAGCCAGGATGCACCGATTGAGGACTCGGGCGCCAACACTGGTAAGCCTGAAAGTGGTTGTTAGTGATATGCCCTAGAGGCAACATGGAGATGTTGGATATCACGTCAATGTTTATGTATTTATGAATAAAGTGTTATTCGGTTCCATGAAATAGACATCTTATATTGATCAATAAGTACGTGACTTATTTATGAGACTCGATATGTATGAATCTATTTCTAAACGATCCACGATCATATGTCATATTGTTGGAACAAATATGATTCTAAGATCGGCATGTTTATTGATTGATGATCATGTCTCATAGATCATGGGTATGGAGATACCAAATCAATAAACATGGACATATGTGTTAGAGAACACATTGTTGGATAGACCCACCATGAGACACTACGGGAATCAATGTGCCATTAGTTGGTCTCGGGTAGTGTTGGTACAAAGTCCTTAGACCTGAGATCACCATAGATTCCAACATGTGTAGTAGCCTACTTTGGGACTACCAAACGCTATTCCGTAAATGCGGGTAGTTATAAAGGTAGTTTTCGGGTTTGCTATGAAACATGGAGTGGGATGTGAGTGATCAAGATGGAATTTGCCCCTCCTTTGGAGAGATATCTCTGGGCCCCTCGAGGTAATGGATTATGGAAATGCATGGCCATGCTAAGTTGATTGAGGAGTCAATCAACGGACGGATAATCCAATACGGTTCGAGTGAATGGTTAAGTTATTGAAGGGATGGCACACATCTTGCCTATAGCTTAACGGTATCGTGAGGCAAAGGGATTTGTGTACACATTACGGGTTCGAACCGATATTATATTCTTGTATACTATGGTGTCAATATGTGCTTGCTAGGCGCGTTGTGATGGTCGGCTGAGTTGGACTCGAGCCGACGATCGGCTAAGTTAGACTATAGCCGAAACCGAGTATACCTGAACCTACGGGTCGCACGCTTAAGGGGATAAGAACAGGGCATTCGAGTTGGACTCGGATACGGCTCGATCGGATAGGGATCCGATCGGATAGAGTCCTATGGGCTTACGACGTGTGAGCGGCCAAACTCTATATGAGATACGGATGAGATCCAATTCAAAATAGAGTCCTATGGGCTTACGACGTGTGAGCGGCCAAACTCTATATGAGATACGGATGAGATCCAATTCAAAATAGAGTCCTATGGGCTTACGACGTGTGAGCGGCCAACTCTATATGAGATACGGATGAGATCCAATTCAAAATAGAGTCTGAGCGGCTACTAATCCCGTCGGCCAACTCTATATAAAGGAGGGAGGGGTGGAGAGCTGCCATATATCAATTGCATCGCGTGCAACGAAGTCGCGAGATCAATCTCCCACGGAAACCCTCCCTACTTTCGAGCCAAACCCTAGCCTTGCATCGCGTGCTAGCACACGGGTGTAGGGCGTTCTATCCCCGGACGTGTGGATACCGGTAGAGGCGCTGCTACGTTGCGCGCTATTGATCGGCTGTTGTCTCCGGGAATCGGCTACACTGTTCCAGATCGGATTGCCCTGATTGGCTGTTTCCGCTGCACACTCCAATCGGTAACGATCTATCGGCCCTTACTTGCAAGTGTTCCTGGTTTGCGCGGTAGAATTTTTTTGTTTTCGGCTAGCGTAGCTTCCGCGTAACCCTTCAGTGGTATCAGAGCTAATCTTGCTTAGTTCGGGTTCTAGATTGGATCTGGAACAAGTTTTGCGCACGGGTTGATTTGATCAATCGGTTTTACGGGATCTGTTGAGGAGAGTTAATGGTAATTGCGTTCCTTGATAGTGTATCGGAACGGCGTAATGTGATTACGTCGAAGCAATTTCCATATAACTCGGTTTGAGTCGGCTTCGAGATAGCGTTCCTTGATAGTGTATCGGAACGGTATAATGTGATTATGTCGAAGCTATCTCGTAGTCCGATCTTGTTAGCTGCCTCGCGCCTGCGCAAACCATCTCCCTTGATAGTGTATCGGGACGGCATAATGTGATTATGCCGATATGGTTTCCGTAAGCAATTTCATAGATTGGATCTATGAATTTCGTCCTTGGCTTCCCCCTCGACCCCCCGCCCGCTAACCGGCTAGCGGGACCGCCGTGTGCGTACCCTCCTTGTAGGTCGTCTCGATGCCGTAGCTCGCGATAAGTAGAAAACGTTTCTACGCCTAACTTGTTTTTGCGAGAGAATGCTTTGAGATGGTATGGCCCTATTGTATGTATGAGATGTATGAGATGCATGTGATGCATGTAATATTCTTTCATATGTGCAATCCTGTAATATTCTTTCATACGTGCAATGCTTGTAATATTCTTTCACGACCTGCGAGTCGATGTAATCTTCAATTAGAGCTTCTATAGTAGTAGCTTAGTTTGAAGAAATCAAGCATTCGGCACTCGAAAGAACGGTGATGAAGATGGAGATCTGTACACCGGCATGGAGATGGAGATCACCATGTGAAGGGGGCCATACTATTTCATGATATTCTACTTGCTTTCATATGTGATATGTTTGTTTGACAGGATAGCATCCCTCACAAAATTAAGTAGTAATGATGCCCTTCCAAATGTTGCACCCGTCACCGTTATGCTCGTCAATGGTGGGTCGCCAAAGCAGAGTACCATTCTCTATCATAACACGAGGGGGTATATGTCGAACATATACGGGGAGCATTTGGTTTACTTAACAAGGCTATCAAAACAGTTTTGGGCCTTGGGGCATAGGTTGGCGCCGGGGCATGGAGATGCCACACCAACAACAAGAGTCACATAGAGATGTGATTAGCAAGGTGTTGCTTACCGATGTTACTAATTTTCTAGCGGTGATGCCAAAGCTCACTAGAAAATTAATTAACATGTGGATCTTGACCCAATACGTAACCTAGAGGGAAGGTGGAAAATACGTAATGGGAGTCTTATGTTAAATTGTTTAACAAAAGACATAGCATAAACATTGTGCTAAACTTTGCTTTTAATTGTAGAATAAATGGCGGTTAATACTACACCCGGTACCTTTAATTTGCGATCTATTCTCGAAAAGAAAAAATTAAATGGAACAAACTTTATGGATTGGTATCGCAACTTGAGAATTGTTCTCAAGCAAGAGCGTAAGGAGTACGTTCTTGAAGTACCCTATCTGAGGATTTGCCTAATAACGCCACTTTGCAACGCACGGAGGGCTTATGAGAAGCACACTAATGATGCCCTAGATATAAGCTGTCTCATGCTTGCTACAATGTCCCCGAGCTTGAGAAGCAATATGAGAGCAGCGATGCTCACACTATTATTCGGGGACTGCGTGGCATGTTTGAGAACCAAGCTCGGGCCGAGAGGTTCAACACCTCAAAGTCCTTGTTTGCGTGCGAGCTTGTTGAGGGAATCCCGTCGATCCGCATGTGATAAAGATGATTGGCTATATCGAGAGTTTGGAAAAACTAGGTTTTCCCTTAGCCAAGAGTTGGCTGCGATGTGATTCTCCGGTCGCTCCCTCAGAGCTTCGAGCCATTCATATTAAACTATCACATGAACAACATGGATAGAACCTTGGCTGAATTGCATGGGATGCTAAAGACAGTGAGGAGAGTATCCAGAAAATGGTCATCATGTGATGATGATGCGAAGGCTAAGCGCAAACCACTGTCAAGAAACTTTGCACCAAGAGGAAGTTAACTCCCGATGAGATCGCGAGTGCCTCTAATGCAAAGAAGGGCAAGAAAGGGTAGGCGGCATCGGATGCCGTTTGCTTCTCTTGCAAGGAGACAGGGCCACTTTGGAAAAGGAACTGCAAGAAGTACATGGAGGATCTCAAGAAGAAGCAAAGTACGACTTACGCCGGTATTAATGTTATAGACATTAATCTTGCTACTTCACCTACGACTCTTGGGTATTTGATACCGGATCGGTAGCTCATATTTGCAAATCGTTGCGGGGAATGAGAAGAAGTAGAGGATTGAGAAGGGCGAGGTGAACTGCGCGTCGGCAATGGAGCAAGCGTTGCTACGATTCTTGTCGGCACAGATACCACTTCATCTACCTTCGGGATTAGTTTTGGAATTGAATAATTGTTATTGTGTTCCAACACTATGTCAAAACGTTATTTCCGCTTCATGTTTGCAAGCGGAAGGATATGATTTTAGATCAATGAACAATGGTTGTTCAATATATCTTAGAGATATGTTCTATTTTCATGCTCCATTGGTGAATGGATTATACGTTTTGAATCTTGAAGCGTCTCCCATCTATAACATTAATACGAAAGGCAACTCTCTAATGATATAAACCCCACGTTTATCCGGCATTGTCGCTTAGGCCATATAAATAAGAAACGCATGGAGAAGCTCCATAAGGATGGATTGCTTCACTCTTTTGATTTTGAATCATTTGAGACATGTAAGTCTTGTTTACTTGGTAAGATGACAAAGGCACCTTTCACGGGACATAGTGAGAGAGCAAGTGACTTATTGGCACTCGTACATGCGATGTATGTGGACCAATGAGCTCAACGGCCGAGGTGGTTATCGATACTTCATTACCTTTACTGAGTGACTTTAGTAGATATGGTTATATCTACTTAATGAGGCATAAGTCCGAATCCTTTGAAAAGTTCAAAGAATTCCAGAATGAAGTACTGAGAATCATTTAGGGAAAACAATCAAGTTTCTACGATCGATCGTGGAGGGAATACTTGAGCCAAGAGTTTGGTAATCATCGAAAGATTGTGGAATTGTTCCACGATTGACTCCGCCGGAACTCCACAATGGAACGGAGTGTCCGAACGGAGAAATCGCACCTTGTTGGACATGGTGCGGTCGATGATGAGCCAAAGTGATCTTCCGTTATCCTTCGGGGATATGCTCTTGAAACACTGCGCTCACACTAAATAGAGTTCCATCTAAGTCGGTTGAAAAGACACCATATGAGATATGGACGGGGCAACCCCTAGTTTGTCTTTTCTCAAAATATGGGGATGCGAAGCTTATGTAAAACGTTTACGATCGACAAGCTCACACCCAAATCGACAAGTGCTTCTTTGTGGGATATCCTAAGGAAACCAAGGGATATTACTTTTATAATCGGGAACAAGGCAAAGTGTTTGTCGCCCGAGCACGGTGTCTTCTTGGAGAAAGAGTTTCTTTCAAGAAGGGTTAGTGGGAGCAGGGTGCATCTTGAAGAAGTTCAAGAAACACCGAAAACGTTTCGGCGACCACGGAACCACAACATGAGGAGCAAAGTGTTGCGCCACCGGTTGTAGATACACCACCCCACGGAGGTCCGAAAGATCACGTCGTGCCCACGACAGTACACAGTGCGGAACAATGTGATATATTGTTGTTGGACAACGATGAACCTAAGACCTATGAGGAAGCGATGGTGGGACCCGATTCCAACAAGTGGCTTGGAGCCATGAAATCCGAAATAGAATCCATGTACGACAATCAAGTTTGGAACTTGGTTGATCCACTGATGGTGTCAAAACCATTGAGTGTAAATGGGTTTTTAAGAAAAGGCCGATATGGATGGAAATGTTCACATCTATAAGGCGCGATTGGTGGCGAAAGGTTTTAAACAGATTCAAGGAGTTGATTATGATGAAACCTTCTCGCCCGTCGCAATGCTTAAATCTATTCGGATTATCCTAGCGATTGCTTGCATATTTCGACTATGAGATATGGCGATGGATGTCAAAACGGCTTTCCTAAATGGAAACCTAAGCGAGGATGTATACATGATACAACCTCGGGGTTTTGTCGATCCGAATCGCTGGAAAGATATGCAAGCTACGAAATCCATTTATGGATTGAAGCAAGCATCTCGGAGTTGGAATATTCGTTTTGATGAAGTAATCAAAGGGTTTGGTTTCATCAAAAACGAAGAATAGGCCTGTGTTTACAAAAGGTCGGTGGGAGTGCAATTGTATTTCTAATCTTATATGTGGATGACATATTACTGATTGGAAATGATATCCCTATGCTAGAATCCGTCAAGTCTTCATTAAAAAATAGTTTTTCCATGAAAGACTTAGGGAGGCAGATATATATTGGGCATTCGGATCTATAGAGATAGATCCAAGAGGCTAATTGGATTACGCCAAAGTACATACATTGACAAGGTGTTGAAAAGGTTCAACATGCATGATTCCAAGAAAGGTTTCTTGCCCATGTCACATGGCATTAATCTTAGCAAGAATCGGTGTCCTCGGACACATGATGAGCGGAATAAGATGGGTATGGTTCCATATGCTTCGGCAATTGGATCCATCATGTATGCCATGCTTTGTACACGCCGGATGTCTCGTACGCTTTGAGTGCTACGAGCGGATACCGTCGAGATCCGGGTGAAGGTCACTGGATCGTAAAGAATATCCTTAAGTACTTGAGAAGAACTAAGGATATGTTCCTAGTCTATGGTGGTGAAGAAGAGCTCGTTGTAAGTGGTTACACCGATGCTAGCTTCCAAACGGACAAGGATGATTATAGATCGCAATGCAGGTTTGTGTTCGCCTAAACGGAGGCGCGATCGGTGGAAGAGTTCCAAGCGGGATACGTTGCTGATTCTACGACGGAGGCCGAGTACATTGCTTGCTTCAAGCACATACTTCGGCGATATCATCTCATCCGCGAGACTGTGGACGAGGTGATGTCAAGATATGCAAAGTGCACACGGATCTCAACATAGCCGATCCGCGACAAAACCTCTCCCTCGGTGAAGCATGAGGCGCACACAAGAGCAATGGGTATTAGATACTTACATGATTGACTCTAGTGCAAGTGGGAGATTGTTAGTGATATGCCCTAGAGGCAACATGGAGATGTTGGATATCACGTCAATGTTTATGTATTTATGAATAAAGTGTTATTCGGTTCCATGAAATAGACATCTTGTATTGATCAATAAGTACGTGACTTATTTATGAGACTCGATATGTATGAATCTATTTCTAA
Organism: Oryza australiensis; assembly: GCA_019925245.2. NCBI lineage: Eukaryota > Viridiplantae > Streptophyta > Magnoliopsida > Poales > Poaceae > Oryza > Oryza australiensis. Next base: position 729,910 of record JAIFGZ020000260.1, on the reverse strand, counting down.
ACGATCCTCGATCATATGTCATATTGTTGGAACAAATATGATTCTAAGATCGGCATGTTTATTGATTGATGATCATGTCTCATAGATCATGGGTATGGAGATACCAAATCAATAAACATGGACATATGTGTTAGAGAACACATTGTTGGATAGACCCACCATGAGACACTACGGGAATCAATGTGCCATTAGTTGGTCTCGGGTAGTGTTGGTACAAAGTCCTTAGACCTGAGATCACCATAGATTCCAACATGTGTAGTAGCCTACTTTGGGACTACCAAACGCTATTCCGTAATCGGGTAGTTATAAAGGTAGTTTTCGGGTTTGCTATGAAACATGGAGTGGGATGTGAGTGATCAAGATGGAATTTGCCCCTCCTTTGGAGAGATATCTCTGGGCCCCTCGAGGTAATAGATTATGGAAATGCATGGCCATGCTAAGTTGATTGAGGAGTCAATCAACGGACGATAATCCAATACGGTTCGAGTGAATGGTTAAGTTATTGAAGGGATGGCACACATCTTGCCTATAGCTTAAGCGGTATCGTGAGGCAAAGGGATTTGTGTACACATTACAGGTTCGAGCCGATATTATATTCTTGTATACTATGGTGTCAATATGTGCTGCTAGGCGCCATTTGATGTGTCGGCTGAGTTGGACTCGAGCCGACGATCGGCTAAGTTAGACTATAGCCGAAACCGAGTATACCTGAACCTACGGGTCGCACGCTTAAGGGGATAAGAACGGGCATTCGAGTTGGACTCGGATACGGCTCGATCGGATAGGGATCCGATCGGATAGAGTCCTATGGGCTTACGACGTGTGGGCGGCCAAACTCTATATGAGATACGGATGAGATCCAATTCAAAATAGAGTCCTATGGGCTTACGACGTGTGAGCGGCCAAACTCTATATGAGATACGGATGAGATCCAATTCAAAATAGAGTCCTATGGGCTTACGACGTGTGAGCGGCCAACTCTATATGAGATACGGATGAGATCCAATTCAAAATAGAGTCTGAGCGGCTACTAATCCCGTCGGCCAACTCTATATAAAGGAGGGAGGGGTGGAGAGCTGCCATATATCAATTGCATCGCGTGCAACGAAGTCGCCGAGATCAATCTCCACGGAAACCCTCCCTACTTTCGAGCCAAACCCTAGCCTTGCATCGCGTGCTAGCACACGGGTGTAGGGCGTTCTATCCCGGACGTGTGGATACAGTAGAGGCTGCTACGTTGCGCGCTATTGATCGGCTGTTGTCTCAGGAATCGGCTACACTGTTCCGGATCGGATTGCCCCGATTGGTGTTTCGCCGCACACTCCAATCGGTAACGATCTATCGGCCCTTACTTTGCAAGTGTTCCTGGTTTGCGCGGTAGAATTTTTTTTGTTTTCGGCTAGCGTAGCTTCCGCGTAACCCTTCAGTCTTTTGTCTCTCGTCTTCAGTATATCTTTTCTTCTATCCTTATTCGTCTTCCTTAAATCAATCAACCAAAGAGGAGGAAATCCCCAGATTACAAGCATAAGAGAATTGGATCCCCCCATCAAAATTGAGTGGCGTGACTTCGAAGGCTTGAAGCAAGGCATTATCTTGAACAGGCAAAAGGAAAATGAGGAACGGGATATGCTTGTGGACAGCCTCAACGAAGCAACCCGGCTATTAAACGTGAGTATCAATCTTCTCTGTCATGACCTCATGGTTTCTTTCAATTAAGTGATTCTGAACTCATGTGCAGAGAATATATTGCTGGTCAATGGCCAAACAGATGCCCTTGAGAAGCTGGTTCCTCATGTAAATTCCCTAGAGAACATTCAGCAGGACCTCAAGGCCGCTAGGGAAGAAGCCATGGCTAAGGAAGCCGCCTTGCGAAAAGAAATTGCCATGCTCCGAGATAAAAACCTCGACCTCCGGGGTTCAATCGGAAGTAGGTTTAATCAACTTACTCTTCCTATGCTCCTGTATGTGATCTGTCTTGATCTTTAGCAAATCTTTTTGTTCCAGAAAACTTGTCAGAAATTGATGCTCTCAAGACCCAGCTGAAGAAATCAAGAGCTGACAAAGCTAAGCTGGAGTCTGACAATGAGCGGATTCATGAAGAATTTGAAGGTAAGTCTTTTAAGATAGCACTATGCATCTTGTTTAATCTTGAAATTTATGTGATCACGTGACTCTTGCAGCTTGTAAAGTTAAGTCCCAAGCGCAGTTTGATGTCTTTGCCGAGCGAGTTCGAAGGGCTGAGAGTGAAAGGGACGACATTGCCAATGCAGCCACGCCAATCCTGTTAACGTTGTACAAGCGTGGACTCGGGACAAGCTCACTGGATGCTGTTGAAGTCTTCGACAAGCTCAGGACGGCCCCAGAAAAATACATTGCAAATATCTCTGAGGCAGCCGCCATGGGTGCAAGCTTCACACTTGCACAAGCTAAGTCGCTCTACCCTCGGATAGATGTTGACTCTGTCGGAGAGGGCTTCGCAGATGGCACCACAGATGAGTGAGCCCTAGAGCTCATAAATGAAGCACAGGAATCGGCGAAGAAGGTGGCTGTTGATGTGATTGAGAACTTCCAATCGTGATTACTTTGCAGACTTTGTAAGTAACTTCTGATGTGAACTTGTAAATATTTAGCTTATTTATGTTAATGCCTTGATCCAAGTCTTTATATCGAAGTTCTTAAGTAATTTTCGTCTGACTGTAACCAAGCCTAAGCTTGATTAGGTCATCAAAAAATTCTCAGTCCTTATCTATTGAACTCGAATCAAAACACTAAACAATGATAAACTAAACATGAACAAGTTATCGAAGAAAACCATGCTTTATTGATATATGTGTAGCCCCCCGACTGACAACCCAAGAAGCCATCTTGCTTGGGGTTGGCAGTCGAGAAGAACATGAAGCTCAACAAGGTTCAAGTATAATATCGTCGAAGATGCTCAATATTCCAAGAATTCTCCACCATGGTCCCGTCTTCACGCTTTAGTCGGTATGCTCCTGGCCAAGTCACCTCAGCGATTATATAGGGTCCTTCCCATAATGGAGATAATTTGTGATGATCCTTGGTGGTCTGAACTTTGTGCAAAACCATATCACCAACAATGAAAGCTCGCGCCCGAACATTGTGATTATGGTAACGTCGAAGTCCTTGAAGATACCTTGCCGACTGGATCAGGGCTGCTTCACGGGCCTCCTCCAGTCGGGTCAAGTCATCAACTCTATCTTGATCATAACGTTCATCGTTAAAGCTGCGAACTCGAAGAGATTCATACTCCATCTCATTCGGCAGCATCGCCTCTGCTCCATAAACCAAGAAAAAAGGAGATTGACTAGTAGCCCGACTGGGTGTAGTCCGTAATGACCATAAAACCGAAGGCAACTCTTGAACCCATTTGCCTGCATAAGGATTTAGCCTGTCAAACACTCGGGCCTTAATGCCTTGAAGAACCATGCCATTGGCGCGCTCAACTTGCCTATTACTTTTAGGGTGCACCACCGATGCATAGCAAGATTGTGATGCCAAAATCTTCACAGAATTCCTTGAAAATGCCTCCAGTGAATTGAGTCCCATTGTCAGTTATAATTCTGTTTGGGACACCAAACCGGTGCATGATGTTGAGGATAAAGTCTCGTGCTTTGTCAGCGGTGATCGTAGCAATCGGCTTAGCCTCAATCCACTTGGAAAATTTGTCGATCGCGACGAACAGATGTGTAAATCCTCCTAGAGCCTTCTTGAAAGGACCGACCATATCCAAGCCCCACACCGCGAACGACTACGATAATGGAATCGTTTGTAGCTCTTGGGCTGGAACATGGCTTTGTCGATTAAAGAACTGGCAACCCTCACATGTGCGAACCACCTTGTCAGCGTCGGAGAACGCCGTGAGCCAGAAGAAGCCTTGCCTATAAGCTTTGCCCACCAAGGTGCGTGCTGCAGCGTGACTGCCGCATACGCCCGAGTGAATGTCTTGCAATAGTTGTCGTCCTTCCTCAGGCGTGACACATCTCATTAGAACTCCAGAAGGGCTTCTCTTGTATAGTGTAGAATCGACCATGACATAGCCCTGACAGCAACGTCGGATTCGTTCCGCCTCGTCCCGGTCTTCCGGCAGCTCTTGCTGAGTTAGAAACTTGATAAGTGGAGTCCTCCAGTTGGCGTCAATCATGGCAACCTGGTTTGTAGCTTCCTCATTAGGAGTTGATTTGGCAACGACATTTGGCTTGTAAAGATGTTCTACGAAGACATCCGTCGGGGCTGCTTCTCGCTTGGACCCGAATTGCGCCAGCTCATCTGCCGCCTCATTGTTTTGCCTCAAGACGTGGGATAACTCCAATCCATCAAACTTGTCTTCAAGTTGCGAACTTCCTGTCGATAGGCCTCCATAGTTTCGTTTAAACAGGACCAGTCTTTCATTACTTGATTAACTACCAGCTGGGAATCTCCTCGCACAATCATCCGTCGTATCCTGAGTGACACGACGAGTCGTAGACCATGAAGCAAAGCTTCGTACTCGGCGACATTGTGTGAGGCGGGGAAATGAATATGAAGGACATACCACAACCTTTTCCCAGTCGGGGAAATCAGCACGACTCCTGCTCCCAAGCCAGTGATCCTCTTGGATCCGTCAAAGTGCATGGTCCAGTATTGTAGGTCTTTCCTTGGTACATCTTCTTGTCGCTCTGTCCACTTGGCTAGGAAGTCTGCCAGGGCTTGGGATTTTATAGACGTCCTCGCCTTGAAGGTTAAGTCCAGCGGCATCAGCTCCAGGGCCCACTTCATGATGCGCCCAGTAGCCTCCCGGTTATGGATGACATCGCCGAGTGGAAAGGAGGTGACGACGGTTACCGAGTGCCCCTGAAAATAGTGCGCTAACTTCCTCGCGGTTATCAGAACACCATATAATAATTTTTGTACCTAGGGGTAGCGAATTTTGGCTCCTACCAGCACTTCGCGAACAAAGTAGATTGGCCTTTGAATCTTCTGGGCTCGTCCTTCTTCTTCACGCTTAACGACGAGAACTGTGCTGATGACCTGATGAGTCGCTGAGACATACAGCAACAGGGGTTCCTGAGGCTGAGGTGAGGCTAGGACGGGCGGCGTCGTGAGAAACTCTTTGAAGTCTTCAAAGGCTTTATGGGCTTTCGTGGACCATTGGAAGTCGTCGTTCTTCTTCAACAACCTGAAGAAAGGCATACCTCGTTCGCCGAGTCTGGAAATGAATCAGCTTAGCGCCGCCATGCAACCAGTGAGCTTCTGGACGTCTTGCTGGGTACTCGGGGGCTTCATGTTCAAGATAGCGTTGATTTTCTCTGGGTTTGCCTCGATGCCACGATGGGACACCATGAAGCCGAGTAGTTTGCCTGACGACACACTGTAGGTGCATTTTTCCGGGTTTAGCTTCATTCTGAAGGCTCGTATGTTTGCGAAGGTTTCCTCTAAGTCGGCGATCAGGTCTTCCTTTCGCTTGGTCTTAATGACGACATCGTCAATGTAAGCTTCCACGTTTCTCCCGATCTGTGTCTGAAAACATCTCTGGATCATGCGCTGATACGTGGCTTCGGCATTCTTCAGGCCGAAGGGCATCATGATGTAGCAGTAAGCTCCAAACGGTGTGATGAGTGCTGTTTTGGGGCAGTCAGACTCCTTCAAGCTGATCTGATGGTAGCCCGAGTAACAGTCCAGAAAACTCAGGAGCTGACAGCCGGTTGAGTCCACGACTTGGTCGATACGAGGCAGTCCGAAGGGGTCCTTAGGGCAAGATTTGTTAAGATTGGTGTAGTCGACGCACATGCGCCATTGCCCTGTCTTCTTCCGAACCAAGACCGGGTTAGCCAGCCAGTCGGGATGGTAAACCTCTTTGATAAACCCGATGGCTAAGAGTTTGTAAGTTCTTCCTTGATGGCATCTTTTCGATCCTGAGCAAAACGGCGAGTCGTTGTTTGATAGGTTTTGCATCATCTTTGACGTGTAAAGAGTGCTCGATCACCTCCCTAGGAATACACGGCATGTCAGATGGTTTCCAAGCAAAAAAATCTTTATTATTTTGGCGGAAGGTGACGAGCGCGCTTTCCTATTTAGGAACTAGCTCGGCGAGTTTTGGGGAAAATCGAGGGGGAAATGCGGTGGCGTGATGGCGGCGTTAAGGGCGAGCGCGGGATGAGCGGGGGCGGTGGGATTCACAGCGGCGAGGTCGCGGCAGCGGCGGCAATGGCGATCGAGCCGGAGGAAGGGGATGACAGGTGGGCCCCACCTATCATCGGCCGAGAGAAAGGAGGGAGGCCGGGTAGACTTCTTTGGGCGCGTGCGGCGGGAACGGGTCGCGGCCACTGCGGGCGGCCGGGGAAGAGAGAGAGAAAATGAGGGCGCGCGTGCGGGGAGGGAGGAAAAGCGGACTTCAAGGAGGAATGGGCCGAAGCGGTCCGCGAACGAGAGAGGATATTTAATTTGTTTTTCCATTTAATTTAATCATATAAATGGTTTTGGAATTTTTATGAATACTTTTAGTGCTCAAATAATTCCAAGAAAATTCTTGAAAATAGATGGACACTCAAGGTATTTAATAAAAATATATCCAAACCATTTAGTGATCAATTTATTTATTAAATAATTACTGGAATGCTCTTTGTAGCATTAAAAATTATTTCTGGAGCTCCAAAATTTCACGAAAAATTTCAGAGAATACTTTAGGGCATGGAGAATATTTCAAAAATATTTTCAGCCATGATTTTTAAAGGAAATTTTAATTTTCTTCTTTACTTCACTTGAGAGATTATTTTGCCTTTTTTATTTAATTTCTGGAAAATGATTTATTTAATTCTTTTTAATCCTGAACGAAAATCGGGTTGTGACACAACACAATCCACACGTACCAAGGATATGACATAAACGGGTATACTTTTACACCAAAGAGCAAGAAAACAAGAGTACAAATCAAAATAGTGGCATACACATAGATGCCTACGATGACGGTGGCAACCAGCAGACTTATTACGGTTTCATATAGTCAATCTGGGAGCTAGATTATGGAGCCCTCAAAGTCCCTCTATTCTGATGCAAGTGGGTAAGAATTTCAAGTAGTATTGGGCATTCAGGTTTACCCGAAAATTTTGGGTCGAGTAGTTCAGGTTTTTAGAATTTTGGGTTTTTAAAAACGATACCCAAAATATTACCCGAATACCTTATTACCCAAAATTTTGGGTACCCATTATTTCGGGTTCGGGTTTCAGATAACCCGAATTATCCAAATTACAAATGGACTAGATTTGAGGAATAACGATTCGGGAACTCACCCCTATCCTAGGCTACATGCGTCCTAGTGGCAGCGGAGAGCCGGAGGAGGAGAGGGGAGGCGGCGGTGGCTCGGGAGTTCCTGGTCTCCTGGACTCAGGCAGCGACGGCGCGAGGCTCCGTGAGCGACGACGACACGACAAAGCGTGCGGTGATGGCATGAGCGGCAAGCAAGCGAGGCAGTGACGGCACAAGCCACGAGCAGCGAGCAAGCGACTGCGGTGATGACACGAGCCACGAGTGGTGAGCATGCGACAGTGCGAGGGTGGAGGGCCAAGGACAGTGGCGAGCCGACGGCGACAGCGGCTCAAGAGTCACTGCGGCTCGGTTACTTAGGGTTAGGGATTTTTCATCGGTTTGGGGCGCGACGTGGGCGGGCGGGTGAACTGAGGCCGTGAGGGGCACTGACCGCGGGTAGTTCGGGTTATCGGGTACCATGAGTTAAAACCTGATTAACCCAAAATAATATTAGGTTTTCAAGTTTTTTACCCGAGATCAGTGTTTGGGTTTCGGGTTTTAGGTAGTTCGGGTTCGGTTTCTTGGGTTCAGGTTTTGGGCTCGGGTTTTATGCCCACCGCTAATTTCAAGGGGTTGAAGGTTGAAAAGTATGGGACAATCACCGTTGACCTCAAGGATGTTAGCTACGAAGATGAGTCATTCGTGCTCACGAAATCCGTTAAACAAGTATTCTATGTCAAAGAACCATCACTTGCGAAATCTGCCAAGCCACGTCATGTTGTTTTCGAAGGCAAGCAAAGTATTGTTGGAATGGAGAATATTGTCGATGAAGATGAGTACAATCAACCGGACGAGCAACTGTCACCCACAACTAATGTCGAATAGGAAAACGAGGAAGCCGATGAAGAAACCTTGTATTTACGAAGCGATCATCAAGAAGGGCTACTAGTTAAAGTTTAAAATAATACATAAATTAATGTACTGATTTATGCAATTATTTTTTATTTTAAATCAACACATTTGGAACATATTATGTGTCTCCTAATTTTCCAATAATTTTAGGTGAATTCTGGTATAAAGGAAATATATTTTATAAAAGAAAGTGTAAAGGAGAAGATATGTAAAATATTTGGCACCTTTTAAAACCAAAAATTAATTTTAGATAGAAAATTTATTTAAAGGAGAAGCTATATAAAATAGTAGGCTTATTTTATAGCCAAATATTAATTTAAGAAATAAATTATGTTTTACAAAATAAAGTATTTGTCATGCCCCGATTTTCGTTTGGGATTAAAAATGATTTAATAGTGCATGTTCTAAAAATTTTATTAAAAAGGAAAATAAATTATCAAGTGAATTTCAAAAGGAAACTAAAATTTTCCTTTAAAAGTCATTGCTCAAAATATTTTTATAGTATTCTCCATGCCCTAAAATACTCTCCGAAATTTTTCGTGAAATTTTGGAGCTTCATAAATAATTTTAAATACAAAAGCATTTCAGTGATTATTTAAATAAATAGTTTAATCAGTAAATGATCTGGTAATATTTAATTTAAATACTTTGAGTGTCCATCATTTTCAAGATTTTTCTTAGAATTATTTGAGCATTGGAAGTATTTATAAAAAATACGAGATCATTTATGTGATTAAATAAAAATAAAAATAATTTTAAAATCCTCTCTCGTGCTTGGGCCGTTTTCGCCCAACTCTACAAAAGTCCACTTTCCCTCCCCATGGCTATATTTCTCTCCCCTCGGTCCAGCCCTCGACGGCCCGCTCCTTGCACAAAGTCCGTTTTCCCTCCCGCCCTCTCTCTCCCTCTCGCCGACAGGTGGGACCGGGCCCCACCTGTAGCCCCTCTCCTTCCTTCTTAGCCACCAACGGTGTGCCCCACCCGTCGGGCTCGTCTCTAACCTCCAGCTACTATTTTTGCTGCCGCCGACTCATGTCTTTGCGCCTCTTGGTCGCCTCGCGCGCTCCCGCACCACCTTGCCTCCCGCACATGCAAGCCACCGACCGCCTCTCTCACCCACGCCATTTCTCCCCACTCTCGGCGCAAATCGGTGCCACGTGCCGCCACCATAGCCCATGTCGACTGCCCCTCTCTGCCCGTGAAATCTGCTACTTCCCGGCCACCACATCGCCTCCCCGTGGATATAAAACATTCCCGGAGCGCCCTCGTCATTCCCCCTCTCTCCCGAGCCTGCCGCGCTCCCCATCACCCTCCCTGTAGTGCCTTCTCTCTCCCCAGTCATCGCCGCACTTCGACAGTGCTCCACGGTCGTGCTAGCCACCGTCGTCCCGCGCCGCTTGCATCGCTGGCTTCGCCGCATCGAGGTCTACCTCGGCCGTCCCTTGCCCGCCGCGAAACACCGCCGTACTGCCGCCTCTACCGCAATCCCGAGCCGCCATCACCACACTTCCACTCCGGACGTCCGATTCACGCCCTCCACCGCTCGTCGAGCCACCGCACCTCCACCATCCGCTTTGCTGTTGCATAAATAACATCGACCGCCGCTTTCCCCAATTTCCCGCCCGCCAATCGTGTCGGTCGCTATTTCTTCCACAAGTCCGACCATTTTATAGTGAGAACCTCCCATCCCTCTTTCTCTCCTCTTTTTCTCTCTTCGGAGCCGCTCGTGAGCCGAGCCGTGCCGTCGCCCATGCGGCGCGTCGCGCCATGCGCGCGTCGCTCGCGTCGCTCCCGGCCGAGTGGCTATGCCCGCGCGCCGCCTCTGCTAGCGCTGCTACCGTCAACCTCATCCGCCCCTTTGCCACGTTGTGCAATGCTCGCACGTGTCGTCTACCACTCCGTCGTCCTTCGGTGCACGCCGCCCCGGTCGGTCGGCGGCGGCGGCCGTCCCTTCAATCTGTGTCATCCGATCTGCCATCGGGCAGATCGAGGCCGTCCATGTGGCAACCCACGTGGTTGGCATGTCGGTGCCTCACTGGCGCACTCGCCCGTGGCACCGTGGACTCGGTCCACGGTGAACCAGCCGTACCCACGCGTCCCTCCCCTCGCTGACGTCAGCCCGACGTCAGCAGCCGCCTTTTCCTTTGTAAAATTAATTAATTACACAATAAATCGAATTAATTTCTAGAAATTCATGAAAATGGCCCAAAACATCTAAAATTCATATCTAATCCATACAAACTCCAAATTGGGCCATTAAAATTGCAAAATTCATCTAAAATTGAGCTCTACATATTTGTCTATTTTTCATGTACTGTTTATTTGGTTTTTATTAGGTTTTCCTCATTTTGTGTGCATAGCATGTAGACTACGCCTTTTTGGAAGTTTGTGCTCGCAAAGAGAAAAGATTGTTCGATGAAGCAAGGCAAGTCACATCCCCCTTGAAGCATATTGAACCTGCTTTATAAATATTTTTTCGTCTGCTAATAAAATTGCATGTTTTGCTAATTACATGGGATGAGGGAACTATTTATCTGCTTGCCATATTTATTTGATATCCATTATTTGTCAAACTTCGGTGATAATTTGACTAGCTCGCGTCACTTGTGTGACCTTGCTAGAATTATTCATGCTTAGCAATGCTTAGTTACACTAGCTCACCTAATGGGAGAACTATACAACTAGCTTATAGTCACATGAAATGATGGTCATGGACGAGTATTGTCGACCCTCGTTTTTGAGGACGGGAATCATTCGTGTTCATAGTGCCATATCCCTAGATCGAGTAGTTTGGTACCCATGAATACAGTTCTGAATTACCAGGTGCAAAGTGCACCAATAGTCTTACATCGAACTTATTACAATAATAGGCCCGAAGGCAATATCCAATACATATAGGACCTACTGGTCCGAGTTCAACCAAATGAGAGTTTAGATGAGATTAGCAGACGGAAAGCAGCAGCATGTCGATTGCCACAGGCAACGACCGGGGACTAAGACCTATTGCGCTCCATAGCCTTCATTCATCCTGGTAGTAAGCATAGGGGTCCTCCAGTTCTTCGTTTACTTCATCTGAAGGTTTGTGCGTATAGCAAGGGTGAGTACCCAACGTACTCAGCAAGCCAACACGGAATGATGCACATGATAGGGTCATTCAAAGGGAGGCTGTGGTTTATTTGCACAAAGCCAATTTTCGCAAATCATTTCACAAACCTAACATCTTGCTAGTCAAGTTTTAGTTTCAGAGTATATTAAATCGGTGACGGTTCTGTCTGCCATCCGTCGTGATACCAAGGATGGTTTCCCGTCTCCGGATCGTCATGGTTTTTCTGGGGATTCTATCTGTGGAGATTATGGCAATCGGATATCCTTATGGCAAGCCTGTCCGACCGGAGATAGGGATAGGTTATGTTTATGGATCGTGTAAACCGGCTATGACTTGGGTATTACGTTGCTGATTAGATAAGGCAACGGCTCATAGTCACGGTTTGGTAAGATTGAGGAAACCGACTTAGAGTAAGATAGGGTTTCCGACTTGTAAGCCCGCCTCCCAAGACTATATAAGGGGGTAAGGGGTGTCCCTTGAGAGATATGAGCTATCAGCCTTAGATTCAAGAGACATAAGAGCAATAGATCTTGAGATCAATATACACTCGGCGGATCGAATCCCCGAAACAGGAGTAGGGTATTACTTCACGAGAGAGCCTGAACCTATCTAAACCTTGTTTTCTACCTAACCCATCGAGCTTGGCGATCTTGACTGCACCCCCAAATTTCTATTGCCGAAACCAAGTTTCGACAGTTGGCGCGCCAGGTAGGGGTCTGCGCGTCAAGTTTCCTTCTTCAATCTCGGCGGCGAGCGTGATGGGATCTTCCTTAGGCATCGACGACTTCGCCACCGAAGGATTCAACAAGCTCTCCTTCCCCGACTCAGATTCGGACCAATCGGGAGGGGGAACCCGCTCGGCGCCGTTCGGGCTACCGAATAACGCCGAGATCTACAACAAGGTTCTGACTTCCGAGATGGGTTCTGCACACTTGGAAAGAGGAATCCACTCGGCGCCGTTCGGGTTGCCGAACAACGCTGAGATCTGTGACATAGTTTTGACCTCCAAGATGGCGTCCATCCACTCGGAAGAAGGAACCCACTCGGCGCCGTTCGGACTACCGAACGCCGCTGAGATCTACAAACATCTTCTGTCCTCCGAGTCGGAATCGACCCTCTCGGGAGGAGAAAATCTCTCGGCACCGTTTGGGTTACCAAACGCCGCTGAGGTCTACTGCAAACTCCTCTCCTCCGAGTCGAAATCGATCCACTTGAAGGAACCCCCGTCATCAAGCTACAACCCGGACTGGAGCAATCCAGATTCAAGCAACCCAGGCTCAAGGGAAGTGGCCGTCATCCTCCAACCGTTTGGGTCATGCTCATCCACAGAGCTTGACGAGTACCTCAGTTCCGCAGGCTTCGACAATCTCTACGGCATCCCTTCGGACAAGGCCAACGACTCCGACTGCGATAAAGACTACGAGCCGAAGTGCTTCGACATGCTCATGGCTGAGGTGGCCGAGACCGATTCAGCCATGGCCCACAGGATCGCAGAGGAAGAACAAGCCAGACTTGAGCAGGAGCGCAAGCTGGCAGAACATGAGAAGAGGCGCAAGGAGGAAGCCGACGGGAGAAAGCGGGACCTGAGGGTGACTGGACGATCCGCTCGGGAGGCCATACTTCAGACACGAGTCGACAACACCAACATCTTTCAGACACCCCAGCAGAACGCCGTTGCCGTCCTCACCCTCCTCCACACTGTAATCGAGACGGCTCCCGCCAACGTGACACCAATCCTGGACAAGATCAAGACCATCGTCGCGGCCACAGCCAACTCTCTCCATCCACCTCAGCACGAAGGCCGACCGAGTTTGTCGCGGAGACACCCGACAGAAGTCGACTTCCGCCGCTGCGGTCGAAGGACTACAAGAGGCCCAAACGAGATCAGACAGCCACTAGGTCAAGAGACCGTCGCCATGAGACCACACGAAAGCATCAAGAGCAATCGGCCGACTCCCGCGAGAAGCGGCATGGATGACCACCCGTCCATCACCGGGTCCGCCGCAGCAATAACTCAACCTACCGAAGTAGCCTGCCAAGGACCCCGCCGAGTGATCTGCGAGAAGTCCTCGATCAACGCTATCAAGAACGAGATCAGCGCTCCCGCAAAGATCGAAGGGGCTCGTCCGACAGCAACGATGATGGAGTACCTGCTTTCACTCGGGACCTGCGCCGAGTGCATTGGCCGAATGGTTTTAAGCCCGCAGGAATCGAGAAGTACGATGGAAAGACCGACCCCGAGTCATGGCTGACCGTGTACACCCTCGCCATCCGCGCAGCAGGAGGAGAAAACAAGGCCATGGCCAATTACTTGCCTGTTGCCATCGCCAACTCAGCCAGGAACTGGCTCACGAGCTTGCCAAGAGGCTCATCGGCTCGTGGAGTGAGCTACGGGATCACTTCATCGCCAACTTCCAGGGCACCTTCGAAAGGCCTAGGACCCACTTCGACCTCTACAACGTCGTCCAGAAGCCAGATGAGCCTTTGAAGGACTACATCCGACGCTTCTCCGAAAGCGCAACAAGATCCCCAACATCACCGATGACATCATCATCGCCGCCTTCTAGAAGGAAGTCCGTGATGAACTGTTGATCAAAAAATTTGGGCGTAAGCCACCGAAGACGGTGAAACAGATGTTCGAGACAGCGAACTCTTACGCCAAGTCCAGCGACGCGATCAAGGCGGCGCGGCAAGACCGGCCTGACAGAAGGGACGACAAGCAGTCAGGAGGAAGCCGACATCCTAAGAAGGATAACGGCAGAAACAACCAGGGCTAGAAGGACCGCAAGCGCCGGCCTGAGGAGCTGGTTGCCGCAACATCCAACTCCCAACGCTGTCCCCGAGTCACGGTCTACGACGCAATCATTAACGCTCAGTGCACGCATCATCCAAACCATAAGCATACGGCCAAGGATTGCTTCATTTACAAGCAATCGCCGAGCAATATGTGGCACAGCTCAACAAGATGCCAACTGACGAAGCTGGCCCATCGGGGACCAAGAAGAACAACCCAACTGGAAATATGGAGCCCTTTCAAGACCCCGTAGGCGAGCTGAATCACATCTTTGGGGGGCCGCAAGCTTATGAGTCCAAGAGGAAGCAGAAGCTAACCGACCGCGAGGTCAACGCAGCGCAACCCGAAGTCCCACAATACCTACGATGGTCGGAGGTGGCCATCACGTTCGACCGCTCGGATCACCCTGACCGAATGGTTCACCCGGGGCGGTATCCCCTGGTACTAGACCCGGTGGTCCCCAACATTAAGCTGAAGCGCGTCCTCATCGATGGGGGCAGCACCCTCAATATTTTGTTCGCCAAGACCCTGGACGAGATGCAAATCCCGAGAGCCGAATTAAAGGCAAGCTCAACCCCCTTTCACGGAGTTATCCCGGGGCTGTCGTCCACGCCACTCGGGCACATCGCCCTTCCAGTCACCTTCGGAGTTCGGGAGAACTTCCGGACGGAGAACATCACTTTCGAGGTGGCCGACTTCGAGACGGCCTACCACGCGATCATTGGAAGGCCTGCACTCGCCAAGTTCATGGTGATACCGCACTATACCTACCTCTGCATGAAGATGCCGGGTCCAAACGGCGTCATCACTCTGCGGAGCGACGTCAAACAAGCCTTCACTTGCGACAAGGAAAGCTGCGACATGGCCCAATCTCGCGAGAGATCACGTGGCCAGGAAGAAGTCCGACTGGCTGCATCAACCTCGGGAGAGGGCGAAATCCCCGCAAAGAAGATTACCAAGTCGGGGCAAGGCGACTCCAAAACGAAGAAAATCTCCCTTGATCCATCGGATCCTTCCAAAACCGTTGTAATCGGCGCTGAGCTAGATCCTAAATAGGAAAGCACGCTCGTCACCTTCCTCCAAAATAATAAAGATGTTTTTGCTTGGAAACCATCTGATATGCCTGGAATTCCTAGGGAGGTGATCGAGCACTCTTTACACGTCAAAGACGACGCGAAACCAATCAAACAATTATTGCGCTGTTTTGCTCAGGATCGAAAAGATGCCATCAAGGAAGAATTCACAAAGCTTTTAGCCGCCGGTTTTATCAAAGAAGTCCTCCATCCCGACTGGCTGGCTAATCTGGTTCTGGTCCGGAAGAAGACAGGGCAGTGGCGCATGTGTGTTGACTACACCGACCTCAACAAAGCCTGCCCCAAAGATCCGTTCGGGTTGCCTCGCATCCTCCAAGTTGTGGACTCAATAGCCGGCTGCCAACTTCTGAGTTTTCTGGACTGTTATTCGGGCTACCACCAAATCAGCTTGAAGGAATCCGACTGCCTGAAAACATCGTTCATCACGCCGTTTGGAGTTTACTGCTACATCACGATGCCCTTCGGCCTGAAGAACACCGAAGCCACATACCAACGCATGATTCAAAGATGTTTTCAAACGCAGATCGGGAAGAACATGGAAGCCTATGTCGACGATGTCATCATCAAGACCAAGCAGAAGGAAGACCTGATTGCCGACTTAGAAGAAACCTTCGCAAATATTCGGGCCTTTAGAATGAAGTTAAACCCGGAGAAGTGCACTTTCGGCGTGCCATCAGGCAAACCGCTCGGCTTCACGGTGTCCCATCGCGGCATTGAAGCTAATCCGAAAAGATCAACGCTATCCTGAATATGAAGCCCGAGTAACCGGAAAGATGTCCGAAAGCTTACGGCTGCATGGCGGCGCTAAGCCGATTCATCTCTCGACTCGGCAAACTAGGTATGCCTTTCTTCAGGCTACTGAAGAAAACTGACGACTTTCAGTGGACCACAGAAGCTCACAAGGCCTTTGAAGATTTAAAAGAATTTCTTACGACGCCACCCGTCCTAGCCTCACCTCAGCCTCAGGAGCCCCTGCTACTGTATGTCTCAGCGACTCACCAAGTGGTCAACACGGTTCTTGTGGTTGAGCGCGAAGAAGAAGGACGAGTCCAGAAGATTCAGAGGCCAAGCTACTTTGTTAGCGAAGTACTGGCAGGAGCCAAAATTCGCTACCCTCAGGTACAAAAATTGCTATATGGTGTTCTGATAACTGCGAGAAAATTGGCGCACTACTTTCAGGGTCACTCGGTCACCGTCGTCACTTCCTTTCCACTCGGTGATGTCATCCATAACCAGGAGGCAACGGGGCGCATCGCAAAGTGGGCCCTGGAACTGATGCCGTTGGACTTCACTTTCAAGGCGAGGATGTCTATAAAGTCACAAGCCCTGGCGGATTTCCTGGCCGAGTAGACCGAACAACAAGAAGATGTACCTCGAGAAGACCTTCAATACTGGACCATGCACTTTGACGGATCCAAGAGGATCACTGGCTTGGGAGCAGGAGTCGTGTTGATCTCCTCGACTGGGGAAAGGCTAAGATATGTTCTTCACCTCCACTTCTCCGCCTCTCACAACGTCGCCGAGTATGAAGCCCTGCTGCATGGACTGCGACTTGCTGTTTCACTCGGGATACGTCGACTGGTCGTGAAAGGAGATTCCCAGCTGGTTGTCAACCAAGTGATGAAACACTGGTCCTGTCTAAACGACACCATGGAGGCCTATTGGCAAGAAGTTCGCAAACTTGAAGACAAGTTTGACGATTGGAGCTATCCCACGTCTTGAGACATAACAACGAGGCAGCTGACGAGTTGGCGCTGTTCGGGTCCAAGCGAGAAGCTGCTCCAACAGACATCTTCGTAGAGCATCTCTATGAACCGACTGTTGCAGCAAAACCAACCCCCAACGAGAAAGCTGCAAACCAAGTCGCCATGATCGACGCCGACTGGAGGACACCACTCATCAAATTTTTAACTCAGCAAGAGCTGTCGGAAGATCGGGATGAGGCGGAACGAATCCGATGTCGTTGTCAAGCTTACGTCATGGTCGACTCTGAATTATACAAGAGGAGCCCTTCTGGAATCCTAATGAGATGTATCACGCCTGAGGAAGGACGGCAACTACTCCAAGATATCCACTCGGGCATATGCGGAAGCCATGCGGCAGCACGCACCTTGGTAGGCAAGCCTACAGACAAGGTTTTTTCTGGCTTACGGCGGTCTTCGACGCTGATAAAGTGGTCCGAACGTGTGAAGGTTGCCAGTTCTTCGCTCGACAGAGCCATGTTCCAGCCCAAGAGCTACAAACGATTCCATTATCATGGTTGTTCGCAGTATGGGGCTTGGATATGGTCGGTCCTTTCAAGAAGGCCCCAGGAGGATTCACACATTTATTCGTCACAATTGACAAGTTCTCCAAGTGGATTGAGGCTAAGCCGGTTGCTACGATCACCGCTGACAAGGCACTAGACTTCATCCTCAACATCGTACATCGGTTTGGAATCCCAAACAGAATTATAACCGATAATGGGACCCAATTCACTGGAGGCATCTTTAAGGAATTCTGTGAAGACTTCGGCATCAAAATCTGCTATGCATCAGACGCACATCCCAAAAGCAATGGACAAGTTGAGCGTGCCAATGGCATGGTTCTTCAAGGCATCAAGGCCCAAGTGTTTGACCGGCTGAACCCTTAAGCCGACAAATGGGTCCAAGAGCTCCCCTCGGTTCTGTGGTCTCTACAGACTATGCCCAGTTGGGCTACTGGCCAAACTCCTTTCTTTTTAGTCTATGGCACAGAAGCCATGTTGTCGAACTAAATGGAGCACGAATCTCTCCGAGTCCACAGCTTTAACAACGAACGCTACGATCAAGACCGAGTGGATGACCTCACCCGACTGGAAGAGGCCCGTGAGGCAGCCCTGATCCAGTCGGCAAGATATCTTCAAGGACTCAGACGATACCACAGCCGCAATGTTCGGGCGTGAGCCTTCATTGTCGGCAATTTGGTCCTACGCAAGATTCAAATCACCAAGGACCGTCACAAATTATCTCCACTATGGGAAGGGCCATATATAATTGCTGAGGTGACTCGACCAGGAGCATATCGACTAAAGCGTGAAGACGGATCCATGGTGGAGAACTCCTGGAACATTGAACATCTTCGATGATACTATGCTTAAATTGCCTTAAGTTTCATGTTATTCTCGACTGCCAATCTCAAGCAAGATGACTTCTTGAGTTAGCAGTCGGGGGATGCATACATGTCAATAAAGCATGGTTTCCTTCGGCAACTTGTGCATATTTGGTTTATCATTGTTTAATGTTCCTCGATTCGAGTTCAATGGATAAGGACTGAGAATTTTCCCGATGACCTAATCAAGCTTAGGCTTGACGACAGTCGGACGAAAATTACTTAAGAAATTTGACATAAAGACTCGGATCAAGGCATTAGCATAAATAAGCTGAGTATTTACAAGTCTACATCAGAAAGTTGCATACAATGTTCACAAAGCAATCAAGATCGAAAATTGTTCACTACATCGGCGGCTACTTTCTTGGCCGACTCCTGCGCTTCACTAATCAATTCCAGGGCCTGCTCGTATGAAGTACCATCAGCGAAGCCCTCCCCGACTGAATCAACATCTATCCGGGGGTAGAGCGACTTGGTTTGCGCAAGGGCGAAGCCCGCTCCCATGATGGCTGCATCAAAAATGTTAGCCAGATATTGATCAGGGGCCCTCCAGAGCTTGTCGAAGACCTCGACGGTGTCCAACGAGCTGGTCCCGAGCCCATGATGGAACAACGACAAGAGAATCGGTGTTGCTGCGTTAGCAACATCATCCCTTACGCTTTCGGCTCTTTTGACCCTCTCAACAAAAACATCATATTGGGCTCGGGTCTTGATCTTATAGGCTGTCAAAGACATACGATCGCACAAACATTCAAAGGTGAAGCAACACGAGGAATGTTATCTTGAAAGATCTTACCTTCGAACTCAGACTCCAGCTCGGCTTTGCTGGTTTTGGCTTCTTCCAGCTGGGCCTGGAGCGAGTGGACCTCCGACGAGTTTTCTGCAACAACAAAAGTTGTAAACGACCAAGATCAACACAGACTGCAAATAAAGGCATAAAAAGACTAAGGAGATCGAGCTCACTCCCGACTGAACCCCGGAGGTCGAGGTTCTCCTCCCGGAGTGCGGCTATTTCTCTCCTGAGAGCCGCTTCCCTTGATGCAGCTTCTTCTCGAGTGGCCTTTAGTTCTTGCTGGATGTTCTCCAGAGAGTTCAAATGCGGGACCAACTTCTCGAGTGCATCGAATTGTTCAGGATGATGCCCTATTTTTGGCCCTCAGAATCGCGCCACTCAATCTTGATTGGAGGGACCCAAGTTTCAGAGGACTGCAACCTGGGGATCTCCTCCGCTTTGGCTGATCGATTCAGGAAGAGTGAATGAAGACGCAGGAAAAAGTGACTGGAGATTAAAAAGCGAAAGATTGATTCAAGGCTTACCATCTTCGGTGGCCGAATCCTTAACCGGCACTTCCTGGCTGCTTTTCTCTTCTTGGTTCATACCCGATTGGTCCTCAATCGGGGCCCTTTGAGTGGCAGCTGGGGTCTCCTCTGTGGTCGACTGGTTTCCAGTCAGGGCTTCCCGGCTGGCTGTCGGGGGCTCCTCCCTCGGGACGTCCTCACTAGGAGGTGAGGGCCTCTCACTCGGAGCGCTCTCACTCGGGACAGGGCTCCGGGGTTTCGGCTCTGCAGACTTTGGTGTCTTCGCTACTGCAGTTGGCATAGGACCCTCACTCTACCCAATGGGATCTATGTTCTGAGGTCTCCTGCAAAGAGAAAGACAGGAGCGATCGGGATGAAGGCAGAGAGGTTTTCAATAAGAGCACAATTTCAGTCATAAGACGTACCTGGTTGATCGGCGAATTTTTGGCGCCGTTTTTGGTGACGGCCTTGGAGGGGTCATTTCAGCTTGAGGGGCTGGGACATCGTTGTCCGAATCATCAATGACCAGCCTCCTCTTGCTCGCCCGTTTGCTGATGTCCTCACTCGGGGCAGCCCTCTTGCCGATTGGATCGCTTTGGATCTTCACGACGCTGGCTGGTTTTTTAGCAGACTTAGCCGGCGCATCATCATGATGTATTTTGTACGGCTTCAAGATAATGGAGGCGTTTTCCTGCAAGAGAGATTCTTTGAACACTAAGAAGTGTGACATCAATATTGGAAGGCAATAAAGAAGTTGAGTTAACTTACCGAAGGAGGTGGACGATATAAGTTGTAAGGGAGGACCTGCAGCATAAGGTTGCGCTCGACTGCAATCCCAGTCGAGAATATCTTGTACATGCGGGTCTTCAAGGTCTCGAAGCTGAGGGAGTCACGGTCTTCCCGATTGGGGTCCCTCTCGCCCTCGTACTCGAGGCAGGCTTGACCTCTCCTTGATCGGCGCCAGTCGGTTCCTGATGAAATGCCGAGTGATCTGTTCACCCCGAAGGCCCTTATTCTTCATTTCCAAAATCTTTGCCAAGAGTTTGTTGGCTTCATCCCAGTCTTGGGCCACTGGCACGGTGCTCCAGTTGGATCTAGGTACAGGAGGAAGGCCGACGAAGTCAGGCAGACTGGGTTCGAGGTTTATAATATAGAACCAGTTTGCGTGCCAGCCCTTGTTAGAGGATTTCAAGGGAAGAGGGAAGTAGTCTCGGCGGAGGGATTCGCGGAGCTGGAAGCTGGACCCACCAACAACGTAGGGTTCATCCTTGTTCGGATGTGGCTTGAGATAGAACATGCACCGGAAGAGTTGGAAGTGGGGAAGGATACCAAGGAAGGCCTCGCAGACATGAATGAAAAGAGCTATATGGAGCATGGAATTAGGGTTCAAGTGGTAAAGTTGAAGGCCATAATAATCAAGAAGACCCCTAAAGAACTCGGAGGTGGGGAGGCCGAAGCCGCAGTAAAAGAAGGATGTAAAGACTACGAGCTCACCGGTGTTCGGAGTGGGAAACTCCTCACCGGCCGCCGGACACCAGCTGACGATCTTCTTGGGAGGGAGAACTCCATTCTTCACCATCTCCTTGAGAGTGGACTCCTTGACATCCGAGGTCTTCCATTGTTCGAAAGGGATCTCCTTCTCTCCCGCCATGGATGTGGGTTTGGGGGAAGTGGATCTGGTTCGGGGAATGGGGATTTGGGATGGGGAACTTTGGAGATGGATGCGGAGGCTAGCTTGTGGAGAAGCGCGAGCTCCTGGATCGATGGGATTGGGTGCGTGGGCGAGCCTAGGGTTTTCCGCTGCAAGCTGGTGAACATTGCTGTGAGTGGGGAAATTTTCTAGGAAGACGAAGTGGCGGGGATGACCTCGAGGCTTTGTATAAAGATTTGAGGGTTTCGCTAGGTTCTCTCGCGATTGGGCCAAGCCCATGAGAGACTTGCGGCCCAACTAAGGTGTGGCCTGACGCGTGTCCTTAGGGACTTAAGTGGATGGGCTTAAGCAGATTTGCCTTGGCAATATGCACGTGTCTAATTGCCCAGTACCTTTAAAAATCCTTTCATGCCACAGTTTGCGCAACTTCATGAGAGGTTGGCACGATGCAATTTGAAAGGTGACAAATAGTTAAGCTTTTCATGGCTGCCTTGATGACAGGGACTGTTTGGTTTTTAAGCATTTGATTAGATGATTATATCAATGTTGTTTTTTCCACTTTGGTGAAGATCTTTTTAGATTGAGACCAATATTATGGCAGGCGCTATTTAATATTTTGGTCATATTTTTCAGATGACTGAAAAACTTGTTTACCCATGAGGGACGATTAAAATGTTTATTCCGAGATGACTCGGGTAGATCCACTCGGATAAACGTGAGTTTACCGAGTGCTTTTCACCCACGAGGGTTGATTGAACTATTTGTTCTGAGATGACTCGGGCAGATTCACTCGGATAAGCATGAGTTTGCCGAGTGATGAGATTTTTATGATTGCTTTAGCATGAGCTAAGCATTTATATGAGAATGATTTTTTATAGTTCTTGACTATACGTTTAGTCTGTTTTTGACCAACCACATAGTCGGGGGCTACAGCTAATTAGGTGCATCAGGAGATGCACCTAGATATTTATTTTTTGAGAATTTTTTGGATGTTTTCCAGCCCTTCACAGTCTTTGGAGCCACTCAGCAGTTTCAGGCAGAGATGACGGAATCACTTGGCACCAGAAGCACTCGACCAAAGAGTTGTTTGGCTATGAGTTATCTTGGTTTGAGGCAAAGTTATCTCGTCGACTGCAAAGGACTCGGGGGCTACTGTGGAGATTATGGCAATCGGATATCCTTATGGCAAGCCTGTCCGACTGGAGATAGGGATATGTTATGTTTATGGATTGTGTAAACTGGCTATGACTTGATATTACGTTGCCGATTAGATAAGGCAACGGCTCATAGTCATGGTTTGGTAAGTTGAGGAAACCGACTTAGAGTACGATAGGGTTTCTGACTTATAAGCCCGCCTCCCAAGACTATATAAGGGGGGTAAGGGGTGTCCCATGAGGGATATGAGCTATCAGCCTTAGATTCAAGAGACATAAGAGCAATAGATCTTGAGATCAATATACACTCGGCGGATCGAATCCCCGATACAGGAGTAGGGTACTACCTCACGAGAGGGCCTGAACCTGTCTAAACCTTGTTTTCTACCTAACCCATCGAGCTTGGCGATCTTGACTGCACCCCCGAATTTCTATTGTCGAAACCAAGTTTCGACACTATCCCTTCTCGCAGGGCGAAAATTTGAGTCCACCAGCTCAAAAATCATTATGCATACCAACCCATCATTTTAAAATTTATGAGTCTAGCCATGGGAGAAACTTGTCACGTCGCTCATTAACCGCGAGCACGGCTATTCGAATAGATTGATTTACTCAGACTGCAGTGGATGTACACTTTACCCGTACTTCGCAACTGCTCATTGAATGAGCTTTCCTCCCTCTATATGGGACATGGCAAAGCTTTTCGATAACCTCACTTTGGCAGTACCCGCTCCATGAACTTAAGTCCTCATGCACTCTAGCCGTCATTTCCTAGCAGTGAGAGGAGTTCTGGCGTTCCCGGGGTAAGAGGGAAAAACTCACTTAATCTTTAAGTCATCGTTAGGTTCAGTTTATTATTCATATAAAGGCCTTTTGTCTTATCACAAACAAGGGCACTCTACCATTGGTAGGCCTAGGACACTCTACTTATTGGTAGGTCCTCGACTCAACACCTACACCTGAACCACTATGCAGGGATACTGCCTCCGCTCGGCTATTTACTCCGCTAGGTCTATACCCATTCGAGAAGTACGGTTGTACTGGTTCGCTCTAAGTTGTAGTCTCATGGCTCGGTCCTTAAGTGACCAGGGACGGTACTAGCCTTTCCCGGAATCCACCCAAATCCATCCATCCGCCGCAGTCTAAAACATTGATTTTGTACTTTTTATTTTTCCACCAAAACCATTTTCATCATGATCAGGGCAATGTGGCGCTCATGTCTCCACATGCCATATTCCAACTACCTTCCCAAAGATAGTTTCCCAAGCACGAATCTTCTTTGTAAAATCATGAGTATGCACGAATCTAATATCAACAGGGCTAAGCATTTTACCAAAGTTAGCCTCCAGTCATATCACATCGAAGGTTACAAAGAATAATTCTAATGGTAATCAACATCAAGGCAGGGTATATCAAGCATAGGTACTCATTTGTGTATAGCATGCAATTTGTAATTAAAATCAACATCATTTCGCAAAGTAGGATCAATATGTTCAAAGGGAAGTGTTGACTTGCCTTGCTCGTGACCTTGTTGGCCGGGGTCTTCAACGTAGTTAGTGCTTGCTCCCTCGGTTGCTATCCGTACGTGCGAAAGATCAATTGAATTTGATCAGAATTCAATAAAATACTGAGAGATCGAAAGAACCATAAACAACGACTCCAAACGTTTGGCCTAAAATTCTACTCGAGTTCGCACGAGAGTTGTTAAGATAAAATCTGAGTTCAAAACGAGTTTGATGTCCTAGGGTTTTCGCAAAAATGTCGATCATGTTTAGTTAAGAAAACAAATTTAGAAATACTAATCAAGGGGTTTTGTGCTCGAGGTTTTGGAGGTTTGAGCACTAAAAGAAACACATTTTTCATGGCGGAAAAGAAATAAACAAACTCCGGATTAAAACGATGCGAAACGAAATCTCTGAAAAAAAATCCGATTTCTACTCCCGAATTTGTACCGAGAAAAATACACGAGATAACAATATATTTTTGCCCAAATATTTTCCCAAATATTTTCTAAATACTTTTCCAAATTTTCCAAAATTTTTCCGTATTTTTCCTATTTTTCTTTCCCATTTTCTTCTCTTTTTCTTTTCTTTTTTTCTTTTCTTTTTCCTCTGTTTACTATTCATTCCTCTACAACCTGCTCGACCGGCGCTCTCCCTCCCTTTCTTCTCTGTTTCCGACCGGCGACCGGCGCAAGCACGAGGGGGACGGCTCGGGGACTCACCGGTGTTGAAGGCGACGGCGAGGGGAGACGGAGGGGCACTGGCGCACGACGGCGGTGGCTCGCGGTGACGGCGGTGCTCGGGGAGGGGATGGCGGCGCATGGCGGCTAGGGTTGTGGCGATGGCGCTCGGCGAGGGGAAACGACGAGGGACGGCGGTGAGGTGGGGGAAAGAACGGGGGAAGTTGGGTCACATTTATAGGCGCGGCCGGGGAAAGAGAACGGGGAGAAAGGGGGGACCGGCGCACGGTACAACGATGGGGCACGCGGCGCACGGGTGAGCGGGGCCGGCGCGGCGAATGCGGGCGCGCGCGGGGCTGGGCGCGGGGCGTTGGCGCAAGGCGAGGTCGCGGGCGGGGTCGGGTACGACGGCGACGGCGTGTGGTGCGAGCTCGGGTGGGGCGGGTACGGCGGCGACACGCGGCGCGCGCGGCGCGGGCGCGGGCGACGGCGACTCGGCGCGTGGCGGAGGAGTGCGCAGGCGCGGCGGCGGGCCGGGACGCGGCGTGCGTGGCGTGCGCGGTGAAGCCGGGGCCGGGGCGTGGCGCGGGCACGTGGCGCGTGGCGAGCGCACGCGCGAGCGCGGTATGGCGGGCGACGCACGGCGGGCGCGAGCCTGGGGCCGGTACGGCGTCGAACACCTTGTGACATATTAAACAGTGTCATTTCGATTTTTCCTTTTCAATTCTAATTTCCAATCTCCATTTTCTTTCACACTAAAAATTCAAAATAAAAATCTAGTACTCCCAAAATTAATTTAAAAATATATTTTTAAACTTTTCCCCCTCTTTTTATTATTCAAAATATATTTTTCATTTCTAATTTATTTTTTCTTTTAAATTCAAGAAAGTAAGACCTTTGGTTAGAATTAATTTTCTATCTTCATATTTTCTTTTCAAAAATATTTTTATCACCCATATTTAAATAATATTTACTTTTCCATCATTAAATTAGAGTATATACTTTTCAAAGTGACTTTTATAAATCCTCAAATCTTAATTATTTATTCCTTCCAATCTATATTTTGAACCTTTTCTCCCATCCGGGATTTCAAAACACTTGGTTTTACTCCAACCTCAAATTAAATCATTTCCAAAATGAATTTTTATGTAACCCAGTTGGCAAATAAGAAGCAATAAACACGATCAAGAAGCACAAGCAAAAAGTTTTTGTAAGTTCTGATTTTTAATTCTCGGTTTTAATTTCTCCGATTTTTAGGGAGTTACAAGTATTACCTTAGAATAAAGGTTAAATAAAATATGACCAAATGGTGGGCTATGGGTGCATGGTTTGCTAGTCGCACCCATGAAAATTAAGAAACGGTTCACGGGAAACCCTGGAAGACTTACCGTACTTACCACAAGAAAGAATGGGCAACTGCTGGACTTGTAGTGTAGCTTTTCCCTGGCTGACGTACCTAGGCAATGGTGGGCTTGATGGAGTTTGGATGGACCGGGCAAGGTCTATGCGGCTTTCAGATTCACCTAGGCACAAGGAGGGATGCCTACCCTCGATTTAGGGGTAGGGGCGAAACCTCAGTGTGGTATCGCTTGATCAAGGGGAGTTATGCGAATGGCCTTGTCACGATCACTTGTATGGTAACGTGTCCGGCCTGGCACGGTGACATATGGTGGATTATGTGTTGTGGGTACAGTTGTACACCTCTGGCCAGAGTAGAACTATTCGGATAGCTGTGCCCGCGGTCATGGGCGATCGACCAGATTCACCGTGATTAGTCCCACCTTTAATAATTTGACCAAATGGAACTGGTTTAGTTCAGGTGGGATGGTTGGGCCTGTTCAACGTGGTTTAGCATTATTCAGTGGAGAATTAATCTTGACTTAATTAATCAACTTTTTCCTATTTTAAACTAGAAAGGTTTTACGACCGCATTTATGCAAATAGCACCAAACCTCTATTTGTCTACCCTTGCACGTCTGCATCCTCGACGTGGCTTGCTGAGTACGATGGTTATACTCAGCCTTGCTTTCTCCCCCTTTTCCCAGAAGTGTAGTGCTTCTGAGCTAAAGACGGAGTTACAAGACCAAGGCTCAGACCCTAGTTGAGTTTGCCCGTGGAGTGGAGCTGAAGCCCCGCTAGGATCGCCTTTTTCTGCTGCTGCTGCTTTCTTTCGAGTGCGAGGACTAAGTGCCTCTTCTGTACGTATTTTACACATTATTTTACGTTTGGATCTGTTTATTGATTTGTCATTTTGTGTACCCTAGCTGATTCCTGGACAGGAACTTATACACAAAATAGTCTAAAAATTTGGCTAAATTTTTGGGCATGACAAGTTGGTATCAGAGCAACCTCGAATGTAGGATGAGACAAATGGTCAAACCCCTAAGGACAAGTTTTGTGAAAGTCTTATTTGCAAAATGTCTCTTTCCTCCCTCCGGAGCTCTTTGCAAAATGGTTGTCAAACTTCTCACTTCCACTCCGGCCGCCCGATTCGCGCCATCCGCCACTCGCCGAGCAACCGCGCCTCCACCGTCGGCTTCGTCGTTGCCCAAAGAACATTGGCCGTTGCTTTTCCCCAATTTTCAGTGTCGGGGACGCCCGGACCTTTCGTTATATTTGCAATATGAGGTGAAACACTTCAGCTCGTATGACAAGTAAAACGAAACATCCGGAATCCCGAGCAAGGGATAAGTGAGGCATTACTGAGCCTTTAGCCTGCCAGTCAACTTCAGCCTGAATTGTGCCCGTCAAACCACTCGAAGGTGGCGACCAGATGTGTTACACAATCAGGAGACTTGACAAAGATGGCTAAAGATCTACAACATCTCAATTATTCCTAACTCATACTCGTGTGAATCTTACTCCCAGGATGTGTGTTAGATTCACACTTTCTTCTCAAGCATGAGCATACAAAGTAAATACATCTAAAATACAAAGTAAATACAAATTAGATCAACATTATTATTACATAGGCCGACCGGCCAAATAAATACATACAAATCAGAGTACAGCGAACAGCGGTGGCTTAACTATCCATTCCACAAACACACCGACTAGGGGTTTACCCCGTTAAGTTCTCATCCTAGAAGAGCAATCGATCACCTGCATCACTCAGAAGCTAGATCTAAAGCCTGCATCAAAAGGGTCATACCATTCACATGTCAGTACATTATTTGGGATAATGTACTGGCAAGAGCACAATCAACCCTAAGTACATGCTAGCTCTAAATCAAAGGGATAGGCTAGTAGTGGTTTAAATTTCAGCATAAGGCTAATTTTGATTCACAAACATTTTACAATGTGGTTTTTAACAAGATATTTTCAGCAAGCTCTAATCTTTGTTAAATACGGCATGGCTCCATCAAAAACATATAGACATAGATAGATTATATCATCTTACTCACGTCGGGGAGTAAGGCGAAAATGTTGCACAAAACACCATTGGTTATGGCACAATAATCACCGCTTTTAGAAAATATTTTGGAAATCATAAAACTCAAGATTTATACCCATTTCATTATGTCGCTCATGACCGTGAGCACGGCTAATCGATTAGTTTTATTATCTCTGCAGAGACTGTACAGCTTTACCCACATGATATGAACACTCTAGTTTGTTTTGTGCTCGCGACGCACTACCTCACTCTTCATGGTGAATGTGGTCTAGAGGTCATAACGAAGCCTTTACCCTGTTTAGTCTATAGCCTTGCACCAGCACGATATGTGTTTCCTCCATCCTAGGTCATACTGGAATAAAACCTAGAACCGTTAAGTGGCGGGCCCACGCCTTAACTTAACGTCGTGGTGGCGTACACGATAGGAACTCACCACATGGTACGATACTGTTGTATTAGACAGACTTAGTTGCCTAAACTACCACTACGGGGTAAATAGGAAGTTCCTCTGGGTTATCCGAACCTATACACTTCGGCCTACCATAATGCAAGGCTAAGTGCTAAACATGTTAATTGGCTAAGGCTATCCCATACTAGCACATGTGGTTGTACGGTATACACAATGAATGACAGGTAGTTCGGTCCTTAATCGACTTGGGCGAACACTCCCCCTATCGGCAATGCAAATACATCAATTGTACGCCACTTGCCGCCCAAGTCTAAAAATCAAGTTTAGACTTTGTTTCACAAATAATTGGGGTTTCTCCCCATTTAGTTCAGAACACACAAAAGCTCTTTCTAAAAAGTTTAGAAAATCAATCCATGCCTATTTTCCAAATAATGCTAAGTAAGGCTAAGCATATCATTTTCATAAAGCATCGCATATTCTCATATGAGTACTTTTAATTTATTTTCCTAGGGTTCAAAACAGCAAGGGGATGTTTTTTTAAAAGGGCTCATGCAAATTTTTAGGTCATATGTACCAAGCATAGTTAAAACGATGATTACGATAAATACGCATGCACATTTACAAACAAAACATATTGCCCAAAAACATGGGTTTAAAGTGGTCAAAGGAGGGTAAAGAACTTGCCTTGGACTGGAGAAAATGTAATCATACCATCCTCTCCTCCATCTTCTGTGTGATTATCTAAACAAAACATATGATATGCAATCAAACACCAGAAATAGGCGAAAATCCAAAATGCTCTAAAATGCATGATTTTCACATATTAAGTAGATACTGGACTAAAATGAATTTAGGTGAAATAATTTCTAATTTATTCTATTCCAATTAGGAGTTATGAATTTTTGAAGTTCTATCGAGTCTTAGCGACATATGGGGTAGGTGCTGTTTGGACAGGGCTCTATAATTTGAATTTTTGTTAATTTGACTCTACAGGGGTGTGGATATAGGTTTTCCAAGACTAACACAATTTTTGTCATAATTTTTAGAGCTATTATGAATTGCTTAGGCATTTTTATGATTTTACGACGGGTTCCAGGCCTATAGCATTTCTTATCTATATGGCTGAAGGGTTTTGGGTCCAGAACTTGTTTTATTTGCTAAGGGTATATAAGAATATGTAATTTAGTTACCCAACTTAGCTCTAGTTTATTTTCTAGGGTTTATATTATTCTACCATACACTTTGTAAGCTAGAGGATGTTCTAAACTATTTTCCCTAGCATATTAGCCTGAGATGTGTTATGTGAGCTAAGTGTACTATGTTTTGGTAACTAGGGATGGATCCTAAAGTCTCACTGGTTCATCATGGTTTTATTCCAATTTGCTTAGTGTTAAAGTATATATATACTTTTTATACATGCATGTATATGCACTTGGTGCTCAATTACCATTATAGTGTTTAGCACCCTAGTGGTCTTATTTAAAGTTTATGGACATTTATAGAATATAGGTTGCCATATTTTATTTTGCCTAATGGAAGTTCATTATTTGCTGGTCTTATAGTGATTTAGTTTACTTCAAATGGATTAAAAGTGAGTTCTCTACGAATTTCACAAGTTGTAGTGTACACCTAAGTTGTTTATTCCCTATATAA
Organism: Oryza australiensis; assembly: GCA_019925245.2. Taxonomy (NCBI): domain Eukaryota; kingdom Viridiplantae; phylum Streptophyta; class Magnoliopsida; order Poales; family Poaceae; genus Oryza; species Oryza australiensis. The sequence goes on along the minus strand of JAIFGZ020000260.1, from coordinate 699,891 downwards.
TTATTTAGGTGATATTACTATACAGTAGGCATATGTTCTTATTTTAAATTTTGAAATTATGGGTTTTGATGGATCTACAGAACTTAAGTTTCTTCAAAAAGGAGTTAGGATGAATTTTTAATAAATCTCTAAAGGTTGTCTGCCCTAAAATGTAGCTTTTTTTCTAAATTAGTTTTGCTAGCATTTGACCCAAAGAATGTATACCTTTTTATTTGTCCTACCAAGATAGGGTAAGATGAGGAATCTACAGAAGTTGAGTTTGCCCAAAAACAAGTTAAATTGAATTTTATATGAATTTTATAAGGTTAGGTTAGCTCTATGTACGATTTAACTTAGAGGAATTTTAGGGACAAAATGTGTACAGTGAGTGCCAAGTTTTATAATTCTAAATTAAAGTTCATCATCTAGTGAGTTCATAAAAATTTGTTTTACCTGAAAATGAGTTAAATTGGATTTTATATGGATTTTCAAAGTTCAGTAGGTTTCCTGCTCAAAAATTAAGGATTTAGGCACATGTCCACGGGCCCACCGGTCATACAAAGAATGTTTACATATTAGACCCTGCAGATTTTAAACCCCTTCCTAATTGTTTTTCTGGTGCTAATTGAGATGTCCCGCATGTCGGCGAGGCCGGCCGGGGAGAAAACAGGCGGCGGCGGCCGGTGGTCTTTGCCGGCCAACGGTAGCTCGGTTGGGGGAGTGCCCAAAAGAAGAAAGGTGGAGAAGGTGATGGTGAAACCAGTGGATGGTGGTCTCCCCGTCGGCTATGGTGGTCGGAGTTGACGGTGGGGTTGTCGCGAGCGGCAGCTACCTTTCGGGTGGCGGTGCATATCAAGGTGCGGCTCGAATTAGTGCCAAGTAAAGCATGCACGAGGGTCCTTAAGGTTCATAGGTGCTTACCCGAGGTTGTGTGTGGCCCGGCGAGGCTTGGACGATGACCGCGACGTGAAGGAGAGCTCGGCTGTGGCAGAAATATATGGGGAGAATGGCGGTGGCTCATTCCGGCCTTCCATCTACCAAACCAAGCTGGGCACATGGTTATGAACAACATGGAGATGGTGTATGCGCAAGGAATCGGCCTATTGCTCACCGATGTGGACGGAATGATCCGCAGCGGCGGTTGGCCGGAGCCGATGAAGGCAAAAGCCGATCTCCTTCTTCGGTGCGCCATTCCCTGAGATTGTTGGGGTGAATCATCATTGAGGTCGAGGTGAAAGCATTGGCGAGCGGGCTTGGCTCGGGGTGGTCTACGGTGGCCGGAACAGCAGCGAACCCGAAGCGGTGGAGCTCCGGTGTGTGCTCTAGTGCGTCGCGAGCGAGGTCCCCGTTCCTGTCGGTCGGCTGCATGGATTGAACGTGTGTCAAAAGAGGAAATGTTCAGCATGGTGTTGGGATTATGGAACGGGAAGGGGATGTCGACGATCATGGCTTGACGTCAACTTCCATGGCCTCCTTCCCGGCGGCCGACAATGGAGTGAAGGGTGTCTAGAGCGACGGGGAGCTCTTCCTCCCGGTTTATTTGGTTTGGCTGTGAAAATGGGATGAGGCGATGCGCTCTGGAAGGTTAGAGGCGAGCTCGGTGTGGCCACGTCCTCGGACACACGTCGAACACGCCGACGGCTCGCCCTTCCTCGCCCTCTCTCTGGTGTTCTTGTTCCCTGGTCGGTTCTAGCTAGCTCTAAGCGGTGGGGTGTTTGCACAAAGGTGGAGCAAGCCTGTGCGGCTGCCATGTGGGCCCAGGGCAAAGAGGGCAAGGAAATGGGGAGAGAGATGGGTACAGACTTGAGTGCAACTGGTTTTTGTCGATTTTCTTCAGTTTGTTTCTCTTCCTGCTCTTTGCTGATCAATACCTTGATCTGTGGTCATGGTAAATTGATGAAATTTTTACTGGGGTTAGTTAAGCATCCCTAGGTTCCATTTTCTTTGGTTTCACTCAAAGATCACTTGTGGTTTGCTCTCAGTAATTCAACAAAGACAGGGTATTTTGGGATTGGTTTGAATTTTTAGGGAGCCTAAACAGTGAGGAAAAATTGTATAAAAATTATGTTTTTTATGGTTTTTATCCTAGTATTTGAATAAATTATTTCATGTATACACCTATGTGCATTTTACTGACCTATTAGCCATATTGTCATTCTAACCGATTAAACTTATTAATTAGCCCATTTAGGGGACTGTTTTGTTTAATTTGTTTGGGGCTTCAAACCTAGTGTAAATTTCACAAAATTTATGATTAAGTTGAGTATAGCCTCTGGCACCTACTTGAATTTTTCCATGAATTTATCTTATTTGGTTTAGTTTAGAAAATTAAGGTAGTCTTTCTAGTTTTAAGCGACTACCCTATGTGCACACGACTATTTTATTCTTTGGATTAGTATTGGCTTTCCTCTTTAGATGAGGAGGTGGACCTTGGTTTAATGTTTCTAAGTTCACGCCTAACATCCAAAATTAGTTGTAGATTTGGTTTGTAAATTTCAATCATTTTAGGCTATGCCTATATGGCCTATAATGGGATGCATTTTTGAAAAATCTGAGTCAGAAAAAATTTTAGTTCTAAATTTCTATTTTATGCAATTAGGTCGAGGTCCTTTTAACCTAAGTCAGAAAAGAAAATTTTAGTTCACAAAATTGAAAAACTTTTCTTTTATTTTGTTTGGACATAATTTTGTCGACTCTAGAATTTGGGTATATGACATTCAGCCTGCCAATCGCGTCGGTCGGCATTTCTTCCACAATTCCGGCCATTTTCCGGTGAGTACATCCCATCCCTCTTTCTCCCCTCGTTTTCTCTCTTCCGGCCGCTCCCGAGTCGAGCCGTGTCGTCGCACCTCGCAGGCGTGTCGCTCCCAAGCGCGCGCCACTCGCGCCGCTCCCAGTCAAGCGGCATTGTAAAATTAATTAATAATTGTGCAATAAATTAATTAATTTCCAAAATTCATTAAAATGGCCCAAAATTTCTAAAATTCGTATCTAATCCATACGAACTTCAAATTGGGCCATTCAAATTGCAAAATTCATCTAAAATTAAGCTGTACATGTTTGTTTACTTTCTGTGTACTATTTATTTGGTTTTTATTATGTTTTTTCCTTGTTTTGCATGCCAGCATGTAGACTATGTTGTTTTGGAAGTTTGTGCTCGCAAAGAGAAGAAGATCGTCCGATGAAGCAAGGCAAGTCACATTCCCCCTTGAAGCATATTGAACCTGCTTTATAAATATTTTCCGTTTGCTAATAAAATTGCATGTTTTGCTAATTACATGGGATGAGGGAACTACCTATCTGCTTGCTTGTGCTATAATTATTTGATATTCATTCTTTGTCAAACTTGGATGATAATTTGACTGGCTCGTGTCACTCGTGTGACCTTGCTAGAATTATTCATGGTTAGCCATGCTTAATTACACTAGCTCACCTAATGGAAGAATTATACTACTAGCTTATAATCACATGAAATGATGGTCATGGACCAGTATTACCTTGGAATAATGGTTAAATAAAATATGATCAAATGGTGGGCTGTGGGTTCATGGTTTGCTAGTCGCAACCATGGCAATTAAGGACCGGTTCATGGGAAATCGTAGAAGACTTACCGTACTTACCACAAGCAATAATGAGCAACTGTTGGACTTGTAGTGTAGCTTTTCCCTGGCTGACGTACCCAGGCAAGGGTGGGCGTGATGGAGTTCGGATGGACCGGGCAAGGTCTTTGCGGCTTTCGGATTCACCTAGGCACAAGGGGGCTGCCTACCTTGGATTTAGGGGTAGGGCGAAACCTTATTGTGGTATCGCTTGGTCAGGGGGACTTATGCGAAGGGTCGTGTCATGATCACTCGTATGGTAACGTGCCCTACCAGGCGCTGTGACATATGGTGGATTGTGTCTTGTGGGTACAGTTGTATACCTCTGGCCAGAATAGAACTATTCGGATAGTTGTGCCTGCGGTCATGGGCGATTGACCAAATTCACCGTGATTAGTCCCACCTTTAATAATTTGACTAAATGGAACTGGTTTAGTTTAGGTGGGATGAATTGGTCTATTCAACGTGGTTTAGCATTGTACAGCGGAGAATTAATCTTGACTTAATTAATCAAGTTTTTCTTGTTTTAAACTAAAAAGGTTTTACGACCGCATTTATGCATATAGCCCCAAGCCTCTCTTTGTCTCCCCTTGCACATCTGCATCCTCGACGTGGCTTGCTGAGTATGGTGGTTGTACTCAGCCTTGCTTTTCCCCCTTTTCTCAGAAGTGTAGTGCTTCTGAGCTAAAGACGGAGTTAGAAGACAAAGGCTTAGACCCCAATTGAGTTTGCCTGTGGAGTGGAGCTGAAGCCCTGCTAGGATCTTTTTTTCCGCTACTGCTACTTTCTTTCAAGTGTGAGGACTAAGTGTCTCTTTTGTAAGTATTTTACGTTTTATTTTACATTTGGATCTATTTATTGATTTGTCATTTTGTGTACCCTGACGGACATGGATTTTATACACAAAATAGTCTGAAAATTTGGCTAAATTTCTGGGTGTGACAGTATACATGACAAAAAAAATTTTTGAGGGGGGAGAGATAGGTGTCGGTTCTTAGTTAGAAGCGGTACCTATAGGGGGATATAGGTACCTATTCTATTCTACTATAGAACCGGCACCTATAGGAGTCAAAGTGTTGGATCTATTATTAGAACTGTGGGGTACATGTTGCCCGGGTAACCAAAGTTGGGCCTTTTGGGCTAGATGGTATAAGGTGGGCTTAGTATACTAGGCACATCCAACATACCTGTAATTTAAGAAAGAGATTCAAGATAAGCATATGAACCTTATCCCATGTAAATAGGTGGTAGGTACCCGGATTATAAGGGATATTGTACCAATCTTAGCCAGCTCCCTGATGGCTATATGAGGGACCCGGAAACCCTAATGAGGGTGATCGTTACGTGCTAGCCTTGATGCTGTATTGTGAACCTAGATATAGATCCAATCTACGCAACTGGACTAGGGTATTACCTCTCGCCGAGGGCTTGAACCACTATAATCTCTTTGTCACTATGTCTCCTTGATTTTGTGCACCCCATAAGTTTAATTGCCGATCACTAGAATCGATAGTTGGCACCCTAGGTAGGGGCGCTTGATATTTTTCTTCGAAGGAGATGTCATCCGTCGGAGTCGTCATGGGCGGTTACACCGGGCTCCTTGTCGGGAGCAACATCTGCTTCGGCTCTCTTCATTCTCTACCGACAAGACCGACCACCTTGTCTGGGTCACACCCGGAGTCATCGGCTATGTCGAAACCATGCGCTTCACACCCAAGGCGGAGTTTTGCTTTGGGTCCATCAGCTTCACCATCACCAAGGCTAACATCCTTAGCTACGCGTGTCGCACTCAGTGCCTTTACTCCTGCTCTTGTCTCGTTCGTCTCAAGGCCGGGCACCTAGGTCTACTGCTCGACTCCGACTCGGCGCACAGCGGCGAGGAGGAGGCGACGTGGAGGAGGCGGCTCGGCATTGGTGACCTGACAAGGTATTCCCCATCCTCTGTCCTCCCCCTTCTCCTATGCTCCCCATCCCGGGCAATGTTGAATTTGTTGAACTTGTGAATGGATGAGATGAGATGGATTTGTTAAATGGGATATATTTGTGATCTCATGAATGGGATATATTTGTGATGTTGTGAACGGGATATATTTGTGATGTTGTGAATTGCAACCACTGGTGCCGCTACCACCACTACTGTTGTCGCTGACGTCGCCCCGCTGGTGCTGCTTGCCGCTGTCGCCGCTGCAATGTTGAATTTTTTAAACATATTATGACCTACTAGTGGTTATGTTTTATATAGGTGTAAACTGGTAGAAAAACTTAATTTTGGTAGGTGAAACATAATTTTTGACTTAAGATATATATGCAAATATTTATAATTTAGACTTAAGAATTTTTACTTAGGAATTTTTAAACATATGAATTTTAGGCCTAGGAATTTTTGACTTAGTAATTTAGGATTTTTTTAGATTTCTATGTGTGTGGATGTGGATGGGGTCGTGGAATTGATGTAAATATGGATGTGGCTATGAATGTGAATATGGCTCTATGTTGATGAATGAATGTGAATTGATTGGAATTTCTGTTATTGTCTAATTTGTATGTGAAATTGGTAGGTCTTGCCATTTTTATTTTTTTGTTGCCAACATATAGATACCGGTTTTTATTACAAACAGGCACCTATAGTCCTTGCCACATGTCTAGGCCACTGAATAACCAACACCTATGTGCTAGTTATAAGTGTCGGTTGTTCTAAAAAACCGACACCTATAAGACAACCACGTGACATGTTAGTTTAGAAATGACACCTATAGTTCTATGTGTCGGTTTTTAGCTAAGAAGTGGTACCTATCTCTTTTATAGATGTCGGTTCTATAACCGGCATCAATAACCAAAGTCATCGGTGTCGTCTGCTAGGTGTCGGCTGTGTAATCTGGCATCTATGACTGGTTTTCAGCCGACACCAATGCTCTTTTATGTAGTGGTGTAGAATTTGGAGTTAATATTGAAGACGACGTAGATGTTTTATGTCATGTTATATATTAATTGTTATACTCCTACTTATTAAGGGGAAAAGTGTGGCTTCCTTCTTTTGTTCTAAAATTTTGATGTATTATGGATTATCTGATTTTGTGATAATTATTTGAGGACACAAACAAACGAATAAATTAATTAATAACTACTACAAAGTTGAAAAGAGAGTTTTAGAAAAGTATCAGAAAAATTACTGTATAGATTTTTTTTTCACGAAGCGCATCGTTTAAACTTGGCAAGCGTGCCAACGATAAAATTCATAATCCATAGGTGGAAAAGAGCAGGAGTATGTGCAACATTCTCTTATAACATTGATGAGTGCTAAATTTAAACTACATATCCGTGGACCGAGGATATACATTGAACTGTACTACTGAAGCAACTAATCCAAGTGATACCAAAAAGAACAGATTAAATCCTAATGTCTATCTCGTGATCTTATGTACTACTTCGATCTGTAGGATTCCAGATTGAGCACTGGCTGTTGTCATATATATGTCAGGTGTCAGGACACCTTATTGCTATCTTTTTCTGCTCTATCAAGCATCCACACAGGGGTACTTCAACGCTTCTTCCGCTGAAATTTCATCAGCATCGAGTACAAGAAGCAAACGAGTGAACAATTAATGTTAGGAAGACGAACGAGCAACAATGCAATTTATTTGGTGAGAAATTATATAGTGACCTGGTGTGCCGTGCGAGAGGACGACGACGTCGATGCGGTCATTGCCGATGGGCAGGTCGACGAGGAGAGGGGAGAGGCGGGCGTAGGCGCCGGCGCGGACGCAGATGGTGGTGTGGAGCGCGTCCCTATTGTGGCCCAGCAGGTTCGCCAGCGTCAGCCGCAGGTGCATCAGGCTGTTGGTGTTCACCCTCATCGCCCTCCACTCGCTCTCCTCGAACTCCCCTCCCTCGTCCCCCCGCACGAACCGGATCACCCGACTCGTCTCCCCCTCCGTCGCCGGACCTCGCCGCCGCCGTATCAGCTGCATGCCGATCAAGAGGAGTTCCATATTTACTTGCATTGCATGGCGAGATCATCTAAGGCGATCGACAAGTTGTATACTACCTGGGCCGGCGGATCGACGAGGGTGACGCGGCCAGGCTTGGGCGGGACGACCTCCACCGCCCACAGCATCATCGGGCTGGCGTTGTCGCCGGCGACGGTGACGGCAGTGCGCCACCGGAGGTACCTGCCGTTGGCGCGAAGGTAGCGCCCCGTGCCGTTGCGGAGGAGGAAGGAGCTCCTGCGGCGGAACGCCTGCCACGCCCAGGGCGGCGGCGTCGGGTGGTGGGCGGCGTCCCGCTGCTCGGCGGTGACGCCGTGGGCGGGCCCCGCCTTCGCCTGGAGGTCGGTGGCGACGAGGTACCGGCCGTAGGCGCCGCGGAGGCGGACGTAGGGGCCCGGGGCTGCTCCGGGGACGTCCCCAGTGACGTGCTCGACGGCCCACACCGTGTTGTGGGCGCCCCTCTGGCCGGACAAGCAGACGCGGCGACCGTCGTCCTCGGCGGCGAGGTACTTCCTGCGGCGGACCACGGAGCACCGCAGCCGGACGAAGTGCGCGTCCTGGAACACCTCCATTGCCGACGATCATTTGTACCAACTATACTTTCATCGCAAGGCCGATCAGCACCAGCAAGCCGACAGGACGATCAGTTCGATCGAGCTAGTCGCCGTTGCCAAAGACGTACAGCGGCCGGCGGGCGCACACTTGATCGATTTGGTGCGTACGCTCGCCGCCGGGATGCTCGCGTGTTGCACGTACGACGAGCGCCGCGGCCGGCTTCAGTGGGCGGCGGCGCGCGGGCCGTGATACATGTGGCCGGCCGTGAGATGAAAGAGGAAGATGGCTGTTTTTGTTGAGTCTAAATAGAGGTTATTCAAGAAGTGAACAGCACTGATTCGCGCGGGAACGACCCTGCGGCCTTGACCTGTTCGCGGATCTGATCCGACTTGCACGGATGCATGCCTGCAGCCTGCCTTCTCGACAGGGATCCTCTTACGTAACTTTTCACCTCACATGGTCACGAACACGTGGGCTCGTAAATGATGAGGCTCACATGTCAGCGATCACATGTTCTTTTGACGTAAGTCAGATCCCAATCCCTGCCTTCTAGGGCATTTGAAAATCAAATTTGGCAAACATCACTTAAACACATTTTGCCTTTTTTTTTTGAGAAAAGAGAGTTTGTAACACCAATTTCTAATCTTCAGATCAACTCTAAGATCCGTGCTTTGTCTTCATCTCTGGCAAACTCTGATGATCCCCTAATTCAAGACAAACTCTGTCGGATCTACCTTGCTTAATGAGACGAGCACAGGAGAACCGACTATGGAGGATATGGGTACCAGGTTCTCACACGACGTGCATATCCGACTATAAATAAGTGGGTCAGATTCATGTATTATCTATGCAATATGAGGTGGGTCATATCCATATATTATCTAATAGAGTAGAACTCAATCACAATGTTGCCTTGTATTATGTGATGCAACACCCTAAAAATTTCCAACAATAAAAATCACTAAAATTTGGAACTTCTAAAAACTTTTGCATCATGCTGAATATTGTGATTGCCAGTGCTTGTCAAACCATAAATTGTCACGATAGAAGTTAAAGTAAAGACCTATCTCTAAGAGATAAATTTAATTTACCAGAATACATCATTTATTAGCCCTATAAATATTTATGCACAAGAAAAATTAATTATTAATTTCTGTAATATAAATTACAGATAAAATATTAAATAATTAAAAAATGTCGATAGCTTGATCTCATGGGAATACCAAGATTAAATTCAAATGACCTAGATATAAACTCACCACATGAAATGATGGTCCTTTGTAACGTGTCACATGAGATAATAGCCTTTTGGTAATCTGTCATGAAATATAGGTACGCATAAAAATAATGATCAAGCCAAACCTAATGAATTAATAGGTACTTGACCTTTTCAAATATTTAGTTAGATATTACAATTACTGAAATTAATTTAACCTAGAAGTCACTCCAATTTAAATAAGAATCTCTCAAATTGTATTCATAGGTAGAAATTAAATAGATTAAACACATGCACATAAAATAATGACCACATAATAAATCGAGTCCTATCTACAAATAATGCTTCATTGGAATATTTAAATTAATATTTAGAACATTACATCAAGTCTCACATGGCATTAAATTCAACCATGAAAAAAAACAAATGGTCATACAAAGAAATGGAAAAAAATGTCACTATGTCTCCTTGGAATTTTTTAATGCAATTTCTAAGAAACACCAAAGCCTCAAAAATTATGTAGGATAATTTTTGAATGATCCAATGTAAAGTAAATTCATTTGGAGAGTAATGAATAAATAAATAAATAGATAAATATTAAAATAAAATATTTGAATTTGAAAATCCAAAATGCAGAGGACTACATCTCAATTCAAATTCCAATCTCAACCATTTTGTAGGTTAGCCCCTCCCACTTTCTCTTTTTCCTTCTCTTCCTTTTCTTTTCTTTTTCCATCCGACACTGTTCACATTGTGCGCCAACTGCTCGATCTAGGCCTGGCCTGACTGAACCAAGCGTCGAAGCCACCCCGTCGAGTCCTCGTGCCGTCGCACCCGGTTGCGAGCATTCCCCTGTATCGTGCACAACCATCGCCTCCCCATTTTTCGCTGAGTATCGTCGCATTCCCCCACTGCGCACCGAGGTCCCCAAATCCCGTGCCTAAGATTTCGTGCCAGCCACGCCCATGCCACAGCGCAGGCGTGCGTCATCGCCATCATGTCTAGAACGTGACGCCATGCCCCGCGGCCAGCCATCGTAGTCGTCCTCCTTCCCAACCATATCCGCTTGTGCGTGCCACCCGTTCGACGCAGTTCCGTACCCGAGCCCACGCAGCGTGCGCCATGTCCATCCCTCCCACACTGCTCCCATGGCCACGCCTCCACTGTGTTTGCGTCGACCCACTGCTGTGCTCGAACGCCATGCCGCGCCTGCATCGTGTCCGTGCTGCGCCCGCATTGTTTCTATGTCGCGCCTACATCGTGTTCGTGTCATGTGCGTCGTATCTGTTTCCCTCGTGTACCACACGTTAGGCCAGGGTCCACCACATGCCACGCCTACGCGTCGCGCTCGAAGAACCGTTGTGAATCCCGACGGAATTCTGTTGTGCCCGTCCTTGGAGTTCGTGAGTGGCGAATGGCACCTTCTCCTGATCGTTGCACTATAGGAGGTTGAGCTTTTTCTCAATGGCATGGAGCCAGTCGTTCGCCTCCAAAGGGTTGGTGGTGCTCGAGAAGGTGGGTGGACGGACACGGAGGAACTCCGGTAGCTTGGACTGGAGCGGCGGGGGTGGATCAGCTGGCTAGTGCTGCTGTTGCTAGGCCTGTTGCTACAGCTATTGCATCATCTGCTGATGCCGCTGCTACATCTGTTGTATCATGGTAGCCATCATCTGTGTCTGCATTGCTAGAACTTGAGCAAGCATCAGGTTCTCTGGCGGTGGTGGAGGACCGTTGCCGGTGGCTCCATTGGGGTTGACCTCCTCGTTCTGACTTCTACTGTTGCTGCCATCACCGGCGGCGCGGTTGACATTCCTCATGTTTACGATCTGGAGAGGGACTGGCAAAAGGAAAAAGAAAGACAGGGAGAAAAATAGACTGCTCAGAATACTAAACTTTATTATGAATTATTCTGTTCTGAAATTTAAACATTACGAAAAAAGAAAAGTAGTTCAACTCCTAATTAAAGGCAGCCATACCACAACCACTTGATAAGGTTTGCCGACTAAACCCACAAACAAATAGACTAAACGCATAGCCACCAAGCAAGCAAACTAAGCAAAACGAGAAACTAGGGGTGACGTCCTAGTGCTCGAAATGACTCCTGTGGTTCAGGAGTCGAAGTCGGGCTCTTGCTCGTCTCCAAGCTTCTTTGAACTGCTGTGGGAGTCCAGCATGTAGGTTCAACCACCGCCGGGCCCCGAGCTAGAACCGCCGCCACCGCTGCTAGAGCTACTTGGTGGTGCCGGTGCTGCCACCGTTGGTGATGTTGACGATCTGGGTGGAGGGGCTGGGCATCGCTGACAGCCAACCCCATGGCTGCTGCCCACTGCTACTGCTACTGGAGCGAAGGTCAGGATAGGCGCCTGAGCTAGCAACGGAGGAGGCGGTGGTGGCACGAACACTAGGAGAGGCTCTGGCACTGGCAACGGGTTCCGGTGCACAAGCTGGATGCACACTAGAGCTGTGGTTGACTTCCTTGGGGGGTGGTGCGGATCGTGGCTCCCCTGGGCAGCGAACGGCCTTGGAGAATAGCATGCTCCCTCTTGAGGCGAGCCACCTCATCCTTGAGCCGCACGATCTCTAGCAGCTTCTTGTCGTTGAGGGCCTTGGACGCCCTATGCAGGTTGGCGTGCATGGTGTCCAGACCTTGAAGCACTGTGAACATGCACCCGAATGTCATGTCGTTCTCCACTGTGGCAGAACGAAAGGTGTTGGTGCGGTCGTAGTCCCCATGGTTGGGGTGGTAGCGATACACTGTGTGGCGGAAATCGAGGTCATGGCGCTCCCTGAGCCTGGTCATCATCAGGTAGCGGCCTCCTGGCAAGCATTCTCAAATGTGCCTCCTGAAGCAGTCACCACCATGTTGGGCAACACAGTGGGGATGTCATGCACCTCCAAGCTGACTCTCTGCGGGAACTCGCCACTGACAGGGTTGATCTGCATGTACTCCGGGTCATTGGGTTACCCGACTAGTATAGTCATGCAGCTGAGCTCTGCCATGAAATCTCCCATGCCTTGACCACGGTACGTTGGGGGAAGGACTGACATCTATAGAAGACAAAGGAGGAGAATCAATACATGCTCAGATCCAAATTAAATAAAGCAATGAAGGACTCGAGTAAATAACTAAGTAAGAAACAAACTTTTATGCATAGAATATTTAACATGATTACAAATAAAATACTAGCGACCCTCTTGAGCAAAAAATTAATGAGCAAAATAATTACATAATAATAAGAAGAAGCATGAAAACTTGTGGCCGCAAAGCCTAGACGCGAGTTAATGCATATTCCCGACGATTCCCAAACCGACTGACGAATAAAATCCAATTCGACTCCAACCTTGGCTAGGAAAATTTACTAAAACCCTAGACCGACCATACTCGGAAAAATCCAATTCGAATAAACGGTTAAGATTTTTCCCACAAACCACAAAAATGAGAACCCCAATTTTTCCCAAAACAATCCAAATGCGAAAGGGGCATATGCATATGAAAGGGTTTCAGAGGGCTCTTAGAGTTTCCCAATTTGGCTTATCCTATGGTCAAGGTCGGCTCTGGTACCAACTTGTCATACCCAAAAATTTCTACCCAGAATTTCCAAAGCTGAATGTTAAATTTCTTGTCTAGGACCAGCCAGGGTAAAAACGACAAATTGTATATGCAGAATCCACATCTTAGAAACATATAAAAAGTCTTACATAATGCAACAGAAAAAAGAAATTAAACTAGCTAAACCACTAGACTTGGTGCTTGTGGCGTGGCGACTCCAGTCCACAGGCATCCTTGATGGCAGCGACAAGCCTACTCGTTAGTAAACTCATCTGTAGCTTCATCCTCCAAGTCTGAGATGGGGGAAAAGGAAGCAAGATTGAGTACATTCAACGGTACTCAGCAAGTCACACCGAAGGAAGGTATAATGTAGGTTATTTCATGGGAAGGCTAGGGTTAATTTTGCATAAGGCGAGCATTTCACAAAAATTAAGTTGAAAGCAGTAAAACAATAATTAAGTTTAATTAAGCAAGATTAATCATCTCTACCCAAAGTTGCACCACGTTGAGACATGCCCAATCAGTCCAACTATTCTAACCAGTTCTATTAATCCAAAATATCCTTAAGTAGGACTAATCACGGTGAATATGGTTGACCGCCCATAACAGCGGGCACAACTATCCGAATAGTTCTACTCTGATCAGAGGTCTACGTCTGTACCCACTATACACAGCCCCACGACACGTTCCCATGCGTCGACATGCCACCACGATGTATCAAAAAGGGGTATGTCTCAGGACCATTCGCATAACCCTCCTGACCAAGTGACACCACACTTCAGGTTTCGCCCCTACCCCTAAATCCAGGGTGGGCAGCCCCCACTTGTGCCTAGGTCAATCCGAAAGCCGCATAGACCTTTCCCGGTCCATGAAAACTCCATCACGCTCACCCTTGCCTAGGTGCGTCAGACAGGAGCGAGCTACACTACAAGCCCAGCCGTTGCCCACGCTAGCTTGTGGTACGCACAATTAGTTCTTCCAAGTGTTGGTATTTCTTATGTTCACAGATAAATTCGCAAGCGCACGGATATACCGTTGTAGCATTTCACCCAGGGAGTATTCCAAGGGTATCATTATTTATTTTATCTGAAAGGAAGACTATGGTCTGGAAGAAAATACTAAGGTTCCATGAATATTCATAAGCTATAGATGAGATACCTAAGTCCAGACAAGGGTAAGATAATCATATGATAAAGGTAATGTGACACACAGAAGAGTCCTAGATAATTAATACACTAGTGTTAAGTGGAGTAGTAATTACAGTTAGGTTCCTATAGTTCTTCTAGTCAGAGTACATAGTTTAATTAATTATTCTAGCCATGCCTAAACCCAGTTCTATGCTCTCAGGACTACGGGGGTACCGCCGCCCAGTGGCCCGACCTGCCACCATGAAGCGATCTCTTACCATTCGCCCTACACCAAATCCGAACGTGGAGGAATACAAAGGACGGACAGGGCTGTCACCACCTCCGCCTACCATTCGCCCTACACCATGAAGATGTTGGATATTCATGGTCAATGTTTATGTATAAATGAATAAAGTGTTATTCAGTTCCATGAAATAGATAACTTGTATTGATCAATAAGTACGTGACTTATTTATGAGACTCTTTATGTATGAATCTATTTCTAAACGATCCTTGATCCACATGTCATATTGTTGGAATAAATATGATTCTAAGATCGGCATGTTTATTGATTGATGATCATGTCTCATAGATCATGGTATGGAGATACCAAATCAATATACGTGGACATGTGTTAGAGAACACATTGTTGGATAGACCCACCATGAGACACTACAGGAATTAATGTGTCATTAGTTGGTCTCAAGTAGTGTTGGTGCAAAGTCCTTAGACCTGAGATCATCATGGATTTTGACATGTGTAGTAGCCTACTTTGGGACTACCAAACGCTATTTCGTAACTGGGTAGTTATAAAAGTAGTCTTCGGGTCTGCTATGAAACATGGAGTGGGATGTAAGTGATCAAGATGGAATTTGCCCCTCCTTTGGAGAGATATCTCTGGGCCCCTCGAGGTAATGAATTATGGAAGTGCATGGCCATGCCGAGTTGATTGAGGAGTCAATCAACAGACAGATAATCCAATACGGTTCGAGTGAATGATTAAGCTATTGATAGGATGACACACATCTTGCCTATAGCTTAATTGGTATCGTGAGGCAAAGGAATTTGTGTACACATTATAGGTTCAAAGCCAATATTATATTCTTGTATACTATGGTGTCAATATGTGCTGCTAGGCGCCGCTATTGACAGTCGGCCGAGTTAGACTCGAGTTGAAACCGAGTATACCTGAACCTACAGGGTCGCACGCTTAAGGGGATAAGAACAGACATTCGAGTTGGACTCGGATACGGCTCGATCGGATAGGGATCCGATCGGATAGAGTCCCGATGGGCCTATAGGCCCAGTCGGCAACTCTATATAAAGTGGCGAAGGGTGGAGAGCTGGTGTATCACATTGAACCGAATCAATCTGATTTGGTGCAACAGATTAAAACACACACGACTTCAAAAGTCAGCGAGTTCAAGATCTCCACGAAAACCCTCCCCACCTCCGAGCCAAACCCTAGTCTTGCATCCTGTGCTAGCACACGGGAATCGGCTGTGGTCAGCAAATTGGCTGTGATTGGCCAGTACTGTTTTGGATCGGATAGCTCCTGACTAGCTATATCCGCTGCACTCTACTCCAATTGGTAACAATCTATCGACCCTTACTTGCAAGGTTCCTGGTTTGCACGGTAGATTTTTTTATTAGCTATCATAGCCTCCGCGTAACCCTTCAAAGTGGCCATAACAAATGTCTACGAAATAATCTAAGCATCATGCTTACATTACCATAAATACTTCTACCCCCCGGGGATAAGACAGAAGCAAACCTACATCCTAATTGCTCATTGGACCATGTCCATGGCAATAAAGTTACTCGTCTAAACACAACAATACTATGAATTAAAATAATAATGGAACTCTTATCTACTAAAGCATAAGAAGTACCACACTCATATGGACTAGAAGATATAATCTTTATTAAGCTCAAAGTTGTACAAAGAAAGAAGAGTACTAAAGACATACCCGAATTTCGTAGGCGACTCGGGAACCGAAAAGAACTCTAAACTACATCCTAACTCCACTAGCCTAGATGACTAAGTTAGAACTTGTAGGAACTCCTTCTTGTGGTGTGTATTGAAGTGAAGTGAGCCTCCTCGTTTTATAGCCTTCTAATGACAGTTGTTATAGCGGTTATTAACCGCCATAACCCCTTAACCGTCATTACCATCCACTAATGTGCTGCCACGTCAAAGGTTGGTGGAGTAGGCTGCAAGGTGGTTTGGCCGACCCAATGTTCGGCCGAACCCCCATAACCGCCATACTCCGTTGCCTTTCTCCTGAGGCTGACATGTGGGCCCTTGAAGCGGTTCCCAATGGTTTGGTCCCATCCTAAGTCGGTTTCACCTGACTTGTGGGCCCTTCGATCCGTGGGAATCCGACGTGGTGATCGCCGATAGGTTGGAGTTGTGTTTCTTCGCCACGTGAGCTCGACTTTGCCTAAATTATGTGATAAATGTTCCTGCAATCAACTAAAGTCCAAGGACATGTGGAACTTTATTAATTCTAATCCTAAATACCGGTAGCGGACGCTAATTCTGTTTTATTTGCAAGGTCTATGACGGTCGGAATCGTTACTTAATGACCATCAACACCAGGGTTTCCCATGAACCGGTCCTTAATTTCCATGGGTGTGTCTATCAAAACCGTGCACCCACAGCGCACCATTTGGTCATATTTTATTTATCAGCTACACCAGAGTAATACTAGTCCATGACCATTATTTCATGTCACTATAAACTAGTAGTATAGTTCTCCCAATAATGAGCTAGTTGAACTAAGCGGGGCTAAGCATGTACTAAACCCAACATCTAATCATGTTAGTTCCCAGTTGATCAAGGAATTAGGATGAACAACCTAGGCTAAGTACTATTGGTCCCATCCACATGACATTATAAAACAATGCAATTTAATAGATAAAATGAGATAAATTTGTAAAATAGGAACAATATGATCAAAAGGCAACAACATGACTTGCCTTGATATTGCTCTTGCTAAACCTCTCAAACAGAGTTCGGATGAATTTATTATGAATTTTACAACTTTCAGTGAATTACTAATAAAGAAAAACAAAAATTAACGATTTATTGTGCCAGTGTCAGCTAGGGCTGACATCAGCCGACCGGCGTACCGGCACTAACAGGCGAGGCCCACGGGTCAGCGCCGCACGGGAAAGAGCGTGCGCGGTGGACTGATTCCACCGGCCCCGGGCAAGAGCGCACCACATAGCACTTGCGTGGCGCCTAAGCGGCAGCCACGTGAGCAGCCACGTGGGCGGCGGTGCCACGGCGGCATGGCCAGGTGGACAGCTCGGATCCATCCGTCAGATGGATCTAATGGCCAGGAAAGGGGCGGCGCAAGCGGCTGGTGGCGGGGCACGGCGCGACCGACGGCGGCGGCGACGATGGGCAGCGCACGGGGCAAAGAGGCCACCAACTTACGACGGAGCGGCGGATGGCGTGTGCACGTGCAGCGCGACATGACGGTGAGGCGGGACGCGCTCGGAACCGAATAAAAAAGGGGGAAGCAGAGGAGAGAGAGAACAAGGAGTGCTCATCGGAGAAACGGCCGGCGTTGGAGGAGATGACGGTGATGAGCAAAAGCGGTGGCTGACTTTTGGGGAAAAGGGGCAGCCGACGCTCTACTAATGGTGGTGAACGCGACGGTGGTGGCAATTTTGCGTGGCGTGTGGTGGATCAGCGAATCAAGTGGTCGGAGTGGAGTTTGGCGGTGGCAGCTCGGGTTTTACGGTACTAGCACGAGAGGGAGCTCGGATTTTGCGATTGCTTGAGGGGAAATGCTCGCCGGCTCTCAAGGAGTATTTATAAAGGCCAAGGGGGTGTGGACATGGGCCGAGGGTTACGGAATGGCGTCGAATTGACACGGTGCGGGAATGGCGATGGCTGAAGCTTTTGGGCCCGACCGTTCCAACCTTTTAGTGCACACGGGCGACGTGCGGGAGTGGCGCAAGGTGCAGGACGGAGTGGGGCAACGTGAGTGGGGTGAGGAGCGTACGGAACGGCGAGGAAGGCGGCGACATGGCGCGGTGAAGAGAAACCCGACCGGAAGTTGGGGATGACGGGTAGGCCCCACTGTCAATCCCCCGACTAGCGAGGGACGCGATTCGGACTTCGGCGGCTTGCGCGGATCGGTTGGGCCTCGGCTCGGGCCGGCCTAGCGGAGGAAGGTAGGCGCACCCGTGGGGAGAGAGAGAAAGAAAAGGGTTGGCGAGAGGGAGAGGAGGGAGTGGGCCCGCGGCCCACGCCCAAAGAAAAAAAGAAAAAGGAAGAAAAAGAAAGGAAAAAGGAAAAAGGTCTTTTTCCTTAGGAATTTAATTCTGATTAGCCTAATTCAATTTTTAAAATTGTTTTTCTTGCTCTGCAAATCTGATAATGTATTTTGACATGGGGAATTTAAGAAAAATCCCACCAAGCCTTTTCCATTTATTAAATGGATTTTAACAATTATTTATTGCACTTGCTTTAATAATCTGGCGATTTCTTGAGCGTAATTTCTCAGGCGAATTGTAGACCCCCGTTTTTGAGGACGGGAATCATTCATGTTCATAGTACCTTATCCCTGGATCGAGTAGTTTGGTACCCACGAATACAGTTCTGAATTACCAGGTGCAAGGTGCACGAATAGCCTTACATCGAAATTATTACAATAATAGGCCCGAAGGCAATATCCAATACATATAGGACCTACTGGTCCGGATACAGCCAAAAGCAGAAGTTAGATAAGACAGCAGACAGAAGGTAGCGGCATGTCGATTGCCATAGGCAACGACTGGGGACTAAGACCTATTGCGCTCCATTGTCTTCATTCCTCCTGGTAGTAGGCATAGGGGTCCTCCAGTTCTTCGTTTCCTTCATCTGAAGTTTGTGCGTATAGCAACGGTGAGTACCCAACGTACTCAGTAAGCCAACACGGAATGATGCACATGATAGGGTCATTCAAAGGATGGCTGTGGTTCTTTTGCATAAAGCCAATTTTCGTAAATCATTTCACAAACCTAATGTCTAGCCAGGTCAATTTTTATTACCATAGTTCATTAAGTCGGCGACGGTTCTGTCCACCATCCATTGTGATCCCAAGGATAGCTTCCCGCCTCCGATTCGTCATGGTTTTCTGGGGGTGTCTTCCCACTTCTCTCAGATAGAGAAGTTGGTTTCCTAGCACATAACATCATTATGCAATCCCAATCCCATCATTTTAAAATTTATGAGTCTAGCCATGGGAGAAACTTATCACGTCGCTCATTAACCGCGAGCACGGCTATTCGAATAGATTGATTGACTCACACTGCAGTGGATGTACACTTTACCCGTACTCCGCAACTACCCATTGAATGAGCGTCATCCCCTTTATATGGGACGGTCGCGGCAAAGCTTTTCGATAACCTCACTTTGGCAGTACCCGCTCCATGAACTTAAGCCCTCATGCACTCTAGCCGTCATTTCCTAGCAGTGAGAGGAGTTCTGGCGTTCCCGGGGTAAGAGAAAGAACTGCTCTATCCTTGAACTTTCCACCTTCATGTCCTTTTCTTCATGTCTTCATTTCTTCATGTTGATCGCATGCCCGATCTCTGCCCAGGTACCAACCAGCGGTACACCCCCTGCCGGAAGGCCCTTAACTATCGTCCAGGCACCCACCAGTGGTGCACCCCCAACGGCAAGCCCTTAACTCAACGCCAACACCTGAGCCTACTATGCAGGGATACTGCCTCCGCTCGGCTATTTAATCAGCTAGGTTTATACCCATTCGAGAAGTACGGTTGTACTGGCTCGTTCTAAGTTGTAGTCTCATGGCTCGGTCCTTAACTGACCAGGGACGGTACTAGGCTTTCCCGAAATCCACCCAAATCCATCCATCCGCCCCGGTCTAAAAACGTTGGTTTCATATTTTTGTTTTTCCATCAAAACCATTTTCATCATGTTCAAGGCAATGTGGCGCTCATGTCTCCACATGCCGTAGCTCAAGTACCTTCCCTAAGGTAGTTGCCCAAGCATAAAGCTCTTTATAAAATCATGAGTATGCATGAATCTAAGAATAGTATGGCTAAGCATTTTACCGAAGATATTCTCCGGTTGTATGTATCACATCGAGGGTTCCAAGGAATAATTCTAAAGGTAATCAATAACAAGGCATGGCATAACAAGTATAGGTAATTCTTTGTGTATAGCATGCATGTTTAAAGTTTAAAACAACATCATTTCGCAATTGGGATCAATATGTTCAAAGAGTGTGATGACTTGCCTTGCTCGCACACTTGTTGGTTGGGGTCTTCCGCGTACTCAACGCCTTCCTCGGACACTAATCGTACGTGCGAGAAATCAAATTTGAATTCGATTAGAATTCAAATAGAATCTAGTAAGATCCAAAAGAAAACCAAGTAAATCGCAATAGTGGCTCCTAACACTAGGCTATGACTCTACGCGAACCTAGGCTTGAGTTTCGACGAAATCCGAGTTAGAGCGAAAGGGTTATAAGGATTTGAAGTTTTGTAATGAATCCGATTTTGTTAAGAAGGAAGTGATATTTATTTTAATATGCTTAAAGTTTGAGAAATACTAGAGTTGATGATTCAATTAACGAAAAGGAAGTGGTTATCTTTAAATTTTATCAAAAATATTCGTTGGGTCGAGAAGCCCTAGGGTTTATAATAATCAAAATTAATTGGTGTCGCGGTCTACCGAAAATGGGTTGGGAAGGATTTAAAATAAAACATATATGTCGAAAAAGGGTTGATCGGAAATTATGAAGATAGTTTATAATCCTTTGAAAAGATTCTTGTTTTATGAATATAACCTAATTGAATGAATGGGCCCCTCCAAGATATATAAACATTTTGGAAATTTATCGATTAAAAGTTCGAAGTTTAGGTAAATATAAACTCCATAATTATTTGTAAAGCAATTTAAAAGTAAATAAATAAACTCTTTTGAAAGATGCAAAATCTTTGTGAATAAAGTTTTAGAAGAGTTTAAAAGAATTTAAATATTTTCCTAGGATTTTTACCAAGCTTATTCTTATTTTTAATCCCTCGAAAAATTAAAATAAAAATTTTCAAAAATTTGCTTCGGTCGGGAATCAAACCCGCGCCCTCACTCTCACTCACCACCTTCTCCACGGGCCAGCACCCTCTTCTAATTTCCTTCTCTCCTTTCTCTCTTTTTCTTCCCTTCTTCACTCCCTTCTCTATTCTCTTCTCGCTCTCTCTCTCTCGACGTGTGGGCGGCGGGAGATGAAGGAGAAAGAAAAAGAGAAAATCGGCAAAATTTCGCGCGTGGGGTTCGAACTAGCGACCTTCGGCGTTATACGGCTCGGCTCCGGCCAACTGCGCTACCGAGCCGATCTTGTCTATCTACCATCCTCTCTTTCCTTTCTTTCTTCTTTCCTCTCTTCTTCTTCCTCGCGAGGCCGACGGCGTGGCACAGCCGAACAACGGCGAGGGGGACCGGAGCTCGGCATCTAATCGATCCTACTCCCTCTAGGTGACATAAGGAACTCTCCCCGAGGCATAACCTCACCGAGGAGGCGGCGGAACGAGCCGGCGACGGCGGCCTTGCCGCGGCGGCGGTGGCGCACAGTGCCGACGGGATCCGGCGGCGTTCCGGCCAAACCAAGTGTTCCCAGAGTATCTAAGGGTCACGGGGATGCTAACTACGGGGTCGGTTTGGTCGGAAAAGAGCCGAGACGGCCTGGCGACGTGCGCACGGCAGCGACCTAAATAGAGAGCTCGGCAGCGCTCGCCGCCGACGTGCTCTGGCGAGGAATCGGCTTGACCAAGCTAGGGAAAATGATGCTTAGGGTTCATATATTGTCAACGTACCTTCAATTTGCTATGAAATCGGCCGAGGAGAACGAATTTTGGCTTCTCGCTCCGGGCGGCCAGGTTTATGGTTCTTCGGTGTTTTGTGGAATTCTCGAGCTAGGGTAGATAGAATTTGGGGCAATTCGGGGAGGAGCTAGGTAAGAGGATTAGGAACAAATTTTGTATTTTGAGTTTCGGCCGAGGAGTCCTATTTATAGCCATCCACGTCGGTGTGGTCACGCGGGCGGCGTGGTGACGCGCGGCGACGGGGTCGGCGTGGCCGACGCACGGCACAGGGCGGGCGATGCGACGGCGCAGCGTGGCTGAAGCATGGCACAGGGCGGGCGACACGACGGCGAATGGCGGTGTGGCTCGGACGTGCGCGAACGTGGGTGACGCACAGCGGGTATGACAAGGACGCACGGCGGCATGGCGAGCACGGCGAGGTGTACGGCATGGCTGTGCGGGTGTACGGGGTGACGTGGGCGACGTGGCGAGCGGCGACTTCGACGAGCGCGTGCGTGCGTGCGTGTATGGGCAGCATGGCAGCGACAACCGTGGCGACGTACGGCGGCTCCTATGCGCGCAGGAGGGTGACGCCGGCGAGAACGTGCGTGCACGAGGCCCCTGGTACGGCGCGGCACGGCGGACAACACATGTCGCGCGGGTACGTGCGTGCGGGTACCGGTCAAACACCTGCTGACGAATGAATAGTGTGTTTCCTAATTTACCCGGTTTAAACTTCCTAATTTCCCATTCCTATTTCCTTTCATCCTAAAAATCCAAGATAAATTCTAATATTCTCAAAATAAATTTGAAATTATATTTTCAAACTTTTTCATCCACTTTTTATTATTAAAAATATATTTTTCTTTTCTAATTTATTTTTTTCTTTTAAATTCAAGAAAGTAAGACCTTTGGTTAAAATTAATTTTCTAACTTCATATTTTCTTTTCAAAAATATCTTTATCACCCATATTTAAATAATATTTAATTTTACATCATTAAATTAGAGTTTAAACCAAGAGTATATACTTTTCAAAGTGACTTTTATAAATTCCCAAATCTTAATTATTTATTACTTCCAATCTATATTTTGAACCTTTTCTCCCATCCGGGAATTCAAAACACTTGGTCAAATTAAATCATTTCCAAAATGAATTTTATGCAACCAAGTTGGCAAATAAGAAGCAATAAACACGATCAAGAAACAACAAGCAAAAAGTTTTTGTAAGTTTTGATTTTTAATTCTGGTTTCAAATTCTCCGATTTTCGGGTGTTACAAAACTACCCCCTAACAATAAATCTCGTCCCGAGATTTGGGTCGGTCACGATTGAGAGTTGGTCGACATGATCACATAGGGCGGATCTATTTCGATTCCTTGCTTCTAATAACATAATGCTGTCAGTTCTTAATCCTTGGGGCATCCTTCAAGCATACGATGTTTAGTAGGTGTCTGTTTAAGTTGTATAATAGACTTGCTGTTCTAAACCTTAGGAACTTCTAGCTTAGAGATGGGTAGTGGTCTCGACATGATTGGGGTCTTAGTGGTTCCTGTAGGTGGCAAAAGACCATCTTAGAGAAGGTTAGTGTCTAATCCGAAGACCAGGGTCATGTTACTCTACCCTCCTAACAATAAGTTTAAGCTTAGCTTGTCCTTTTGGTCTATCCATCGGTCTCACAAGCTTACTTTCATTCCTTGGGGTAGGAGTGGTCCACTAGGTCGGGTTTTCCGTATCACATCCTTTTGCTTGTATCCTTTCGACCTATGTCTTAAGTTCCTTCTGGCTCATTGGTCGATATTTGGTAGGGCCTATTTGGGGGTGGTACAAAGTATTAGGCCAATGATACACTTCATATCATGGCCAGGGCATTCTGGGCAAATCCTTAGGGAAGATGTCCGAGTAATTTTGAACTTACTTGGTATTTCAAATCCCGGGTAGCAGGGTAAACTTGATACTTTATTGAGGCTCGATCCGTGGTTATGTCTGTTGGTGATAGTCATGGGGTGGTCGTGGTGACTATCTCTTGGTCACAGGTTATAACCCTCCTCATTCTCAGTCAGTCGGTTCATGCTAAAATGATACTGAGGATTTGGGGTGGTATTATGATATTTGAAGAAAACACCATGTCTCTACTTCTAATGGGCATATCAATGCTGGCACGGGGTATGGCTATGTTTCTCCTAGGTGAAGGTATCATTATGGGTCTCTCATGGTCTATCTGACATAGGTTACCTTCTGTGCTTGTCCTCGAGGTTATGAAAGAATGCGAAGTTTTGAAACCAAACAAAACTTTAACTTAGTGCAGAATGGATGGAGAACGTACCCATTAGCACGATCTGGTCCTCCTGGGCCTCTTCAGCATGCACATGGTTCACTTGGCCATGGCGGATTCCAGTGGTGGCCTCGTTCTGCTGGGGTGTCCCGAACAGTCTGCGTCCAGGTACCAGGGCAGGGGTCTCTCTTACAGCAATGGCGTTGGCTTCAATACGGACGGGGGTGTTACATGGCTTAGGCAGTGATTGGCGAAATGTCCATATTCCCCACAGTTGAAGCAGTTCACGTTCTTAAGTCTTGGGGTCGCCAAGTAGGTGCCGGGGAGCGGAAAGGGGTGGCAGGTGGCCTGCTGGCGTTGCCGGGTGCAACGGGGCGATTAGTCATTGTGACGGCTGGCTTCCAACCTGTTGGTGTTGCTCCTTTGAGTCGGTGGGGCGTTCCTTGAACCGGGCGGGCTAGAGTAAGTCTTCTCTTTCGGTTCTTTTCAACCGTCCTTCGGTCATGCTCAAGCCTTACAACCTTGTTGATGAGGCTCTGAAAGCTAGCGTGGTCCTGACCGATCATCGGTCCTCTTAACTCGTCGTTCAGTCCTTTGATAAATTTATCCATCTTTTCTTCTTTGTCTGCCAGGTCGCTTGTGGCGTAGCGGGCAAGCTGCGTGAACTTGTTAAGATATTCTTGCACCGAGGTGTTGCCTTGGCACAACCTCCTAAATTCATTCTTCTTCATTCTCATAACTGCGGTGAGTACAAAATTTTCACGGAAAGCAGCCGTGAATTCTTCCCATGTCGGTTCTCCGGCATCTTTAGCCCGAGTCTCTTTGTAGGTGTCCCACCAGTCACTTGCGGGACCTTCCAGCTGATTAGTGGCGAAGATGACTCTGTCAGCTTCCCGTACTCGGACGAGAGTCAACTTCTTCTCTATTACCCTCAACCAATCTTCAGCATCCATTGGTTCCTCTGCCGTGGAGAATGTTGGCGGCTTGGCTCGCATAAACTCGCCTAAGCTTGATCCTTCGCGTTGTCCTTGGTTGCTGGCAATGGCTTGAAGCAGTTGGATCTGTAAGGTCATGACTTCTGATAGGGTGGAGGGGTTAGGCTCCGGTGGGTTCTCAGTAGCTGCTGAGGCTCTGCGACGGTGCGCCATCTGAAGAATATAGCTGAGGTAAGAGATTGGATTTTTTTAGTGATCTTCGAGTTGTTTTTAAGTGATCTTTTGCACACAACAAGCATGGTGGAATAAACTCATTTAAGACATAACATGGAACTTCATATTAGTTCGTAGATGTTACATCAGGGGGATACGTTGGACATGTGTAGTCCATACAACACAATACAACAACACTAATATCGATCTAGGGTCTTCATCCATAAAGGGGAAGGGGCACGGTCATTGCTGTCTTAATTCCATCCAAAGCAGGACCAGAGTTGATGCAGACTTCTTGTCTAGTTGTTTGGGCTGCCGCCCGATCTGGGGTTGCCACCTATGGCTGTTGCATTGGCACCGGTAAGAGGAGGGATGCTGTGTGACTTGGGGCATTGGTTGGCATAGTGTCCAAATTCCTCACAGTTGAAGCAAGTCACATTCCTTTTCCTTGGGGCTGCCAGGATAGGTGTTGGAGTGCGAAACGGTGCGGTAGTTGTCCTAGGGCAGTCATTGGCATAGTGCCCTAACTCTCCACAGTTGAAGCAGTGCACA
Organism: Oryza australiensis; assembly: GCA_019925245.2. Lineage (NCBI taxonomy): Eukaryota > Viridiplantae > Streptophyta > Magnoliopsida > Poales > Poaceae > Oryza > Oryza australiensis. The sequence continues at coordinate 674,080 of JAIFGZ020000260.1, read as the reverse complement.
TTCCTCTTTAGACGTCGGGGAATCTTCTCAGCATCTTCAGGGGTACACACTGTGCTCGTGATGATCGTCCTGCCAGTACCACCTGTGGTCCATTATGGTGACTTCCTCTTCCTGGAGTTGGATGGCGAACTGAGCCCTTGGCCGGTGTCACGCCCAGAAATTCACACCAGAATTTCCGCAGCTAATTTGTGCATTTCACCCTCGTCCAAGCATCAGCCGAGGTACACAAATCGACGTTATTGATAATATAGAATCCTCGCCTTAGAAACAATATAAAAGAGTTACACAAATGCAGCGGAAAGAAAAATAAAACTGACTTAAGCTAAACTTGACACGAGCGAAACGGAACGCCAACACCATAGCTAACCTCTGACGTCGAACAAGTCTACACCTCCTCGAAGACCTCGATCTCAGCCTCTGGCACTGAAGGGGGAAAAAGAAGCAAGGCTGAGTACAACCACCGTACTCAACAAGTCACACCGGAAAAGGGGACATGATGCAAGATAAATAACAAGAAAAAGGATAAGAGGCTCAATTTGCATAAATAGCATTTTCAGAATGAAATAACAATATTTGAAAACAGTAAAATAGTAGTAATAATTAAGCAGTATTAAATAAACACTGTCCAACGTTAAAATCACGTTGCAACAGGCCCATCCAAACACCTGCACTAGTCACATTCCAACCTTTCATTTAAGTAAATAAGTGAAACTAATCAAGGTGAATCTGGTCGATCGCCCGTAACCGTGGGCACGGCTATTCGAATAGTTTTTACTCTGATCAGAGGTGTACAACTGTACCCACAAGACACAATCCCACAACACGTTACCGTGCGCCGGTGCACCACCACGGTACCCCGGAAAGGAACTGTGACAGGACCCTTCACATAACCCCCTCTAACCAATCGTACCACACCAAGGTTTCGCCCCCACTCCCATCGGGCAATGGGCAGCCCCCTCTAGTGCCGCGGTGAATCCGGAAGCTGATCAACCCTTAAAACCGGGGCTGACCCAACTCCATCACACCGACCCTCTCTGGGATACGTTGGCTAGAGACAGCTACGCTACAGACCCAGCCATTACCCATGCTGGCTTGTGGTATGCACGGCATTTCTTCTAGGGTTTCCCGAGAACCGGTCCTTAATTGTCATGAGCATGCTAACCAAAGTCCAACCATGTGCTCATGACCCACCCTTTTCATAATTCAATATTATAAGAAATAGAGTCACATCTTAACCTCATCTGAGAGTTAACTTCTGGTAATATACTTGATTAGTGTGGTCCCCTTAAGTGAGCTAGTTGAGCTAAGCATAACTAAGCAGACTTAAGCTATCATCTAATCATATTGAACCCCCAAGTTATCAATGGTATAAGGTAAACAATCCTATGGTTAAGTACAATAGGTATAATCATCCCATGAAATGACATTCTAAAACATATGCAGTATTTGAGAGAAAAGAGATATTTATATAAAATAGGTACAATATGGTCAATGTAAGGTATGACTTGCCTTGTTCTGGAGACTGAGGAACCTCGGTGACTACTTCGAAGAGAACGGGCTCGCCGGAAAACTCGGGATCTACACGACAAACAAAGCACTCAACAAACACCCTAAAAGGTCTACTAAAACAGCACTAAAAAGTATTTTTAATGGATTCTTGACATTTTTCTGGATTTAATGAAATTTGAATGGGCTAAAACGGAGCTCGGATTCAAAAGATATGGATTTTAGAAGTTTAATTGTGATTTTTAAACTAAACAGAAAAGATTAAAACATTTATTGCGCAATTAAGCCCCCGGGTGACGCAAGCATGGCGCAGGCGGTAGGGCTGACGTCAGCTAGCACAAGCGGCTGACGCAAGCGGCGCGGGAGCGGTCCACGGTGGACCGAGTCCACGGCGGCGAGGCGAGCGCGGGGACACGCGGCACACATCCGCGAGGCGGCGGCGATCGGACGGCGATGGCTTGCGCGGAGCGAAGCGGTCCAGATCCGCCCGATCCGAAGGATCGGACGGTGCGGGTCGTGGGTAGGGTTAGGGTTCGGGCGGCAGCCGATGGGCGGACACGCGGCGGCCATCCAGGCGCGCGGCGATCGGATCGGACGGCGGCGGATTGGGCGGGATTCGGACGGTTCGGATCCACCCGATCCGACCGATCGGACGGATCTGGGAGAGCGGCTCTAGGGTTAGGGTTTTGAGCGGCGGCGGCTCGAGCTCGCCGCGGCCATGGCTGCGCGGCGGCGGTCGATCTCCGGCGGCACGGCACGGCGACGGAGGCGCTGCGGCGCGGGAGACGACGGCGGAGAGCGAAAGCGATGCGCGAGGAAAACGACTCGAGAGGCAACACGGGAAAAACCAGAGAGAAGGGAAATGGTGGCGCACTCACCGGCGTTGGAGAAGACGACGATGGCGGCGGCGGTTTTTAGGGCTAACGCGAGAGGAAACAAAGGAAACGCGTGGCGGCGAAGAGGGAACTTTATAGGGCGCAACGAGATCGTAAAGGGCACGGGATCGGCGCGTATTCATCGCCGTTGGTTACGGACTCGGAGAGAGAAGAAACGGCGGCGGCGAAATCCTCGCGGATAGGGTTTCCATCGAACGCGAAGGGCGCGGGAATGGATGCGGCATCGCGGATCGGGCCCGGCATGGGTCCGACGTGGCACCGGTTCAAGCGGAAACGGAGCGGAGCGGCGCGCGCATGGCGGGGCGGCGGGGCCGGCCGGCGCGGGGACGAGGCTGACAGCGGGGCCCACTGTTGGTGACTCGCGAAACGAGGGACGGTTTTCGGACTTCGCGGCACGGTGGCGTTGTGGGCTTCGGCCCATGACCGAAGGGAGGCGCGCGCGCGGAGTGGCTCGGGCGGGAAAGCAACCGGGCCGACGACCCAAGCCGAGAAGAGGCGGGAAAAACCGTACGGCCGTACGGAGGAAAAAAAAAAAAAGAAGGAAAAGGATTTTGGGGGCTTAATTAATTACCGATTTCTTATTTAATTGATTAAAAATACTTAGAGTGCTCTAAAAATTCCAGTAAAAATCCTGTTAGTGCATTTTGACATGCAGAATTCAAGAAAAATCCTACCATGTCGTTTCCATTTATTAATTGCATTTTAAAATTACTGGTTGGCTCCAGATTAATTCCAGAAATTCCGATTATTTCAGGGTACATTATTTAAACAATTTAGGGCAAAACTCAGGGTGTGACAACCTACCCCCCTTAAACGGAATCTCGACCCCGAGATTCGGAGGTACTGGCGAAAAGGTGTGGGTGCGCGGCCTTTAGCTCATCTTCTCTTTCCCAAGTAGCTTCTTCCTCGGAGTGATGAGTCCATTGAACCTTGCAAAACCTGATAACCTTGTTCCGAGTCCTTCTCTTGCTGATCTCGAGAATACGTGCGGGTCTTTCTACGTAGGTTAAGTCCTCTTGAATTTTGATCTGGTCTGGACTCGCCTGCTCTTCTGGTACCCTTAAACACTTCTTTAACTGGGACACATGAAACACGTCGTGAATACCAGTCATGCTAGAGGGAAGCTCAAGCTAATAGGCCACTTCTCCTCGACGTTCCCGAATTCTGTATGGTCCCACGAAACGTGGTGCCAGCTTGCCTTTGGGTTGGAAACGATGTACTCCCTGGAGTGGTGTAACGCGAAGATACACAAAATCCCCTGCTTCAAAAGCGAGGTCTCTTCGACGATTGTCGGCGTAACTTTTCTGTCGGGACTGTGCAATCTTCAACCTTTCCCGAATCGTTCGGACCTTCGCCTCTGCTTCACTTATTACTTCTGTGCCAAACAACTGGCGTTCACCAGTCTGATCCCAGAAAAGGGGTGTGCGGCACTTCCGTCCATACAATGCTTCATATGGTGCCATTTGAATGCTGGCTTGATAGCTGTTATTATAGGAGAATTCTGCATAGGGCAAGCTTTTGTCCCACGCTATTCCAAAATCAAGCGCGCATGCTCTCAACATGTCTTCCAAAATCTGATTCACTCTCTCAGTTTGACCGTCTGTTTGCGGATGATAGGCCGTACTAAAATTCAAACGGTACCGAGCTCTTCTTGCAACTTCTTCCGTAACTTGGAAGTAAACCGACTTCCCTATCGGACACGATCTTTTAGGCACGCCATGCAAACACATGATCCTTGCGAGATAAAGCTCAGCTAGCTTCTTCCCCGAGTAGGTAGTATGCACTGGTATGAAGTGGGCCACCTTAGTGAGTCGGTCCACAACGACCCAAATTGAGTCATATCCTGACGTTGTGCGGGGTAAACCTGTGATGAAATCCATTCCAATTTCTTCCCATTTCCACTCTGGAATCTGGAGTGGTTGCAACAGCCCGGCGGGCCGTTGGTGTTCTTCCTTAACCCGCTGACAAACATCACAAAGTGCAACAAACTCGCTATCTCCCTCCTCATACTGACCCACCAAAATTTTTCCTTAAGATCTTGATACATCTTTGTACTGCCCGGGTGAATTGAGTATTGAGTTTGGTGAACTTCCGTAAGGATCATTTTTTTCAAATCCTTGTCTTCTGGCACACACAATCTCTTTCCCATCCAGATTGTGCCGTGCTCGTCTTCCGTAAAGCCACGAGCTTTTCCGACTCTCATGTTCTTCTTGAGTTCGGCCATCTTAGGATCTGATGCCTGAGCAGCCCAAATTTGATCAATGAGAGTGGGTTGGGTTTTCAAAGCAGCCACAAAACCAAAATCCACCACTCGTAGATTTAGATACTCGAATTCTTGCTGCAACTGGTCGCACATTCCTTCGACACTGAGGGTGGTGCAGTAACTCTTTCGGCTTAGTGCATCCACAACCACATTAGCTTTGCCAGGATGGTAATGTATCCCTAAATCATAATCTTTGATCAGTTCCAACCATCTTCGCTGTCGGAGGTTTAAATCCGGTTGGGTGAAAATATACTTGAGACTTTTATGATCCGTGTACACTTCACAACGATTACCAATTAGGTAGTGTCGCCAGATCTTCAGGGCATGAACCACTGCGGATAATTCCAGATCATGAGTTGGATAGTTGTTTTCGTGTGGGCGCAATTGACGAGGAGCATATGCGACCACTTTGCCTTCTTGCATCAACACACATCCCAACCCTTGGCGAGATGCATCACAATAAACTTGGAAGTCCTTTGCTGGATCTGGTAGTATCAACACTGGTGCAGACACCAACTTCCTCTTAAGCTCTTCAGAGCTCTTGTTACATTCTGCCAACCACTTAAACTTCTCATCTTTCTTCAACAGTTGAGTAATCGGCTTGGCGATTTTGGAGAAGTTCTCAATGAAGCGGCGGTAGTAACCCGCAAGTCCAAGGAAACTTCGGATCTGCGTGACTGTTTTTGGTGGGGTCCACTTGGTAACTGATTCCACATTCGCTGGATCCACGGCTACTCCTTGGGCATTCACAATGTGGCCAAGAAACTGGACTTCCATTAACCAGAAGGCACACTTGCTAAACTTGGCATAGAGTTGATGATCCCTCAACTTCTTGAGTACTATCCGAAGATGTTGCTCATGATCTTCCTCCATCTTAGAGTAGACCAAAATGTCGTCAATGAACACCACCACAAATTTATCCAAGAACTCCATAAACACCTTGTTCATCAGGTTCATAAAGAAAGCCGGTGCGTTGGTTAGTCCAAAAGACATGACCGTACACTCATACAGGCCGTATCTGGTGGTGAAAGCGGTCTTGGGAATGTCCTCTTCCCGAATTCTCAACTGGTGATAGCCTGATCGCAGGTCTATCTTAGAAAACACCTTGGCCCCCTTGAGTTGATCGAATAAATCATCAATCCGTGGTAGGGGATACTTGTTCTTGATAGTAACCTCATTGAGTGCGCGATAATCGACACACATTCTCTTGGTCTTGTCTTTCTTTTCCACGAAAATCACCGGAGCACCCTAAGGCGACGTGCTCGGGCGGATATACCCTTTCTGCAACTGTTCATCCACTTGCTTCTTTAATTCGGCCAACTCGTTGGCTCCCATCCTATACGGTCTCTTGTGTATTGGGGCGGTCCCGGGTACTAAATCAATCCAGAATTCAATTTCTCTTTCTGGCGGCATCTGAGTTAAGTCTTCAGGGAAAACTTCAGGGTATTCTCTGATGATGGGGATATCGTCTAACTTCACAGGGGTCTTTGCCGCCACTTCGGACGATCCCCCGGCGGAAACATGATTCAAACATGCTACGGGCTTGACTTGCATGGGAGAACGAAAAACAATCCTTTCTCCTTTCGTATTGATTAAAGTAATGGTGCGACTAGCGCAGTCAATTACTCCCTTATGTCTGGACAACCAATCCATCCCGAGAATGACATCTATGCCTTTGGATTGAAGGAGGATGAGGTTGGCTAGAAACATAGATCCTTGGATTTCTATGGTCACTGAGGGACAATACTGAGTGGTATCCAAGTGGTTTCCAGGGGTTTGAACCCGCATAGGTATCTTAAGTCCCACTACTGACAACCCATGTGCCCCAACATACTGCTTTGAGATAAATGAATGTGTAGCTCCCGAATCAAATAATACTATGGCGGGAGTAAAGTTTACAGGAAACATACCCAGTATAACTTCAGGGGCGGTCTGTGCTTCCTCGGCGGACGCATGGTTGACCTAGGCCTGGATGAACCTTGGCCCAGCGCGTCTTGGCTTTGGACACTTGTCTGCAAAATGCCCGGGGTCACCACAGTTGAAGCAGACTCCTGGCTTTCCTCCAGAGTCCTTCCTTGGAGGTGGTGGTGGATTTTGGGGTGGCACCGTTAGGGGACGCGGGACTGGAGTGCTGTTGTTGACCACTGCCACTACTACCAGTTTGGAAATTCCCTAGGTGATAAGGTCGATGCTGATGAACAATCATGGTGGTAGGTCCACTCTAACTTCCAGGCATGAAACGCGGCCTCTGATGATTTCCCTGCTGTTGAGGAGGTCGGGACTGGAATACTTTTCTCTTCTTGATCATCTTGTTGCGCTGATCTTCCTGTCGAATGGCCTTGTCAACCAGCTTCTCAAAGTTAGCATACTCTCCGGAGATTAGCTTGTCCGTGAGTTCATCATCCAAACCAGCCAAAAACTTTTCCTGCCTTTCTGCGTCGGTGCGCACATCTTCTGGGGCATAACGGGCAAGACGATTGAACTCATGCAGATACTCAGTAACTGATCTGTTACCCTGCTCAAGAGAATGGAACTCACGCTTTTTCTGGGCAACTATTCCCGCAGGAATGTGTGCGGTCCTGAAACTGCGACGGAACTCTTCCCATGTAAGCTGCAGCTCCCGTTGGCCGAGTAACCAAGCGGTTGTCCCACCAAGCTGAAGCAGGACCACAACCGATGAGTGGCAAACGAGACTTTCTCTGGTCCGTGCACCGCAGAAGATCTAACTTCTTCTCTATGGCATGAAGCCAATCATTAGCCTCCATGGGATTAGTGGTACTGCAGAAGGTCGGCGGTCGGACACGAAGGAACTCTGGCAACTTGGACTATGGTGGTGGGGCAGCAAACTGATTGTTTTGCTGCTGCTGTTGCTACTGCATTTGTTGCAACATCTGCTGTTGCATCTGTTGGTGTTGTTGTTGCATCTGCTGCATCATTGCAGCCATCATCCGTGTCCGCGAAGCAAGCACTTGAGCAATGGTGAGGTTCTTGGGTGGCGGTGGAGGAGCATTGCCGTTGGCGTCGTGAGCCTCGTTGTTGTTGGCACCTGACTGCCCATTGTTGCTGTTCACTCCGCTGGTCCTGGTGTTCACCATCTGGAGGAGACGACCGAACCGAAGAGAGAAAAGAAGAAAAACAGACAGACTTAGAAACTAATCTTTATTATTGGAATTCAAATGCATTGTTCTGATCTTGACTAAAAACAAGGAAAAGCACCAAACATCCTTAATTGGTCAGTCATATCACACTTGATATCGACTGCCAGCTATCCCACACACAGCAGCCTAACACACAGCAACTACCAAGAAGACAAACTAAGCTAAACGATAAAACTAAGGAGGGCAACTAGAACGATCCGCGAGGCGAGGAGTCGAAACTGCTTCCTTCAGAAGATCCCCAATTTTCAGAACGGCTCCTAGAGTCCTCTGGCGTCACCTCAGACTTTGACTCTTCTGAATCGGTTGCGGTAGCCCAACCAATCCTGCCTCTTTCCTCCGAGGAATCTCGAGTCTCTTCGGAGTCCATGTCTTCAGCTGAATTCTGTGAGCTTGAGTTGCTGGAGATGGAGATCCAACCGTTACTGCCACCTCCGCCTTGATACGCCGAAGCCGGAGCAAAGGTGAGAGCGTAACTCGCAGCAGAGGAACTGGACAGCGCCTGAACCGGAGCGGGTGGAGCTGGAGGAGGCGGTGGAATCCGAGGCGCCAGCTGGATACGGACAGGCGCGGTGGTGGTCTTCCGAGGCATAGTGCGAAGCCTGACACCAACTGGTGCCGGGAGTCCCTTCAATTCAGCTACCTCTTTCTTAAGACGAACCACTTCGTCCTGCAGTCGCACGATCCTTAGCATCTTCTTGTCGTTCAGCTCTTTGGTTGCCTTGTGTAGGTTAGAGTGCATCTTATCCAGGCCTTTGATCACGGTGCACATGTGGCCGAAGGTAGTCATTCTCCTCTGCTGTAGACTTGAATACACTGACCTCGGAGGAACTACCTCGACGGGGATGGTAGCGGTAGGAGGAGGTGCGAAGGTCAGCATCATGCAGCTCCCTCATCCTGGCCAACATCAGGTAGGCGGCTTCTTGACAAGCGTGATCTGACGTGCCTCCGGAAGCTGTGACCTCCATGTTGGGAAGACACGTCCCCACAAACCCGTGAACCTCCAACCGAACACGGTAGGGCAACTCGCCACTTAGAGACGCAACTGTTGTATACTCCGGTGCTTCAGGATATCCGACTGCAAGGGCCATACGCGCCAGCTCTGCCACAAAACCCGTCATCCCTTTTCCGCAGTGCGTCGCTGGGGAACCTGCCATCTATAGAAACAAAGGAGTGGGAAAATCAAAACATGCTCAAAAACTCGCGACCAACACCCCATTTACAAAATTCCTAAACCCTAGACTGACTCTACTTTTCAAAACACCCCTTTTTTTTACATATGCAAATGAAAAGAAATAGAGGGCTCTTAAGGTTTCCAGTTGGCTTGTCCTACAGTCAAAGGAAGGCTCTGATACCAACTTGTCACGCCCAGAAATTCACACCAGAATTTCCGCAGCTAATTTGTGCATTTCACCCTCGTCCAGGCATCAGCCGAGGTACACAAATCGACGTTATTGATAATACAGAATCCTCGTCTTAGAAACAATATAAAAGAGTTACACAAATGCAGCGGAAAGGAAAATAAAACTGACTTAAGCTAAACTTGACACGAGCGAAACGGAACGCCAACACCACAGCTAACCCCTGACGTCGAACAAGCCTACACCTCCTTGGAGACCTCGATCTCAGCCTCTGGCACTGAAGGGGGAAAACGAAGCAAGGCTGAGGACAACCACCGTACTCAACAAGTCACACCGAAAAAGGGGACATGATGCAAGATAAATAACAAGGAAAAGGATAAGAGGCTCAATTTGCATAAACAGCATTTTCGAATGTAATAACAATATTTGAAAACAAGAAAACAGTAGTAATAATTAAGCAAGATTAAATAAACACTGTCCAACGTTAAAACCACGTTGCAACAGGCCCATCCATCCACCTGCACTAGTCACATTCCAACCTTTCATTCAAGTAAATAAGTGAAACTAATCAAGGTGAATCTGGTCGATCGCCCGTAACCGTGGGCACGGCTATTCGAATAGTTTTTACTCTGATCAGAGGTGTACAACTGTACCCACAAGACACAATCCCACAACACGTTACCGTGCGCCGGTGCACCACCACGGTACCCCGGAAAGGAACTGTGACAGGACCCTTCACATAACCCCCTCTAACCAATCGTACCACACCAAGGTTTCGCCCCCACTCCCATCGGGCAATGGGCAGCCTCCTCTAGTGCCGCGGTGAATCCGGAAGCTGATCAACCCTTAAAACCGGGGCCGACCCAACTCCATCACACCAACCCTCTCTGGGATACGTTGGCTAGAGATAGCTACGCTACAGACCCAGCCATTACCCATGCTGGCTTGTGGTATGCACGGCATTTCTTCCAGGGTTTCCCGAGAACCGGTCCATAATTGTCATGAGCACGCTAACCAAAGTCCAACCATGTGCTCACGACCCACCCTTTTCATAATTCAATATTATAAGAAATAGAGTCACATCTTAACCTCATCTGAGAGTTAACTTCTGGTAATATACTTGATTAGTGTGGTCCCCTTAAGTGAGCTAGTTGAGCTAAGCATAACTAAGCAGACTTAAGCTATCATCTAATCATATTGAACCCCCAAGTTATCAATGGTATAAGGTAAACAATCCTATGGTTAAGTACAATAGGTATAATCATCCCATGAAATGACATTCTAAAACATATGCAGTATTTGAGAGAAAAGAGATATTTATATAAAATAGGTACAATATGGTCAATGTAAGGTATGACTTGCCTTGTTCTGGAGACCGAGGAACCTCGGCGACTACTTCGAAGAGAACGGGCTCGCCGGAAAACTCGGGATCTACATGACAAACAAAGCACTCAACAAACACCCTAAAAGGTCTACTAAAACAGCACTGAAAAGTATTTTTAATGGATTCTTGACATTTTTCTGGATTTAATGAAATTTGAATGGGCTAAAACGGAGCTCGGATTCAAAAGATATGGATTTTAGAAGTTTAATTGTGATTTTTAAACTAAACATAAAAGATTAAAACATTTATTGCGCAATTAAGCCCCCGGGTGACGCAAGCATGGCGCAGGCGGTAGGGCTGACGTCAGCTGGCGCAAGCGGCTGACGCAAGCGGCGCGGGAGCGGTCCACGGTGGACCGAGTCCACGGCGGCGGCGGCGAGCGCGGGGACACACGGCACACATCCGCGAGGAGCGGCGGCGATCGGACGGCGACGGCTTGCGCGGGAGCGAACGGTCCAGATCCGCCCGACCCGAAGGATCGGACGGTGCGGGTCGTGGGTAGGGTTAGGGTTCGGCGGCGGCCGATGGGCGGACACGCGGCGGCCATCCAGCGCGCGCGATCGGATCGCACGACGGCAGATTGGGCGGGATTCGGACGGTTCGGATCCACCCGATCCGACCGATCGGACAGCTCTGGGAGAGCGGCGCTAGGGTTATGGTTTTGAGCGGCGGCGGCTTGAGCTCGCCCGCCGGCGATGGCTGCGTGGCGGCCGATCGATCTCCGGCGGCACCGGCAACAGCGACTGAGGGCGCTGCGGGCGCGGGAGACGACGGCGGAGAGCGAAAGCGATGCGCGAGGAAAACGACTCGAGAGGCAACACGGGAAAAACCGGAGAGAAGGGAAACAGCGGCGCACTCACCGGCGTTGGAGAATACGACGATGGCGACGGCGGGTTTTAGGGCTAACGCGAGAGGGAAACAAAGGGGAAACGCGTGGCGGCGAAGAGGGAACTTTATAGGGGCGCAACGAGATCGGAAAGGGCACGGGATCGGCGCGGATTCATCGCTGTTGGTTACGGACTCGGAGAGAGAGAGAGAGAAACGGCGGCGGCGAAATCCTCGCGGATAGGGTTTCCATCGAACGCGAAGGGCGCGGGAATTGATGCGGCATTGCGGGATCGGGCCCGGCATGGGTCCGACGTGGCACCGGTTCAAGCGGAAACGGAGCGGAGCGGCGGCGCGCATGGCGGGCGGCGGCTGGGCCGACCGGGCGCGGGGACGGAGACTTGACAGGCGGGGCCCACCTGTTGGTGACTCGCGAAACGAGGGACGGTTTTTGGACTTCGCGGCGCAGCTGGCGTCGTGGGCTTCGGCCCACGACCGAAGGGAGGCGGCGCGCGCAGGAGTGGCTCAGGCCGGGGAAAGCAACCGGGCCGACGGCCCAAGCCGAGAAGAGACGGGAAAAACCGTACGGCCGTACGGAGGAAAAAAGAAAAAGAAGGAAAAGGATTTTGGGGGCTTAATTAATTTCCTGATTTCTTATTTAATTGATTAAAAATACTTAGAGTGCTCTAAAAATTCCAGTAAAAATCCTGTTAGTGCATTTTGACATGCAGAATTCAAGAAAAATCCTACCATGTCGTTTCCATTTATTAATTGTATTTTAAAAATTACTGGTTGGCTCCAGATTAATTCCAGAAATTCCGATTATTTCAGGGTACATTATTTAAACAATTTAGGGCAAAACTTAGGGTGTGACAGCCGGTCGTTGGATTGAATTCGTTGGATTGAACCTCGATCGGGGTTCCAGTTTGTTTTTCCCCTGCACTGTTCCTTATTCCATATCCTTGTTCCATGAAGCCGTAGCGGGGGCCAAGTGTTTCCTTCCCTCCTAATGGTGGGTTTGGCGTTACTGCTCTCTGTGGGCTTGACAGTATATTCGCAGGAGTCATCAGGGCTTGAGTCGGAACGTACCGACGTTGCTCTGGACAAGAACCCAAAACTTAAAGCTGTTGTTGCATTTGCTGCACCATCATGATCATCAATTGTGTCTGGCTAGCCATTATCTAGGCTAAGGTCGGATTCATAGGGAAAGAGGGTGGAATGTCCATAGGGTCGCTCTGTGTTGATCCATGAGATTGCTGAGATCTTGATTTCCTGCCCTTGTTCTTTCCCATCTATTGTCAGAGAGAGAAAGAAATCAGAAGAAAGGTTAAGCTCTGGTTGGGACCTTATTCCTGTGTACTCTTATTGCTTTAGCGGGTGGAATAAACAATCTCTCAAGCTTTAATAGGGTCACAGTCCTATATCTATTTTTGAAGATAGTTTAGGGTTTAGAGAAAGGTAATTGGTAAAATCAAATGTTTGTAGAGAAATTGAGATGAGAGAGAAAATATGTTTGCCTTGTGAAAATAATTTGTATTTCCAACATAATCCTATGTAGGGATATTTCCCTTTGACCAACTATAAAGGGGTGGGGCGCCAGTTGGTCTTTCCTACAGTCGCACTGCTCTGATACCAGCTCTGTAGACCCCTGTTTTTGAGGACGGGAATCATTCGTGTTCATAGTACCTTATCCCTGGATCGAGTAGTTTGGTACCCACGAATACAGTTCTGAATTACCAGGTGCAAGGTGCACGAATAGCCTTACATCGAAATTATTACAATAATAGGCCCGAAGGCAATATCCAATACATATAGGACCTACTGGTCCGGATACAGTCAAAAGCAGAAGTTAGATAAGACAGCAGACAGAAGGCAGCGGCATGTCGATTTCCACAGGCAACGACTGGGGACTAAGACCTATTACGCTCCATTGTCTTCATTCCTCCTGGTAGTAGGCATAGGGGTCCTCCAGTTCTTCGTTTCCTTCATCTGAAGTTTGCGCGTATAGCAAGGGTGAGTATCCAACGTACTCAGTAAGCCAACGCGGAATGATGCACATGATAGGGTCATTCAAAGGATGACTGTGGTTCTTTTGCATAAAGCCAATTTTCGTAAATCATTTCACAAACCTAATGTTTAGCCAGGTCAAGTTTTATTACCATAGTTCATTAAGTCGGCGACGGTTCTGTCCACCATCCGTTGTGATCCCAAGGATAGCTTCCCGCCTCCGATTTGTCATGGTTTTCTGGGGGTGTCTTCCCCCTTCTCTCAGATAGAGAAGTTGGTTTCCTAGCACATAACATCATTATGCAATCCCAATCCCATCATTTTAAAATTTATGAGTCTAGCCACGGGAGAAACTTGTCACATCGCTCATTAACCGCGAGCACGGCTATTCGAATAGATTGATTGACTCACACTGCAGTGGATGTACACTTTACCCGTACTCCGCAAATACCCATTGAATGAGCGTTCATCCCTTTATATGGGACGGTCGGGGCAAAGCTTTTCGATAAGCTCACTTTGGCAGTACCCGCTCCATGAACTTAAGCCCTCATGCACTCTAGCCGTCATTTCCTAGCAGTGAGAGGAGTTCTGGCCTTCCCGGGGTAAGAGAAAGAATTGCTCTATCCTTGAACTTTCCACCTTCATGTCTTTTTCTTCATGTCTTCATTTCTTCATGTTGATCGCATGCCCGATCTCTGCCCAGGTACCAACCAGCGGTACACCCCCTGTCGGAAGGCCCTTAACTATCGTCCAGGCACCCACCAGTGGTGCACCCCCACCGGCAAGCCCTTACCTCAACGCCAACACGTGAGCCTACTATGCAGGGATACTGCCTCCGCTCGGATATTTAATCAGCTAGGTCTATACCCATTCGAGAAGTACGGTTGTACTGGCTCGTTCTAAGTTGTAGTCTCATGGCTCGGTCCTTAACTGACCAGGGACGGTACTAGCCTTTCCCGGAATCCACCCAAATCCATCCATCCGCCCCGGTCTAAAAACGTTGGTTTCATATTTTTGTTTTTCCATCAAAACCATTTTCATCATGTTCAAGGCAATGTGGCGCTCATGTCTCCACATGCCGTAGCTCAACTACCTTCCCTAAGGTAGTTGCCCAAGCATAAAACTCTTTATAAAATCATGAGTATGCATGAGCCTTCCTCGGACGCTAATCGTACGTGCGAGAAATCAAATTTGAATTCGATTAGAATTCAAATAGAATCCAGTAAGATCCAAAAGAAAACCAAGTAAATCGCAATAGCGGCTCCTAACACTAGGCTATGACTCCACGCGAACCTAGGCTCGAGTTTCGACGAAATCCGAGTTAGAGCGAAAGGATTATAAGGATTTGAAGTTTTTTAATGAATCCAATTTTGTTAAGAAGGGTGCGATATTTATTTTCATATGCTTAAAGTTTGAGAAATACTAGAGTTGATGATTCAATTAACAAAAAGGAAGTGGTTATCTTTAAATTTTATCAAAAATATTCGTTGGGTCGAGAAGCCCTTGGGTTTATAATAATCAAAATTAATTGGTGTCGCGGTCTACCGAAAATGGGTTGGGAAGGATTTAAAATAAAACATATATGTCGAAAAAGGGTTGATCGGAAATTATGAAGATAGTTTATAATCCTTTGAAAGGACTCTTGTTTTATGAATATAACCTAATTGAATGAATGGGCCCCTCCAAGATATGTAAACATTTTGGAAATTTATCGGATTAAAAGTTCGAAGTTTAGGTAAATATAAACTCCATAATTATTTGTAAAGCAATTTAAAAGTAAATAAATAAACTTTTTGAAAGATGCAAAATCTTTGTGAATAAAGTTTTAGAAGAGTTTAAAAGAATTTAAATATTTTCGTAGGATTTTTACCAAGCTTATTCTTATTTTTAATCCCTCGGAAAAATTAAAATAAAAATTTTCAAAAAATTTGCTTCGGTCACGAATCAAACCCGCGCCCTCACTCTCACTCAGCCCAGCCTTCTCCACTGGGCCAGCGCCCTCTTCTCATTTCCTTCTCTCCTTTCTCTCTTTTTCTTCCCTTCTTCACTCCCTTCTCTATTCTCTGTTCTCTGGCTCTCTCTCTCTGACGTGTGGGCCGGCGAGAGAGGAAGGAGAAAGAAAATGTGAAAATCAGCAAAATTTCACGCGGCTGGGGGTTCGAACTAGCGACCTTTGGCGTTATACGGCTCGGCTCCAGCCACTACGCTACCGAGCCGATCTCGTCTATCTACCACCCTCTCTTTCTTTTCTTTCTTCTTTCCTCTCTTCTTCTTCCTCGCGAGGCTGACGGCGCGGCACAGCCGAACAACGGCGAGGGGGACCGGAGCTCGGCATCTAATCGATCCTACTCCCTCTAGGTGACATAAGGAACTCTCCCCGAGGCATAACCGAACCGAGGAGGCGGTGGAACGAGCCGGCGACGACGGCCTTGCCGCGGCGGCGGTGGTGCACGGTGCCGGCAAGATCCGGCGGCGTTCCGGCCGAACCAAGTGTTCCCAGAGTATCTAAGGGGCACGGGGATGCTAACTATGGGGTCGGTTTGGTCGGAAAAGAGCCGAGACGGCCTGGCGACGTGCGCATGGCGGCGGCCTAAACAGAGAGCTCAGCAACACTTGCCGCCGACGTGCTCCGCCGAGAAATTGGCTTGACCAAGCTAGGGAAAATGATGCTTAGGGTTCATATATTGTCAACGTACCTTCAATTTGCTACGAAATCGGCCGAGGAGAACGAATTTTGGCTTCTTGCTCCGGGCGGCCGGGTTTAGGGTTCTTCGGTGTTTCGTGGAATTCTCGAGCTAGGGTAGATAGAATTTGGGGCAATTCGGGGAGGAGCTACGTAAGAGGATTAGGAACAAATTTTTTATTTTGAGTTTCGGTCGAGGAGTCCTATTTATAGCCATCCACGTTGGTGTGGTCGCGCGGGCGGCGTGGTGACGCGCGGCGACGGGGTCGGCGTGGCCAACGCATGGCACAGGGCGGGCGACGCGACGACGAATGGCGGTGTGGCTCGGACGTGCGCGAACGTGGGTGACGCACAGCGGGTACGGCAAGGACGCACGGCGACATGGCGAGCACGAAGAGGGCGTACGGGCACGGCTGTGCGGGTGTACGGGGTGACGTGGGTGACGTGGCGAGCGGCGACTTCGGTGAGCGCGTGCGTGCGTGCGTGTACGGGCGGCATGGCAGCGACGACCATGGCGACGTACGGCGACTCCTGTGCACGCAGGAGGGTGACGCCGGCGAGAACGTGCGTGCACGAGGCCCCTGGTATGGCGCGGCACGGCGGACGACACGTGTCGTGCGGGTGCGTGCGTGCGGGTACCGGTCGAACACCTGCTGACGAATGAATAGTGCGTTTCCTAATTTACCCGGTTTAAACTTCCTAATTTTCCATTCCTATTTCCTTTCATCCTAAAATCCAAGATAAATTCTAATATTCTCAAAATAAATTTGAAATTATATTTTCAAACTTTTTCATCCACTTTTTATTATTAAAAATATATTTTTCTTTTCTAATTTATTTTTTCTTTTAAATTCAAGAAAGTAAGACCTTTGGTTAAAATTAATTTTCTAACTTCATATTTTCTTTTCAAAAATATCTTTATCACCCATATTTAAATAATATTTAATTTTACATCATTAAATTAGAGTTTAAACCAAGAGTATAACTTTTCAAAGTGACTTTTATAAATTCCCAAATCTTAATTATTTATTACTTCCAATCTATATTTTGAACCCTTTCCCCCATCCGGGAATTCAAAACACTTGGTTTTTCTCCAACCTCAAATTAAATCATTTCCAAAATGAATTTTATGCAACCAAGTTGGCAAATAAGAAGCAATAAACACGATCAAGAAACAACAAGCAAAAAGTTTTTGTAAGTTTTGATTTTTAATTCCCGGTTTCAAATTCTCCGATTTTCGGTGTTACACGAATTTTAAACTAGGGGGAAAAAGCGGGCGTGACAGTGGTCTACTCTGCCGTCGTTGATTGGCAACCTTGTCTTCATTCTTGGCTGCTTCCGTCACCACTGACTAGTGTCTTCGCTGCCACGGTTGGTCTACGCCGCCACCACCGATGGGTGTCTCCATGTTCACCGTTGATCGCCTTCGTCGTCGCCGACTGATGTTCCTTCGCCTTCACGGCTGGCCTATTACACTGCCATTGATGGGCATCTTTGTCTTCACCACCGGCTACCTTCGCCGCCGCTGATTGGTGGTCTCGCCTTCACGGCTAGCCTATTACGCCACCACCGATAGGCATCTTTGTCTTCACCGTCGGCCGCTTTCATCATCGCTGGTTGGTTTCTTTGCCTCCATGGGTTGTGGACTCTGCCGCCGTTGTTGCTGATTGGCAACATCATCTTCACCATCGGCCGCCTCTATCGTCGCCGGCTGGTTTCTTCGCCTACACGGTTGGTGGACACCACTGTAGTTGCTACTTAGTGACCTCGTCTTCACCACCGGTCACCTCCGCCATCGCCGACTAGTTCCATCACTTTCACGGTTGGTGGACTTCACTGCAATTGCTAATTGGCGACCTCGTCTTCACCGTCAGCCACCTCCATCATCACTGGTTGGTTTTTTCACTTCCATGGTTGGTGGACTCTGTCGCCGTTGCTGATTGGCGACTTTGCCTCTGCCACAGTTGACTGGGTCCTTGCCTTCACAGTTGGCTTACGCTGCCAGTGCTGATTGGCGTCTTCGTCTTTGCCACTGGTTTGCCTCTGCCACTATTGTTGTCGAACGACATCGTCTTCATAGTCGGCCGTCTTCGTTGTCGTCGGTTGGTTTCTTCACCTGCAGAGTTGGTGGACTCCACTGCCATTGTTGCTAGGCGACATTGTGTTCACCATCTGTCGCCTCCATTGTCGTCAACTGATGTTCCTTCACTTTCATGGCTAGCCTATTACACCGTCACTAATGGGCGTCTTCGTCTTCACCACCGGCCACCTTCACCACCGCTAACTTAGTCTCGCCTCCAAGTTTAGCCTATTACGCCGCCACTGATAAGCATTTTTGTCTTCACCATCGGCCATCTCCGTCGTCGCCGACTGGATTATTCGTCTCCATGCTTGGTGGACTTCGTCGCCGTTGCTGATTAGCGACCTCATCTTCACCATCGGCCGCCTTCATCGTTGTCGACTGGTTTCTTCACTTCAATGGTTGGTGGACTTCATCGCCGTTGCTGATTGGCGACTTTGCCATCGACACCGCCGACTGGTATCATCGCCTCCATAGTTGTGCGACTCCACCATCGCCGCCGATGGGCAACCTCATCTTCAGCATTGGCTTTCTTTTGTCACTGTCGACTTGTGTTCTCGCTCCATAGCTACGCGTCTTTGTGACTGTTGTTGGGCGACCTCGTACTCACCACCAATTTGCCTATATTTCCCTCAACTGGTGTCTTCGCCTGAACGGTTGGCCTACGTCGCAGCCATTGTTGGATGACTTCATCTTCATTGACATCACTGGCAACCTATGCTGCCTCTACTTTGCCAGCTTTGCTACTTCACCAATCTCGACGTCTTCGAGAACCTCGACACCTTAGCATGTGCCACCTGATACGACATCGCGCTAATCTACTACAACAAGTAGTGCTCCAATCCCCAAGCTTCTACTCGAACATCCTCAATGCGTATGTTCTCTCAAGTGATGGCTACTCGACGACAAGTGGCTTGATTCTATGTTTAGTTGTTTCCCAACTAAGCATAGAACGGGGCTACACAAACACAAGACTAAAATTTGACTTTTGTTATTTCAAAACGAAGCAATCAATTAATCAGTCAACGAGTTTTATGAAATCAACTTTGAGAGTCATTAGCTTCATTTTTGCTCTAGAGTAGAAATTCTACTTTAGCAACTCCAACATTCTCACTAACAAATCTCGCTCCCAACTGATGCCATAGTCTACCCCAAGTTTCTTAAGTATCATGTTCAAGATTTAGTCTACATGTCCTGGTCAGATTCAACTCTGCCCTTTGGAGTTCAACTCGGATTTGTCTTCGAGCCTCGCAAGTTCGGGCCTAGGGAGTTTGAAGTCATCAACCAATCATTTCAGATTTGACGAGTTGGACAACATCATAAACATCTACTTTCCTCCACATGAAGCATCTCCAATAGCTACAACACCAAGTTCTACTATCATCGTTATAAGTCAAGATGTGTTGCATCAATCTTCGTCACGCACATGCTAACGTCAAGAAAACTACTCGAGCTTGGACATCTTCTCAACAGTTTATTGTTGACGGTCGTTAAGTAAGGATTTCGACCGTCACAGACCTCAGAAATAATAGGGAATTAGCATCCGCTATCGGCATTTAGGAGTAAAATTAATAAAGTTTCACATGTCCTTGGGCTTTAGTTACTTGCAGGAACATTTATTACATAATTGAAGCAAAGTCGAGCTCATGCGGTGAAGAAACACAACTCTAACCTATCGGCGATCACCACGTCGGATTCCTGTGGATCGGAGGGCCCACAAGTCGGGTGAAACCGACTTAGGATGGGACCAAACCACTAGAAACCGCCTTAAGGGCCCACAAGTCAGAGGTGGAAGAAAGTCGGTGGTGAATGGCGGTGCTGGGGGTTTGGCCGAACCCTGGATCGGCCGAACCAACCCTGAGCCCGTTGCCACCGACGTTCAACGTGTCATTCACTGATTGGATGCCAAAGTCAGTTAAGTGGGTCTGGCGGTTAACAACCGCTATACAACCGTCATTAGAGGCCTATTTAAGGAGAAGATTACTTCACTTCAAGTTACACCACAAGAAGAAGATCGTACAAGTTCTATCTTAGTCATATAGGCTAGTGGAGTTAGGAAGTAGTTTAGAGTTCTTTTCGATTCCCAAGTCGCCTTTGGAATTCAGGTATGTCTTTAGTACTCTTCTTCCTTTGTATGACTTTGAGCTTAATAAAGATTATATCTTCTAGTCCATATGAGTATGGTACTTCTTATGCTTTAAAAGATAAGAGTTCCATTATTAGTTTAATTCATAGTCTTGTTGTGTTTAGACGAGTAACTCTATTACCACAGACACGGTCCAATGAGAAATTAGGATGTAGGTTTGCTTCTATCTTATCCCCGGAAGGTAGAAGTATTTATGGCAATGTAAGCATGGTGCTTAGATTATTTCATAGACATTGGTTATGACCACTTCCCATGGGTGAGAGGTAGGCGGTAGGTGGTGAAAACCATGCCCGTCCTCTGTATTCCTCCATGTTCGGATTTGATGTAGGGCGAACGATAAGAGATCGCTTCATGGTGGCAGGCTGGGCCACTGGGCGGCGGTACCCCCGTAGTCCTGAGAGCATAGAACTGGGTTTAGGCATGACTAGAATAATTAATTGAACTATGTACTCTTACTAGAAGAACTATAGGAATCTGTCTGACTCTAAATACTACTCTCCACATAGCACTAGTGTATTATTTATCTAGGACTCTTCTGTGTGTGTCACACTACCTTAAACATATGATTACCTTACCTCTGTCTGGACTTAGGTATCTCATCTATAGCTTATGAATATCCATGACATCTTAATATTCTCTTCAAGACCATAGTCTTCCTTTGGGATCAAATAAATAACGATACCCTTGGAATACTTCCTGGGTGAAATTCTACAACGGTATATCCATGCGCTTGCAGATTTATCTGTGAACGTCAAAAATACCAACAAGAATTTCTGGCGTCGTTGCCAGGGAAGCCAATGGTCTAGGAAGAAATAATAAGTGCTTGGATATCCATATAGTTATATTTGTCTTACCTTTGCTCTAGCAAGCTTATCTTTGTCTGTTTTCTCTTTTATGTGAAAATAGGGTAGTGGATGACTGGTTTCAACTTGCCGGATAATTATAATCCAAATCCAGAGGCCCTTGTGAGAAGAGTTCAACCTCGTGTCGTTCCTCCTCAAATTTTCCTCTATGTAGTTAAACCAACAATCATGGCATCATCGGGATCAAAGACTATTCACGATTTCTCGGCACCCTCGGCTGAAAATGTCCATACTGGACCAACAATCAACACTAGGGAGGCCAATTTTGAGATCAAGACGGGTCTTATAACCATGGTGCAGGCCAATCCCTTCTGTGGGAAGGCCAACGAGGACGCCAACGCACATCTTCAAACTTTCCTGGAGATCTGCAACACTTTTACCATCAAGGGAGTCACACAAGATGCCATCCGACTCTGACTGTTTCCATTCTCCCTCATTGGGAGAGCCAAGCAGTGGTTCTATGCGAAACGAAGTGTTGTGGACACCTGAGACAAGTGTTCTAACCTGTTCCTCGCCAAGTTTTCCCGATGGGCAAGACCAACACTCTTCGAGGAAAGATTTCAAGTTTTCAGCAAGCATCAGACAAGTCAATCCCAGAAGCATGGGAGAGGTTCTAGGAGTACATCCTGGCATGTCCTCACCATGGTATGGATGATTGGCTTCTTATCCAGAATTTCTACAACGGGCTGACTTTGGCAGCCCGTGATCATATTGATGCTGCTGCAGGAGGTGCTTTCTTCTCATTAACGGTCGGAAGTGCGACCTATTTAATTGAGAAGATGGTATCCAAGCAAGGATGGAGCGACGATCGTCTCCAGTCCCAAAAGCGCAGAATGCATACCGTCAAGGAGATGGATATGTTGGCCGCCAAATTAGACCTCTTCCTAAAGAAATTCGAGGACAAGGCCGAAGGAGTCCAGGCCGTGGACGTATGATGTGCGAGACGTGCGGCAACACTGGCAATTCGGGGAATAACTGCCCCAAGACCAGCATGAACGTTTGCTACCTGAACAAAAACGGCTACCGTCCGCAAGGAGGTCAAGGGTGGAACCAACAATGCACATAGTATCAAGGAGGTAACAATTCTTCTTATGCTTTCAATCCTAACCAACCCTCCTTGAAAGATCTTGTCCTAGGCCAAGCTAAAATTAATGAGAACATTTCTAAGAAGCTAGCAGCCAATGACAAATCGTTGGAGAGTATCAATGCTAAAATGGAAGGCTTTTCCTCTGCTATTAAGAACCAGCTAAGCTTTAACAAAATGCTAGAAACTCAGTTAGCTCAATTGGCTGCTGCTATCCCTTCATTTGAGGCAGGGAAGAGCCCGGGGCAACCCGAGGCTTCCATTGAAAATGTGAATGTAGTGACCACACAAGGGGGTAAAACCACTCGTGATCCGCCATATCCTAACAATGCAGGGAAGGCAAAGGAGAAAGAGGGTGAGCCATTGAATATTCAGAACCAAGTTCATGAGGGAACACCGGCATCGGAGGAATTCCACGACACTACATTATTGTCGTTCCCTCATCACAACAAGAAGCCAACCGTGGACGAGCAGTTTGCTCATTTTGTTGAGGTCATTAGGAAGATCCACATCAACATTCCTTTGATGAAAGTGATGCAAGTACCCATGTATACTCGCTACCTCAAGGACATCCTCAAAAACAAGAGGCCGATGCCTACCGCAGAAGTTATCAAGCTGATGAAAGAGTGTAGCGCTGCTACTCAACCAGCTTCCTGAGAAAAAGAAGGATCCGAGGTGTCCCACTATCACCTGCTCGATTGGGACACAACAATTCGACCACGTGTTGTGTGACCTTGGGGAAAGCGTCAGTGTCATGCCCAAGGAGGTCTTTGATTGGCTGAACTACACCACGCCGGCATCAACGCCGATGCGCCTATAGGGTGATTCATCGCTCGCTATCCAATGGAATAGCAGAAGACATACCGGTGAAAATCCGGGGATGTTTCATTCCTGTGGATTTCGTGGTGCTCGACATGGATGTCGACAAGAGGACGCCGCTCATTCTTGGGTTTCCGTTACTCAGCACCGCGGATGCCCGCATTGATGTGGGAGCAAGAGAAATCTGACTCCACATTAATGGGAAGGAGGAGAAATTCAACTTCCAGCCAAGGGTGGAGCAATGTTCTATGGTCAAGATCAAGTACGGACCCAATATCAAGAACATTAAGGAGGTCAAAGTTAAGCCCCCCGGAGATGGATAGCCTGATTAAATTCATGAAGGACTTTTTTGAGAAGGAATCACCGTCTCCAAGGAGAATCAAGAAAGAAAGGCGGGCGGTGTCATTCCAGCCATCACCAAAGTCCATAATTCCTTCTACCACACCGGACGAACAAAATAAAATCAAGAAGGTGTGGCAAGTGAAGTCGCCCGCGTCTGCTTCTCCGAGACCGGGCGGTGCACAAGCTTAATTGAGAGAAGAAAATCCAGCTCGTCAGACTTTAAACGAGGAGCCCCGGCCGATAGGTAAAATCGGTACGTATCTCATATTTGATTTTTCAAAAGCATATTTACTTCCCTTAATTTTGATTCTTGCATAATCAAGCATGGCATGTTTACTTTTCTTCTCATGCATAAAAAATACAAAATTTTGAAATTAGGATTTTTATTGAAAAATTTTAGTGCTTATCATGGCAAAATTTTAGCCTTGGATTGCACTCATCAAACACGCACTAGGCTGATTATTGTAGTAAGAGCAAGCATTGGATCCTTGGGTGGGGGCCAAACCCCACCAAGTTGGTTCGCTGAACCATCATGGAGCCCAATGATGCTCAAACTTTTAAGTGTAATGGATGATGATGTGGAGAAAAGGAATCCAAAGTTCGGAGGAGAGAGAAACCCCTCTTGGTTCGGCCGAACCAAGGGAGAGCCCCCTCTATAAAAGGGAAGGTGGGAAGGTTCCTCTCCTTGCACCAACTTGAGCTGCCATAGTGTGCCCTCAAGTTTCCTTCTCCTCTCTAGAGTTCTTTCAATGTGTTTTCCTAAGTTCAATAAAAAAATATTTCCTTAAGTATTTCTTGCATTTAGAGTTACCTCCGTGGGTTGTCATGCAAGAACGATTTGTGGTGGCTACCAAGCTCCACAAGAACGACTGATTCTCGGACGGCTAACATAATCTTGTGCTAACACTTAACCTAGTCCGAGAGTTCTTGTGTGTTTGTTATTTTTCAGCTGTAGATGAAGAAAAGTGTCAAGCGGTTGTTCGGCACGATGCGCAAGGGATCAGGATCGAGCTCGGGCCATTCAAGCTTAGCTCCGTCCCCCGGTCATGTGCATAGCCCGGCAATGCAGGATGATCCGCAAGCCGCTCCCTCAATAGGAGAAGGAACCATCATGCTTCCTCTCTCATTCATGACACTGAGCTCGATTTGAAAGACGAGCGAGAAAGGCAGGCGTACGTCCTCCTCAAGGACCGGATATTCACTCCTACGTGAGCGTATGATCCGGAAATGCTCAGTAAGATACGTATGGACTCTGAGTTTCATCTTGTTTGGCAATCAATGGGATGGCAAAATTTTTCTCATGTGGAGGAAGAAGGTTCATGCCTTCTGACCATCCAATTTCTATGCACTTTGAAAGAAATTGGAGGTGGTATTTCTTTTCGATTATTTGGGAGGGAATATTACTACACATGGAAGGAATTTAGTCTCTTACTTGGTTTCGCTCATCATTGTTCTGTTGAGTGGGAATCAAAATTGTCAAATTTTGATAAACATAGTTTTTGGCAAAGTATATCAGGTGAATCCTTCTGTACTAAGCCAAGAACTAATGAGATTCATAATCCTACCTTAAGGCTGATGCATAAATGGTTAACATTTACCATTTTTTCTTGAGAAGATGTTAGGCCTGTTAGAATAGATGAGTTGATGATTTTATATGCCATGGTAAAAAGGATTAAAATCTCCCTTGTCAAGGCAATGATTAAACAGTGGTTAGAACAATTTAGGATGAAGGGGCCTATATGTCACATACCCAAATTCTAGGGTCAAGAAATTTTTGGTCAAAACCAAATAAAAGTGAAGTTCTTGATTTTTGTGAACCAAGATTTTTTATTTCTAACTTAGGAGAAGTACTTCAACCTATTGCATGATTAAAATTTGAGAACAAACTAAAACTTTTTCATTCCTAACCTTGAACATAGATGCAATTATACATGTGTGCATGTATATGCATAAAAGAAGGTTTGACAATGAGTCCTTTGCGCATTTGGATTTCGGTCTCACATTTCATAATAAGTCTCATGAGCAGAACCTAAAAGATGTATTCCACTAAACAAACCTACAGCTAGCCTTGGGTGGTAACATGTAAACATACAACTAAATTCAAATATCATCTCCTCAGCTCAAGAGAAGTTTAATATAGCCCCTTTAACAATATTATATGCATTTACGAAGTGGGAACACATATACAAAGAAAGGTCATCCTAATTCTCTAAAATAATTCATGCAAGATAAAATCATGGAAAAATTCTTGTAGGTGCCAATCACTAAATTCAACTCAATGTAATTTTGTTCAACTTAAATAACTAAGTTTGATGCCTCAAACAAATTAAACAAAACAGTCATATAGGATACTAATTAAAATCCTTTATCAGCTAAAACCATACCTCACCCAAAAGTGAATTAAAATGCACATAAGTGTACATGGGAAATAATTTATTCAAATGCTAGGTTAATTATCATGAACAAATATAATTTTTCTAGAATTTTTCTCCTCTGTTTAGGTCCCCTAAAAGTTCAAACTAGTTTCCAATTAACCCACCTTTGTTTAATTTCTGTGAGCAAACTAAAAATGATTTTTGAGTGCAACCAAAGAAAATAGAATCTAAGTATAAACATCTACCTCCAGGAAAATTTACACTAAATTATCTCGTCCACACATTAAGTTATGAAGCTACAAAAATTAGGGAAAGAAATAAATCTGAAAATTCATCCAAAATCACTTACACCCATATACCTACCCATACCACACTCACCCAACTTAGCTTACCATGCCTTGGACCCACTGGACAGACTCTCTAGCTCACCTCCACTCCAGTCCCTCTCCAGTTCACTGAGGAACAGCCCCAGACAGTGCTCTGGGCGTGCTCGACGCGTGGCTACAATGTGTCGACACCCAAAATTCCTTCTCTCGCCCTCTAACTCTCCCAGTTGCGTCGCCCAACCTCACTCTCCACCCCAGTGCCAAGAAACCGAAGTAGGAGAGCTCTCTCTCGTCCAACTCACCTCCAGCGTTCCGTCGGTCGCCGGGAAGACGCCATCACCGCCGTCCAACGGGTCATCGTTGTCGCCATCTTCTCCACGTTCCCAGATCCTATTATCATGCTGAGCAACTTCCCTTTTGACACCATCTCATTTCATCCACTGTAGCGGCAGGAACGTCGCCGCGCCCTCGGACGTCCTAGAGCATGCTCTGAGAGCCACCGCCAAGACATCATCTCCGTCGTTGTTGATCTGGAGCAAGCTGGGGCGAGCCACCGCGCCATCAGCTTCCCCTCAAGGTCCTCTTCAAAAACCCTCAAGGATCCCCAGCATCGAGGAAGCGAGATAGGAGATCGACTACTTCTTCCCCGGCACCAGCCATCGTCACCGCCATCATTTTCCTTTGCATCCAGTGAGACCCCGGTCAATTCCTAGCACCTACCCCATCCTCTAGTGGTTCATAACCTTGTGCCTGCTTTGGTTTGGTAGTTTGTTGGCCGGTCTGACTTATCGTCATCGACTCAAAGTTTTCGGCTGCCGCCGCCATGTTTTGCTGCTATTGCCACCTCACCGGAGCTTTTTCGCCTCGGCAATCCATTTTGTGAGTACCTTGGAACCCTGTAAAGTCACATGCATGCACCGTTTTGCTCTAAATCACAATGTAGCCTAGGAGCCGCCATCGCTTGCACTGTCACCAGCATCGATTCTGGCCACCACAGCCAAACGATTCGGCCACTGGTGGGTTCACACAATAACTAAGCTCCTTTCCTCTTTTGGTCACATCATCTATCTCGCCATAAATCGCCGTCGGTGCCGGTGAGAACCTCACCAGAGCACTGCTGCCCTGCCTCCCCAGCTGTCATGCCACTGACGTGGGGACCCCACGTCGTTAGAGCGCAAGGACCACACTTAGCAATGGTTTAAAACTTGTAAGGGTTAATTTGTAAGAATGCTTAGTATGACATAAGGGACCAAGGACTTGTATGTGAATAAGTTAAAACACGGGAACTCTTAATAAATTTGGTTTAAACATGTGTTGGACTGCGGGTTCTATTCTTGAGGACTCCAGGGGCCTTTCCGCATATTTACTCAGGATAACATGTGGACCCCGCCAATTAAAAATTTGGAAAATACTAAATAAAGTAACTGAAATCTTTTCTATTCAAAAAAAATGTACAAACTTGTAAAATCCATATAAAATTTAATATGACTCATTTTGGGATTAAACCAATTTCAATGAACTCACCAAATAATGAACTTTAATATAGAAATATAAAACTTAGACTCACTGTAAAAATTTTGTCTCTAAAATTTATCTAAGGAAAATCACACATTGGGCTTGCACAAACTTATAAAATGCATAGAAAATTCATATCAACTTATTTTTGGATAGACTTAAATTTTACAGATGCATCAATTTACACTCTATGATTAGGAAAAATAAAAGTATATAATTACTTTATGCCAAATGCCTTTAAAACTATTGTTAATAAAATGGTGGGATTTATATGAGCTGAACTTTAGAGATTTATTTAAAATTTAGTTTAACTCCTTTTTAAGTAAACTTAAGTTTTGCAAAATCACCAAAACATATATTTTTAAATTATAAAACAAAAATATATACTTATTGCATAGTAATACCTCTTAAATAATTATATAAAGAATAAACAACTTAGTGCACACTTCAACTTGTCAAAATTGTAGAAAATTCATTTCTACTCCAAGTGGAGTGAACAAAATTTACCAGCAAGTAATGAACTTCAATTAGGTAAAGTAAAATATGGCAACTCATATACTAAATATGCCAATAAATTTTAAATAGGTAACTTAGGTGCTAATCACCATAAAAATAGTTAAGCACTATATATATAGGTATAAAAGTATACATAAATGAATCCTAATTCTAAATAAAACAAAGTTAGACTTGTTGGACCGGAGAAACCATAAGTTCCATCCCTAACCACCAAAACTTAGCACATTTAGAAAATATATCAATTCCTAGGTTGATATGTTAAATAACTAACATAGAACACTCCCTAGCTTATAAAATATTTAGTAGAGTAATATAAACTCTAAAATTTATGAACTAATGTTATATTAGTTAAATAAATTATTCATTTTTATACAAATCTAGCAAATAAAACATGTCCTGGATATAAAACTTCTAAATCCATATATGCATAAAGACTATGTGCCTAAAACACGTTATAAATTGTAAAACATATAAGGAATTCGTAATAACTCCAAAAATGGTGAAACCAAAGGTGTTAATCTTAGAAAAATGTATTTTCATCTCTGTGAAGTAAAAGTTAATAAAAATTAATTTATCAAAACATTTTAAAACACTACCTAATTAAACCGCTACATACCGATAAAACTTCTAAAGTCCATAACTCTCAAATGGAATAAGATAAATTAGAAATTCTTTCACCTAAATTCATTTTAGATCAGAAACTACTCAATGTGCACAAATCATGCATTTTAGAGTATTTTGGACTTTTGCCTATTTTGGTGTTTAATTGCATAACGTGTACTTTATTTAGATAATTGCATAAACGGTGAAGGAGTGGATTAGGTGCTAAAATTTCTCAAGATCAAGGCAAGTTCTTATCCTACCATCCTTTGAACACATTGAATCCTATGATTTGAGGAATGAAAATGTTTGTTTGCAAAGTTGCATATGAACTTAGACTATATCGATATTTAAAATGTGGTTATGGTAGTTATGACCTATTTGCTACATCTCCTACCTTGAATAATTGTAATCTTTGCTGTTTGTACCCCTAGAAATGGTTAGAGTGCATTCCTTGTGCTCAAATGGATTTATGTATATATGCTTTATGCAACTACTTGCTTAGCCTTCCTTAGAATTATGCAAATGTTCATTCCATCTATAACTAAAATGTGATTTTGATATGTGAACCCTTGCTGGGATAGAATGAATATGATGAGTATTTGCGAACTAAAATGTGTAAGAATGTGATTTTGACTTGGGCGGCAAGTGGCATGCATATGGTGTTAGTTGTATGCCGATAGGGGGAGAGTTGTTTGCCCAAGTCCATAAGAACCGAACTTGTGTCACCAACTTAAAATTATCCATACATCCACATGTGCTAGTATGGGATAGCCTAAGCTGATTAATCTACTTAGCACCTAGCCTTGCACTCTGGTAGGCTGGTGTGTATGAGTTCGTATAACTCAGAGGAACTTTCTATTTACCCCAACGTGGTAGTTTAGGGGACTAAGTCTGTCCAATACAACGGTATTGTGCCACGTGGTGGGTTCCTGTCGTGTCTGCCACCACGGCGTTAAGTTTAAGGCATGGGCCCGCCACTTAACGGTTCTAGGTTATATTTTCTAGTATGCTCAGGATGGAAGAACACATATAGTGCTAGTGGAAGGCTAGATATTAAGTAGTGTAAAGGCTTCGTTATGACCTCTAGACCACATTCAACATGAAGAGTGTGGTAGAGTCTTGCAAACTCAAAACAAACTAGAGTACTCATATCTTGTGGGTAAAGCTGTACAAACTCTGCAGAGTTCTCTAAACTAATCAATTAGTCGTGCTCATGGTCAAGAGCGCTTTGGTGATATGTCATGAGTATAGACTCAATTGTTTTAAAAAAAATATGAACATGTGACTTGGTTTGAAATGAATAAAAGTGTTAAGTTGTGTGAGTATGGTGAAATATTTTGACTTGTTGTCAAGGATGACAACAAGATGTTGAATATGATGAAATTCATGATGAAACTTAAAACTTGATTTGTTAATTGAATTGTCGACTCTTTTATAAAAGATTTGTGAAACAAAACTTGTTTTATGCTGAAAATGAACTACTCATATAGCCCCTCTTTGAATATATGCCTTACATGTAGTAAGGTAGGTTTGACTTGTGCTTAGGTCTGACTTGTGCTTGCCAGTACATTAACTCAATTAATATACTGACTCTTGTTGTTGATATAATCTTTTGCTTGCAGGATTAGACTTAGACTTTGAGTGATGCGGGTTTCCGATTGCTTCTTCTAGGATTTGAACTTAATGGGGGTAAACCCCTAGTCGGTGTGGTTGTGATTGGGTAGTCAAGTTTTCACTATTCTCTGATATATTTATTTGGCCGATCGGCCTATGTAACTATTTAGTTGATGTAAGTCTTTAAGTTCCTTTCATTTTTAATGTGTTTGCTATGTATGTCCATGCTTAAGATAAAAGTGTGAATCTAGTGCACATCCTGAGAACTAGATTCACATGAGTATTAGTTAAGGATAATTGAGATGTTGTAGATCTTTAGTCATTTATGTCGAGTCTCCTGGATGTGTAACACATCTGGTCGCTGCCTTCGTGTGGTTTGACGGGCACATCTCAGGCTGAAGTTGACTGGCGGACTAAAAGTCCAACAATATCTCCAATATCTTTCTCTCGAGGCTCCAGATGTTTCATTATGATTGATTGAATGAATTGAATTATTCTCTTCATTCCTCATTTATAATGGAAGGTCAGGGCAGCCATCCGACACTATAGAATGTATTTCATTAATTACTCGCCTTGCTCGTCATGTCAGAGCTTTGGAGAATGTGCAACTCTTGTACATCATTAAGCCCCGTGAACTTAGATGCAAAGTATTTAGTGAAGGGCCATATTTTGAAGTATGGCCCCGATGGATCTCTTATTTTCTTCTTCCCGGGATATACAAATGAAATTCCACTTCCTAAACCGGAATATCATTTGTATAAGTGCCGAGCACTAACCATTGCTCCCTGTCCAAGAGAAATTGCCTGCAGGAGTAGTATTTCAGGCAGGATCACAAGGAGCAGGTCTAGATGTGTAACACCCTGAAAATCAAAGAATTAAAAATCGAAAGTTAAAATTCGGAACTTACAAAAACTTTTGAATTGTTGTGTCTTGTCGAATCTTATTGCCTCCTATTTATGAGTTTCTGTTGCATGTAATAATTAAAAGTTTACTTATTTAATAGTTGGAAAGAAATCAGAAAGGTTTTGAATCCCTAAAATGAAAATGGATTTCGAAATACTAGAAATAAAAATTAAGAAAGGTCATATTTGTGGAAAAACCTAGGTTGGTGAAAATTTACTTTTAAAATCAAAAAGTTTATTTTGGAAAATATCTGAAATATGGAAACATTAAATAAAAAGATATTGAACAATACAACCGGGTTTTGGGCGACTGGAAGTTCCGGTAGAACCTGCTGGAAGTTTCGGTAGTCGAGCAAACTGCCAGGTGTCAGGTGCCGCACTGCGCCCACGCGCACGTCGCGAGCACATCGTGTGCATGACGCCCACGCCGTCACGCACCACACCGCGCCAGGCCGTCCCCACGCGCGCGCCCGCGTTGCGCCGTGTGTCGCCACTGCGTGCGTGCCTCCCCGCCCCACTTTCCTCGTCGCCCGCCGTCGCGCCGCCACACGCCACGCCGTCGCGCGCGCACGCCACCGTCGCGTCGCCACATGCCGCGTCGTCGCATCGCCGCACGCCACCGTCGCATCGCCGCACGCCACGCCCACGCCGCTGGCCGCCTATAAAAGGGAGCCTCGGCCACTCCCCCACCTCACCGCACCACCACCGTCCCTCACTCCCTCTCCCCATGCCGCCATCGCCGCTGCGCCATTAGAGCCCAAACCCCTTGCCGGAAGTTCCGGCTAAGCCAACCGGATATCTGATCCACCTTCTCTGCCCAAAATTTTGTAGCAACCGGAAGTTCCGATCGGAACCGACTGGAAGGTCCGGGTTGGCTGAGTGCTCCGATCCCCCCCAGGTGATTTAATCTGAGTTTGGATTCAAAATCAAATATAACCTAATTTATTAACAACCATTAATTTTGTCCTATACCTTTCTTTCTAAAACTTAGATTTTCAAATT
Organism: Oryza australiensis; assembly: GCA_019925245.2. Lineage (NCBI taxonomy): Eukaryota > Viridiplantae > Streptophyta > Magnoliopsida > Poales > Poaceae > Oryza > Oryza australiensis. Next base: position 641,813 of record JAIFGZ020000260.1, on the reverse strand, counting down.
GTTTAACTCTCGGTTTATCGTTCCAATAAAATTTGGAAATACAACTAGATTTTTTTATTTTTTATTTATCTTTTGGTATAGTATTTTGAATCCTTGATTCTTACATTTCAAAAATTTAAAGTATTTTAACTTGGAATATTGTCACCACAATATATATTAAAATTGGTATGATCGCAAAATTTCAAAATACTATAACTCTCTCGTTTTCAACTTGGATTTTGTCGGATGTGTTTCCCGAGGAATTGCCCGAATGCCCCCGACCGTGATATAGAATTCATCATTGACCTAATACCGGTCCGCCCCCATATCCAAGAGACCCTACCGAATACCGGCTAACAAGTTGGAGGAACATAAGAAGCAAATCAGGGAATTACAAGAAAACGGATTTGTGCACCCTTGTTCTTCTCCCTAGGGAGCCCCAGTGTTGTTTGTCAAGAAGAAAGACGGAAGTATGAGGATGTGCGTAGATTACAGATCGTTGAATGAGGTGACCACCAAGAACAAATACCCATTACCTTGAATTGACGACTTATTCGATCAACTCAAGGGTGCCCGAGTGTTCTCAAAAATTGATCTTCGGTCGGGGTACCATCAGTTAAAAATTAGGACGGAAGATATCCCCAAGACAGTGTTCTCTACACGCTATGGCTTGTATGAGTTCATAGTAATGTCCTTTGGATTGACCAATGCCCCGACATATTTCATGAACCTCATGAACAAAATATTCATGGAATATCTAGATAAGTTCGTGGTAGTGTTTATCGATGACATTCTTATCTACTCCAAGGACGATGAGGAGCATGTGGAACACCTACGCCTAGTGCTGGAGAAGTTATGAGAGCATCAGCGAAATTCAGTAAATGCGAGTTCTGGCTTAAGGAGGTCGCTTTTATTGGCCATAAAATTTCCGTCGAAGGAGTAGTAGTAGACCCTGCCAAGGTCGAAGCTGTTACAAAATGGAAAGCACCCCAGTCAGTAACAGAGGTCAGAAGTTTCTTGGGATTGGCCGGATATTATTGGAGATTCATTGAAGGATTTTCCACAATAGCCCGACCCATGACCCAACTGCTGAATAAAAAAATAAGTTCGCTTGGACTGAGCAGTGTCAGCAAGCCTTTGACCAACTCAAAGAAAAGTTGACCACCGCTCCAATCTTGGTCCTACCGAACAACCGAAAGGACTTCGTTATATACCGTGACGTGTCCCGCAAGGACTGGAAGGAGTATTGATGCAGGATGAAAAAGTCATGGCATATGCCTCGAGACAACTACGACCGCACGAGGAAAACTACCCCACCCACGACTTGGAGTTGGCTGCAGTTGTTCATGCGTTAAAGATCTGGAGGCACTACTTGATTGGGAACCACTGCGACATATACACTGACCACAAAAGTCTGAACTATTTCTTTACCCAGCCTGATCCCAACCTATGCCAGAGGAGGTGGCTGGAATTAATCAAGGACTATGATTTAGGAATCCATTACCACCCTGGCAAGGCTAATGTAGTAGTCGATGTGTTAAGCCGCAAAGCCCAATGCCACCATATGGGACTGGATGGCATGGCCAATGAGCTCCAAGAAGAAATGGCTCAGCTTAACTTGCAGTTGATTCCTCATGGATAATTAAATTCACTGGAAATCCAACTTCTTCTAAGGACTCAGATAAAGGAAGCCCAAAAGGATAGCGAAGAAATCCAACTGATCAAAGAGCGCATGGCCGATGGGCTCGCAAAGGAATTTTCAGCAGATGACAATGGAACTCTGTGGTATAGGAAGAGGATATACGTGCCGGAGAAAGGCGGTTTGAGAGGATTGATTCTAAAAGAAGCTCATGAGTCAGCATACTCGCTACACCCGGGTAGCACAAAGATGTATCAAGACTTGAAGGAAGAGTACTGGTGGCCCAACATGAAGAGGGATGTAGCGGAGTACGTGGCCATTTGCGATGTGTGCCAAAGGGTCAAGACCGAGCATCAGCGACTGGCAAGATTGTTACAACCACTCAACATCCCCGAATGGAAATGGGATGAAATAGGCATGGATTTCATCGTTGGGTTACCTAGGACTGTTGCGGGATATGACTCCATTTGGGTGATCGTGGATCGACTCACCAAGACCGCCAGGTTTATCCCTGTCAAGACCAGGTATAGTAGTGCTAGGTTGGCAGAGTTATATATGTCCAGGATAGTGTGCCTTCATGGAGTACCAAAAAGGATTGTATCAGATCATGGTACGCAATTCACGTCCCACTTTTGGGGCAAGGTCCACGAGGCGCTTGGAAGTCACCTTTAGCACTGCGTACCACCCGCAGACCGACGGGCAGACCAAGAGGACGAATCAAGTTCTTGAGGACATGTTGAGAGCCTATGCGTTAGACTTTACCAAGTACTGGGAAAAATGCCTACCCTACGCAAAATTCTCCTACAACAACAGCTACCAAGCAAGTCTGAAGATGTTGCCAAACGAAGCTCTGTTTGGACAGCGATGCGGAACCCCATTGATGTGGTCAGAAATCGGTGAGCGAGCCGTGTTCAGACCGGACATAATCAAAGAGGCTGAGGAAAAGGTCCGTCTAATCCGGGATCGACTTAAGTTAGCCCAGTCTCGATAGAAGAGCTACGCGGATACTCGCCAAAGGGACTTGGAGTTTGATGCAGGCGATTACGTGTACCTGAAAGTCTCACCATTACGGGGAACCAAGAGGTTCAAGGTCAAAGAAAAACTTGCGCCAACATACGTGGGACCATTCCCGATAAGCGCTAGAAGAGGCGAAGTGGCCTACCAGCTAGAGCTACCAGAAACATCTCCGATGTGCACCCTGTATTCCATGTGTCACAATTGAAGAAGTGTCTGCGAGCACCGGAAGAGCGAGCCCCCTTGGAAAATATCCTTATAAACAATGATCTCAAATACCCTGAACATCCGGTGAAAATCTTGGACAAGGCAGAAAAGAGAACACGAACTAAGACATGGCGCATGTATAAGGTACAATGGAGCAATCACACCGAGCAAGAGGTCACCTGGGAAAGCGAAGATTTTCTAAGGACCGAGTACCCACACCTACTCAACGACCGGTAAGCAATCTCGGGGACGAGATTTATTTTAAGAGGGGTAGGTTTGTAACACTCTGAAAATCAAAGAATTAAAATCGAAAGTTAAAATTCGGAACTTACAAAAACTTTTGAATTGTTGCGTCTTGTCGAATCTTATTGCCTCCTATTTGCGAGTTTCTGTTGCGTGTTATAATTAAAAGTTTACTTATTTAATAGTTGGAAAGAAATCAAAAAGGTTTTGAATCCCTAAATGAAAATGGATTTCGAAATACTAGAAATAAAAATTATGAAAGGTCATATTTGTGGAAAAACCTAGGTTGGTGAAAATTTACTTTTAAAATCAAAAAGTTTATTTTGGAAATATCTAAAATATTGAAACTTTAAATAAAAAGATATTGAATAATACAACCGGGTTTTGGGAGACCGGAAGTTCGGTAGAACCCGTCGGAAGTTCCGGTAGTCGGTCAAACCGCTAGGTGTTAGGCGCCGTGCCGCGACCGCACGCGCACGTTGCGCGCACGACGCCCACGCTGCCACGTGCCGCGCTGCGCCCGGCGGTCCCCACGCGCGCGCCCGTGTTGCGCCACGTGTCGCCACCCGCGCGCCCTCCTCGGCCCACCTTCCTCCGTCGCCCATCATCACGTCGCCACACGCCGCGCCGCATGTCGCCACGCCGCACCGTCGCGTCGGCCACGCCACGCCATCGCGTCGCCGCACGCCGCCATCGCATCGCCGCATGCCGCGCCCACACCGCCCGTCGCCTATAAAAGGGAGCCCCGGCCACTCCCCACCTCACCGCACCACCACCCCCTCACTCCTCTCCTCGCGCCGCCGTCGCCGCTGTCATTAGACCCCAAACCCCTTGCGGAAGTTCCGATCGGAACCGACCGGAAGTTTCGGGTTGGCCGAGTGCTCGATCCCCCACCAGGTGATTTAATCTGAGTTTGGATTCAAAATCAAATATAACCTAATTTATTAACAACCATTAATTTTGTCCTATACCTTTCTTTGTAAAACTTAGATTTTCAAATTGTTTAACTCTCGAGTTTATCGTTCCTATAAAATTTGGAAATACAACTAGATTTTTTTATTTTTTATTTATCTTTTGGTATAGTATTTTGAATCCTTGTTTTCAACTTGGATTTTGTCGAATCTCGAACCTGAAATCGTCTAAAATCATAAACTAGTTTTAGGCATCGCTTTTATGATTTTATTTGGCATTTTGATGATTTTTATTTGAATTTTAATCGAATTCAATTGGATTTCTCGCACATATGAATAGAGTCCGAGGGAGCTATTGATTGCACCAAAGACCCAGGTCAACAAGGTTGCGAGCAAGGAAAGTCATCACTACCCTCGAACATATTGAACCTATTTGCGAACTTGTGTTGCTTTTAAAAACTCAAATATGCATGCTATACACAAAGAATTCCTATTCTTTCTATACCATACCTTGACATTGAATACCCGTAGATGTATTCTTTGTAACCTATGACACGTTGTGTCCGAAGGAAATCTTCGGCAATGCTTACCCATGCTAAATTAGATTCATGCATACTCATGTTTACAAAATGCTATATGCTTGGGCAACTACCTTAGGGAAGGTAGTTGAGATACGGCATGTGGAGACATGAGTGCCACATTGCCTTGAAAATAATGAAATGAGTTTTGGATGAAAATTGAAAATACAAAACCAATGTTTTAGACTAGGGCGACTGGATGATTTGGGTGGATTCCGGAAAAGGCAAGTGTCATCCCTGGTCAATTAAGGACCAACCCATGAGACTTAAACATGAAACGAGCCAGTACAACCGTACTTCTCGAATGGGTATAGACCTAGCGGAGTAAATAGCCGAGCGGAGGCAGTATCCCTGCATAGTGGTTCTTATGATTGAGATGAGGCTGCGGGCCTATGTGTGAAATGATGATTGAAAATCAAAATTGATTACAACTTAAAGAATGGGTTTTCCCTTACCCTGGAGCGCCAAAACTCCTCGCACTGCTAGGAAAGGACCGCTAGAGTGCAAGAGGATTTAAGTTCATGGAGCGGGTACTGCCAAAGTGAGGTTACTGAAAAGCTTTGTCGTGACCGTCTCATGTGTTGGGACATACACTCATTTGTTGGGCAGTCATGGAGTACGGGTAAAGTGTACATCCACTGCAGTGTGAGTGAATCAATCTATTTGAATAGTCGTGCTCACGGATATGGAGCGGCGTGACAAGTTTCTCTCTTGGCTAGACTACAAATTTTAAAATGATGGGAGGGTATGCATGATGAATATTATGTGCTGGTGGATCAACTCCTCGAAATGTGAGAAGGGGTAGACTCCTCGAAAATCATGACAATCCGGTGGTGGGAAGCTATCCTTGGGATCACAATGGATCATGGACAGAACTGTCGCCGATTTAATGAATTATGGAAATAAAACTTGATCAGGCTTAGATTTTAGGTTTGGTAAAAGAATTACAAAACTGGCTTTGTGCAAATGAACCACAACCATTCTTTGAGTATCCCCTATCATATGCATCTTTGTTGTGATGGCTTGCTAAGTACGGTTGGTACTCACCCTTACTATACTCACCCTATCAGATGAAGGCAATGAAGACTTGGAGGACCCGTACGCATACTACCAGGAGGGTGAGGAAGACGAAGGCGCCCAATAGGTCTTAGACTCTGGTCGTTGCCTGTGGCAATGGCATGCCGCTGCCTTCTATCCGTTGCCTTATCTAATTTCTGCTTTTGGTTGTATTCCGGACCGTTTGGTCCTAAGCACTAGACATTGTCTTCGGGCCTATATTGTAATATGTTGTGTAAGACAATTCATGCATGTGCACTTGATAATTCAGTACTGTATTTCGTGGGTACCAAACTACTCGATCCAGGGAAATGGTACTATGAATACGAATGATTCCCGTTATAAAAACGGGGGTCTACAAGATGAGCTGCTATGGAGGAAGAACCGCAACCGTCTCCAAAACAAGTGCCAGAGCCGGGGTGGGTTCCAACTGGGTATGCATGCGGTTGGGACCAACCTCAGCAATGTTATGAGACGGGAGGCTCTTCATGGCAGTCAGCTAGCAGTGCTCAATGGGAACATGGACCTGGTTGGCACCATGAACAAGCCACGGAGTCATCAAGCTCCAGTGGTTTGCCTCCATCGTATGGCATTCCACGTTTGTTCTCAGCACGAGGTTTTCGTAGCCAAGAATACGCGGAGATCACCGAACGACTGGGAACATTGGACATGAGGACTACAGAGATGCACGATGAACTTCATCAACTTCATCAACATGTTCAAGGAACTCAGCAGTGGCAAGACCAAGCCTATCAGTGGCAGCAACAGACCGCTGATCAGCTCCGGGAAATCAACTCCAATCTGTAACAAAGCCAGTCTGACATGCTGGCGTACTTTCGGTCGCAAGGGTTTAATCCCTATCACGGTCCGTAAGTAAAAGGACAAACTTGGGGGAGGACCCCTACATGAGGTACCCCGTATCCCTTTGTTTTATTTCTTTCTTTCCATTGCATCTAAAAAAGAAGAAAATCTGAAAAATCTAAAAATTTAAAATACAAAAATATAATAATGTAGACATGCTTGGTAAGAATGTTAATTCCTCATCTTTGGATATGATGAATAGTTGCTCTATTTTATTTCTCTTCTATGCCTAGTTTACAACTTAGCATTCTCCAAGTTTTGAGTTTGTTGGCTTAGGTATGACATCATGAACTTGAAAACTTGTGGGTAGCAAGTGCTTGATCTAAGTCTAGGTTGTTGTGAAATATGAGATGACAAGATAGAGTAACTACGATCATATTCCAAGTGAAACCAAAGTCTAGAGAATTTTATTTTTGAAAATTCAAAAATGGTTGAGTTCCTCAAATGATGATACATTCCTACCAGAGCCATATGTCGATCATAAATGAATTATCACCTACATATGCTGCTTGTTATCAGTTTGAGTTTGGTCAAGTAGTTAGACCCTTGTTAGAATCTTTTCATGCTTTCATGGTCTAAGTCTTGTGCATATCCACCATAAAAAATGCTCTCCCTCTACATTAGAGGTTTAGCCACAAAAATATTCCATTCCATTCCATATGCCGACTTCTATTCTAGAAGTTCGCATCCACCAAATAAAGACTCCAAAAAAACTTATGGCCTTCTATCCTCATATCCTTGCCAAAAGAGACATGAGCCAAAAAAGAGTGCATGCAAAGATATTTGAAAATTTCATAATGCTTACAAAAGGAGAAACAATTCTTCTTGAGCATGATGACAAAAAAAAGAGAGAGAAAAAGTGTGCTCGTGACCATGATCTCCAAATAAAAATATAGGGAGGAGGACCATACAAAAAAGAGTCATTCATTTTCCTTTATACCATTAATATTTCAACCAAATAAATATGCACAAGCTTGGTCCTGATTGTATGATTAGTTTTCTACTAGGATCTGCCTTTTGACTTTATAAAATAATTGATGCAAGTATGCCGCATGATTTTCCCTACCTTGAGCTCCACATAAGCCTAGTAGAAGTAGGTGAAAAGAAGGCACAATGCCTTGGTAAGGAACTAAACACATTTGAGTGATACGACAGTATGGGGGGTGTCACCCCAGGGTACCCTATGGACTGGAATCTATGTCCCACTGAAGTAAAAAGCCGAGAGTCCTCGGGACGTGGTCGATGGCCCGACCGCCTCCTGCGGGGTCGGACGTCCCGACCTTACCCCGAGTCCGACCTCGGTTTTCCTCTCTCGACCTCGTCAACCCTGGCCCGACCTTGACCATCCTCGGGACAAGACTTGGCGCACAAGAAGGAAGAGGGAGTTGATAGCCCCGACAAAGACTGACATCACCCGACAGCACAGTACAGGTATCTCAGACGCAAGAGGGATCCCAAGGCAAGATAGAGAGAGCACAAGATGCCCACGATGTGTAGGACCTAGCAGACCATTCTGTACCTTTTCATATCTTGTTATGTACTCACCTTTTTAGACATAGCTTTCTTGGCCCCCAAGTTCTCTTGTAACTGCCCCCTTGAGCTATAAAAGGGAGGGCAGGGCAAGGGGGCCAAGGGAGGACGAAGGATTCTCATTCCGAGTTCTTGGCCAGCTTGCTTCAAGCCCCAATAACTCCTTGTAACTCTAGTTCATCACACACCTCAACAAAGAACACTGGACGTAGGCTTATTATCCTTCGGGAGGGCCGAACCAGTATAATTCTCTGTGTCTTACTTGTCGAAACTTGGTTTCGGCAATAGAAATTTGGGGGTGCAGTCAAGATCGCCAAGCTCGATGGGTTAGGTAGAAAACAAGGTTTAGACAGGTTCAGGCCCTCTCGTGAGGTAATACCCTACTCTTGTTTTGGGGATTCGATCCGCCTAGTGTATATTGATCTCAAGATCTATTGCTCTTATGTCTCTTGAATCTAAGGCTGATAGCTCATATCCCTCAAGGGACACCCCTTACCCTCCTTATATAGTCTTGGGAGGCGGGCTTACAAGTCGGAAACCCTATCTTACTCTAAGTCGGTTTCCTCAATCTTACCAAACCGTGACTATGAGCCGTTGCCTTATCTAATCGGCAATGTAATACCCAAGTCATAGCTAGTTTACACAATCCATAAACATAACCTATCCCTATCTCCAGTCGGACAAGCTTGCCATAAGGATATCTGATTACCATAATCTCCACAGTAGCCCCTGAGTCCTTCGCAGTCGATGAGATAACTTTGCCTCAAACCAAGATAACTCATAGCCAAACAAATCTTTGGCCGAGTGCTTCTAGTGCCAAGTGATTCCGTCATCTCTGCCTGAAACTCCCGAGTGGCTCCAAAGACTGTGAAGGGCTGGAAAACATCCAAACAAATTCTCAAAAAATAAATATCTAGGTGCATCTCCTGATGCACCTAATTAGGTGTAGCCCCCGACTATGTGGTTAGTCAAAAACAGACTAAACGTATAGTCAAGAACTATAAAAAATCTTCTCATATAAATGCTTAGCTCATGTTAAAGCAATCATAAAAATCTCATCACTCGGCAAACTCATGCTTATCCGAGTGAATCTGCCCGAGTCATCTCAGAACAAATAGTTCAATCAACCCTCATGGGTGAAAAGCACTCGGTAAACTCACGTTTATCCGAGTGGATCTACCCGAGTCATCTCGGAATAAACATTTTAATCATCCCTCATGGGTAAACAAGTTTTTCAGTCATCTGAAAAATATGACCAAAATATTAAATAGCTCCTGCCATAATATTGGTCTCAATCTAAAAAGATATTCACCAAAGTGGAAAAACAGCATTGATATAATCATCTAATCAAATGCTTAAAAACCAAACAGTCCCTGTCATCAAGGCAGTCATGAAAAGCTTAACTGTTTGTCACCTTTCAAATTGCATCTGCCAACCTCTCATGAAGTTGTGCAAACTGCGGCATGAAAGGATTTTTAAAGGTACTGGGCAATTAGACACGTGCATATTGCCAAGGCAAATCTGCTTAAGCCCATCCGCTTAAGTCCCTAAGGACACGCGTTAGGCCACACCTTAGTTGGGCCGCAAGTCTCTCATGGGCTCGGCCCAACCGCGGGAGAACCTAGCGAAATCCTCAAATCTTTATACGAAGCCTCGAGGTCATCCCCGCCACTTCATCTTCCCAGAAAATTTCCCCACTCGTAGCACTGTTCACCAGCTTGCAGCGAAAAACCCTAGGCTCACGCGTGCACCCAATCACATCGATCCAGGAGCTCGCGCTTCTCCACAAGCTATCCTCCACATCCATCTCCAAGGTTCCCCATCCCAAATCCCCATTCCTCGAACCAGATCCACTTCCCCTAAACCCACATCCATGGCGGGAGAGAAGGAGATCCCTTTTGAACAATGGGCGACCTCGGATGTCAAGGAGTCCACTCTCAAGGAGATGGTGAAGAACGGAGTTCTCCCTCCCAAGGAGATCGTCAACTAGCATCCGGCGGCCGGTGAGGAGTTTCCCACTTAGAACACCGGTGAGCTCGTAGTCTTTACTTCCTTCTTTTACTGCGGCTTCGGCCTCCCCACCTCCGTGTTCTTTAGGGGTCTTCTTGATTATTATGGCCTTCAACTTTACCACTTGAACCCCAATTCCATTCTCCATATAGCTCTTCTCATTCATGTCTGCGAGGCCTTCCTTGGTATCCTTCCCCACTTCCAACTCTTCCGGTGCATGTTCTATCTCAAGCCGCATCCGAGCAAGGATGAACCCCGCGTTGTTGGTATGGCTGGCTTCCAGCTCCGCGGATCCCTTCGCCGAGACTACTTCCCTCTTCCCCTGAAGTCCTCTAACAAGGGCTGGCACGCAAAATGGTTCTATATTGCAAACCTCGAACCCAGTCTGCCCGACTTCGTCGGCCTTCCTCCTGTACCTAGATCCAACTGGAGCACTGTGCCAGTGGCCCAAGACTGGGATGAAGCCAACAAACTCTTGGCGAAGATTTTGGAAATGAAGAATAAGGGCCTTCGGGGTGAACAGATCACTCGGCATTTCATCAGGAACCGACTGGCACCGATCAAGGAGAGGTCCAAGCCTGCCTTCGAGTATGAGGGCGAGAGGGACCCCAATCGGGAAGACCGTGACTCCCTCAGCTTCGAGACCTTGAAGACCCGCATGTACAAGATATTCTCGACAGGGATTGCAGTCGAGCGCAGCCTTATGCTGCCGGTCCTCCCGTACAGCTTATATCGTCCTCCTCCTCTAGTAAGTTAGCTTCTTTATTGCCTTCCAATATTGATGTCACACTTCTTAGTGTTCAAAGAATCTCTCTTGCAGGAAAACGCCTCCATTATCTTGAATCCGTACAAAATACATCATGATGATGTGCCGGCTAAGTCTGCTAAAAAACCAGCCGGCGGCGTGAAGATCCAAAGCGATCCAATTGGCAAGAGGGCTGCCCCGAGCAAGGACATCAGCAAAAGGGCGAGCAAGAGGAGGCTAGTCATTGATGACTCGGACGACGATGTCCCAGCCCCTCAAGCTGAAACGACCCCTCCAAGGCCGTCACCAAAAACGGCACCCAAAATTAGCTGATCAACCAGGTGCGTCTTATGACTGAAATTCTGCTCTTATTGAACACCTCTCTGCCTTCATCCCGATCGCTCCTGTCTTTCTCTTTGCAGGAGACCTCAAAACATAGATCTCACTGGGCAGAGTGAGGGTCCTATGCCAACTGCAGCAGCGGAGACACCAAAGTCTGCAGAGCCGAAACCCCGGAGCCCTCTCCGGAGTGAGAGCGCTCCGAGTGAGAGGCCCTCACCTCCCAGTGAGGATGTCCGAGGGAGGAGCCCCCGACAGCGAGCCAGGAAGCCCCGACTTAAAACTAGTCGGCTGCAGAGGAGACCCCAGCTGCCACTCAAAGGGCCCCGACTGAGGACCAGTCGGGTAAGAACCAAGAAGAGAAAAGCAGTCGGGAAGTGCCGGTTAAGGATTCGGCCACCGAAGATGGTAAGCCTTGAATCAATCTTTCGCTTTTTAATCTCCAGTCCATTTTTCCTGCGTCTTCATTCACTCTTCCTGAATCGATCAGCCAAAGCGGAGGAGATCCCCAGGTTGCAGTCCTCTGAAACCTGGGTCCCTCCAATCAAGATTGAGTGGCGCGATTCTGAGGGCCAAAAACGGTACATCATCCTGAACAAGCAAAAGGAGAATGAAGAAAGAGATATGCTTGTAGACAGCCTGAACGAAGCTACTCGACTGCTAAACGTAAGTTTTGCTCCTTTTCTGTTGTAGCTTTGTGATTGCTTTTCAGTCGACCAATCTTCAGAACTCGTGTGTAGAGGGTGTATTGCCGATCGATGGCCAAATCCGATGCACTCGAGAAGCTGGTCCCGCATTTGAACTCTCTGGAGAACATTCAGCAAGAACTAAAGGCCACTCGAGAAGAAGCTACATCAAGGGAAGCGGCTCTCAGGAGAGAAATAGCCGCACTCCGGGAGGAGAACCTCGACCTCCGAGGTTCAGTGGGAGTGAGCTCGATCTCCTTAGTCTTTTTATGCCTTTATTTGCAGTCTGTGTTGATCTTGGTCGTTGACAACTTTTCTTGTTGCAGAAAACTCGTCGGAGGTCCACTCGCTCCAGGCCCAGCTGGAAGAAGCCAAAACCAGCAAAGCCGAGCTGGTGTCTGAGTTCGAAGGTAAGATCTTTCAAGATAACATTCTTCGTGTTGCTTCACCTTTGAATGTTTGTGCGATCGTATGTCTTTGACAGCCTATAAGATCAAGACCCGAGCCCAATATGATGTTTTTGCTGAGAGGGTCAAAAGAGCCGAAAGCGTCAGGGATGATATTGCTAACGCGGCAACATCGATTCTCTTGTCGCTGTTCCATCATGGGCTCGGGACCAGCTCGTTGGACACCGTCGAGGTCTTTGACAAGCTCCGGAGGGCCCCTGATCAATATCTGGCTAACATTTCTGATGCAGCCATCATGGGAGCGGGCTTCGCCCTTGTGCAGACCAAGTCGCTCTACCCCCGGATAGATGTTGATTCAGTCGGGGAGGGCTTCGCTGATGGTACTTCAGATGAGCAGGCCCTGGAATTGATTAGTGAAGCGCAGGAGTCGACCAAGAAAGTAGCCGCCGATGTAGTGAACAATTTTCGATCTTGATTGCTTTGTGAACATTGTATGCAACTTTCTGATGTAGACTTGTAAATACTCAGCTTATTTATGCTAATGCCTTGATTCGAGTCTTTATGTCAAATTTCTTAAGTAATTTTCGTCCGACTGTTATCAAGCCTAAGCTTGATTAGGTCATCGGGAAAATTCTCAATCCTTATCCATTGAACTCGAATCAAGGAACATTAAACAATGATAAACCAAATATGCACAAGTTGCCGAAGGAAACCATGCTTTATTGACATGTATGCAGCCCCCCGACTGCTAACTCAAGAAGTCATCTTGCTTGAGATTGGCAGTCGAGAATAACATGAAACTTAAGGCAATTTAAGCATAGTATCGTTGAAGATGTTCGATGTTCCAGGAGTTCTCCACCATGGATCTGTCTTCACGCTTTAGTCGATATGCTCCTGGCTGAGTCACCTCAGCAATTATATATGGCCCTTCCCATAGTGGAGATAATTTGTGACGGTCCTTGGTGGTTTGAATCTTGCGTAGGACCAAATCTTTGACAATGAAGGCTCGCGCCCGAACATTGCGACTGTGGTATCGTCTGAGTCCTTGAAGATATCATGCCGATTGGATCAGGGCTGCCTCATGGGCCTCTTCCAGTCGGGTGAGGTCATCCACTCGGTCTTGATCGTAGCGTTCATCGTTAAAGCTGCGGACTTGGAGAGATTCGTACTCCATTTCGTTCGGCAACATGGCTTCTGCGCCATAGACCAAAAAGAAAGGAGTTTGGCCGGTAGCCCGACTGGGCGTAGTCCGTAGAGACCATAGAACCGAGGGGAGCTCTTGGACCCATTTGCCGGCATAAGGGTTCAGCAGGTCAAACACTCGGGCCTTGATGCCTTGAAGAACCATGCCATTGGCACGCTCAACTTGTCCATTGCTTTTGGGATGTGTGACTGATGCATAGCAAATTTTGATGCCAAAGTCTTCACAGAATTCCTTAAAGATGCCTCCAGTGAATTGGGTCATGTTATCGGTTATAATTCTGTTTGGGACGCTAATCCGATGTACGATGTTGAGGATGAAGTCTTGTGCCTTGTCAGCGGTGATCGTAGCAACCGGCTTAGCCTCAATCCACTTGGAGAACTTGTCAATTGCGATGAATAAATGCGTGAATCCTCCTGGGGCCTTCTTGAAAGGGCCGACCATATCCAAGCCCCATACTGCAAACGGCCATGATAATGGAATCGTTTGTAGCTCTTGGGCTGGAACATGGCTCTACCAAGCGAAGAACTGGCAACCTTCACACGTTCGTACCACTTTATCAGCGTCGGAGACCGCCGTAAGCCAGAAAAAACCTTGTCTGTAGGCTTTGCCTACCAAGGTGCATGCTGCCGCGTGGCTTCCGCATATGCCCGAGTGGATATCTTGGAGTAGTTGCCGTCCTTCCGCAGGCGTGATACATCTCATTAGGACTCCAGAAGGGCTCCTCTTGTATAATTCAGAGTCGACCATGACGTAAGCTTGACAACGACGTTGGACTCATTCCGCCTCATCTCGGTCTTTCGACAGCTCTTGCTGAGTTAAAAATTTGATGAGTGGTGTCCTCCAGTCGGCGTTGATCAACTTGGTTTGCAGCTTGCTCGTTGGGGGTTGGTTTTGCTGCAACAGTCAGTTCATAGAGATGCTCTATGAAGATGTCTGTTGGAGCAGCTTCTCGCTTGGACCCGAACTGCGCCAACTCGTCAGCTGCCTCGTTGTTATGTCTCAAGACGAGGGATATCTCCAATCCGTCAAACTTGTCTTCACGTTTGCGAACTTCTTGCCGATAAGCCTCCATGGTGTCATTTAGACAGGACCAGTCTTTCATCCCTTGGTTGACAACCAGCTGGGAATCTCCTTTCACGACCAGCCGACGTATCCCGAGTGAAAGAGCAAGTCGCAGTCCATGTAGCAGGGCTTCGTACTCGACGACGTTGTGAGAGGCGGAGAAGTGGAGGTGAAGAACATTTCTGAGCCTTTCCCCGGTCGGGGAGATCAACACGACTCCTGCTCCCAAGCCAGTGATCCTCTTGGATCCATCAAAGTGCATGGTCCAGTATTGTAGGTCTTCTCGAGGTACATCTGCTTGTTGTTCGGTCCACTTGGCCAGGAAATCCGCCAGGGCTTGTGACTGTATAGACGTCCTCGCCTTGAAAGTTAAGTCCAGCGACATCAGTTCCAGGGCCCACTTTGCGATGCGCCCCATCACCTCCCGGTTATGGATGACATCGCCGAGTGGAAAGGAAGTGACGATGGTGACCGAGTGACCCCGAAAGTAGTGCGCCAATTTCCTCGCGGTTATCGAACACCATATAGTAATTTTTGTACCTGAGGGTAGCGAATTTTGGCTCCTGCCAGTACTTCGCTAATGAAGTAGATTGGCCTCTGAATCTTCTGGACTCGTCCTTCTTCTTCGCGCTCAACCATAAGAACCGTGCTGACCACTTGGTGAGTCGCTGAGACATACAGTAGCAGGGGCTCCTGAGGCTGAGGTGAGGCTAGGACGGGTGGCGTCGTAAGAAATTCTTTGAAATCTTCAAAGGCCTTGTG
The DNA here is from genome assembly GCA_019925245.2 of Oryza australiensis. Lineage (NCBI taxonomy): Eukaryota > Viridiplantae > Streptophyta > Magnoliopsida > Poales > Poaceae > Oryza > Oryza australiensis. The sequence continues at coordinate 626,580 of JAIFGZ020000260.1, read as the reverse complement.
GGCTTCTGTGGTCCACTGGAAGTCGCCAGTTTTCTTCAGTAGCCTAAAGAAAGGCATACCTCGTTCGCCGAGTCGAGAGATGAATCGGCTTAGCGCCGCCATGCAGCCAGTAAGCTTTGACGTGTAAAGAGTGCTCGATCACCTCCCTAGGAATTCCAGGCATATCAGATGGTTTCCAAGCAAAAACATCTTTATTATTTTGGAGGAAGGTGACGAGTGCGCTTTCCTATTTAGGATCTAGCTCAGCGCCGATTACTACGGTTCTGGAAGGATCTGATGGATCAAGGGAGATTTTCTTCGTTTTGGCGTCGCCTTGCCCCGACTTGGCTATCTTCTTTGCGGGGATTTCGCCCTCTCCCAAGGTTGATGCAGCCAGTCGGACTTCTTCTTGGCCACGTGATCTCTCGTGAGATTGGGCCATGTCACAGCTTTCCCTGTCGCAAGTGAAGGCTTGTTTGACGTCGCTGCGTAGAGTGATGACGCCGTTTGGACCCGACATCTTCATGCAGAGGTAGGTATAGTGAGGTATCGCCATGAACTTGGCTAGTGCAGGCCTTCCAATGATCGCGTGGTAGGCCGTCTCAAGTCGGCCACCTCGAAAGTGATGTTCTCCGTCCGGAAGTTCTCCCGAACTCCGAAGGTGACTGGAAGGGCGATGTGCCCAAGTGGCGTGGACGACAGCCCCGGGATAACTCCGTGGAAGGGGGCTAAGCTTGCCTTTAATTTGGCTCTCGGGATTTGCATCTCGTCCAGGGTCTTGGCGAACAAAATATTGAGGGCGCTGCCCCCATCGATGAGGACGCGCTTCAGCTTGATGTTGCGGACCACCGGGTCTAGTACCAGGGGATACTGTCCCGGGTGAACCACTCGGTCAGGGTGATCCGAGCGGTCGAACTTGATGGCCACCTCCGACCATCGTAGGTATTGTGGGACTTCGGGTTGCACCGCGTTGACCTCGCGGTCGGTTAGCTTCTGCTTCCTCTTGGACTCATAAGCTTGCGGCCCACCGAAGATGTGATTCAGCTCACCTACGGGGTCTTGAAAGGGCTCCGTATTTCCAGTTGGGTTGTTCTTCTTGGTCCCCGATGGGCCAGCTTCATCAGTTGGCTTCTTGTTGAGCTGTGCCGCATATTGCTCGGCGAATTGCTTGTAAAAGAAGCAATCCTTGGCCGCATGCTTATGGTTTGGATGATGCGTGCACTGAGCGTTCATGATTGCGTCGTAGGCCGCGACTCGGGGACAGCGTTGAGAGTTGGACGTTGCGGCAACCAGATCCTCAGGCCGGCGCTTGCGGTCCTTCTGGCCCTGGTTGTTGTTGCCGTTATCCTTCTTAGGATGACGGCTTCCTCCTGACTGCTTGTCGTCCCTTCTGTCATGCCAGTCTTGCCGCGCCGCCTTGATCGCGTCGCTGGACTTGGTGTAAGAGTTCGCTGTCTCGAACATCTGTTTCACCATCTTTGGTGGCTTACACCCAAATTTTTCGATCAACAGTTCATCACAGACTCCCTTCTGGAAGGCGGCGATGATGATGTCATCGGTGATGTTGGGGATCTTGTTGCGCTTTTCGGAGAAGCACCGGATGTAGTCCTTCAAAGGCTCGTCTGGCTTCTGGACGATGTTGTAGAGGTCGAAGTGGGTCCCAGGCCTTTCGAAGGTGCCCTGGAAGTTGGCGATGAAGTGATCCCGTAGCTCACTCCATGAGCCGATCGAGCCTCTTGGCAAGCTCGTGAGCCAGTTCCTGGCTGAGTTGGCGAGGGCAACAGGCAAGTAATTGGCCATGGCCTTGTTGTCTCCTCCTGCTGCGTGGATGGCGAGGGTGTACACGGTCAGCCATGACTCGGGGTCGGTCTTTTCGTCGTACTTCTCAATTCCTGTGGGCTTAAAACCATTCGGCCAATACACTCCGCGTAGGTCCCGAGTGAAAGCAGGTACTCCATCATCGTTGCTGTCGCGTGAGCCCCTTCGATCTTCGTGGGAGCGCTGATCTCTTTCTTGATAGCGCCGGTCGAGGACTTCCCGCAGATCACTCGGCGGGGTCCTTGGCAGGCTGCTTCGGTAGTCGGAGTTGTTGCTGCGGCGGACCCGGTGGTGGACTGGTGGTCGTCCATGCCGCTTCTCGCGGGAGTCGGCCGATTGCTCTTGATGCTTCCGTGTGGTCTCATGGTGAAGGTCTCTTGACCTAGTGGCTGTCTGATCTCGTTTGGGCCTCTTGTAGTCCTTCGACCGCAGCAGTGGAAGTCGACTTCTGTCGGGTGTCTCTGCGACGGACTCAGTCGGCCTTCGTGCTGAGGTGGATGGAGAGCAGTTGGCTGTGGCCGCAACGATGGTCTTGATCTTGTCCAGGATTGGTGTCACGTTGGCGGGAGCCGACTCGATTATAGTGTCGAGGAGGGTGAGGGCGGCAACGGCGTTCTGCTAGGGAGTCTGAAAGATGTTGGTGTTGTTGACTCGTGTCTGAACTATGGCCTCCCGAGCGAATCGTCCAGTCGCCCTCAGGTCCCGCTTTCTCCCGTCGGCTTCCTCCTTGCGCCACTTCTCATGTTCTGCCAGCTTGCGCTCCTGCTCAAGTCTGGCTTGTTCTTCCTCTGCGATCCTGCGGGTCATGGCTGAGTTTGTCTCGGCCACCTCAGGCATGAGCACGTCGAAGCACTTCAGCTCATAGTCTTTATCGCAGTCGAAGTCGTTGGCCTCGTCCGAAGGGATGCAGTAGAGATTGTCGAAGCCTGCGGAACTGAGGTACTCGTCAAGCTCTGTGGATGAGCATGATCCGAACGGTTGGAGGATGACGGCCACTTCCCTTGAGCCTGGGTTGCTTGAATCTGGATCGCTCCAGTCCGGGTTGTAGCTTGATGACGGGGGTTCCTTCGAGTGGATCGATTTCGACTCGGAGGAGAGGAGTTTGCAGTAGACCTCAGCGGCGTTTGGTAACCCAAACGGTGCCGAGAGATTTTCTCCTCCCGAGAGGGTCGATTCCGACTGGGAGGACAGAAGATGGCTGTAAATCTCAGCGGCGTTCGATAGTCCGAACGGCGCCGAGTGGGTTCCTTCTTCCGAGTGGATGGACGCCATCTTGGAGGTCAAAACTGTGTCGCAGATCTCAGCGTTGTTTGGCAACCCGAACGGCGCCGAGTGGATTCCTCTTTCCAAGTGTGCAGAACCCATCTCGAAAGTCAGAACCTTGTTGTAGATCTCGGCGTTGTTCGGTAGCCCGAACGGCGCCGAGCGGGTTCCCCCTTCCGACTGGTCCGAATTCGAGTCGGGGAAGGAGAGCTTGTTGAATCCTTCGGTGGCAAAGTCGTCGATGCCTGAAGAAGATCCCATCGCGCTCGCCGGCGAGATTGAAGAAGGAAACTTGACGTGCAGACCCCTACCTGGCGCGCCAACTGTCGGAACTTGGTTTCGGCAATAGAAATTTGGGGGTGCAGTCAAGATCGCCAAGCTCGATGGGTTAGGTAGAAAACAAGGTTTAGACAGGTTTAGGCCCTTGTTAGGTAATACCCTACTCCTGTTTCGGGGATTCGATCCGCCGAGTGTATATTGATCTCAAGATCTATTGCTCTTATGTCTCTTGAATCTAAGGCTGATAGCTCATATCCCTCAAGGGACACCCCTTACCCCCCTTATATAGTCTTGGGAGGCGGGCTTACAAGTTGGAAATCCTATCTTACTCTAAGTCGGTTTTCTCAGTCTTACCAAACCGTGACTATGAGCCGTTGCCTTATCTAATCGGCAACGTAATACCCAAGTCATAGCCGGTTTACACAATCCATAAACATAACCTATCCCTATCTCCAGTCGGACAGGCTTGCCATAAGTATATCAGATTGCCATAATCTCCACATTACTCTTTGGCTCGTCTCCGGACTCGAGTCGACCATCAGATTCATCGGGAAACAACTCCTCAACCATTCTCTTTCACCTCTTTGGGTACCCCCCCCCCTTTGAGGACTGCCGACCCAACCGTCGACAGTTGGTGCACCAGGTAGGGGCGTTGTTCTTCGTTTGTGCGATCTGATGGAGGTTTTCTTCTCTACCAACTTTGTTGTTCCCGTCGGGACGATTTTCGTCTTCGGCACCCCGGTGTTTCGCGCTGACGACTTCCGTCGCCTCACTCTCTCTCAGGCGGCCTCCAACGAGCTGGAGCACGTGGTCGCACTGCAGCGAGCGGTGGCGAGGTTTAGGCATGCGACTTTACGCCCGGTGGCCTTAGGCCTCAAGACCCGCACAACCGCCAAGGTTTGGCAGCCTGGGCCTCTGGCTGCCCGCGCGGTGGCCTAGAAGCCGGACGGCGTGTAGACCCAGGTCAAGCGCCCTAATCGAATCTATTCCGCGCATTCCGCTTCCTCGCCGCGAGGGTTATCTGCTCTTCCTCATGTGTTGATGGATGTGCCTCCTCGCCTGCTAGCGCGGCGAATTCTGACAAGGTCGCCCGCTACGCCTCTCTTCCTCGCACAGCGCCGGCCGGATGGTTCCATGGCCTAGTGTTCATTCCTGGTAACCGTTGGTCCACCAACTTCGTCATGATGGCAGAAGTGGTGTCTGATGATGAGGCCACGGGCTCTCAAGAGTCCGACGTTGTTAACGCCAGAATTTGGTAAGCCCCAGAGCCTGAATCGGCTAAGGTGTTCATTGGCTGATACTGAATCGGACAAGGCAAGCCTATATAGCTGATTCCGGTATGACAACATTGGGGACACCGTCGGATCAAGATGATGTCCTTCATGAGGATTGCCATATAAGGATAGAGTCCTAAAAAGGCAATTGTATCTATTAATTGGGAAGAGTTTGTTAGTTTCCTATTTTATCTTTAGGAAAGTGTGTTAGTATCCGGTAAGGAGTCGGTTTGTTTCCTTTTATCTTTAGGAAAGTTTGGATTTTTAATCTATTAGGATCTCCGTTAGCCCATGGGTATAAATATGTAAGCCCGAGGTTCATGTAATCTATCTCTCGATCAATACAATTCGGCGCATCGCCACCCTTTACCTTTTCTACTATTCATCACCCGACGGGATTTGGCACCCGACGCAGGGCTGCATCGGCCTCGATCTCCGGCAAAGGGATAAGTCCAATGTTCTGCCGGTCCAGGCAATTGTATTGGCTACGTCGCTGTTGTCCAAGGCTGCATCAGTACATTCGACCTCTTGGATTATTCCGGTTTGGTTAACATGTTTGCCTGCCTATTTATCATATGTATCTGTTAATCTAGTCCTGGTATTTCAATTTAGTTCTATCGGTTGTCTCTCACTTTAGGGTTTCTACTGATACCGGCTAAATTGTTTACTAGATTAGATTAGCTTAGGCATCTACCACCCTGAAAATCAGTCAAATGCTTGATTGTCTAGATATTGTGTTTCTTTTCATACTTAGTCCTGATTAGAACCATAATCTCTAGCATGCCTGTTGGTTGCCACTAAGAGTTTCATCGGGGTTTCAGCTGATGAGTTATTTAGATATCGCATCGGCTTGCAAGGGATGTACACAAGTTGGATCCAGCTGATTGCAGCAGAGGCTTCATTGGATATTTAATCATTCGGATTTAATGACATCAGACTTCCAGCCGATGTGTGTTTTAATCTTTAAATTAGTATCTATTTTATCATGTGATTGCTTTTTGCCATATTACATTGTTATATCATCGTGTTATCGTCGGTCGATCACCTTTACATAGATGTTTGCTCAGCGTACAGTCGATGGATTGAAACCCTAGCTGCATCGGCTGGCGTCAGTATCGGTTGGGATCACGTCATCGGCTGATTGGCTGATCGGCTATATTGGTTATTAACCTATTGGCTGATATGCTTTACTTTTAGCTGCTTTGTATATCTTGTTAGTGGCAGGACCAAACTGACTGGCACGCCCGCGCTTCATCGATTCTAGGACCTGCACTGGAGCTAAGCAGATCTCCCAGGCCAGTGTGTTGATTTTTCTCGTCAACAGACGCCCATCGCAACGCCCACCATACCCGTAACGTCGGGCGGGTCGCGTGGCGCGAGCAGGCCTGTCGACCCCACATCCAGCCCCGGCACCTGGAGTCCAATTTCACTATGGAGTTCGAGGGACAACAGGTCTTCCGGACGCTTGCAGCCAACTTGGTCGCCATCGAGCGTGCGCTTAATGGTCTTCCTAACTCTCTGGAGGTCCGAAAGGCCATGACCATGACCCAGGTAGCTGCTGCGCAGCTCAACGTTCTGGGCCCGCCTAAGCGCCCCACCGGGAGTGCTTGGCGCTCGAGATCACGGCCGCAGCGGAGCGCTGGTCAGTCGGCCTCCCCGTGCCCGGCTAAGGACGTAGCCACGAAAACTAGGGCCGCCCCGGGTGGCGTGACTCGTCACTCCAGAGCGCTTGCACAGCTGAGCACTAAGGGAGCTCGTACACGGGAGATCTATGTGAGATAATCACGCAACGGGTCGACGCCCGCAATGTTGTCGAGCAGCGCGCTGCCGATCAGAGACACCAGGAGATGCGGCGTCGGGATGAGTACGACCATATGCATGGACCTCCTGATGGAGCCCCCGACGTCATGCCCCGGCATGATGGCTTTGCAGCCTTTACTGCCAAGCTCTAGCGGGTCACGTGGCCCAAAGGATTTCGTCCAACGGAGATCGACCCCTACGACGGCAAGACCAACCCTACTCTGTGGCTCCAGTTGAACTATATGGTTGTCCGAGCCACGAACGGCAACGCCAACGTGATGGCGAACTACCTCCCGGTCGTGTTGGCGCTGACTGCCATTAACTGGCTCGCAGGCCTTTCCGAGAACTCCATCAATTCCTAGAATGACCTCTGCGATGCTTTCGTCACCAACTACCATGGCACTTGGCAGCGATCAGCCACCCGCTACGATCTCCGCTAGGTCCGGCAGGGGGCTAGCAAGTCTATCCAGGACTACATTCGACGTTTCTCGGAGCGCCGCAACAAGGTTGCAAGCATCATCGATGAAGATGCCATGCGCATTTTCTCCAAGGGCCTTCGAAAGCCCTCCGAGTTGTTCTGCTTCCTCGTCCAAATGAAGCCTACCACCCTGGCTGAAGTAATTGCCATTGCCGAGAGCTTTGCCGATGCCGAGATGCCGAATGACACGAGATGGTCACTCCCGAGCCCCGCCTCCCAAGGGAGTCCCGTGGCAAGGAGTGGGCGAATCCCGAAAGTCGCTCGCCAAGAAGACTGGACCGTCGATCTCTCCCGCGGGCTCCTTTGGATGAAATGAAGCAAAAACCGACCCCGGATGTCGCGGCCATCGAGAGGCCAGGCTCAAGAGGAGAGCCGTCGGGTGAATCATTCTGGGAGGCATTGGATAAGCCATGTTTCCTTCACCCAGAAGGTAATCACACCATCCAACAGTGCTACACCCTCCAGGACCACATGGCCCGGGAGGCTCAGAACCCCTGACCCCCGAGGCCTCGGAAAGGGAGGAGTGCGAACCCGAAGCGCCGGAAAGAAGATCACCGATGGGCAGTGGTATCAACGTCCTCTTTCGAGGAACCCTCTGCGAGCTCGGGGTCTCACTCTCCGCTCTCGAGCCCACGGACTCGCCATTCTACGGCATTGTCCCCGGCCAGGCGAGCTTGCCCCTCGGAGTCATTTCCCTCCCCATTACATTTGGGATGTGAGAAAACTTCCGCACCAAGTTCGTCAGGTTCTACATGGCGGACTTCGAGACGGCTTACCATGCGGTGCTCAGCCGATCAGTCCTCGCCAAACTCATGGCGGTCCCCCACTACATATATCTGGTCCTCAAGATACTAGGGCCCCATGGGGAATTCTCCGTGCGAGGGGATGTCGCAACCTCTCACGCCTACGAATATGAGAACCTCGCCTTGGGTGAAGCCGTCGATCCTTCGGCTCACATCGGAGGATTCACGCCCTTTCATGCCGATTCCAAAGGGAAGGCACCGATGAGGAAGGACGACCTCGGCCCTGAGCCGCCCATATCAAGACCCTCCATAGGTTTCGCCGAGTCCAAGATCGTCGCCCTTTCAGACACCGATCCCTCCAAGACAGTATTGATCGGCTCGCACCTCGGGAAGAAATAGGAAAGCACGCTCATCGACTTCCTGTGCGTGAACATCGATATGTTCGCTTAGAAACCGGTAGACATGCCGGGAGTACCCAGGGACTTGGTCGAGCATGAACTTCACATCCTCCCCAATGCCAAGCCAGTTAGACAAAGGCTGCGCCAGTTCGCTCGAGAGCACAAGGACGAGATTCGGAAGGAGTTGACTAGACTATTAGACGCAGGTTACATTCGTGAAGTGTATCATCCAGAATGGTTAGCCAATCCGGTCCTTGTAAAAAAGAAGAATGAGAAATGGAGAATGTGTGTTGACTATAGCGATCTCAACAGGCATTGCCCTAAAGACCCATTTACTCTTCCCCGCATCGATCAAGTCGTTCACTCCACCGCGGGGTGTTCCCTCATGTGTTTCTTGGACTGCTACTCAGGCTATCATCAGATAGGCCTCAAAGCGTCTGACCAGTTGAAGACGTCTTTCATTACGCTGTTCGGGGCCTTCTGTTACACCATGATGGCCTTTGGTCTAAAGAACGTCGGGTCGACCTATCAGCGGGCTGTCCAGCATTGTTTGGCCAGCCAGATCGGTTGCAATGTTGAGGCCTACGTAGATGACATCGTAATTAAGACGCGAATCCCCGATGACCTCTTGTCTGACATTGCTGAAACCTTTGCGAACCTGCGCAAGTACCGATGAAAGCTTAATCCCGAGAAGTGCGTCTTCGGTGTGCCCTCCAGGAAGCTTTTAGGCTTCGTCGTCTCCAGCCAACGAATCGAGCCAAACCCCGAGAAGCTCTCGGCAATCCTAAATATGCAGAAGCTGACTTGTGTTAAGGACGTGCAGAAGCTCATGGGTTGCATGATGTCTCTCGGAAGATTCATCTCCCGACTCAGCTAGCGCGGGGTGCCATTCTTCAAGTTGGTCGGGAAGGGCAAAGATCTTCTGTGGTCGGACGAGGCCGACAAGGCCTTTGCCGAGCTCAAATGCCTCTTGATCACGATGCCAGTCCTCACCGCTCTAAACCCCGAGGAACAACTGCTTCTGTATGTTGTCGCGACTATGCCTGTCATCAGTACGGTGCTGGTTGTCGACCACGCAGAGGAGGATCGCGCTTACTCGGTCCAAACACCCGTTTACTATGTATCTGAGGTCTCGGGCCATCGAAAATGCACTACCCGCAGGTGCAGAAGCTGTTGTATGCAATCCTCATCACCATCAGAAAGCTAAGACACTACTTCCAGGCTCACAAGGTGGCGGTGTGACCGGGTTCCCCCTTGGGGACATCATTTGGAACCACGAGGCCACTGGGCGGATAGTCAAGTAGGCCTTGGAGATGGGTGGATTTTCCATCGACCACAAGCCGTGCGATGCCATCAAGTCCCAAGTCCTTGCTCACTTCGTGGTCGAATGGACTGAAATCCAGCTTCTGTCGACTTCCGAAACTCGGCCGACCTGGACCATGTATTTTGACGGTTCCCTCGGCATTGATGGTGCTGGGGCTGGCGTGCTTTTAATTTCCCCGAAGGGCGAGCATCTCAAGTATGTTCTCCAGCTATTTTTCAAAGCGTCAAATAATGTCGCCGAGTATGAGGCCCTGCTCCATGGCCTTCGAATCACCAAGTCCATCGGCGTTGACCGCCTTATGGTGTACGGCGACTCGAAGCTGGTAATTAGCCAGGTCAACAAGGATTGGTCCTGCTCGAGCGAAAAGATGGACGCCTAATGCGCCGAGGTCCAAAAACTCGAGGGAAAGTTTAACGGCCTCGAGTTCCACCATGTTCTCTGAGATGCCAATTCGGCAGCCGATCAACTGGCTAAGCTTGGGTCTTCCCAAGCCTTCGTTTCGCAAGGGATCTTCCTCCACGAACTACACAAGTCATCGATCAAAGACTAAGAGCTTCCTGAGCCTGCCCCTCCACCTCCAGCTGAGGTGGTTCTTGTCGTCACCGACGCCCCGGATGACTGGCGCCGAGAGCTCGTTGACTATATCACTACCAAGGTGCTTCCCCCGACAAGGCCATGGACGAACGTGTCGTCTGACGCAGCAAGTAGTATGTCATGGTGGGCTCTGAGCTATTCAAGTGTGCGGCCTCCACCCGAGCTCTTGATATGTGTTCCCCGAGACCGTGGAATCCAGATCCTCGGTGAAATTCATTCGGGCATCTGTGGCAACCATGCGGGCACAAGGACGTTGCTCAGCAAAGCCTTTCGTGCGGTTACTATTGGCCGACCGCCAATGAGGACGCCAAGGAGCTAGTTCGACGCTGCCAGGGGTGTCAGTTTTTTGCCAAACAACACCATCTCCCGGTGCAAGCTCTCTAGACGATCCGTCCGTTGTGGCCCTTCGCATGCTGGGGGCTCGACATGGACGGTCCATTCCCGAAAGCACCCGAGGTTTTCACCACCTCTTTGTCGCAATCGACAAGTTCACGAAGTGGATTGAAGTAATGTCGTTGAAAGATTGCACCGCCAAGAAGGTGGCCAAGTTCATCGAGGGCATTACCTTCCGCTTCGGCGTCCCAAGGGAGATCATCACCGACCTCGGTACGCAATTTACCGGGAATGATTTTTGGGAGTTCTACGAAGAAAGGTGCATCGAGGTCAAGTATGCCTCGGTGGCACACCCCCGGGCAAACGGGCAGTGCGAATGAGCAAATGGCATGATCTTGCAAGGCCTAAAGGCCCGGGTCTTTGACCCACTCCAGAAGCATGAAGGCTGCTGGTTGCATGAGCTCCCTGCTGTGCTCTGGGCTCCGTACTCAACCGAGCCATGCCACGGGACGATCCCCGTTTTTCCTAGTCTACGGCTCAAAGGCAGTTCTCCCGGTCGACATGCTCCACGAGTCCCCAAGGATTCGGCTCTATGAAGAAGGCATGGCAGAGCAAATGCGGGCCGAGGACATAGACAACCTGGAAGAAGAACGAAGGCGGCACGATCCAGATGGATCGGTACTAGCAGGCGCTTCGTCGATATCATGATAGGAACGTCCAAGGGAGGTCCTTCAAGGTTGGCGACCTCGTCCTCCGAAGGGTGCAGTCCTCGGTCGGCATGAACAAGCTATTGCCTCCATGGGAAGGACCTTTCATCATTTCTGTCGTCACACGTCCGGGCTCCTACTGTTTGATTCGTGAAGACGGATAGGAAGTGCCAAACTCATGAAACATCGAACACCTACATCGATTCTACGCGTAAATAGCTAAGTACCTAGCCCTCCACCCCGTCAATTCAGCAATTTCGATTATCCCTTGACATTTTTTGCAGGTCGTTTACCCGGCCCCCGAACGGCTCGGGGGCTCGAAAGCCTTCCCGAGCAACATCGCCGACCACGTTGATCTCTTCTCGTGCCAACAAACTCATGGCAAGACCTGAGTGACGCAGCCCTAGCTTGTCAGCTAAGGGTTACTGAGAAGATGTTTCGCCAGCTAAGCTTGAGCTGCTCAGGGGCTCATTCATTACCCACTTCGACTGAACGAGGTTGACTGCCCCCGAGTCCCCCAGATAGTGACTTCATTCCTACTCGGGGCTGGCTGGGGTCGGGACCGGCTGTGTTTCGGTCAAGTGCCGGCGAATGAGCTCGGGGCATCTAACGACTAAATCCTGTGTGTACGACTAAGACGCCAGGAGCTCGACTTGGGTCACTCGGACAATGTCTGTCGATGGCCCGACTTGCTCTACTTCGAGGGTTAGACACACAGAGATTGGTCGGACAACAATGACCACGCATTCATTCGCTACGTACACAACTACGTGACCTTGCTCGATCGAATTCCCACTGGATCCGTCCCGCCGGCTTTCGGCGCTTGGTCATGAGAGTTATACGCGTGCCAGATGATCGCGGATCCTCCCTTGGCTACCTATTCGCTCTGCACTCGGCTGAGTCGATCCGAGCAGACTAAGGAAGCCTTTGGATCCGTCTGTTAAGGCCCGAAGAACGCTCAACATCGGAGGTCGGTCATGTGGCGAATAGAAGGCCATCTCTTTGCATTCCGACCTGCTATGAAGGAGAAGGATCTGCTTGGAGTTTGATTGGTAGCCCTCCGGACTTGGTATGTAGATGGCCGAGATCGCTCGGCAGGATCTACTCCACGAGGCAGATGTCCTCGAGTTTGACCAGAAGCCTTCCGGTCGACGGTCCGTTGACGGCCTAAGTCGCTCGGTGCAAACTACCCAAAGTGGTAGCTTCCCCCGAGCTTGACTGCCAACCCTCCGGATTTGGACTATTGAAGGACAAGGTCGCTTGGACGGTTTGTCCCATAGTGTCGTGTCGGGTGTCCAAAAAAAACGGACATATCGTGAATCACAGGTGGCATACAAAGGAGACTAAAAAAGTTTTCTTTATTACATTTTGTGGGGTGACGATCATACATAGGGCCTGAGGTTCCCCTAACCTACAGGTCCATGGCGGCAACAATCTTCTCCGTAGTCGGCTCCATGGCAGCGTAGATATCGTCGACATCACCCTCTTCAATGCCAGCAGGCCACCCTTCGGCAACCGCTTCGACGTCAGCCCGGGGGTACAACTTCTGTACCACACCAAGGACGTGTGTCTTCGTCGTCTTTGCTACACCCTGAGCAAAGGTCCAAAGAAGATCTCGACCATTCAGCAAGCACGCCTGGAGTATGTTGTCATTCGGGATAGCCGATGATGTGTCCGGGTCGATCGCGACAAGGAGCCTTCGGGCCGCCTCCGAGCAGATCTCCCAGCGCCCGTCGACCGTCCTCAGGCTGTCCCGAAGCTGGCCGGCTTGACGACGCGTGCTTGCCAGCAGGCTTAGTCAGTACAAAGGTCGATCAGAGCATGCTCCAGAGTCAACAGTAAGAGGAATAAAAGGCTAAGTGCTTATGGATAGCCTCCGCCCGCTCGGCCTGGAGCTCGGCCAGTTTGGCCGAGGCTTCGTCTCTGGCTGCCTCGGTGTCGAAACTTGGTTTCGGCAATATAATTTCTGGGTCGCAGTCGAGATCGCCAAGCACAATGGGTTAGGAGGAAAAGAAGATTTAGACAGGTTCAGGCCCTCTCGTGAGGTAATACCCTACTCCTGTTTCGGTGGATTCGATCCGCCGGGTGTATATTGATCTCAAGATCTGTAGCTCCTAAAGTCTAAAGCTTTTGCTCATCAACTCTGATCTTGCATCTAGCCTAGGATATCCCTCAAGGGACGCCCCTTACCCCACTTATATAGTCTTGGGAGGTGGGCTTACAAATTGGAAACCCTATCATACTCTAAGTCAGCTTCCTCAATCTTACCAAACTAAGACTATGAGCCATTGCCTTATCTAATCGACAACGTAATACCCAAGTCATAGTTGGTTTACATATTTGGTAGGCACAACCTATCCCTATCTCCAGTCGGATAAGCTTGCCGTGTGGATACCCGATTGCCATAATCTCCACAGTAGCCCCCGAGTCCTTTTCAGTCGACGAGACAACTCAGCTTCAAACCAGAATAGTACGTAGCCAAAAACCTCTTTGGCCGAGTGCTCCTGGCGCTGAGTGATTCCATCATCTCTGTCTGAATCTTCCCGAGTGGCTCCAAAGACTGTGAAGGGCTGAAAAAATTTCTCAAAAATGAATATCTAGGTGCATCTCCTGATGCACCTAATTAGGTGTAGCCCCCGACTATGTGGTTAGTCAAAAATAGACTAAACATATAGTCAAGAACTATAAAAAATCATTCTTATGTAGATGCTTAGCTCAAGCTAAAGCAACCTCATTACTCGGCAAGCTCGTGCTCGTCCGAGTGAATTTGCCCGAATCATCCCAGAGCAAATAACTCAATTAACCCTAATGGGTGGAAAGCACTCGGTAGGCTCATGTCTATCCGAGTGGATATGCCCGAGTCATCTCGGAACAAATATTTCAATCATCCCTCATGGGTAAGAAATCAATTCGCTCGGTAAGCTCATGCTTATCCGAGCTGATCTTCCCGAGTCATCCCGGAAATTTGCCCGAGTCATCTCGGAACAAATAATTCTCATATAAATGCTTAGCTCAAGCTAAAGCAATCATAAAAAATCATATCACTTGGCAAGCTCATGCTTATCCGAGTAGTTCGCCCGAGTCGTCTCGGAACAAATAATTTATTTAGCCCTCATGGGTAAGAAATTAATTCACTCGGCAAACTCATGCTTATCCGAGTTGATTTGCCCGAGTCATCTCGGAGCAAATAGCTTAACTGACCCTCGTGGGCAACAAACGCTTGGCAAGCTCATGCTTATCCGAGTTAACTTGTCCGAGTCATCTCGAAACAAATTATTTAATCAACCCTCGTGGGTAAAAAACACTCGGCAAGCTCATGCTCATCCGAGTTAACTTGTCCGAGTCATCTCGGGACAAATAATCTTTATCAACCCTCATGGGTAAAAAACACTCGGCAAGCTCATGCTCATCCGAGTTAACTTGTCCGAGTCATCTCAGGACAAATAATTTAGTCAACCCTCATGGGTAAAAAACACTCGGCAAGCTCATGCTCATCCGAGTTAACTTGCCCGAGTCATCTCGGGACAAATAATTTAGTCAACCCTCATGGGTAAACAAATTTTTCAGTCATCTAAAAATATGACCAAAATATTAAATAGCTCCTGCCATAATATTGGTCTTAATCTAAAAGATCTTCACCAAGGTGGAAAAATAGCATTGATATAATCATTTAATCAAATGCTTATAAACCAAACAGATCCTCGTCATCGGACAGCCATGAAAAGCTTAACTGTTTGTCACCTTTCAAATTGCATCGTGCCAACTTCTCATGAAGTTACGCAAACCGCGGTATGAAAGGATTTTAAAGGTATTGGGCTATGTAACACGTGCATATTGCCAAGGCAAATCTGCTTAAGTCCATCCACTTAAGTCCCTAAGGACACGTGTCAAGCCACACCTTAGCTGGGCCGCAAGTCTCTCATGGGCTCGGCCCAATCACGAGACGACTTAGCAAAAACCCTCAAGTCTTTTTACGAAGCTTCGAGGTCGTCCCCGCCACTTCATCTAATCATCTTGGTCTCTTTATGCCTCCGATGTGAACTTGTAGGTATCTAGCTTATTTATGTTAATGCCTTGACCCGAGTCTTCATAGAAAATTTCTTAAGTAACTTTCGTCCGACTGTCACCAAGCCTAAAACTTGATTAGATCATCAAAAAATTCTCAGTCCTTATCTATTGAACTCAAATCAAAACAATAAACAATGATAAACTAAATATAAACAAGTTATCAAAGAAAACCATGCTTTATTGACACGTATGTAGCCCCGACGTCAACTCAAGAAGTCATCTTGCTTGAGGTTGACATCAAGAACAACATAAAACTTACGGCAATTTAAGCATAGTATCGTCGAAGATGTTCAATATTCCAGGAGTTCTCCACCATAGATCCATCTTCGCGCTTTAGTCGAAATGCTCCTGGCCGAGTCACCTCAGCAATTATGTATGGTCCTTCCCATAGTGGAGATAATTTGTGATGGTCCTTGGTGGTCTGGATCTTGCGTAGAAACAAATCATCGACAATGAAAGCTCGCGCCCGAACATTGCGACGATGGTATCTTCTAAGTCCTTGGAGATATCTTGCCGACTGGATCAAGGAAGATCTTCTTCGTTTTGGCGTCGCCATGTCCCAACTTGGCTATCCTCCTTGTAGAAGTTTCACCCTCTTCGGATGTTGATGTAGCGGTCGGATTTCTTCCCGGCCACGTGATCTCTCACAAGATTGGGCCATATCGCAGCTTTCTTCGTCGCAGGTGAAGGCTTGTTTGTCGTCGCATGAATTTGGCGAGTGCAGGCCTTTCGATGATCGCATGGTAGGCCGTCTTTGAAGTCGACCACCCCGAAGGTGGTATTCTCCGTTCGGAAATTCTCGCGAACTCCGGAGGTGACTGGAAAGGCGATGTGCCCGAATGGTGTGGGCGACAGCCCCGGGATCACTCCGCGGAAGGGGGCTGAGCTTGCCTCCAACTCAGTTCTTAGGATTTGTATCTCATCCAGGGTCTTGACGAACAGGAAATTGAGGATGCTGCCCCCATCGATGAGGACGCGCTTCAGCTTGATGTTCTGAACCACCAGGTCAAGTACCAAGGGATACTGCCCTGGGTGAACCACTCGGTCAGGATGATCCGAGCGATTAAACATGATGGCCACCTCCGACCATCGTAGATGTTGTGGGACTTCGGGTTGTGCCGCGTTGACCTCACGGTCCATCAGCTTTTGCTTCCTCTTGGACTCATAAGCTTGCGGCCCCCGAAGATGTGATTCAGCTCGCCCACGTGGTCTTGAAAAGGCTCTGAATTCTCAGTCGGGTTGTTCTTCTTGGTTCCCGATGGACCGGCTTCATCAGTCGGCTTCTTGTTTAACTGTGCCGCATATTGCTCGGTGAATTGCTTGTAGATGATGCGTGCACTGAGCGTTCATGATCGTTCATCATCGCGTCGTAGGCCGCAACTCGGCGACGGTGTTGAGAATCGGACGTTGTGGCAACCAGGTCTTCATGCCGGCGCTTGCGATCTTTCTGGGCCTGATTGCTGCTGCCGTTATCCTTCCTCGGATGCCGGCTTCCTTCCGAATGCTTGTCATCCCTTTTGTCGCCGGTCTTGGCGTGCTGCCTTGATTGCATCGTTGGACTTGGCGTAGGAGTTCGCCGTCTCGAACATTTGTTTCACCGTCTTCGGTGGCTTGCGCCCAAACTTTCCAATTAACACTCATCACGGACTCCCTTCCGGAAGGCGGCGATGATGATGTCGTCGGTGATGTTGGGAATCTTGTTGCGTTTTTTGGAGAAGCGCCGGATGTAGTCCTTCAGAGGTTCGTCCGGCTTCTGGATGACATTGTAGAGATCGAAGTGGGTGCCGGGCCTCTCGAAGGTGCCCTGGAAGTTGGCGATGAAGTGGTCCCGCAGCTCGCTCCACGAGCCGATTGAGCCTCTCGGCAGCTCGTGAGCCGGTTCCCGGCTGAGTTGGCGAGGGCCACGGGCGGTAATGGCCATAGCCTTGTTGTCACCGCTCGCGCGCGAATGGCGAGAGTATACACGGTAAGCCATGACTCGGGTCGATCTTGCCATCATATTTCTCTATTCCCGTTGGCTTAAAACCATTCGGCCGGTGCACTCGGCGAAGCTCCCGAGTGAAAGCCGGCACTCCGTCGTCGCCGCTATCGGGTGATCCCCTCCGATCTTCCCGAGTGCGTCGGTTTCGCTCCTGGTAGCGGCGATCGAGGATTTTCCGCAGATCACTCGGCGGGGTCTTCGGTTGGCTGGTTGGGTAGCCGGAGCCGTTGTTGCGGCGGACGCGGTGGTGGACGGGTGGACGTCCATGTCGCTTCTCGCGGGAGTCGGCCGTCCGCTCCCGATGCTTCGCGTAGACTCGTGGCGTGGGCCTCTTGGCCTAGTTGTCGACCGGTCTGGCTCGGGCCTTTTGTAGTCTCTTGACCTTAGCGGCGGGAGCCGCCCGTCGGGCGTTTCAGCCACGGACTCGGTCGGCCTTTGTGCTTTGAGGTGGAGGGATGACCATTGGCTGCGCGCAACGATGGTCTTGATCTTGTCTAGTATTGGAGTAATGTCGGGGCGCCGTCTCGATGACGGTGTCCGGGAGTGTGAGGGCAAAACGGCGTTACGCGTGGCGTCGAAAGATATTGGTGTTGCGGACCCGCGTCGAAGTATAGCCTCCGAGCGGATCGTCCGGCTGCGCTCAGATCCTGCTTCCTTCTGTCGGCATCTTCCCTGCGTTTCTTCTCTTCTTCAGCCATCTTACGCTCTTGCTCAATCTTGGTTCGCTCTTCCTCAGCAAGCCTGCGGGCCATGGTTGAGTCGGACTCGGCCGGCTCAGCCATGAGGACATCGAGGCACTTCGGCTCGTGGTCCTTGTGGCGGTCGGAGTCGTCAGCTTCATCTGAGGGGATGCCATAGAGGTCGTCAAAGCCGGCGGAGCTGAGATATTCGTTGAGCTCCGAAGATGAGCATGAGCCGAACGGCTGGAGGATGACAGCGATCTCCCTCGATCCAGGGTAGCCCGGGTCTGGATCGTTCCAGTCCGAGTCAGAGCTTGGCGATGCGGGCTCCTCCGAGTGGGTCGCCACCGACTCGGGGGAGAGAAGTTTGCTGTAGATCTCGGAGGCGTTTGGTGACCCAAACGACACCGAGAGGTCTTCGTCCGAATAGATCGTCTCCGTCGGGGAGGCGAGAAGGTTGGCGCAGATTTCGGCGGTATTCGGTAATCCGAATGGTGCCGAGTGAAGTCCGTCGTCGGAGCGAGCAGATCGCATCTTGATCTTGAAAATGTCGTTGAAGATCTCGGCGCTATTGGGGAGCCCGAACGGCGCCGAGTGGGTTTTTCCTTCCGACTGGTTTGAATCCGAGTCGAAGGAGGAGTCGTCGAAGAAGTTGGCGGCGAAGTCGCCGAATCCTGAGGGAGATCCCATCACGCTTGTCGGCGAGATTGTTGAAGAAGTCTCGACGCGTAGCCCCTACCTGGCGCGCCAACTGTCGAAACTTGGTTTCGGCAATATAATTTCTGGGTCGCAGTCGAGATCGCCAAGCACAATGGGTTAGGAGGAAAAGAAGATTTAGACAGGTTCAGGCCCTCTCGTGAGGTAATACCCTACTCCTATTTCGGTGGATTCGATCCGCCGGGTGTATATTGATCTCAAGATCTGTAGCTCCTAAAGTCTAAAGCTTTTGCTCATCAACTCTGATCTCGCATCTAGCCTAGGATATCCCTCAAGGGACGCCCCTTACCCCACTTATATAGTCTTGGGAGGTGGGCTTACAAATCGGAAACCCTATCATACTCTAAGTCGGCTTCCTCAATCTTACCAAACTAAGACTATGAGCCATTGCCTTATCTAATCGACAACGTAATACCCAAGTCATAGTTGGTTTACATATTTGGTAGGCACAACCTATCCCTATCTCCAGTCGGATAAGCTTGCCGTGTGGATACCCGATTGCCATAATCTCCACACTCGGCAGCCGCCAACTTCCTCTCTGCCTCAACTTTCACCGCCTCCGACACCGAAGCCTTGGCCTCGGAGTCGTCGAACGTGGCAGTTAGGTTCTGGAGGAGGGCCTGGTTGTGCTGCTGAAGACGCCAGCAAGGGAAGACGACCTTCCAGTGCGAGGATCGATGGTCAAGGGTTTGCTATCAACGATACTAGTCAGCACTCGCAATGCTAATAAAACAAAAAACACAACAAAACTCACCGGGTGGAGGCTGTAAACCTCACATGACCCTGGCGTGGGATTTTAAGGGCGGGCTCTAATGACCGTCCCCCCGCCTCCCCGCGTGTGCTTGGCTCCACCTCCGAAGAAGCGGTTATCTTCTGCTTCCCCTTTGGGTCGACCGTCACCGTGGGGATGCGTATCTCCGGAAACTCCAGTTGCGGCAGAGCACCAACATCCAGCCAAGGCATCAACACCTGGCAGGTGAGGTTCCAATAGTAGAACAAAAGGACAACAAAAGAAGAAACATCTGAGTAAAAGATGAAGTCCAAAACTTACCCGTTGGCGACGTCTCTTGGGGCTTCCGCTCCAGCTCCAACCTTCGGTGGAACTCAGTGACAAAGACATAAGTCCTAGAATGCTCTCAGGAAGCAGAGGGTTGTGGAGCAACGGCAGGAGCCTTGAGGTTTTCTTTCAAACTGGAGGAATAAGTGGCGTAAGAAGAAAGGAACCTAGAATGACCGGGTTTAAATAGGGAACAATCATGGGCTAGGTGGTGTAAATTTCGGAAAATGTGTGTGGTGCCATTTATGACTGGCGTGGAGCATCCGAAGTGCCCCCCACCCATCCGTCTTCCTGGCGTGCCACGTTGCCCCTGAGGAGAACCTTGACCGTCGGATCTCCAAAACAGCAAACGGCGCCCGCTAGGCTTCATTTCCCCATCCCATCCCATCACAGAACGTTACACCAGCTTCCGCGCCCTCAGTGGGATATGGCAGAACTCTGCTCAGGGATGTCAGAAGAGCCTCACTACCTCAGGGCAGTGGCATTCATTGACTCGGGGGTTGGCTTTCGGGCCGACCCCCGGTCAGGTTCAGGACTGCCAGAAGCCTTCCGGCAGTAGTCCCGACCACATTGTTGGCTTCCGTTGCTTCAGGGCAATGGATTTCGAGGACTCGAGTATGGGCTTCCGAGCTAGCCCATCGTCAGGGTCGAGGACTACTGTAAGCCTCTGGGCGGTTGTCCCGACTGCACGGCAGACCTCCACTACCCCGGGGTAGTGGCTTTCACCCACTCGAGGGCTGGCTCCCGGGCGAATCCCCGGACAGAGCTAGGGTCGCATGCTACCCCCGGGAGTGGAACCGGTCATCTCATCAAATTCCTCTCACCTACGGGTTGTGGTATCCTTAACCCTGCCCATGGCTTCGGGCCACGATAGGGGATAACACGAGGACTACTGTATGCTCCCAGGAATTGTGCCCGTCGGGTCCAAAAGAGCCTTTTGATAGATCACCGGTCTATGCTCAAGTCAAAAGGCGAACGAAGGACACTTCAGACGACTTGACCCTAGGCTCGGATGTATCATCCAACTAGGATCGGGGGCTACACCTGCCAGGAGCACCTAGACAGTGCACCTGTAAAACCAAGAATTCCCAAAACCTTGACGACCTGCGAGGGACTAGCACCTTGGAAGGAAACTTGACCTTAAGGCTGAATGTTCCATTCACCCTTAGGCTCGGGGGCTACACCTGGCAGGTGCTCCTGGGCGGTGCACCTGCCAAAACCTTGGCTTGATGCTTTAGGATCCTTTGAAGACGACGGCGAAGAAGAAAACTCTGATCCTAAGGATGGATGTTCCATTCCTCCTTAGGCTCGGGGGCTACTGTGGAGGGTGTCACCCCTGGGTACCCTATGGACTGGAATCTATGTCCCACTGAAGTAAAAAGCCAAGAGTCCTCGGGATGTGGTCGATGGTCGATCCCCTCCTGCGGGGTCGGACGACCTAACCTTACCCCAAGTTCGACCTCGATTTTCCTCTCTCGACCTCGTCAACCCCTGCCTAACCTCGACCATCCTCGAGACAAGACTTGGCATGCAAGAAGGAAGAGGGAGGAGATAGCCTCGGCAGAGACTGACGTCACCCGACAGCACAGTACAGGTATCTCAGACGGAGGAGGGATCCCAAGGCAAGATAGAGAGAGCACGAGATGCCCACGATGTATAGGACCTAGCAGACCATTCTGTACCTTTTCAGATGTTGTTTTGTACTCACCTTTTTAGACATAGCTTTCTTGGCCCCACGTTCTCTTGTAACTGCCCCCTTGAGCTATAAAAGGGAGGGCAGGGCAAGGAGGCCAAGGAAGGACGAAGGATTCTCATTCTGAGTTCTTGGCCAGCTTGCTTCAAGCCCCAAGAACGCCTCCTTGTAACTCTTGTTCATCACACACCCCAAACAAAGAACACTGGATATATGCTTATTATCCTTTGGGAGGGCTGAACCAGTATAATTCTCTGTGTCTTACTCTTTGGCTCGTCTCCGTACTCGAGTCAACCATGAGATCCATCAGGGAATAGCTCCTCTACCATTCTCTTTCACCTATTTGGGTACCCCCATTGAGGACTGCCGACCCACCCATCGATAGAGAGTATCATTCGAGGAACTCTCCCTTTTCTTTTTCAAAAACTTTTAAAAACCTCCGGACGGAAGTGGAACAAGGAGTAAGAGAAGTAGCATTCTCAATCTACCATTCTGTTTCTCAACCACCCAAGATAAAGTGAAGTCGAAGCTCCCATGAGGACTAAGGTAATATGGGTGAGACTACCATTGCCAACTTATTCAATTCAAGGTAGAATACTCGGTTGTAGGCATGGTACTTTTGAGAAATAGAACATGGTAGCAACTCCTAATCCACTGAGCCTAAGACTTTACTTTGCTCAGGGACAAGCAAAGGATAAGCTTGGGGGAGTTTGTTGACGATCGTTAAGTAACAATTCCGACCGTCACAGACCTCGGAAATAAAAGGGAATTAGCATCCGCTACCGGCATTTAGGAGTAGAATTAATATAGTTCCACGTGTCCTTGGACTTTAGTTACTTGTAGGAACATTTATTACATAATTGCAGCAAAGTCGAGCTCATATGGCAAAGAAACACAATTCTAACCTATCAGCGATCGCCACGTCGGATTCCCGCGGATCTGAGGGCCCACAAGTCGGGTGAAACCGACTTAGGATGGGACCAAACCATCAGAAACTGCCTTAAGGGCCCACAAGTTAGAGGTGGAAGAAAGTCGATGGTGAATGGCGGTGTTGGGGGTTCGGCCGAACCCTAGTTCTGCCGAACCAACCCTAAGCCCATTGCCACCGACCTTCAACATGTCATTCACTGATTGGATGCTAAAGTCGGTTAAGTGGGTATGGTGGTTAACAACCACCATACAACCGCCATTGGGGGCCTATTTAAGGAGAAGCTCACTTCACTTCAAGGCACACCACAAGAAGAAGATCCTACAAATTCTATCTTAGTCATATAGGCTAGTGGAGTTAGGAAGTAGTTTAGAGTTCTTTTCGGTTCCCGAGTCGCCTTTGGAATTTGGGTATGTCTTTAGTACTCTTCTTCCTTTGTACGACTTTGAGCTTAATAAAGATTACATCTTCTAGTCCATATGAGTATGGTATTTCTTATGCTTTAATAGATAAGAGTTCCATTATTAGTTTAATTCATAGTCTTGTTGTGTTTAGACGAGTAACTCTATTACCACGGACACGGTCCAAATGAGCAATTAGGATATAGGTTTGCTTCTATCTTATCCCCGAGAGGTAGAAGTATTTATGGCAATGTAAGCATGGTGCTTAGATTATTTCATAGACATTGGTTATGACCACTTCCCACGGGTGAGAGGTAGGTAGCAGGTGGTGACATCCCTGCTCGTCCTTTGTATTCCTCCACGTTTAGATTTGGTGTAGGGCGAACGGTAAGAGATCGCTTCGTGGTGGCAGGTCGGGCCACTGGGCGGCGGTACCCACATACTCCTAGGAGCATAGAACTGGGTTTAGGCATGACTAGAATAATTAATTAAACTATGTCCTCTGACTAGAAGAACTATAGGAATCTGACTCTAAATACTACTCTCCACTTAGCACTAGTGTATTATTTATCTAGGACTCTTCTGTGTGTCACACTACCTTAAACATATGATTACCTTACCCTTGCCTGGACTTAGGTATCTCATTTAAAGCTTATGAATATCCATGGCATCTTAATATTCTCTTCAAGATCGTAGTCTTCCTTTGGGATAAAATAAATAACAATACCCTTGGAATACTCCCTGGGTGAAATGCTACAACGGTATATCCGTGCGCTTGCGGATTTATCTATGAACGTAAGAAATACCAACATTTATTATCATTGATGTCACCACTGGCACCTTCGTCATCGACATTACCTTTATCTCTGGTCAACTATTGTCAACCAGGTTCTTTCCTTCAGGAGTCTGGCTTCGTCAAAGCTAAAATCTGACTAGATCACCAACATTGTCATATTCATCGACATCCAGCCATTCCTCTTCGGCCTTGCCTCTACACCAGCCCTGACATCCCTGACGCCAATTGGTTACCTCATGGCTGGCCTCCTCTGCCACCACTGATGGAAAACTTTGTCACTACCGTTGATGTCTCTGCCACCTCTGATGGGCGATCTCATCTTTATCGTCGACTGCCTTTGCTTTGTGAGCCCCATGTCTCCACCGCTTCTGATAGGCGACCTCGTCTCCTTTGTTGGTTGCCTCCGCTTTTCTACCACCGGTTTCTTTGCCGCTGTCAATGGTGATCTCGCCTCCACGCCGTCCATATTAGCCTTCACCAACGGGCAACTACGATTGCAACAGAAGGACAAGCGATATGCTTGGGGCCATCAGCTCAAGCGTGAGGATCACACCTTTATTCCCGCCTCGTTCTGGATACTCATAGTAGGAATTCATGGCCATGAGCCTACACTCATGGTCTGGACAAATCATTATTTCCCACAAGGGCAACCAGCTGAGTTATTGTGCCAATCAGGATTCAGTTACCACCTTTACTTTGGTACACCCCATGAGGGATAACCACTCAGACTAGAAGCCACTCGGGTGAGATGCACTCGGTCCAATTTATCCAGGAGATCCGTCACTCGGGAGAAGATAGAGACTTATACATTAGAATAATTTTTAGGGTATCGGTGGACATTTTTGGGTCGAGGTCCAATACGTTCATACCCAAGTTTTTAAGTGTGGTGAAGCTGTGTGTCTTATAGGGACTTAAGCATACTCGTTTTATGGTATGAGCATGGTGTGAACCCAATACTTTAAAAATTCCTTTACTCGCAATAAAAGGCTTTTTTATTAAAAGTCATTACTATGCAATTTTTAAAGGTGACCAATAGCATGCTTTCGTAGCTTTTTAAACTGGCTTCTCCATGTGCTATTTGGTATCATTTTCAAAGGTGTAGTTGGTCTACAGCTACATGCATTATATTTTTAATAAGTCACGGTTGGCCTAGCGCTATGTGCTTCCTATTTTTAAGTCACAGTTGGCCTAGTGCTACGTGTTCCTCATTCTTAAGCCACGGTTGGCCTAGAGCTACACGCATCATATTTACAAGACGTGGTTGGCCTATGACTACGTGTTATATTTTTTAAGAAGTCGATATATCACTCGGGTCATGTTACTTGGGGATTCATACCACATATGCTATAAATTGATATTAAGTCACTTGGTTGACTAAGATTATGGTTCTTGACTATATATTTAGTTGTTTCTCAACTAAGCACATAGTTGGAGGATACACCTAATAGGTGCATCTATTCGATGCACCTATTTATTTAATCTTTTTGACAAGCACTCCACAGCCTCTTTGCAAGATATCAATAGGGAGGACTCAAGAAGGAAGCGCTTGGGAAACCTTTGCAGGAAAGATTGAAGCATCCAGTGTTGGTCATGGACCATGGGGAAGATTGCAACTCGACTGTGAAGGTCTCGGGGGCTACTGTGGAGGATATGGGTATCAGGTATCCACATGGCCTGCATATCCGACTACAGATAGGAGGTGGGCTGGATCTATTTATTATGTAATAAAGTAGAACTCGGTCACAATGTTTCCTTGTGTTCTATGGCAGGGTCTAGAGTCCCGATTGAGTACTACTATGTAATAAATTAGGAAACCGATGTCGTATCCGGCTAGGTTTTCCTTTTTCTAACCCTGCCTCCAACGTATATAAGGTGGGCATGGAGCCCTCCAAGGGCATAACCAGAGATAAGCACAATTAGATCGTCAGATCAATACAATACCCGATGGATACAATCCCCAAATAGGAGTAGGATATTACCTCTCATCGAGTGGACCTGAACCTATCTAAACCCCTTGCATCCGTCTACTTTAGGTCTCATGTGCTACCCCTTTATCATTGCTGATTTTTAGAATCGACACTGATGGATGTGGTAAATGTCGGAATGGACTGACGGAGATGTGATATAGATTGAAACGGAGGCTCGTGAGTGATATTTTTAGGAACTGGGCCAAAAACGGTGCTAGAAGTTGAATTTTCTCTATATTCTTGAATAATTTCCAAATTCCACGTGTGCTTATATTCTTGGAAAAGGTACTGATTTTCATGAGCTGGTTTGATCAATCTTAGTTACAACTGAATTGGTTTCATTATGGAGGAGCCTCCATAATTAGAGTCCGAAGATGTAGGCTATGACTGAAATTTGTTACCAAATATCTTATGTTCTTTTGTCGTTATCTGGCATGTCTGAATTAACCAATGGTTGCAGCGGTCGTGAAGGTTAGTTATCGTTTTGCTATATCAACTAACTTTTATAATGGTATCAGAGCTAAAGTTTTCAGCATTGGATCAAGTTGACATGTGAAGCAGGAAACACGATGTGGGATCGCGCATTGACAGGAAATAGTCAACCATAGCAATGAGATCAATAGCGACAACGAGGATGTCTCGAAGATGATGACCTTGTGTTGCGATCAAATTTGCAAGGACGGAACATGACTGGAAGATGGGGTCTGGCATGGATGAAGTCGACCGAAGATATCATATGGGTGAAACTGCGGAGAGAGCCCAACCCATGTGGTAGGAAGGTCGGGGCAATAGTTGATCAAATTCGTTGATGGGGTCAGAGAAGTTGTTTGGCAGGACGGGATATATCCAATATCTATGGATCAGCACGGTGTGTGTCTATATATATATATATATATATATATATAGAGAGAGAGAGAGAGAGTTGGGCTACTGTGTAGCGCGTCGCACAGCCCTATCCCGTGTAGCATGACCGAATATCTAATTTGAAAACTCAAATTGAAAATCCGAACCATTCAAATTGTTCTACATATTAATATCTCCTTGTAGACTAAATTTTATATTTTTTTGAAATTTTTACTATTTTATCGGATAGGTCAAAGATGCAATAAAATAGATACTCCAGAAATCGTTGGATTAATGCATTTTTGACCTATCCGATAAAATAGTAAAAAATTTCAAAAAAAATATAAAATTTGGTCTACAAGGCGATATTAATATCTAGAACAATTTGAATGGTTCGATTTATAATTTGAGTTTTCAAACTAGAGATTTGGCTATGCCACACGGGATGGGGTTGTGCGGCGCGTCACACTGTAGCCCAACTATCTATATATATATATATATATATATATATATATATATATGAAAATTCTGCATCATTAAAGAGTAAGAGTGTATGTTGTCATCTGACATGTCTGAGTTGATAAATTGCTATGATGATCGAGAAGGTTAGGTTAGTCATCATTCCGCTATATGAACTAACTTTTATAACGATCTATACCGCTTTTATAAATTGTCACTCCTAGTTTAATAAATGATTCGCTTAAATTACTCTTTTCATCGTATAGTTCAGAAATAATTGTGAAGATTATGGCAATCAGATACCCACATGGCAAGCAATTCCGACTGATAATAGGGATAGGTTACGCCTGCTAATTATGTAAGCCGGCTATGACTTGGGTGTTACGTTGCCAATTAGATAAGGCAACGGCTCATAGTCATAACTTGGTAAGATTGAGAAAACCGACTTAGAGTAAGATAGGATTTCTGACTTGTAAGCCTGCCCCTCGAGACTATATAAGGGGGGTAAGGGGCGTCCCTTGAGGGATATGCTAGATGAGTTTAGAAGCAACACAAGATCTTGAGATCAATAAACACTCGGTGGATCGAATCCCCGAAACAGGAGTAGGGTATTACCTCACGAGAGGGCCTGAACCTGTCTAAACCTTGTTTTTCACTTAACCCATCGAGCTTGGCAATCTTGACTGCACCCCCAAATTTCTATTGCCGAAACCAAGTTTCGACAGTTGGCGCGCCAGGTAGTGGCCCGTGCGTCAAGACTTCTTCTTCAATCTCGCCGGCAAGCACGATGGAATCTTCATCAGGCATCGACGACTTCGCCGCCGAAGGATTCAACAAGCTCTCCTTCCCCGACTCGGATTCGGACCAGTCGGGAGGGGGAACCCGCTCGGCGTCGTTCAGGCTACCGAACAACGCCGAGATCTACGACAAAATTCTGACTTCCGAGTTGGGTTTCGCCCACTTGGAAGGAGGAATCCACTCGGCGCCGTTCGGGTTGCCGAACAACGCTAAGATCTACGACAAAGTTCTGACTTCCAAGTTGGAGCCCACCCACCCAAAAGGAGGAATCCACTCAGCCATTCGGATCACCAAACTCCACTGAGATCTAAAGCCACCTTCTCACCTCCCCGTCAGAATCGATCCACTCGGGAGGAGAAACCCTCTCGGCACCATTTGGGTTACCAAACGCCGCTGAGGTCTATTGCAAACTCCTCTCCTCCGAGTCAAAATCGACCCACTCGGAGGAACCCCTGTCATCAAGCTACAACCCGGACCGGAGCGATCCAGATTCAAGCAACCCAGGCTCAAGGGAAGTCGCCGTCATCCTCCAACCGTTCGGGTCATGCTCATCCACGAAGCTTGACGAGTACCTCATCTCTTCAGGCTTCAACGATCTCTACGGCATCCCCTCGGACAAGGCCAACGACTCCAACTGCGACAAGGATTACGAGCCGAAATGCTTCGACGTTCTCATGGCTGAGGTGGCCGAGACCGACTCAGCCATGGCCCGCAGGATCGCAGAGGAAGAACAAGCCAGGCTTGAGCAGGAGC
Organism: Oryza australiensis; assembly: GCA_019925245.2. Lineage (NCBI taxonomy): Eukaryota > Viridiplantae > Streptophyta > Magnoliopsida > Poales > Poaceae > Oryza > Oryza australiensis. The sequence goes on along the minus strand of JAIFGZ020000260.1, from coordinate 598,449 downwards.
GCAAGCTGACAGAAGACGAGAATAGGCGCAAGGAGGAAGCTGACAGAAGAAAGAGAGACCTGAGGGCGACCGGACGATCCGCTAGGGAGGCCATACTTCAGATGCGAGTCGACAACACCAACATCTTCCAAACGCCTCAACAGAACGCCGTTGTCGCCCTCACCCTCCTCGACACTGTTATCGAAGCGGCGCCCGCTACGGTAACGCCCATCTTGGACAAGATCAAGACCATCGTCGCGGCAATAACCAACTTCTCTCCCTCCACCTCAGCACAGAGGCCGACTGAGTCCGTGGCAGAAACGCCCGACAGAAGCCGACTTCCGCCGCTGCGGTCGAAGGATTACAGGAGGCCTGAACAATCTCGGACAGCCACTAGGTCAAGAGACCTCCGCCACGAGGCCACCCGGAAGCATCAAGAGCAATTGGCCGACTCCCGCAAAAAGTGGCATGGACGGCCACCTATCCACGACCGGGTCCGCCGCAGCAACAACTCCGACTACCGAAGCAGCCTACCAAGGACCCCGCCGAGTGATCTGCGGGAAGTCCTTGACCGGCACTACCAAGAGCGAGAGCAACGCTCCCACGAAGATCGAAGGAGATCACCCGACAACAACGACGATGGGGTACCTGCGTTCACTCGGGACCTGCGTCAAGTACATTGGCCGAGTGGTTTTAAGCCGACAGGAATCGAGAAGTACGACGGAAAGACCGACCCCGAGTCGTGGCTAACCGTGTACACCCTCGTCATCCGCGCAGCAGGAGGTGACAACAAGGCCATGGCCAATTACCTGCCTGTTGCCCTCGCCAACTCAGCCAGGAACTGGCTCACGAGCTTGCCGAGAGGCTCAATTAGTTCGTGGAGCGAACTACGGGATCACTTCATCGCCAACTTCCAGGGCATCTTCGAGAGGCCCGGAACCCACTTCAATCTCTACAACATCATCCAGAAGCCAGACGAGCCGCTGAAGGACTACATCCGGCGCTTCTCAAAAAAGCGCAACAAGATCCCTAACATCACCGATGACATCATCGTCGCCGCCTTCCAGAAGGGAGTCCGTGATGAATTGTTGATCGGAAAGTTTGGGCGTAAGCCACCGAAGACGGTGAAGCAAATGTTCAAGACAGCGAACTCCTATGCCAAATCCAACGATGCAATCAAGGCGGCGCGGCAAGATCGGCCTGACAGAAGGGATGACAAGCGGTCGGGAGGCAGCCGGCATCCTAAGAAGGATAACTGCAACAACAACTAAGGCTAAAAAGACCGCAAGCGCCGGCCCGAAGACCTCGTTGCCACGACCTCCAACTCCCAACGCTGTCCCCGAGTCGCGGCCTACGACGTGATCATGAACGCCCAGTGCACGCATCATCCAAATCACAAGCACGTGGCCAAGGATTGCTTTATCTACAAGCAATTTGCCGAACAATATGCGGCACAGCTAAGCAAGAAGCCGACTGACGAAGCCGGCCCGTTGGGAACCAAGAAGAACAACCCGACTGGAAACTCAGAGCCTTTCCAAGACCCCGCGGGCGAGCTGAATCACATCTTCGGGGGGCCGCAAGCTTATGAGTCAAAGAGGAAGCAAAAGCTGACCGACCGCGAGGTCAACGCGACACAACCCAAAGTCCCACAATACCTACGGTGGTCGGAGGTGGCCATCACGTTCAACCGCTCGGATCTGACCGAGTGGTTCACCCGGGCCGGTATCCCCTGGTACTAGACCTAGTGGTTCGGAACATCAAGCTAAAGCGCGTCCTCATCGATGGGGGCAGCGCCCTCAATATCCTGTTCGCCAAGACCCTAGACGAGATGCAAATCCCAAGAGCCAATTTGAAGGCAAGCTCAGCCCCCTTCTACGGAGTCATCCTGGGGCTGTCATCTACGCCACTCCGGCACATCGCCCTTCCAGTCACCTTCGGAGTTCCGGAGAATTTCCGAACGGAGAACATCACTTTCGAGGTGGCCGACTTCGAGACGGCCTACCACGCAATCATCGGAAGGCTTGCACTCGCCAAGTTCATGGTGATACCACACTACACTTACCTCTGCATGAAGATGCCTAGTCCTAACGGTGTTATTACCCTACGCAGCGACGTCAAACAAGCCTTCACTTGCGATAAAGAAAGCTGCGATATGGCCCAATCTCGTGAGAGATCACGTGGCCAGGAAGAAATCCGACTGGCTGCATCGACATCTGAAGAGGGTGAAATCCCCACGAAGAAGATAGCCAAGTCGGGACAAGGCGACGCCAAAACAAAGAAAATCTACCTTGATCCATCGGATCCTTCCAAAATCGCTGTAATCGGCGCCGAGCTAGATCCTAAATTGGAAAGCACGCTCGTCACCTTCCTCCAAAATAATAAAGATGTTTTTGCTTGGAAACCATCTGACATGTCGGGTATTCCTAGGGAGGTGATCGAGCACTCTTTACACGTCAAAGATGACGCGAAACCTATTAAACAACGACTACTTGCTCAGGATTGAAAAGATGCTATCAAGGAAGAACTTACAAAACTCTTAGCCGCCGGCTTCATCAAAGAGGTTTACCATCCCGACTGGCAAGCTAACCCGGTCTTGGTTCGGAAGAAGACAGGGCAATGGCGCATGTGCGTCGACTACACCGATCTCAACAAATCTTGCCCTAAGGATCCCTTTGGACTGCCTCGTATCGACCAAGTCGTGGATTCAACAGCCGGCTGCCAGCTCCTGAGTTTTCTGGACTGTTATTCAGGCTACCATCAGATCAGCTTGAAGGAGTCTGACTTCCTCAAAACAACATTCATCACACCGTTTGGAGCTTACTGCTACATCACGATGCCCTTCGGCCTGAAGAATGTCGGAGCCACGTATCAGCGCATGATCCAGAGATGTTTTCAGACGCAGATCGGGAGAAACGTGGAAGCTTACGTCGACGATGTCGTCATGACCAAGCGGAAGGAAGACCTGATCGCCAACTTAGAGGAAACCTTTGCAAACATACGGGCCTTCAGAATGAAATTGAACCCAGAAAAATGCACCTTCGGTGTGCCGTCAGGCAAACTACTCGGCTTCATGGTATCTCATCGCAGCATCGAAGCAAACCCAGAAAAAATCAACGCCATCTTGAACATGAAGCCCCCGAGTACCCAGAAAGACGTCTAGAAGCTCACTGGTTGCATGGCAGCGCTAAGCCGATTCATTTCCAGACTCGGCGAACGAGGTATGCCTTTCTTCATGTTGCTGAAGAAGACCGACGACTTTCAATGGACCACGAAAGCCCATAAAGCCTTTGAAGACTTCAAAGAGTTTCTCACGACGCCGCCCGTCCTAGCCTCACCTCAACCTCAGGAACCCATGTTGCTGTATGCCTCGGCGACTCACCAGGTCGTCAGCACGGTTCTCGTCGTTGAGCGCGAAGAAGAAGGACGAGTCCAGAAAATTCAGAGGCCAATCTACTTTGTTAGCAAAGTGCTGGCAGGAGCCAAAATTCGCTATCCTCAGGTACAAAAATTGCTATATGGTGTTTTGATAACCACGAGGAAATTGACGCACTACTTTCAGGGTCACTCGGTCACCGTTGTTACCTCTTTTCCACTCGACGATGTCATCCACAACCGGGAGGCGACTGGGCGCATCGCAAAATGGGCCCTGGAACTGATGCCGCTGGACTTAACTTTCAAGGCGAGGATGTCTGTAAAGTCACAAGCCCTTGCAGATTTCCTAGCCGAGTGGACCGAACAACAAGAAGATGTACCTCGAGAAGTCCTACAATACTAGACCATGCACTTTGACGGATCCAAGAGGATCACTGGCTTGGGAGCGGGAGTCGTGCTGATCTCCCCGACTGGGGAAAGGCTATGTTCTTCACCTTCACTTCTCCGCCTCACACAACGTTGCCGAGTACGAAGCCCTGCTGCACGGCCTACGTCTTGTTGTTTCACTCGGGATACGACGGTTGGTCGTAAAAGGAGACTCACAGCTGGTTGTCAACCAAGTGATGAAAGACTGGTCCTGTTTAAACGACACCATGGAGGCCTATCGGCAAGAAGTTCGCAACTTGAAGACAAGTTTGACGGACTAGAGCTATCCCATGTCCTGAGATATAATAACGAGGCAGATGACGAGTTGGCGCAGGTCGGGTCCAAGCGAGAAGCTGCTCCAACAAATGTTTTTCGTAGAGCATCTCTATGAGCCGACTGTTGCAGCAAAACCAACTCCCAACGAGCAAGTTGCAAACCAAGTTGCCATGCTTGACGCCGACTGGAGGACACCGCTCATCAAATTTTTAACTCAGCAAGAGCTGCCGGAAGACCGGGATGAGGTGGAACGAGTCCGACGCCGTTGTCAAGCTTACGTCATGGTCGACTCTGAATTGTACAAGAGGAGCCCCTCTGGAGTCCTAATGAGATGCATCACTCCTGAGGAAGGACGGCAACTACAAGATATCCACTCGGGTATATGCGGAAGTTACGCGGCAGCATGCACCTTGGTAGGTAAAGCCTACAGACAAGGTTTTTTCTGGCTTACGGCGGTCTCCGACGCCGATAAAGTGGTCCAAACGTGTGAAGGTTGCCAGTTCTTCGCTCGGCAGAGCCATGTTCCAGCCCAAGAGCTACAAACGATTCCATTATCTTGGCCATTTGCAGTATGGGGCTTGGATATGGTCGGTCCTTTCAAGAAGGCTCCAGGAGGATTCACGCATCTGTTCGTCGCAATTGACAAGTTTTCCAAGTGGATCGAGGCTAAGCCGGTTGCTACGATCGCCGCTGACAAGGAATGAGACTTCATCCTCAACATCGTACACCAGTTTGGCATCCCAAAAAGAATAATAACTGACAATGGGACTCAATTCACTGCAGGCATCTTCAAAGAATTCTGTGAAGACTTCGGCATCAAAATCTGCTATGCATCGGTCGCGCACCCCAAAAGCAACGGACAAGTTGAACGCGCCAATGGCATGGTTCTTCAAGGCATCAAGGCCCGAGTGTTTGACTGACTAAACCCTTATGCCGGCAAATGGGTTCAAAAATTACCTTCAGTCTTATGGTCACTGCGGACTACGCCCAGTCGGGCTACCGGTCAGACTCCTTTCTTCCTGGTTTATAGGGCAGAAGCCATGTTGCCGAATCAAATGGAGTACGAATCTCTTCGAGTCCGCAGCTTCAACGATGAGCGCTACGATCAAGACCGAGTGGATGACCTGACCCGACTGGAGGAGGCCCGTGAGGCAGCCCTGATCCAGTCGGCAAGGTATCTTCAAGGACTCAGACGATACCATAGTCGCAATGTTCAGGCACGAGCCTTCATTGTTGGTGATTTGGTTCTGCGCAAGATCCAGACCATCAAGGACTGTCACAAACTATCTCCATTATGGGAAGGACTATACATAATCGCTGAGGTGACTCGGCCAGAAGAATATCGACTAAAGCGTAAAGACGGATCCATGGTGGAAAACTCTTGGAACATCGAACATCTTCGATGATACTATGCTTAAATTGCCTTAAGTTTCATGTTATTCTTGACTGCCAAACTCAAGCAAGATGACTCCTTGAGTTGACAGTCGGGGGCTGCTTACGTGTCAATAAAGCATGGTTTTCTTCGACAACTCGTGTATATTCGGCTTATCATTGTTTAATGTTTTTATTCGAGTTCAATGGATAAGGACTAAGAATTTTTTGATGACCTAATCAAGCTTAGGCTTGGTGACAGTCAGACAAAAGTTACTTAAGAAATTTGACATAAAGACTCGGATCAAGGCATTAACATAAATAAGCTGAATATTTACAAGTTCACACCAGAAAGTTACATACAAATGTCTGCAAAATAATCAAGACCAAAAATGGTTCACTACATCAACGGCTACTTTCTTGGCCGACTCCTGTGCTTCACTGATCAACTCCAAGGCCAACTCGTTTGAAGTACCATCGGCGAAGCCCTCCCCGACTGAGTCAACATCTATCGGGGATAGAGTGACTTGGTCTGCGCAAGGGCAAAGCCTGCTCCCATGATGGCCGCCTCTGAGATGTTGGCCAGGTATTGATCTGGGGCCCTCCTGAGTTTGTCGAAGACCTCGACGGCGTCCAATGAACTGGTCTCGAGCCCATGATGGAACAGCAACAAGAGAATCGGTGTCGCCGCATTAGCAACATCGTCCCTTACGCTTTTGGCCCTTCGGACCCTTTCAATAAAGACATCATACTGGGCTCGGGTTTTGACCTTATAAGCTGTCAAAGACCTATGATTACACAGATACCCAAAGATGAAGCAAAATAAAGAATGTTATCTTAGGAAAATTTACCTTCAAACTCAGACTCCAGCTCTGCTTTGCTGGCATTTGCTTCTTCCAGTGGGCACAAGCACGTGGACTTCCGACGAGTTCTCGCAACAAGAAAAGTTGCGACGCCAAGATCGAAACGAGTGCGAATAAAGGCAAAAAGAGACCGAGAGGATTGAACTTACTCCCGACTGAACCCCTGAGGTCAAGGTTCTCCTCCCGGAGCGCGGCTATCTCTCTCCTCAGAGCAGCTTCTCTCGACGCAGCCTCTTCTTGAGTGGTTTTCAGCTCCTGCTGGATGTTCTCGAGTGCATCGGACTTGGCCATTGATCGGCAGTATACCCTCTGAACGCGAGTTCAGAGTTGGTCAGCTAAGAGAAATCATAAGGCTAAGACAGAGAAGAAGTGATGCTTACGTTTAGCAGCCGGGTAGCTTCATTTAGGCTGTCGATGAGCATGTCCCTCTCTTCGTTTTCCTTCTGCTTGTTCAGGATGATGCCCTGCTTCAAGCCCTCGGAGTCACGCCACTCTATTTTGATTGGAGGGACCCAGGCCTCAGAGGACTGCAGCCTGGGGATCTCCTCCACTTTGGCTGATTAATTCAGGGAGAGTGAATGAAGACACAGAAAAAACAGATTGAAGATTAAAGTTGGAAGATCGCTTCAGGGCTTACCAGTTTCGGTGGCTGAGTCCTTGGCTGGTACTTCCCGGCTGCGTTTTTCTCTTGGTTCGCACCCGACTGGTTCTCGACGGGGTCCCTTGGGTGGCGGTGGGATCTCTTCTTCGGCCGACTGGTTTCCAGTCGAGGCTTCCTGGCTGGAAGTCGGGGGCTCATTCGCTGGGATATCCTCACAAGAAGGTGGAGGCTTTTCACTCGGAGCACTCTCACTCGGGAGAGGGCTCCGGGATTCTTGTTCTGCAGGACTTGTTGCCTCAGCTGCTGCAGATGGCTTTGGCCCCTCACTCTGCCCAGTGGGGTCTATATTTTGAGGCCTCCTCCAAAGAGAAAGACGGGAGCAATCGGGACCAAGGCAGAAAGGTTTTCAATGAGGACACGATTTCAGTCATGAGACATACCTGGTCGAACGGCGAATCTTGGGCGCAGATTTTGGTGACGGCCTCGGAGGGGTCACTTCAGCTTGAGGGGCTGGGACGTCGTCGTCCGAGTGATCAATCACCAGCCTCCTCTTACTCGCCCTCTTGCTGATATCCTCGCCAGTTGTGGCCCTCTTGCCGATCGGGTCACTCTGGATCTTCACGCCGTCGGCTGGTTTCTTGGCAGGCCGAGCTGGCGCATCATCATGGTGTATTTTGTACGACTTCAAGATAATGAAGGCATTTTCCTGCAAGAGAGATTTTGTGTACACCGAGAAGTGTGACATTAAGATTGAAAGACGAGAAAGAAGCCGAGTCGCCTAGGAGGAGGAGGACGATACAAGCCATGCACGGAGACCGCGGCATGAGGCTGCGCTCGACTGCAATCCCAGATGAAAATATCTTGTACATGCGAGTCTTCAGAGTTTTGTAGCTCAGAGAATCGCGGTCCTCCGATTGGGATCTCTCTCGCCCTCGTACTCGAATGCGGGTTTGGACCTCTCTTTGATCGGCGCCAATCGGTTCTTGATGAAGTGTCGAGTGATCGTTCACCCCGAAGGCCTTTTTCTTCATCTCCGGGATGCTGGCCGAAGCTTGTTGGCCTCATCCGAATCTTGGGCTACTGGCACGGTGCTCCAGTTTGGCCTTGGGACCGGAGGAAGGCCAACGAAGTTGGGCAGGCTGGGTTCGAGGTTTGTGATATAGAACCAGTTTGCATGCCAACCCTTGTTAGAGGATTTCAAAGGAAGAGAAAAGTAGTCTCTGTGGAGAGATCCGCGAAGCTGAAAGCCGGCCCCACCAACAACGCAGGGCTCATCCTTGTTCAGATGCGGCTTGAGATAGAACATGCGGCGGAAGAGCTGGAAGTGGGGAAGGATGCCAAGAAATGCTTCGCAAACATGGATGAAGAGAGCAATGTGAAGCATGGAGTTGGGGTTCAAGTGGTAGAGCTGAAGGCTATAGTAATCAAGAAGACCCCGGAAGAACTCAGAAGAAGGAAGGCCAAAGCCACAGTAGAAAAAGGAAGTAAAAACCACGATCTCACCGGTGTTCGGAGTGGGGAACTCCTCGCCGGCCGCCAGGCGCCAGCCGACGATTTCTTTAGGCGGAAGAACTCCATTCTTCACCATCTCCCGAAGATTGGACTCCTTCACATCTGAAGTCGCCCATTGCTCGAAAGGGATTTCCTTCTCTCCCGCCATGGATGCGGTTTGGGGGAAGCAGATCTAGCTCGGGAATGGGGATTTGAGAAGGGGTTCTTCGGAGCTGGATGCGGAGGCTAGCTTGTGAAGAAGCGTGAGCTCCTGAATCGATGGGTTTGGGTGCACGCGCAAGCCTAGGGTTTTCCACAGGGAGCTGGTGAACAGTACTGCGAAAGGGAAAATTTTTTGGGAAGACGAAGTGGCGGGGATGACCTCGAGGCTTTGTATAAAGATTTGAGGGTTTAGCTAGGTCATCTCGCGATTGGCCCGAACCCATGAGAGACTTGCGACCCAGCTAAGGTGTGGCCTGACACGTGTCCTTAGGGACTTAAGTAGATGGACTTAAGCAGATTTTTCTTGGCAATATGCACGTGTCTAATAGCCCAATACCTTTAAAATCCTTTTATACCGCGGTTTGCGCAACTTCATGAGAGGTTGGCACAATGCAATTTGAAAGGTGACAAATAGTTAAGTTTTTCATGGCTGTCCTGATGACAGGGACTGTTTGGTTTTTAAGCATTTGATTAAATGATTATATCAATGCTATTTTTTCAAATTGGTGAAGATCTTTTTAGATTAAGACCGATATTACGGCAGGAGCTATTTAATATTTTGGTCATATTTTTCAGATGACTGAAAAATTTGTCCTGAGATGACTCGGACGAATCAACTCGGATGAGCTTGAGCTTGCCGAGTGAATTGGTTTTTTTACCCATAAGGGTCGATTGAATTATTTGTTCCGAGATGACTCGGGCAGGTTAACTCGGATAAACATGAGCTTACCGAGTGCTTTTCACCCACGAGGGTTGATTGAGCTATTTATTTTAAGATGACTCAGGCAGATTCACTTGGATAAGCGTGAGCTTGCCAAGTGATGAGATTTTTTATTATTGCTTTAGCTTGAGCTAAGCATTTATATGAGAATGATTTTTTATAGTTCTTGACTATATGCTTAGTCTGTTTTTGATTAACCACATAGTCAGGGGCTACACCTAATTAGGTGCATCTAGATATTTATTTTTTAAGAATTTTTTGGATGTTTTCCAGCCCTTCACATTCTTTGGAGCCACTCGGGAGATTCAGGCAGAGATGACGGAACCACTCGGCACCAGAAGCACTCGGCCAAAGAGTTGTTTGGCTGTGAGTTATTTTGGTTTAAGGTAAAGTTATCTCGTCGACTGCGAAGGACTCGGCGGCTACTGTGGAGATTATGGCAATCGGATACCCACATGGCAAGCTTATCCGACTGATAATAGGGATAGGTTACGCCTGCTAATTATGTAAGCCGACTATGACTTGGGTGTTGCGTTGCCGATTAGATAAGGCAACGGCTCATAGTCATAACTTGGTAAGATTGAGAAAACCGACTTAGAGTAAGATAGGGTTTTCGACTTATAAGCCTGCCCCTTGAGACTATATAAGGGGGGTAAGGGGCGTCCCTTGAGGGATATGCTAGATGAGTTTAGAAGCAACACAAGATCTTGAGATCAATAAACACTCAGCGGATCGAATCCCCGAAACAGGAGTAGGGTATTACCTCACGAGAGGGCTTGAACCTGTCTAAACCTTGTTTTTCACTTAACCCATCGAGCTTGGCAATCTTGACTGCACCCCAAAATTTCTATTGCCGAAACCAAGTTTTGATAATAATAGTTTGCTCCTTAGTCTCTTGGTTAATTATTGATCATTTCTTAATCAGTCCGGGGTTGTGTTATCTAATACAATAAATGTCGAAACTTGGTTTCGGCAATATAATTTCTGGGGTCGCAGTCAAGATCGCCAAGCACAATGGGTTAGGAGGAAAAGAAGATTTAGACAGGTTCAGGCCCTCTCGTGAGGTAATACCCTACTCCTGTTTCGGTGGATTCGATCCGCCGAGTGTCTTTATTGATCTCGTGATCTAAGGTTCAGAGCTAAAAGCTGATCTAACTTCTGATCTAGCATAGGATATCCCTCAAGGGACGCCCCTTACCCCCCTTATATAGTCTTGGGAGGAGGGCTTACAGATCGGAAACCCTATCTTACTCTAAGTCGGTTTTCTCAATCTTACCAAACCATGACTATGGGCCGTTGCCTTATCTCAATCGGCAACGTAACACCCAAGTCATGTTTGGTTTACAGATATGGTAGGCGCAATCTATCCCTACCTCCAGTCGGATAAGCTTGCCATGTAGATACCCGATTGCCATAATCTCCACAGTAGCCCCCGAGTCCTTTTTAGTCGACGAGACAGCTCAGCTTCAAACCAAAACATATACGACCAAAAATCTCTTTAGCCGAGTATTTCTGGCGCCGAGTGATTCCATCATCTCTGCCTGAATCTTCCCGAGTGGCTCCAAAGACTGTGAAGGGCTGGAAAATATCTAAAAAATTCTCAAAAATAAATATCTAGGTGCATCTCCTGATGCACCTAATTAGGTGTAGCCCCCGACTATATGGTTAGTCAAAATCAGACTAATCATATAGTCAAGAACTATAAAAAATCATTCTCATATAAATACCTAGCTCATGCTAAAGCAATCATAGAAATCTTATTACTTGACAAATTCATACTCATCCAAGTGAATTTGCCTGAGTTATCTCAGAACAAATAATTCAATCAACCCTCATGGGTGAAAAGCACTCGGCAAGCTCATGCTTATCCGAGTGGATCTGCCCGAGTCATCCCGGAACAAATATTTTAATTGTCCCTCATGGGAAAACGAGTTCTTTCAATCGCATGAAAAATATGACCAAGTTATTAAACAGCTCTTGCCATAATACTGGTCTTAATCTATAAAGATCTTCACCAAGGTGGAAAAATAGCATTGATATAATCACTTAATCAAATGCTAAAAAACCAAACAGCTCTTGTTACCAAGGCAGCTATAAAAAGCTTAACTGTTGGTCACCTTCCAAATTGCATCGCGCCAGCTTCTCATGAAGCCAAGCAAACCGCGGTATGAAAGGATTTCCAAATGTACAGGGCATTCGGACACGCGCATATTGCCAGGGCAAATCTGCTTAAGCTCATCCGCTTAAGTCCCTAAGGACACGCGTCGGGCCACACCTTAACTGGGCTGCAGATTCTCTCATGGGCTCGGCCCAATCACGAGAAAACCTAGCGCAACCCTCAAATCTTTCTATAAAGGTACGAGGTCATCTCCGCCTCTTCGTCTTCCAAAATATTCCTCTTTTCGCAGCACTGTTCACCAGTTTCCTGCGAAGAACCCTAGACTCGCGCGCACCCAAATCCATCCATCCAGGAGCTCGCTTCTTGCCACAAACCAGCTTCCGCAGCCAATCCCCTGCTCAAATCTCCATCCTTTCCGACCAGATCCACTTCCCATCCAAACCACACTCAATGGCGGAGGAAAAGAGAATCCCCTTTGACCAATGGGCCACATCGGATGTGAGGGAATCTACCCTCAAGGAGATGGTGAAGCACGGCGTGCTTCCCCCAAAGGAGATCGTGGGCTGGCGCCCGGTGGCGGGTGAGGACTTCCCAACCCCGAACACCGGTGAGCTCGTTGTATTCACCTCTTTTTTCTATTGCGGGTTCAGCCTTCCCACCTCCGAGTTCTTCCGGGGGCTTTTAGATTACTATGGTCTTCAACTCTACCATCTGAACCTCAACTCCGTGCTTCACATCGCTCTTTTCATTCACGTATGCGAAGCATTCCTTGGCATCCTCCCCCACTTTCAACTATTCCACCGCATGTTTTATCTCAAACCATATCCGAATAAAGATCATCCATGCGTCGTTGGCGGGGTGGGTTTCCAACTCCGCGGATCTCTCCGCAAGGAGTACTTTTCTCTTCCCCTAAAATCTTCCAATAAGGGATGGCACGCGGGCTGGTTCTACATCAGCAACCTCGAACCCAGCCTGCCAGCCTTCGTCGGCCTTCCTCCCGTCCCAGCAAACTTGGAGCACTTGTTCCGGTGGCTCAAGATTGGGATGAGGCCAACAAACCGCTTGCAAAGATCCCGGCAATGAAGCGAAGGGTCTTCGTGGTGAGCGATCACTCGGCACTTCATCCGGTGCCGGCGGCTCCAATTAAAGAGCGGTCGAAGCCGGCCTTCGAGTACGAGGCGGGAAGGACCCCAATCGGGAAGATCAAGATCCACTCGGCTACGAGATCCCGAAGATCCGGATGTGCAAGATCTTCTCGACTGGAATTGCAGTTGAGCGCGCCCTCATTCTGCCGGTTCTCCCCTTCAGCATTCACCGGCCTCCTCCTCCGGTAAGCCAATTGACTGCTTCATAATGTCTTGCAACCTTGATATTTTGTCCCTTAGTGTTGTGCGAACTTCTCTTGCAGGAAAATGCTTCCGTTACGTCAAAACCATACAAGGTGTCCCACGATGACGTGCCGCGTCGCCCTGCTAAGAAGCCGACTGGAGGGATAAAAATCCAGAATGATCCGGTCGGGAAGCGGGCGGCCCCGAGTGAGGACACAAACAAGCGGGCGAGCAAAAGGAGGCTCATCATTGACGATTCGGACGATGACGTCCCGGCTCCTCCAGTCGAGACTCCTCCTCCAAGGCCATCACCGAAGGCGGCGCCGAAGATCCGCCAGTCGTCCAGGTATGCTTTATGACTGAAGTCCGAACTTTTTCGTTGAAAACTTTCTTTGTCTTCATCCCAGCTGTATTCGTTATTGCAGGAGGCCCCAGGACATAGATCCTGCCGGGAAGGGTGAGGGGCCGACTCCCGCTGCTGCTCCCGAGGCGCCCAAGTCTGCGGAGCCGAGGCCTCGGAGCCCGCATCCGAGCGAGAGCGCTCCGTGCAAAAAAACTTCGCCTCTGAAGAAGGATGCCCCAAGGAAGGAGCCCCGAGCCGCCGGCGGGACGCCGGCGGAAGCCGGTCGGCAGTGGGAAGCCTCGGGCTACGGCTCGGTCGGCCCGGCGAGGATCGGTCGGCGCCGGAGGAAGGAGGCCAGCCGGGCTGTCCCACCCAAGAGCGTAGCCATTGAAGCCGGTGAGTCTTGAATCGAAGTCTCGTCTTTGCTCTTTAGTTTGAATCTTTCATGTCTTCATTTGTCCTTCCTATCTGCCAGCCACAGTGGAGGAGATCCCCAGGTTACAGTCTTCTGAAACCTGGGTTCCCCCGATCAAGATCAAGTGGCGGGACTCGGAAGGCCAAAGGCAAGGCATCGTCTTGGACAAGCAAGCTGAAAGCGAGGAAAGAGATGCCCTCGTCAACAGCCTAAATGAGGCGACTCGGCTGCTCAATGTAAGCCCAGATCTTCTCTTTGTCTTGTATCGTCATTTTTCTTCAGTCGATCAATCCTTGGATTTTGCGTACAGAAGGAGTATTGCTGCTCCATGGCCAAGTCGAAGGCGCTGGAGAAGCTGGTCCCACACTTAAACTCCCTGGAGGATATCCAAATGAAGCTGAAGACCACTCGGGAGGAGGCCGCCTCGAGGGAGGCAGCCCTAAGGAGGGAGATAGCGGAGCTCCGGGAGGAGAACCTCGACCTCCGAGGATCAGTCGGGAGCAAGCTCATCTCTCCGAGTTTCTTTATGATTCTCATGTTGATCTCGGTTGCTGATGATCTTCTTTGCTTGTAGAGAATTCGTCGGAGGTGCACTCACTCCAAGTCCAGCTGGAGGCAGTCAGCCTCGACAAGGCTGAATTGGAGGCCGAGTTTGAAGGTAAGCCTCTTCGAAGTAACATTCTTTGTGCTGCTTTATTTCCGAGTGCTTTGCATGATTAGATGCTTTCGGCAGCTTACAAGGTTAAGACCCGAGCTCAATATGGCGTCTTGCTCGAGCGGGTCAAACGATCCGGAGAGGTCCGGGAAGAAGTTGCCAATGCAACAACGCCGATCTTGCTGTCTTTGTTCCATAATGGAGTCGGGGCCAGCTTACTGGACCCAGTTGAAGTCTTCGACAAGCTCAGGCGAGCCCCTGACCAGTATCTAGCCAACATTTCTGAGGCGGCTGTGATGGGAGCGGGGTTCGCCCTTGCGCAGACGAAGTCACTCTACCCTCGGGTGGACGTAGACTCGATCTGGGAGGGCTTCGCTGAGGGAACTTCAGATGAGCAGGCCCTTGATTTGATTAGCGAGGCGCAGGAGCCGGCCAAAAAGGTGGCTGCTGATATTGTAAATCATTTCCGGCCTTGATCTGTCTTACGAACATTGTCTTGTAAATATCGTGTGATTGTGATGTTCTGATGCGGACTTTGTGATATATTTAGTTTATTTATGCTAATGCCTTGATCCGAGTTTTTGTGTGAAATTTCTTAAGTAATTTTCATCTAACTGTCACCAAGCCTAGGCTTGATTAGGTCATCAGAAAACTCTCAGTCCTTAAACACTGAACCCGAATCAAGGAGCATTAAACAATGATAAACCAAATCATGCACAGAAGTTGATGAGGAAAACTTATGCTTTATTGACATATGTACAGCCCCCGACTGCTAACTCAAGAAGTCATCTTGCTTGAGGTTGGCAGTCAAGGAAAACATGAAACCTTAGTCAAATTAAGCATAGAATCATCGGAGATGTTCGATATTCCAGGAGTTCTCCACCACAGATCCGTCTTCACGCTTTAGTCGGTATGCACCGGGCCGAGTCACCTCAGCGATTATGTATGGTCCTTCCCATAAGGGGGATAACTTGTGACGGTCCTTGGTGGTCTGAATCTTGCGTAGAACCAGGTCGCAAACGATGAAAGCTCGTGCTCGAACGTTGCGACTGTGGTATCGTCTGAGCCCTTGAAGATATTTGGCCGACTGGATGAGGGCTGCCTCTCGGGCCTCTTCCAGCCGGGTGAGGTCGTCCACTCGGTCGGGGTCGTAACGTTCATCGTTGAAGCTGCGGACTCGGAGGGATTCATACTCCATCTCGTTTGGCAACATGGCTTCTGCGCCGTAGACCAAAAAGAAGGGAGTTTGGCCGGTAGCCCGGCTGGGTGTGGTCCGTAGAGACCATAAGACCGAGGGAAGCTCTTGGACCCACTTGCCTGCGTAAGGGTTCAGACGATCGAACACGCAGGCCTTGATGCCTTTAAGGACCATGCCATTGGCCCGTTCGACTTGTCCATTGCTTTTGGGATGGGCAACTGACGCATAGCAAATCTTGATTCCGAAGTCTTCGCAGAATTCCTTAAAGATGCCTCTCATGAATTGAGTCCGTTGTTAGTTATGATTCTGTTTGGGACGCCGAAGCGGTGCACGATGTTGAGGAAGAAATCCCGTGCCTTGTCGGTGGTAATTGTGGCGACCGGCTTGGCTTCAATCCACTTGGAGAACTTGTCGATTGCGACGAAGAGGTGTGTGAATCCTCCTAGAGCTTTCTTGAAGGGGCCAACCATGTCCAAGCCCCATACTGCGAACGGCCAGGATAGTGGGATTGTTTGTAGCTCCTGAGCCGGGACATGGCTCTGTCGGGCGAAAAATTGGCAGCCTTCGCAGGTTCGTACGACTTTGTCTGCGTCGGAGACCGCGGTAAGCCAGAAGAAACCTTGTCTGTAAGCTTTGCTGACCAGAGTGCGTGCTGCCGCGTGGCTTCCGCATATGCCCGAGTGGATGTCTTGGAGTAACTGCCTCCCTTCCTCGGGTGCGATGCACCTCATTAGAATTCCAGAGGGGCTCCTCTTGTATAAGTCGGAGTCAACCATGACATATGCTTGGCAACGACGTCGGACGCGTTCTTCTTCATCCCGGTCTTCCGGCAGCTCTTGCTGAGTTAAGAATTTGATGAGCGGCGTCCTCCAGTCGGCGTCAGTCATGGCGACTTCGTTCGTAGCTTGTTCGTTGGAAGTTGTCTTTGCCGTGATGGTTGGTTCATAGAGGTGCTCGACAAAGACATCTGTTGGGGCAGCTTCGCGCTTGGACCCGAACTGTGCCAACTCATCGGCTGCTTCGTTGTTATGTCTCAAGACGTGTGAGAGTTCGAGCCCGTCTAACTTGTCTTCAAGTTTGCGGACCTCTTGTCGGTAGGCTTCTATAGTGTCGTTTAGACAGGACCAGTCCTTCATTACTTGGTTGACGACCAGCTGGGAGTCGCCTTTTACGATGAGCCGACGTATCCCGAGTGAAACTGCTAGGCGCAGTCCGTGTAGCAGGGCTTCATACTCAGCAATGTTGTGTGAGGCGGAGAAGTGGAGGTGGAGGACGTATCTTAGCCTTTCCCCAGTCGGGGAGATGAGCACAGCTCCTGCTCCCAAGCCGATGATCCTCTTGGATCCGTCGAAGTGCATGGTCCAGTGTTGGAGGTCTTCCCGAGGTACGTTCTCTTGTTGTTCAGTCCACTCGGCCAGGAAATCCGCCAGGCCTTGTGACTTTATGGACGTCCTCGCCTTAAAAGTCAAGTCCAATGGCATCAGCTCTAGAGCCCACTTGGCGATGCGCCCGGTCGCCTCCCGGTTGTGGATGACATCGCCGAGTAGAAAAGAAGTGACGATGGTGACCGAGTGACCCTGAAAATTGTGTGCCAATTTTCTCGCGGTTATTAGAACACCATAGAGCAATTTTTGTACCTGAGGGTAGCGAATTTTGGCTCCTGCCAACACTTCGCTAACAAAGTAGATCGGCCTCTGAATCTTCTGAGCCTGTCCTTCTTCTTCGTGCTCTACCATGAGGACTGTACTAACCACTTGGTGAGTGGCTGAAACGTACAGCAGCAGAGGTTCCTGGGGCTGAGGCGAGGCCAGGACAGGCGGCGTTGTAAGGAACTTTTTGAAATCTTCAAAGGCCTTGTTGGCTTCCGTGGTCCACTGGAAGTCGTCTGTCTTCTTTAACAATCTGAAGAAGGGTATGCCTCATTCGCCGAGTCGAGAGATGAAGCGGCTTAGCGCCGCCATGCAGCCGGTGAGCTTCTGGACGTCCTTCTGGTTACTCGGGGGCTTCATGCTCAAGATGGCGTTGATCTTCTCTGGATTAGCTTCAATGCCGCGATGTGACACCATGAAGCCGAGCAGTTCGCCTGATAGAACGCCAAAGGTGCACTTCTTCGGGTTTAACTTCATTCTGAAGGCCCGGATATTCGCAAAGGTCTCCTCTAGGTCAGCGATAAGGTCTTCTTTCTGCTTGGTCTTGATGACGACATCGTCGATATAAGCTTCTACGTTCTTGCCGATCTGCGTCTGGAAACATCTCTGGATCATGCGTTGGTATGTGGCGCCGGCATTCTTCAGGCCGAAAGGCATGGTGATGTAGCAGTAGGCCCCAAACGGCGTGATGAATGATGTCTTCAGGCAGTCGGATTCTTTTAAGCTGATCTGGTGATAGCCCGAGTAACAATCCAAGAAACTCAAGAGTTGGCAGCCAGCTGTTGAGTCTACAACTTGGTCGATGCGAGGCAGCCCGAATGGATCTTTGGGACAGGCTTTGTTGAGGTCGGTATAGTCGATGCACATGCGCCATTGCCCCGTCTTCTTGCGGACCAGGACTGGGTTGGCTAACCAGTCGGGATGAAGGACTTCTTTGATAAAGCCGGCGACCAAGAGCTTTGCGAGCTCTTCCTTGATAGCTTCTTTTTGGTCCTGCGCGAATCTGCGTAATCGTTGTTTTATCGGTTTGGCGTCATCTTTGACGTGCAAAGAGTGCTCGATCACCTCCCTAAGAATTCCAGGCATATCAGATGGTTTCCAAGCAAAAACATCTTTATTATTTTGGAGGAAGGTGACGAGCGCTCTTTCCTATTTGGGATCTAGTTCAGCGTCGATTACAGCAGTTTTTGAGGGATCCGACGGATCAAGGGAGATCTTCTTGGTCTTGGCGTCGTCGGATCCCGATTTGGCTATCTTCTTCGCGGGGACTTCGCCCTCTGCCGGTTGATGCAGCCAATCGGACTTCTTGTTGGCCGCGCAATCTCTCGCGAGATTGGGCCATGTCGCAGCTCTCCTTATCGCAGGTGAAGGCTTGCTTCACATCGCTGCGAAGAGTGATGACGCCGTTGGGACCCGGCATCTTCATGCAGAGGTAGGTGTAATGTGGGATCGCCATGAATTTGGCGAGCTTTCTGGCCTTCCGATGATGGCATGGTATGCTGTTTCGAAGTCGGCCACCTCAAAAGTGACGTTCTCGGTTCGGAAGTTCTCTCGAGCCCCGAAGGTGACGGGGAGGGAGATGTGCCCGAGTGGTGTAGATGATAGCCCGGGATGACTCCGTGGAAGGGGGCTGAGCTTGCCTTCAATTCGGCCCTCGGGATCGCATCTCGTCCATGGTCTTGGCAAAAGATGTTGAGGGCGCCGCCCCATCGATGAGGACGCGCTTGAGCCTGATGTTGCGGACCACGGGATCCAGGACGAGTGGATAGCGCCCCGGGTGAACCACTCGGTCAGGGTGATCCGAGCGGTCAAAAGTGATGGCCACTTCCGACCATCGTAGGTACTGAGGGACTTCGGGTTGAGCCGCGTTGACCTCTCGGTCAGTTAGCTTCTGTTTCCTCTTGGATTCATAGGCTAGCGGCCCTCCGAAGATGTGATTGAGTTCTCCCACAGAGTCTTGGAAGGGTTCGGCATTCTCAGCCGCGTTGTTTTTCTTGGCGCCCGATGGTCCAGCCTCATCAGTCGGCTTCTTGTTGAGCTGCGTCGCGTACTGCTCGGCGAACTGTTTGTAGATGAAGCAGTCCTTAGCCGCGTGCTTATGATTGGGATGATGAGTGCATTGGGCGTTCATGATGGCGTCGTAGGCAGCGACTCGGGGACGGCGTTGAGTGTTGGAGGTTGCGGCCACTAGGTCCTCAGATCGGCGCTTGCGATCTTTTTGGCCCTGGTTGTTGCTGTTGCCATTATCCTTCTTAGGATTCCGGCTTCCTCCCGCCTGCTTGTCTTCCCTCCTGTCGGGCCGGTCTTGACGGGCGGCTTTGATGGCGTCGTTGGATTTGGCGTATGAATTCGCCGTCTCGAATCTGTTTCACCGTCTTCGGTGGCTTGCGCCCAAACTTCCCGATTAACAGCTCATCACGGACTCCCTTCGGAAGACGGCGATGATGATGTCATCGGTGATGTTGGGGATTTTGTTGCGCTTCTTGGAGAAACGGCGGATGTAATCCTTCGAGGCTCGTCCGGCTTCGGATGACGTTGTATAGATCAAAGTGTGTGCCGGGCCTCTCGAAGGTACCCTGGAAGTTGGCAATAAAGTGGTCCCTCAGCTCGCTCCACGAGCCGATTGAGCCTCTTGGCAGGCTCGTGAGCCAGTTTCTGGCCGAGTTAGCGAGGGCCACGGGCAGGTAATTGGCCATAGCCTTGTTGTCTCTGCCTGCTGCGCGGATGGCGAGAGTGTAGACGGTAAGCCATGACTCGGGGTCGGTCTTGCCGTCGTACCTTTCAATTCCGGTGGGCTTGAAACCGCTCGGCCAGTGCACTCGACGAAGCTCCCGAGTGAAAGCCGGCACTCCGTCGTCGCTGCTATCGGGTGATCCCCTCCGATCTTCCCGAGTGCGTCGGTCCCGCTCCTGGTAGCGGCGATCGAGGACTTCCCGCAGATCACTCGGCGGGGTCTTCGGTCGGCTTGTTGGATAGCTGGAGCTGTTGTTGCGGCGGACGCGGTGGTGGACGGGTGGACGTCCGTGTCGTTTGTCGCGGGAGTCGGCCATCTGCTCCTGGTACTTCTGCGTGGACTCGCGGCGTGGGCCTCTTGGCCTTGTTGTAGACCGGTCGGGTTCGGGCCTCTTATAGTCTCCTTACCTTAGAGGCGGGAGCCGGCTTTTGTCGGGCGTTTCAGCCACGGACTCAGTCGGCCTTCGTGCTGAGGTGGTGGGGTGGCCATTGGCTGTGGCTGCAACGATGGTCTTGATCTTGTCAAGTATTGGAGTCACGTCAGCGGGTGCAACTCCATGACGGTGTCCAGGAGTGTGAGCGCGGCAACAGCGTTCTGTTGTGGCGTCTGGAAGATGTTGGCGTTGCGAACCCGCATTTGGAGGATGGCCTCCTGGGCGGATCGTCCGGCTGCGCGTAGATCTTGCTTCCTCTTGTTAGCCTCTTCCCTGCGTTGCTTCTCCTCTTCGGCCGTCTTGCGCTCTTGCTCGATCTTGGCTCGTTCTTCCCCCGCGAGCCTCCTAGCTACGGCTGAGTCGGACTCGTCCGGCTCAGCGTCCGGCTCAGCCATGAGGACTTCGAAGCACTTCGGCTCGTAGTCCTTGCGGCAGTCGGAGTCGTCGGCTTCGTCTGAGGGGATGCCATAGAGGTCGTCGAAGCCGGCGGAGCTGAGGTATTCGTTGAGCTCCGAAGATGAGCATGAGCCAAATGACGGGAGGATGACGGCAACCTCCCTCGATCCTGGGTAGCCCGGGTCTGGATCGTTCCAGTCTGGGTCAGAGCTTGGGGATGCGGGCACTTCCGAGTGGGTCAACCCCGACTCGGGGAAGAGGAGTTTGCCGTAGATCTCGGCGGCGTTTGGTAACCCAAACGGCACCGAGAGATCTTCTTCCGAGTAGATCGTCTCCGTCGGGGAGACGAGAAGATTGGCGCAGATTTTGGCGGTGTTCGACAATCCGAACGGTGCCGAGTGGAGTCCTTCGTCGGAGTGAGCAGATTGCATCTTGATCTTGAGGATGTCATTGAAGATCTTGACGCTATTGGGGAGCCCGAACGGTGCCGAGTGGGTCTTTCCTTCCGACTGGTTTGAATCCGAGTCGAAGGAGGAGTCGTTGAAGAAGTTGGCGGCGAAGTCGCCGAATCCTGAAGGAGATCCCATCACGCTTGTCGGCGAGATTGTTGAAGAAGTCTCGACGCGCGGTCCCCTACCTGGCGCGCCAACTGTCGAAACTTGGTTTCGGCAATATAATTTCTGGGGTTGCAGTCAAGATCGCCAAGCACAATGGGTTAGGAGGAAAAGAAGATTTAGACAGGTTCAGGCCCTCTCGTGAGGTAATACCCTACTCCTGTTTCGGTGGATTCGATCCGCCGAGTGTCTTTAGTGATCTCGTGATCTAAGGTTCAGAGCTAAAAGCTGATCTAACTTCTGATCTAGCATAGGATATCCCTCAAGGGACGCCCCTTACCCCCCTTATATAGTCTTGGGAGGAGGGCTTACAGATCGGAAACCTTATCTTACTCTAAGTCGGTTTCCTCAATCTTACCAAACCGTGACTATGGGCTGTTGCCTTATCTCAATCGGCAACGTAACACCCAAGTCATGTTTGGTTTACAGATATGATAGGCGTAATCTATCCCTACCTCCAGTCGGATAAGCTTGCCATGTAGATACCCGATTGCCATAATCTCCATAATAAAGTCGATGAGTGTTTTAGCCACCATGTTCTAATATAATCCAATTCATGTAGGTTTGCCGTGGAGTCCCAACAACCGATACCATGTGGAGTTGTTTCTTTCATGTAGGTGCTCCAATTTGCTAGTACGTTGGATCTGCACTCTTCCTCCAGTTTGATTTATTCTTGGTAGTTTTGAACCTTGCCTTTCGCTACCACTATGCTGCGCATGGTGGTCTTGGGACTTGGAAGATGGTCTCAAAGAAACACCAAAGTATAAGGATATATATATATATATATATATATATATACGGTGAAATAATAGTTATTGAAATGTTGCCTCTGTGATTACTATGCTTCAATAATGAAACTCGGATCCGGAAACAAAGTCCATTGAAGAAATCGATGGAGGTTGTATACTCGCCCTAAAGAAAGTATAGGACTAAGTGGTTATTTTTGATTAGATAGCCCATTCCGAAAATATTGGCGTGGTGAAGAGTAGTAGTTCGTATTACTCTGCTAGACCCATTTAAATCCGAGGCACATGTTTATTGAAGGTGGTTAGTGATTAATTTCACACTAAAAGTTAAAAGGATTAACACCTACTTAAATATGTGGTACTAGTTGAGAGGTTAAGGAGGAGTCACAAGAAGCCACACGAGCGCTCGCCGAGACGGGACGTGGCCGGGAATTTTATTTTTGCCGTTTTGTTTTTACGACTGTTGAATGGCAATAACTGATTATTCATTCCTATGGTGCAGTGTGATGACGGTGATCAATGGGAGATCAATGGATGATCAATGGCAACATTATCTCTGGTGTTGAAGGCAGACAACAATGGCTACTAAAACAACCATTGATTTCAGTTTTGTCGTTTTGTTTTTACGATTGTTGAATGGCAGTAACTGAGTATTTATTCCTACGGTGCAGTGTGATGACAGTGATCAATGGGAGATCAATGGATGATCAATGACAACATTATCTCTGGTGTTAAGGCAGATAACAATGGCTGTTGAAATAGCCATTGATTCCCTGTGATAACAGCCTGATAATAGCCATTGATGCACAGCCATTGACGCTCTTCATGGTGTCCAGATTCATCCCTCCTTCTCACCTGCACACCTATATAAGGAGCTTCCCTCCTCCTCAACACACATCACAGCAAGCAAGCAAGCTTTTCCCATTCCTCTATTCCGTTGTCTGCTACATATTGCCTGCAACCCCATCACTAGCACTGCACACATATTGCTGACGAGAGCAGAGCATCGAAAACCTCGTCTATTGTTGAGATCCTACTCGGGATAGACTTGCGATAAGGTTTTTGGGGAGCGTTGAACGCGACTACTCGTTCTTCGAACATCTACATTGAATACATCATAGTGGTCGTTCGTTGTTGTACGACTATATCCTGGTGGCCGTTCGGTGTTGTACGACTACATCCTGATGGCAGTTTTTGCGGTTTTCGCGTGTTCCGCGGGGGTGCGGTACGATATCCCCGCGGTTTCGTTTCAATAATTTCGCGCGAATTCAAAAAATTTGAAAAAATTCATTTTATCACAAAAAATAAATTTCGCGTGGTTTGCCGTGAAAACCGTGGCATGTGACGTGGTTTTCGCGCGGTTTGAACGAAAACCGCGGTACGACACGGATTTGGATTTGGTTCAAATTTAAATTACGGTTTTCACGGTTTTCACGGTTTTCACGGTTTTCGCGGTTTTGGCGTGGTTTTCGTGGTATGTACGAAATCATCTAAATTCAAATGTGTTATTGTTCATCGCCGGCCGGTTTTCGCGGTTTTTGCGAAAACTGCGCTATCACGGAGGGGCGGCACGGCACACGAAAATGTAAACCCTGGTTGTACGTCTACGTAACTAAAGTCGTTCGAGGAATTGCACAACAACAACTCTTCATCGCATCAAACTTGTACAACTACATCAATAAGACATCTAGCATGTCTAACACAAGTGGTAACAATGTTAACATTGCTAGTGTGACTAATGCCTCCAGTAGTACAAGTGTAAACCCTGGATTGGCCCCTCAATAGGGTATATTCTAAAACTTTATTATTGCATATTGTTCATGTTTAAATTAGTTTTAAAAATAAACATGTGCACATATTTTGTTTCACTCCATAGTAATAGAAATATTGTTTATTTACCTAATTAATTCTAGAATTAACATATACTGAAATAGGCCTATATTTTTAACTCTTATCACGAAACTCCCTTCTATTCATCACACCTAGCCTACATGGAAGATAGATAAGTTGGCCGGTGAAAATGAGATAGTAGGGCTTGTAGAGAAAGCCGTCAATATGAAAAACCATGGCTATCGTCATCTCAATATGAAAGGCAGCTTAGGTGCTAAGGGTCTAGAAGCAACGATGTTGATGGCTAAGGGATATGGACCAGAGAGACAACCTCATCGATGTCAAGTGCGGGGGGCGATAAGACAACATCAGCTAATGGTTGTTCTCGTCGACATGAGGATGATGGGTGCTAGCCATGGAGGTGTCAGATAGAGAAGAAATGAGGAATAGATTGGTGAATTTAGTTGCGGAGAGACTACGTGCCAACATTCCTGTTAGGTTAAGCTTCTGGGCAAATGCAAGTAACAGTATTTGTCAGTGGGGTTGTTCGGCAAAGCTTCATACGGTTGTGATGCAGCAACAGGGGTTTCGATCTTTCGATAAGAGGAGGATAACTTCGATTTAGGGGAGAAGATGACGTTTGTGGTCCGACTACAACTACAACTACCACTGGGGTGCTGTGCTTTAGCAGCCGGTACACCAACTCCATACTGTTTTTGTTCTTGTTGTGTCAAGAATAACCTTGAACCTGCAAGCAATCAAAGAACAAGCAAGAACAAGTTGACAAGAAAATAGCTCACGACACTTATCCAATGATGAAACTGAAATACACAAAGTGGGGTACTGAATACAAGTATCCGGGTGGTCTAACCGACACATAAGAGTACAAGGAAGTAGCTGAAAGCTAAATTTGCATATAAACAAAACCCAAGTTGCAAAATGGTGGTTGCTAAGGGTTTATATAGGTGGATGAATGACCAAGAGGGGAGGTGGGAGAAAACCCTATTCTTTGTAGACCCCTAATGGGCTCTACTGAATACAAGACCCAAACCCAATTTTCTATCCAAATATTGTTTTGGTCATTCTGAGCAGCTTCAGTCGAATCTGATGGCGAGGGCGGATATATTTGAAAGTAGATGATGAGATCTTTCCAATAAGTACTCATTTGCCCTCATTGCCCTTTGGAGTGAAGAGCATTGACTTCACCAAAGTAACGCTGCTAGTGTTGTTCACGAATCTGGTTCCTCTCTCATATTCCTAAGAACAAGTATATCACAACAACCAGTTAGTAGCACTCATTTCGGAGAAGAACTTGTATAATAGCTAGGAATGACTTTACCTGATAATTAAGTTTATGAGCTTGAGCTCTAGTCATTGGTCCTTGTTGTACATTAGGCATGGTTGTATCATTGGGTCCTTTCTTGCATTTGAGTCGTCCTCGACTCAAGCTCATCATCTTCTTCTAAATATGGCTTTAAATCTACAATGTTAAATGTGAAGCTAACCCCAAAATCTACAGGCAACTCAAGCTTGTATGTGTTATCATTAATCTTTTGTAGCATTTCAAAAGGACCATCAGCTCTAGGTAGCAACGTAATTTTTTTTTAATTAGGGAACCTATCCTTTCATAAATGCAACAAACCAAATCACTATGTTCAAAAATAACATGTTTCTTTCCTTTGCTCCCAACAAGTTTATACTTAGTATTCATGTACTTTACTTATGTTCTCCGTAGTGGTCTCATGTAGTTTTAACATAAATTCAACACAATCATCACAATCAGATAGATGTTTGGCGAGAACATGATGACTCATAGGAGAGACAGTTTGGTTGGGTATATTGGTCATGGTGCTTGAAGATCCCGTGAACAAGGTAGCAAGTGAACAACAGCTCATGGCATTTTCATGATTTCCTGTTATGCAGTATGCAGATTGATATTTTCTCATCAATAGTTCGTTTCAGAATTTAGACTGACATCTCTCATTGAATGATATGTCGTCCGCTTATGCTTATAGCCTTATTGGACAAAATAGTCTTTCAACATGAGTTCATGAAATGTAATGGACGAAAAGACGATGGTATTGGTATTTCTTGAATAAATTAGCTTGTATGATGATATTTTTTTACTTGTGTAAATCGATGGCAAAATATAGACAAAACGGTTGTTAATGGCATTTTTTTAGATTTCCTCTAAAACCATTTATCTCATTCTAATTCCGAAAACTGCAAGCAATTTACAGAATAATAGCTGCAATTTTCAAAAGAAGTACTAATAATTCTGGAATTGTGTAAGTAACAGTTCGATTACTTCGACGCGACTTCACGGCAGTCTCCAACTGGCGGTAAACACGATCGTGAAAGTCCAACTTTGTTCGCGTAAGCTGTCCGATCGGCGGACGACAGGGCACGTGGGCGTGCGCTCCTCTACTGTACCCCTACCACGCGGTGACCGCATCCCACCCCCCCCCCCCACCCCCCAGCAGGCACACACAGCGACACCTTCGCCGTTGCCCCTCTCCCCGCGCACCCGCCTCGCCGTAACCCTCGCCATGATGTCCTCCACGGCACCGCCGGACCTGCCCGCTGGCGACGAAGGCGGCGACGGGGACGGCTACATGGAGACGCTCCCCCTCGCCGCCACCGCCTCCGAGTACGCCTCCGTGGCCTCCACCTTCGATCCCCTCCTCTCCGCCGCCTCGCCGCCCTCCCCTCCCACTCCCATCCTCGCCGCAGCCGCCGCCTTCCCGCTCTCACCGTCCTCCTCCTCCTCCTTCGTTGACCCTCCGTCCTACGCCGACGTCGCCGCCTCATCCTCCTCCCCGCGCTCCGCCTCCGCCTCCTCCTCCGCCTCCCCGAGATCCGCGCGCGCCGCGGCGTCCGAGTACGCCCTCATCGCCGTCTCCGACCCGACGCCCGAAGCCGAGCCCGCGGCGACCTCCCTCGTCCCCGGATCCGCCCCGACCTACATCTCCTACCTCGTCACCAGCGCTCGCCGCGGGGACCACCGCCGCCACGCCGTCCGCCGCCGCTTCCGCGACTTCGTCACGCTCGCCGACCGCCTCGCCGAGGCCTTCCGTGGCCACTTGGTGCCCCCGCGCCCGGACAAGAACACCGTCGAGAGCCAGGTCATGCAGCGCGACGAGTTCGTCGCCCAGCGCCGTGCCGCCCTCGAGAGGTACCTGTGGCGCCTCGCCGAGCACCCGGCGATCGGGCCCAGCGACGAGCTGCGCGTCTTCCTGCAGGCCGAGGGCAAGATGCCGCTGCCGAGCAGCACAGACGTCGCTTCACGGATGCTCGATGGCGCGGCGCGGCTGCCACGGCAGCTGCTCGGTGAGGAGGCTGTGGCTGCGCCACAGGAGGTTGTGCAGCCAGCCAAGGGCGGGAGGGACCTTCTGCGGATATTTAAGGAGCTGAAGCAATCAGTTGTGTCTGACTGGGGTGGCGTTAAGCCGCCTTTGGTAGAGGAGGATAAGGAGTTCCTAGAGAAAAAGCAGAAGTTGCAGGATTGGGAGCAGCAGTTGACTAGCGCATCACAACAGGTAATCTCTCATCAAATGTTACTGTAGATATGGGTTAGTTGGATCTGATTTATCTGATGGAGTGATTACGGATGTAATGCAATGTGAATTCTTAGAAGGTTTGCCAACTATGGATACGATCTAAAGCAAAATCTTAGTCGTTATCCCACTAAAAGCTAGTCTAAGCTTTATTTCAGTTCTAGATGATAAATTATAACCTTACCACCTGAAAACTTTGAATTGATATATCCTTACATTTCCCCCCTGAGAACTATTAATAATCAAATAAATATGCAATTCAGGATAGTAGACTATTCATCTATGTTAACGCATTCTTGTCTGCTCTTATCTTTTCACAGCAAAACTGTGGCGTTTCAACCCAGTGTTGAATTAACTGCAAACATTGGGCTGCAATTAATGTTTCTCTTGTAACGATAATCCAAGTCATATTACCATCCATTTTTATTCTTGTTTTCTGAACCTGAATGGCTAGTAAAAAATATGAAACATAGGATGTAGAGTCTATTATGTGATAGTAAGGTTCTGTGCAAATTAACACTAAGTATGAGTTTTAGGGATATGGAAATATATAGAAAGGAAAGAAAGTCATATCTTAAATCGAAATTGGTCTAAATACAACATGAGTATTGTTGGCACACATTGAAAGCTCCTAGGGGTTGAAATTGACTGAATGGTTTGATAAATTTATTTTGGAAAATGAAGGGTGAATCTATTTGTCTTGCTCCAGTCATAAAAAAAACATTGCTTTGGCCTCCGTGTCACAGTACACGAAAGCAATATGTTGAAGTTTCGGTCACATTTTCCCATGCCGCAACATACTTTATGAAATAGTGTATTTCATAGCCCTACCTGCCAAGCACATGAGCTAGAGCAGCATAATGTCGCATAAGTGAGTGTCAAAGGTCATCAGCATGTAGTATGACGAATTATTTGCTGCTTACATTTGCAGCATGTAGGAAGGTGACATTGAGAGAATCAGAGGAATCTTTGCATTTATTTGCAACCTAAAAAAAAATAAGAGGATTTAGTAGGGTAGTAATTACAAACCCATTTGATTGGTCAAACATTTTTTTTATTCAATGATGTCTAAATGCCAGTTTTGATGATTGGGTATATAAACAAGGAGGGGTTTCAAAATGAAAATGCTAGCATATAATAAATTGGTGATTAGATGCCAGAAATACTCGTTTTAAAGTGATGTTTAAGTTGTCAGCTCTGTTTTGTTAGTGAACAGAGATAAACTAGAATTTACTATGATGCTTGATTTAGTAAATATTATTCATTATGCGATAGGTATATCTACACTGTTCACTCACCTAGCTGATTGTTGTGTATGTTATCCCGCTGATAGTAATCCCTCCAATCTTAATGAATTGTTGTCTTGGATAAGCCACAAATCAATCTGAGATCAATTATTACTGTTGACTAGGCTGCCCCCTATTAACTCCTCTTCATTGGAATTATGTCCTTTTGTAATTAAAAGTTTGTATTTCTCCCAATCTAGTCTAATAACAGTAATAGTTGCAAATCCAGGCATCAAACATTCTACCACTGTATAACAAACTTTGATTCACCTTTTTGAGCTGTTTAAACAGCAATACTAGTTCAGTAGTACTATTAATCAACACTGCAATACTTGCTCCAGTAATCCTATTAATGAAAATATCTCATTCCAAGAAGCTGAAAGTAGTTCTCATTAATAGTGAGCAGGCAATTGTTATTGTTCAAATGAATACTTCTGCTTTTCTTGTGAACAAGGATGGAGTGAAAATGCGTTGAGGGTCTAGTAGCAGCATCATAAGAGCACACACAAAAGTGATCGTACTAAACCAAATGCAAAATGCTTTTAGAAGTGTTATGGGCTAATAAGTTACATATCACAAAGTTGGTCTATGTACTAAGTCCTTATAGTTGGTACCCATGTTTTGTGCTTCCCTGGCATCCTTACTTTGCCCTTCAACATAAAATGTATCCCTCATGTGGCTTTGCAACATTAAATTCAAGACTAGGCTCTACATATTCTAATTACATCAATACACCATGATCCAAATGTGGAACCAAGGTTATGTTTCATGGTAATGGTATTGTGGACTAGATTAATAGGACAACATACAATGATTTTGAAGGCTGTTACTATTTGTTTGATGATAGTTTTAGTGGACATATCGAAAAAATTGGGTACTATAGCAGTGAAGTCCTGGACTCCTGGTTTTAGGCTCAAGTTCATTGCACTCATTTTTAACTAAGAGATGCTTTTATCAGACCATATAGAATTGTTCCTGTTTTTGTCTATTAAGTCCAGTTGTGGTGTCAATCTCTGTTATCTGATATATATTGTTCCTCGTGTTGATGACCATGCTATGAGAAGTGTTTAGTATGTCGCTATTTGGATGGTGTAAAGATGTGTTCTTTTGGGGGCCTTTATATAAATTTACTGTATCGGGCACCCATATGGGGCCAAGGTGCCCGGCCACCAAGGTATGAAATACACAAATTGACTCAAATTTTTGAAAACTTTAAACTTTTGAGTATTTACCTAGGTATAAGAATTTGATTCATACCTATACCTAGCAACAGAACAACTCAAATTCAAATTTATTTCACAATCCATTATTACATACCTAATCAATTATATGTTTGGATAGTACATACCTAGAATCAAAATCTAACAAAAAAATGTTCAATTTCAGTTCAAACTTGTTTGAACTTGTTAGTAAACAAGTTAATGTGCATACCTTTTTTTAAAAAAGAAAAATCATACTCAATTAAATTAGGTATATGCTCAATTTGAATCTTGGAGCCTGGTCACCCTGGTGCCCCAATTAAATTTACTAACAAGACCAGAACCTTTGATTAATCATTAACTAGCTTGACCATGGTTATTCAATTTGGTTGCCAATTTTATTTCTAACCATGAAATGCACGTATTATCAGTGTTACCTGATTGTATGATTAATCACGATTAATCATCTTGATCAGTCCCCTGACTCCGATCAGGGACATTCATTCGATCAGCTTGATCAGAAATCTGATCGTCCGATTAATCATCTGACCAGAGCACCTACGATCACTTTTAGAACAAGTCTTAGGGTTTAGCGCATGTGAATATGTGCTACTACTGCTGGTTGTTATATACGGTGATTGCTTTATACTAGGGCAAGTAAGTGACAATCTTGCCATCAATTATTAGTACTGTGATTGCTTTATACTATGCACTATATAGAATATAGGTTCTGGTGTACATAGTACCGATCAGGTCGATTAATCAAGGCTGATCGACGATTAATCGTCCTGATTGGTCCCTTGGCGACCAGGATCGATCAGTGATGCGATAACATTGCGTATTATTGCCTGATGAGCTAGCTTATGACCTAACTGCATTTGAGGAACTTATCTATCTTGCTATTGCTCAACATTGTTGGAATCTTGAAGGTGAATGGTATTGTTAGTTGGGTTCATAACCATTAACCACACCAAGAGAAGTTACAAAATTCTAGTTATCCTGATATCATGTATAAAATAGTTGACATGAGAACGAAGCATCTAACATATACCAAAATTTGAGTGTTGCTGTAAAGTGCAAAAGGCTGTTTTGATGAAGCTAGTAGTATTGGAACTGTACCTCTGTACGTTATTTAACCTTCTGTTTTTTTTAGAGGGTAGTTTAATATTCCCTTCTTTCTATTTTCATAGGCTGAAGCACTTGTCAAGGCTCAGCAAGATATGGGTGAAACAATGGGAGCACTTGGATTGGCATTCATCAAACTTACAAAATTTGAGACGGAGGAAGCAATGTATGACTCTCAGAGGATAAGAGCTGCTGACAGCAAACGTATAGCCACTGCAGCTGTCAAAGCTAGCCGGGCATGTCGAGATTTGAATACGCAAACTGTTAAATATCTGGTAACACCTGAAATCGTTTGATTATTGTTGTTATCTCTCCTGGTTCTGAAGTAGTCTTATTCCAGAACATTTTCCTTATTGCAGGACACTCTCCATGAACATCTAGGGATAATGCTGTCTGTCCACACTGCATTTTCTGACCGGGCAAGTGCATTATTGACTGTACAAACGCTCATGTCAGACCTGGCATCATTGCAATTGAGGATTGAAAAACTTGAAGCAGCAGCATCGAAAATATTTGGTGGCGATAAATCTAGGCTTCGCAAAATTGAAGAGTTAAGGGAAACAATAAGGGCTACTGACGATGCTAAATGCTGCGCACTAAGGGAATATGAGAGAATCAAGGTATTTGCTATGTTTCATGTGTTTAATTGTTCAAATACATGGGCAACCCTTCGTCCTAGAACTGACACACCCCATCTGATCTTGTCCTGGGAACTGAACAGTATAATTCAGTGCCAATGATAAGACCAATAGCAGACAAGCATTGCTACTGTTATGTTTTCAGCGCTAGTTATCTTTTAGGCCCATAAAACTGTGACGATCTTTAATTTATGCTTTTTATGCAAAATTAGATTAACTACCTCAAGTATTTTACCACTTTCTCTCTAAGTAGCTTGTTAAATTGCTTCAAGAATCCAAATTAAATCAACCTAAGTTAAATGGAGTCTCTATCGTTCTGCCGCAAGATTTTCTGTTTGAAGTGCCTAGAAGATCCAGCAAATGGAGGTTATCTCCCCCGCCTTGAGTGTCAGTCTTGCACATTCAAGCCTAGAGTAAGGCCGGTCCAGAAGAATCGAAGGCAAGTAAAGGCGATCGACTGCCTACAAATGGTTGTTGAGACGAATCATGAAGGAGGATTGGGGATAAATGTAGATGGCATTTGAGAAGGGTCCAATGGTGAAATTGAAGGTGCACGAGGCACGATACGGTGAACTTGTGTTCAGAAAAATACATAAGGGGCAGAAAAAACTGTAGCTCCTTGATTAACTCAACTCGATTTCGGGTTTTGAAAATCAAATCTTTGACGGACCCTTCCTTGAAAGACCATGCATACGCGTGTGCACGCTCGTGCCCATAGAACAGAGTTGACCGAAATGAGCACTAAAGACTTTTCGAGAGATCTCCTCCAAATCAGCGGTATGACTATCGAAATTGTGAGCATCAGATGAGGCAAAGAAAAGAGTTTAGAGACGTCTCAAAAAATTTCAATGGATTTTTTTTCCTTTCAAGTCTGTCAGTCAAAATTAGTAATGCTGTACAAATTTTTATACTGATTCAGAATACTTTTCTATCATCTATACCATTGTTTTATGTTCTTTTATCTTCAAATTGTTTAACACATGTAGCTCTGAGCTGTGTGCCAAATTTATTAATCAACTAGACTAATCACAAACACATTAAAATGTAATTTGTATAGGAAATACTGATGGCGCTCATGTGAGGCTTTATTCACACTCTGGAGCATGCTTCCTTATCACCGATGAGCAAATTATGAAGTTATTTCCATTGACTTGCTTGTATGGATCAAAACTTCACAAGTTCAGGACAACTGCGCTAATTTTAGGTGTAGCAGCAGAGTATTGCTTCACTAAATTTGATTTTAGGTGTAGCAGCAGAGTATTGCTTAACTAAATTGTTTAGTTCGCTCGCTGTAAGCAATATGGTGTTCTTTATGTTTTACACCCTTTCTTCGACCAACAAAAACTTTCTACTGTCAGCTAATTGCAGTCTACTATCTAATTATCTTAGCGAGTGCCTTACAATGTGGTTATGCAATATGCAGGAAAATAACAGAAGTGAACTCAACAGACTAGACAGGGAGAGGAAGGAAGATATGCTTGAGATGATAAAAGGATATGTTACAAGCCAAGTATGTGGTTATGCAATCTGCCTTCTTTATTTCTTTTTTGCCAAAAAAGCACCTTGCACCATAATTTTCTCAGTGACTACATTATTGGATCATCACTTAAAATGACTAAAATAAATTATTTAGTACTACCTCTATCTCAAAATATAAAGATCAAGACTGGATTGGATACATCCTAGTGCTACAAATCTGGTTCTGAATTGGATACATTCTAGTACTACAAATTTGATTCTAGGTTCTTATATTTTGAAACGAAGGGTGTACTCCAGTATCTCTTGTTGCTCCGAATAGATTGCACATTTTGATGTTGGTGCATACACCCTCCATCCCATAAAAAAACCAACTTCTGGGTGTAGGGTAGGGGACAGGTGTTGAAAGCCTTGGGTTTTCTGTGAGGAGCCTAGGAACTGAAATCCTCTGATGTGTCTGTCTGACAGGCTGCGTACGCTGAGAAGATCGTGGAGGGTTGGGAGACAGTTGCAGAGGAGACGAGTGGATACGCCCGAAGATCTGCTGACAACATGGCGTGGTAGCTTTCAACTTTTCCCCGTCTTCTCTTGGTTGGCACAAGTGTATGTACAATGTGTAATCTAGGATGGTGAAGACCAAAAATAGAAAGAAAGACCTAATTCAATTTGTTTTTCATTTATTTAAAGGATATTGGCGTAGTTCAACTATCGCCCATGCTTCTTTTTCTTCAGTACGAAGTCACACTACCGCGCTTACGATTTGCATGCTGTTGCTGCTGCCTGCTTGGTTAAGTTTTGCAACGTTTTTGTTCAGCTTAGCCAGCATGGTTTTGTTTTCCTCGTGAGATCGGTTTGTTCGTTCATGCTGAATCCTATGTACCTTTGGGAGGTCGATTGGTAAATATGGGGAATGGATCAAATGTTGGGCACTCTCTACGGAGTCTTTCCAATAGCTTTCGCTCTAGAAGTATCAGTATAGGGCTATAAATTACAAAGCATACACTACAGCCAACGAAACAGCCAACGAAAATAAGAAGCAGAGAGAGGTGGATTTATGAGACTACTACTAATACTCACGATGTTCATTGTTGATGGATTATGGCTTCATTCATCAGTATTCACGAATATTAAACTTTTATCTATTCACGAATATTAAACATGCTTAAATCCTGGTGCTCATGGATTATGACTTTACTTATCAGTGTTGGTTTAAATCCTGATGTCAAAAAATAGTCTAAGAATATTACTATTCTTACAAACGCTTAAATTCTGATATTCATGAATATTGCACACGCTTAACTTAAATTTAAATGACAGGAATATGCCACTGGTTTCCTTCTCGCGTGCGGAAAGCATTCGCAGGTGTGATTGCGTGCGTCTGCTGTACAATTGAAAAAAAGAAGGCAACGAAAATAAGTAGTACCATCTCACATGCATAGGCAATGGAAGGCTCAAAAGCTCTAAATATTTAACTTCATGCATAGGTAAAAAAAAAGGAAGGCTCTAACATCAGAATATATACACACATCTTTTCTTCAATCCTTTTTTCTCTCATTGCTTGACTTCAAAAGAGATCGATATATACACACAAACAAGCAAGCGTTCTCAAATTAACGAACACTGAAGCGTTCTCAAATGAGCTTCCATTGCCTACAGATCTAAATAGAAGGATCTTTCTTTTCTTTTTTCCTTAGCTACTGGAAGCTCATCCAGTTCGGCCAACGAACCCAATCCGGTCCAATGTCTCTTGCTGATCCTCAGGGAGATGTGCAGGAGCTAGCCGACCTAGGGGAAATTTAGTATGGCTGGCTGTCAGCCCAAGGGAAATCACAAGCCCTCAAAGAACTGAGAGTCATCTTCGAAGCCACCGGAGATGAACATGGCAGGATCTGCCGATAACCATGCTGGTTCATCAGACCTAATCAAGTTGTCCAGCATGCCAGGATCAACCCCTTCGAAGTAGAAAGGTTCATCCTGGCCAAGCTCCAGCATGACGTCAAATCCATCTGTGTCGCCTTTCCACGAGCCCTGATTCGTAGGGTCAGCTTCCATCATTCTCAGCATCTCATCGATGTCAAAACAATGATCTCCTTGGTCCTCTGGTAGGTTGGCAATAGGTTCCAGAGGCTCAAAGAACTCCTCGCATCTTCCATTACTAGTCTCGGCTTCAGGAGGGGCGTGCTGCTGGCTGATGCTGTTCTCATCATGGGTAACAGATTCAGCCTTGTCTTCATAAGAACCATCTTCCAGGACAGCTGGTGGAGCTCTCAGTGGACTAGAGATCTCAGGAACCTCTTCTGACTTATGTAAGGTAGAGACGACGTCAGATTGATTATTAATTGTTGTTGTAGTGGACTCACATGCGGATAAGCCGCCAGTTAAAACATCTTGAACAGCTGCTGGTGCAACCTGAGTGGATGTTCTGGACTCGCATGCTGATAAGCCACCACCAGGTAAAGCACCTTTAACAGCTGCTTGTGCAACCTGGACAGAAGCAGCAGGGGCATGCTGCTGGCCAAAATTAGTACGAGCCATTGGACCATACATTGCTCTGGCTGCCTCGTCATAAGCACAAGCCGCAGCTTCGGCAGTTGGGAAGGTCCCCAACCAGAGTCTACTTTGCCGATTTGGCTCCCTAATTTCAGCAACCCACTTGCCCCAAGTACGTTGCCTCACACCACGGAAGTCACAATGTGTATTCTCCGGTCCTCCTTTCCCCTTCATGCAGCCCTTCTTTGAACCCTTTGCAGGTGCCTTCCTTGCCTTCTTTGGACCCTGTGGATCATGCTCTTGCTGATTGTTGAGCTCGGCCCACCGCTTGATGGTCTCTACAACTGAAGTAGGTCCATCGCGT
The DNA here is from genome assembly GCA_019925245.2 of Oryza australiensis. Taxonomy (NCBI): domain Eukaryota; kingdom Viridiplantae; phylum Streptophyta; class Magnoliopsida; order Poales; family Poaceae; genus Oryza; species Oryza australiensis. The sequence continues at coordinate 562,532 of JAIFGZ020000260.1, read as the reverse complement.
GATCTCCGTGGTCGCTTTTTCCTGCTGTACAAGGAGCTTAAGTTAGTAATTGTTCTACAGATTCAGGGAAATATCCAAATAACCAAGGGGAAAAGGACATAGCAGAACAATCAATGTTTCCTACTAGGTAGACCATCTCCACAGAAACATGAACTAAACATGTTCAATAACCCACGAACAGACCATCTCCACAGAAACAGGTACTATTATGACGATAATCACGCTCGATAATTAAACAGTATTTGCCAGTTATTCATTTCAATGAATTCTCCGAACAATTCCTTAAGTTCATACAAACAACATGCACATAGATATATTATTTGACTCAATTGATCGAGCTTGCATTAATTGTTTATAAAAATACTCCTAACATCTCAACAAGCACTGATACTTATTTTATTCACTGGACCTACTTAGTTATTGTTTCTTCCATGACACACAATGTAACAGCTAACAGGATCAAACCACCAGAGAATTCCAATATGCTTAATATTAACAGCTGATCAGAAACCAGCTGGTGATAAGATTGAGGCAAAACCACTTTAGACCAGCTCTAGACTTAAAAGACCAGTTAAGACTGGTCGTCATAGCCCGCACGCTCCAACAAAGAGAGCAGCCAGACATATCAGAACGGTTAAACACACCAAATCTTAGAGCCCACTGATGGTGCATCTCCCTTGGGGGTCTGCTGGGCCAAGAGTGCATGCTCATTACAGGGAAGAGCTCCTGCTGAAACAGAAGCAGTTATTTTGTGCTCGTGACTTCACTGCTGGACAAGAGACCCATCTCAATCAGTACTTCCTGTTTACGAAGGTGTTTAAATCAAAGCAGTCATACCTATCTGTTGGACGGAATCAAGGTTTCCAGTACTTTCCTCGCCTCCACATTTTCTAGTTACCAAAAGACAAGACAAATAGACATACATGTATCAGAAACTGGATTACCAAGTTAAACTGTAAATTACAAAAATATAACAACAGTGTACAGCAACAAAGAATGACAGCAAGTTAGATGACTCGGGGTATATGACACGTTTCTGTGGAGATGGTGCTGACTAGAACTGTAGTAGTATAACTTTGCTACTCAGACACTAAACAACAAGTAATTCGAACAAGTTTCTGTGGAGATGGTGCTGACTAGAACTGTAGTAGTATAACTTTGCTACTCAGACACTAAACAACAAGTAATTCGAACGTTCTATCACAAAATCAACATGTAATCACGACATTGAAAACAATACTACTACCAAAATCACCCACACTAGGGGGAAAAAAGTAACTTGCGAAGGTGCTCGAAACCAAAACACTCAATTTGCCTATATATAATTCACGACGACTGATTTGGAATCCAGCAAAGCACTGACGCCCAATTAGAAGGGGATCCAGAGATCTTACTTTCCCCCAATCGCCCATCTGTCCCAATTTTGAACCCAACAAAATCCCAAACATCTTCCATGATCCCTACACCTCACGGTAACCCCCACAATCCAACCCTGCATTCTTCACCCTCAATTTATCAAGGCAAAATAACCAGATCCAGAAACCCTAGCCCCCAAATTCTACCAACCCTAGCATCCAACCCCGACCAAATACAACAAATCCGGCCTAAAATCCCCAAACCGCGTAATCCGGACACCCAGAATCGCTCGATCCCCCAACGAATCGAGTGAACCCAAAGCCCTAGCTCGCCCCCCAAAAAAAAAAAGAAAAAAACTCGAACCCCCAACATAAAAAAGTAACCACAAGAGAGAAGAGGAAAAGAGAAAGGATGTCGGAGAACAAGATCTCACCTTCCGGGCTGGACGGGCGGCATCTCCACCGGCGGCATGATCGCCGTCGCCGTCGTCTTACGATCCACCGTCATGGTGATGGTGATTGTGGTGGGGATCTCCTCCACGTTTCTAGGGTTTACTATCTCGTCGAGTCGCGTGGGTCGTCGGGGAGAGATCGGAAAGAAAGCCGAGGTCCAGTGGTGGGGGTGGGTATTTATACGCGAGTTCCGGACTCTTCGTGATCAGACCGGGGCGGAAAATATCTCCGCGTGGGGCCCGGATGTCAGTGGGACGGCTCACGGTGTGGGCGTGGCTCTGGGAAGGTGCAAAGCGGGGGGCGCGTGACGTAAGCCGTGCGGTGGGGAGAAGCTTCGCGAGACTTGGCGCTTAAGCAAACTCGACCTTCCTTCCCTCTCCTCTTTTTTTGATGGACTACTCTTATTAATTTGTTTTTTTCTTATGCAAATTTCCTTCCGATGGAATACAAACAGGAAAAACGTGTCCCGTAAGTTTCTAAAAAGGTCCACATTTTTGGACTTAAAAAAGTTACAAATTGACGATGGCTGGTACACTTTCCAAAGCGGTTTTCCATGCTGGTCCTCGCATTACTATAGTCAGCTAACGTGATTAATTAATTAATTAGGTTGCTAATTACTCTCTTAAAATATAATGAATTTAAGATGGATGGGACATTAAAGTTAATTTTTATTTTACCAATCTTTTTTTGACAACTTCATGCGACGTTCGTTTTGATGCTAATTTTTGTCTATACTGGTAGAAATTCTACTCTACCAAATTGAGTAGTGCAAAAACTTGCACTATGATAAAAAAACACTTTAAATCAAACTAGCCCTCTTCTTAACAACCAGACCTGGCCATGGCCACCCCAATCCTTCGGAAATTTCAATTAATCGACAGCTTTTATTTGGTTGACTGATCTAAGCACATGCTTCAAAAGTAGTTTTCTGTTTTTTTGGTAGTGCTCCAAAGTCAGTTTCTGGGCTAAGATTGGCCCCTGACATTTTCACTTCAAGCTCCGCACTGCTGCTGATGACTCAACAAATAGAATTTATCACCCAAAAGAAAGAAAGTAGCTGTCTGTCAATTTCATTTAAGGAATCCAACTACGTTTGTCTTCTCTCTCAGTAAATGTAACATACCACCAAGTTTCATCCAATTCAGAAGACATTATTATTGTAAATATTAAATGAAATTCTACGAAAGCAAAAATAAAATCCACAGCAGGCGGCAAAAAATAGCGAATCTAACTTTGTTTTCTTCTTTTTTACTAGACCAACGTTTAGCAATCGATATTTGACCCTGTACTAAAAATCACACCGAAGCCTTGGTCTGCTGACCAGCAAACCTCCTCAACAAGAGATGTGAAGTGCCACTTCTCTTTTCATAGCTCAGCTGCAATCAACAACAAATATGAAGCATTGGGAGTGATTATTTTGCACGTTGAAAATATTACCATTGAACATAGCAACAAGTTCTACAACTGCAGTTTGGAAAACACCTGAACAATTTAAACCACTTCTAGCAATCAGATATGCAGAACACAGGACTGTCAAAACTTTTCGCATGTAGGAAACCACAGTTATAATCTATTTTAGGAAGAGTAGCAGCATTTGCGGCCTAAGATAGCCATCGACTAACTATGACATGGTTTACGCAGTCTCAGTCATGGGGTAGTCAAACACGACGTCCTTCCCACAGAGCCTCCTGTAGACAGAGCTGAAAGTGTCAAGCTTGTATTCAGTGTTGTTGCGCTCCTTTGGGTCCAGGAAGATCTGCAGCACAAGCTCATACAAGGTCAGCGTCGTTTGAATTCGGCGAGACAGCAAACAAAAACCATTAGCAGCCATGATTACGTTTGAAATGCAGCAGAGGTAAAATAAATGCATAAAGTGTGTTGATATTGAGAATTTCATGAGGACTAGTATTAAGAATCACAAAAACACACACTAAAATGACCACATCAATATAGGAACAATTGGATCAGTAAGGCATTTGCAATAATAACATCTCAAATTCAAACATAAAAAGCGCCAATCAGTTAACCATCATAGTTACAAAACACTCCCATCTAAAATATCAGGTGCAAAGGGAACATGCTTTGAGAAACACATCTCTGCATTCTTGAGGGAAAAAAGTTTCTTTTACCTACTACTTGAAAGGAAGATGAATTTCTTCTACAGAGTCAGTAAAATCATAGGTACTAGAAATGTTCAAGAGATAACATGCTGTCACACAAAAAGGGGCAAACAAGAAAGTGTCACAAATTCCAACTCAAGAAAAACTAGTGTCCTGTGCTCAAAGCTATATGTTCATGACATAAGCACAAACCTTCATGATTTTTCTACCATCCAAGTGGTATCTGACACGCTTCCCAACAATCTCTGCTGGGTACACAACATCCTCCAAGATGCCATCATGAACAGCAGTAAGGGTGCGGGTACGAGGGCGAACAACAGCTGAACCTTTCTTCGGGGGCCTCACTATTCTTCTAGTTGCAACCAGAACCACATCCTATATCAAATTAGCAATCAAAAAAATACTGTCATGACATCCAGCGAGTGTTAGCAGAAATAAATAAGAAAGCTAGGGTAAACTGCACAACAATTAACTTCAAGGAAGACACTAACTCAAGACTAAAGCTCAGAACATAATTGGCAGAAACTCAGAATTACAGCTGGGTATTCTTGATAGACATATCTTTATTAGCACAAAATCATTGCAGTTAGCATCTGGGGAGTAAAAAGTTGTACTGAGCAGTGATACTTGTTTAAGTCTCGCGCATACTTTCCCTAAGAAACAAAAGTTGGAATTCAGCTTCCTTGCACAAATTTTGTGTTACACAGCAGACTACCCAACTTATTAATCCATATGCACCCATCAGCAGTTAGTATAAAGTTTCCTTTACCTGTGAACAGTTTTTTTACCTGATTTTAATGATGTTGTACTGAAGAATATATGTATGTGTGTGTGTGTGTTCCTAAACAATTTATATGGTTTAGTTTTCATCCCTCAACTCCAACACTGGATAGAATAAGTTCTCCAACTCTAAGTATAGACAACCACGTGAATGCTAGAGTTTTTCCTTCTGTATTTACTATGTTGCGTTATTTACCAGGATAAAGCAAGGTGTCTATTGTTTTGACTTTTAGTGAGATTTACGCAGGAAACTGCATCAATACGTTATGACATGTTCAGACTTTATAAATCCAAGAGAAATGCTCAGTGCATAATTTGTCAGAAGTGAAAATAATTCTACAAAGTGCGGCAAATCATGGATTATGCATTTAGAAATTTACCTTCCCACTGAACTTCTTCTCAAGTTCCCTAACAAGCCTCACATGGATCTTCTTATACGCCTTCCGCAGCCTGTATGGAACATGAATAATAACAGCCTTCCTGTTGCCAGGTAAATCCATCTGACTGCAACAAGAACAAACGAGTTCAGAGAAAACTTAAGTTAGACAAACCTCACAATTTTTCAAATAAATTTGTGGCAAAGCACATACACTGCTTCATTGATGTAAAGGTCCTTCAAGTCACTCTTCAGCTCCTGATTCCCATTCTCAAGGTCAAAAAATGCCTGTCCCCCACAGATAGTTAGATCCAGAGTTTCAAATGCTAAATAGGCCAATCAAGGAATTCAAAGGAAATAAAATAACCTGAGCAACAGTGTCCTCAAACTCAGTTGGCTCCAGACCCTTGTCTTTCTGGATCTTCCTCCTTGCTGTATACATCTTCTGATAACCCTGTAGTGAACTCAAAATCAATCTCTGCAAATGGTACTAAATTGTGACTTTAATCAATTGGACAAAGAAAACCATAAAACAGACAAGCGAAACCGCAGGATAGCACCATGCAAATTTAAAAAGAAGGCCAATTTGACAAGCTTCCTGGAATGTAAGGTGAAAAAAAAGCGCATGATTTGTTTTCACCTAGCACCAGCAGTTGATAGTTTTGAAGCATGCCATTATAAAGTAACAAAGAGATAATTCGTCCCATCTAAAACTACTAAGTTAACAGCAGCAAATCGTACATGTTCACAACGTTTCTCCACAGAAGCAAGCAGATTGTGCCAGCCTTAGGAGGTCCCGATTGGGCAGTTCTATGACGCACTTCACAAAAACGTATCACAATCTCAACTAATACTTTCACAAGCTCTTGAAAGGAAACATTCCACAGCCAAACAAAGAACTCTTGCTAGCCTAGGCAATCCACAGCCATGAGTGCAGGATACAATCTACCCACGCTTGTTCATATACCACCCGGAGCTGATGGTTTTCAATAATACCATTAAGCAGCGACAAAAAGATAATTCGCCCCATCAAACTACTAATTTAGCAGCAGCCACAAATCGCACATGTTCACCACGTTTCACCACAGAGGCAGAAAGATAGTGCGAACCTTAGGAGGTCCCAGTTCTAGGATGCACTTCACAGATGTGACATAGTAATATTTTCGCAGGCTATTGCAAGGAAACAATCCGCAGCAAAACAAACTAACAAACAAACAAACAATAACTCACACATGACATAGCCTAGGCAATCCACAACCATGAGTGCATGAAACAATCGACCACGCTTGTATTCAACGGGAGGGGGGAAAGGCGCATCTATGATCTATCGAAGCAGCAAACCAAGAAACAGATACGAATTTCCTTTTTGTGCGAACACGTCGAGACGGCAATGCATACAATCATTCGCGAGGCTAACAAGTAGAGTGCAGAGTTATGCTTTACCTTGAGGCTTTCTTCGCGCGAGACGGCCGGCGGCGAGCTAGCACCGTGCAGCGCAGGGCGGCGGCGGCGGCGGAGAGGGTTCGCTTCACACACTGCACTCCTTCACCTCGGCGCTAGGGTTTGCGCTCCAGCAGCTTATATACGGTCCTGGCACCAATGGGCCTTGCTGGGCCTTGACAATGGAAAGCCCAGGCCCATCCAGTGCCACGAGCAGATGCCACGTCACTTTCCTCTTAAATAAATCCGGGGTAAAATAGATGCCACGTCACTCTCGCTCGTGCCCTCTTCTCCGCAAATCAGCTGGCTTCGAAGCCTCGAACTCTCATGGGCAGGTAGGCCCGGTGTACGAACCACCGGCCGCGTCACGGATCTCGAGGCGCTGACGAACGGAGGAGATTCGCTCGAGTCCATACAACGGGCGCACGCGCCCCCCGCCGCAAGGTTCACTCCAAAGAGAGAGAATCCGGCGGGTGGGTAGCAGCGGCTTCTTCTTCCTCCTCATCTCCAATTTGGTTGGATTTGAGCTAGGTCGAGGCGGATTGGGGATTCGGATTCCGCCGCGAGGGAGAGAGAGAGGGAGATGGACCAGGTGCTGAACAAGGTGGGGAGCTACTGGTTCAGCAAGAGAGCGAGCAAGGAGATCGACTCCATCGGCGACGACATCAGCGTAAATCACCCCCCTCCACCTCCTACTCAGATCTTTTCCTTTCCCTCCAAATCTTTTCTTATTTTCTTGTTAAATTATCGGTTTGCATTGGTCGTCGACTAGTTGGTTAATCTTGCGCCATAGTTGGTTCTTCGGAAGACTCTCTAGATTGCCCAATTGCTGCGGATGTAGCGTATGGAGTCACCTGTAGGTTGTAGGGGTTGGTCTCCAATGTCAATGTGGAGAAGATTGATGGATCCAGTGGCAAGATTGCCGAATGTGTTTCGTTGATTGTGTTGGAGCTTTTAGTTGAAGCGGATGCCGCTCATATAGGAAGGGCATCGAGTGGAAATCAAGGCGGCGGTTAGTAGAAATTGTCACCGTCCAGGTTGTGCTGTTAGTATGTGGACTACTGATGATAATGAAGGCCGTGCGCCGCCCTGTGGTCATCAAATGCCTGATCAGCAGCATCTTTCTGTGTTGGATTAGGTCATAGTTGGTTGGTCATTTCTTGAACAAAATATCCCTCAATTCATTTTTGGGGAGTAATCGCTATATCTGACGACATAAGATTCTAGCCTTTTGGGGGTCTTTTGAGTAGTTGTTAATTGAAAGGTTCATAGTCAAAGTCCAGTATTACATGTGTTTACAGTAATATGTGCATAAAGATTTGCAGACAACTGTACATGAAATCAAGAGTTGTACAAGAAAATAAAAGGGAAAACTGTACCGCATCATGCAGTACCTAGTACTGGCTTCAGTAGTTGACTACAGTATCTAAACATCGTTTCCTGCCAGAATCAAGGGAAATAGGATAGAAGCAAGAAACACGAGATTCACTACCTGATCCTTCTTCATGACATTATTATTCAACTGACTAATAATGTATAAAGGATTCCCAATATATCCTCTTATAGATCTATATGAACTGACCTTGCTACGATCAACAGAACAAACAGAAAGCACTAAATAGTACCTTCTTACATCACAACTAGAAATCATTAAAGAGTGAAGTGCATGGGTGGTCCCTAAACTTGTGCAGGTGTGTCATCCAGGTCCCAAAATTCTCAAAATGCATTATTAGCCCCCTAAACTCGATTCAGTGTCCATCAGTGGTCCGAAACAGCCACAACACGCTTTGACCGCTGACGTGGCATGCTGACATGGAGGTGCCGACCCCACTGCGGGGGTAATTTTGCAAAGATCCCCTTCTATTTTACTGGCCATCACAACACAAATCTTGCATCAAAATCCCCTAGTTATTTTGTCGCCCAAGCTCGACGCCACAGTCCTCCCGAGCCAACGCTGGCACATTAAATACTTTGTTACATTAAAAGGCCCACCTACATGTGGAAACTCTCTAGGATCTCAAGACTGCCCTCACAGCCTAACACATGTCTTTTCTGTGCACTTTGTCCTCACTCATGCGCATCCGGGAAGAACTTCCCGGTCGGTCATACATCCCCAAATTGCCTCAGGCCAAGCACGCTTAACCTCAGAGTTCTTTGGAGATGAGCTTCCGGAAAAGAAGTTGCAACTTGTTGGTATAAGTATTCTATTAATCCTATTAAGCCCTAGGCCAGGATGTTACATCCACACCCCCTTAGAAGACCGACGTCCTCGTTGGTCAACCCTAGGCCAGGAACCTCCCCTCTTGGCCACGTCCGTGCGTCCAGTGCCGACGCATGTGCCATGTCGTGTCCCCTCAGGGCCCACGCGCCATGCGCACCATGCCCACACTCACATGTCTAGAACTTTGACATGATACTGACTTTGACTCAGAATACAGGGACCATTTTAAAACTTTGTTTGTCATAAGATAAACTAATTACTCATGAATCATCAATAAATAAATGAACTAATCCAGTAAAGGCATTACATTTGAACATGTTAAGTGATTCTATTTTGATTTTTGATATTACCTCCCCTCCAAATATAGATTCTTTTGTCCCTTTGCGCGGCACTCTGCATGGTCTAATAATCTATAATTGAAAGTTACAAAAGTTTCTCATTATGAAAGCATACTTAACTAGAAATCGACTTATGCCATTACCATGGGCAATCTAAAAAATAAAACATTGTTTGTACTGGATCAATCATTTCTCCAACTGCCCTTCCAATGCTTGGTAGCCAGAAGCTATAATTGCAAGTTCCTGGTATACTGAGTATAGATTAACACTATGACAACAGGTCAGGAGCTAGATCATCGAATAAGTACATGGTATCAAATGAAAAGGTTGAATATGCAGCAATGAAAGGATCATGTCCAAGTCCGTGTTGAATGAAGGTGTGCAGTGGATATGATGATCTGATTATGGTTGGCACTGTGTTGTAGGTGTTTTTGAATTAGGTAATTGCAGTTATATCTACATGGAAGGAAGTCAATGACTGGAGGAAGTTGGTTGGTCTTGACTCCTGAGTCCTTGACTTGTGAAAATACAAGGGTCAATATTAGCTGGTAGAGATGGTGGGGATAATATGTAGGTCCTTAGTCAATTAAGCTGCAAATTCTTTTGCTAGTTTATTTCTGCTTGTTCGTTATAGGATGAATTGTACAGCTGGCTTGAGAGTTATATATAACTGGAGTACTGAGTCTTTTCGCTTCTATTGATTAGACATAGCACATCATGATTCTATTTTTAGAATACTATATTTTAATGGCTTCCTTTTGATATTCGTTACCATGATTATAAATGTAGTATATAAAACGTTTTTGGTAAGTTATTGCATTTCACTATCTGAGTTCCAGATTCTGCTAGGGATAAGCCAAATCTTCATTATGCAGTGTAAGTTCTAACATTACTATTTACATGTTGAATACAGTCAATCTCTACAAGCATTGGAACAGGAGCTAAATGGATGGTGAACAAGATCAAAGGTATCTATGTGTATTCTGTATTATTGAATTTCTAACAAAAATGTGATGTAGCAAATAGCTGCACCATCCAATATGCTGTATGGCACACGTAAACAGATGGACATCAATCAATGTATGCCATCCATTATCTAGCTCAAAGAAATAGGATATATGGAGTAGCAATTAGCTGGACTGCCCAATGTGCGTGTTCCCTAGAAATAACATATGAACAGGATCAATTATATGCCGATATCTAGTTTGTAGAGCAACAGAAGGAAACAAACACAACTTAAACTTCTGCATACTTAGTTGTTTTTGCATTATTTCTCTACTCAAATGGTCTTGCCTGTTGCATCCCTTCAACTGGAGTTACAAATTTTATCACTTATGAGGCAACTCAAATAATATTGCTATGGGCAGTGATATATACAAAAGTTAAAGATGGCATCCATGCATATTACCTACACATTCCACCTTGAAGGCATGGAGGCCATTATTTCTTATGTTTATGACATTTTCTCCAAGTACATTTATATCTGCTTATGTGAGTAATAAAACATGTTTTGGTCTCAGGGAAGATGCAGAAAGCATTGCCAGACCTTCTCAAGGAATATGACATGCCCGCAGGCCTCTTCCCGAGGGATGCTACTAACTATGAGTTCAATGAGGAGACAAAGAAGCTCACCGTGTACATTCCTTCAGCTTGTGATGTCGGGTACAAGGATTCGTCTGTTCTGCGATTCTTTACCTGTGTGACCGGCTACCTGGAGAAGGGAAAACTCTCTGATATCGAAGGCTTGAAGACGAAAGTGCTTGTTTGGACCAAGGTGACTGCCATCAAGACTGAGGGATCGAAGGTTCATTTCACTGCTGGTGTGAAGAAGACCCGCAGCCGTGACGCATATGAGGTAGTCAGAGATGGTATCCCCATAGACAAGTTCTGAGCTTGTACCTGCCATGAAAATGTGATGTAATTAATTAGTTGACGTCTTCTACAACAAATATCAATTGTCATATCTCGTGTTATGACCTATTTAACTGAACTGTATTGCCATAATATTGATTGTCATGGCCCAAGAGTGTTTCTCAGCACCTTAAAAATTTGGTGCTTTATTTGCTTGTGATTATGAATCTTGTAGGTGGTTTTTGTTTACTTTAGTTTTAAAGCCATGTTTGGCACAGCTTCAAGTCTCATACCCATGCTGGATTTGAAGTTTGTATATGAAATTATAATGATTTAAAGCTTTTTTAATCTAAAATGGGAACAAAATGATTCATCTCAATGTTATTAATGTAATTGCAGATCCAGATCCATTGGTTTGTGAAGCCAGAAATATCTAACTTCAATAGATCTTGAATTCAGAGTTGTGTCAGACAGAGCCTACCTTTAACTACGGCCCAAGTTTAACTAGTGACTTGAGTTTGGGTTCCGTATGTCTATGCAGAATTAAAAATGGACTAAAGAATTGGAAAATTGATATGCTAAGTTCGGTGTATTGTAATAATGTGAATACAGTGCGGTTTACTCTTTAACGATGTTTCACATGTACTGTGCTTGCTAAGTTTATGGAAGCTACTGCCTCAAACATGTATTGTGCTTGGTAAGGACTGTTTATATATTGGTAATGACTAGTACTATTTACTAGGATTTGGGCTTGTAGTGTAAAACTTGAACCCTTCATTTTGGGAAAATGCGAAAATTGGTGCTTATATGGAAAACAGCCTGCCCATTTTCCTATGACATATTTGGTTTTCACCTTGGACGATCTCTCAATATTGTGTGCAGATTGTACTACTTCTCTTTGCACATGCAAATTCTGCAAATAATTGAATAGCAAAAATGTTTACAATTTTTTATATGCAAATTCTACAAATATTTTTTTGCATTTGCAAATTTGGCAGATAATGAGTGTAAACATATTGTTATTTATTGCCAGTACAAAAGAATGGAAATGCTCACACAGTGCTTATGAATTCTAGAGGAAAAATGATATTTTTAGAGGGGGCTGAATGGAAGTTCAGTGGCAATAACCTGATGGTGGCAATGGGATGAAAACATTCATGACATTTTGTAGAATTCATGTTTGTCGATGAATTTATAGAACTGGGTTTGTCAATGGCAGTATACATTTGGATAAATAATTAGAGAATTTTTGCTAACTTCAGTGGTTGACTCGTGGTCTGGTACTACGTGGAGCATAGGTGGATCAGGGGACAAAAAATCGTAGCCCAATGCATATCTATAACTATATAACTATCTATAAAGAAAGTAGTATTTCCACCCAAAATTTTTGTCCGCCTGGCTATTTTGCAGAAAACTCCTTGAGTTTTTGATTTTTCTTTTCCATGAAAGAGTCCCATGTGTGTCTCCGTGCGTCATGAAATCAGTTTGGATCAGGTCATCAGAGTCATCTGTAGTTCACGATGTATCACAATTTGGTTCGGCAACGTTCCTATCATGTTTTGGTAGCGAGAGAACCTGCATTGAGTGCACGAGAAACCAAATCCTACACATACGCATGCAGTTCCTCAATCAAGTTCTTCCCAATTCCCAATAGATAAAGACGTGAGAATCGGCTCCGGCCATCGCTCATGCTTATCCTCATCTAATCGATCGATCGATCGTCTTGTGGCCACCGCACGCTGAATGAGAATGAGATGCACTACACAGCATTGTCCCATCGCCCATCGTTTGATCGTGTGCGTGACTCTCCTCCTCGAGTAACCTAATCCATGTATGTATGATCTACACATATGCACCACCTCTAGCAAAGAGTAAATAAGGGCCTCATGCTCGTGGTTCTCTCTTGCTGTTAGTTGCTGCCATGGTGGCATGCATATGAAAGTATCCTCACTCTCTAGACCACAAGTTGATTATAGAAAACCGTGCATATGGTTGAAGCCATCATCTATAGTGAGAAGATCCTTGATACTGCTAATTACTGCAAGATTTTACATGTTAGTATAGTTAAATGAATAATTTCTGCATTCTTTCTTGTAATATATGTTTCACAAAAACCAATTCATCATAGTGATTCCATCCACCTATGTGCATGTATCTCTCAGTTCACTGTTTACTTATTTAGATAGTCAATTACTTATTTAGATTGACAATTTAACAATCTGTATTATTTACTAGCCATGAAAATTAAACTTGCAATAATGTTGTGCGCTGGACTCAAATTTATCGAACCATTACGAGTTTGTTCCCATTGAATCTGTTCCCATTGCAACGCCTTGGATGAAAAAAGACCTTCTGCGTCCTCCCTCCCTGTGCCCTCCCCTCGTCTCCATCTACACCACGTCCCGTGCCGCGCTTGTGCCCTCCCTCCCTGCGCCCCTCCCTCCCGTCCCCATCCGCGCCGTGTCCCGCGCCGCGCTGCGCCCGCCCCACGCCTACGCCTCTCCCTTCCGTCGCTCTGCTCGGAGCTCCCACGCCGTGCCTGCGCCCCTCCCTCCCGTCCCCATCCGCGTCGCGCCTCGACTTCACCCGTTGCAACGCACAAGCACAGTTGCTATCTATAACTATCTATAAAGCAGTAGTGTTTCCACCCAAAATTTTCGTCCGCTTGGCTATTTTACAGAAACCCCTTGAGTTTTTGTGAAATTAACCCGCAGTCCCATGCGCCCATCTATCTAGGGGGTCGGACCGACCGAGCCCACTGCCTGCGCCCCTCCCTCCCGTCGCTGCTCGGAGCTCCCGCGTCGCGCCCCGCGCTGCGCCTGGGCCCCTCCCTCGTCCCCATTTGCGCTGCGCCCCGACTTTACCCGTTGCAATGCACGGGCATAATTACTATATCTATAAAGCAAGTAGTGTTTCCACCCAAAATTTTTGTTCGCGATTATTTTTGCAGAAAACCCCTTTGAGTGTTTATAAAATTAACACGCAGTCCGTCTGGCTATTTTAAAAAAAACCCCTTGAGTGACTTCAACTTTGGAATAATTATGACAAAATAAATGACGTTCGTTGTAACGTACGGACATATTTACTAGCATATACATATGTGAAAAGAAACTTTTTAAAAAAACTCTTTTATTAATATATTATGATGCACATTTGAACAATTTATATTTTTAACTGTGTTGTATTTAGGGTATTTAAAAAAATATAAAAATTGGAGCACCCATACAAAAATAGATACACCAATGACACGGAGGCTAGATAATAAAGCTCTCGTAGTACAGAAAAATGATACAATATGCTACAAAGTTATTTTATTCTTATTCTCCTCCAGGTTTTCATGAGGAATTTTTTTCTTGTTTGAATTAGTGTGCATGAACTTATTGTGACCTGGGGTAGAACTAGCAGGGCAGAAACGCTGATAGATAGGATTTCTGTTTCACAAAGCCACTACTCTAAGCATAACGTTTTAGCTGTCTATTTGTAAGAGTAATTTGTTATTTGAATAGTGATTTGCATCTAGGTTTGTTAAGAACAATCCATCCATTGTAGATCCACCATCTGTTTGGCCCTTGTTAACCTTGTTGCAATGGTTGGAGATTCTGCATTGTGTTGCATAACCAGCAAATTCCAAGCTATAAATCTGTAGAAAGATCAATAGGTAGTCCCCTAGATTATACCCATCTTACACGTTCATGCCTAAAACAACATGATTTACTCTTTATTGAAACATCACATTGAACGATTCTGTTTGTCCATATGACGTGACAAATGATATGAAAACATAAAGAGTACGGGAAACAAATAGTTAGGCAGATAAATGTTACATGGCAGAATCAGCAGGAACCAAATGGAACTTTGGGCATTCGTCCAGTCCTTGGCAACTCCCATCACGCCCACACGGTTGAATGAAAAATTTCAGAGCAGTGACTTCGCTGGGGACCTCTAGGTCAGACACATAGAAGGCTTTGGCGCTGGCAACTCCAAGGAAAATTCTGGGAGCCTTTGCATTTGAGTCTGCAGTTAACTTCTCAACATAGACATTGTACTTCATGAATGGTGCCTGTTGTTTATTTTCCAGTTCCCAACTGATTTTCAGGCTTGCAAGTTTAGATTCGTCTGAACTATTTGACCAGGAGATGTACTCGCCTTCCGTCACCCATGATCTTGCTGGAGGGAACTCTGTTTTTTCAGTGTTTTGGATACTAACATGGCCAAGCGATGCATGGTAACGCGATGATCTGTTTGCACCTGCTTCTGAGCTTCCATCTCCATCTGTTTCTGGATCAGTTCCGCCAGTGGTTTTCATTGTGCAGACTATGTTGATCCCAGTTAATGTAAAGCCGGCACTGGGCTGGATAGTTGCTTTGTAGACAACCCAATTTTGGTGAACTGGAGTGTGTGGTTCAGCCTTATCAGCTTTAACATATGAGCCATATTTTCGGTGTTCCTTTCTTATGAATGCTGCTGTGTCATCCGCAATAAGAATGGAACTGCTCTCCTTGTTTCCGGATGACAAATCCAGTGACAACCCTAAAACAGAGCGTGCATCGGCTTTTACCTACAGTCAACAGGGAGGGTCATTTAACAGAAGAGAATAAGGCCTAACTTAAAACAAATAGCATGCCAATGTACAGGTGTACATGTATGGTTCTTTCAGAGAAGATGCAATATCTAAACAGAAATATGCCTTCGCTTGCTTCTGTGTTTCCAAAATATGATACGAACGTGTGGCAATGGTAGATAATCTTTTGGCTAAAGTTAAAATAGCATGGTATAAACGGAAAGACAGATTGCTTACTGAATAAAACACATATACAGATCCACCCTCCATGGAAAGCCCCCCATTAAAAAGCTGTTCTGAGAAAATTTCGTTCTGCTGGAGACTTCCCTTCACTGTAACACAATTCCCTCCACTGTATGGTTCATCCTCGAAACTATGAATCAAGTGGCAACTATTTTGTTATGAATCAGAAAAGAATAGTAACAATTAGATGGAAGGAATGTAGAGGGACATAAAATCCGCTTGCTCCCTTATCAATTTGACAAAGGAAAACTTCAAGTAGTACTACAAAATCAGTAACAGCCACTTGTCCAGATAAGGAGATGTTACTATCCAAGCATTATCATCAGAGCATAGGGAGAATACAGTTACTATGGTTTGTTCTCTTCCTTTTTACGATGATCTCCACAAAACTGCTTGTCAACTTTCAAGTGTATTAAAGTCCTGATCTCATAAGATCTCCAAAAGTAATTCTGAAACTGAACTATTTTGTCCAATAGTTATCATCAGTATCAATTTCAGTTGGCCTATATGAATAGAATTCAGGTTCATAATTTGTTGTCCTTTCATTCGATTTAGTGTAAGGTTTTGATGGGCCAACATGTGTGATACAACTACACGGGTGAGCTATATACTGAACATTTTTCAACCACTGGGTTTTACTAGGAGTTTGTAATGAGTCATGAGCATGACATTGGAGAAGTGTACAAGGAAGAGTGTTGTGGAATAACTCCTTCCCAAGGAACCTCATCTACATGGACCCTTTCCTAAATGTAGTAGTAAGATATATAATAACTCTTAGAGTATCCGTCTAGTACAATAACCTTCCTCACTATAAATTGATTAAACTCAGGAGTATTCCCACTATTGTATAAATCTCAAGCAAAGCAATAAAGAGAGAGAGCAAGAGTAGGCTGGTGAGCTGTTGCCCATCCATTTTTTTATACTTTATGCTTACACAGAGAATAACATGAAAATTAGTTCATATTTGCTGCTATATTTGTTCATGGCATGGTTGTAGGACAAAATATGGAAGCTTTGACTATGGGAAAGTTTCCAACACCTCTCAATACTCAAATCCATCCCTACCTCCCTATATGCCTAAGCCTTCTGACAGTTATGTTCCATTACACAACAAAAATTCTCATGGAACCCTCGACCGGTCCAGACATGCATTTACATACACCATATCTCGCCATCACTGTATATCCCTAAGCCTTCTGGCAGTGAGTTCTTGTTGGCACAGAGCTAGTGAATACTTATTGCTGGGTGAGCTACCATGTCAACTGAAAACATGTAATTTGGAAAACCAGCCAAACAGTAAAAACCGAATGGTTTCATGAGTTTGGAGTGGTAGAAACTAAAAAGTCAAGTTTTGTAGTCCCAGGCTGATTTCTAGACTTTCAAGTGCAGGGTGTAAAATGGATTTATTTCATCTCCTTTTGTTTTCATAGTGAGGGACTAAGGGCACAGGAGCTTTGCCATTCATTTCAAGAAGGGAAGTAATCAGACCCTAAAGAGGGAAACTGCAGGACACCAGCACCTGCAGCCTCAAGAGAGAGATAAATGAACTTGACATCCTTCCATTTTGGTGTGAAATATTATGTTTAGATAAAATGATATTGAATTCGTTCATATTTTGTGAAATCCTTATCATACGGCATGGCACAAAAAAATGTTATACCAGGTTTAGTTTTTGTTTATTTTGAACCTGGAAAAGTTTTAATTTTAAATAATAAAGCTATAGAAGAGAAAAAAATCAAAATGCAGGCAAATGATGAGTCAAATACTGGTCATCAAATAAATTTTAAATCGATTCTCTTTTCAAGAACAAATATTAGAAAATAGAATGGAGAATACTATAGGAAATCAAAACAACATAATTCACGAAAGGAAATTCCTGATAACTACTAGAGGAAAGAGAATATAATTATGAAAGGGCTCCATAGTTAATAAATTGTTGCACATTCTCTAGGAAACTATCCGACAAAACATGTTGTTCAGTGACAAGTTCATCCTTCAATAATGTTTATGTTATTATTCATGTCTTAATCAAACAACTTGATTATTATTCATGCAAGCAACAAGCTCTCTGTTTCTTCTCCCATACCACCTCATAAGAATTACGGTGCAAGATAGGCTAGTAGCCTAACAGTCAGTAACAAGCTAGATAGGCTATTGTGTGTGTGCCCTAATGCATGTTAAACTAAAAATGACCTTACTTGATAGCAGTTTGCAGACCTCGATCTCCAGCATATTTAAGCATAGGCTGAAAAATGGATCACAATAACATGAATGAGTTGAGAGAAGTGAAATTTTATGGAAGAGCGTCAGACTTGAGACAAAAACGACAGTGACGCTAGTCACACTACTAAAATAAAAGTTTTAGCATCAGAATGTAAAACCTTTCTTTATTGGAGAACATACCATATTTACAAAAATCATCATTAACATATCAGTCAAATAAGTAACTGCTAATCACAAAGTATAGGTATGTATATATGGAATTGTTTATATCGAGCAAATGTTAGGATGTATAGAGCATAACTTATAAACAATATTACACAGAAGGGATGATTCTACAGCATCTGTTGACAGCACTCTACCTGAAAACTTTGGCAAGAAATATTGTCCCATGGAGCACTATAGACTCTGACCCCTTCAATTGACACCTGGTAACCATGTCCCTGAAAGAAACCAGAGGTTTAGAGGCCAAAACATTACAAAAAGGAAAAGAGAACATAGAAAATTTGGATGTTTGAGAACCCCGTGGAGGAGAATACTTAACAACAAAAAATTTGCATAATGGCACTTTAATGCGTGAAAAAAGTACTTGTCATGTACATGCTGCTGAAGATGGACAATCCATGATGAGCACCCGAGTGTTATTAGAAGAAGATATCTTCAAATAGTTATTTGTTTCTATAAGTTAGCATTAAACAATACATTTATGAGTGTAAAGGTTTTGCAAACAGCTACTACATAAATTATCATGAACGATTCTCAGTATAATAACACAGTGCCCTGGCTGCAACCGTTTCCAAATAAGCATGTATATCATATATTCTAATTTTTAAATATCAAATTAATGGTCTTAAAATCTAAAATAAATATTTAAATCAACCAGCCATCCTGCCCATCCATATACATGTGGACATGCAATAATTAAAAAAAAACTACAAACAACACACATCTAGCGAGTCCTACCACAAAGGATGAGCATACAGCATACCAACACCATCACCAAGTCTTCTTTTTAAGGAATAAAGATATACAAGTATTGACTCATCTGCTATACAAAGGAATGATCAGACGATTAGTACCAGAATAACAATGAGTTGATGCTGAGAATCTACCTGATCAAAATCAGAGTAAAAGGGCAACTGTTTTGGGTAACTCTGAAGAACACCCCATGAATCTTGAACAAGACCCCACCAACTGCATAATTTTTAGGCAAAAACTTAGCAGAAAGAGCATATGCATGTGAATATGCAATTGAAGGAAGCCAGCACTTCAATACCGATTTTGTGCAGTCCGAAAGTTAGGTGGTTGCTTAGTTTCATATACCCATCCAGGTGCAAATATGGCAGCTGAGACATCATCTTTCTTGAGTAGATCAAGGGCAACATTGGTCTAGAACAATAGGTAATTAAGCAGAAAATAGAAGGTGAGAAGTTGAATAGAATTCATTTACAATAAATGGAAATAAAAGTAAAGGAGAGAAGGATGATCTACTGCTCTGGTGTAGAAGTCATTTAACTGCTGTACATGCAATCATCGAATTTTCAAGTAAAGCCAATAAAGTAATGTGATCTGGTAAAAACAAAAGAGGAGCAATTTTGTTATAGGCATTTATTTAACAGCCGATTTTGCAAGAATATGTTATGGTTGCACCGAAGGCTTAACTGATTCAGTTGCCAGTCTAAACAGAGACAAAAAGGAATATGGCATTTTTTCTGTTAACAATGCATGTAATTGTCTTCGTGATAATAGACCATTACAAGACAAAAAAATTGGAGATCCTTTCACATACATTCCATTGACCACCACCGTAAGTATTTCGTCCGTAAACATCAATACCCATGTACACATCGTACTTCCTTTCACCAGCAACTGCAGCCGATTCTTGTGGATATTTTGCCTGGAGAAGTCATGTGAATTTCAACCTGCCATAGTTTCAGTTTGCAGAAGGTGTACAAGAAAAGAGAGGATTACCTTCCAAGTGTAATTGCTAAACAGTCCATCACACAAGTCAAAGAATGGCTTGTTATACTTGTTAAGCTTATTCTGCCAGTCAAGGTCACCGTTTACAGTAATTGCGTCATACCTACAGAGCCAAGTCAAAGGCACAGCGACTTATCAAATGGAGTTTTATATCTAAAAACAGTCTTCTTGTAGCACAGTAGGAAATATCAACCCTACCATATGACTAATGATCCAGGAACCTCAGCATGCATTGTCTTGGTTAGATGATTGACAAATTCTTTCAGGTTATCAATGAATCTTATGTCGAGTTTAACCTCAATATTGATCTGAAAGATGATTTAGTATCAGTGACAGACACATACCCAAGAACAACATAGATGATTAACTAAATGCCATCAAACAAATTTCTCCACATTGAAGGTACGTTTCGACCAGAAAATTAAAATATTTTGCTCTCCATCTCTCTCTAGATACCCCACATTCCACATATCCCATTTGATGAACGTGAATCGTCTTTTCGGTTTGATAGATTGCATATTTTCCTCAAAAGATCAATCTCAAGATATCATGAAAGTGATTACCAGCCAGCCATCAAATCCCAAGTAAGCAGCCAGCTCTGTTAGCCTTCCAGCATACATTTGGGCAGAAGCCTCCGTAGCAAGCATCTCCTCGCAGATTTCTGCACCTTTCTCCCACTCTGTGATGAACGTCCCCAAAACCTTCGCTCACAGACGCCAAGGAGAAACAACGTCAATCGAGCGGATGCAAGAACCGATCCACTCAATCGAAGCAACAAGAACTCCCAAGAAGCTGGAGGATGGGGGGCGGCACCTTGACGCCGTGGAGGTGGGCGGCGTTGACCCAGCACGGCGGCGGGAGGGTGACGAGGTAGTGAGAGAAGTAGACGAAGACGTCGATGAGGTGCCAGTGCCAGAGCGCGTAGGCGCCCGGATCGTTGCCCCCCTGCGGCGCCGCGTCGTCGCGGTACCCGCCCCGGAAGTCGTGGCACACGAGGATGCGGCGCCGGTCCGGGAGCGGCGCGGCCCAGGGCGAGGAGGCGCGGATGAAGGGGAGGTGGAAGTTGCCGACCTCGGAGAGGTAGGCGCGGGAGGCTAGCGCCGCGAGCGTGGTGATGGGGTAGGAGATGGGCGGCGCCGGCTGGGACGCGTCGAAGGGCGGTTCCCACTGCCGCCGCTCGCCTTCTTCTTCTTCGGCGGCGGCGGGGGCGGCGGAGGAGAGCATGCTGCGGAGGCGGCGGAGGAGGCGGCGCGGAGAGAATGGCATGGCCGGTGGCGGAGACCGGGCCAGCTGCAAGCAAACCGTTGTTCCGGAAGGCCCACACATACCATCCTAACATGGGCCGAGAATTTAGTTCATTTGCTGCCCCATCCGTGGGAATAGGCCGTCACTAGGATTTCAAAACGAGGCCTTGGACCTGGCCCACCCCCGGGAAAGGCCGGGATTTGGGCCATGCTAAACGATGGCTTAAGCGGGCGTGCTAAGGCTATGTGCCCCGCAAGAAGGGCAAATTAGGATAGGAACAAGTCCACATCTCGTTCCTCAACATTCCGTCGAGTTTAATTTGCATCGTTAAACCACAATACTAACCCCTAAACTTACAATACAGATGTCTAAGAGCATGTTTAATGGTGTCTCTAAATAAATCTTTAATTTTTTTTAAATTTTCATAGAAAAAGTGGCTTCAACAAAGACTTTATATGGATATCTAAAATTGTAGATTATCTAAAATACAGATCTTGTTCTCAAAATTGAAAATAAAAACTTGGTTCTCTAAAATTGCTCCCGCTAGCATGAGGATATAATTTGGCATGATATCCTGGCGCACGCGACCGCATGAAAATTTCGATGCATTCGGGCGAAGCGAGCAGGGCGTGGCGTTGCGGCGCTGCAGGCTTCCGGCGGACGGGCACGCGGAGCGCGTGGACGGGCGCGGCGGTGGACGGCACTATTCCGGGCGACACGACGGTTGGGGGCGTCGACGTCTGGCGCTGCTCTGGGCTTCGAGAAGATGAAGATGGGGAGTTAAACGACGAGACAAGGTAGCAAGCAGCATGTCAGACGACGAAGATGGAGAGTCCTCCTTTGAAGTGGAGAGCATCACACGACAAGTAAATGAAACTTTGCATGCTCATGCTGCTACTGCCGCCGTCGCCCGTGAAGGAAGAGAAGAAAAAGGAGAAAAAGAAGAGAAGAACAAGTTGGTACTTGAATCATTTACGGAACACCCCTCCCGATCGCCTGCCGAACGCCCCTGTCGATCGTCCCTACTCTGCTACGGAACGCCCCTGCCGCGCCCCTGGCACAGCACCGTGCCAACGCCCCTGCCACACGATGACACAGTGCCAAGCCGCGTCCCCAAAATAAAGACGCGAGATTGATACCCTAGCAGTTGATGGGGCCAAGTTAATTATAAAATAGAGAATCAGTTTTGAGAATCTGCCATATTTTGATTTCACACTAAATTTTTAGAAATTTTATCTATATGATCTTTTTTGAGAATTGGTTTTTGAGAACCTATTGGACATGCTCTAAGGTAGTATAGAAGCTGGTTTTGACTGATGTGATGTCTACATGGCATGGGGCCCATATGTCATCGACATCCTCGTCTACCCCCTCTCTTTCCTTCCTCTCTATCCTGTTAGTAGCCATAGGGAGGTGCATGGGAGCAACGAGGTCCTCACTGGCGTCGACGACCTTCTCGTCCCCGCCTATCCTTGCCCCTTCATGGACGCCTCAACCTGACGGCCGCGACGGCGACGATGGCCTTCTTGTTCCAATGGCGTATCCATCCATCGCCGTCTCGTGCAACCACTAGAGGTCCGACCTCCTTCCCCTTCCGATAGTGGTGGCAGCCCGCTTCTTCGCGCTGCTCTCTTTCGTGTCCCTCTCCCTTGGCCTAGCCCACCCTTAGCCTGCATCGCCGCTCCCTTCCCATCTGCGATGCTCCCGGTGCGAGCCCTCGTTTTCCCCGCCATACATGTGACTGTGGCGAGCTAGGCTACGTGAGACGGGGCTCATCCCCCGATCGATTGCGTCCTTCATACGAGGCCGACACAGACCCTCAACAAGTGTTGCCATCCACAACGAGCTTGTCGGGATGCTGCCCGATCCGTCGCCTCCTCACACTCGTTGATGCCACCGGCAGTGAAGGAACGATGCAAGGATCTAGAGGAAGAGGAAGGGGGAGAGGAGGATGCGACCTCGCTGCTATCACCGAGCAGGCAACTTGATGGAGACCTAACGGTAGTAGGATGGGTGCTGTGGAGCTGCCGACCTCGTTGCCACTAGGGGTGCCATCACTGGCATTCGCCGCCCTGTTCCTGGCCATCCCTGAGCCGCCCCAACCCTACCCTACCTTATTGCCACCATGGATGCGGCGGCGGCTATCACCACCACATCACGCTTCCTCTACCTCCACCACCCACTCCTATTCCTCCATAGCACCGCCTGCCTCGCCCTCACATAGCACTATTCTCCTCCCGCCGCCCATATAACACCCCGATTTTCATGTATCCGATGAAAACTGTTTTAGTTAAAATCCTATGTTTAAAAATTTGATTCTTTGTGTGTATCTAGAAGAATCTACTGCCAAAGATCTCAATTAAACCAACCCTTGTAACGACTATTAATTCCTCGAAACCCTTCCCAAAACAAACTATCAAAATTCAAAATCAAATCCTCCTTCGAAATCCCTAGTTCTCATCCATTCAAAATTATTCAAATTGTTTTGACAACCAAAGCTTAATCCAAATACCAAACCATTCTAAAAATTCGTTGAAATTCTTCTATTTCATTCTCATATAACCCCTTTCCTTAAATCTACTCAAAATACATTTCAAAAACCACAAAATCTCCTTGATCACCCTCCCTTGAAAATTAATAGAATTAATCCAAACAAACACCTAAACCAAACATCATTTCAAACATTATGAATTCCAGTAAATTCTCTCCTCCAGAACCCTCTTATTTTAAGCTCTTTCCTGTTCTAAATGAAGTCCTTTCAGATTTGTTCCAAATAAAATATCCTAACCTTTGCGAATAAATCCTTCCTTGAATTTTCCAATATTCTTTGAGATCTCAATTCGAACATAAAATTTGAATCCAATTATCCATTGAAATATTCCATTACTTTTCAAATAATTTTTTGAAAAATTATCAAAAGTTACTATACAATTGGGCCACCCTATCCTTCTTATTCCCTCTTGCCCAACTCTCTCTCTCCCCCTCCAGCCCAACTAGCCAAAGTCCATTTCCCCGCCCTTCTTCCTCGCTAGGTCGACCGCACGCGCACCCCACGTTCTCGACGAAAGGCCGAGCCGATGCTGCGACCTCCAGACCGAAGGGCATGCCGGTCCGAGCGGCGGTCCGTCTTTCCTCCCTTATCGTGCCGCCTCAATGTCCACATAATATGACCCCATGCCGATGACATCGACCGTTATCCTTGCTGTCCTCACTGTGCTGCGCCCAAAGTCCATGTCGTCGCCCATGTGCCTCCTGTGGCCGCCATCATCACCACCGCCCAATTCCTACGACCACGCCAGAAACGCTAGCCACGAACTTGCCTCGCCGCCACGCCATGTCGGTTGCCAGGACTCACCACCACTCCGCCTCGACGACTTCCACATCATCCTCACTGTTCGTTGTCGCATCCACCGGCCACGGCTACACGCGCGTGCCCCTACGCTTGTCCTAGCCAAAGGACGACGTACGAATCTCGCTCAATCCTTCACACCCGCTGCTAGCATGCGCATGGCGGCAGAGCATGTGCCACATCGCTCGCGTCATCCTCTGTCTCCCTCGTTGCATCACCACGCCATGCCGGTGATTCCAAGCCGCGAATCCTGCATCCTCGCCTACTTTTTGAGCAGGCTTGAAGGATGACGCCCTGCCCTGACTCCATCCTCGGCACACCATCCTTTTTTCGTCAGTCTGAAGAACACATGCACGCCAATGCCTCCTTCAAACCACCCCACCGTGCACCAGAACTCCGTTCACCACAACCCCTTGTCACGCGTCAACTGCTTGAGTCGTGAGTCCACAACGAAAGGGTGAGCCGCGTCCACCGTCGCTACCGCATTGTAACCTGCATGCCTCGTCATGTGCCCATCGTCGTCAACGCACCATGTCGGCCAACGCATGCGCCTCGCCACCTGCCTGTCGAATGCCATGCTGTCTCTTTTGCCCACCAAATCGAAGCCCGTCGCAGCTCCCTTTGAACCACCGTGATGTCAACACTCCACTGTCCTTGCCGTAGCCCCGCTTGTCCTTCGATCCATCATCATCCCTGTGCCCCAAGCCATGGCTATAAAGCCGCCTCGGCCTTCTTACCCCTCCACTCAATCTTGCCACCACCGCACTCTGCCTCAACCGCCGTCGCACTGACCGCCTCCGATGCTCAATCAACCAAGCCGTCGCCACCACCGAGTCCCTCTTCCCTCCACGACCCCATTTCACCCCTCACCAGCACCCAATAACCACCATCGCCATTTCCCCCAAATCAGGTTGTCGCCGCCCTCTTCCTCCCCACATGCCATTTGCGGGCTACCCACCCCGAGCCGCCTCGCCCCGGCCAAGCATGGGCCCTAGCATCCCCATGATGAGGCAAAGCCCTCTCCGTCCTCGCCCGTTTTGGGACATCACTGGAGCCCTGCCGCCTCCGCGCTCCCAAATGATGCCCGCCACGCTAAGTAGATTCGTCCTCGCCCGAGCGCTACTCCTCCGGCCACCGCTCATTGCCAAACCGGGAGCCACTTCTCTGAGCCCTGCACCGGCCACCACTCATCACCGCTGGAGTCACTACCTGTAATATCGATAATGAAAAAACAATAGGAAAACAATAAAGAGAGTTGACTAATTACTCCCGAGAGGGGTAAAATTTGACTTTTAAATCCGTTGCTCGGATGGATGATCGGAGACCGTGGTTGCGTAGAGCTTGTCGAGACGAGTCCGTTTGACTACTCACTCGCCCAATTCGGCTAAGTATTGCCCTTTCGGTGACCCGAGTAATTGTGGACCGTTTGATATGTGTGTAGAGAACTCTAGTATAAAAGGGCAGCCAACCCTAGCTTCTTATAACCCTAGCCACCTTTTCCCCTCCTTGCTGGCTGCTGCTCTTGCCCTCAAAGTAGAGAAAGGAGAGGGGAAAGGAAGAAGAGGGAGGAGAAGAAGGAAGAAGAGGATGGGGGAGAAGAGGAGGTGCGGAACCTAGGGTTCTTGCTGCTCCAACTTAAGGCAAGGTGAGAAACCCTAATCTCTCTGATTGGATGATGCTTTGTGGGTTAGATCCATAGTTAGGGGATGGGATTAGAGGAGAGACTCCCGAAATGCAGCTTCATCCTTGACCTGAAACTCGTCAATATGTGCAATCTCAGAAATAGGCTGTTTGGGCATCTTAGTGTCTCCAAAAAAATAATAATCCTTTATAAAAGTTGTAGGGGATTTAAATATCTTTCCATAGCCGTAAAGAACACCTCAATCGGATTTGTGGTTACTGAGTTATGAATGTTTCTTTCTGACTATTTTTTATTCCTATGATTTTGGGCAGTATCTCTCAACTGCAGATTAATCCTATTTAGAGGCCGAATCAGACTTTGTAGAAGTTGTATAAGTTGTAGATAATTTTATAAGCTTTCCATATCTGCAAAGAACATGTTCATTGGGATCTTGTAGCAAAAGTTATCACTATTTTTGTGTGAGTGCTCTGCAGTTTCTGACAGACTTATAGACTGAACTTAAACTGAATGTTTAATGACCTAAATGATTTTTGTTGAGGACAATTACTACTAAAGAATGGTAGCTTATAAAGTTATGTTACTCACAACAAAAGTTGAGAATTTATATCCATCAGAATCAGGAGATACGAAAAATATAAGATCAACTAGTCTAGTTGAATATTTCAGGATGTGTGCTTTTGTCTTTGTTTGCCTATTTGGGGTTTGAACATTGGTGCGAGTTGGCTATTGATTGTATATATTTTTTCTTGTTGTATGCTGAGAATATGAGATATTTAACAAGTGGTGTTGCTCCAAATCGTGCCCAGAGCGCTCATCTCTATCAAGTTGCAGGCAAGTGAATGTAACGGTGGTTTGCTACCATTTTGGCTTGTTATCTTTATCACCTACACTTTGATGCAAAGAACCATTGTTTATTTTCTACAACTGAATCTTGCTATTTAATTTATTCATCATGTGGAATTGGAGAATCATTTTCTTTATTTGAAGCTATTATTGTTTTCATCAAGATATATGTGGTTAATCCACATTGTTGAAGGAAGTTATATTTGTATGTTTATATTGTGAGAATATTGAATCATGTCATGAATGTATCTTGCATCATTCATTTGCATTTGAAGTTATGTCATCGACCTATGGTCATGACCGTACCGGTACAACATCGATGGATGCAACTCCATACCTTATTGGGTATGCAGGCAGGAGACATGGCATTGCCTTCATATACATACTCATTGCATATTCTGAAGATGAATAATATTTTTATGCTTATGTGGATGTGAGGAAGTATCATGTTTACCTTATCTATGTGGAGTTGCGCTTTTAAAATTCTAGAAGTTATATTTTTCTTTCGATATCCTGAATGATTATGTTAAATCGTTGCTTAAGGAACTTGTGATTTAAATAGCTTGTCAAAACAAGTTCTCTTGCTGAGATGTTCGGATCTCACCCTTGTTTTTCCCATCCAGGTACCGAAGGTAGATCTTTTGGGAGGGACGTAGTTGCACGGATACACAAAACATCATTCTCTAATTATCTCTTTTGCTAATCGTAAAAATCATGTTATGCCTTTAAGGCTTGTTGTTGAGTCTTGGTTGTGGATGTCTAGAAAGGATGATGAAAACTAGAACCTTACCTTTCATGCATGTTAGGATGCTCTTTATGGTTTTGAATTGCGTTATATGATATCAAGTATTATTTTGCTTCCGCGTTTTTGAAATTACAGAGAAGGTGCTGCTGAAATTTTATTCTCCTGTTGAGCGCAACAGTTGGTCGCATAGTGGATTTTAGTGATATCCCGGGGTTTGTGGCTTGGGGTGTCACAGTTGGTATCAGAGCCTAGGCTTTAGATTCTTGGTGAAATAAAAATTTAAAATGACACACTTGCACTTGTAGGATGGGTATGGGATTCATATCTTTGCATATATTGTTTTCCTTTGCAACTTCGATTGTAATGTTTGTAGTTTGTACTGCTTGGATTTGATTTGTTCGTCAGTTAGTTGTATTGGTGATTGTAGTTATGCCTGCTAATACTCGTAGTCAAGGTCGTTCTGGAGCGGATGGTCAATCGGGGAATGTTGAAGGGAATGCGGGTTCTAATGCCCAGTCAATACCTCAGGTTGATGCTAGTCAAGCACAGTTGCTTGCTATGATGCAGGCAATGCAGGAAGAGCTAAGAAGTTTGAGGCCGGTCGTGCCTACTCATAATGTTATACCTCTGGGTGGTTCTCCTAATGTTGGGAGTGGTGATGTTCATGTTGAGAGGGCTGTTGGTGCTACTAGTCTCGCCGATGCTTCTGTCCCGCCTGCTAGTGGAATTTCTTTGTTGCAGTGGATTGGTATGAAGCTGGACACCTTTGATGGCATGCTATTCAGGCGACGGATTGGCTCACTTATGGTGGAGGATAAGATGGATGTCTTTGAGGTGATTGATCAGGACCGTGTTCGTTTTGGTACACAGCTATTGAAGGGAGAGGCTCAGGTTTGGTGGAAAGGGGTGCAGGCAGCGCACCCAATTTCTTCTGCATAGTTGACTTGGCGTGATTTCGTTAGGCAGTTTGAGAGGAGATTCTATCTTGCCACTTTTCTTGATAAGATAAAGACGGATTTGCAAAATTATGTATAGGATAAGAAGACAGTGACAGAGTATGAGGTGGGCTTCGACCATATAGTGTGTTTTGTGCCACATGTGGCTCATGATGATGTAGAGAAGGCTAGACAGTTTCATCAGGGCCTTAAGCCATCTATTAGGCATGTGTTGGGAGCTTTTCTAGTGGTTGACTTCCGTACTACAGTGGAGCAAGCTTTGGGTGTGGAAATGCAACATGTTTATACTTCTGAGACAAAAATCTTCTGGTGGTGAGCAGTTTCGTGGTCACTCTGATAGGAAGGGCCATTCTGGTGGTCCAACTCACAAGAAAGGGAAGTTCCAGCGTCATCATCCATATCGTGGTCAGTCCTCTCAGTCTGGCGCTTCACATAAGAGTGTGGTGCAGTACCGGGCTATTGCTAAGCCTGGGATGGGGCTTGTTTGCTTTCGTTGTGGCGATGCACATCGTCGTGCTGATTGTCAGTGGACTGGTAAGTGTGCTATCTGTGGCCAGGACCACAAGGATGTGGTATGTAGGAAGAATCCAAATGCTAAGCTTCGTTGAGAGCCAGTGTCATCTTCAACTTCACCTTCTAGTGGCATAGTTCAGATGATGGCAGCAATGCCTTTTGCACAACAACAGTTTCTTATGTAACCTACCCAGCAGTGCTTGTCAGCGCCAAGTCATCCTCCGTACATAATGTTGCCTCCTACACCAGCCTTGCAGTCTGGGACTTCGCTGTCACCTCAGGCTACTACACAATTGTCACCTCCTACTCCTTGGGCTCTTGCACCCTGTGGTCCTACTCTAGGTGCTTCTTCTTCTGTTGGTGTTTTTGGGGCGTATGCTATGCCCACTGCTGATAGTAGAGATCGTGGAGACGTGGTGACAGGTACTATCTCAGTTGATTCATTTGATGCACATGTTCTTTTTGATTCTGGCGCTAGCTTCTCGTTTGTCTCTGATGGGTTTGCCCATCATGCTAGCCTTCCTGTGTAGAAGATTAGCCAACCTGTTGTGGTTAGTTCTGCTAGAGGACCTATATCAAGTTACTATGTTTGTCCTAGTTGTTCCATTGTCCTTGCTGATGAGTCATTTGTTGCTAATTTAGTGGTAATTTTTTAGAGGCCTTTAGCGTCACAGATCTCGGAAATAAAAGGGAATTATCGTCCGCTACCAGCATTTAGGATTAGAATTAATAAAGTTCCACATGTCCTTAGACTTTAGTTGATTGCAGGAACATTTATCATATAATTGAAGCAAAGTCAAGCTCACATGGTGAAGAAACACAACTTCAACCTATCAACGATCGCCACGTCGGATTTCCACGGATTGAAGGGCCCACAAGTCGGGTGAAACCAACTTAGGATAGAACCAAACCATCGGAAACCGTCTCAAGGGCCCACATGTTAGCCTCAGGAGAAAGGCGGTGGAGTATGGCGGTTATGGGGGTTTGGCCGAACATTGGTTCGGTCGAACCACCCTTGCAGCCCACTCCACCGACCTTTGACGTGGCAACACATTAGTGGATGGCAATGACAGTTAAGGGGTTATGGCGGTTAATAACCGCCATAACAACCGTCATTAGAAGGCTACATCTCAACAGAATTTCATAAGATGGTTTAAAAAACAGAATATAGGAAATTTTCCAAATATTTAAAACATAAAATCAAATATTTAATAACAAACTGGTCCCACGAACAAATAGATTGGAAAAATCGGTACCCTGGCGCGCGCGACTTTTTTTTCTTCAGGATTTAGGCGCGCGCGATCTGTGCATGCAGGCTACTTTTTTTCTTCGGGCTTCAGGCCCGCGCGATCTGTGCATGCAGTCTTCAGGCGTGCGCAATCTGCATGCAATCTTCAGCCTTATCCTTTCATCTGTTGGCGCATAGAATATTATCCTTTCATCTGTTGGCGCATATAAATATTCTCTGGCCGATCGACCTGCTCTAGCCGATAAATCTCGCATATTGAACTGAGTACTGATCTGAGTACTGAGTGGCACATGATCTGAGTACTGATGGAAGGCCAGTACGTGCTGCTGGCATGAGCATTGATGACCAGTACGTGGTGTAAACTCTCTCTTGTGTTGTTTAAATTGTGGCACATTGAGTAATTAGTGTTGTTTAAATCGTGGCACATTGAGTAATTAGTGCTGAGTTAATTAAGATTATATGATTTTCTACAATGTC
The DNA here is from genome assembly GCA_019925245.2 of Oryza australiensis. Classification (NCBI taxonomy): domain Eukaryota; kingdom Viridiplantae; phylum Streptophyta; class Magnoliopsida; order Poales; family Poaceae; genus Oryza; species Oryza australiensis. The sequence goes on along the minus strand of JAIFGZ020000260.1, from coordinate 531,575 downwards.
TGACACGCGAGGAGGAACTGGTGCTGTACGAGGACAATGGAAAGGTTTTTTAAAATGAACCAACGTAACGCATTGATGCGTTATTATTTGGAGTCGTTTTATGACAATGATGTTGAGTTCATTACGGATATACTACATGTTAGACAGTGATAATGTCAGTGGTAATGATGGAGCACATATTGGTTCTGTAACCGGCCATCAAGTTATTGAACGTAATGGACTAGCAGGTCATGTTAAACTGTTTGAAGATTATTTTGCAGAAGATCCTATATACAATCTTACCATGTTCAGGCGTAAGATTATTATAGTTCTTAATCTTTGTATTAAGTATCCACTGAGACTATTGAATATTGAATCTTTTATAGGTTTCGGATAGGTCGTACGTTATTCTTACGCATAAAAGAAGCCGTTGAGGAGCACGATAAATATTTTGTTCAGAAAAAAATACGCCTGAAAAACTCGGGTTAAGTTGTTTGCAGAAGGTAACAGCGACAATGCAGATTTTAACCTATGGGATAACAACTGATGCGATAGATGAGTATGTGCAAATTGGTGAAAGCACGGTAATGAAAGCCTGAAAAAGTTTGTCAATGCGGTTGTGAAAGTTTTTGGCCAGCAATATCTTCGGTCGCCAAATGAGAATGACACAGCGAGGCTATCGTCAATTGGAGAAAGTCGAGGTTTTTCAGGAATGCTCGGATCCATAGATTGCATGCATTGGAGGTGGAAGAATTGCCCAAAAGCATGGCACGGACAGTTCACTGGACATATGCACGAGGCTACAATTATTTTAGAAGTCGTTGTGTCACAGGATCTATGGATATGACATGCACTTTTTGGAATGGCGGGATCTCATAAAGACATAAATGTGCTCTGACGTTCACCGCTTTTTGCAAAGCTGGTAGAAGGACAAGCTCCAAATGTCAATTATACTATCAACGAGTATGAATATACAATGGGACATTATCTTGCTGATGGTATTTATCCTAATTGGGCAGCCTTCGTGAAAACTATTTCTATGCCACAAGGGAACAAGCGAAAGCATTTTGCCAAAGCACAAGAAGCCGCAAGGAAGGACGTGGAGCATGCTTTCGGTGTTCTTTAAGCTTTCTTTGCCATTGTTCGTGGTCCTGTTAATTATTGGGATCAACATATACTTGGTCAAATAATAAAGGCTTATGTGATTATGAATAACATGATCATCGAGGACGAGAGAGAAACATATTTCGAACATCACATATTTGATAGTGTTAACGAACCAGTGTCTCTCATGAGCATACACCTGAGCTCCATGAGTTTATAGAGTCATACAGAAAGATAAAGGATAGGGGAGTGCACTCTCAGCTTCAAGACGATTTAGTTTAGCACTTGTGAAATTGCCATGGTGACCAATACTGAAGAAATAAACGTCGCAAACTTTAGTTGAACACTTGTTCGAACATTTGTTTTCATAGTACGATCTAACTTTATAAATCATTTATTCGAATGTTTATCCAACTTTATGTGTAGTAAATCTAGAGTTACAGACAACTCTTTGTGGTTCTCGTGTGCAGTTGAATTTCATGCTACATGCTCTTGATTAAATTTAAGATTTAAGTTGATCTGGATCTCTACATCTATATACAAAACCCCCTGACCCTGATTTATCTTTTCTGTTGTCTCTGATTTCAAGTGCTAACGGTTTAAACAAAGGAAATGCTCGTACAAGGCGCCTACAAGACAGTCAAAGGTTAGTGCAAACTCAATCTAGCCTCCTGAGGAGCTACTGCACTTGCACTTCCTTGGTCAGTAGCATGATCAACTTGTGCCATAAAAGACAATGTTCAATGTTGTGTTGCCATATTACACGATAGATCAAGAGGCCCAAAGCATGTCACACATACTAATTTCATTTTTTGAGCAGGGTGCCACATTAAGAGTTTAAGAAATTCTGTGTAAATTGCAGCAATGGATCATAAGCACAATAATATTGTTACAGCAAGAACTCACTTTACAAAATATCTATTAAACAAAAACTTTACAAAGTAAATACCACATGAAGACGGAAAAAATGCTACTGATTTATATACTGCATCTGAAACAGAACATTGTGCAGCATAACAACATGATATATCTTTCATTGACATGGTAATTAAGTAATTACACCAGCGGCGTCGTTTTACCTCCTACCGCGATCGATATTTTGGGAGACTGGTTTGCAGTTCACGTGGACAGCCATAGCGTGCACTTTCAGTGGACTGAAGACTTCATGATCTGTACAGACTAATAGCCGGCTGATAGAACATATGAAGAGTTTTCGCAAACACATTTTATAAGCACTACTGAGAACTCTGGTTCGAGTATAATGTACATAATATTTTGCATGTACTTGCGATTTTAGAAGATCTCTTCCATGACCATGTTGCATTGATGTAAAGATAGGTGTTCCGTGTTCGATATGCAATTGTAGAAGTGGAATTCTAATTCCAAAGTGGGTAAGTATCACAGTGTTTTTCTTTATGCACACCTCAAATATAGCTATATTTTCGCATCAAAAAGGGCCCAACGATATTTAAATACAAAACTAGAAATTTATAGCCTGTAGAATACGTGAAGTTTACATGAAACATATTCAGGTCTTGCAAGAATTGAGAAAAAAAATCTATGTTCTAGACATGGCCTTAGTCCACTCTTGTTGCTTTCTTACAATAGATGATGATTCCAGCTTAGCCATCTTCCCTGAAATGTTTTATTTTAGTACCATGATTAAATTATTAAACACTTCAGTCAGGATTTACAACAACAATCCAGTGTGCCAGCACCATTCGCCAATAACATGCAGGGGCATAGTCACCCACAGATGGCATTCGTACAGCGGCAGCAGATGCTGTCATTAGGACCTCGCCTGCCGCTGTTGGCCATCCAAACACAACCATCCCCGCAGGCGTCAAACATGTTCATCAGCTGTTGAATAAGTCACATTGTACTGTATCTGTGCATCCAAACATCCAAACATGCAAACATATTTTGATCAAACAAGTAGCAGCAAACAGATTTAGACGCAGAATTCCAGTTACAATTTTATAACAAACAAAATCTGATAGTATGTATTAGAGGACCAACGAAAAGAAAATATTCGATGCAGTGGATATTATGTATTGCTCTTCTAATCGAAATTTGTAGGATCCATCTTAATCCTTTTCACAGAAACCCCTGAATCTTCGTGATCCTCCACAGTTGCCCAAACATTCTGTTGGAATAAATGAAATATCACTACTCAAACAAAAACTGGCCCGACATGTCTACCAAGACTTCATGGAATTATGTCCTAATATATTCTATGTTCTGGAATTATGTTCTGTACAACACAAGAACAGAAAAAGGCATACCTCAAGACATATACAGCTTGGCATTGGATTTTTTAGCACTGCAACATTGAGCCTCAGTTGCTTGCATGAAGCTGTGGGAGGATATACAATTTGGCAGTTTGTGTCCTGCAATCCGTCGCAATTTGGCAGAAATTCTGCTTTTGGTTTTTTCATGGTCAGCAGATGGGAGGATATACAACTGTGATCAACCAATTAGTTGCAATGGATTTGGAGAAGCAAGTGTACCAGGGCAAAGGCAGATGCAATCCGTCGCAAGATGGTGATGAAGTTGTGTTCCGGGTGCAAGGGCGATTCGGCGGCTTGAACAACCAGATGCAGTTTAATGGATTAAACAGATCGTGAAACAGTTTTATGGATAGTTGAGATGCAGTTTAATGGATTAAACGGATCGTGAAACAGTTCTATTGGTACCCAAAATTGCAAAAATGCAATGGCTGTTTCGTTGGTAAACAGCTTCTACGGATATACAATGATACCTCATACCTGAGATAATGATTTAGGTAGCATAGAGTTTCAGTTAACAGTTACGCAGAGCATGCATCCAATTAAATATACGATGAGAATATACACTCCATTTCCACTATTGAAACCTTACTTCACGGATACTAATTCCATCAAAGAGTCAATAGAATAACATGAGCTATATTGCACTTGCATTGCGTAATCTTATCTACGATCAAAGAATGCAGCAAATGAATTAATCAGAGCAGAGCAAGGAAGCAATCAGAGAGTTTACAAATTAGAACGCACCTCAGCATAAGCAGCGATCCTCTCGAGGGAGGAGTCGATGCGGACGATGCTCCTGACAGGGAACCCGCGTATCCGCACGGGCGTGCCCACGCAGATCCCGCAGGCCTGGGTGAACTCGAAGACGGCCTGGTACTTGCGGAAGCGGGAGCGCAGCTGGAACCCGCGGAGCCATGCCAGCGCGAGCGCGAACAGCGTCGCGCCGGTGACCATGAAGAGGCCGACGCCGCCTTCCCACACGCTGCGCCCGCCGAACCTGTAGTGCCCTAGCGACCGCAGCGTCCGGCGCCACAGCGTCCCGGGCACCTCGACCAGCGCGGCGAGCGGCTTCCTGCCAACAGTCGTCGGCGTCGGCTCCCCGTTCCCGCCGGCGGCGGACCACGCGATGGAGCTGGCTTGGGCGCGTCGCGTGGCCGGCGCGAGGAGGCGAGGCCGCGCAGTCGGAGAGGTGAGTTGGGGAGGGAGGAATGGATTTGGTGTTGGGGGCCATGGATGATTTGATGGTGGGGAGATTGGTGGAGGAATCTAGCAAGAGAAGCGGATCAGTTTTTGTTCTTGGGGGATTGGATTAGAGGACTACATCGTTGAGTGACTTCCCCTACCTTTCGGATTGACATCCAAAATTACTTCCCGTTCTTCTCGGTTGCTGGCTATTTCTCTTCAGTTACTCCTATTATTTTATCGTTTGATCTAAAACAATAAAAAAAAAGACATCGTAAAAGTTCTATCACTTTTAACTCAGCTAACAAATAAATGCAGCTTATTTTGAGTTAAAAGGCCGGAATATCCATTGAATCTTTAAAAATCTCTGGTAGGAACTGAAAACAAGCTCTATTTGTTTTTTAAAATCTGCATCGAATACAACCTCGTCTATTTCTTAACACTTCTTCTGGGTAAATCCTCTTTTGCTAAAACTACTCCTATAAAACACATTTTGTCAGGTTATAGTTCACCCAAATCTCTATGTATCTCACGCTACTTGTTATAAAATATCTATTGAACAAAAACTTTACAAAGTAAATACCACATGAAGACGGGGAAATGCTACTGCATCTGAACCACAACATGATTTATATACTGCATCTACTATCCTTCAACTTCCAAAAGGGCACCGATCATTGCACAGTATCAGTTTATCAATCTGCTGCTCATACAGTTGACTATTATGTGCTAAATATGAAAATTTCTCAAGCAGCTATTGCGACTATTCCATTTCCATTTCCTCATGCTAATGCACAGCTAATGAACCACCGAAAAGAATACAATTTATCTTGTACAAATAAAAAGTAAGAACTGCTATATTTTGATAGAAAAACAAGGTAGAACTAAAATTTTAGAGGATTTTTATGTTTGCAAATTCAAAAAAGCAAGCTAAATCAAAATGAAATGCAAAGAGGGAAAGACATCAACCTCGGCGCCGTACCAGGAACGCGACGGCACACCGGAATCACGAGCCGGAGAAGCTGCCGCCGCCGCTCGCCGCAGCCTCGTTTGTCGTGCCGCCTTTGTTCCTCCTCCGCCACGGGCTCGCCGGCAGGCGCAGCCCTGATTGCCGTCGCCGCCTCGGTTCCTCCTTTGCCACGGCGTGCCCGCGCCGTAGCTCGGCCGCTTCGCTCCTCGCCGACCTCCTCACCGGCCTAGTCTCTCCACGTCCATCGTCACCCTCCTTCGAGACCCGCCCTCGCCGCCCGCCGCAGCCCGACCGTCGCGCCGCTCCTCTCCGACCCGCCCCTTTGCGAGCGCCTCCTCCACGACTCCTCTGCGAGCACTCTCCTCCGCGACGCCATGTCGGTCCGCCCAGCACGTCCAGCATGCTACCGTCACCTCTGTTCCTCCGCGATTCACTTTACCTTCGAGGCGGCCAGGTGATGCTATCCCCTACATATGCTGCTTGTTATCAATTTGAGTTTTGTCAAGTAGTTAGACCCTTGTTAGAATCTTTTCATGCTTTCGTGGTCTGAAGTCTTATGCATATCCACCATAAAAAATGCTCTCCCTCTACACTAAAGGTTTAGCCAAAAAATATTCCATTCCATTCCATATGTCAACTTCTATCCCAGAAGTTTGCATCCACCAAATAAAGACTCCAAAAAATATTATGGCCTTCTATCCTCATATCCTTGCCAAGAGAGACATGAGCCAAGAAAAAAGAGTGCATGCAAAAATATATATGAAAATTTCATGATGCTTACAAAAGGAGAAACAATTCTTCTTGAGCATGATGACAAAAAAAAGAAAAAAAAGAAAAGTGTGCTCATGGCCATGATCTCCAAATAAAATAGCAAGGCAGAGTACAACCACCGTACTCAGCAAGTCACACCAATGATGTAGACGTGCAGAGAGAGACAAAGAGAGGGTTGTGGCTATTTGTATAAGGCAATTGTAAACATTTATAGTTGAAAATAGCAAAATAATTGCTTAATTAGGGTAATATTAATCTCCACTGAATAGGCTAAACTAAACCACCTGAACTACACCAGTTCATTAAGTCAAGTTAATTAATAGTGTGAGACTAATCATGGTGAAGTTGGTCGATCGTCCATATCCACCGGCACGACTATTAGAATAGTTTTACTCTGGCCAGAGGTGTATAACTGTACTAACAAGACATAGCCCCACGACATATTTTCGTGCGCCGACATGCCACCACGACATACCGGAAAGAAACTATGACAAGACCCTTCACATTGTAGGATCAAATACCTAAAGAAAAGCCAACTAGAGGGGGGGGTGAATGGTTGAGTACCCCAAAAACAAAGTTTTAGCGAAAATAAAACTTTACTTCTGTTTTCTGAAGCTGGTCCGACCGCAGGTGTCGTGCCGGCCTGACCGTGCTGTTCGGCCGGTCTGACCGCCAAGTGATCTCCGGTCTGACCGCCCTAGCCGATCGCCTCAGCTGATTGCTCAATGTAGCCGATGCCGATGAAGTCCGATGCCCGCCGGTCCGACCGCTGAACTGCTTGCGGTCTAACCGGGAAGAAGCCGCGGTCTGACCGCCGTAGTATCTGCGGTCTGACCGGTTAGCAGATCCGGTTGAACCGACAATTACGCCGCCGCACCGAAAAAGAAGTAGACACAAAGAATTCTCAAAAGAATTGATCTTTATTAAAACTCTCTGTGTTTACAAAGTGCATGCAAAATACTCCTCACAAAATCTCAAGCTAAACCCTATCTCGAAACACTAAAAACTTGAACTCCAAGCAATAAAAGCGATACAGAGAGGCCACGCCTCCCCTCACTATTTATACCCAAAATCCGCAGCCAAGAACCACGAATCCTACTCATACAAGAAGCCCTAATCCAATAGGAAACCTTCTCGTACAAGAAACAAACTATACATAAAACAACCATAACAATCTCGGTTTTTCTAAAACCAAAATTCCGCTTTCCATATGCAACAATATCTCCATTGTATGCCATATGGAAACTTTCCAATCATGTGCACTAATCTCTACCCTTCAGCATCCCGCATGATCCCCATCTCGGACGTCACCTTATCTCCAAGTTGACTCCGACTCGATCACCGGCAATACTTTCCCGAGGCGTAAAGAATACCTGCACACAATTAATCAAAGAATACCATATCCGAGCACAAGCTATCCAAACTTGACTGATTGTTAGCATAAACAACCAGACACGTGCATAGGAACACGAAACTTCCATGTATGTGTAAGTAAACAAACCGAAACCAAAATCGAAACAAAATCGGCAACCACAATGGATGGCTCAGGCTGGTCGACCATGCAGCAACGCCCGGTCGACCACCGAAACACCTCGGTCATTGCCGACTCAAGACACGCCAAGCGGCCGGATCGGTGGCCCAGGGTACCTGATCGAACACCGTTTATCGTTCGAAAATTCAACTCTTCCAAAATCAAAACACTCAAACCAATAAAGTCCAAACGCCAATTGTTCATCATTCAATAAAGAATCAAACACACATTGATTTTACAATCTCCCCCTTGATGAACACATTGGCAAACAAAATAAAAGAGTTGTTTTGGTGTTTGAAAAATTAAAAACAAAAATGATAAAAAGCATTTGAGAGCTCAAAAATCAAATAAAATTTCTCCCCCTTTTGAAAAGAAAGAAACTCCTTTGACCAAAAAAAACTTTGTTCTTTTTTAAAAAAAACTTGCAAATGTTCTCCCATGCAAATGTTTTCTTCCAAACAACATTATTTTCTCCCCCCTTTGACAATGAATTCATCAAGAATAGGAATTATGTTTATAAATATTTAAGAGCTTAGCACCATACATAAAGCAAGTCATGTCATGTGTTGCAATAAAAAGAAGATAAATTCATCAATTAGATAGCAAATATGCACTAGAGTATAATCATAAATCAAATATTTTATAAGTAAGATCAATAATGCAATAAAAAGTCATGGATTCCAACGATTTATAATGCAACATCTTTACAAGCACATAGGTTGAAAGATAAACCCAAATATATAACTATTGCAATCTTTATTCTTTCTCAAATTTACCTTTTTGCACATATAATTCAAGAGAAAACTTTCTTATATTGATTTGAGCCATATTTGTTGCTCCTTTTTTCTCTCAATTATTCCGAGTACGTCCTTGTCGTCAAGACTGTTTTCATGGATTCGGTACTCATTATTTTTGCTCACATCGAATACATCCTTGTCGTCAAGACTGTTTCCAAGGATTCGGTATTCATTTTTTCTCTCAAAAATAATCTTTTATTCTCTTTTCACAATGAGCAATTTTAAAGTAATTTGAGGAATATTAAAGCAACATAATATATATATATATATAAGCATTTAAAATCCAACACAAGTACTAGTATCAACATTGCATATTTCTTTAATTCAAGTGTAATATTAAGGTGTCATGCATTATTTGTCTTAAATATAAAATCTAGATCTCATAAAAATACTAGAACACATATAAGCTATGCTAGTGACAAATAAACCTTCATAATATTGCTAGCATGCACATGATCAATAATATGTATGGATAAAGCTCTCTTTTTCAATTTATTTTAATCATGTAGCTTGATAAAGAGCACAAAACTCCCCCTCAAAACACGCCAAAAGGATGAATAATTCCCAATTCCCCTCGAAGAAAAGCAAAGCGAGAAGAATCTAATGGTTTTATAAAAATATCAGCAAGTTGCAATTTTGTATCCAAAAATTTCAATTTAACATCTTTCTTCTCAACATGATCTCACAAGAAATGAAAGCGAATATCAATGTGTTTGGTGCATGAGTGTTGAACAGGATTTTTAGCAATGTTAATGGCACTTGTATTATCACAATAAAGAGGCACATTTTCAAAAACAAGTCCATAATCTTTTAAAGTAGAAATCAACCAAAGAATCTGTGAACAACAACTTGCAGCAGCAACATATTCAGATTCAACAGTGGATTGAGCTACACTAGATTGTTTCCTAGAAGACCATGCAATCAATGAAGTTCCAAGAAAATGACATGTTCCACTAGTACTTTTTCTATCTATTCTACAACCCGCAAAATCAGCATCTGAATAACCACTTAAGAAGATAGAAGATAAAGTAGAATACCAAATGCCAAACTCAAGTGTATGACTCAAATACCTCATGATGCGCTTGACCGCTTGACGATGAGAAGCACGTGGAGAAGCTTGATAGCGCGCACACAAACATACAACAAACTGTATATCTGACCTAGAAGCAGTTAAATACAACAAGGATCCTATCATGCTTCTATACTCCTTTTGATCCACAGCTTCACCATTTTCATCGGGATCAAGAACAGCAGTAGATCCAATGGGTGTTGATATTGGCTTGCAGCTCTCCATCTTGAACCTGCGCAAAAGATCTTTGGTGTACTTTGTTTGATGGATAAACATACCTTGAGGTGTTTGCTTGATTTGCAATCCCAAAAAGTACGACAGCTCACCCATCATACTCATCTCAAATTCCCTATGCATAGTCTCAGCAAATTCTATAACCAAAGAGTAAGTTGCACAACCAAAGATGATATCATCAACATATATCTGAACGAAAAGTTGATCTTTACCATGCTTAAGAACAAAAAGAGTTTTATCAATTCCCATTTGAAAACCTTTTTCAAGCAAAAAGTTCTTAAGTCTGTCATACCATGCTCTAGGTGCTTATTTCAAACCATATAAAGCTTTTGAAAGTTTAAAAACATGGTTGGGAAAATTAGGATTTTCAAAACCCGGTGGTTGTTTAACATAAACTTCTTCGTGTATAAAACCATTTAGAAAAACACTTTTAACATCCATTTGAAACAATTTAAAACCTTTGGAAGCAAAGAAAAAGCTAACAAAAGCCTAATTGCTTCAATCCTAGCAACAAGAGCAAAAGTTTCATCAAAATCCAAACCCTCCACCCGAGTAAAACCCCGAGCAACAGCCTAGCCTTATTTCGAACAATCAAACCCTTCTCATTTTGTTTATTTTTGAAAAACCACTTGGTTCCAATAATATTATGTCCGAAGGAGGTTCAACTAAAGACCAAACTTTGTTTCTTTCAAAATTTTCAAGTTCTTCATGCATGGCGTTAATCCACGATTCGTCAGTTAATGCATGAGTAACATCTTTAGGTTCAAAAGAAACAACAAAAGCAGAATTTATAGAATCATGCACAGTTACCTTAGATCTCGTCGTCCGCTCATGTAAATTACCTATTATTTGTACCGACGGATGTCGTCGCTGAATGTGCAAAGGTGCAGTGATCTCAGAAGTTGATTCACGTTCTGGTTCAGCACTGGTCATGGTCCCCGAAGAATCCTCGTGATTGGAATCGACGGAGTCTGAAGTAGTCGGCCCCTGCCGGTCTGACCGGGTAGGTCGACCTCATCGTCGTCGTCGTCGCTTTCGTCTTCAAAGATTCGACCAAACTCCCCCTGATCCTGTGGCAGTGTACCTGAAAAATCTAGTCTAGTACCGGGACTAGCCTCATCAAAAGTGACTTCGCAAGTCTCGACAATTTTGTTAGTCTCTAAAATAAGTACACGATAGCCACAAGTGTGTGCGGGGTAACCAAGAAATAAACCATCAATTGAACGTGATTCAAACTTGTCCAAATTTCTAGATTTTAACACAAAGCACTTGCAACAAAAAACACGCAAATGTGAAACTTTGGGCTGGCGACCAAAACGAAACTCATAAGGAGTTTTCCCAAGTTTAGAATGCAAGAAAATATGATTGGAAACATAGCAAGCAGTGTTAATAGCTTCAGCCCAAAATTTTCTAGGTGTGTGATATTCATCTAGCATTGTCCTAGCCATTTCAACCAAAGAACGATTTTTCCTTTCGACAACACCATTTTGTTGAGGAACACTAGGAGAAGAAAATTGATGTTCAATTCCTTTTTCAACACAAAAATGTTCAAAAGAAGCATTTTTAAATTCACCACTATTATCACTTCTAATTGTTTTCAAAGAGTTGGGAATTTCACAATTTAAGCGAAGAAAAAGACTTCGAAAGTGTCCAAAGGCCTCGTCCTTAGTTGCCATGAAGAAAACCCAAGAATATCGAGAAAAATCGTCAACAATAACTAACACATACCATTTTCCTCCAACAGATTGCACTCTAGCTGGACCAACGGTGTCCATGTGTAAAAGCTGTCCTGGTGCATCCGTTATCACGAAAGAATTGGTGTATGTGAAAAAGCAACCATTTTACCATGACGACATGGTGCACAAACCAAATCAAGATCCTTTTTGAGTTTTGGCAAACCACGAACAAGATCCAAACCACTTAAACGAATCAAATGATCAAATCCAACATGACCAAGTCTATGATGCCAGAACATCAAATCTTTGTTGAATTTTGCAACTAAACATGTGACAAGAGGAGAAATAGGGTTTTCAAAATCAGCTTTAAAAACTCTCCCATAACGAGAAATGTTCAAAACAGAATCACCACAAGAATCAAATATTTTACTTCCAGTTTTTGAAATGAACTTCAAAGTTTTCATCAACAATTTGTGAAACTAAAAGTAAATTGTATTTTAAATCCTCTACCAAAGCTACCACTTTTAATTCAAACTTGTCACTTACCTTGACGGATCCGGTAGCGAGAACGGCACTTGTAGAAGCATCCCCAAAGATTATCGATTCCGTCTTGGATGCCATCTTGAGGGAGGAGAACCACTTCTTATCTCCGATCATGTGCCGCGAACAACCAAAGTCCATGATCCACACGTTCTCCTTCCTTGCCACGAAAGCCTGCTAGACAAGAGATGTCGAGGCCTCAGTACTGGGGTTAGTTAAAAGAAATTTAGGAATCCAGTACTGAGACACACGACCAGTAGATCCAATAGGCACAAAACCATGAGAGAAAACAGTTTTGGAATTTTCAGAAAAATTCCTTCGGGGCCGGTCTGACCGTTGAGGTACTACCGGTCTGACCGGGCGCCATCGCCGGTCTGACCGAGGCAGTGCCGTCGGTATCACCGGGTGCCGGGCGGTCGGCCAGGTGGACCGGTTGCGGTCGGCCAGGCCTTCCCGAGGAAAACCGATTTTTGCCACTTTGATTTTGCAAAATTATTCTCTCTTTCCTTTTTCTGTTTTCGTGTGTTAACACTGAAATTTGGTAATTGAGTTCCTAAGTTCGTAAAGGCAGAGCGAAATCGGATCGGCTAAAGAAATGAATCGTATCAGTTAAAAAGGGATCGACTGCAGGGTTAGTCGGCTGAGGATGGGTTGAATGGGAGCAGACGACAGCCGATTCTGAAGTCCAGAAGAGATGAAGCCGCGTTCAGTATGGAAACTTGGGGATAAATGAGAGATTCAGCTGTTAGTTATGCGTTAAAAGATTTTGCCACTCATGGATAGAGTCCTATAATGGCAATTGTATCTGTAATCTAGAGATTTGTTAGATTGTTAGTTGTAACACGGTATAGGTTCCGCTAGGGATAATATGATGTTTTAAACAAGTGGTCTAGATAGAGTCCGGGGTTGTTACAAGTATTTGTATTTCAGGTATAAATAGGACCGAGGCCCTCGTAAAAGAACGATTCAATCAATCTAATCTTCGGCGCATCGCCACCCTTTTCTTTAAGACGAACACTCTGTTTGGCTTTGGGCTGCATCGTCTCGATCCCCAAACTCAGGTAAATGTTTGTCATTAGTGGTAAGATTATCTGTTTCTAATGCTTCCATCGCAATGATACATTAGAATTAGTGATTTTACTGCGTCATATATCATATAACGCATATGAATTAGGTCAATGTTTAGATCTATCTTGTAGTTGGCTCATTTCGTCAAGAATGTGTGGTCAACAGGGCTAGGTCTAAGGGTTGGCTGGTTCATATGTGGTATCCACCATCTCAAGGAGTGTAAGTCGGTAGTAACGATTGGATGTTTCTTTTGATACTTAATGCTGCATCAAGTTTGAACTATTGAGTCGTCTTTAGAACTATCGATGTCTGCTCTTCCGGATTTACATTATCTAGAGATAGCGTCGGGGTTTCACCGGCCTTAGTTGCCCTAATATGTTTCTTTTAACATGATTGTTACTAGATTTGTATTAGGACCGCCTCTTATGTCAAGATCGTGTTCTGGCGGATGTTGCGTATACGTTTGATCCAGGAATATTATCTTCACATAAGATTCATCGGAGTACCACGATTCGTTAGCTTTTCGATCGCGGGTTATTGATCCGTATATTTATTATTCTTCGCTATGTTTGGATCGGGCGATGCGTCTTGTCTCGGCGTATCCGACCCATTCTAGTCACTTGGCCCAAATATGGTCTAGAATAGCATATATACATCCATGGATTTCCTTAGCCGATCCCATGGGGATCTAACCTAACGCTTAACGTGCACTATCTTGTTTTTCTTGTTGATTAGTAGATCAAATCAACTGGCACGCCCTACACGCTGTAGGCAGCCGAGAAGGACCTGCACTGGAGTCAAGCAGATCTCCCAGGCCAGCGCGTGAGAGAGATTTCTCGTCAACACGCTTCTTGGCACGCCTGGTGGGACTGTCTTTGTCGGCCCGACTCGGACGGATAGACTCTGCCGGCAAGATGGTCGATTCCAAGATCCCTGGCATCACGCAGGACAATGTCGTACCTGTAAAGATGGAACAACTATCGGCTGAACAACAAGCCGAATACAAGAAGATGGTGGAGGAACTCCAGAATAATTACCTTCAATCCTTCACCCAGACAAGGTCTGGAACTGTGCACCAAAAGTACAAGTTCAGCCTTAACGATACCAAGGCATCCTCATCAAGCGATGCAAAAGGCAAGCAAAAGGTGGAAGAGCCGATCCAAGTGCAAGATGATTCAGCCGTATACTCTTTACAAGATCGGATCGACTCGGCTGTTCATCACGAGCTGGTCAACCAAAGCAAGATCCTAGTCAATACCCTCAATAATATGATCTCTCACGTGGTTGATGCCAAGGTAGCCGAGCACGCAATGGGCCCCACGTATTTTGTAGATGGCCAATTTCCTGGTTACAGGACACTAGTCACCCAGGATCGGCCGCTTCCACTGATAGCACAACCAAACCCACCAGGAGGAATCGGCCACCTGAGTCCAGGCGAGACGGCTATAAGACCAGCGGTCACTATTCTAAATCGACAACAACCGTTGCCTCAAGGTCAACTCGACAACGTATTCAATAATAATCGACGCGTAGCCGATTGATCTGCGGGCGCGAGAATGTCGGGGCCGGTTGTTCCCGCACCCACCAACGCCACAACAGAGCCTCGGCGCCACCCGCCGATCATCGCTACCGGTACCAAGGGGCCTTCGGGATCACCACTACGGACCTCGACACCGCCACGACGTATCGGCAAGCACCCATGCCGTATGACCCATACGGGCCGATACAACAAGATAACCGAGCCTGGGCCGAGCTAATTGCAGACGTCATGCGAGATCAGTTCGGCCTCAAACCAAAAGATTCAGGGAATATGTATCGATACCCCTATCCAGAACATTTCGAAAGGGTCCCACTGCCCAACCGATACAAGATCCCAGACTTCTCGAAATTCTTAGGACAAGACAACGTTTCTACCTATGAACACGTCAGCCGATTCTTGGCACAATGCAGTGAAGCATTGGCTACGGACCCCTTGAGAGTTCGGTTATTCTCCCTTTCTCTTTCAGGATCGGCCTTCACTTGGTTCTCCTCGCTGCCTTACAACTCAATCCAGAGTTGAGCCGATCTTGAGAAACAGTTCCACAGCTATTTTTATTCCGACAACCATGAAATGAAGTTATCGAACCTCACCAGCGTCAGGCAGAAACACAATGAATCGGTCCAAGACTACATTCAACGCTTCAGAGAGATGAGAAACCGATGTTATAGCCTAGTGCTATCAGACGCTCAGCTGGCCAATTTAGCCTTCCATGGTTTGATTGCGCCGATCAGGGAACGATTCTCTGCGCAGGACTTCGATAGTCTAGCCCACCTGGGGCAGAAGGTGACGGCCCACGAACAACGTTTCCAAGAAACCAGGAAGGCCGTCAAGAGCATAACCCAGGTCATTGTCGATTCAGATTACGGGTCCGACGACGACGAAACAGAAGTGGCGGTAGCCGAACGGGCCAAGAACAAGAAGGCCATCGTCTGCCAATGGCTGCTGAAGACGGCTAAGGAAGAAAAATACGACTTTGATATCACTAAAGCCGACAAGATCTTTGATTTACTTGCTCAAGAAAAACAGATTCAATTACCCGAAAATCATGTGATCCCGTCGCCAAGAGTTGAAAAAGAAGAAGTACCGCAAGTGGCACAACTCCACGTCTCACGCCACAAACGATTGCAAAGTCTTCAGACAGCAAATCCAGTCGGCCATCGAGGCCGGGAAGTTAAAGTTCACCGACTCAAATCGGTCCATGAAAGTAGACGGCAATCCATTCCCGGTCAACACAGTCCATGCCGGCCCCGGGCGAGCTGATCGACAGGACAGAATGGCGCATGGCTTAGCCAATACGTTGATCGAGGCCAAAGCAGAAGATGACCAGACTGGATGCCACACCACGCAAATTAATATGGTGCGCCCAGTCATCAGATCGGCTGGCCGACAGCCGATCCATGAACGAAGCCGAGACCATCATCAATAACAGTCTCGGCATGAAGAAATTTACGACGAAGCACCTCGCCGGCACGAGCCAAGTACTCAGAGCCAACGATACATAGTAAACCATGACGATGCTGATCCACATTGGCATTGCGATTTTTTCAGGTATTGCTGGGAATCCGGCATGAGGCTACCAAAATTGGAAGATTGCGCAGCATGTAACGATCACCGCAACAATGACGAACGCGGGAGCTTGTCGTCTACAAGCCCAGTTCGGCTCATCCCTAGAGCCGTCCAGCTAAACCGAAGACGGCGACCTGTCCACGATCGGCTCGGTCCGATCCATCAGTTCTTCATCGACGAAAACAGGGATGGAGACAACCGGGATGATGAAGAGGCCAACGATGAAGAATCGGCCAACCCCCAATGGTGCCCGTCCGATCTCTTTATGAAGACCCAGAAGAGGAGAGTTCAACGGCTCAAACGTGAAGGAAGAGAAGACGAGGTGCAACAAATGATCTACGAGCAACGCCGTTGTCGAAACTTGGTTTTGGCAATAGAATTTCTGGGGTCGCAGTCAAGATCGCCAAGCACGATGGGTTAGAAGGAGAAGAAGATTTAGACAGGTTCAGGCCCTCTCGTGAGGTAATACCCTACTCCTGTTTCGGTGGATTCGATCCGCCGAGTGTATATTGATCTCAAGATCTGTAGCTCCTAAAGTCTAAAACTCTTGCTCATCAACTCTGATATCCCCCAAGGGACGCCCCTTACCCCCCTTATATAGTCTTGGGAGGCGGGCTTACAAATCGGAAACCTTATCATACTCTAAGTCGGTTTCCTCAATCTTACCAAACTAAGACTATGAGCCATTGCCTTATCTAATCGGCAACGTAATACCCAAGTCATAGTTGGTTTACATATTTGGTAGGCACAACCTATCCCTATCTCCAGTCGGATAAGCTTGCTGTGTGGATACCCGATTGCCATAATCTCCACAGTAGCCCCCAAGTCCTTTTCAGTCGACGAGACAACTCAGCTTCAAACAAAAATAGTACGTAGCCAAAAACCTCTTTGGCCAAGTGCTCCTGGCGCTGAGTGATTCCATCATCTCTGCCTGAATCTTCCCAAGTGGCTCCAAAGACTGTGAAGGGCTGGATAATATCTCAAAAATTCTCAAAAATAAATATCTAGGTGCATCTCCTGATGCACCTAATTAGGTGTAGCCCCCGACATATAGTCAAGAACTATAAAAAGTCATTCTTATGTAGATGCTTAGCTCAAGCTAAAGCAACCTCATCACTCGGCAAGCTCGTGCTCGTCCGAGTGAATTTGCCCGAGTCATCTCAGAACAAATAACTCAATCAACCCTCGTGGGTGAAAAGCACTCGGTAAGCTCATGCTTATCTGAGTGGATCTGCCCGAGTCATCTCGGAACAAATATTTCAATCATCCCTCATGGGTAAGAAATCAATTCGCTCGGTAGCTCATGCTTATCCGAGCTGATCTTCCCGAGTCATCCCGGAAATTTGCCCGAGTCATCTCGAAACAAATAATTCTCATATAAATGCTTAGCACAAGCTAAAGCAATCATAAAAATCACATCACTCGGCAAGCTCATGCTTATCCGAGTAGTTCGCCGAGTCGTCTCGGAACAAATAATTTATTTAGCCCTCATGGGTAAGAAATCAATTCACTCGGCAAACTCATGCTTATCCGAGTTGATTTGCCCGAGTCATCTCGGAACAAATAGCTTAATCAACCCTCGTGGGTAAAAACACTCGGCAAGCTCATGCTCATCCGAGTTAACTTGCCCGAGTCATCTCGGGACAAATAATCTCATCAACCCTCATGGGTAAAAACACTCGGCAAGCTCATGCTCATCCGAGTAAACTTGCCCGAGTCATCTCGGGACAAATAATTTAGTCAACCCTCATGGGTAAACAAATTTTTCAGTCATCGAAAAATACGACCAAAATATTAAATAGCTCCTGCCATAATATTGGTCTTAATCTAAAAGATCTTCACCAAGGTGGAAAAATAGCATTGATATAATCATTTAATCAAATGCTTAGAAACCAAACAGTCCCGTCATCGGACACCATGAAAAGCTTAATCGTTTGTCACCTTTCAAATTGCATCGTGCCAACTTCTCATGAAGTTATGCAAACCGCGGTATGAAAGGATTTTAAAGGTATTGGGCTATGTGACACGTGCATATTGCCAAGGCAAATCTGCTTAAGTCCATCCACTTAAGTCCCTAAGGACACGTGTCAAGCCACACCTTAGCCGGGCCGCAAGTCTCTCATGGGCTCGGCCCAATCACGAGACGACTTAGCAAAAACCCTCAAGTCTTTTACGAAGCTTCGAGGTCGTCCCCGCCACTTAATCTAATCATCTTGGTCTATTTATGCCTCCGATGTGAACTTGTAGGTATCTAGCTTATTTATGTTAATGCCTTGACCCGAGTCTTCATAGAAAATTTCTTAAGTAATTTTCGTCCGACTGTCACCAAGCCTAAAACTTGATTAGATCATCAAAAAAATTCTCGTCCTTATCTATTGAACTCGAATCAAAACAATAAACAATGATAAACTAAATATAAACAAGTTATCAAAGAAAACCATGCTTTATTGACACGTATGCGCCCCGACGTCAACTCAAGAAGTCATCTTGCTTGAGGTTGACAATCAAGAACAACATAAAACTTACGGCAATTTAAGCATAGTATCGTCGAAGATGGTCAATATTCCAGGAGTTCTCCACCATAGATCCATCTTCGCGCTTTAGTCGAAATGCTCCTGGCCGAGTCACCTCAACAATTATGTATGGTCCTTTCCATAGTGGAGATAATTTATGATGGTCCTTGGTGGTCTGGATCTTGCGTAGAACCAAATCATCGACAATGAAAGCTCGCGCCCGAACATTGCGACTATGGTATCTTCTAAGTCCTTGGAGATATCTTGCCGACTGGATCAAGGAAGATCTTCTTTGTTTTGGCGTCGCCATGTCCCGACTTGGCTATCCTCCTTGTAGAAATTTCACCCTCTTCAGATGTTGATGTAGCCAGTCGGATTTCTTCCTGGCCACATGATCTCTCACAAGATTGGGCCATATCGCAGCTTTCTTCGTCGCAGGTGAAGGCTTGTTTGTCGTCGCATGAATTTGGCGAGTGCAGGCCTTCCGATGATCGCGTGGTAGGCCGTCTTTGAAGTCGACCACCCCGAAGGTGGTATTCTCCGTTCGGAAATTCTCGCGAACTCCGGAGGTGACTGGAAAGGCGATGTGCCCGAATGGTGTGGGCGACAGCCCCGGGATCACTCCGCGGAAGGGGGCTGAGCTTGCCTTCAACTCAGTTCTCAGGATTTGTATCTCATCCAGGGTCTTGACGAACAGGAAATTGAGGACGCTGCCCCCATCGATGAGGACGCGCTTCAGCTTGATGTTCTGAACCACCAGGTCAAGTATCAAGGGATACTGCCCTGGGTGAACCACTCGGTTAGGATGATCCGAGCGATTAAACGTGATGGCCACCTCCGACCATCGTAGATGTTGTGGGACTTCGGGTTGTGCCGCGTTGACCTCGCGGTCCATCGCTTTGCTTCCTCTTGGACTCATAAGCTGCGGCCCCGAAGATGTGATTCACTCGCCCACGTGGTCTTGAAAAGGCTTCGAATTTCGTCGGGTTGTTCTTCTTGGTTCCCGATGGACCGGTTTCATTAGTTGGCTTCTTGTTCAACCGTGCCGCATATTGCTCTGCGAATTGCTTGTAGATGATGCGTGCACTGAGCGTTCATGATCGTTCATGATCGCGTCGTAGGCCGCAACTCGAGGACGACATTGAGAGTTGGATGTTGTGGCAACCAGGTCTTCGTGCCGACGCTTGCGGTCTTTCGGGCTCGATTGTTATTGCCGTTATCCTTCTTAGGATGCCGGCTTCCTCCCGATTGCTTATCGTCCCTCCCGTCGGGTCGGTCTTGGCACGCCGCTTGATTGCGTCGCTGGATTTGGCGTACGAGTTCGCCATCTCAAACATCCGCTTCACCGTCTTCGGGCTTGCGCCCAAACTTTCCACTTAACGACTCATCACGGACTCCCTTCCGGAAGGCGGCGATGATGATGTCGTCGGTGATGTTGGGGATCTTGTTGCGCTCTTCGGAGAAGCGCCGGATGTAGTCTTTCAATGACTCGTCTGGCTTCTGGACGATGTTGTTGAGATCGAAGTGGGTTCCAGGCCTCTCGAAGGTGCCCTGGAAGTTGGCGATGAAATGGTCCCTCAGCTCGCTCCTCCACGAGCCGATTGAGCCTCTTGGCAGCTCCCGAGCCGGTTCGGCCGAGTTGGCGAGGGCCACGGGCGGTAATTGGCCATAGCCTTGTTGTTACCGCTCGCTGCGCGGATGGCGAGAGTATACACGGTAAGCCACGACTGGGTCGATCTTGCCGTCATATTTCTCTATTCCTATTGGCTTAAAACCATTCGGCCGTGCACTCGCAAGCTCCCGAGTGAAAGCCGGCACTCCGTCGTCGCCGCTATCGGGTGATCCTCCGATCTTCCCGAGTGCGTCGGTCTCGCTCCCGGTAGCGGCGATCGAGGACTTCCCACAAATCGCTCGACGGGGTCTTCAGTTGGCTGGTTGGGTAGCTGGAGCTGTTGTTGCGGCGGACGCGGTGGTGGACGGGTGGACGTCCATGTCGTTTGTCGCGAGAGTCGGCTGTTTGCTCCCGGTACTTCGTGTGGACTCGTGGCGTGGGCCTCTTGGCCTAGTCGTGGTCTGGTCTGCTCAGCCTCTTGTAGTCTCGTGACCTTAGAGGCGGAGTCGGCTTTTGTCGGCGTCTTCGGCCACGGACTCAGTCGGCCTTCGTGCCGAGGTGGTGGGATGGCCGTTGGCTGTAGCTGCGACGATGGTCTTGATCTTGTCTAATATGGGAGTCACGTTGGGGGGTGCCGTCTCGATGACGGTGTCCAAGAGTGTGAGGGCGGCTACGGCGTTACGCCGTGGTGTGCGGAAAATGTTAGTGTTGCGAACCCGTGTTTGGAGGATGGCCTCTGGCGGATCGTCCGCCGCACGTAGATCCCGCTTCCTTTTGTCGCCTCGTCCTTGTGTTGTTTCTCCTCTTCGGCCGTCTTGCGCTCGTGCTCAATCTTGGCTCGCTCTTTTCAGCCAAGCCTCCCGGCCATGGCTGAGTCGGACTTGTCCGGCTCGGCCATGAGGACATCAAAGCACTTCGGCTCATAGTCCATGCGGCAGTCGGAGTTGTCAGCTTCGTCAGAGGGGATGCCATAGAGGTTGTCGAAGCCGGCGGAGCTGAGGTATCCATTAAGCTCCGAAGATGAGCAGGAGCCGAATGACGGGAGGATGACGGCGACCTCCCTTGATCCTGGGTAGCCCGGGTCTGGATCGTTCCAGTCCGAGTCAGAGCTTGGGGATGCGGGCTCCTCCGAGTAGGTCGCCGCCGACTCGGGGGAGAGAAGTTTGCTGTAGATCTCGGCGGCGTTTGGTAACCCAAACGGCACCGAGAGGTCTTCGCCCGAGTAGATCGCCTCCGTCGGGGAGGTGAGAAGGTTGGCGCAGATTTTGGCGGTATTCGGTAATCCGAATGGTGCCGAGCGAAGTCCGTCATCGGAGAAAGTGGATTGCATCTTGGTCTTCAAGACGTCGTTGTAGATCTCGGCTTTATTGGGGAGTCCGAACGGCGCCGAGTGGATCTTTCCTTCCGACTGGTTCAAATCCGAGTCGAAGGAGGAGTCGTTGAAGAAGTTGGCGGCGAAGTCGCCGAATCCTGAAGGAGATCCCATCACGCTTGTAGGCGAGATTGTTGAAGAAGTCTCGACGCGCGGTCCCCTACCTGGCGCGCCAACTGTCGAAACTTGGTTTCGGCAATAGAATTTCTGGGGTCGCAGTCAAGATCGCCAAGCACGATGGGTTAGAAGGAGAAGAAGATTTAGACAGGTTCAGGCCCTCTCGTGAGGTAATACCCTACTCCTATTTCGGTGGATTCGATCCACCGAGTGTATATTGATCTCAAGATCTGTAGCTCCTAAACTCTAAAACTCTTGCTCATCAACTCTGATATCCCCCAAGGGACGCCCCTTACCCCCCTTATATAGTCTTGGGAGGCGGGCTTACAAATCGGAAACCTTATCATACTCTAAGTCGGTTTCCTCAATCTTACCAAACTAAGACTATGAGCCATTGCCTTATCTAATCGGCAACGTAATACCCAAGTCATAGTTGGTTTACATATTTGGTAGGCACAACCTATCCCTATCTCCAGTCGGATAAGCTTGCCGTGTGGATACCCGATTGCCATAATCTCCACAGCCGTCGGCTGGGCAAAATCAAGAGACGGTGGGTACCCAAGCAGGAGAACGCTGTGGCCAACGAAGAGCAAGCCAAAGAAAGCCCAGCCGACCAAGCCAGAAGGGCAGCCAAAGGGAAGGGTAAAGCTTCCGCATCGGTTAACATGGTCTTCGTGTTGCCGGCCGAGTTTGGTGCCCCTGAAGCCGACGCGGAAGCTATCGAAGATGACCCGACAAAACTAGCAATCTTGTCGGACCAGGCCATCTTCGACAAGCCTGAAGGAACCAAAAATCGGCACCTGAAACCGTTATACGTTAAAGGATTCGTTAACGGCAAGCCGATCTCCAAAATGCTGGTCGATGGGGAGCGGCGGTCAACCTCATGCCTTACGCAACTTTCGTAAAACTCGAAAAAGGGCCGAAGACCTGATAACCAACATGGTACTCAAGGACTTCGGCGGCAACCCATCGGAGACCAAAGGCGTTCTCAACGTCGAACTGACTATCGGCAACAAAACTGTGCCCACAACGTTCTTTGTCATCGACGGGAAGGGGTCTTACGCTGCTCGCTCGGAAGGGACCGGATCCACGCTAACGCTGCATCCCTTCTACAATGCACCGAGCTCGATCCAAAGGGACGGCGATAAGATCGAGATCGTGCCGCCGACGCCCATCGGAAGCGACGAGCCGCAGCTGCTTTGAACAAGACATGGTGGAGGGCTCAAGCGTTCTCGGCGTAGCCATCACGGACGAAGACGATGGCAAGTTAGGACAAGGCTTCACGTCGGCTGACGAGTTAGAAGAAATCGACATCGGCTCTGGTGATAAGCCGAGGCCGACATACATTAGCAAAAATTTATCTCCTCATTGTAGATCCCAACTTATTGAATTACTAAAAGAATATAAAAATTGTTTCGCTTGGGAATACTTCGAGATGCCCGGTCTTAGCCGATCGATAGTAGTCCATCAACTGCCGATCAAGGCAGGATATCGGCCGTTCAAACAGCCTCCCAGTAGGTTCAAGGCCGATATGTACGACGCAATTAAAGCCGAAATCACTCGGCTATACGACGCAGGATTCATTCGGCCTTGCCGATACGTCGAATGGGTCTCGAATATCGTCTCGGTATTGAAGAAGAACGGCAAACTTTGGGTATGCATCGATTTCAGGGACCTAAGCAAGGCGACCCCAAAAGACGAATATCCAATGCCAATAGCCGATCTGCTTGTCGACGCTGCCTCAGGCCACAAAATCATCAGTTTCATAGACGGCAACGTGGGATATAACCAGATATTCATGGTCGAGGAGGATATCCACAAGACAGCTTTTCGATGCCCTGGTGCAATAGGCCTCTATGAGTGGGTGGTGATGACATTCGGCTTAAAGAACGCTGGGGCAACATATCAAAGGGCAATGAATTACATCTTTCACGATATGATCGGCGCACTAGTAGAGATATACATTGACGACATCGTCGTCAAGTCAAGAGAGATAGAAGGCCACATTGCCGATCTGAGACAAGTGCTGGAGCGGACAAGGAAATATGGTTTGAA
This sequence comes from Oryza australiensis, assembly GCA_019925245.2. NCBI lineage: Eukaryota > Viridiplantae > Streptophyta > Magnoliopsida > Poales > Poaceae > Oryza > Oryza australiensis. The sequence continues at coordinate 507,588 of JAIFGZ020000260.1, read as the reverse complement.
GATGAATCTGCTTAAATGTGCGTTTGGCGTGTCGGCTGGGCAATTCTTGGAGTTCCTCGTCCATGAAAGAGGGATTGAAGTCACACCAAGGAGCATTAATGCTATTAAGACAATTCAACCCCCAAAGGATAAAAAACAGCTTTAGTCATTAGTCGGAAAGATAAACTTCATCAGACGGTTCATAGCTAACCTCTCAGAAAAAATGGAGCCGTTCACACCATTGCTTCAGCCCAAGGCCGATCAGACCTTCACGTGGGGGGTAGAGCAACAGAAAGCGTTAGACAACATAAAAGATTATCTAAGCTCTCCTCCAGTTCTGATGCCCCCACAAAAGGGAGTGCCATTCAAGCTGTACCTGTCAGCCGACGACAAGTCACTCGGCTCGGTCCTAATCCAAGAAGTCGATGGCAAAGGGAGAGCCATTTTCTATCTCAGCCGGCGGCTGCTAGACGCAGAGACCAGGTATTCACCTGTCGAGAAGTTATGCCTATGCCTCTATTTCTCATGTACAAAGTTAAGGCACTATCTGCTGTCCAATGAGTGCACGGTAACTTGCAAAGCCGATATAGCCAAGTACATGCTGTCGGCTCCAGTGCTCAAAGGAAGGATCGAAAAGTGGATCTTCGCGCTAATAGAGTTCGATCTAAGGTATCAGGCTCCAAGGGCAGTAAAAGGACAAGCCATAGCCGATTTCATTGTGGAACATAGAAACAATTCGATCGGCTCCGTGGAAATTATGCTTTGGACTTTGACTTTCGATGGCTCGGTATGCACCAACGGCTGCGGCATCGGCTTAGTCCTTATCTCGCCCAGGGAGGCAAGCTTCGAGTTCACTTTCGCCATTGACCCCCACGCTACGAATAACCAAGCCGAGTATGAAGCCGTTCTCAAAGGGCTAACTCTGCTCAAGGAGGTGGAAGCTGACGCAGTCGAGATAATGGGAGATTCGTTGCTCGTCATCAGCCAATAATCAGGAGAATATGAGTGCAAGAACGATGCACTGATGATCTATCATCGACAATGCCAGGAGTTAATGGATGGTTTCGGGCTAGTCACTTTGAAGCATATCCCCAGGGAGCAGAATACGGAGGCCAATGATTTGGCTCAAGGGGCATCAGGCTACCGGCCGATGCTGAGAGACGAAGACGTAGGTGTGGCCACCATCACAACCGATGATTGGAGATTTGACGTCTACAATTATCTCAAAGACCCCTCTCAGTCGGCCACAAGGAAACTACGATACAAGGCACTACGGTACGTATTGCTCGGTGAAGACCTATACTATCGGACGATTGACGGCGTACTACTCAAGTGTTTGGGGGCCGATCAAGCCACAGTGGCCATCGGGGAAGTACACGAAGGAATCTGTGGCATACATCAATCGGACCACAAAATGAAGTGGCTACTTCGCCGAGCCGGGTACTTCTGGCCGACAATGCTCGAGGATTGTTTCAAATACTATAAAGGGTGCCAAGACTGCCAAAAGTTCGGCATGATACAACGAGCATCGGCGTCGGCCATGAACCCAATCATCAAGCTGTGACCCTTCAGGGGATGGGGCATTGATATGATCGGCCAGATCAATCCACCTTCAAGCAAGGGGCACAAATTTATCCTAGTGGCCACAGACTATTTCACAAAATGGGTGGAAGCGATCCCCCTCAGAAAAGTGGATTCTAAGGACGCAATCGAGTTCGTCAAAGAACACATCATCTATCCATTTGGCGTTCCGCAAACAATAACGACCGACTAGGGGTCTATCTTTGTTTCAGACGAGTTTGTCTAGTTTGCCGACGACATGGGGATCAAGCTACTTAACTCTTCGCCGTATTACACGCAAGCCAACGGGCAGGCCGAAGCATCAAACAAAAGCTTGATCAAGCTGATTAAAAGAAAGATCTCTGAGCATCCTAAGCAATGGCACACCCGATTGGCCGAATCATTGTGGGCGTATCGGATGGCATGCCACGGGTCAATCCAAGTCCCCCCGTACAAACTGGTCTATGGACACGAAGCAGTGCTTCCATGGGAAAGCGTCGTTGGCTCAAGGCGCATTCAGCTACAAGACCAACTCACAGCCGACGATTATTATCATCTCATGATAGACGAGTCGGAGGATCTTGCTTTATCTAGAATGAAAGCTTTAGAAAAAGTAACAAAAGATAAAGAACGAGTAGCCAGACATTACAATAAAAAGGTTGTACCTAAATCTTTTGAGGAAGGCGAACTCGTTTGGAAACTTATACTGCCGATCGGGTCTAGAGACAACAAATTCGGCAAATGGACACCAAATTGAGAGGGGCCTTTCAAGATCCACAAATGCGTCTCTAAAGGAGCTTACATGCTAAAAGGGTTGGACGGAGAGATATTCGGAAGGGTCCTCAATGGAAAATATCTAAAGAAATATTACCCGAGCGTGTGGATCAATTCGTGAGTCGGCTATTGTCACAGCAGGCTAACCCATGACAGCCGATGCCTTACGAGGCATCGCCTTTAGGCATTCGCATACACCACCTCATGCGCTCCATGATCGGCTCATGATTCCCCGACAGAGAAGATCAGAATGAATGAACGAATCGAATTCACAAATTTTGTCGACATCAAAGCTATCAACAAAACTTGGGGGCATACACATGCGCAAGACAATCGAAAAAAGCAGGCCGATTGCAACACAAAAATCAGGCTAGAGAAGTTGAAAAACCCCAATTCCAACACAAAAGTCAGGCGAAATCAGGAACATTAAAATGAACTTTATTCAAAATCGGCGCGAAGCCGTCTTTGATTACATGTTCGCTAGGTTGTCCCTAATGGCCGCCAGGGCTCGTTCAATGGGCTCCGCAGTCTCCATCTCTAGAGCATCCAGGATCAGGTACTCCAGCTGAGTGACCCTTATGTCGGTGGTCGTGGTCAGTAGCTCGTTGGCAAGTTGGGCTTGCCTACCTTCCAGCCGGTCGAGGCGCGCGAGCATCGAAGACGCCATGGGGGCAGCAGCCGGGATGCCACCAAGATGAACAGGAGGCATGGCCGCCGGGTGACAAGCCTCCAACTCCCTGAAGCGTTTCAGGTTCGCCCTCACTCGTCGGTCTTGGCTAACCGACAGTTCGTACAGTGTCTCCATGATCTCCAGGATCACTCGAAGCGGATGAGGCGGCTACGAGAAAATCCGTTCCTGAGTATTCGAAGGGAGGAAATGGCGAGAATAGATGAGTTGGGGAATCACCTGGTTCACTGACGAGCTCGAAGAAGCCATGGGAAGCCTTGCCGAAGACTTGGAAGACTAGGCGTTGTACTACTTGGGGTTGTCTCCTTCGGCCGTGAGTCATTCGGGAAGGGCCGGAGGAGCCCATTTATAAAAAGAAAAGATATGGTTTTTAGATGTGAAAGGTCGCTGCCAACCCGAGAGTCGAAGCGAGAGTCGAAGAGATCATCATTAAAAGCGTCGGGAATCGTTGAATGGCCGGCGACTGCGCAAGTCTGGATACCTATCGCCCAGGACTCACGGGTTCTTGAAGTACAGATTCGGGTGAGTCGGCCTACGAAGACAGATCGGCAACGTAATCGGGTATTACCGGCCGATAATTAGCGAGACAGGTGTTCGAAGGATAAACGCTAAAGGTCGGGGCGTCATCTCGGGTCGATTTCGAACTGAACAAGTCGAGACGCCGCACACAGCCAAGGGGCAACCTTACCTACAAACATAGCCGATTGTATCTACAAGCGCAAATAATACGGACTATCCGATTACATCATAGGAACACAAGTACGGCACAGAAACACGAGCTGACTTCGTAAGGTCAGACAGTTTACAGTCTCATTTCTTCAGGAAATCGGCTATGGCCGACAATGCCGTCCATCTAATCTGGTCGATTTCGCCAATTGCCCTAAGGTAGTCGGCCTCGGACCCGGCCACCGATCGGGCGCTCTGCACCAAGTCGCGCAAATGCGCCATGGTCGCCCTGATGCCTTGGCGCTCGGCTTCAACCCTGGCCGACAGATCAGCTATGTACTCCTCGTGGACGTCAATTTTGTTCGTAACTTGAACGAGATCGGCCACCAATTGATCCCGACGGGCGCGGAGTTGCTCAAGCTTGGCTGCTGGTTCTATCTTCAGGCGGTCAAAGGCGGCCTTCCGGTTCTCAATGGCTTCTTTTGTCGATTGGATGGCAGCCGACCGCGCTTGACTCTCACGGCGATCAATGATTCGCTGCCGGGCTCGTTCATATTTGAACTGATAGGCTTCCATGAAGGTCACCGGCACGATGGCTTCGGCTACGGCGTCCAGCAGCTGGTCTTGGATGTCTCTGAATTGCGCGTGTATTGAGCCGCTGTCGACCACCAGTGCGTCCAATGAAGCTTCCAGCCGATTGCCGATATCGGCTAGAGTGGTCCTCAGGCCCTCAGCCGACGCTGCGAGCGCTTCCTCGCCGGTATCACTGGGCTCCTCGAACTCCGACAAATCAAATTTGAGAAGGTCGGCCATGTTCTACAGGGGGAAGAGAAAGGATCGGGGGCATGACAAAACCGATAGTTGAGATCGGTTAGCTTACCGTCGGCGCCGTTGTCGGGCTGTTGGCTCGGCTAGATCATCGCCCATGGCCGTCCGACCCTCTTTGCCGGCGTTATCGTCACTACCCCTAATAGGCGCAGTACATTCACCCAACGCCTGGGAGGGAGCCGATGGAGATCGCGGGAGCTGCAGAAGAAAGGATTAGCGGATGAGCCGATTGATTACCACAAACAAAGGGATAGGGGATGATTACCGACGGTGCGGGGTGAGGAGTGCGACCGGCCAATTTTTGAACTGCGAAGAACAGACGAATCAGGTGCAAGCGATCATTGTGAAACCAGGCCCAACGAAGTAAAAGCTTACCGAAGGATGTCTTGTCGGCGGGCTTGGGGCTGGCGGAACGTTAGTTGGGGCGTTTACCGACTCAGGACTCGAAGCCCCGGTTTCGGCTGTCACCTGGGCGGCCGTTGGTGCCTCCTCATTGACAGCAGCGTCGAGGAATTGCTCGATGGCCGGATCCAACGGGGGGAGGCTGTCGGCCGATGCGGCCGATTTTATCTTTTTCACCCTCTTGGGGGCAGGCGCGGCTGACAAACGCGGTGGTGGTGCCGTTTTTCTTTTCGGCGCGATCGGATGACGCACCTGCCCTTGCAACAGTGATGATAGTTTGGGCGTCCCCCAGCCGATGGCCGACGGAGCAAGGCCCCCTACATCCAGAACGCCTGGGTTATATTCGATCGGGCGTCCGGAGTCACTTACCGTCGGCCGCTCTATTTCCGTCTCCTGCAAAGTCGAAACATGAATGTTATATCGGCTAATATGGCCGATGAGTGAATCGTAAGAAAAAATCGTTGGCTTGAAGCAGGAATATACCGAGGGGATCTCATCGGGCAGAAGCAGGTCGATGTAGAAAGACGGCCGTTGGTGAAAAATGTGGCGTTTGAGTTCAGACCACCATCGGTCGTAAGCGATGCTTCTCCTCGTCGACAGTGTGATTGCGTTGGCGTCACCGAGGGGGGGACCGGCTATGTTCAGCAACCAATTCATTATCAAGTCTTGGCCAACCGCCCCCCTGGTTTCAATCTTATCGGCATAAAAAAAGCCGATGGGCAGTTGCCCAAGACCGAACTGCATCGCCACCGATACCGGGTAATAGAATTCATAGCTCCGGGCCGCGATCAGCCTTGGTGGACCCCGGTCGGCAAGATGCGGGGAGACGAGAGAGGCGATGAACAATTCTCTACACCTTGGGTTATCGGTTGAGTTGAGGTCATCCCGTTGAAATCAATCGGCGCTCAAACGATCCCGGCCCGGATAGAAATACCAAGTGCGGTTGTCGCGGGACAGCCCATCGTAAAAGTTGTGAACCATTCGGCCAACGGCTCGGCCGATTGCTTTGAGCCTTCATGGGCGGCGCGCTTCTCCGTAGTTCATGCATCGCCGGTGTCAATCTGGTTACCTTCTTCGTCTTCAATCGGCTCTAGCTGCGGAAATCCGGCGTCGTCGACGGGCCGACCAGCTACTTTCGGGTAGCTAACACCACCAGATTTAGAGGAACCACCGGGGGCCACCGGTGTTAACCGGGGTGTTGGCAGCTATTTTCGTGGCAGCTTGATGTAGCATTTGATATGTGTAGCCGAGGAGGTATTTTCCCAGTGCAAATTCCTTCCCATCGGCTAAGATTTCAGCCATGATTTGCCAATTAGCGGTCAGCCCACGGCTCGATCCGCGAGAATACAAACTTTTCCAGCCACATCATCGGGAAGGCGGTGTATTCCCGGTGGCCGACTGTCTCATCTTTCATGTTTTGGGCGATGAAGCCGCTCCATCCGCCGATAGCTTTGGTTTTGAACGATGTTGGCCTTTTCGGTTCAAAACGCAGGGTTAGCCAATGATTCGATGTCCAGCCTAGTTGTCATATATACATCGGCTAGTGTAAAGGTCATCAGCCCTTGCCGAAAGATGAAGGCATTAAAACTATCATTCCAGAAGTAGGTCGCAGCCGATAGAAGCGGCTCGTCTTTCTCCATGCCAGCGATGGACAATTCCAAGCATTGGGCGAGTTTTCTCTCTTCCCATTGGGTGTACTTGGCCGACTGTATCCTTTTATACCATTCAGTCCAGGCTGCATCAGTGGATTGCCAAGCTTTGAATGTTCCGTTCCAATGGGAGAGAGATGGTTTGGCGGTGTTAAAAGGGATGCTTTTGGTTTCGGCTGTGATTACATCAGTTGGGTCTGTGTGAAGGGTTATGCGGAGGCTACGCTAGTCGAAAAACAAAAATTTTCTACCGCGCAAACCAGGAACACTTGCAAGTAAGGGCCGATAGATCGTTACCGATTGGAGTATGCAGCGGAATTAGCCGATCAGGGCTATCCGATCTGGAACTGTGCTGGCCGATGACAGCCGATTCCCGGGGATAGCCGATTCAAGTCGTCCGACCGCGTTCTCACGCCTCGCTCCGATGCGCCCGACCGCAGCCGATTCCACCACAGCCGATCGCTCCGATTGCAGCCGATCCGAAGCCGATCAATAGCGCGCAACGTAGCAAGCACCTCTACCGGTATCCACACGTCCGGGACGAACGCCAAACACCCGTGTGCTAGCACGCGATGCAAGGCTAGGGTTTGGCTCGAAAGTGGGGAGGGTTTTCGTGGAGATTGATCTCGGCGACTTACGTTTGGATTCGGTTCAATGCGATCAATTGGCGTGTCGTAGCTCTCCACCCCTCCCTCCTTTATATAGAGTTGGCGATCGGGACTAGTGGCCGATCAGGACTCTATTTTGAATCGGATCCTATCCGAATCTCACGCGAGTTGGCCGCCCATACGTCGTAAGCCTATATGACTCTATCCGATCGGATCCCTATCCGATCGAGCCATGTCGAGCCCAACTCGAATGCTGTTCTTATCCCCTTAAGCGTGCGACCACAGTAGGTTCAGGTATACTCGGTTTGGCCGTAGTCTAACTTAGCCGATCGTCGGCTCGAGTCCAACTCACCGACTGTCACACCGGCGCCTAGCAGCACATATTGTCACCATAGTATACAAGAATATAATATCGGCTCGAACCTGTAATGTGTACACAAATCCCTTTACCTCACGATACCAATTAAGCTATAGGCAAGATGTGTGCCATCCCTTCAATAGCTTAACCATTCACTCGAACCGTATTGGATTATCCGTCCGTTGATTGACTCCTCAATCAACATAGCATGGCCATGCATTTCCATAATCCATTACCTCGAGGGGCCCAGAGATATCTCTCCAAAGGAGGGGCAAATTCCATCTTGATCACTCACATCCCACTCCATGTTTCATAGCGAACCCGAAAACTACCTTTATAACTACCCGTTACGGAATAGCGTTTGGTAGTCCCAAAGTAGGCTACTACACATGTTGGAATCCATGGTGATCTCAGGTCTAAGGACTTTGTACCAACACTACCCGAGACCAACTAATGGCACATTAATTCCTGTAGTGTCTCATGGTGGGTCTATCCAACAATTTGTTCTCTAACACTTATGTCCATGTTTATTGATTTGGTATCTCCATACCCATGATCTATGAGACATGATCATCAATCAATAAACATGCCAATCTTAGAATCATATTAGTTCCAATAATATGATATATGATCGTGGATCATTTAGAAATAGATTCATACATATAGAGTCTCATAAATAAGTCACGTACTTATTGATCAATACAAGATGTCTATTTCATGGAACCGAATAACACTTTATTCATAAATACATAAACATTGACGTGATATCCAACATCTCCATGTTGCCTCTAGGGCATATCACTAGCAATCTCCCACTTGCACTAGAGTCAATCATGTAAGTATCTAATACCCATTGCTCTTGTGTGCGCCTCATGCTTCGGTGAGGAGAGGTTTTGTCGGCGGATCGGCTATGTTGAGATCCGTGTGCACTTTGCATATCTTGACATCACCTCTGTCCACTATCTCACGGATGAGATGATATCGCCGAAGTATGTGTTTGGAAATCGATGCGACCTCGCTCCTTGGCTTGCACAATGGCTCCACTATTGTCACAATAGAGAGACATTGGACCGCCGTACTAGTCATCACACCAAGCTCGAAACGAATTTCTTGATCCAAACAGCCTCCTTTGCGGCTTCCGAAGCAAGCAATGTACTCGGTCTCCGTTGTAGAATCAGCAACGGTATCCGCTTGGAACTCTTCCACCTGACTACGCCTCCGTTCGGGCGTAACACGAACCCAGATTACGATCTATAATCATCCTTGTCTGTTTGGAAGCTAGCATCGGTGTAACCACTTACAACGAGCTCTTCTTCACCTCCATAGACTAGGAACATATCCTTAGTTCTTCTCAAGTACTTAAGGTTATTCTTTACGACGATCCAGTGACCTTCACCGGATCTCGATCGATCTGCTCGTAGCACTCAAAGCGTACGAGACATGCGGGACGTGTACAAAGCATGGCATACATGATGGATCCAATTGCCGAAGCATATGGAACCATACCCATCTTATTCCGCTCATCATGTGTCCGAGGACACCGATTCTTGCTAAGATTAATGCCATGTGACATGGGTAAGAAACCTTTCTTGAAATCATGCATGTTGAACCTTTTCAACACCTTGTCAATGTATGTACTTTGGCTTAATCCAATTAGCCTCTTGGATCTATCTCTATAGATCCGAATGCTAATATGTATGCTTGCCTCCCCTAAGTCTTTCATGGAAAAACTATTTTTCAATGAAGACTTGACGGATTCTAGCATAGGGATATCATTTCCAATCAGTAATATGTCATCCACATACAAGATTAGAAATACAATTGCGCTCCCACCGACCTTTTGTAAACACAAGCCTCCTCTTCATTTTTGATGAAACCAAACCCTTTGATTATTTCATCAAAACGAATATTCCAACTTCGAGATGCTTGCTTCAATCCATAAATGGATTTCGTAGCTTGCATATCTTTTCAGCGATTTTGGATCGACAAAACCCTCGGTTGTATCATGTATACATCCTCGCTTAGGTTTCCATTTAGGAAAGCCGTTTTGACATCCATCTCGCCATATCTCATAATCGAAATATGCAGCAATCGCTAGGATAATCCGAATAGATTTAAGCATTGCGACGGGCGAGAAGGTTTCATCATAATCAACTCCTTGAATTTGTTTAAAACCTTTCGCCACCAATCGCGCCTTATAGATGTGAACTTTTCCATCCATGTCGGCCTTTTCTTAAAAACCCATTTACACTCAATGGTTTTGACACCATCAGTGGATCAACCAAGTTCCAAACTTGATTGTCGTACATGGATTCTATTTCGGATTTCATGGCTCCAAGCCACTTGTTGGAATCGGGTCCCACCATTGCTTCCTCATAGGTCTTAGGTTCATCGTTGTCCAACAACAATATATCACGTTGTTCCGCACTGTACTGCGTGCGCACGACGTGATCTTTCGACCTCCGTGGGCTGGTGTATCTACAACCGGTGGCGCAACATTTTGCTCCTCTGTTGTGGTTCTGTGGTCGCTGAAACATTTTCTGGTGTTTCTTGAACTTCTTCAAGATGCACCCTGCTCCCACTAACCCTTCTTGAAAGAAACTCTTTCTCCAAGAAGACACCGTGTCGGGCGACAAACACTTTGCCTTGTTCCCGATTATAAAAGTAATATCCCTTAATTTCCTTAGGATATCCCACAAAGAAGCACTTGTCGATTTGGGTGTGAGCTTATCGATCGTAAACGTTTTACATAAGCTTTGCATCCCCAAATTTTGAGAAAAGACAAACTAGGGGTTGCCCTGTCCATATCTCATATGGTGTCTTTTCAACCGACTTAGATGGAACTCTATTTAGTGTGAGCGCAAATGTTTCAAGAGCATATCCCTAGAAGGATAACGAAAGATCACTTTGGCTCATCATCGACCGCACCATGTCCAACAAGGTGCGATTTCTCCGTTCGGACACTCCGTTTCATTGTGGAGTTCCCGGCGGAGTCAACGTGGAACAATTCCACAATCTTTCGATGATTACCAAACTCTTGGCTCAAGTATTCCCTCCACGATCCGATCGTAGAAACTTGATTGTTTTTCCTAAATGATTCCGTACTTCATTCGGAATTCTTTGAACTTTTCAAAGGATTCGGACTTATGCCTCATTAAGTAGATATAACCATATCTACTAAAGTCATCGTAAAGGTAATGAAGTACGATAACCACCTCGGCCGTTGAGCTCATTGGTCCACATACATCGATGTACGAGTGCCAACAAATCACTTGCTCTCTCACCGTGTCCCGTGAAAGGTGCCTTTGTCATCTTACCAAGTAAACAAGACTCACATGTCTCAAATGATTCAAAATCAAAAGAGTGAAGCAATCCATCCTTATGGAGCTTCTCCATGCGTTTCGATTTATATGGCCTAAGCGACAATGCTAGATAAACGTGGGGTTTGTATCATTAGAGAGATGCCTTTCGTATTAATGTTATAGATGGGAGACGCTTCAAGATTCAAAACGTATAATCCATTCACCAATGGAGCATGAAAATAGAACATATCTCTAAGATATATTGAACAACCATTGTCCATTGATCTAAAATCATATCCTTCCGCTTGCAAACATGAAGCGGAAATAACGTTTTGACATAGTGTTGGAACACAATAACAATTATTTAATTCCAAAACTAATCCCGAAGGTAGATGAAGTGTACGTGCCGACAAAGCAATCGTAGCAACGCTTGCTCCATTGCCGACGCGCAGTTCACCTCGCCCCTTCTCAAGCCTCTACTTCTTCTCATTCCCGCAACGATTTGCAAATATGAGCTACCGATCCGGTATCAAATACCCAAGAGTCGGTAGGTGAAGTAACAAGATTAATGTCTATAACATTAATACCGGCGTAAGTCGTACTTTGCTTCTTTTTGAGATCTTCCATGTATTTCTTGCAGTTCCTCTTCCAAAGGGCCTGTCTCCTTGCAATAGAAGCAAACAACATCCGATGCCGCCGACCCTTCTTGCTCTTCTTTGCATTGGAGGCACTCGCGATCTCATCGGGAGTTAGCTTCCTCTTGGTGCAAAGTTTCTTGACAGTGGTTTGCGTTTAGCCTTCGCATCATCATCACATTATGACCATTTTTTTGGATACTCTCCTCATTGTCTTTAGCATCCCATGCAATTCAGCCAAGGTTCTATCCATATTGTTCATGTGATAGTTTAATATGAATGGCTCGAAGCTCGGAGGGAGCGACGGAGAATCACATCGTAGCCAACTCTTGGCTAAGGGGAAAACCTAGTTTTCCGGACTCTCAATGTAGCCAATCATTTTTATCACATGCGGATCGACGGGATTCCCTCAACAAGCTCGCACGCAAACAAGGACTTTGAGGTGTTGAACCTCTCGGCCCGAGCTTGGTTCTCAAACATACCACGCAGTCCCGAATAATAGTGTGAGCATCGCTTCTCTCATATTGCTTCGAAGCTCGGGGGACATTGTAGCAAGCATGAGACAGCTTATGTCTAGGGCATCATTAGTGTGCTTCTCGTAAGCTCTCCGTGCGGTTGCAAAGGGCATTATTTGGCAAATCCTCGGGATAGGGTACTTCAAGAATGTACTCCTTACGCTCTTGCTTGAGAACAATTCTCAAGTTGCGATACCAATCCATAAAGTTTGTTCCATTTAATTTTTCCTTTTCGAGAATAGATAGCAAATTAAAGGTACTGGGTGTAGTATTAGCCGCCATTTATTCTACAACAGAAAAAGCAAAGTTTAGCACAATGTTTATGCTATGTCTTTTGTTAAACAATTTAACATAAGACTCCCATTACGTATTTTACACCTTCCCTCTAGGTTATGTATTGGGTCAAGATCCACATGTTAATTAATTTTCTAGTGAGCTTTGGCATCACTGCTAGAAAATTAGTAACATCGGTAAGCAACACCTTGCTAATCACATCTCTATGTGACTCTTGTTGTTGGTGTGGCATCTCCATGCCCCGGCGCCAACCTATGCCCCAAGGCCCAAAACTGTTTTGATAGCCTTGTTAAGTAAACCAAATGCTCCCGCTGTATATGTCCGACATATACCCCTCGTGTTATGATAGAGAGCTTTGGCGAGACCCACCATTGACGAGCATAACGGTGACGGGTGCAACATTTGGAAGGGCATCATTACTACTTAATTTTGCGAGGGATGCTATCCTATCAAACAAACATATCACATATATGAAAGCAGGTAGAATAGCATGAAATAGTATGGCCCCCTTCACATGGTGATCTCCATCTCCATGCCGGTGTAGAGGATCTCCATCTTCATCACCGTTCTTCCGAGTGCCGAATGCTTGATTTCTTCAAACTAAGCTACTACTATAGAAGCTCTAATTGAAGATTACATCGACTCGTAGGTCATGAAAAATATTACAAGCATTGCACGTATGAAAGAATATTACGGGGATTGCACATATGAAAGAATATTACATGCATCACATGCATCTCATACATACAATAGGGCCATACCATCTCAAAGCATTCTCTGCAAAAACAAGTTAGGCGTAAAAATGTTTTCTACCTATCGCAGAGATACGGCATCGAGACGACCTATAAGGGGTACGCACACGGCGGTCCAATCTATGAAATCGCTTACGGAAACCATGTCGGCATAATCATATTATGCCGTCCCGATACACTATCAAGGGAGATGGTTTGCGCGGCGCGAGGCAAAAACAAGATCGGACTACGAGATAGCTTCGGCATAATCACATTATACCGTTCCGATACACTATCAAGGAACGCTATCTCGAAGCCGACTCAATCCGAGATCTATGGATATTGCTTCGACGTAATCACATTACGCCGTTCCGATACACTATCAAGGAACGCAATTACCATATACTCTCCTCAACGATCCCGTAAAATCGATTGATCTAATCAATCCGTGTGCTAAACTTGTTCCGATCCAATCTAAAACCCAAACTAAGCAAGATTAGCTCGATACCACCGAAGGGTTACGCGGAGGCTACGCTAGCCGAAAAACAAAAATTTTCTACCGCGCAAACCAGGAACACTTGCAAGTAAGGGCCGATAGATCGTTACCGATTGGAGTATGCAGCGAGAATTAGCCAATCGTGGCTATCCGATCTACTGTGGCCGCCGATGACCGATTCCCGGGGACAGCCGATTCAAGTCGTCCGCCGCGTTCTCACGCCTCGCTCCGGTGCGCCCGACCGTAGCCGATTCCACCACAGCCCGATCGCTCCGATGCGGCCGATCAAGCCGATCAACGGCGCGCAACGTAGCGGCGCCTCTATCGGTATCCATACGTCCGAGGACGAACGCCAAACACCCGTGTGCTAGCACGCGATGCGAGGCTAGGGTTTGGCTCGAAAGTGGGGAGGGTTTTCGTGGAGATTGATCTCGGCGACTTCGTTGCGGATTCGGTTCAATGCGATCAATTGGCGTGTCGTAGCTCTCCACCCCTCCCTCCTTTATATAGAGTTGGCCGACTGGGACTAGTGGCCGATCAGGACTCTATTTTTAATCGGATCCTATCCGAATCTCACGAGTTGGCCGTCCATACGTCGTAAGCCTATATGACTCTATCCGATCGGATCCCTATCCGATCGAGCCGTATTCGAGCCCAACTCGAATGCTGTTCTTATCCCCTTAAGCGTGCGACCCGTAGGTTCAGGTATACTCGGTTTCGGCTATAGTCTAACTTAGCCGATCGTCGACTCGAGTCCAACTCAGCCACTCAACGCGCGCGCCTAGCGGCACATATTGACACCATAGTATACAAGAATATAATATCGGCTCGAACTCGTAATGTGTACACAAATCTCTTTGCCTCACGATACCAATTAAGCTATAGACAAGATGTGTGCCATCCCTTCAATAGCTTAACCATTCACTCGAACCATATTGGATTATCGTCCGTTGATTGACTCCTCAATCAACATAGCATGGCCATGCATTTCCATAATCCATTACCTCGAGGGCCCAGAGATATCTCTCCAAAGGAGGGGCAAATTCCATCTTGATCACTCACATCCCACTCCATGTTTCATAGCAAACCCGAAAACTACCTTTATAACTACCTAGTTACGAATAGCGTTTGGTAGTCCCAAAGTAGGCTACTACACATGTTGGAATCCATGGTGATCTCGGGTCTAAGGACTTTGTACCAACACTACCGAGACCAACTAATAGCACATTAATTCCCGTAGTGTCTCATGGTGGGTCTATCCAACAATGTGTTCTCCAACACATGTGTCCATGTTTATTGATTTGGTATCTCCATACCCATGATCTATGAGACATGATCATCAATCAATAAACATGCCGATCTTAGAATCATATTAGTTCCAATAATATGATATATGATCGGGATCATTTAGAAATAGATTCATACATATAGAGTCTCATAAATAAGTCACGTACTTATTGATCAATACAAGATGTCTATTTCATGGAACTGAATAACACTTTATTCATAAATACATAAACATTGACGTGATATCCAACATCTCCATGTTGCCTCTAGGGCATATCACTAGCACTGTGTTGCCGATAGGTCCGAGGAAATACTTCTCCGCTTGTGTCGAATTGGGGATAAGTACTTAGTGAGACAGATGCTACAGTCCGAAGAAGGGGAGAGGAGTACTAGTTAGGAATGATTGTGTTTTACGGTTCAGGAACACGAAAAGTACTAATTGGTAAGAATGTGGAATAAAATGCTACTAAAAAATCACCGAACGAATCATTGATACGAGGATATTTGGAGAAGCAGGTTGAGAATAAAATTGTAGATCGAAGAGAGTTCCCGGGAAACTCGGTTGTAGCGGCGGGGCGAGCGGTGCGGGCGACAGAGATGGCGCCGTGGTTGCGGCCGGTGCGGCAGTGGTGGCGGCGAGTTGGAGGTACTCGATGCGGCGGCGGAGGCCATCGGGAAGTTCGGGGCGAAGATGAATTTGAAGAACGTGGAAAGGATGTTGAGCGCCGATGGAGTCACCTGAGGAGAGAGAGAGAAGGGCGGAAGTTTGTTCGAGAGGAAAGCCAAGCACACGTTGAAGGCGTAGGCGGTTCGACCGAGAGAAGTGGATATTTAAAGAGCACTTGGGGAGAAGCCGAGACGGTTTAGGCCAAGAAGGAAGCAAGAGTTTGAATAGGCGAGCAAATCCGCAACACTTCGTATTACGGACTTGGGGGCATGTGTTAACACCGAAATTTGGTAATTGAGTTCCTAAGTTCATAAAGGCGAGCAAAATCAGATCGGCTGAAGAAAGGAATCGTATCGATTAAAAAGGGATCGACCGCAGGGTTAGTCGGTACGAGGATGGGTTGAATGGGAGCGGACAACGTACGATTCGAAGTCCGGAAGAGATGAAGCCGCGTTCGATGGAAACTTGGGGATAAATGAGAGATTCGGCTGTTAGTTATGCGTTAAAAGATATTGCCACTCATGGATAGAGTCCTATAATGGCAATTGTATCTGTAATCTAGAGATTTGTTAGATTGTTAGTTGTAACACGGTATAGGTTCCGCTAGGGATAATATGGTGTTTTAAACAGTGGTCTAGATAGAGTCCAGGGTTGTTACAAGTATTTGTATTTCAGGTATAAATAGGACCCGAAGCCCTCTGTAAAAGAACGATTCAATCAATCTAATCTTCGGCGCATCGCCACCCTTTTCTTTTAGACGAACACTCTGTTTGGTTTTGGGCTGCATCGTCTCGATCCCCAAACTCAGGTAAATGTTTGTCATTAGTGGTAAGATTATCTGTTTCTAATGCTTCCATCGCAATGATACATTAGAATTAGTGATTTTACTGCGTCATATATCATATAACTCATATGAATTAGGTCAATGTTTAGATCTATCTTGTAGTTGGCTCATTTCGTCAAGAATGTGTGGTCAACAGGGCTAGGTCTAAGGGTTGGCTGGTTCATATGTGGTATCCACCATCTCAAGGAGTGTAAGTCGGTAGTAACAGATTGGATGTTTCTTTTGATACTTAATGCTGCATCAAGTTTGAACTATTGAGTCGTCTTTAGAACTATCAGTAATCTACTCTTCTGGGATTTACATTATCTAGAGATAGCGTCGGGGTTTCAGTCGGCCTTATTTGCCCTAATATGTTTCTTTTAACATGATTGTTACTAGATTTATATTAGGACTGCCTCTTATGTCAAGATCGTGTTCTTGGCGGATGTTGCGTATACGTTTGATCCAGGAATATTATCTTCACATAAGATTCATCGGAGTACCAGCCGATTCGCTGTTAGCTTTCCAGTATCGGCTAGGTTATTGATCTGTATATTTATTATTCTTCGCTATGTTTGGATCGGGCGGCTGATGCTGTCTCGGCGTATCCGACCCATTCCAGTCACTTGGCCCAAATATGGTCTAGAATAGCATATATACATCCATGGATTTCCTTAGCCGATCTCGTGGGGATCTAACCTAACGCTTAACGTGCACTACCTTATTTTTCTTGTTGATTAGTAGATCAAATCAACGGCACGCTCTACACGCGTAGGCGGCCGAGAAGGACCTCGCGACGGAGTCAGCGGATCTCCCGCCAGCGCGTGAGAGAGATTTCTCGTCAACATCGTGCTAGTCTAAAACAAAAACCAACTTACCACAAAAAGAGCAGGAAAACTTTTTTTTAGTAACAGATGGTTTTGAAGAATTAGGTTTAGTTTCTTTTAGATAAACAGAAAGAGATGAGAAATTTCCAGCAGATTTAAAAAATGTTTTCATGGTATTAGGTTTTGTCAAGATTTCACCACTTTCAGTTATTCCTAAAACATTTGGAGGATTTTTGGTGAAATAGTCATGAGCATCAAAACCTATTCCTTTGTTGTCGCTACACACTTTTGATTTGTCCAAAATCATGTTAAGTTGTTTCTTACCATCAAAAAATTTTTGCAAAGAACTTTTCAAGTAAGAAACTTCTTTTCCAAGATTAACACAATTTTCACAATCAATTATGACATCTTTGCCTTTGTGACATCTAGAGCAAGAAGCTACCTCATCTTGTTTAACTATTTCTTCCATGTGCTTAACGTGAGCTAAAGCATCTTTTAGTTTTAATTCATTAGCATCACAAGTTAAACAAGATTTAGCAGCCAAAACTTGAGAATTATTGACATCTCTAATCTTTGAAATTGCTAGGATTAAAACCTCACGATTTTTGCAATTATCATCATTGGGAATAAGAGATTTCAATCTAGCAATTTCAGCATTTAAAGATTCAATCACAAATTCTTGTTTTTAAACATTTTCTCATATTTTTATTCTTAGCACTTAAAACAAGAATTGCATCCTCAAGTGAGCTTACCTCATTTTCTTCATCTGAAGAATCTTCATCTCCACGCGTCATGAGACAAACGCCGGAGATGTTCTTGCCCTTCTCCTCCTCACTGTCAGAATCTATGTCGCTGAGTGGCTCAAAAGCGGCATAGACTTGACTCAGCACTTTCTTGATCATCTCCTTGGAGCGCCTACCCTTGGGCTTGTCATCCTTTGTCTTTTCGGCGCTCTTGTCCTCCTTCTTGCTCCTCCCGAGCTTGGGGCAGTTGGAGCGGATGTGATCCAAGGCGCTGCACTAATGCGTTGGTCCTCCTTTCTTCCTGAACCTAACTCTGTTCATAGCTCTGGAAAGTTTGTTAGTAGCAAGAGCCAAATCCTCCTCCTCGAATTGCTCGAGTTGTTCATCGGACATGGTGTTAATTAAAGCAAGAGCATTTGGAGTTGATGAAGAAGCAACATCTGAAGAAGTCGAAGGAGAAATCAAAGCATTTGACTTAGAATCCATTTTTCGAGAAAGAATATTCATCTCATGAGTTTTGAGTTTTGTATAAAGCAAATCCAAAGTCAAATTTGCCATGTTAACAGATTCTTGAATAGAAGTTACTTTCATCTCCCAAACAGACATGTCAAGACCATTTAAAAAGTGGCGAGAAATCTCAGACTGTGGATAATTAGTATCATAAGAAGAATCAACAGATCTAAGATTGCTCAAGATTTTATTAAACCTACCAAGATAGTCATCCAAAGCTTCAGCAGGTTTCATCTCAAATTTTATATATTCCTTTTTAAAAAGATCTCCACGAAGTTCTTTTATGTTTTTAGTTCCTTGATGAAAGTTTTTTAAAGCGTTCCAAATTTCATTAGCGGTTTGAAGATGAGAAACACGGTCAAAATCAGAATGCGAAATTCCATTCAACAAAATGTTTTGAGCTTTGCAATTATTATTAAATTCAGTTTTCAAAGCATCAGAATTAATTGCATCGGGTATGGTGTAGGGAAGAGCAACCTTTTGCCACACATCATAGTCTTGAGCCATGATGTAAGATTGCATCTTACTACACCAATACACAAAATCAGTGCCATCAAAAACATGCGGTTTTGTTGAAAATTTATCCGACATGATGTAGTCGATGCCGATGAAGTCCGATGCATGCCGGTCCGACCGCTGAAGTGCTTGCGGTCTAACCAGGAAGAAGCCGCGGTCTGACCGCCGTAGTATCTGCGGTCTGACCGGTTAGTAGATCCGGTTGAACCGACAATTACGCCGTCGCACCAAAAAAGAAGTAGACACAAAGAATTCTCAAAAGAATTGATCTTTATTAAAACTCTCTATGTTTACAAAGTGCATGCAAAATACTCCTCACAAAATCTCAAGCTAAACTCTAACTCGAAACCCTAAAAACTTGAACTCTAAGCAATAAAAGCGATACAGAGAGGCCACACCTCCCCTCACTATTTATACCCAAAATCCGCAGCCAAGAGCCACGAATCCTACTCACACAAGAAGCCCTAATCCACTAGGAAACCTTCTCGTACAAGAAACAAACTATACATAAAACAACCATAACAATCTCGGTTTTCCTAAA
Source organism: Oryza australiensis (assembly GCA_019925245.2). Classification (NCBI taxonomy): domain Eukaryota; kingdom Viridiplantae; phylum Streptophyta; class Magnoliopsida; order Poales; family Poaceae; genus Oryza; species Oryza australiensis. Next base: position 488,189 of record JAIFGZ020000260.1, on the reverse strand, counting down.
ACCGAAATTCCGCTTTCCATATGCAACAATATCTCCATTGTATGCCATATGAAAACTTTCCAATCATGTGCACTAATCTCTACCCTTCAGCATCCCGCATGATCCCCATCTCGGACGTCACCTTATCTCCAAGTTGACTCTGACTCGATCACCGGCAACACTTTCCCGAGGCGTAAAGAATACCTGCACACAATTAATCAAAGAATACCATACCCGATCACAAGCTATCCGAACTTGACTCATTGTTAGCATAAACAACCAGACACGTGCATAGGAACGTGAAACTTTCATGTATGTGTAAGGAAACAAACCAAAACCAAAACTGAAACGAAATCGGCAACCAGTTGGACTGGCTCGGCAGGTTTGACCGTAGGCAACTGCCCGGTTTGACCGCCGAAACACCTCCGTCGGCCGTCGCACACGCCCGATCGGACCAGCTATGGCAACCGATCGAACACTGTTCATTGTCCGAAAATTCAACTCTTCCAAAATCAAAACACTCAAACCAATAAATCCCAAACGCCAATTGTTCATCATTCAATAAATAATCAAACACACATTGATTTTACACACATAACTTCCCCTAACCAAGCACATCACACTGAGGTTTCACCCACATCCCTAAACCAGGGTGGGCAGCCTCCCCATGCGCCATGGTGATTCCGATAGCTGATCAACCCATAAACCTGGGCTGACCCAACTCCATCACACCCACCCTCTCCTGGGTGCGTCATAAAGGGAAAAGATATACTACAAGCCCAGCCGTTGCCCATGCTGGCTTGTGGTACACATGGTAATTCTTCCATGGTTTCCCACGAACCAGTCCTTAATTGTCATGGATGCGACAATCAAAACCATACATCCACAGCCCACCATCAAGTCATATTTTATTTGGATAATCACGACCAATAAACATGACCAGGTGTCTTGAGCTCGCAGCTCATCAAGATGCTAAATGTAAATAGTATGATTATCACATTAGTGAGCTGGTAGTAATTAAGCATGACTAAGCATATCATAATTCTAGCAAGGTCAACACATGTGACAAGCTAGTAAAATTATCACCCAAGTTTAACAAAGAATGGATATCAAGTAAATGGGTCACAAGCGAGTAGATAGGTATGCCATATTCCCATATAATTAGCAAAATATGCAATTTATTTGCAAACGGTAAAATGTTTTATAAAGTAGATTCAATATTCTCAAGGGGGAACGTGTGACTTGCATTGCTTCTTCAATTAACCTTCTGAACTCTTTTCCTCGCGGTCGCGATATTCCAAAATGGCATATTCTACATGCTGACACACAAAATAAGAAAATACCCTACTAAAAACCAAATAAACAATACATGAAAAATAAAAAAATGTAGATCTCAATTTTAGATAAATTTTACAAGTTAAATGGCCCAATTTGGAGTTCATATGAATTAGTTATGAATTTTAGAAGTTTCGAGCCATTTAAATGATATATGAAAATTAATTCGGTTTATTGCACAATTAATATTATTTTTCAACAGGAAATGAGGATTTATTGTGTTAGCATGGTAATCGGCACCGACAAGCGAGCCCCACGTGTCAGCGGCTAACGGGAGGCCGGCCTAACATGGACCAAGTCCATGGTGGTCCATGGGCAACCGACAGCCCGGATCTGGCGAGGCCGACTGGACGTCCGGGATGAACTAGAGCGGGGCTCGCCAACCGACTGGCCAAGCAGCGGCGGTGGCGCGACCCGATGGTCACCGCTGGCGACCATTCGGCACAACAACGACACGGGATGCGGTGAAAAGAGGTGGGAAGAAAGAGGGGGAGCTCACCAAGCACACAAGGCAATTGGGGTGACTGGAAGGAGGCTGGTGGCAAGGATTAGGTGGCGGCGCTCATTGGGAAGGCAGCAGGAATGGCGGTCCAACGGCTTCCAGTGAAGGAGAAGGGGCAGCCAGGGAACGACGCGACCTGGGAAGAAGTAGAGGGAGTTTAGGGATAGAAAAAGAGGCGCGACATGGTTGGAAATGCCGGTCAGAGGTGACCGAGAGTGGGGAGCTTACCGACAGTAGAGGTGAAGGCGCTCTGGTGGTGGTTGGGGCGGCAAAGCGATGGCCAAGGGGCTCCTCTACCCTGCGAAACCAGAGGAATCAACAACGTTAGTAGCGGTGACAAGCGGCCGGAGGTAGAACCTTGTAGCGGTGGTGGGTGTTAACACCTAGATTTGGTAATTAAATCCCTAAGTCCTAGCAAGGATGAAGCAAAATCGGATCGGCTGGTTTGACGGAGAAACAGAGGCCGCATCGGCTGAGAAGCGATCGGTTGTGAAGCTAGTCGGCTAAGGTTGAATCGGGCAAGAACGGTCGATAGCCGATTCTAAGTTCAGAGAAGATAAAACCGTTTCTGGTGCAGGTGTTTGAAGATAAATAGAAGATTCGGTTATCAATTTGTGCGTTAAAAGATATTGCCATCTATGGATAGAGTCCTGTAACGACAATTGTATTTGTAAATTAGGAGTTTGTTTAAACTATTTATTGTAATGCGGCGTGGGTCCTTCCCGGGATATCATCGTATTTTAAAATAGTAGTTTAGATAGAGTCCAAAGTTTGTACAGATAATATTATCTTCGGTATAAATAGGACCCAAGACCCCCTGTAATTAACAATTCAATCAATTAAACAACCTTCGGCGCATCGCCAAACCTTTTCTTCAGACGAGCAATTGATTTGGCTACGGGCTGCATCGTTTCGATCCCCAAATCCAGGTGAATGCTTGTCATTAGTAGTATGTTCTGCTAATTCTAGTGCTTCCATCGTAATGACACATTAGATTCAGGGGTTTATACTGCGCTATTTACCATATATCGCATATAAACTGGAGCAATGTTTAGATCTATTCTGCCATCGGCCAGTTCTATCAAGAACTCGTAGCCGGTAAGGCTAGATCTAAAGGTTGGACTAGTTTATATGCGGTATCTACCGTCTTGAGAGATATAAATCAGCTACAACAGATCAGGTTGTTCTTCTTATACTTAATGCTGCATCAACATTGAACTATTAAGTCGTTTTTAGAACTTCTGATGATCTGTTCGGTTAGATTTATGTGTTTAGAGACAGTGCCGGAGTTTCAGCCGGCCTTATCTGCCCTAATATATTTCTTTTAGTATATTTATTACTAGATTTATGTTAGGACTGCCTCTTATATTAAGATCCCATTCTTGTCGGACGTCATAAGCCGAAATCGGCCTGCCATCAACAGCCGACGACCGATTTCCCAGGCCAAGCATCTCTGGTTCAAGAATGATATCTTTTCATAAGAATCATCGGAGTACTAGCCGATCCATAGTTAGCTTTCCAATATCGGCTAGGTTATCAATACATATATTTATTACCCTTTACTGTATTTGGGTCAAGCGGCTGATGCTGTCTCGGTATAGCCGATCCATTCCAGTCATTTGGCTTAAATATATTTTAGGATAGCATATATATGCTTATGGATTCCCTCACGATCCAGTGGGGATCTAACCTAACACTTAAGGCATATATCCTATTTTTCTTGTTGGTTAAGATCAAACCAATCGCACGCCCGTACGCATAGGCAGTGAGAAGGACCTACACTGGAGTTAACCAGATCTCCCAGGCCAGCGCGTGAGAGAAATTTCTCGTCAACACGCTTCTTGGCACGCCCAGTGGGACTTTCTCTGTCGGCTCGGCTAGGATGCATCGACTCAGCCAGCAAGATGGTCGACTCCAAGAGCCCCAACGTTTCCCAGGACAACATCATGCCTGTGAAGATGGAGCAGTTATCAGCTGAGCAAAAAGCCGATTACAAGAAGATGGTGGAAGAGCTACAGGCCAATTACATGCAATCATTCACCCAGACCAGATCCGAGGCTGTACATCAAAAGTACAAGTTCAGCATGGACGAACTCAAGGCATCTTCCTCTAGTGGATCAAAAGGAAAACAAAAGGTGGAGGAGCCGACTCAGGAACAAGATGATTTGGCCCTGCATACTTTGCAAGACCGGATCGATTCGGCCATTCATCACGCGCTGGTCAACCAGAGTAGCATCCTTGTCAACACCCTCAACAACATGATCGCTACCGTGGTCGACGCCAAGATAGCCGACCAGCTACAATAGGGGCCGACGTACTTCACAGACGACCAGTTTCCTGGGTACAGGACGTTGGTCATCCAGAATCGGCCGATCCCACCGCCAACACAACCAGGGCCGCTAGGAGGGGTCCTCGGCCAGCCGAATCTAACTGAATCGACTACAAGGCCAGTGATTACCATGCTGAACCGACAGCAACCGTTGCCCTAGGATCAAATTGCTAACATGTTCAACGACAATCGGCAGTCAGAGCCGATTGCCCAGATTGACCCGGACAAACGATACAACGTCGGTGGCCGACAACCTTTCCGGACCACCAACGCCACCACCAGCGCATCGGTCGCCTCCCGCTGATCATCCACTCCATTACCGGTATCAAGGAGGCCGTCAAGATCATCACTACAGGCCTCAGACGCCACCACCGCTGTATCGGCAAGTGCCCGCGCCATATGACCCATACGAGCTGATACAGCAGGACAACCGGACTTGGGCCGATCTGATTGCGGATGTCATGCGCGATCAGTTTGGCCTCAAGCCAAAGGACTCAGGGAACATGTATCGGTATCCCTATCCAGAACATTTCGAGCGGATCCCGTTGCCCAACCGATACAAAATCCCAGATTTTTCGAAGTTCTCAGGGCAAGACAACGTATCAACCTACGAGCATGTTAGCCGATTCTTGGCACAGTGCGGTGAAGCATCGGCTACAGACGCCTTGAGAGTCCGCCTGTTCCCTTTGTCTCTTTCAGGATCGGCTTTTACCTGGTTCTCCTCATTGCCCTACAACTCAATTCAGAGCTGGGTCGATCTCGAAAAGCAATTTCACAGCTACTTTTACTCCGGCAACCATGAAATGAAGTTGTCGGACCTCACCAGTATCAAGCAAAAGTACAACGAATCGGTTCAAGAATATATCCAACGCTTTAGAGAAACGAGGAACCGATGCTACAGCCTGGTGCTGTCGGACGCCCAGTTGGCCAATTTGGCCTTTCACGGCTTGATTGCACCGATCCGAGAGTGATTCTCTGCGCAGGACTTCGACAGCCTAGCCCACTTGGCGCAGAAGGTGACAGACCACGAGCAGCGATTCCAAGACAACAGGAAGGCCGTTAAATACATAACTTAAGTCGTCGTTGAATCAGACTATGATTCCAATGACGATAACGCAGAGGTGGCGGCAGCCGAATGGGCCAAGAACAAAAAAGCCATCGTCTGCCAATGGCTACTGAAGACGGCCAAAGAAGAGAGATACGACTTCGACATCACTAAAGCCGATAGGATTTTTGATTTGCTGCTCAAGGAGAAACAGATCCAACTCCCTGAAAACCACGTGATCCCATCGGCCGAAGAACTAAAGAAGAAGAAATATTGCAAGTGGCACAACTCCACATCCCATGCCACTAACGATTGCGAAGTCTTCAGGCAGCAAATCCAGTCGGCAATTGAGGCCGAGAAATTGAAGTTTGACGATTCAAGTCGGCGGATGAAGGTAGACGGCAACCACTTTTCGGTCAACACAGTTCAAGCCGGCCCTAGACGAGCCGATCGACAGAACAGAATGGCGCACGACTTAGTCAACGCATCAATCGGGGCCAGGACGGAAGGCGAGCTGACTGGACATCACGCCGCACCAATCAATATGGTGCACCCCGTTATCAGATCAGCTGACCGACGGCCAACCCGTGACGACATCCGACGCCGTCCTCAGCACCGGTCTCGACGAGAAGAAGCTTGTGATGAAGCACCTCGTCGGCACGAGCCGAAAACCGAAAACAACTGGTACGAGGCGAGCCACAACAGTGCCGATCCGCATTGGCATTGTGATTTTTTAGGTACTGCTGGGAATCCGGCATGAGGCTGCCGACACTAGACCACTGCCCAGCATGCAACGATCGCCGCAACGACGAGCACAGGAGCTCATCGGCTGCAAGCCCAGCCCGGTTCATCCCTAGAGCCGTTCAGATAAACCAGAGGCGGCGGTCCGTCCATGATCGGCTCGGCCCGATCCATCAAGACTTCTTCGTCGACGAAGACCGCAACGACAACAACCGCAACGACAAAGAGGCCGACGACGAGGAATCGGCCAATCCCCAATGGTGCCCATCCGATCTCTTCACAAAGACGCAGAAAAGAAGAATTCAATGACTCAAACGTGAAGGGAGAGAAGATGAGGTTCAGCAAATGATCCAAGAACAGCGCCGTCGGCTGGGCAAGATCAAAAGGCGATGGGTTCCCAAGGAGAAAACTGCCACAGCCGACGAGGAGCAAGCCTAGGAGAGTCCAGCCGATCAAGCCAGGAGGGCAGCCAAAGGGAAGGGCAAAGTTTCTGCATCGGTCAACATGGTGTTCATATTACCAGCCGAATTCGGTGCTCCTGAAGCCGATGCAGACACCATTGAAGACGACTTGGCGAATCTAGCAATCTCACCGGACCAAGCTATTTTCGACAAACCTGAGGGGACCGAAAATCGGCACTTGAAGCCGTTGTACGTTGAAGGATTCGTCAACGGCAAGTCGATGTCCAAGATGCTAGTTGATGGGGGAGCTGCAGTCAACCTCATGCCTTACGCAACATTCAGAAAACTAGGCAAAAGAGCCGAAGAACTGATAAAGACCAATATGGTGCTCAAAGACTTCGGCGGCAACCCATCAGAAACCAAGGGCGTCCTGAACGTCGAACTGACCATCGACAATAAGACCGTGCCCACAATATTTTTTGTCATCGACGGGAAGGGGTCTTACAGCCTGCTGCTCGGAAGGGACTGGATACACGCTAATTGTTGTGTTTCTTCTACAATGCATCAAAGCCTGATCCAATGGGACGACGACAAGATCGAGATTGTACTAGCCGACAGGTCAGTTAGCGTCGTCAGTGCCAATTTGCCACTTTGGGAAATCGAAGGCATCGATTGTTTGTCTGGGAAAATCTGGCAAGCCAATTTTCTAAATGTGTCCAATTCCACAATACAACCGATTGGAGATGACGAACCGCAGCTGCTGCTTTGAACTAGACATGGTGGAGGGCTCAAGCGTCTTCGGCATGGACACCGCGGACGAAGACGATGGCAAGCTCGGGCAAGGTTTCACGTCGGCCGATGAATTAGAGGAAATTGTCATCGGCTTGGTGACAAGCCGAGGCCGACGTATATTAGCAAAAATCTGTCTCCTCATTGTAGATCCCAGCTCATTGATTTGTTAAAAGAATATAAAGATTATTTTTCTTGGGAATACTTCGAGATGCCCAGCCTTAGCTGATCAATAGTGGTCCATCAACTGCCGATTAAGGCAGGCTATCGGCCGTTCAAATAGCCTCCCAGGAGGTTTAAGGCCGATATGTACGATGCAATCAAAGCCAAAATCACTCAGCTATATGATGCAGGATTCATTTGGCCTTGCCGATACGCCGAGTGGGTCTCGAACATTGTCCTGATGTTGAAGAAAAACGGTAAACTTAGGGTATGCATCGATTTCAGAGATCTAAACAAGGCAACCCCTAAGGACGAATACCCAATGCCAATAGCCGATTTGTTCGTCGATGCTGCTTCAGGCCACAAGATCATTAGTTTTATGGACGGCAATGCAGGTTATAATCAGATATTTATGGCCGATGAAGACATCCACAAGACTGCTTTTCGGTGTCCCGACGCAATCGGCTTGTACGAATGGGTAGTAATGAAATTCGGCCTGAAGAATGCTGGGGCAACATATCAACGGGCCATGAACTACATTTTTCATGACATGATCGGCTCACTAGTAGAGATCTACATTGATGACGTAGTTGTCAAGTTCAGGTAGATAGAGGGCCATATAGCCGATCTGAGACAAGTGTTAGAACGGATGAGGAAATATGGCCTGAAGATGAATCCACTTAAGTGCGCATTCGGCGTATCGGCTGGGCAGTTCTTGGGATTTCTTGTTCATGAAAGAGGGATTGAGGTTACACCAAGGAGCATAAATGCTATCAAGACAATTCAGCCTCCAAAGGACAAGAAACAACTCCAATCTTTGATCGGCAAAATCAATTTCATCAGGCGATTCATAGCCAATCCCTCAAAAAAATGGAGCCGTCACACCACTGCTTCGGCTGAAAGCCGATCAAACATTCACATGGGGGGCAGAGCAACAAAAGGCTTTGGACAACATCAAGGATTATCTGAGTTCCCCTCCAGTTCTAATACCTCCACAAAAAGGGATACCGTTTAAGCTGTATCTATCAGCCGATGACAAGTCAATCGGCTCCGTTTTAATCCAAGAAGTTGAGGGCAAAGAAAAAGCCATCTTCTATCTCAGCCAAGGGTTACTAGACGCAGAAACAAGGTATTCGCCTGTGGAGAAAACTATGCCTATGCCTCTATTTTTTATGTACAAAGTTAAGGCATTATCTGCTATCAAACGAGTGCACAATAATCGGCAAAGCCGATTTAGTTAAGTACATGCTATCGGCTCCGGTGTTGAAAGGAAGAATTGGGAAGTGGATTTTTGCGCTAATAGAGTTTGATTTGAGGTATCAGGCACCCAGGGCAATCAAAGGACAAGTTATAGCCGATTTTATTGTGGAGCACATAAATGACTCGATCGGCTCAGTGGAAATTATGCCTTGGACTTTGACATTTGACAGCTCGGTTTGCACCAGCGGCTACGGCATCGGCTTAGTCATTATTTCACCCAGGGGGCAAGTTTCGAATTTGCTTTCGCTATCAACCCCCACGCTACAAACAACCAAGCCGAATATGAAGCCGTCCTTAAAGGATTACATCTACTCAAGGAAGTTGAAGCCGACGCCATCGAAATAATGGGAGATTCATTGTTGGTCATTAGCCAATTATCAGGAGAATACAAATGAAAAAACAATGCGCTGATGGTCTATTATCAGCAATGTCGGGAATTAATGGACGATTTTCAGCTAGTTACTTTGAAACATATCCCTAAAGAGTAGAACATAGAAACCAATGATTTAGCTCAAGGGGCATCAGGCTATAGGCCGATGTTGAAAGAGATCGACATAGAGGTTGCCGCCGTTACAGCCGATGATTGGAGGTGTGAAGTTTACAGCTATCTCAAAAACCCCTCTCAATCGGCTACAAGGAAATTACGATACAAGGCGTTAAGATATGTTTTGCTCGATGAAGATCTGTACTATCGGACGATTGATGGTGTGCTACTCAAGTGTTTGGGAGCCGATCAGGCCAAAGTGGCCATCGGAGAAGTGCACGAAGGGATCTGTGGCATGCATCAATCGGCCCACAAAATGAAGTGGATGCTTCACCAAGCAGGATATTTCTGGCCGACAATGCTGGAGGATTGTTTCAAATATTACAAGGGTTGCCAGGATTGTCAGAAATTCGGCGCCATATAACGAGCACCAGCGTCGGCTATGAACCCAATTATTAAGCCTTGACCGTTCAAAGGATGGGGCATCGATATGATCGGCCAGATCAATCCACCTTCAAGAAAAGGGCATAAATTTATTCTGGTGGTAACAGATTATTTCACAAAATGGGTGGAGGCAGTCCCTCTGAAGAAAGTGGATTCTAAGGACGCAATCGAGTTTGTCAAAGAACATATTATCTACTGATTTGGCGTCCCACAAACAATAACAACAGACCAGGGATCTATCTTCGTATCGGATGAGTTTGTTCAGTTTGCCGACGGCATGGGGATCAAGCTACTTAACTCTTCGCCGTACTACGCACAAGCCAACGGGCAAGCCGAAGCTTTGAATAAAAGTTTGATTAAACTGATTAAAAGAAAGATCTCTAAGCACCCCAAACAATGGCACAGCCGATTAGCCAAATCACTGTGGGCGTATCGGATGGCATGCCATGGATCAATTCAAGTCCCTCCGTACAAGCTGGTCTACGGGCATGAGGTGGTGCTACCATGGGAAAGTGTCGTCGGCTCAAGGCGCATTCCGCTACAGGATCAACTTACAGCCGACGATTATTATCACTTGATGGTAGACGAATCAGAAGACTTAGTTTTATCCAGGATGAGGGCCTTAGAAAAAGTTACAAGGGATAAAGAACGAGTAGCCAGACATTATAATAAAAAAGTGGTGCCTAAATCTTTCGAAGAAAGCGAACTCGTTTGAAAATTGATATTGCCGATTGGATCTAGGGATAACAAATTCGGCAAGTGGTCACCAAATTGGGAAGGGCCTTTCAGGATCCACAAATGCGTCTCTAAAGGGGCTTACATGCTAGAAGGGTTAGACGGAGAAGTATTTGGAAGGGCTCTTAATGGAAAATACCTGAAGAAATACTACCCAAGTGTATGGATCAACTCATGATTCGACTCTGGTTGCTTAGCCGATCTATGACAGCCGATGTCTTGTTTTCAATAAGGCATCGCCTTTAGGCATTTTATGCAATATTTTTTCCCTAAGTTTTCTGCGGTCGGCCAACGATTGACCGATAGCGACGGCAATGAGGTGCACATGGCTTGGATTCACAATTTTGTCGACACCGAAGCTATCAACAAAATTTGGGGGGATATACATACACGGCCGATTACAAAATTGGGTGTCAGGAAATTCTAAATTTTTTAAGCTTCGTAATCGTCAGTCAAAGCGTTTTAAGTGATTGGGATCGGCGGTCGTAATTCAAGTGTTAAGATTGACGGTCGTGGTGTGGTTTCGGAATCGGCAAACGCGACGTAACGCGGGCGGCTAGGGCCGATTTTGGCATAGGCAGTTTGGGATTAACAGTTATACTAAGACAACGCATAAGGCTGAGGCCGATTTCATTCACAATCATGGTTTTGGAATCGGCAAATACAGTGCAACGCGTGAGGCTGAGGCCGATTTCTGCACAGCTAAGTTAGAATTGATAGTCGTATCGAGCTAGTACGTGCGGCCGAAGCCGATTTCGTTTACAAGCACAGTTGCAAGATATATCAAACAAGCCTAAGGCAAAAAGCGATTACAAGAGTTGGGCAGTCGACCAAGTTCATTACAAACATTCAATGAATATATTACATGAAGCGGTAGCCGATTTCAGAACGCTAAAACTCTACAAAGTTCATTGCTTCAGGAAATCGGCTATACCCGACAGCGCCGTCCGCCTGATCTGGTCCACCTCCTCGATGGCATTGACATCGTAGGCCTCGGACCTAGCCACTGGCCGAAAGCCCTTCACCAAAGCCGCCTTGATACTTTGACATTGAGCATCGATTTCGGCTGGCAGGCTGGCCATGTACTCCTTGTGGACGTCGATCTCGTTCATGACTTGAATGAGATCGGCCATCAGCTGGTCTTGGCGTGAGAGGAGCTGCTCGAGCTTGGCCGCTAGCTCAGTTTTCAGGCGGTCGAAGGCGGCCTTCTAGCTCTCGATGTCTTCCTTAGTCAACTGGAGCGTGGCCGACCGCGTCTGGTTCTTCTGACGATCGGCTATTCGCTGTCGTGCCCTGTAACACCCTGAGGTGTTTTTCCCTGTTAAAAATCCAAAAGAAAATCGTAAAAGAAAATTGTTGGAATTAACTGGTGAGAACAAATAATTAAAAGCCAAATGCTAAATGGAAATGGCGTGGTAGGATTTTTCTTAAATTCTACATGTCAAAATACACTAACAGGATTTTTAGTGGAATTTTCAGAGCATTAAAAATTATTTTCAAACAATTAAAATGAAAATCAGAATAAATAAATCTCTGGAAAAATCGGCTTTCTCTCTCCGTCCTTTCCCGCCCAAAATCGGCCATGGGCGCCGGCCCGAGCCGACGACCCATCCCCTCCCCGCGCGCGCTAGCCGATCGGCCCAGCCGATCAGGCCGACGGCCCAGCCGATCCCGCCCACGCGCCGCTGTCTCTCTCTCGCGGGCCAGCCGAAGGCCGCGGCCCGTTTATCCCTCGCGCCCGTGAAAAAGTCCTTTTCGCCTCCCCCTTTACCCCGGGACGCCGACAGGTGGCGCCCACCTGTCAGGCCGTTGTCCCCGACCTCGGCCGCCCCGACGCCATTTTGCCCGCCCCTCTCCGCTCATTTTTCGCGCGCCCGCCTTCCCCGCGCTCCAGGATCCCTCCGCCTTAACTCCCCCAGTCCCACCGGCCTTAACACCCCCCCGGCCGCCGCTCTCGCACGTTCTAATGGCCGGATTTAACCACCGGCCATTACTTTCCCCAAATCCTGCCGGCGAGCAATTTCGCTCTTATCCGATCGCCGCCGACCTCCCCTTTCTCTTTAAAAGCACCCCGCACCCTCACCGTCCTCCCCAATCCTTCACCCAAGCCAATCTCGCACTCGTTTGACCCCGCATCGTGCGCCCTCGGTTCGGACCTCGCCACCAATCTTCGGCCGCATTTTCTCGTTGTTCCGAGGCGCCCCGAGCTCCGCCGACGCTTCCTTCCTCGTCGTTGGTGCCCGTGCCACCTCGGCCACCCTTCCACGCGAGTATCCGCCGTCTCTCTCACCGCCGTCACCGTCGTCTCCCTCAACTCCGGTGACCCCTCGGTGAGCCGCTTTTCTTTTTCTCCCTCGGTCCGAACCTGCAACGCCATGTGCGGGTGCGCGCGGTTCCACTCGTGCGTAATCCGCGACACCCCGCCGCCCCACACCGTCGCCCGTATGACACCTGCCGGCCTCCGGCCACCAGCCGCCGCCGCCGGCCGACCGCGCCCGCGTCCCCTCCTCTCGGCCGTCCGATCGGCTTCGTCCGATCGGCGCCGTCCGTCCCCGCTCACCCACGTGGCAAGCCACATGGTCGCCACCTCGACACCACGTGTGCGCCCCGTGGTGCACTGCCCGGTCCGACCGTGGACCGGAGCTCCCGTGGGCCGCTGACGTCAGCCCTTGGCCGCTGACGTCAGCCCTAGCCGCTGACGCCTCCCCCGGGTTTTATTACGCAATAAATCAATTAAGTATTTTTCTGTTTTAGTAAAAAACCCAGAAAACTTCTAAAAATCATATCTTTTCAATCCGACCTCCGTTGTAGCCCATTCAAATTTCATTAAATTCATAAAAATGCCAAGAATCCATTAAAAATGGTTTTGTTCCCTGTTTCAGTAGCTTTTTAGCCTGTTTTGTTGAAGTGCTTGTTTGCCGTGTAGATCCCGGTAGTTCCGCCGTCCCGGTTTACTTTGAAGTCATCGTTGAAGTCCCCCAAGCCGAAGAGCAAGGCAAGTCATACTATATTATTGATCATATTGCTCCCGTTTTGCTAAAACACATGTTTTATTCTATGAAACTGCATGTATTTTTTATATTGTCATTTCATGGGTAATAATACACCTTACGCTTAGTTTATGCCTTAGGTTTGACACCCTAAACCCTTTGATTAAACTTGGGCAAATAATATGATTAGATTCAGGACTAGGTTGTGCTTAGCCTGACTTAGAATCACTAGCTCACTAAATGGGTCATTCTCACTTAATATGTCTCTCCTGGACTTTTGTTCGGAGGATTAATGGTTAGAAATTGAGGTGAACCGAAGGATTAATGGTTAGCGGCGCCCATGGCAATTAAGGACCGGTTCACGAGACCCCTCGGGAGAATGATCGTGCAAACCACAAGCCAAAATGGATAAGGTAGGTCCCGTAGTGTAGCCTCTCTTAGCTGACGGACCCATCAGCAAGGGTGAGCGGGATGGAGTTTCAGTCGGCCCTGGTATAATTGTTGCTGGGCTGCCGGATTCACCGAAGCACTCGGGGGGGCTGCCTATTCCTAGGGTCCGGGAGTGGGGGCGAAACCTTGGTGGGATTCACATGGTTAGTGGGGGGGTTATACGAAAGGTCCTATCACAGTTTCCTTTCTAGGGTACCACGGTGGTATTCCGACACACGGGAGACCGTGTCATGGGGCTGTGTCTTGTGAGTACAGTTGTACACCTCTGATCAGAGTAAAACTATTCGAATAGCTGTGCCCACGGTGATGGGGCGATCAACCGAGCTCTCCATGATTAGTCTCACACGATTTCACCCTTATTAATGGAACATGATTAGTATAGGTGGATGGGTTGGGCATGACACAACTTGGGGATAACGTTGGACAGTGTTGGTTTCAAAATGTTTCAATTACTTAAATTACTATTGTTTTGATTGTGTTCAAAACTCTTATTGTTTGGAAAACCCCTGATGTTTGCGCAAAAGCAAACCTTAGCCAAACCCTTGTCTTCCCTGCATTCATTCCTCTCCCCTTTTCGGTGTGACTTGTTGAGTACGTGGAAGTACTCATCCTTGCCTCTTCACCAGAACCTAAGCCAGAAGCTGAAGAAGAAGACGAAGTGGAGTAGGCCTGTCCTACACTCTGGAATCTGCCTGTGGAGTGGCCGAAGCCTCGTGGCCAGCGTTAAGCTTAGGCTTAGGCCCTTTTCCTTTTTCCGCTGCTCTTTTGTAATCATTTTGTAATGTTTCTAAGACGTGGAACTATAATATCAATAATTTTTGTATGTGTACCCTGGCTGGTCCTGGACAGGGATTTTAATACACATATAGCTTCGGAAATTCGGGTCTGAATTTCTGGGCGTGACAAGTTGGTATGAGAGCCAGGTTCCAGACCGTAGGAAAAGCCAAACGGAAAAACCTTAGGAGCCCCCTGAATCTTTTCATATGCATAAGCTGTGGCTTTTGAAGTCGTTTCGGGAAAATGGGTCTTGTTTCCTCGGGATTGGAAAAAATTTTAAGTCTCTCTCAAAACAAAGAATTTTGAAAACCCGGTTAGGTCTAAGTGATAGGATTTTAAAATTTGAAAAATCATTTGATCTCTTTTTTGACCATCAGCCGGGATTTTCTAAGGGATCAAAGTCCTAAGTCGAGATAGGAGGGAATGGTCGCCAACTTTATATTGTAACTAAGCATCTATTTTGCCGCATCATCTAGGGGAGGTCATTAGAAGTTTTACTTAGCCTCATAAAAATGTTTCTCAAAAACCCTCTTTTTCTCGTTTACTTTACTTGAGTCCTTTACCATTTATCTATCTTGGGTTTGAGCATGCATTGATCCCCTACCTGGTCTTCTCTAGATGGCAGGCCGTCCAGTCACCCACAACGGTCAGGGCTTGAAGGGTTTCGTCGCGGAGCTGGCGAGGATGGCCTTGGCAGTGGGCTATCCGGATGCACCTGAGTACACTGCCGTTTCACCATTCGGCAGTGAGTTGCCTCACCAAGTCCGCCTGGAGGTGCACAGGTTCGTCGGCACCAACATCCCGAACTTGGTGGTCACTGCGTCGGGAGGAACAGATGAGCATGCCTTCCAAGAGGCTGCTTATCTGATGCTGGCTCGGATGAGGGAGATGCATGACTACCACCTCCGCCACTCTGCCTACTGGTACCATCCTCGGCGTGGAACTTTGTCAGCAGTCAACACTTTCCAATCTGTTGAAGGGGAGAATGACACCACCTTCTCTCACATGAGGACTGTGATTGAAGGACTGGATAAGATGCATGCAGATCTCCACCTAGCGGCAAAGGCCTTGAATGACCAGAAGATCCTAAGGATCAAGAGTTTGAAGGATGAGGTGGATCGTCTCAAGAGAGAAATCGCCAGTCTGAAGGGACTTCCACCTCCCAACATCCTTCGGATCAGATCACGCCGCGGAAGCCACTCCGACCCCTAGAGTGTCGCCACCCTTAGTTTACCGTTTTCCTAGTTTTCCTGTGTGATTAGTTGCTATGTGTTAGGAGTGCTGTGTGTGGGTAGTGGTCAACCTGTATCAAGTGTGAGTATGGGTTGTCCAATTAAGGATGTTGGGTGTGTTTTAAGTGTTTTAAATAAAGAACAGATCAAAACAAGCAATAAAGATCGACTTCCCTGTCCAATCTGTTTTACTCCTTCTCCCCGCCTTGTTTGTTCCGCTTCTTAAGATGGTGAACACCAGGAATGGTAGCACCAGCACTAAGTCAGCTGAGAACAACACCCGTGCTAATGCCAACAACCCACCTCCTCCACCTGAGAACATCACTTTGGCACAAGTCCTAGCCAACCAGACCCAGATGATGGCTGCAATGATGCAGCAGATGCAACAGCAGCATCAGCAGATGAAGTTGCAAATGATGCAACAGTTTCAGCAGCAGAACCAGAATCAGCATGACCACTTCGCACCACCACCTCCCCCACAAAACAAACTGTCAGAATTCCTTCGGGTCCGACCCCAACTTTCTCCACCACCAACCCAATGGAGGCTAATGATTGGATCATCGCCATAGAAAAGAAGTTGGACCTTCTCTAGTGCACGGAACAGGAGAGGGTGTCTTTCGCCACCCACCAACTTCAAGGCCCCGCCTCGGCTGGTGGGATAACTTCTTGGTTACCGTCGGGCGAGCCTTTCGGGTTGGGCGAGTTTTGCCACCAATTCCGGAAGGCACACATCCCCGGAGGGATAGTAGCCCAGAAAAAGAGGGAGTTCAGATCCCTGGAGCAAGGCACTCGGACTGTCACCGAGTATCTGCACGAGTTCAATCGCTTAGCGTGATATGCTCCAAGAGGACGTACGTACTGACGCCGAGCGTCAAGAGAAGTTCTTGGCCGAGCTGGACGATGAGTTAACAGACAAACTCATCTCCGGTGAATACACCGACTTCGAGAAATTAGTCGACAAAGCCATCCGTCAAGAAGACCAACGCAATAAAATGCTTAGAAAACGGAAGGCTACTCAGTTTAGGTCACAACCTCAGCAAGGGAATCCCCAGCGGCCGCGTTTCACTCCGGGTGGTCAAAGTGGACCTAACACTATGATCGTCCGTCAACATCGCCCATACCATCCTGGGAATTTCCAACCCAGCGGAAGCCATCCCGGGCAGCGCAGCGGAATCCGGCCCCGCGTCCGCCAACGGCGTAGCCGCCACCGCAGTCCAAGCCAATGCCACCAAAGAAGGACTCGGGATTCAAACTAGGTAATTGTTTCAATTGTGGAGAACCTGGACATTTCGCAGACAAGTGTCCAAGACCAAAACGTGCGCCCAGGTTCATCCAAGCAAGAGTGAATCATGCTTCGGCAGAGGAGGCACAGGACGCACCGGATGTCATATTGGGTATGTTCCCTGTGAACTCTTTTAATGCATCAGTCCTGTTTGATTCAGGTGCAACCCACTCTTTTATATCAAAAGCATTCGTGGGAACACATGGGTTGTCAGTGTTAAAACTTAAGATACCCATGCGGGTTCAAACCCCCGGGAACCTTTTGAGCACTGCCCACTTTTGCCCTTCAGTGGCAATAGAAATCCAAGGATCCTCCTTTCTAGCCAATCTTATCCTTCTAGAATCAAAAGACTTGGATATCATCCTTGGGATGGACTGGTTGACCCGTCATAAAGGGATGATCGATTGCGCAAGCCGCACGATCTCCTTGACCAATGACGAAGGAAGAAAGTTATTTACCGCTCCCCTAAACCTTTGAGGGTAGTGGCAAGTCTGAATCGGATCTCGGCTAAGGAGAAGCCCGAAGAGAAAGGAAAGGACCCGACGAAGTTACAAAATATTCCTGTGGTTTGTGAGTACCCGGAAGTTTTCCCGGAAGACCTAACCACAATGCCACCTGAAAGAGAAATAGAGTTTTGAATTGACCTAGTCCCTTGCACTGCGCCGATCCACAAGAGACCCTATAGAATGGGAGCCAATGAGTTGGCAGAGGTCAAGAAGCAAGTAGATGAACAGTTACAGAAAGGTTACATCCGCCCGAGCACATCGCCCTGAGGCGCTCCAGTCATTTTTGTGGAAAAAAAGGTAAGACCAAAAGGATGTGCGCGTCGACTATCGCGCACTCAACGAGGTCACTATCAAGAACAAGTACCCTCTTTCTAGGATTGACGATCTGTTCGATCAATTAAAGGGAGCAAAGGTGTTCTCAAAGATAGACCTATGGTCAGGCTATCACCAGCTAAGAATTTGAGAGGAGGACATTCCCAAGACCGTCTTCATCACTCAGTACGGTCTGTACGAGTGCACGGTCATGTCCTTCGGACTTACAAATGCCCCAGCCTTTTTCATGAATTTGATGAACAAAGTTTTCATGGAATTCCTAGACAAGTTCATCGTAGTATTTATCGACGACATCTTGATCTACTCACAGTCGGAAGAGGAACATGAGCACCATCTCCGGTTGGTACTCGAAAAGTTAAGAGACCACCAGCTCTATGCCAAGTTTAGCAAATGTGCTTTCTGGTTGAAGGAAGTGCAATTCCTCGGCCATATCGTGAATGCCCAAGGAGTCGCAGTGGACCCTTCCAATGTGGAAGCAGTAACCAAATGGACTCCACCTAAAACTGTCACCCAGGTCAGAAGCTTTCTAGGACTTGCGGGTTATTACCGTTGGTTCATCGAAAACTTCTCAAAGATTGCTAAGCCATTGACGCAGTTGTTAAAGAAGGATGAAAAGTTTATATGGACTGCCGAGCGCAACCAGAGTTTTGAAACTCTCAAGAGAAAACTGGTGTTCGCACCCGTATTGATCTTGCCAGATCAAACCAAGGATTTCCAAGTCTATTGCGACGCATCTCACCAAGGGTTATGCTGTGTGTTGATGCAAGATGGAAAAGTGGTCGCTTATGCTTCCCGCCAGTTGAGACCTCATGAGTCTAACTACCCAACACATGACTTGGAACTAGCAGCAGTCGTCCATGCTTTGAAAATATGGCGACATTACCTCGTCAGTAATCAATGTGAAATATATACGGATCATAAGAGCCTGAAATACATCTTCACCCAACCGGATTTGAACCTCCGTCAGCGACGATGGTTGGAGTTGATCAAGGATTATGATCTAAGTATACACTATCACCCTGGTAAAGCTAACGTGGTAGCTGATGCCTTGAGCCGAAAGAGTTACTGCAACTCTATTCACATAGAGGGAGATGTGAATAGTTACTACACGACCTAGAGCACCTAAACCTGGGAATTGTTGAACCCGGATTTGTGGCCGCTCTTGAAGCCCAACCTACACTCTTAGATCAAATTCGCATAGCTCAAGCCTTGGCTCCTGACATAACTGAGCTTAAGAAGAATATGAGAGTGGGAAAAGCTCGTGACTTCACGGAAGATGAGCACAGAACCATATGGATGGGCAACAGGATATGTGTGCCAGAAGATAAGGAATTGAAGAAGTTAATCCTTACTGAAGAACATCAGAGTCAGTACTCTAACCATCTAGGAAGTACCAAGATGTATCAGGACCTTAAGGAGAAATTTTGGTTGGTCAGCATGAAAAGAGAAATAGCAGAGTTCGTGGTACTATGCGATGTATGCCAGCGAGTAAAGGCAGAACACCAGAGGCCTGCTGGATTATTACAGCCACTTCAAATCCCAAAATGGAAGTGGGAGAAAATCGGGATGGATTTCATCACCGGTTTACCCCGGACATCATCAGGACACGATTCTATCTAGGTTATCATCGACCGCCTCACTAAAGTAGCTCATTTTATCCTAGTGCTTACCACCTATACGGGCAGAAGGTTAGAAAAATTGTACCTTGCAAGGATTGTGTGTCTTCATGGGGTACCCAAGAAGATAGTATCTAATCGTGGTAGTCAGTTCACCTCCAAGTTTTGGCAAAAACTACAATAGGAACTTGGCACCCGGTTGAATTTTAGCACGGCCTATCACCCACAAATGATGGTCAGACGGAACGGGTAAACCAGGTTTTGGAAGATATGCTGCAAGCTTGTGCTCTGGAATTCGGAAGAGCTTGGGATAAGAGCCTGCCCTATGCAGAGTTCTCCTATAACAGCAGTTATCAACCCAGTTTACAAATGGCCCCTTTCGAAGCACTTTATGGACGAAAGTGTCGTACCCCGCTTTTCTGGGATCATACCGACGAATGTCAGTTGTTTGGGACTGAAGTGTTAAGTGATACCGCAGAGAAAGTCAGAATCATAAGAGAAAGGCTGAAAGTTACACAGTCTCGTCAAAAGAGTTATGCAGACAACCATCGCATAGAGCTAGCTTTCAAAGTCGGAGACTATGTATATCTTCGCGTCACCCCACTTTGGGGAGTGCACCAATTCCAAACCAAGGGCAAGTTGGCACCACGCTATGTGGGACCATATCAGATTCAAGAGCGACGAGGTGAAGTGGCATACCAACTCGAACTGCCACCCACCATGGCGGGAATCCATGACGTTTTCCACGTCTCCCAACTCAAGAAGTGTCTGAGAGTTTCGGAAGAACAGGCCAGTCCAGATCAGATCGAAATCCAGGAAGATCTGACGTACGTGGAGAAACCAGCACGGATACTCGAAACCAGTGAACGGAGGACCCGAAACAAGGTTATCAGGTTCTGCCGAGTTCAATGGACTCATCACTCCGAAGAAGAAGCAACCTGGGAAAGGGAAGATGATCTAAAGGCCGCTCATCCCTATCTGTTCGCCAGTACCTCCGAATCTCGGGGTCGAGATTCCGTTTAAGGGGGGTAGGTTTGTAACACCCTGAGGTGTTTTTCCCTGTCAAAAATCCAAAAGAAAATTGTAAAAGAAAATTGTTTGAATTAACTGGAGAGAACAAATAATTAAAAGCCAAATGCTAAATGGAAATGGCGTGGTAGGATTTTTCTTAAATTCTACATGTCAAAATACACTAACAGGATTTTTAGTGGAATTTTCAGAGCACTAAAAATAATTTTTAACCAATTAAAATGAAAATTGGAATAAATAAATCCCAGAAAAAATCGGCCTTATCTCTTCGTACTTTCCCGCCGGCCGTAGGTCGCCGGCCCGAGCCGACGGCCCATCACCTCCCGCGCGCGCCAGTGATCGGCCCGGCCAGATCCGCGCGCGCCGCTCTCTCTCTCTCGTGGGGAGGCCGAAGGCCGCGGCCCGTTAATCCCTTGCGCCCGCGAACAAGTCCTTTTCGCCTCCCCCTTTACCCCAGGACGCCAATAGGTGGGGCCCACCTGTCAGGCCGTCGTCCCCAACCCCGGCCACCCCGGCACCATTTCCGTCGCCCCTCTCCGCTCGTTTTTCGCGTGCCCGCCTTCCCCGCGCTCTGGGATCCCTCCGCCTTAACTCCCCCGGTCCCGCGGGCATTAACACCCCCCCGGCCGCCGCTCTCGCATGCTCTAATGGCCGAATTTAACCACCGGCCATTACTTTCCCAAATCCCACCGCCGAGCAATTGCGCTCTTATCTGGTTGTCGCCGAACTCTCCTTTCCCTTTAAAAGCACTCCCGCAACCTCGCCGTCCTCCCCACACCTTCACCGGTTTGCCATGTAGTTCCGCCGTCCCGGTTTACTTAGAAGTCGTCGCTGAAGTCCCCAAAGCCGAAGAGCAAGGCAAGTCATACTATATTATTGATCATATTGCTCCCGTTTTGCTAAAACACCTGTTTTATTCTATGAAACTACATGTATTTTTTATATTGTCATTTCATGGGTAATAGTACACCTTATGCTTAGTTTATGCCTTAAGTTTGACTCCCCAAACCCTTTGATTAAACTTGGGCAAATAATATGATTAGATTCAGGACTAGGTTGTTCTTAGCCCGACTTAGAATCACTAGCTCACTAAATGGGTCATTTTCACTTAATATGTCTCTCCTAGACTTTTGTTCGGAGGATTAATGGTTAGAAATTCAGGTGAACCGGACTAATAACTAAAATATGACAAATGGTGGGTTGTGGGCACAATGGTTTTGGTTAGCGGTGCCCATGGCAATTAAGGACCGGTTCACGGGACCCCTTGGGAGAATGATCGTGCAAACCACAAGCCAAAATGGATAAGGTAGGTCCCGTAGTGTAGCCTCTCCTAGCTGACGGACCCATCGGCAAGGGTGAGCGGGATGGAGTTTCAGTCGGCCCTGGTATAAGGGTTGCTGGGCTGCCGGATTCACCGACGCACTCGGGGGGCTGCCTATTCCCAGGGTCCGGGAGTGGGGGCGAAACCTTGGTGGGATTCACATGGTTAGTGGGGGGGTTATACGAAAGGTCCTATCACAGTTTTCTTTCCAGGGTACCACGGTGGTATTCCGACACACGGGAGACCGTGTCATGGGGCTGTGTCTTGTGAGTACAGTTGTACACCTCTGATCAGAGTAAAACAATTCGAATAGCCGTGCCCACGGTGATGGGGTGATCAACCGAGCTCTCCATGATTAGTCTCACACGATTTCACCCTTATTAATGGAACATGATTAGTATAGGTGGATGGGTTGGGCATGACACAACTTGGGGATAACGTTGGACAGTGTTGGTTTCAAAATGTTTCAATTACTTAAATTACTATTGTTTTGATTGTGTTCAAAACTCTTATTGTTTGGAAAACCCCTGCTGTTTGCGCCAAAGCAAACCTTAGCCAAACCCTTGTCTTCCCTGCATTCATTCCTCTCCCCTTTCCGGTGTGACTTGTTGAGTACGTGGAAGTACTCATCCTTGCCTCTTCACCAGAACCTGAGCCAGAAGTTGAAGAAGAAGACGAAGTGGAGTAGGCCTGTCCTACACTCTGGATTCTGCCTGTGGAGTGGCCGAAGCCCCGTGGCCAGCGTCAAGCTTAGGCTTAGGCCCTTTTCCTTTTTCCGCTGCTCTTTTGTAATCTTTTTGTAATGTTTCTAAGACGTGGAACTGTAATATCAACAATTATCGTATGTGTACCCTGGCTGGTCCTGGACAGGGATTTTAATACACATATAGCTTCGGAAATTCGGGTCTGAATTTCTAGGCGTGACATGCCCGCTCATATTTGAGTTGGTGGGCTTCCAAGAAGGTCGCCGGCATGATGGCATCGGCTAGAGCTTTCGGCAGCTGGCCTTGGATCTCCTTGAAGCGTGCGCGGATCGAGCCGCTATCGACTACCAGCGCGTCCAGTGAAGCCTCCAGCCGATTGCCGATGTCAGCTAGGGTGGCTCTCAGTTCCTCGGCCGGCATCACCAGCGCCTCCTCGCCGATCTCGCCGGACTCCTCGAACTCCGACAGGTCGAAATTGAGGAGGTCGGCTATGTTCTGCAAAGAGAAAGATGGTTAGAAAATGTTGAGTTGGCAGAGCCGATCATAAAATCAGTCGGCTTACCATGGGCACCAGGGTCGGAGCGACTGGCTCGGCTGGTTCGCCGCCTGCAGCCGTCGGGGCCTCATCATCGGCGCCGTTGCCGCCGCCCGCGGCAGTCACAACGTGCTCACTGGACGCTTGGGGGGCAGCCAATGGAGATCGTGGGGGCTACAAAAGAAAGGGTTAGCGATCAAGTCGGCTAAGTTCTATAAATCAAGTTACAAGGGACGGTTACCGATGGTGCGTGACACGGAGTGCGGCCGGCCAATTTCTTGACCTGAGAAGAATTGTTCGGTCAGATACAAGTGATATCATCATAAGGCCAAATTTGATGAGATGAGGGCTTATTGGCCGATTTTTCGCGGGGGGACTTTGAACCGGCGGGACGTCAGCTGGAGTGTTGACGGATTCGTGGCTAGAGCTCTCGGGTTCAGCCGCCGCTCCAACAGCCGCCGGCATCTCCTCACTGGCGACGGCGTCAAGGAACTGCACGACGCTCGGGTCCAAGGGGGGAAGGCTATCGACTGGCGCGGTCGGTTTCTTCTCCTTCAGCTTCTTGGGGGCATGCGCGGCCGATGGATGTACGAGAGGCGCGGAGCAGGTCGACGTAATAAGACGACCGCTGGTGAAAGATGTGTCGCTTGATTTCGGCCCACCATTGGTCATAGGCTGCGCTTTTCTTGAGCGCTAGGATCATCTCGCCGATGCTGCCGAGGAGAGGACCGGCTATGTTCAGCGGTGATGCATTATTAGTTATTGGCTCACCACTCCCCTTGTCTCAATCTTGCCGACATAATAGAAGCCGACGGGCAGTTGCCCGAGACCATGCCTCGCAGCCGATGCCGGGTAGTAAAATTCATAACTTTTGGCCACTGATCGGCCCTGGTGGATCCCGGTCGGCAGGATGCAGGGGGTCAGAGCGGCGACGAACAACTCCCTGCACTTAGGGTTATCGGCTGAGTTGATGTCTTCCCAATTGAAATCGGCCGGCAACTCGAACGTGCCCGATCCCGTAAAAGTACCAGCGCGGTTCTCACGTGACAGCCCGTCGTATAGGGCGATGAACCATTCGGCTAGTAGGTTGGCCAATTGCTTTGAGCCCGCATGAGCAGCCGCTGCTTCTCCATAGCTCATGCATCTGGTGGTGGTGATCTTGTTGCCGTCTTCGTCTTCGATCGGCTCCAGCCTTGGGAAAACAGCCTCAGTCAGGGGGAGCCAACCCGCTATTTTCTGGGTCGCCAGCACCAACCAGATCTGTAAAAACCACCAGGGGCCGCCGGTGTTGACAGGGGCGTTGGCGGCTATCTTTGCGGCAGCTTGATGCTGCATCTGATATAGATAGCCGAGGAGAATTTCCCCAGCGCAAGCTTGCTCCCATCGGCCAGGAGTTTGGCTACGACCTGCCAGTTGGCGGTCGGCCCGCAGCTTGAGCCACAGAACAGGAACTTCTCGAGCCACATCATAAGAAACGCGGTGTGGTCCCTGTGGCCGACCGATCCGTCCTTCATGTTTTGAGCAATGAAGCTGCTCCACCCGCCGATGGCTTTGGTTTTGAATTGGTGTTGCCCCTTTCGGTTCAGGTTTCCGGGGTTAGCCGACGCCAGGATGTCTAGTCCGGTCGTCATGTATACATCGGCTAGTGTGATCGTCATCGGCCCTTGCCGGAATATGAAGGCATTGAAGCTGTCATTCCAAAAGTATGTCGCAGCCGACAGAAGCGGCTCATCTTTCTCCATGCAGGCGACGGACAAGGCCAAGCACTGGGCTATTCCGGTTTCTTCCCATTGAGCGTACATGGCCGATCACACCCTCTTATACCATTCAATCCAGGCTGCATCTGTGGTCGGTCACGACTTGAAAGTCCCGTTCCAATGGGCTAAGGATGGTTTCCTAGTGTTGTAGGGGATCCTGTTGGTTTCGGCTATAATCACATCGGCTGGGTCAGTGTTGCCGATGGGGCCGAGAAAGTACCTCTTTTCTTGGGTCAAACTTGGGATGACCACTTGATGTGACAGGTGCTATAGTTTGAATGAGGAAAAAAACGCTAATCAAGAACGGCTAAAGGCATGATGAATGCAACAATGCTAGGAGGCATGGCTGGAAAAGGAAATCCGAAGAAAAAGAGTTTTGAACCGGTGGGCATACCTCGGGGAACTCGACGGCGACGGCGGCCGGTGCGACGGAGGCGCTCGATGCGGCGGCGGTGTTGGAAGCCATTGGAGTCGTCGGAGACGAAGACGGGTTCTGATTCGTGAGGGGCGCCGGGAAGTGATGCAGAGGAAAAGGAAGCTTGCTTGCAAAGTGTTTGAGTGGGTTGTGAAAGCGTGATCGTTTTGGTCGAGGTAAAGGGCTATTTAAAGGGCACTTGGGGCAGCCGAAGCGGTTTAGGTCAAAAAAGAGCGGGAATTTGAACAGGCGACAAATCCGTAACACTTCATATCACGGACTTGGGGGGCATGTGTTAACACCTAAATTTAGTAATTAAATCCCTAAGTCCTAACAAGGATGAAGCAGAATCGGATCGGCTGGTTTGACGGAGAAACAGAGGCCGCATCGGCTGAGAAGCGATCGACTGTGAAGCTAGTCGGCTAAGGTTGAATCGGGCAAGAACGGCCGATAGTCGATTCTAAGTTCAGAGAAGATAAAACCATTTCTGGTGCAGGTGTTTGAAGATAAACAGAAGATTCAGTTATCAGTTTGTGCATTAAAAGATATTGCCATCTATGGATAGAGTCCTATAACGGCAATTGTATCTGTAAATTAGGAGTTTATTTGAACTGTTTATTGTAACGTGGCATGGGTCCTTCTCGGGATATCGTCGTATTTTAAATAATAGTTTAGATTGAGTCCAAGGTATGTACACATAATGTTATCTTGGGTATAAATAGGACCCGAGACCCCCTGTAATTAACAATTCAATCAATCAAACAACCTTCGGCGCATTGCCAAACCTTTTCTTTAGACGAGCAATTGATTTGGCTACGGACTGCATCGTTTCGATCCCCAAATCTAGGTAAATGCTTGTCATTAGTGGTATGTTCTGCTGATTCTAGTGCTTCCATCGTAATGACACATTAGATTCAGGGGTTTATACTGCGCTATTTACCATATATCGCATATAAACTGGAGCAATGTTTAGATCTATCCTGCCATCGGCCAGTTCTATCAAGAACCCACAACCGGTAAGGCTAGATCTAAAGGTTGGACTAGTTTATATGCGGTATCTACTGTCTCGAGAGATATAAATCAGCTACAACAGATCAGGTTGTTCTTTTTATACTTAATGTTGCATCAACATTGAACTATTAAGTCATTTTTAGAACTTCCAATGATCTGTTCAGTTAGATTTATGTGTTTAGAGACAGTGCTGTTGTTTCAGCCGGCCTTATCTACCTAATATATTTCTTTTAGTATATTTATTACTAGATTTATGTTAGGACTGCCTCTTATATTGAGATCCCATTCTTGTCGGACGTCATAAGCCGAAATCGGCCTGCCATCAACAGCCGACGGCCGATTTCCCAGGCCAAACATCTCTGGTTCAAGAATGATATCTTTTCATAAGAATCATCGGAGTACTAGCCGATCCATAGTTAGCTTTCCAGTATCGGCTAGGTTATCAATACATATATTTATTATCCTTTACTGTATTTGGGTCAAGCGGCTGATGCTATCTCGGTATAGCCGATCCATTCCAGTCATTTGGCTTAAATATATTTTAGGATAGCATATATATGCTCATGGATTCCCTCAACTGATCCAGTGGGGATCTAACCTAACACTTAACGCATATATCATATTTTTTCTTGTTGGTTAACAGATCAAACCAACTGGCACGCCCTGTACTGTTAGTGATATGCCCTAGAGGCAACATGGAGATGTTGGATATCACGTCAATGTTTATGTATTAATGAATAAAGTGTTATTCAGTTTCATGAAATAGACATCTTGTATTGATCAATAAGTACGTGACTTATTTATGAGACTCGATATGTATGAATCTATTTCCAAATGATCCCTGATCATATATCATATTATTGGAACTAATATGATTCTAAGATCGGCATGTTTATTGATTGATGATCATGTCTCATAGATCATGGGTATGGAGATACCAAATCAATCAACATGGACATATGTGTTAGAGAACACATTGTTGGATAGACCCACCATGAGACACTACAGGAATTAATGTGCCATTAGTTGGTCTCAGGTAGTGTTGGTACAAAGTCCTTAGACCTGAGATCACCATGGATTCCAACATGTGTAGTAGCCTACTTTGGGACCACCAAATGCTATTCCGTAATTGGGTAGTTATAAAGGTAGTTTTCGGGTTTGCTATGAAACATGAAGTGGGATGTGAATGATCAAGATGGAATTTACCCCTCCTTTGGAGAGATATCTCTTGGGCCCTCGAGGTAATGGATTATGGAAATGCATGGCCATGCTAAGTTGATTGAGGAGTCAATCAACAGACAGATAATCCAATACGGTTCGAGTGAATGGTTAAGCTATTGAAGGGATTGCACACATCTTGCCTATAGCTTAATTGGTATCGTGAGGCAAAGGGATTTGTGTACACATTACAGGTTCAGAGCCGATATTATATTCTTGTATACTATGGTGTTAATATGTGCTTAGGCGCCGCCGCGTGTGTGGTCGGCTGAGTTGGACTCGAGCCGACGATCGGCTAAGTTAGACTATAGCCGAAACCGAGTATACCTGAACCTACAGGGTCGCACGCTTAAGGGGATAGAATAGATATTCGAGTTGGACTCGGATACGGCTCGATCGGATAGGGATCCGATCGGATCGAGTCCTATGATCTTACGACGTATGGGCGGCCAACTCTATGAGATTCGGATAGGATCCGATTCAAAAGAGAGTCCTGATCGGCCACTAGTCCCAGTCGGCCAACTCTATATAAAGGGGCAAGGGGTGGAGAGTTGCGGTATCGCTTTGAACCGAATCCGCAACAGAAGTCGCCGAGATCAATCTCCACGAAAACCTTCCCACCTTCGAGCCAAACCCTAGCCTTGCATCGCGTGCTAGCACACGGGTGTTCGGCGTTCTGTTCCCGGACATGTGGATACCGATAGAGGCGCTGCTACGTTGCACGCTGTTGATCGGCTACGGATCGGCTGTGGTGGAATCGGCTGCGGTCGAGCGCATCGGAGCGAGGCACGAGAACGCGGTCAGACGACTCAGCGAATCAGCTACCTTGGCGAATCGGTTGATTGGTGAATCGGCTATCCCCAGGAATCGGCTGTCGGCTTGCGGGAATCGGCTACACAGTTCCAGATCGGATAGCCCTGATTGGCTATTTCCGCTGCATACTCCAATCGGTAACGATCTATCGGCCCTTACTTGCAAGTGTTCCTGGTTTGCGTGGCAAAAAGTTTTGTTTTTCGGCTAGCGTAGCCTCCGTGTAACCCTTTATGTACTGCACAGGCAATCGAGAAGGACCTGCACTGGAGTTAAGTAGATCTCCCAAGCCAGCGCGTGAGAGAAATTTCTCGTCAACATGGGGGTTAGTGGTGGAAGGGATGTTTCGGCGGAGGGAAGCTTTGAGGAGTGTGCGGCCACGAGGAGGCTCGACACTACGAAGCTAGCGGTGGCGGCTATGGAGATGACTGTTGACGGTGTTAAGTCATGATTCTACCATCACAGACCTCAGAAATAAAAGAGAAATAGTGTCCGCTACTGGCATTTGGGTTTAGAATTAATAAAGTTTCACATGTCCTTGGACCTTTAGATGCTCGCAAGAACATTTATCACTTAATCGAATCAAAGTCGAGCTCACGTGGCGAAGAAACACAACTCCAACAAATTAGCGATCGCCACATCGGATTCCCACAGATCGGAGGGCCCACAAGTCAGGTAAAACTGACTTAGGGTGGGACCAATCCACCGGGAACCACCTTAGGGGCCCACATGGCAGCCTCGGGAGAAAGGTGGTGGCGAAAGGTGGTTGTGGGGGTTCGGCTGAACCGCCCTTGAGCCCAATGCCACCGACATTTGACGTGTCACTTCCTCATTGGCTTCCAAGGTCGGTAAGGTGGGTATGCCGATTGGAAACTGCCATACAACCGTCATTGGGAGGCTATAAAAGGCGGAGCTCACTTCGGTTCAATACACACCACAAGAAGAAGATCCTACAAGTTCTATCTTAGTCATATAGGCTAGTGGAGTTAGGAAGTATTTTAGAGTTCTTTTCAGTTCCCGAGTCGCCTTCGAAATTCGGGTAAGTTTTTAGTACTCATCTTCCTTTGTATGACTTTGAGCTTAATAAAGATATTATATTCTAGTTCATATGAGTGTGGTACTTCTTATGCTTTAATAGATAAGAGTTCCATTATTAGTTTAATTCATAGTCTTGTTATGTTTAGGCGAGTAACTCTATTGTGACGGAAACGGTCCAATGAGCAATTAGGATGTAGGTTTTCCTTTATCTTGCTCATGAAAGGTAGAGGTATCTATGGTAATGTAAGCATGGTACTTAGATTATTTCATAGACATTGGTTATGACCACTTCCCACGGGTGAGAGGTAGGCGGCAGGTGGTGACAGCCCTGTCCGTCCTTTGTATTCCTTCACGTTCGGATTTGGTGTAGGGCAAACGGTAAGAGATCGCTTTGTGGTGGCAGGCCAGGCCACTGGGCGGTGGTACCCCTATAGTCTTGGGAACATAGAACTGGGTTTAGGCATAGCTAGAATAATTAATTAAACTATGTACTTGTGGAGATTATGGCAATCGGGTATCTACATGGCAAGCTTATCCGATTGGAGATAGAGATAGATTGCGCCTGCCATATCTGTAAACCGAACATGACTTGGGTGTTACGTTGCCGATTGAGATAAGCCAACGGCTCATAGTCATAGTTTGGTAAGATTGAGGAAACCGACTTAGAGTAAGATAGGGTTTCCGATTTGTAAGCCCACCTCCCAAGACTATATAAGGGGGGTAAGGGACGTCCCTTGAGGGATATCGGTTTTAGATCATATGTTTCATGAGAAGTTAGATCAGCTTTCAGCTTAAGATACACGAGATCACGAGATCAATAAAGACACTCGGCGGATTGAATCCCCGAACAGGAGTAGGGTATTACCTCACGAGAGGGCCTGAACCTGTCTAAATTCTCTTTTCCTTCTAACCCATTGTGCTTGGCGATCTTGACTGCACCCCCAATTTTCTATTGCCGAAACCGAGTTTCGACAGTTGGCGCGCCAGGTAGGGGCAGCGCGTCGAGACTTCTTCAACAAATCTCGCCGACAAGCGTGATGGGATCTCCTTCAAGACTCGGCGACTTCGCCGCCAACTTCGTCAACAATTCCTCCTTCGACTCGGATTCGGACCAGTCGGTAGGAGAAATCCACTCGACACCATTCGGACTTCCGAACAGCGCCACGATCTACAACGACGTCTTGAAGACCAAGATGCAATCTACTTTCTCCGATGACGGACTTCACTCGGCACCACTCGGATTACCGAATACCGCCGAAATCTGCGCCAATCTTCTCACCTCCCCGACAGAGGCGATCTACTCAGGTGAAGACCTCTCAGTGCCGTTTAGGTTACCAAACGTCGCCGAGATTTTCAGCAAACTTCTCTCCCCCGAGTCGGCGGCGACCCACTCGGAGGAGTCCACACCCCCAAGCTCTGACTCGGACTGGAACGATCCAGATCCGGGTTACCCAGATCAAGGGAGGTCGCCGTCATCCTCCCATCATTCGGCTCCTGCTCATCTTCGGAGCTCAATGGATACCTCAGCTCCGCCGGCTTCGACAACCTCTACGGCATCCCTTCCGACGAAGCCGACAACTCCGACTACCGCATGGACTGTGAGCCGAAGTGCTTTGACGTCCTCATGGCCGAGCCGGACGAGTCCGACTCAGCCATGGCCAGAAGGCTTGTCGAAGAAGAGCGAGCCAGGGTGGAGCTCGAGCGCAAGACACCGAAGAAGAGAAACAACGCAAGGACGAGGCCGATAAGAGGAAACAGACCTACGTGCGCGGACGATCGCCCAGGAGGCCATCCTCCAAACACGGGTCCGCAACACCAACATCTTCCAAACGCCACAGCAGAACGCTGTCGCCGCACTTACCCTCTTGGACACCGTCATGGAGACGGCACCCGCCAATGTGACTCCGATACTCGACAAGATCAAGACCATCGTCGCCGCCACGGCTAACGGCCATCCCACCACCTCGGCACGAAGGCCGACTGAATCTGTGGCCGAAACGCCAGACAAGAGCCGGCTTCCGCCTCTAAGGTCAGGAGACTATAAGAGGCCCGAGCCGGATCGGTCGACGACCAGGCCAAGAGGCCCACCTCGCGAGTCCACGCTGAAGTACCAGGAGCAGACGGCCGACTCCCGCGACAAACGACATGGACGACCACCCGTCCACCACCGCGTTCGCCGCAACAACAGCTCCAGCTATCCGACCAGCCAACCAAAGACCCCGCCGAGTGATCTGCGGGAAGTCCTCGATCGCCGCTACCAGGAGCGGGACCGACGCACTCGGGAAGATCGGAGGGGATCACCCGATAGCGGCGACGATGGAGTACCGGCCTTCACTGGGAGCTCCGCCGAGTGCACGGCCAAGTGGGTTCAAGCCCACGGGATTGAAAGGTACGATGGCAAGACCGACCCCGAATCTCGGCTAACCGTATACACCCTCGCCATCCGTGCTGCAGGTGGTGACAACAAAGCCATGGCCAATTACCTGCCAGTGGCCCTCACAAACTCAGCCAGAAATTGGCTCACGAGCCTGCCAAGAGGCTCAATCGGCTTGTGGAGCGAGCTGAGGGACCACTTCATCGCCAACTTCCAAGGTACCTTCGAGAGGCCCGGCACACACTTCGACCTATACAACGTCATCCAAAAGCCGGACGAGCCTCTGAAGGATTACATTCATCATTTCTCCGAGAAGCGCAACAAGATCCCGAACATCACCGATGACATCATCATCGCCGCCTTCCAGAAGGGAGTCCGTGATGAGCTGCTGATCGGGAAGTTCGGGCGCAAACCACCGAAGACGGTGAAACAAATGTTCGAGACGGCAAACTCATACGCCAAATCCAATGACGCCATTAAGGCCGCCCGTCAAGACCGGCCCAATAAAAGGGAGGACAAGCAAGCGGGAGGAAGCCGTAATCCTAAGAAGGATGGCGGCAACAACGGCAACCAGGGCCAGAAAGATCGCAAGCGCCGATCTGAGGACCTAGTGGCCGCAACCTCCAACACTCAACGCCGTCCCCGAGTCGCCGCCTACGACGCCATCATGAACGCCCAGTGCACCCATCATCCGAATCATAAGCACGCGGCGAAGGATCGCTTTATCTACAAGCGGTTCCGAACAAGACGCGGCGCAGCTCAACAAGAAGCCGATCGACGAGGCTGCCTGTCGCGCCAAAAGAACAACGCGGCTGAAAATGCCGAACCTTTTCAAGACCCAAGTGGGGAGCTCAACCACATCTTCGGAGGTCCGCTAGCCTATGAGTCCAAGAGGAAACAGAAGCTAACTGACCGAGAGGTCAACGCGGCTCAACCCGAAGTCCCTCAATATCTGCGATGGTCGGAAGTGGCCATCACTTTTGACCGCTCGGATCATCCCGACCGAGTGGTTCACCCGGGGCGCTATCCACTCGTCCTGGACCCCGTGGTCCGCAACATCAGGCTTAAGCGCGTCCTCATCGATGGGGGCAGTGCCCTCAACATCCTGTTTGCCAAGACCATGGATGAGATGCAGATCCCGAGGGCCGAACTAAAGGCAAGCTCAGCCCCCTTCCACGGAGTTATCCGTGGCTATCTTCTACACCTCTCGGGCACATCTCCCTCCCGGTCACCTTCGGGCCCGAGAGAACTTCCGAACGAAGAACGTCACTTTTGAGGTGGCCGACTTAAACAAAGATATCACGCCATCATCGGAAGGCCCGCGCTTGCCAAGTTCATGGCGATACCACACTACACTTACCTCTGCATGAAGACGCCTGGCCCTAACGGCGTCATCGCCCTGCGCAGCAACGTTAAACAAGCCTTCACCTGCGACAAAGAAAGCTATGATACGGGCCAATCTTGTGAGAGATCACGTGGCCGGAAGAAATCCGGCGGCTACATCAACATCCGAAGAGGGTGAAATTCTCTACAAAGAGGATAGCCAAGTCGGGACAAGGCGACGCCAAAACGAAGAAAATCTTCCTTGATCCAATCGGCAAGATATCTTCGAGGATTTAGAAGATACCATAGTCGCAATGTTCGGCCGCGAGCTTTCATTGTCGATGATTTGGTTCTACGCAAGATCCAGACCATCAAGGACCATCACAAATTATCTTCACTATGGGAAGGATCATACATAATCGCTGAGGTGACTCGGCCAAGAGCATTTCAACTAAAGCGCGAAGATGGATCTATGGTGAAGAACTCCTGGAATATTGAACATCTTCGACGATACTATGCTTAAATTACCGTAAGTTTCATGTTATTCTTGATCGCCAATCTCAAGCAAGATGACTTCTTGAGTTGACAATGGGGCTGCATACGTGTCAATAAAGCATGGTTTTCTTCAACAACTTGTTTATATTTGGTTTATCATTGTTTAATGTTTTTTATTTGAGTTTAATAGATAAGGACTGAGAATTTTTTGATGACCTAATCAAGCTTAGGCTTGGTGACAGTCGGACGAAAATTACTTAAGAAATTTTCTATGAAGATTCGGGTCAAGGCATTAACATAAATAAGCTAGATACCTACAAGTTCACATCGGAGGCATAAAGAGACCAAGATGGTTAAACTTACTCCCGATTGAACCTCGGACGACAAGGGAATCTTGGAGGCTGGATGCGGAAGACGGCTTCTGATGGAACAAGAGTTCCTAGATGGATGGATTTGCACGCACACGAGTTTAGGGTTCTCCACGGAGAGCTGGTGAACAGTGCTGCGAAAGAGGAAATTTTTGGGGAAGATGAAGTGTCGAGGATGACCTCGAGGCTTCGTAAAGAGACTTGAGGGTTTTTGCCAAGTTATCTCGCGATTGGGCCGAGCCCATGAGAGACTTGCGGCCCAGCTAAGGTGTGGCTTGACACGTGTCCTTAGGGACTTAAGTGGATGGACTTGAGCAGATTTGCCCTGGCAATATGCACGTGTCACATAGCCCAATACCTTTAAAATCCTTTCATACCGTGGTTTGCATAACTTCATGAGAAGTTGGCACGATGCAATTTGAAAGGTGACAAATAGTTAAGCTTTTCATGGCTGTCCTGATGACAGGAACTATTTGATTTAAAGCATTTGATTAAATGATTATATCAATGCTATTTTTTCCACCTTGGTGAAGATCTTTTTTAGATTAAGACCAATATTATGGCAGAAGCTATTTAATATTTTGGTCGTATTTTCAGATGACTGAAAAATTTGTTTACCCATGAGGGTTGACTAAATTATTTATCCTGAGATGACTCGGACAAGTTAACTCGGATGAGCATGAGCTTGCCGAGTGTTTTTTACCCGTGAGGGTTGATTAAATTATTTGTCCCGAGATGACTCGGACAAGTTAACTCGGATGAGCATGAGCTTGCCGAGTGTTTTTACCCACGAGGGTTGATTAAATTATTTGTCCCGAGATGACTCGGGCAAATCAACTCGGATAAGCATGAGTTTGCCGAGTGAATTAATTCCTTACCTATAAGGGTTGATTAAATTGTTTGTTCTGAGACGACTCGAACGAACTACTCGGATAAGCATGAGCTTGCCGAGTGATGTGATTTTTTTATGATTGCTTTAGCTTGAGCTAAGCATTTATATGAGAATTAATTGTTCCGAGATGACTCGGACAAATTTCCGGGACGACTCGGGAAGATCAGCTCGGATAAGCATGAGCTTACCGAGCGAATTGATTTCTTACCCATGAGGGATGATTGAAATATTTGTTCCGAGATGACTCGGGCAGATCCACTCGGATAGACATGAGCCTACCGAGTACTTTCCACCCACTAGGGTTAATTGAGTTATTTGCTCTGGGATGATTCAGGCAAATTCACTCGGACGAACACGAGCTTGCCGAGTGATGAGGTTGTTTTAGCTTGAGCTAAGCATCTACATAAGAATGATTTTTTATAGTTCTTGACTATATGTTTAGTCTATTTTTGACTAACCACATAGTCGGGGGCTACACCTAATTAGGTGCATCAGGAGATGCACCTAGATATTTATTTTTGAGAATTTTTGATATTTTCCAGCCCTTCACAGTCTTTGGAGCCACTCGGGAAGATTCAGGCAGAGATGATGGGATCACTCGACGCCAGAAGCACTAGGCCAAAGAGGTTTTTGGCTGCGTAATGTTTTGGTTTGAAGTTGAGTTGTCTCGTCGACTGAAAAGGACTCGGGGGCTACTGTGGAGATTATGGCAATCGGGTATCTACATGGCAAGCTTATCCGATTGGAGATAGGGATAGATTACGCCTGCCATATCTGTAAACCGAACATGACTTGGGTGTTACGTTGCCGATTGAGATAAGGCAACGGCTCATAGTCATAGTTTGGTAAGATTGAGGAAACCGACTTAGAGTAAGATAGGGTTTCCGATTTGTAAGCCCACCTCCCAAGACTATATAAGGGGGGTAAGGGACGTCCCTTGAGGGATATCGGTTTTAGATCATATGTTTCATGAGAAGTTAGATCAGCTTTCAGCTTTAGATACACGAGATCACGAGATCAATAAAGACACTCGGCGGATCGAATCCCCGAATAGGAGTAGGGTATTACCTCACGAGAGGGCCTGAACCTGTCTAAATTCTCTTTTCCTTCTAACCCATTGTGCTTGGCGATCTTGACTGCACCCCCAATTTTCTATTGCCGAAACCGAGTTTCGACAGTACTCTAACTAGAAGAACTATAGGAACCTGACTCTAATTACTACTCTCCACTTAGCGCTAGTGTATTATTTATCTAGGTCTCTTTTGTGTGTGTCACATTACCTTAAACATATGACTATCTTACCCCTGTCTGGACTCAGGTATATCATCTATAGCTTATGAATATCCATGGCACCTTAGTATTCTCTTCAAGACCACAATTTTCCTTTGGGATAAAATAAATAACGATATCCTAGAAATACTCTCTGGGTGAAATGCTACAATGGTATATCTGTGCGCTTGTGGATTTATCTGTGAACGTAAGAAATACCAACAATGACAAGATGTGGCCGGAGGTGGCAATCATGGCGATGGCCTAGGCTTGGCATGGGGAGCGTGATTTAGGGTGTGGCAAGCTCGGGAGTTGAGGAGGAAATGAGAGAGGGAGACACAGGGATGTTATTTGTAGCCTCGGGAGGCGGGCTCGAGGTCGGGTGGTGTGGATTTGTTGGGCGGAGTGGGGCGCTGATGTGGGGAAAAGGAGCAAGAGCCGGCGCCGAATTTCGTAGGAAGAGTAGGGGGAGGGTGAAGGACATGAGAGGACCGTGTCCTCTTGGTTGGGTGCGAGCGTGCGAGTAGGGGGAGACAACAACGTGGGAGGATGTGGTGGCAATGGTGGTTGGTTAGAGAAAGGAGAAGGAGCTGATAAATGGGCCCCACCTATCTATGGCACTAGGGAGGGGAGGAAGGCGATGTGGACTTTGCGCGAGAGAGGAGGAGGCAAGTGGACTAGCGACCAGGAAGGAGGTGGCCTAGGAAACAGGAGAGAGGAGAGGACGAGCCACGAGGGAGAGAGGGGGTGAACGAGCCACGGAGGAGGGAAAGCAAACTTGGGCCAAAAGGGCCCAAGGACCAGGAGAGGTATTTTAATTTGTTTTTCATTTTAATTAATTAGTGAAATGACATTGTATTATTAAAATTATTTCTTGAGCTATGAAAAATCACGGGAATTTCCAGAGAGTACCTTAGGACATGAAAAATATTTAAAAATATTTTCTGACATGATTTTTAATGAAAATTTTATATCTCATATTAAATTCACTTGTAATTAGCTTTAACTTAATAAAAATTCTTGAAATAAATTATTAAATGATTTTTAATCCCGAAAGAAAATCGGGCATGACAGTTGTTCCCCCCTTCGACGCAACAAATGACACGGTCATGGTCGATGACGCCAACCGAGGGATGGTGGAGGCTGTGGCGCGATTGGACTGTGGGTATCTCGAGAGAAAAGAGGGGAAGAGAGATGGGGAGGGAGTAGAGATGGCAATGGGTACCCGCAACCCGAAACCCGATGGGTTTTTACCCCATTAGGGCATGGGCATGGGTCAATATTCATGCCCATGGGTTTGTTAATGGGAACAAACTCAAATCCATCGGGTTTGTAGGTACGGGCATGTTCCTAGAGTACCTATACCCGCAAACCCATAGGTTTATTTTACCCGGCTCCAATGTTGTATCTTGTGTAATGTGGCCCAAGTAATACATTTAGCCCAACCCAAAAACGACATATATAAATAGGATTGGAACCCTAGAGCCCCTCACTTGCTTCCCCTTTTCCCCATCCACCAGGTTGATTCTCTATTTGCATGAACCTTTATGCAGTTCGAACTATGTTGTATGCATGTGTACATAGCAGATGTGCTAAGAATTGTTCTCTGGTACTTGTGTTCACCTAATTGGTGGTAGTTTACTATGAAATATTTTGTTGCTAATTGTTGTTGCCTTGTTATAATCAATTGTGTATGTGTTACTGTTGTTGCCTGTTCCTCTTTTAGCCTGCAATTTTGTCGGGCATGGGCAACCCACGGGTACCCGTTACCCGCACGGGCACGGGTATGGGTGTAAATCTGTACCCGTCAGCGGGTATGGGTTTTCTAACGAGCATGTTTTATTTTCGCGGACACGGGTATGGGTTAGCTGTACCCAGCGGTTATGTACCCGTTGCCATCTTGAGGAGGGAGAGAGAAGAGGAAAGTGAGTATGATAAGTGGGGCCTACTTTTTTGCCACATAAACTCCTCGTTAGTACAAGTGGACCATCTATATTGCCGGAGGACTTAAAGCTATCCTAGTTTAATTTTAGGGGTCAAGATTTTTAGTATTATAATTTAGAGAGATGCAATTTAAACTCCATAGAAAAATGAGGGATGCGAAGTGAACTTATATTGATATGCTGGCCTGTCCATCTTGAAAAAAGATGCAGGCCTATGGTCTGATTATGCACGACCACACGAGCATCGACACGATGCCCCTAGCGAGCTAGTGTTTAATTATTATTATTGTTTTTCATCATTTTTTTGAAATTTTCACAAAACAACATAAAGTTTGATTAAATTATTATAGAATATGATATATCTTAAAACTATATTTTAGCACCAAATGTATCACTAAATTATATATATTTGAGATAGACCATCATAAAACTACAAATATATTTATCAATAAATTGTAGTTTGGACCATTTTTTATTACTAATTTTTACTTTCGATCATCCCTAAACTAATAGTTTTATTTTGGGGCAGGGTAACTTTGCCATATTTTTGGTTTGGACCTCTCTTTACTATTTATGTCTACCCTCCAGAATGAAGATATATAAACGGGGATGTTCATCGATATATTGAAACTATATTGGATGGTCCAAAACAAAAAAAATGGCGAAGATATCCGGTCCAGTGTGAAATGATTGGTTTAAGAGTGGTCCAAAGTAAAACTTGGATAATAAAGCATGAGCCAAACTACAATTCAGTCTTTGTTTATTAATGAAGTTATCAGAAAGCTAAACATATACTAGTCCCCAAGCATTACTGTTTGGCCAGAGTTAAAAACTTTGTAGATTTGTATTTAAATTGGCACAATCTATTTTTTCGGGTGGGTGGGGAGAGCCCTCACCCCTGCTATAGATTCTATAGTCTTTACAAATGATCATAATCTATTTTCACAAAAGGCTGAACGGCCCACCTTCCCACATGTGTCCCACATGTGTCTGTAAAAATGATATTTTTATAAGCGGGCATCGCAACCACGCATAAAGAAGAGTAATTATTGCGTGTGATCAAGTTATTTCACCGCTGGCATAAGAAACACAATTTTTTAAAAAATCCAAAAATCGAAACCTAGCTCCAATCCATCGCCGCCATCGCTCCCGTGCCCAGCAGCTGTTGTCATCGCTGCTCCTGTGTGCTTGGCGGTCATCGTCGTCGCCGCTAGTAGAAAAAACCAACTGAACTGGCGGTTCAACTGGAAAAAATGAGAGCTAGAGATTTTCATGGTTCAATTCGAAAGAAAGACCGTACATGTATCTGAACCGCTTTTGATGGACTGAAATGACTGGTTTTTTAGTGAACCGGCACCGGTCAGACCGGACAATGCCACAACAGTCTTTGAAATGGGCCTTGATGCGGCCCAATTAGCCTACCAAGCGCTCGTCGCCCTTTTTTTGGTTGGCAAAAATTTCAAGGAAATATGCTCCTGAGTGGGTTCAACCTTTGGTCTCCAGGCTACAAGCAAGTGGCAGTGCCCATCCAGCCGTCCATGAGTACTTATGGTGAAACAATAACATACGTTATCATACATATAAGTATTGAACCATGATTTGTCTGCCCGGTTCACGATTGGACCGACGGACCGGCAAACCAAGAGGTCGATTGGGTCATTCACTGGTCCGGTGTTTTATGTATTACTAGCAAAAATGCTCGTGCATTGCAACGGAACGACGACGCAGAATGGAAAACAGACGGCGGCGCGGGAGCTCCGAGCGGCGACGGGAGGAAAGGACGCAGGCGTGGCACGGGAGCTCCGAGCAGCGACGGGAGAGAGGGGCGTAGGCGCGGCGCGGGGCACGGCACGGATGGGGACGGGAAGAATGGGCGTAGGAGGTCTTTTTTTCCATCCAAGCCCTTTCTTTCTTTTTAACATTGGAAATGCGGGTTAATTTTATAAACACTCAAGGGGTTTTCTGTAAAATAACCATATGGAGAAAAATTTTGGGTAGACACACTACTTGCTTTATAGATAACTAGCAAAAATGTCCGTGCGTTGCAACGGGACGACGACGCAGAAAGAGAAGCACGCGGCGGCGTTCGAGCTCCGAGCGACGACGGGAGGGAAGGGCACAGGCGCAGCGCGGGAGCTCCGAGCAGCGACGGGACGAAGGGGCGCAGCACGGCGCGGGGCGCGGCGCGGATGGGGACGGGAGGGAGGCGCGCAGATGGTTTTTTCATCCAACCCCTTTCTTTCTTTTCAACATTGGGACTGCGGGTTAATTTTATAAACACTTAAGTGGTTTTCTACTAAATAAATAACCAGGTGGACGAAAATTTTAGGTAGAAACACTACTTGCTTTATAGATAGTTATAGATTATAGATAACTAGCAAAATGCTCGTGCGTTGCAACGGGATGATGACGCAGGGAGGAAAGCAGACGGAGGGCGAAGGTCCAGGCGGCGGCGTGGGAGCTCCGAGTGGAGGGAGGGGCGCAGGTGCGGTGCGGGGCGCGGTGCGGATGGGGATGGAAGAGAGGGACGCATGAGGTCTTTCTCTTTCATCCAAGCCTTCCCTTTCTTTTCAGCATTGGAACTGCGAGTTAATTTTATAAACACTCAAGGGGTTTTCTGCAAAATAACTCATTTTTCTTCTTTAACTAGGTTTTTTAAATAGCCAGGTGGACTGCGGGTTAATTTCAGAAAAACCAAGGGGTTTTCTGCAAAATAGTCAGGCAAAACAAAATTTGGGTAAAAACACTATTGCTTTATAGATAGTTATATAGATAGTTATAGATAATTATAGATTTTGTTCTTTGTCCAATATTGATTTTATCCTTGTTTTTTATGGTTTTTATTTTTACCCTCGTTTTTTTAAATGAATGAGACTTTTACTTTGTTTTTTTACGGAGGTGAGTGGAGCCAGAGTAATTGCTGTAAAGAAATAGAAAAAAAGAAATAATGATTTTCGAATTATTGATTGACCTTTTTACCCCTGGTTAATTTGCAAGTACCCTGCTATGCCCTCCACTCCACGAGCGACGCTGCTAATTCGTTTCCCGATTCCCCATGGCGAACCCTAGAGGCGGCATCGGTGGATCTGCCAGTCGGCGGGAAGCAACAGCCATCGGCGGCAACCCGGCCGGCGCAGGCGACCCGATCGACCTTGCTAGCTAGACTGCTGTCCCGTACTACGTCTCGTGCGTCGTCCTCCTCCCTCCGTCGCCGCACGCGGGCGCGTCGCAGGTGATCTCCCCCTCCGTTTCTCCGTCTCCTCCAGATCGGTCTCTTCTTCCTTCCGTATGTCCTGGGGGCGGCTTCTCTCTCGCTGCCGATTTCTTAAAGTTATTATCCATCCGCCCTCCGTTATGATGTAGTTTGCGATTTGATCGAGCCAGCCATACTGGAGCGGATTGCATATTGTTCCGGTCGTCGATGCAGTGCATTTCGTGTGTGATCGGGGAATTGGATGACGATTAGTCCGTGTGTTATTCCTATACATCATTAGTGTATACTTATGTTTCGCGCAAGACAAAAATAAGAATCTTGTGTGGTCTTGAAGTCACAGACGACAAAGTTCGGGTCTACCTATCTAACATCAGATACCTACCGGAGATGGATTTTAATCACTGTGCTTGCTTCACTGCTTGTTCTGTAAAAAAAGAAAAAGGAAATTGATGATTGGTACTTTGGTAGTTGGTATCGAACCTGACAGGAAATTCTGTTCACGTTGACATGGCTCAAACTCCACTAGGGCACTGTCACAGTGATGCATCTACATTTGAACCGAACACACTGCATAATTTTTAAGTGATTTGGCAATTACCATCTTTCTAGCGGTTGGTCGTGCTACTCAGCTCGGCTCCAAGATGGCAGCAAGGGAGGAGCTGCAGGGAGGCTCTTGTAATGGCTGTTACAGATGTTAGCCGTTTTATCTGTAACGGCTAGTCGTTACATATCTACCTCTTATCAGTAGCGGTTCTCCATTTGGAACCGTTACAAATATCAATACAGATGTATCTCTTATCTGTAATGGTTTCATGTTAGGAGTCATTGTAGATGATTTAAACTCTATCCTGTCATCCCCATCCTAAATAAAAAAAAAAATCTAGCCAACCATTTCCTCTCCT
Organism: Oryza australiensis; assembly: GCA_019925245.2. Classification (NCBI taxonomy): domain Eukaryota; kingdom Viridiplantae; phylum Streptophyta; class Magnoliopsida; order Poales; family Poaceae; genus Oryza; species Oryza australiensis. The sequence goes on along the minus strand of JAIFGZ020000260.1, from coordinate 446,179 downwards.
CCTCTTCTCATTTTCCTCTTTTCTCTAGCCAGCCATCTCCTCAGTTCTCTCCTTTCCTCTCTCCATCCCTCACTTCTCATTTCTCTCGCCTCCTCCGTCCAAATCTTCGGGATGTAGCGGCGACGGGCGTGGGTGCCGGGGACGGTGGGTGGATCCGACCTCCGCGACGACGGGCACAGTGGTTGTGCGTGGATCCGTTGCCAGCCCGACGGGATGCAGCGGCGGTGGGCGAGTGTGGCAATGCTAAGTGCGGGCGCTGGGGCGATGGGCGGTGGGCGTATATGCCTTCAACGACGATAGGCGCAACGGTGGTGCGTGGACCCGTCGTTGCCCTGATGGGACACAGCGGCGGTGGTGCGAGAGTGGAAGTGCTGAGGGTAGGCATCGAGGCGGTGGGTGGTGGGCGCATCCGCCTTTGGCGATGATCGGCACAACGGTGGTACGTGGATCCGCCGTTGCCCCGATGAGACGTAGTGGCCGTGGGGCGGGCGTGGCGCGCGAGCGTGGGCGCCGGGCGGTGGGCACCTCCATCTTTGGCGATGATGGGCGCAATGGCGGTGCGCATATTTGCCGCCGTCCCAACGGGCGGCGGTGGCGATGGGTGCGGGTGTGGCGGCGTTGAGTGCGGCGGCCAGGGCGATGGGCGGTGGCGTATATGCCTTCGACGACGATAGGCGCAACAGTGGTGCGTGGATCCGTCGCTGCCCTGATGGGACACAACGGCGATGGGTGCGAGCATGGTAGTGCTAAGGGTAGGCATCAAGGCGGTGGGCGGTGGGCGCATCCGCCTTTGGCGATGATCGGCACAACGGCGGTACGTGGATCCGCCGTTGCCCCAATGGGACGCAGTGGCCGTGGGTGCGGGCGTGGCAGCGCTGAGCGTGGGCACCGGGGCGGTGGGCACCTCCATCTTTGGCGATGATGGGCGCAACGGCGGTGCGCATATTTGCCGCCGTCCCAACGGGACGCAGTGGCAGTGGGTGCGGGTGTGGTAGTGTTGAGTGCGGGCGCTGGGGCGGTGGGCACCTTCGTCTTCGGTGATGATGAGCGCAACGGCGGTGCGCATATTCGTCGTTGCCTCGACGGGACACATCAGCGGTGGGTACAAGCACGACGGTGCTGAGCGTGGGCGCCAAGGTGGTGGGTGTCTTCCAGGGATGACGGGCGCAACGGTGGTATGCATATTCACCACCACCCCGACGGGACAGAGCAACGGTGGGTGCGGGCACGGCGGCGCTGAGTGTGGGCGTCGAGGTGGTGGGCGGCCTCCAGGGATGACGAGCGCAGTGGTGGTACGCATATTCACCGCTGCTCCGACGGGACACAACAACAGGTGTGTGGATTCATCGTTGCCACGACGGGACATCGCGGTGGTGGGCGGATCCATGGATCTGGACTCTGGACGTCGACATCGTTGGCCCATTGTCTACCGTGCCCCTTCCTCCACTCCCACCACCACCGATGGTGATGCAGCCTCCATGACGACGGAGCTCGGTGGATCTGGCCAAACGCCCGACACCCTCCTCCTGCAACACAACATCGACGCTACTGGCCCACCGCCTCTATTTCGCCGCTGACACTACTGGAATCCCGACGTTTGTCTAGTGCTTAGAAGTTTGCCAAGTGCATAATCTCGGACACTTGGCAAATAAGGTGTTTGTCGAGTGACACTCGGCAAAGCCTGGCACTAGGCAAACTTATGTTTTTTGCCGAGTGCAGCTCTCGGCAAAGAGAGGCACTCGGCAAAACTTGAAGTTTGTCGAGTGTCACAAAGCGGCACTCGGCAAACCGTGGTATTTGCCGAGTGCCTCGCCAAGGCACTCGGCAAAGATTGGAGTTTTCGAGTGCTTCACCGAAGCACTCGGCAAAATTTTAAGATTTTGTTACACAACACCCTCTGAATCCCCCCATATACAACATTAATTACTACATATTAAAATTTCGTGTATTTTCCTAATTATTCGCTATATTTTAAATAATTTATTGTATTTATAGGAATTTATTTACTAATGCCACATTTGAACTATAAGTGATTCCAATGGAATAAAATGTGTTAAAAAATGACATTCATGTTATTGAGTCCATTTTGAGGTCATATCTATAAATGGAAAGTAATTTCAAAGATCTTATTCAGGAAGCACGTTTGTGGTCGTGAGTCAAATAAAGTTCGATCAGTTTTTTAATTATTAAAAAAACAAATAAAGTCTAAAAATCACGAGATTTGTCGAGTATCATGAAATCAGACATTGATGTTGTAGTAAAAATTGACAAGGTTTCGTATATTTTGTCACGTACGATGCTTATAAACCATCTTCAAATAAGAACACTAGAGTTTATACTGATCTCTACATTTAGAGCCATAATGATGGTCGAATTTAGAATTTGGCTCCAAAACTTTTTGTGGACGTAATATATAACATACATGGCACCATGTAAAGTTTTGAGATTTTTTTGCATCAATTTAAAATTTTTTAATTATTTTTGTATTTAGTAGGAAATTACTTTGCCTAGTGCAGCACTCGACAAACTTTTTGCTAAGTGTTGCACTAGGCAAAACCCTTTGCCGAGTGCCTCCCTCGATTATGCACTGGGCAAACCCTTTACCGAGTGTCCCCCGATTATGCACTCGGCAAACCCTTTGCCGAGTGCCTCGCTCGGGGACACTCGGCAAAGGTCGACATGTGCTCACCTACCCCGGCTGTAAGCAAAAAGAAAGAAAGGAAAAGTTTGCGGAGTGCCAAGATCCAAGACTCGGCAAAAGAGCCTCTTTGCCGAGTGCCCGAGATCCAGCACTCGGCAAAAAGTGGATCCACCCTGCTCATGATAAGTAGAAACATAATTCTTCTTTGTTGCAAGCATGCACGGGGCGAGTTGGCTAGGGGAGCGAGGTGGAGGGGGGCACACACATGAGAGGTCGCGTGTTCGACTCCCGCAAGGCGCAATTTTCTGGACAAATTTCCATGTGGCCGACTTGGGGCGGCTGTGTAGGGCTTTGGCCGAACGCTTGCCTGGGTTTGCTTTCAATTTTTTTGGCTTTATTTTTTTTAAAAAAAATCGAATTATAGACTTTGCCGAGTGCAGGGCACTAGGCAAAGTAATAAATGTTTGTCTAGTGTCTTGCACTCAGCAAAATAATAAATATTTGCCGAGTGCCTAGCACTAGACAAACAAGAAATACTTTGCCGAGTGCCTGGCACTAGGCAAACAAGAAATACTTTGCTGAGTGCCTGGCACTAGGCAAACATGATACTTTGTCTAGTGCCAGGCACTTGGCAAATAGTTTGTCGAGTGCCCGAAATTAAGCACTCAGCAAATAGCTCTTTGTCGAGACCGCATTTGCCGTGAGAGGTTTGTCGAGTGCTGCACTCGGCAAACCCTTTGCTGAGTATAATATGGGCTTCGCTGAGTGTCCTGGACACTAGGTAAACAGCCTAAGTCTGGTAGTGCGACGTCGAGCGGCAGGATCCAGGAGCAAGGATGGAGACCTCTATTTTTTTCTTTGACGATTCTCCACATCGTTAACGGCTCATGGGCATGTTTTTTTCTTTTTTAAGCTGAATTTTGACATCTGTAACGGCTCCACATTCTGAGCCGTCACAGATGAGCCTCCACTTCTGCAACTATTGGGTTGTAACGGCTGGTCTAACCGTTACAGATGTGGATTTTGAGCCGTTACAGGTATAGGGTTTTTTGCTAGTGCGGGGGCAAAAATACAATTAATGAAAATATATAAGGGAAAATGTGCAACAAGAAGTGGGGGCATAAATGTCTTTTTGCTAATGACTTAACACCGTTAACTTGACCATCCAAAGTGGAGCAGAACGGTTTCGTTTCAAAAAATAGGGGCAAAAACGAAACCCTAAAAAGCGGGGGCACAATCAATATTGGACATCAAAGTAGGGGCAAGAATGAAATTGCTCCTTTTTTTAATATGCTGTCGTGGCCGTCAGTCGCTACTCTTGTGCTCGGTGGCCATGGATCCGCCGCTTCCGACACTAGCAGCAGGTCGTCGTCGTTGCTCCCGTGCTTGGCAACATAGATCCGCGCTCCAGACACCTGTGGTGGTGGAAACAAAGCATTGTGATACTGAGTTTTGCAATAAAACCATTATAAATTCATAGTTTTATGATAGTTGGTCAAAATAGTGTTTCTGCAAAATTTACTTATTTTTAGAAATATTCACATCTGCACCCAGTTCGGCGTGGCTATGTGCGTGTCCGTGTGCTACATCCTATATATCCTACAATCAAATGTTGGACCGCTGGCTTGTGGACAATGCCACGGAACAATCAATTAATGTATGGCGATTCCTCTATTTAATGAATGTTGTAGCTATAGGGGGCTCTTGTTAAATTTTACATATCCTCTAAAAACATATGTCCGGCAAAATATTGCGTACCTCTGGTTTTCATCTAACTTAATCTTTGATCCGCACGAATACGACTGCACGAAGGCGAATCTAGATTAGATACTCCAAGGTTTAAGATCATGAAAACCGTAAATCAATTAAGTTTAACACGTACACGTATGAACACCACCCATTTGGAGATTTTAGGGAGGGGGACAGTTGTTTGTCTCATAAGGAGGATGTGATTAATAATTTGGTGTCCTAATTTAATCAAGTATCCATGTGGTGAGATCGATCTCTTGGTCACATGCACGCATGATACTTCTTCCTAATCCACATTTAATTAGAGCAAAATCATTAAATTAACAATTGGCACGCGTTAACGATGTCCTTTTGGATGAAACTATAGAGGGGATACATATATATAACATCTTATGCATGACATCCAGTGTGAACTTTATTTAAATTTCTCATACATTCCATGAGGAGATCGATCAAACAGAGATAGATAGCATTGAATTAAGCCTTCGTAGTCACACTTGTTCACTTCATACATGCGCACTTTAGGGTTTTAGGTAATGTTTAATTTGTCCATTTTCTTGACAAAAAATAATGTAACTAGGCTGTGATAGATCATTTCACTTATTATTTTTCTAAGACTAAATTTGTTTTCTAGGCGCAAAAAGCATCCATTTTGGCCATAAATGAGAGAATCGAAGAAAATAATGATGGAGAGGACATGATCACAAAGAAAATAAGGTGATCTCCAACTTGTTCGATCTGGATCACAAGTACATCACTGCATACGCTACAGCAAGAAACTGGAGAGGAAAAGAGAAAAAGGAAAAACAGAATGAGTCATCAGAATTAACTAATTACCGATCTAATTAATTCAAAGCTAGCCCTAGCACCGCTCGGCTACACGCCAAGCTAACGTGCGTTGACCTGACTACGTCCAGAGCGACTCCCTCTTGAGATGCTCCTGCGCCGCCGTGTAGTGCACCACGCCGCCGGCCACCGGCGTGCCATAGCTGCTCATCAGCTGCGCCGGGCCTCCGCCTCCGCCGCCGTTCTGCATCAGGAAGGAGGCAGCCGCGTCGGCGGCGTCCACCACCATCTGCTGCTGCTGGTGGTGGTGGTGGTGGTGGTCTAACAGCTGGTGGTCGCCGCCGACGGCGGTCAGCTGGTGGGCGGCGCCGTCGCGCTGCTGCATCTGGATGCAGAGGATCTCGGCCTGCGCGACGGCGAGCTGCATCTGCAGCTGCGACACCTGGTTCTGCAGGAAGGAGATGGCACCGACGCAGCCGTAGACGGGGTCCCGCATCCGGGCGTTCGCCTCGTACACCAGGCTGCTCACCGCGTCGCCTCGCTGCTGCGCCGGCAGCTCCTGCATGGAAACACGCATCAAACGTAAACACGGAGGCGCCGCCATTGATGACCTTACGTGTGTTCGTGCATGCAATTGCAATGCATGCATGCGACGATCGATGCAAAACGGAATTGCTAAAGGGTAAGATCGAAAGTTTTACCTGGAGCATCTTGCTGACATTGCTGGCGCCGAAGACCTTGTGGACGATGGCGAACTTGTGGGGGTCGTCGGCGGGGAAGAAGGGCGCGAAGATGCAGTCCTTGGTGCACCGCCGCCGTAGCAGCTTGCACGACGCGCACGGCGACCCACCGCCCATCGACGTCCCAATCCTCTCTATCTCTCTCTATCTAATGTTCACACACACGTAAACGCGTGTACGTACGATCGATGATGTGTGCACGTGTCACCGCCGCCCGCAGCCGGCCGCCGGAGATCTCCGGCGGAGCAACCGAACTACTACAGTGTAGTACTAGCTAGTACACACTTGATCAGCTTGAGCTTAAGAGCAGCTCGGAGAGTGATGAGAATATGAAATCGCCATGAGAGTGTGAAACGAGCTATATTTATAACCTAACAATTAATGACATATGTACACACAGACACAGTAGGGTAGAAACTAACGGAGACGACGACGACGACAAGGCATGGCTGGTGTTGCGACACGAGGCAAGGGGGGGTAATTAATCACTTGCTGCTGTTGGTTAGCTTCTCAAGAGATGCCGCCCCCTCTCCCCCCCCCCCCCCGACCAGGAGAGAGAGGTTAATTAATAAAACTAGCAAAGTTAATCTGGACAGGGTAAAAGTAAACCTAACTTAATCTGGACGATACTGCTAGCACTTTCTCCCATATAATCTGTCACTGACAGCTGCAAGACAAATGGGAATAGTACGGTTTCAGATCGACTAATTAGTTTAATCAGATTAACCAAGCTATGGAGAGATGGACACAGGTGATGCTTCCATTGGACACAAGGGCATCATCAGAGTCACCGTCAATTAGCTAAGGAAGAATCTTATCAGTACAAACCAAACCATTAATTCCTGTCAGATTTTCAATAATTTCTTTCCGATCGACGACAGGAAGATTAATTGGTTGCAGCATGCACCATATGCATGCATGCGTGCATGTGATCGATGGTCGGATTGACTCGTGCTATATGGAATAATAGAGGTGAGGTGAAAGATAATAATTAAGGCAAGATAAACAGAGTAGTTATAATTAATACTCTTGATTATGTGTACTAGCTAGGGATGCAAACAAATTACTATAGTATATATAGTCATCGTGGACTTGAAGCAAAGAATCGTTGGAGCAGTGTAGAGTTTACTCCTCCCCGTCGCGTGATACCAAGGGTACGTGCGTGCAGCTGCAGTGCTAACTATACAAATATATATGATATATAGTTTATATTTTTGAGTTGCTACTGTGGCAAGAATCCTCCAGAATCCCTTCTCCCAAGACCAATGTTTTTCATGATATATATCTTTTGCCACATATATAGAGTAGACTTTTTAATGTAAATTTAACGCAACTTAATTTTCAGTTTCTTGTATAATCAAGATATATTTTTATGTTTTACCTAGATTTGTTTTTCATAATGCATGGTAAAGGATGAGCATATACAACAAACTGAATTAATAGATCGCCTCAACTTTAGTTAGGCCTCACCCTCTCTAGTTCTACCAGAACATGATCCAGTTTAAAATAGATCATCCACTAGATTATTGTTCTACTTGATTATAGGGACTTAATAAATAAACTGAAGAAATGCAATAGAAGAAAGGTTCTTTTTTAACGAAACATATTCTTAGAGGCGTAGATTGAGTAAATAATCTGTCGTAATAATTAGGTAAAGTAGCTGGAAATAAATATGCAGGATTTTTCAGATTTTATCTGTTTGCTCTATATTCTCTTATCTCGTTATCACAGTCATTGTTCAGTACTCCCTCCGTTTAAAAATGAATCAACTTTTCTCTGTAAACCTGGACATACTAATATTTAGATTCATAGTTAAAAATTATTTTTTTAATTGAGGGTATAGGTTTGCATGACAGCATCAAACCCGAACCACTGCTCTCAGAAGGGCGCATTAACTCATGAGCCAAATAATTTCAAGATGTGTATTGCAAGTTGTGACAAACACACTGCAACCAGATTCTTTTGCTCAATTAGTTTACAGAAACCATGCAATCATGTGCACTGCACGAGATGAAGCATCCATGGATATGGAAATAAAAACAGCAATTTGCTGGTCGAAGGACCTGCTAACCAGAGCAATGTTGTTGACATGTACAGTACGCTTCTGCTTGCAGCAGCAAAGCTATATATCTTTGTCTCTAGTGACATTAATTACAATTTGGAAGAGTCTAACGCAGAGATCAGTTGTTGGAGGGACTTAATTAAGACTAAGCGTAGGCAGTGGAGTAGAGTGGAACATGTTTTCTTCCATGTGGTGTTGAGCCAATGTTTTTGACAAAGTATAGTTACCTTTTTCATATTTAATTGGGGTTTTCTTTGATTTAATCAACTCAATGCTAATTAATTTCTTACTTACACTATTTCACTTGCAAGAAACCCGGCCCCTAAAGAATTGCATACACACACACACACTACTTCAGTTTCATGGAAAATACTTTTAGCATCTAGCTATAAAATATATATGTTGTTTCAGACATTGATGTGGTTTTCTAAATGTAACTTTAGCTGTTAACATCTATCTATTGTAAAACGTTCGACAACCCAATATAATTACAATATTAGGAAAATATTTTTCAAATGAAAATCTATCCACACAAATGGTTTCCATTACACCGAACCAAAATATTTAAAAATTATGCTGATCCCCACCAACACATCATGTTTTCAAATTAAAGGGTTATTATAACTACATGCAACTTAAAAAAGAGATCAGCAAGAAATTAGAATAAGATGAAAATATTTGGCCCTCATTCATATATATGTAGGATACATGTTTACGCTTGACATGAAGTGCTACTCACGTCGCCCATTTTGACCAAGCAGGACTGACACGATTCCACTGCGCGATTTGTTTGCGCACTTCTCGAGCAGATAGTGAGAGAACAGGTCCAAACACAATAATGGAACATGAGAATCGAGATCAGCAGTGTGTCGTTGGAAAGAAAAGTAAATAAATAAATAAAAATGGACACGCTGCCAATCGAGAAGAAATCCTACTCCTAGCTACCAAACCCTAAGCAAGCAATTAATCGAGCGAGACGATAGATCGATCCATCGAGGAGGGCTCGATCGGTGAATGTTTGTTTGGGAGACATTCACGTGGGCAATACGTTTCCTAATATCTCTCGCTTGAATTATCATGTTAGCTTCTCTTGTTTGGTCAAATTCCTATGCAGCCATTAGCTAGCCATGCAGTACAGTTAATTTGAGTTTAATTAATAAGATGCATGGCTGTCTTTCGCCTAGTCGTAGCTAGGTAGCCCCTAGCAAGTACTATTATTCCATCTAGCTGCATGTTTTGTTCTCTCTTTATCGAGCTCATTCTTCGACTTTGGCTAATAAATTAAATACTGTAACACCGGTCACTTTCATGTCAAAATTAAAAAAAATAATTTACCATGAAACTGGCTATACTTTTTATACGAAAAATATGCCCATTGATCCAAACGGTTATAAAAAATTCTGAAAAAAATTAACAACAATCATATTACATATCTACACAATCAAACTCAACTCACATGTCGAGATATAAAAAGAAAAATTTATTATATGAATAATATCGTATTATTCACATTTAAATTTGTCCTTTTTTTATGGGTAGATCGAATTTGAACTTGATTTTTGATAGAGGTTTACGATAGGACATCCCTCAAAAAATTAGAATCCACTCTATGTATATAAACTAGTTATACTTTTGATTTTATTGCATTTCAACTGCATCTTAAATTAATTATGTACTGTACACACGCATATTAATATCTTTGGTTATGCATATATTTTGTTGTTGTACGTATAGTACAAGTTGACTAAATTGCAGATCATGTGTATGACATGACATCTTCATTGACAAAAGTAAAACAAATGGGAGCAGAGGTACTATTCCTATTCCGTAAAAATAAACAAGCTTTCTTGGTTAGCTAACTAGTACTACTAATTATCAATAAGAAACTTTTATCGCCTAGCGGAGTCGTCTATTAATACTAACTGGCCTCCAACCTATATGTTGCATGGTTATCAATATTATTACTTATAATTAAGCTACTAACTAAATACTCGTGCTTTCCTAGGAATAAAATAAATTTTATATACGTGGTAATGTTTGGAAGTTACAACGAATTAATTATGAGGTGATGAAATAAGATAGAATCAGTATGTAGGACTATTTTGTATAGTATTAAAGCATATTAAGTAGTTGGTAAAAAGTACTAGTGGGTAGAGGGTTGATGAAGTGAGGTTCATTAACTACCATAATCATTGTCTTCTTTAAAGGAAAATAGATATTAAAATTTCATTATTTGTTTGATATGTTTGCTATTTCGAATTGTGAATTTGAAGGTTTAGATTAGAAGTAGAGCCAATATATATCATTTACAACTCGCTAATTGTTAATTAGTTTTAAAATTAAATCAATAAAACACTAAACTTAGAATCTATGGTATTTTCATTTGCATGCTTTATTTAACACAATATACTATCGACGATACTGATCATATAAATAGCTACATTTTTCCCATTAACATGAGAAATGACTCAAAATGCAAGTGTATATACACATATGTATATACATATATATACATATGTATGTATGTATATGTATATATAGATATGTATATGTATGTATGCATGCATGTATGTGTATATATATATATAACTATGTATAAAGAAAATAGTGTTTTCATCTAAAATTTTTGTCTGCCTGTTATTTTGCAGAAAACCCTTTGAGTGTTTATAAAATTAACCCACAGTTCGTCTGGCTATTTTGCAGAAAGCCTATTGAGTATTTATAAAATTATTTATTTTGCAGAAAATCCCTTGAGTATTTTATAAAATTAACCCACCAATGCTGAAATAGGCATCAGGTGAAGACATAAAGAAAAAATATAAATTAAAATTACATGAGACTTTAACTTTGGAATAATTATGATAAAATAAAATAACTCGCAGTTCTCATAGCTATTTTGTAGAAAACCCTTTGAGTGTTTATAAAATTAACCCGCAGTCCCAATACTAAAATAAGCCTCACGTGAAAACATAAAAAAATATAAATTATAATTACACGAGACTACAACTTTAAAATAATTACGATAAAAATAAAATGATGCCGTTACACGAGACTAGTATGTGTGTCTATATATATATATATATATATATATATATATATATATATATATATATATATATGCATGTATATCACAGGTATAGATGGATATACATAGTAGCACATCTGTAATAACCTTTAGTTAGATCAACTTTACTCTTCGTGACTTCGTAAAATATATATTGGAAGTTCATGACAACTACATAAAAAATATATTATTAGATCTTTTCAACAGGCAGAGAAACTTAATTGTTTTTATTTAAATATATTTTTTCTGTCTTGATGTTTAGTTTTTAATTGATCCTACCTATGTTTTTTCGATGAAAGGGATGCATGGGCCATGAGACTTACAGGATGCTGTTCTTAATCGATTCCCATATTTTTTTTCACTTACTTGAAGATAATTGGCGGTTTGTTATGCCAACAAATAAAATATTGGCAGCACTCAATAAAATAGAATATAGTTTGGACATAATACAAGCTAGCTAATTAGGTGTTGCACATAGGGTTCGATGAACAACTCATTAATCGAAGAACAGACAGAATCAAACTGTCGGAGCTAGCCCTCTTAATTGCACTCTGACAACAGCTTCCATGCACTGTCAGGCATGCAATATATATGCACTCTCTTAAAAATAAATACTAATGTAAGACGGTATTTTTTTTTGTTTTTACTTGAAGGAGGTAAAACTATGGTTAATTAAGTAGCTAAAACATGTACAGGAACAGGAGTACATCTCCCAATGCACACCCACGTACGTATACTGCGTGTGAGTTTAATTAGAATATATACAAAGGATTTCTACATGTACAGAAAAAAGTGTGTTAAAAACAGCAGTGCACGGTTATGTACGTTGCTTCCGTTTGAAAGCCGAATCTTACTTTAAATTTTAGAATTTAATTTAAATATTAATTTTAGGTTTTTTCAGACAGTTTAATTAATTTTCGTTGTACCCTCACCTCTCTCTCTTTTCATGATCGATCAGTTGTTAAGAATACAAGTAATTTTTTTACCTAAATTAGTCTTAAAATAAAATTTAATAATTGATGTCCAAAATAAGCTTCAGTGTAGAATCAAATTTAATGTTCAAAAATTAGCTTCTAAAGCCATACCAAACAACAAAAAATTAATTTGATTCATGCCATTGTATATTCGTCATATTAAAAATATATCATTATTATTTATTTGGAATACAATTCTTTCTCTATATGAGATATGCTCATATATGCCATTTTGTACACCCGAACGCCATTGGACCCATGTGCAGGCAATTGTACTTTTGAATGACCCAAAATGCCTCTGCTACATCTCTTCTCTGAACCCTGCTAACTCGTGGGCTCCACAAGACATCCCCTTTCTTGGGATGAGCTGCTCGAGGCGTGGCAGCCACGGCGAGCTCCTTCACGATGGACCTCCAAAAAAGCGTGTTGTAGTTGACGATGAAAGAGCGCGTCTCCAGTGCAGGGTTGCACTAGAGCAAGTGGTCGAGGTCCTTGGCGTTGATGTCGATGCGGCAGATGTTGAGCTCGATGAGGTTAGGGAAGATGAGCGCGGGGCCAGATGTGATCGGTGTCGGGAAACGACTTCTAGAAGCCAAGATAGAGGAGGTGGAGAAAGGCCACACGGAGGACATCGAGGAGAGAGGGGGAGGGTAGGGGGAGGTTGTCATCGCTGGGGAGGAGATTGGCGCCCGCGAATGTCTCATGTCCCTTGTGTTCGCCCGTCGCTCCACCTCTGCCTTGATGTTGCGCGGCAGATGCCGAGCTGGTCGGGTTGGGAAAGATATTGGCGCATGGGGCGGAGGTGGTCGATGTTGAGGAACGATTTTCAGAGGCCAAGGTAGATGTGGCAGACGAATGCGACGCGAAGGACATAGGTGAGGGGAGGGGCACTAGGGTGGAGGTCGTCATCATTGGGTAGGAGGTTGGCGTCCATGAGCGCCTTGTGTCCCTGGTGCTCGCTCGTTGCTCCACCTCCGGCCTATCCTCCTTCCCAGCTCAGGCCCCCACTGACCTCTCTGCTCCTCAGTGGCCCCTCTCAGCTCGTTGCCTCCAGCTCCAGCTCGGCTAGAAGGGGGTCGTTGTCGGGATTCCTAGTTGGTGCTGCGGGGACGAAGAAGTGGTTGTGGCTGCCTATGGCGTGCCACTCGTCTATCGGCAGTGGGAGGTGGTCGCCACGGCAGGAGAGAGGAGGAAAATTTTGATACCATCACTATTGGAGAAGTGGTCTTTGATCCATCTGCCAAAATCCACAATAGTCACGGTTTCAATAGGAACCGAGACTAGAAAATATTTTTAGTCCCCATTAAAAAAGGCAACGACTCTTTAGGATCTTTAGACCCGGTTGGTGGACTAAAGATAATCTTTAATTCCGGTTAGATTCTTGTCAAAATCTGTCAGGCCGACAAGCATATTTAGTCCCGTTTGTAACACCAACCGGGACTAAAGATCCTATCTTTTGTCCCGGTTGGGGTTACAAACCCGTATTAAAGATCTAAATGATCATTAGTCTGTTCTTGTAACACTAACCGGACTAAAGTGAAGGTGCTTTTTATACTTCTTCTTTCTCCTTTAGCTCTAGCCATTGCTTCAAAGGTTTGCAGGAAGAATAGAGGTGCTGCTAAAATTTTTGTGAAATTGTTTTGGTGATAATATACAAATCGGAAGGATCTACAAGGTTAGCAACTTCATCCTCTTATGATGTATGATTAGCATATTACATTTGTAGGTATATTTCTATACATTTTTATCTCTAAATAGGTTCATGGAAAATGATAAGAGAGAAAATTTATTTGAGAAAAATTATTTTACTTTTTAAAATCTATAACTCCATCCTCTACTCTACTAATGTATGCTTAGCATATTACATTTGTAGGTATATCTATATACACTTTTATCTCTAAAAAAGTTTATGAAAAATGATAAGAGATAAACTTGTCGATAAAAATGTTATAAAATAGATGACAAAAGAAAAATATAGAAAATTTGATAGAAGATTAGAAAACTAAGGTAATTTAAAAATCATTAAAATAGTTAGAAATAAGTATACTACGTACATTAAAAATATGTTTAGAACTTTAAAAGAACTTCTAAAAATAGTTCTAAATTTTATTGAGTACAACACATTACGTATGTACAATTATTATATAATTATTGTCTGATTATTTATATATAAGTATTATTTAAATGATTTGACTTTTATGGATTATTCTTATGATTTTTGTGCATTTCATGTAGATGGATCGACAATGGATGTACACCGCGGACCGACGTTCGACAGAGTTTATTCAAGACGTGCATTATTTTTTGAGTGCGGTCAATGCTAACAAGCATAAGGGCTTTATACGTTGGTCATGCAAAAAGTGCAAAACCAAAATAAGTATTCTACATTAAGAATTAATTCATGCCCACTTGTTTCAGTCAGAATTCATGCCTCACTACAATTGTTGGACATCACACGGAAATATAGGGGTTGCAATCAGTGTTCTAAAAATCGGGATTAGTCGGCCGACTAGTCGGACTAGTCGGCGTCGGCCTAGTCCCAACGCGATTTGGCCCATGTTGGACCCCTAGTCGGCTGGGCCGACTAGGTGGTCTTGGTCGGTCAACACGACCATCTCGGTAAGTTGTAGTAGAGAAGTAATAGATTTTACTACATAAAAAGTTGATGCATTTTTCTGAATTCAATGCTAGATAACTGAAAAGGAGGGAGAAGAGCAAAAAGAAGAATGTTGATGTTCTTTTAGCTTCGGATACTTTTTATACACAAGGATGGATTATTGAAGGAGCGGATGATGAAGAGTTTGACACTATTTCATGTCTTCCCTATAATCCAGTTGATGAAGCAGCTGGGTCTAGTGAAGGTGAAGCAATGCAGCCTTGTAGGAGTGCAAGAGTGTGAGAGCTTCATGAAGATGATTTCAATTCCGAAACCGAAAAGGAGGAAGCCAATGAAGATGATGATGTGGAGTTTGAATCCGACACAGAAGAAGTGATTGAGACCAAGAAGTATGAACAAGAGGAAGAATAGAGTGGATTCTTCAATGTGAACTTGTTGCTTAAGTCATTCTTATCATCCTATCATGTTGTTGGACTATTTACGTTTCTACTTTTAATTTGCTTGTGGCTTATGATTTGTGGACTTGTGACTTGTGAGAACTTTTTATGGATGTGGAGACATGGAGTTGTGGACTATGAAACTATGTTATATTGTTGTATGGTTTATTATTCGTTGTCATATATGATGGATGGTTATGGAGTATGATTATGGACTTATCATCACAAGGTAACAAATATATTATATTTTTATAATCTTTTCATGTTAAAATAGAGTATAGTGACCAAGATACAATATCTATGAGGAAAAATACATCACAAACTAAGAAAAATATATCTAGACAAGTCGGCCGACTAATCCCGACTAATCCCCGACTAGTCGGCCTAGTCGCTAGTTGGCACCTAGCCGACCGACTAGTGACTAGAGACTTCTTGAACATTGGTTGCAATGGGAGAAGATGAAGAAGAAGACAACAACATTTCAGACTATGGTCAATACGGTGGGTTTGAAGAGAATATAATAGGCGAGGCCAACGGGGATGTTGAAGAAAACGACGGTGCCGATGACCTTGGTCAGATGTTGCGCGACGTACAGGAGGACTGCGAAGGTGAAAAGGAGGTGCAAAAATTGGAGCGTATGTTGACGGACCACAAAACGTCCTTGTACCTAGGTTACGAACAGGGGCACAAAAAGTTGGGTACCACGCTGGAATTCTTGCAATAGAAGGCCAAAAATGGTGTTAGTGACAAGGCATTTGGCGAGATACTAAAACTCGTGAAAAACATTCTTTCAGAGGGAAACGAATTGCCAGAATCAACGTATGAAGCTAAGAAGTTAGTTTGCCCTTTGGGGGTACAGAAGATATACGCAAGTGCTAACGATTGTATCCTCTATCACGGTGAGGAGTATGAGAACCTAGAAGTATGTCTGGTTTGTAAAGCACTTCAATACAAGATTAGACGAGATGATCCATGTGAAGTTGGCGGACAGCCTTCGAAGAAGAGAGTTCCTGCTAAGGTGATGTGGTATTTTCCTATAATACCATGGCTCAAGCGTTTGTTCAGGAACAAAGAGCATGTAAGAATGATGCGCTGGCACGTAGAAGAACACCAACAAGATGGGATGCTGAGACACCCCGCCGATGGGTCGTAGTGGCAAAACATCGACAGAACATTTAAAGACTTAGGAGAGGATGCACGAAGCATAAGGTTCGGTTTAAGTACGGATGTCATGAATCCTTTGGAAAGATGAGCAGCGGCCACAACACTTGGCCTGTTACGATGTGTATCTACAACCTCCCCCTTGGCTATACATGAAGCAAAAGTACATCTTGATATCGATTATTATTCAAGGCCCAAGGCAATCTGGTAACGACATTGATGTGTATTTGAAACCATTGGTCGAAGATGTGAAACTATTGTGGAAGAAAGAAGGTGTCCCTGTAAGGGATGAGGACAAACAGGAGCAGTTTAACCTACGAGCGTTGCTGTTTGTTACCATTTAATGATTGGCATGTGCTTGACAACCTATCTAGACAGTCAAACATGGGATACAAGGCTTGCACCCACTGTATGGATGAAACCGAAAGTATGTACCTGAAACACTGTTAGAAGGTAGTGTACATGGGCCATCGTCCAATCGGGGTTCTGTGTAGACTTTATTGAAGACTTTGTCCAATCGGGGTCCCCAAATCAAGCCATGAAGGGAGACTATGGGGGAAGGGGACTCTTGGAAGAAAGGCAATAATAACCGTAGACAATGAATTATTCCGGAAAACACATTGGATTGTTTTGCAACAATCTTCCTTGGTGGCTCCTTACATCAAGGAGCACCTGGCAATTGTTCGCTCTGAAAACATCGATAAGACCGATGCCTGGATTATACGCCATCACATTGATGCTTTCCCTGCTTGGCTACAACAACATCTCATGGGCAATAGGACCATTGACCAACAATTAGCTTTCTTGGCAAGGGGATCTCAATCACCATATTCTAGGCATATGAAATCAATGGGTATACATTTTACACACGGGCCAAAGACAGAAAGAGCATGAATCAGAACAGTGTTGTCTGCATCGATGCCATGGGATACAATGATATGACTAGCACGTATTACGGTAGCATCGAGGACATATGGGAACTTGACTATGGACCTCTGAAGGTCCCTTTGTTTCGGTTCCAGTGGGTTAGGCTGATTGGTGGAAGCGTAATGATTGATGCAAGTGAGATGACAACGGTCGACCTTAGCAAGGTTGGATACTCAGAAAAACCCTTCGTCCTTTCGAATGATGTAAGGCAAGTTTTCCATGTGAAGGACATGGCTAGCAAAGCAAGGAAGGGGGAATGGTCCGACGAGCCAAAGCGCCACATGGTTCTCCCAAGCAAAAGAAAAATCATGGTAAACGAGGATAGGACTAACGAAGATTATGATCAGTTTGACAGGCAACCTTCATTCACAGTGACGGTTGACCCGAGCATCCTCCTATCAAATAAGGACACCCTTACTCACGCAACGATCATAGCAAAGGAACATTAGTGAGGAGAAAGTATGTGAGGACAACCATCACACACTAAATTATGTTAAATTCACTAGCCTAGCTAGGTTGTTATATGGACAATGTAAATTATTTTGAATTTATTTAATTTATTGTATTTATTATAAATTATTGAATTTATTGTAAATTATTATAAAGTATTGAATTTATTGTATTTATTGTGAATTATTTTGAATTTATTTAATTTATTGAATTATTTTGAATTTATTAAATATGGCATATGTTAATTATATATGATTATTAGAATTTAAAATATTTTTAATAAGGCATATGTTAATTCTATATGATTATTAGAATTTAAAATGTTTTCAACAGGCATATGTTAACTATATATGATTATATGATTATATGTTAACTATATATGATTATTAGAGTTTAACGCATTACTTATTATTGTTTTAAAGCTGTATTTAATAAAACTAATTTGGCACGGTTTAATGGATTATTTAATGTTTACTCTTGGTTGTTAACACCAACCGAGACAAAAAATATTTAAAAATAGCGGAAAAACATCTTTAGTCCCGTTGAAGCCAACAACCGGGACTAAAGATGCTCACCTACCAAAGATACGGGGGACTTTAGTACGGTTGTTGGCTTCAACCGGACTAAAGATTGTATCTTTAGTCCTGTTATTGCCACCAACCGGGACAAAGATATCTTTGGTCCCGGTTGGTGGCTGTTGAAAACAACCGGGACCAAAGATCCAAGGGTATATATATAACTATTTATCAAATAGTGTTTCTATCCAAAATTTTCGTCTGCGTGACTATTTTGCAGAAAACTCCTTGAGTGCTTATAAAATTAACCCGCAGTCCTAATGCTGAAAAGAAAGGGAGAGCTTGGATGAAAAAGACCTCCTGCGCCCCTCCCGCCCGTCCCCATCCGCGCCGCGCATGCGCCCTCCTCCCGTCGCCGCTCGGAGCTCCCGCTGCGCCTACGCCCCCTCGTGTCCCCATCCGCGCCGCGCCCCGACTTTACCCGTTGCAACGCATGAGCACAGTTGCTAGTGTGTGTGTGTGTGTGTGTGTGTATATATATATATATATATATCCTAGCGTGCATCGTCTTCTCCACTGAGACCCAAACACTTAGCCATTTTTGATCGTCTTCTTGCGTCGAACCCTAAACCGCCGCCGCCGACATCTTCTCACACTACCGCCATCGTCTCCTGCCATCGCACCGCCGTCATCTCCCGCCGTCGCGCCCCCGTCGTCTCCCGCCGTCGTGCCCCCGTCGTCTCCCGTCGTCGCGCCGTCGTCGTCTCCTGCCATTGCGCTGCTGCCGTCTCCCGTCGTCGTCACTGCATTACAAGGTAACCGTTGCGATTCTTCTTTGTTGATCAATATACTCCGTGTCGTTCCTTCTTCTCGTCGTTGCCGCATGCCACCGCCGCTGCACACTCGTTGTCGCCGTGGCCGTCTTCGTCATGGCCACTGGACGCTGCGTCGTCGCCACTGCCACACGCCGCTGTCGTCGCGCATTCGTTGTCTCTCGGCCAGCCAAAAACATGCTATGTTAATTTGAATAACCTTGCTCTGTGAACGACTATGAAAAATGAATTTTGTTATTTTGAATGTGAAGGACTGTGAAATATATGAATTTTGTTTTTTTCAATGTGAAGGACTATAAAATATTTCAATTTTGTTATTTTGAATGTGAGTCAAATTTAAAATATATGAATGACTGTGAAGGATTGTTATTTTGACTGTGAAGGATTGTTATTTTGACTGGAAATATATGAATGTGAAGGATTGTTTTTTTTACTATTATTAAGACTTCAAATTATTAACCCTAATTTTTGTGATATATATTTGGGATATATTGGCCACTAAAAATTATTAGCCCTAATTTTTGTTATATATATATGGGATATATTGGCCACTAAAAATTATTAACCCTAATTCTTGCATCGCCGCCATCATCTCTTTCCTTCTTCTTCTTCTCTTTGTTCCTCAAAGAAGGAAAAAAACCTTATAGAAAGAACAAACTTTACTCCTAAACGATAAAACGATAACGATAGAACGACTTTTACGACCGAATGAATCTTGTTTTCCCTCCTATGCATTAGGAATCAAAACTAAACTTTGTTTTCACTCCTATGCATAGGATAAGACAAAATTTGTTTTGGAGTTGTTTTCACCCAATATACTGAGTCACTATCTCTCACATAACGACGTACATATGCATTACCTAAATATCAGACTTAGAAATATCATACATGTATTAACTAAATAAATTTTCCTTGTCAGAATTACTTGATACAGTCGTCCAAGCAAAACAATCAAATGGCAGATTGCTCAAACGAACAGATCCTATTCGACGAGATCACAGAGGGGAGCAATCAATACTTTATTGAGGAGGGAAACGAGGATCCCAACCAGTACCTCAATGAGGAGGGGAACATGGAGGGCACCCCAGTCGTTGGAGAGAAGAGGGCATGCGGACAATGCAGTGTTAGCAAGAAAATTGAGGGTCGGCATATCATAATCGAAGTGGCACAGGACGGTCGACCATGTGCCCCAGCCGACACTGCAAGGAAGTTTGTGGCACACAGCGGATGGGTAGTGAGGGATCATGTGTCTATATGCGTAGTGAACTGGCGACAAACAAGGACAGGAGGGGATGATCAAAGCTATCTCCCGGACACAGAGAAGGAGATGCTATGGTTCACAATGCTGGAGACCTTCACCCTCCCTGAGACAGAATAGGCCAGGGTGAAGGAATGAACATTTAAAAAGATGGCCGAGTTGTTCAGGAATTTCAAGAAAGAATTACACAAAAAGTACATCCTGCAGGCCCAGACCCCAGACTTTGACAAATTTCCAAAGCCACAAGATCACTGGGAGGCTTTTGTGGAATACAAGATAGGAGAGAAAGCACAAGCGCTAATTAAAAAGAATAAGGCTAACACAGTTAAAAAACAATACTATCACAAGCTAGGGTTAGGCAGCTATCAGAAGACAATGCCGAGATAGGAACAAATGGAAGCCGACCTCCTAGCCAGAGATATCGTTCCGGCCATAGCCAACTGGCCGGAACAATCAAAGCATTGGTTCTATGCTCATGGCGGATCGCTCAATCCTGCCGATGGCTCCGTGATCTTCGGCGATGCAATCCGAGAAGCCGCTAGAAGATTGGGCCACACAGTGGAGGCCTCTGCCTCAGGCTCATTCCAGCCCGACAGAGAGAAGGACGAGCCTATGCTCACACTGCAAAACCCTGAGCATCCAGGATGAACGCGAGGAAAAGACGTCGTTCCCTGGAAATATGGATTTCAAGAGGACATCCAAACCTACAGGAGTCGCATGAGGAGCAAGCAAGATACGGATGCGAAGCTAGCATATATGGAGCTCCGACTCGCACAGATCGATGATATAGTATCAAGAAAGATGGAAGAGCGGGTGGTCGAACAGGTGGCCGAACTGCGGAGCCAACACATTAGCCAACCAGATCCAACCCAAGTATACCAGCAGCGCAGCAGCTGCACATCTACAAGCCAAGTAGCTGAACAGGCCCTAGAAGCGGAAGTTGTACCCCCATGCCTTGTTGATGAGGTTACAAAGCGGACACCTTGTGAGCTGCATATTCCCTTCAAGAACTTGTCAATGAAGGTATGCTCGTGGTTTTATGATATATATTTCCTTCAAGAACTTGTCAATCAAGGTTGATTACTAATTAATAACCTCTCTTCTCATGAAGGTGGCGTCGGGCATGGCCATACCAGTTGAACGAGACGGGACATATCATTGCATGCCCGTTTCACCTAGGTATTCTAAGGTCAAAACTGAATAGGTGGAATGAGACTTTGAAGATCTCGAGCTGGATATCCTTGGAGGAGACGAGGAGACGACACTAGGAGACACAACCCATGGAATCATACTATGGAGCAAGCCCTTCATCGTGTTTCCGGGGCGAGAAGCGGCTTCCGTTCCTTCATCTCCGCCACGTGGACCGTCTCCTCCACGTGGACCATCTCCTCCACCTCCTCCGTCGCCTCCACGAGCACCGACTCCTAAACGATCTCCCACTCCCTAGCCTTCTCTGTCGCCACAACGAGCATCGACTCCTAAACGGTCTCCGACTCCTTCGCCTCCTACGCACAGCTCAAGCTGTGCTGTCAAGGTTAACGAGTTCACAAAGAAACAAGAAGCCAAGACTTGACGAGCCAAGGCTCCCAGCTCTAAAGAAGAGGTCGTACGACAAGACTCCCGAGGAGTTGGACGAGGCCGTCCAAGCGGAAGTGAAGGCGCATTTCAGATGTAAGAATCCTGAAAAGCCGATTCCAATCGACCTGGCAATTAAACCACACCTTAAGAAGATGTTGGTGCCACCGGCTAAACCAGATCCGCAGTCGGACTACGACAGGAAGATGTATAGGAAGGCGACAGGAAAGGCCGAAGATGTCCCACAGCTAAGGAGCAACCTCAAAAATCCCTTGAGCCCTTGCTACAACCTGTTGAAGCTGAGTTAAGAAAGTTTATGGCAGATGTGGGACTATCGAGGGACCAAATGTTTGGAGGTATCGAAATCAAAAAGGCTGAGCTGAAATATAAGTTTACACTCGGATGACCTCTTGTCAAGCCTGATCAGCTCAAAAATCTCCATACACAGATGTACCGATTTCATAAGTGGTACATGGAAGCTTCAAGCAAAGGTAGAGAGATGATCACGGCGCTGATGAAAAACAATGAATTCTTCAATGGAGATGATGATTTCATCTGGATCCGCTTCGAGGACTTCTTCGACCTGTACCAGCAGGACGTCCTCGATGTCTCTCTTATAACCACGCGGGTTTTGTAAGTATAGTTTAGTAATATTTATTTTGTTTCTTCTCCTTGTATGTAGCTGAATAAAATTTTTTTATTCATTGTAGAATGGGGATCCACGAGAGCAACAAGCGGGGATGGATAAAAATAGGATTCATGGACCCTCGCAAAATTAACACGCAGATGTTAGAACAATATCCGACGGAAACAGAGGAGAATATCTTCCATATGCTATCGCAGTAGCATTACAAGTCATGGATACTTCTGCCATACAACACAGCGTGAGTTTTTACTACCTTCCATACCAATTTCCATCTCATACATATATAATTTCATATATATCATCTCACACAATTTGCAGATTACACTGGGTCCTTTTCCTCATTGACCTTGGCCACTTGCGGATCCATGTCTATGATTCAATGGATAAACCAAAGTCTACATTTGCAAAGATTTTTGAAGTGTTAGACAAGTAATGTCATTTTAGTTGCTATTGCTACTATGCGGTTCTTGGATAATTATTCACTAGCTTGCAACTGCACGTAGGGCATAAGCATGGCTTCGTGAGAACATCCGTGGGCATTGAAAAGAAAAACTTGAAGTGAAAATAAAATTTCTAGTGAGTACATGCTCCAAGATTATATTGAATCATTAATTTGTTCTAAAATAGAAATGTATATTAAATCTGTCGTCCTTTCTCCTTTAGTGTGCAAAACAGACGCAGGGGACAAACTTGTGTGGCTACTACGTCTACGGCTATATTCAACGCCTAGTTCATTAAGTCACATGTCTTCAGGATCTGGATGTATATATAATAGTCATTCATACATTATGTCTCGATTTCTTATTGATATCATATCTTTATTTCTTATTTTTTAAATGACAAATTATTTGCAAGAGAAACAAACCCCCCCGATGGTTACATAGAGGCTTCTCGAGAAGCAGTAATGAGATTTATCAACGAGCAAATTATTTATCTCGCGGGAGTTTTACTGGGATTGGGATGCTAACCCTGAGCCCACATTTTTTATTATACGATATAGAACATTAAAAATTAATTAGGAATATAATATATGAATATATTTATATGTGTATACATATTTTGGTAATACATGTATATATTTATGCATATATATATATATATATGTGTGTAAAAATATATATCTATATGTATAAATATATATATATTACATATATATACATATTACAAATATATATGCATAATATATAAATAAGCAGCAAACAGCAGGGGCAAAATTAAAAAAAATAAAAAGACTAAAGATTAATCTTTAGTCCTGGCTATTTTAACCGGGACTATCTTAAGTTCCGTTTTTGTTGTTTTTGTAACCGAGACTAAAGAGGTTGCAAAATTGAGACTATACATGTTTTTTCCAGCAGTGCATGAAGAAGAAGATAAGGTTGGGGAAGAGAAGATAGAAGGCTAAGGAAATTTGCTCCATATGAAAATATGGTATGTAAAATTTGGTATATGTCCAATAGACGTAATTGATGGCACCGTTTAAATTTAACAAAATACCAATGGTATTAAATCAAGTTAATGAATAATAATGATATTTTTTAATATGACAAATTTATAAAATTAACCCAACAAACAAACCGTCGTACTCCATAGATGATTTGGTCGCTGGTACACTGTACCTAGCTAGCTAGCTCTCACGTGCACGCATGTGTTCCGTTGAAAAAAGTTTTTGCTCGAGCTTCTTCTCAATTGAAGAGTAAATCTCGATGAAGGAATTCCTGAACACGAGAGTGTCTCGATCTGGCGTAGAAAATTAAATTGATTAGAGTATCATATGCATGCAAGTCATCTTTCATCCGTGTCGAGGAAGAGAACAGACATCTTTCGCCCGTCGACCACATTCTCCAATGCCGAATTTAATGGCCAACCAAGTAGTCGTACTCGTACCTGATGTTGAGATTCCCTTCGATCGTGTACAAAATGCCCATGTATAACGACCATCGATATTATAGCTATGACAAAATACGTTGATTTCAGGATCTATGTAAGATTGAAACTATACATCGGTGAGACTCACAAGATGAATAATAACTCCAATCTAATATAGATGTATAGCTATAAGATATGTCACACTGATTTAAAAAATAAGAGTAAGCTAGCTATCCTATCCCAACTATTGATGAGAACTAATCCGACATTTATATTCAGTGACTAGCTAGCTTTGTCTTTGTGGTTAACTTATAGTTATTATTTACGAAATATGGATAATAGCACCAATCATATATATATATATATATACATACATACCTGTAGAATGTATATATATATACCTATAGAATGTGCCACACAAATTAAAAAAAGGAGCAAGCTAGTTATCCTATCGCACCAACTAGTTTTCGACGAAAACTAATCCGACAATCAGTGGCTAGGTTTGTGGTTTCTTTCGGCTGATTTTTGATGTAGCTTGTGGCTATGACATATTATTCGGTGTTGTCCCCTTTCGAGAGATTTTGTATATATAGGAACAGATAATCATAGAATTTGAGGACTTTAAATAGACTACGGGTAAACAAGATGCTTGTAATATCTGCATCAAAGTTCGACATCTTTCCATACTCGAAAAAGAAATTCAATGAATCAACCAAACTTATACGCCCTTCCGTATAAGATTAGGTTAGATAGTATATGGACCGGCATGAATACAAATGTAAGAGGTATAGCAGATCCATTAACACTGACATTCATAATATTTGCAGATTTGCTAAACTACATTTAACGGAAAATCCAAGTCTAAATCACCCTCATATCTACGTCACAATCAGTGAAGCGTACCCGACAATATTGATGAGCCCCGGTGACCAGACGGCGGCGACTCCAACCAGTTGCAGGCTTGCAACAGATTGTTTGGCATTAGTCTGGGTTGATGGGCTGGGTGGGGCCGCTCGGCCCGCTCCTACCAAATAGTGGGCTCAGTACGTGTGCGTCACAGCTGGCCCAAAATAAAAATCTTCAAGAGGGCCAGGAACCTACATATCAATACAGTACAATGGAAAAGAGATTCACATGTCCGGTAGGAATTCCTTGGGTGAAAATATTAATACTCAGTATGTTAATTACATATGTTGATTACGTTACTTGTTTTGCGTTTGACTAGCCAGCCGTCCGTTTCCAAACACACTTTACAAAGGACCTAAACAATCATTGACTAAAACGACTGATTGCCAGAGTCTCAGTGAAGCATTAGTATATTTTCATCCAGGAGCATCCATATCTTCTCATCCCAACGGTCCAACGTCGCATCAAATTTTACATACACTGGTACACAAATATTAACAAACCGTAACAGTGACAACAAGTCCGTACATAATAATCTTCCCTGTGATATCAACTGGGTGTGCTCGGGCATTAGAGCAGGATTATTTATCATTCCTGTCCTCTTGAATTCTACGGGTCAACAGACTCATCAGAGTCACTCCTCTCTGCCTCAGCTTCTTCGCCATTTACAGCAGGTTGTTTGACATTAGGCTTGGTTGCTGGAGCTGGTCCCGCTTTCTTACGATCACCACCTTCTCCTGCCCTTAGAATTGCACTAGCATTCTGGTCTATCAACTGAGTCAAGGAATTTTGCGTATACGCCCATAGGGGCACAAATAGTGAAAAAAAAACTTTTTATGTATAAACATGGCATAGAATGGATCAACCAATGAAGTAGTGAACCAAATGCAGTTAGATAACTAATTGCAGGTATGATAATTTCAACAGAACAAACTATGATAAAAATGATGTTGAGTCAATTGTAATTAAGCAATCTATGGTGGTGCATAGCGAACCACAAAAACCAAAAGGATACTGATAGATACCCCATGCATAATACTAATGAGATCCTTCTCAACTCGGTGAACAAGTTCCGCCTACAAAAAAGAGTGAAGGAACAATCACCATTATGATTGACAAGGTGTTTCCGTGAAAATGGAAAACCAACAGAGCTAGAGGGAAGGCAACGAATACATTTAAGTCAGGCTCCCTGCGGAAACGCCGCCGGCGTGCATCCCTCATTGGAGGAGTAAGACCATGCTTGTATTCAACTCCTTCTGGAGCAGGATCATCTTCTTCCCTTACCATAATCATCTGTTACAATCTCAACAGGAGAGTCTTAAAGGCCTACAGTTAATAAAACAGATCTTATACACAAAAACCTATGCTTTACCTGACCAATATCAGCTGTTTTAATTAGCACTGAATCGTCATATGTCTTGTATGACTCCACAACAGTTGGGAGATCCAAGAGTGATGCAGGAAAGCTTTCATTCCCAATCATAAATGTGCCATTTCTTCCATCCTCTGTAGCATGAAAAACACCATCAATCCACAGGTTCAACAAATATTAGATAAAAATTACACATCCTGATAACAATACCAAAGTATTATAATTTAAGTTGTGTCAATCAAACATAAAGAGAACATTGTCTTCAACCCACAACTAGAAGTGAGTGAATAAAGTACATATGTGTTGATACACACAAAAAAAAATAGAATACTTTAGAAAATATTAGCACAAATCATATTTTCAGCATCTATAGAGTATAAGTTGTCGAGCAAGAACATTGCATGCCACCATGAGAAGGCCTAAACTCTTGAAAGTATAATTACTTAAGTCATTTTTTATGTTTCCAACAGTGATTAGGGCATTAGGCAGTTGGAGTGTAGGACTAAATGGCAGGTTAATCATAACTGAGAATGCAACCCTGGCTATATGCATTTTTCGAAAAGATAGATGTTAGCAGAATGATATAAGAAAACAAGATATCCAAAAATCCTAAAGTGTGGCTATCATTTGCATTCCCTAAATCATGTGTTGTTTAAATATGACATCTGCTGCTAACATCCGTCCATCGAACACTAAATGGATTCCTCCTTATGTGATCAATCTCAGCATTGCTATGCCTATGGTTATCTATGGATCTACATGAGCTGGAAAGTAAATTCCTGCTGCTTCGCTATGTTTGTTTCTATTAGAAGTTTAGGTGGTTTTCGTGTTCCGAGATATATTTGTTTCCGTATTCGTGTCCGATCATATTTGACCCTTATTTGTATTTGAGATAATTCGTACTTGTTTCCGTATCCGAGCTATTCATATTCGTTTTCGTATCCGGCAAAAATATGAAAACAAATCAGTATGAGCATTACCCATCCGTATCCGCTTTGTTTTCATCCTACTTGCAAAGCATTGTTCTATGGTTATCCACGGATCTACATGAGCTGGAAAGCAAATTCTTGCTGCTTCGTTAATACAGTGTCAACAGGCACAGAGCAGCGGCTCTCCACCTACACCTCGTGCAAAAGAAACGACATGCGCATTTCGCCGAACACAATAGAGGCAGACGGAAAGGTAAATTGGAGGGGGGAGAGAGGGGGAGGCGGAGCACCTGAGAAGGAGAGGTCCAGGGACGTGTCTTCGGGGTTGGACGAGGAGGAGGCGGCGGCTGATTCGTTCATGAGGCGCTCGATCCGCTCCGCGACGGAGGGGGGAACCCGGAGGATGAACTGCTCCTCCATCCCCAAAATTCCCAATTCCTCCCAGGTGAGAGCGACTCGCCCTACTTGCGGAGTCGAGGAGCGGCCAGTGAATCCCGGCGAGGGTGGGGTTGGCGCCTCGCGGTCGCCGGCGCCCGGCTGTGGTGGAGGGAGTCGCTGGGGGTATCCTCTGTCGGTCGCGCCGGTGCGGTGGAGCAGAGCAGATGAGACCGGGGAGACGGATACCAGCGGCCCAACAGCCAGTACTTGACCGGTCTCGCAAAAAAATCGCCCGGTTTGTGTAGGTTTAACCGGTTGTCCGGTCCGACCTTTTGATAACAGAAAGTCTAGGGAATGCCAATCTCCATCCCCGTCCCTTTGAGCCAAAAAAAAAAATAAATCTCCACTTCCGTCCCCGCCAAATGCAATGGGAAACTCTGTTCCCATCCTCGCCTCCGAACGTGAAATTAATCCCGGAGCTTTCGTCTCCACATAAACCACCACATACCTTTTAGGTGATGTTTGGTTTAATCATGTTAACAATAGAAATGTTTTCGGCGATAACCGATTACATTGCACGTAGTGTCTGGTTACGTGTTTTGTTTGGATACGAATTTGTTAACGTTGAGATAAGACATAAGGTTTTGATATAGTCAATACCATATATCTAAAAATATATGGGATTATAATGAGGACATCAACACTACCGATACATTCACGCCTTCACATGTACAACTTCATGGTACAATAACCCGCGCTCGTGCACGTAAACTCAATCATCAGGTGAGTTCATTTTTAAGTTTTATGTTCCTCTTCTTTATACCCTGGAGGCACATGCACTTTTGTTTTACTCAGGAACGATGGAGAGGATCCAACGTGAAGAGAATTCGCGTGGGGTGGATTCAGACTACAGCACAGTGCCAAGTTCTAGCGGCCGCCACAACTTCATGCGAACTCCGATTTGGACGTGCAAGTACTTGATGGAAAGATTATCAAATATATTTTCAAATGGATCCGGTCCCATATCAATATCTGTCCTGAAACGGCTGCAATTGTTCTTTTTCTACCGAGTGTTTTCTGTCCTTGGTGCTGCGTCACCTCTTTTGGTCCAATGGGCCGTGTATCAAGTTGGGCCTGTTAGGAGCGCGTCCTAGGGTTTAGCACGACCCCGTCACCCTTGTGGTCGTCTCTCCCCTCTTCTTAAACCTTCAGCCGCCACCAAGAAGGGTGAGTTTTGTTGATTAGAGTTAGCGTCTTGCTACTTGCACACAGCACGCGTGTCGGCTAGACCGCCCGTCTGTTTGTCTTCGGAACCCCGTCATATTGTTCAATTCAGAGTGAATCTTTCATCTTTATATCTAGCAATTTCAGTGCTTGTTTTACTTGTTCTACGATTGCTTGCAGGACGAGTGCCCTAGTAGCTAGGTTGTCGCGCACCGCAAGTTCGCATCGACCACCGGAGACGGTGTATCGGTTGCTAAGGCGCATCGTCCTTGGACGGTTGTAGTCGGGCCGTGAACGTTGCCTCTGTTTCTCCAATCGAGTTATCCTCCACCTCTCATCGAAAGATCGGGACAAAACCCTAGCGGGTTCACATCAGATTGTATACTTTAATTAAGAAAATACAATAAATATAGAAGAAATTTGTCTTCTCGAGATAAAAGGTATCGGAGTTTTATTCGAGAAAGACAAATTCTTTTAGCCTATATCATGATCTGGTTTTCCAAGTTTTACTTGGAGTAGAAGATAATCAACACTATAAATACAAGACCCTTAGGAGAAGGGAGAGACATTGAATCATATGCCATAACCACTAGCCACATCGAGAAGCAAGCCGGAGGAAGCTACAGCCATATTCGTCGATTAGATCTCGTTGGATCATTCTCGGCGGATCCTAGTTGGCGGATTAGTTTTGCCATCTTACTTCTTCTTTTTAATCCGTGTGGTATTTTCTTATATATTCATATAAACAGGAGTAGGGCTATTACCTGTCAGTTAAGGAGCCCAAACCTGTATAAAAATCCCTATCTTCCATTTCTTTTACCTCAATCTCACGTATACCCTGGTTTCAACGATCCCCATACTCTACAAATACCGTGGTCAGGGTATAGCTTGTCGACAGAATTCATTCCCGCTATTTGGATAGGCAGCTAGAATAGATGCAAGCAAACACACATGTCCGTTGAGAATTCAAATGCTAAAACTGATACACAACAAGAAAATGCATAATAGAGACTTCTGTTTGGTTGCAAATGCAGTGAACAAGCACAACACTGTAACTTCTGTTTGGATGCACATTTTGATAGCAAGAATACAAGATAAGAGGTAATATTTTGCAGAATACAATCAATGGCACACATTCAAAATTTAACCAATAAAAAGTGGATGAACAATTAACATGAATGAAACAACAATATTGGTAAACAAATAAACTAGGAGCAATATTTTCGTCAAAAAAGTAGTACTTTGATCACAAAATATGTACAACATCATGGTTTAAGCAAATAAAAGCTGAAAGAATAAACATCTTTAGGACATAGGATGGTCTCCAATCCCAAAGCTTGTGCATATATGGAATTATGGTATTCAAAACCGACACTGAACATCTTGTAGATCAAATGCCTAACAACATATTAGTACATCAGTTTTTTTGCCTCATCTGCTAACAAAAATTTTCAAAAAGTAGTGAAAGAAAACATTACATAAAAGAATATGTAGTGCTCAGCATCATACCAAATAAGAATATTCTTGCACATACAAGCCAAATATCATATTAAGAAAAAGGTAGCATTTTTTTAACTTCAGGAGTAAAAACCTATAGCCCTTTAGGAAACTGGCTGCACAAGGAGTTGGTATAAAAGTGATTTGTTGTATGTTGTAAGTTGCAACACTACAGGAGTATTCAAGTTGCAATTTGATGATGGACAAGAAAACATGATCTCATTATATTTTCATTATGTAAACAAGACACTATGTAATACAACATGCAAATGTGTCAAGTGAATTACCAGCAAGTATTCAGCACGTACTCCCTCCTGAGAGATGTTGGAAGAGCAAGAAGCATACTCATTTGAGCCGACATTTTTACAAAAGTAGCTGCAACATTGACAACTTCAGTACCAGTCAATCCAAGCTTTTGATATTCAAAAATAGCTTTGTTTTGTATTTTTTTTGTAGTGGGTTCTCCTCAGCCATAGCCGTCTCTTGAATCTCAGCTTCATGTTGCATAGATGCCACCATTACTCCCACATGCTTTGTAACATCCCTCAAATCATCTGGAACATCGGCAAAGACATTCATAAAAGGGTCACTTGACAAGGTATTCTTCAGTTTGTTGATGTCTTTCTTCCATTTCTTAGAGCTTGAAGAAGTTGAATCAATTCTCCATCGAGGTGCAGTTGAATCAAAGCTTCGTCGAGGTGCCATTGAATCAACGCTCCGTCGAGGTGCCGATGAATCAACGCTTTGAGGAATTTCTCTAGACATTCTCTCCTCATCCTCTTCATCTTAAATATCTTGAACAACAATTTTTTCTTCATATTAGCAACAAGCTTCATCAAGTCCTTCTGCACCTTCTCCAGTAGCAATGTTTCTGCCATAAATTGCTGCTAATGTATCATAGCGAGGGAATGCTACACCATATAGACCCTTTGCCTCATTGTTTTTTTGTAAAATACAAAGAATGACATAAAATTAAGGTCATGGTTTAGCAAGCAGAAGAAAGACCTGTGCAGCCACTGTGGTATATCAAAAATGCAAGAATTACAAGAACAACACAAGAGAACATATTCTAGAGCATACTACTAGAAAACCATAATGTTGCCTTTGCAAACATTTTAGAGGAAATTTACATAGCCGCTTATTTGGAACAAAATTTAAAAAGATCTTACAGTACTTTCACATATTTGAATTCAATCCACTCATGAATCAATAAATAATTTTGTACTCCATATTTAATATATAATTAAATAGTTGGTTTGATGACTTACCCTGAAATGATCATCATATTGTTGTTTCTCACATTGTATCATCTTTCTGTTATCATCTCAAGAAAAGCCACTTTTGGTTAGCATCACTTCAATGGCATCAAACTTGGTCCTAAAGTGCCTTACTCTCAACTCGATGTGTGGAATAGCAGTAAGGCCAGAACTTGGCAACTTCTTAGCAAGTATGTTCTCTAGAAGTTGGCAATATCCATTTTTGAAACACCCTTCTGATTTCTAGCTTGGATCTAAAGCAAGCTCGAACAATGCCTTGATCAGCTCCTCATCCTCAAAGTACGTCCAAATCCTTTTGTTCTTGCCTCTCCCATGTACAATGCTTGAACTTCCAAGATGCACCATAACTGCAATATTAGAAATTTAACAGAAAACTAACATCAATAAGCATCCAAAATTTCAACAACATTTTTTAGTTCTGATATGCAAACAATTAGAAATTATGCTTAAAACATAAACCTCAATGAGCCCTATAGCTATTATACATCCCGTGAGCAAGAGGGTTGCAAAAATTCGTCCATTCATCAGACGTGTAGCTGAGATAAACTCAGGTTTAGCGAGTTCTCCCTCAAGAATATCCAACGGTACCTCATCCTCATCCTCATCCTCATCCTGAAATGGATTTCTAGACATCTTTTTTGCAGAATTAAGTTGTGCAATAGAGTACCTACCATTATAATTCGACACTGAGTTTTGATAGGAAAATAGGATGGAGCCCTCAAAATCGCCAAACGACACTTTAGTCTTCCAAAAGACCTCTCTACAATATTTCTAGCACTTGCATGCCTCATGTTAAAGTACTCCTCTGCACTATGTGGTGGGTCAAGTGCTGTGAAACGGCCTAGATGATACCTTTGGCCTCGGTAAGGGGCTAAAAACAATTTGCATTTGTATAACCAGCATCAACAAGGTAATATCAACTTTTTAAATTAAAATAAAGAAATATTAGTACAATTCAGGCCGTGGAGTGTCAAACTTCAAAATAAATTGATTGAAAAAAAACTTGCCTTGAGGGACATGAAGCCCGTCCAACCTATGAATTGCATCATGAAGGACACGACCATCATGTGTAGAACCCTCCCAACCGGGTAGTAAGTAAATGAATTGTATATCAGGTGCACAAACACCTAATACATTTGTAACAATGTCTCGTTTCTTGACCTATATCTTCCTTTTATCTTGGTTGGGACAGTTACTTTTATGTGTGTACCATCCAATGCACCTAGGCAATTCTACAATCCAGAACACCACATCAACAAAACATGGTACAATTAATAGTGGTGAGATGTGATTTTTTTAGAATGTATTACCTTGAAATACTTTCATCTATCGTCGATGATGTTCTCAGGTATAGGTTCTGGCTTCTTTTGTAGAAGTTGATGAAGCCTCGGAACAGCTAGTAAGCATAAATTGAAATGCCTACTTACAGTCTCTTCACTTCAGTAAAAAAAACTTTCCTATTGTTCTATTCTTTAAATGGTGAGATAGTATATATAAGAATGAAGCTATTGATTCCTCCAATGGCATATTTCTTGTATCCTCCATACTCCGACGTCTCTAAGCATGTCACATAAAATATGAAATGTCCTCCTGTCCATTCGGAGCTCGCTTATACAAGCAATATCACTCTCACGAATAAGCTAGAATAGTCTCTCACTCCTAAGTTCTCTAATTCTGATCCTCCTCTATATTTTCTAACATTTTCTCTTATACGAAATTAAGAACAATACATCAATATAACAATACATAAGTTTAACAACAATCATCATATTTCTAAGCCCTAAATTTCTTCTCTGTGTTTTGGTACTTAAGGGAAGATGAGCCATAGTACTCTACAAAAATATAAAACAAAAGAATTAACCTATATCCATAATATATCCTGCTAGCACACATAATACATCAAGCTACCATTCAAATAAACACAGTAAAGACTAGTTTTTGTTGCTAAACATAAGTAATTCACCGGAACACAATATCAAGCATCCATTCAAGGAGCGTATTTACATGTATGTGCTGTTTTATGCAAAACTTTTTTTCCAATCTGACATTGTGCAAAATGATATATCACCTGGCAGTAATGGAAAACAAAATTCTCAAAATCTAGATAGTAAAATGAGTTGCTCCAACTTCTCTACACTCAAAAATGAAAGAACCATGTACTAATGTTCAACTTAAATTCTACATAACCCATGTGAACTTATGAAGCAAACATATATGAGGCAGGAATACATGTGATTCACTAGGATAAACTACTTCATGATTTGTTAATGAAAAGATTATCACAGGATCATCACTCACCAGCATCACAAGTATATCATCATAAAGAGAGGCAGTTTAAATAGGGGGAGGGTTTTCATCAACGAGGTGATCATTCGTAATGATAGACAGCGGCAACGATGAAAATCGAATGTGGTTGATGGCAGCAGAATCTCTGATTGGACTCCTGTTCCATGGCCTCTCCCTTGTTCCCATGAAGATCCAGTCTCCAGGGAGTTCTTCTCGTCAAGATCCAGTCGCAGGGAGGTGGAAGTCCTGGGAGGTGGTGGCACACGTTGGAAGGGGGACGAGGGACTGGAGGCGGAACTCCTGGAGGTGTGGAGTACCAGTGCGCCGCCCTGGCCAAGCAGTTGTGGAGGAGCGCGCGAGACGGGGGAGTTGTGGAGTGTGCGAGGCGAGGGGGCTGCGCTGACGATGCGTGCGGGGCGAGGGAACGGCGCTGCCGACGCGCGTGGTGCGAGGGAGCGGCGACGGCAGTGCTCGAAGCGCTTGATCTGAAGGAGCAAGGTCACGCTCTCCTCCTCCATATCGTATCGCTTTCCGCCCGTCCAGGAGCGTAATCGGCTTTGTATTGGGCCAAAATTCGTTTGTGGGCTATCCAATTATGGTCCATCTGAACAAACGCGGGTAACGTGATCTATTCACGCTGGGATTTGATACGGGCCAAAAAGGCCCACCCAAACAGCTCCTTAAATTATATATGTAGTGCAACATATATCTTCACAGTATATATATATATATATCAATATATATATATATATATATATCAACATATATCTAGTAATTCACATGATGAGAACTGAAAACAAAATATTTTCATTTATCAAAGAATATAAGTTACATAATCACATGACATGAGCATAAAATCATTGAAATTAGACCGCCTATGCAGGTCTCCATGGGGAACAGGGACAAGGAACGAAGGATCATCCCAACCCCCACAAAACCCAATGAGGACATGTTTTCACCTGTTTGATTTCACACGGATGACTAATTCCAACCATCCCTGCCTCCTAATGGGAGAATTCCCCACGGGAAACAGGGAACGGGGTCATTGCCATCTCTAGAACATAGTTAGGGATTATCAGTGTCCTAAATATGGGATACCCTATAATTATGTACTAAGTTTGATAGGGCTCACCATCTAGCAAGTCCTATACAAAATCAAGTCTCATACGTATGGCAAAAGTCCTGTGTACATAAGGAAGGAGTCCCTATAAGCAAAGAAATACAGTCCTATTTAGGCCTAACCTGGAATACTCAGATCATATCCATATTTGCTTCCCTAGTTTTACTTGGACAAGGAAGCACTTGCAGGTATCAATACAAGATCCTACCAAGAGGAGAGAGGACACACAATCCAACAAGCCTAATACTGTTAGTGATATGCCCTAGAGGCAACACGGAGATGTTGGATATCATTGTCAATGTTTATGTACAAATGAATAAAGTATTATTCAGTTCCATGAAATAGACATCTTGTATTGATTAATAAGTACGTGACTTATTTATGAGACTCTTTATGTATGAATCTATTTCTAAATGATCCCTGATCATATGTTATATTGTTGGAACAAATATGATTCTAAGATCGACATGTTTATTGATTAATGATCCTGTCTCATAGATCATGGTATGGAGATACCAAATCAATATACATGGACATGTGTTAGAGAACACATTGTTGGATATACCCACCATGAGACACTACAGGAATTAATGTGCCATTAGTTGATCTCAGGTAGTGTTGGTACAAAGTCCTTAGACCTGAGATCATCATGGATTCCAACATGTGTAGTAGCTTACTTTAGGACTGCCAAACGCTATTCCGTAACTGGGTAGTTATAAAAGTAGTCTTCGGGTTTGCTATAAAACATGGAGTGGAATGTGAGTGATCAAGATGGAATTTGCCCCTCCTTTGGAGAGATATCTCTGGGCCCTCGAGGTAATGGATTATGGAAGTGCATAGCCATGCCGAGTTGATTGAGGAGTCAATCAACAGACAGATAATCCAATACGGTTCGAGTGAATGGTTAAGCTATTGAAGGGATGGCACACACATCTTGCCTATAGCTTAATTGGTATCGTGAGACAAAGGGATTTGTGTACACATTACAGGTTCAGAGTCAATATTATATTCTTGTATACTATGGTATCAATATGTGCTGCTAGGCGCCGCTATTGACAGATCGGCTGAGTTGGACCCAAGCCGACGATCGGCTGAGTTGGACTCAAGCCGACGGTCGGCTAAGTTCGACTCGAGCCGAAACCAAGTATACCTGAACCTACAGGGTCGCACGCTTAAGGGGATAGAACAGGCATTCGAGTTGGACTCCGATACGGCTCGATCGGATAGGGATCCGATCGGATAGAGTTCTATGGGCTTACGAAGTCCGGTCGACCAACTCTATGAGATTCGGATAGGATCCGATTCAAAATAGAGTCCCGATGGGTCTCTAGGCCCAACCGGCAACTCTATATAAAGGGGTGAGGGGTGGAGAGCTGCGATAGTATTGAACCAAATCAATCTGATTTGGCGCAACAGAAGTCGGCGAGATCAATCTCCACGGAAACCCTCCCCACCTTCGAGCCAAACCCTAGCCTTGCATCTTGTGCTAGCACACGGGTGTTCGGCGTTCTGTCCCCGGACGTGTGGATACCGGTAGAGGCGCTGCTATGTTGCGGTGCTGTTCGTCGGCTATGAATCGGCTGTGGTAGAATCGGCTGCGGTCGGGTGCATCGGAGCGAGGCGCGTGAGCGCGGTCGGACGACTCGGCAAATCGGCTACTCAGTGAATCGGCTGTTCCCAGGAATCGGCTGTCAGCTTGTGGGAATCGGCTGTCGACAAATCGCTGTTATTGGCCAGCATAGTTCCGGATCGGATAATTCCTAATTGGCTAATCTGTTGCGTTCTACTCCAATCGGTAACGATCTATCGACCCTTACTTGCTAGTGTTCCTGGTTTGCGTGGTAGAAAAGTTTTGTTTTCACCTAGCGTAGCCTCCGCGTAACCCTTCAAATACAAGCCAAGAGGGATCTATAGCCACCTTCAATCTTGCTGAGTTTCTTCTCGAGGAAGCCAACAACAACTAGTCTCGACCACATGTTCGAGCTTTACGTCACTATATTGGTAGACTACTTCAGGTTTTCCTCCCTATTGTACTTGTGAGATATTGTTAGATTAGCAACACCAGCTTCGGCCAACAAGAGTAGGGCTATCACCCATTAGTTGGGTGCCCGAACCTATATAAAAATCTTTATCTCCCATCTCTTTACCGTAATCTTGCGTATACCTTGGTATC
Organism: Oryza australiensis; assembly: GCA_019925245.2. Taxonomy (NCBI): domain Eukaryota; kingdom Viridiplantae; phylum Streptophyta; class Magnoliopsida; order Poales; family Poaceae; genus Oryza; species Oryza australiensis. Next base: position 408,716 of record JAIFGZ020000260.1, on the reverse strand, counting down.
AACATCCCAGATATTCTAAAATATTGTTGTCGGGTATAGCCCATCGATAGTGGTGTGTTAGGTAAAGAGCTTGGTGCTTCAAGGTTTCGAAGAGATGGGTTCATGAGGTGGATTTTTCGACGATGACTTGTATGATTGCCTTGTACTGGGAGACACGACCCAGCCGGCATTCACTCTTTCCATGTTAGATCCATCACTTTTCTGAGCTACTACATCGTTGACCTTCTCTTCGGCTCACCCCGAGAACAATGTATCGACAACAAAGCCCGCTTACAAGACCAGGAAGCAATCGTGCCCCATCCATAGAATATGCTCTTACTCTCATGTTGGATTGTTTTCCTAAAGGAGAGTCTCAATATGATACTGCCAAGTGTTAATCTGCTCAGCGCATGTTCTCGTACAAACTCTACCCCATTCACAAGATGAGTTCTCACACTCTGGCGGAGTGTACCGTTTTCCTCAAGGAAGCCAAATCAACAGCTTCGGTTATGGGAGATATGCTATGACTGGAGTACGTTCCCCCTCAGATCAGAACCTTCACCGCTCCAATCTTTATGAAGACATTGCACTGAGGATTTTTTGACGAGGGATACTTTGATGACTTTGGCTCTGGGAGATAGGACCTAACCAGAGTACATTCCCTCACTAGATAGAAACCATCATTTTCTAACAATTCGATCTATTAGATAAAAAAGTTTCAAGATGTCGCTGTCGTGAAAAACATCAGTTAATATCGTTCACTATGATACCTTCATCCAGGATGACTACTCATGAACTAAGGATTGGTTGAGAACTGATTGACACCAACCAAAACCTATCGACATAATACTCGGAAAATCTGCCATCCTTAGTCTTAGACGGACGTCGGCACTCCCGAGGAGTCGGAGTCGGATACTATGTTCATCTTCCTACGGACTCGTCATGCACCTACATCCTACCCTTGAGTCATCAAGTCAGATACGATAACAACACATGCATGACTACAACTGTGCATGCTCATCGACTGGACGACCACATAACTAACCTAACACCAATACTGGTGTACTCGGGAAGGACTGCTACTTGCACATGGCTCCTTATCCAATGATCGGTTTGGACATACCTTGCTCAGACCGTAAAAAGAAAAGGGTGTTAGTACATTAATTTTTAAATTAATTTACAGGTACACAATATTTTGTATATACAATCTATCGTACCTAATAGATCAATAATTTATAATGTTCACCCAGAGAATATCTATATCTATATCTATTAACCTCTATATCTATCTATAATCTATAATATATCTATAACTTATATATATAAAGCAAGTAGTGTTTCTACCCAAAATTTTGTTTTGCCTGGTTATTTTATAGAAAATCCCTTGAGTTTTTTTAAAATTAACCCGCAGTCCCAATGCTGAAAAGAAATGGAGGGTTTGGATGAAAAACCTCCTGCGCCCCTTTCTTCCTGCGCCCCTCCCTCCCGTCCCCATCCGTGCCGCGCCCGCGCCGCGCCCGCGCTCCTCCCTCCAATCGCTGCTCGGAGCTCCCGCGCGCGCCGCGCCCTCCCTCCCGTCTCTATCCACGCCGCGTCTTGACTTCACCCATTGCAACGCACGGGCACAATTGCTAGTCTTATACAATATCTATTTTGTGAGCTTATTTTATATTAGACTGACTATGGTCAAATACTATACCAGTGGCTTGCTCTTTTTTACTTTGTATAAATCATACATGTCTATAAGAAATATAGTGCCCAATATTTGATCTAAATCTGCTCATTATATCCTTATAACACTAGATGGCCTATTTGACTTTCTGAGTACATACTCGATATTTTTTGTTGTATCTTTTGTCTTCTAGAAAATATTTTTTAGGAAGTAATCCAACGTCCACTTGAACACCGAGCATCCTAATAGACAAAGGTTAAATATACCCCTATTATCAAGACCGTTCTTGATCAAATGAGGTGTTGTTGGACCAAACCTACCAACAAACACTAGCAGCCTCTCTCACACCATTTACCGGTCACACCTAGTTTATTTGTGAAAATGTTGCTACGGACAATTTCCTCGTAAAAATTACGGGCTAGATCACCTGGCTTGGTTATGTCACGCTGTCACGCCCGGAATTTCTATTCAAAATTCCAAACGCTTACATGTGTGTAAACCCTCGTCTAGAAATCAGCCGGGGCACACAATAACAAAATTGATAATAGAGTACAATCACTAATCAAATCAATAAGTTTATTACAAAGGTAGATAGTTCCTCTCAATCAATAAAACTCTACGGCAGTGGAAAGAAAACTAGCAAAAGCGACTCCAACTCCACAAGCACTTGATCAGAGCTAAGTCTAGTCCTCCAGACCTCCATCTTCACTATAGACCTCCTCCACCGATGATGGTTATTGCAAGGATGAGTATATGGAATACTCAATAAGCCACACAACAAATATGCAAGTGCACATGATTCAAATAATGGCAATAATAGGGTTCAATTTACAAAAGCAACATTTAGAAAGAATTTAAGAACTTGATAAATAGTAAAGTAATTAATCAATATTGATAAACAACACTGAACAACAACCCTATGCTGATCAGGCCCAAATCCACTCCAAAAATAACCAACTCTGGTTATACCATTCTAAGTCCATAATCATTATCAAATTATCTTATTTATAGTTGGACTGTGAGACTAATCATGAAAAACATTGTTAGGCTCACTTATAACCACGGGTATGGCTATTCGAATAGTATTACTCTGATCAGAGGTGTACAAATTTACCCACAAGACACTATCTCACAACATGTTGCCATACGCCTCAATACCTCTATGGTACCTCGGAAAGAAATTGTGACAAGACCCTTCGCATAACACATCCAACAGAATGACACCCACTAAGCCTCTGTCTCCGGTTGGAAATGGCCAGTTATCTAACAAGGAGACTACTTAGTGCCCAAAAACATATGTGGACTTAATTGTCTGCCACTTGTGGACTTGACTATCTTCCACGATTAAACAATAAAAACAAACCATCATGGTGTCTCCTGTTGAACATGGTACACTACAGATCTAGCCATTGCCCATTTTGGCTTATGGTTAGTACGGTTAATGCTTCACCACAGTAGCTCGTGAACCAGTCCTTAATTGCCATCAGCACTCCCATCAAAATCATCAAACCTTGTACTCACAACCCACCATTAATCAAATTTTAGTGGAACATTAATTCATTAAATCATCACGAGCTACCATTAATTATCTATTAAAGGGATATAAGCGAATCATTAACTTTTCCACATTGAATGATGCTAAAGTTTCTAATCGTGGCTAAGCAATTATTCCTAATCTCTAGTTAAACCATTATATAAAGTTTAACTAGTCAAATTATAATCCATAGGATAATCAAGTCATATTGGCCATAATATTGGGAAGTAGGCTCAAACCACCCAATGACATTCGAAAATAAATACACTTTTGAAGTAAATAGAAAATTTAAAAACTGGGATCAACATGATCAAAGGAATTGTGTTTGGGATCTGTGTGACTTGCCTTGCTGTTCTTCAAAATCTTCAGAAACTCCTGTAGAAAAGATGGCATCTACGGAAACTTTGGAAACTAAAGCAAAAAGGCTAAAATCAACAAAACAATACAGAAACACACATAAACAGTACATGTGGATATTTTTAATGTGTAGTTCTTGATTTTAGACAAATTTAGAAATTTGAACCACCTAAAATAGAGCTAGGATGAATTAGTTATGAATTTTAGAAGTTTAAATTGTTTTTAATTATTTTTTCTGGAATTTTAGGATTTATGACACAGTAAGGAATTATTTTTGAAAAGGAAACTCAGGATTATTGTGTCAGCCCTGATCTGGTCCACGGTAGACCAAGTTCACTGAGATGGTCCACGGGTCCACGGGAAACGAACGACTAAGATCGATCTAATCTAAAATGAACGACTCAAATCAGATCGGATCTGATCCGATCGGATTGTTTACGTGGCAAACACGTGGATGACATGCAAGCACTGGTGGTTGACCAGGCACTAACGTGGCTCTGACGTGGCGACAATGTGGCCCATTGGCGGCGAGCGGCTCGGGTTCCTATGATCGCCGGCGTTGTAGGGTGCGACGGCGACAACTAAGGGCACCAACGGACTTAGCTCGACACGAGGAACAAACCTATGGGCTTCGCAACGACGAACGACGACTCACGGCAATGGCAGCGAGCTCGAAGCGGCGAACACACTCGGGTTGTTGACGATGGTGATGTTCCGGTGCTCTCCGACGAAAACCAAGCAGTGGACGAGATACTCCTCCTTTACGCACACCCAACAGAGCAGCAGCAACCTTCGGCGATGACCGACAGCGGCTGGCGATGCGACTGGAGACCTCAGCAGCGGCGGAGCTCAAATCTAAGCTTGGCGATGACACTGCAAGGCACTACGAGATAGGGTTTTGATCGGGTTTGAAAGAGGGCGGCTGGGAACACTATTTATAGCGGAGGATTGGACAAGACTGAGCCCAAATAGGATAGAAATAGGAAGGAAATTCTAGGGTTTCGGGGTCCAAATCGATCTCGTGTTCTTCCTCTTTACAAACGAAATCCGAAGAACTTCCAAAAAAGAAAAATGTAGAGGGAGATCAAAGGAGTAATCCCATCTATCAATTCGGCCGGGGAAGGAAAGGAACGCCAGAATTTGGAAAGAGGATTGCGCCGGTGAAGGAAAGGGGGCGTCTAGAGGTAGACGACGGGCCTGACATGTGGGTCCTAACTGTCAGCGATCGAACGAGAGAGAGCGTGCTCGGCTAGGCTGCACAGTGATGGGCCGGCTTGGCTGCGTTTTGGCCCAAGGAGCAAAAATAGACTTTTAAACCTTTTTCTTTTTAATAAGGAGCGAACTAATATTTCATTTATTAAAAATACTTCCCTAGCTCAAATAATTCCCAGAAAAATCCAAAAATACTTAAGAAGGTAAAGTATTTAACAAAATTTTATCTTGCATATTTTTATATTGAGATTTGTTAAGGAATTTTTAATTATTCTCTTATAGAATTTTAATTTATTTTATAAAAATGCATTAAACAATGATTTATAAAATTAAACAATTTTTAGAGCGTGACACATGCCCAAAAATTTAGCCAAATTTCTAGACTATTTTATGTATAAATCCCTGTCCATGAATCAAACTATGGTTCACAAAACGACAAATTAATATGCAGATCCAAATGTAAATAAAGCACAAATACTTACAAAAGATGTGCTTAGTCCTCACACCCAAAGAAAGTAGCAGCAGTGAAAAAGAGAAGATCCTAGCGGAGCTTCAGCTCCAGTTCACAGGCAAAAACTCAACTAGGGCATAAGCCTTAGTCTTCTAACTCCGTCTTCAGCACGTTAGCACTAAACTTCTGAAGGGGAGAGTATAGCAAGGCTGAGTACAACCACCGTAATTAGCGAGCCACACCAATGATGCAGACATGCAAGGGGAGAAAAAAAAGGAGGTTTGTGACTATTTGCATAAAGGCGTTATAAACATTTATAGGTGAAAAATAGTAAAATAGTTGATTAATTAAGGCAAGATTAAATCTTCACTGAACAATGCTAAACTACGTTGAACATTCCCAACCAAACCACCTGAACTACACTAGTTCATTAAGTCAAGTTAATTAATAGTGTGAGACTAATCACGATGAAGCTGGTTAATCGCTTAAAACCGCGCGGGCAAGACTATTCGAATAGTTTTACTTTGGCCAGAGACGTACAACTATATCCAGAAGACACGATTTCACACATGTTGCCATGCCCCAAAGTACCACCCTCATACTACAAAGGGGGAAATCGTGAGAGGACCCTCCGCATAACTCCCCCTAACCAAGCGCACCACACTCCAGGTTTCATCCCCACACATAAAACCAGGGTGGGCAACCCCCTCTTGTGCCACGGTGAATCTGAAAGCCACATAAACCGCTGTGCGGTCCATCCAAACTACATTACACCCACCCTTGCCTGGGTATGTTAGAAAGGGAAAAACTATACTACAAGTCAGTGGTTTCCACACTTACTTGTGGTAAGCATGGTGGTCTTCCAGGGTTTTCCGTGAACCGGTCCTTAATCGCCATGGGTGCGACAACCAAAACCTGCACCCACAACCCACCATTAGGCCACATTTTAGTTGAGTAATTATGACCAATGAAACATGGCCAAGTGTCTCGAGCTCCCAGCTCATCAAGATACTAAATGTGAATAGTGTGATTATCCCATTAGATGAGCTAGTATTAGTTAGGCATGGAAGCTTATTTAGCAAGGTTAACATAATCAACTCGTGCTAGTCAAATTATTACCCAAAGTTTGACAAAGAATGAATATCAAGTAAGTGGGTCATGGGCAAACGATAAAAAATTTATAAAATAGGTTCAACATGCTCAAGGAGTAATGTGTAACTTGTCTTGCTTCTTCAATTAACCTTCTGAATACTTTTCCTCGAGGTCACGATCTTCCGAAATGACAAAATCTACACGCTAGCACACAAAACAAGGAAAGACCCTAATAAAAACCAAGGAAACAATACATGAAAAGCAAACAAACATGTAGAGCTTAATTTTAGATGAATTCTGCAAGTTGAATTGCCCAATTTTGAGTTCGTATGAATAAGATATTAATTTTAGAAGTTTTGAGCCATTCAAATGAATGTCTAGAATTATAATTGATTTATGATGCAATTATTAATTATTTTCTCAATAGAAAAGGTGAATGCCGATGTCAGCATGTGGTGTCAGCGTCGACACATGGGCCCCACATGTCAGCGGCTCAAAAGGGTGGTGCACCATGGACCAAGTCCACGTGCACCAAAGCAACACCGTGGACCAGGACCATGGGTGGTCCTCGGGAGCAGACGGTCCAGATTGGGTCGAGATCGATCTGACAGATGAAAGCAAAGGGGAGAGGCGCCCGTCGGCCGACCGACCGAAAGACGGTGGCACACGGTCCGAAGGTCATCGACGGCGACTTTCGACGTGACATCGCACACGAGAAAGCGGCGAAGGGGAGAGGAGAGGGAGAAAGGTGCTCACCAAGCGCGTGGGCAAAGGGTGGCGACCACAAGGGGCTCGACGACGAGGGCTTGGTGACGACGCTCCTTGGGGTCGAAGGAGAGGACGGCTCTCTGGCTGGCTCTGGCAACCAGGAAGGGGGCGCCGAGGCTCTCCAGGACCTGGGGAAAAAGGAGAGGAGGTTAGGCGATTATTGACGATCGTTAAGTACCGACTTTAGCCGTCAACTCCTGCATAAAAGAATACAAAATTTAATATCAAACTTAGTGGTAGGGATTTATACTAACCATTTCCACGAGTATTGGTAAGTATTTGTATGCAGGTAATTTTGGATGAAATTTCACCCGCCATGCAACAAAATACACCTCTGGCCAATCATACACGAGCACATGGATTGGAGAGTCCACATGAGAGTCAAAACTGACAAAAAATGAGCTTATCCATGGTGCACCGCCATAGGGGCCCACCAGGTAGCCTCCCAACCAAAAGAGTAGCTAGGAGATAGGCTCACAGGTCGACCAAACCAGGGTTTAAGCCAAACCGACATCGCCATCTCCCATCGTGGACTTCCATGTGGAGCAAGATCCTGAAGTCCTAATGGTGGTTTTTTATAACCACTTGATTCCTGGGCTCAACCAACCTCCAAACCGTCATTACAATGCTATAAAAGAAGAAGCTCAATTCATTCTCAAATGCACAACAAAGTGGAGTATAACTCACTTTTATATTTTAGGCATCACTTTAGTGGTAGAGAAAACAGGTAGAGAGTGAGGAGAATTTCCGAAGGAGTGTCGGAATTGTCGGCGCTCTCTCCTTGCTTGTACCTTGGTGGATGCTTCTTTTAATAAAGTAAGTGTTTGAGACCTTTTGGCATTCTATTTCCTATCTTAAGTGAGATATATTTCCATTGTTGTGGGCTCGTTGCTTAGTATTTTTATTGAGTGCTCTAGTACTAGGACTTTGGATGAAGAAGAAAGTTCCTGCATGAGGCTAGAGTAGTAATCAATAGTATAGAAGTGGTGTCTAGGTTAGTGCTTATCTTCGTTTGTTGTGTGCTCCACGGGAAGCGAGGTACGCGGCAGGTGGTGACAGCCCTGTTCGTCCTTTGTATCCCTCCATGTTCAGGTACATCATAGAGCTACAGGTTGGACTTAGCTTGGCGGACCAGGGGAGAGCTAGTGCCCGAAGCAATTGATAGAGTTTTACCTTTAACTTAAGTCTAGTTAATCCATAGTAATCCTCTCTAGCCTAAGCCTATTATTAGTTGTTGTCCTTGGATTGAATTCTGTTCCTAAATATACACATGTTCCTTGTGATTCGATACCCTTGGAATACTCTTAGGTGAAGTACTAAATTGGTAGTGCGCTCGTGAATTTATATGTGACTGTAACAAATACTAACAAGCATTTCCGGCATCGTTGCCATGGAACGGTTGCTGTATTATCCTCAAACTTGGTTCATCCTCATATCTTTTCTTTTATTTTAATCCTTTCTCTTCTCATCAACCATGGAGCATCTATCTATTCAAAACCTTTTTGCTCCAAAGGGCGAGTTCTGTGAGCCACCTCTTTCTTCAAAACCAATTCTTTCATCTGGCTATGAATTCTGTCATGGCTTTATAGCCATGGTTCGGTAACAATCCTTCTCGGGACAAGAAAGCGAAAACCCCTACCATCATTTGCAAGAGTTCGAGCAATTATGTTCGTGTCTGACAATCGCTGGCATGACACAAGACACCTTGAAGTGGAAGTTGTTTTTCCTTCTCTCTTACAAAGGGGGGAAGCAATGGTACACCCATACTGTGAGGAAGACACATGGTGGATGGGAGGAATTAAAAAGCAGGTTCTGCCTTGCTTTCTTCCCGTTAACCTGCGTAGTCTCTCTACATATGGAGGTTCTTAGATTCCGACAAAATGAGAAGGAATCCATTGGTGTAGCCTGGGCTCGGTTCTCCTTGTTAACTCAAGCCGGCCCAGACTTGTCCTTACCCTAGCATATGTTGTTACAACATTTTTGTTTGGGTTTAGACAAGGAGTTTGCCATATATCTCGATACTTCTGTCCAAGGTTTGTTCACACACAAAACGACGTCAGAAGGAAAGGAATTCTTGGATTGTACCCTAGAGAACACCTCTTTCGTTTGTTGCAAAATCGTCCAGGAAGTCGAGCGTACACATGAGGATCCATCCACCATTGAATCAGAGCATACCCCCTCCACATCCCAAGATTCAACTGTTGAATCCTCACCCGAACCTCGGGAGCCAGAGGAAGAAGAAATTCAGCCTTCGGAATTCCCTTTCCAGTTTGAGAGTGATCTTTTTTAAGATTATGGAAACACCTCAAACTATTCTTGTCAAAAGAGACCACCGGTCCCATGTAGTTCTCTTGAATAGCTCAAGGAAAATTTCCCCAAAGAGATGGTAAAGGAATTAACTACCTGTTAATGATCAAATTTGGTAACTAAATCCCTAAGTCTGGGCCGAGGTTATAGCGGAATCGGATTGGAAAATAATCTGTGGAGAAAACAGAGGTTACATCGACTACGATCAGATCGGCTGGAAGGCCAGTCGGTTGAGGCCGAATCGGACATGGATAGCCGATAGCTGATTCTGATTCAGAGAAGGAGATGAAACCGTTTCCGATAAAGAAGCTTGAAGATAGAAGGAAGATTCGGTTCCCAAATATTCGTTAAAATATTGCCATCTATGGATAAAGTCCTGTAATGGCAATTGTGTCTGTAAAATAGGGTTTGTTTAGATATTTCCTTATGTGATGCGACATGGGACTGTATCCCGAGATATTATCGTATTTTGAATAGTAGATTAGATAGAAACTGTGTCTTACGCGGATAGTGTTATTCTTGGGTATAAATAGGACGCGATACCTCTTGTAAACAATCAATCACAACCAATACAATCTCGGCGTATCGCCTCCTATTTGCTTTTAGACGAGTTCTTGATCCGGCTTCGGTCTGCATCGATTCAAACCTCGAACAAGGTAAATTCTCGTCATTTAGTGGTTTATTTCGTCGAATCTAGTGCTTACATCATTATGACACTCTAGGTTTAATGTTATAAACTACGCAACGTTATCATATACGACATATAATCTAGAACAATGTCTAGATCTATCTTGCCATCGGCTTGTTCTTCTCAGGAAGCAGTAGCCGATAGAGCTAGAACTAGATGTTGGCCTGGATTATATGATGTATCTACCGTCTTGAAGGGTTTACATCGGTCCATATAGATCCAATGCTATCTTTTTGTACTTAATGCTACATCATCCATGATCTATTAAGTCGCTTTTAGAAGTATTATGATCTATTCGGCTAGATGTAAATTTATAGAGACAGTGCCGGGGTTTCAGCCGGCCTTACCTGCTTTAATAATCTTTTAGTATTATTTACTATTAGATCTATTAGAGCCGCCTCTTATGTTAAGATCTCGATCTAGTTAAATGCCTTAAGCCAGTATCAATCCATTGGCATCAGCCGATAGCCGATTGATTTAGGTTTAACGCATTTAGGTCAGATCGATATCTTTTTATAAGATATATCGGAGTATTAGCCGATTTACGTTAGACCTGCAGCATCGGCTAGGTTATGAACGCATATATTTATTATCTTGATGTATATTTAGGTTAAGTGATTCATACTATCTCGGCACAACCGATCTATCCCAGTTACTTTATTTAAATATGCTTCGAGAAAGCAATTATATGCAGGTTGGTTTCCTGAGCCGATCCGGTAGGGTCTAACTTTAACCTTAACGCATATATCTGTTTATTATTTCTTATTGGTTAGCAGATCAAACCAATTGGCACGCCTAGATCATCACAGGTAGCCAAGGACTGACTCGCACCGGAGTTAGCGGATCTCCTGTGCTAGCGCGTGAGAGATTTTTCTCATCAACACGCTTCTTGGCACGCCGGTGGGACCATCGCAGATCATCGAGCATCGGACGTGATGGTTAACATCAAGAACTCAGAGATCCCTAAAGAGAACGTGACTCCAATCATGATGGAACAACTGTCGGCTGAACAATAGGCCGACTACAAGAAAATGGTAGAGGAACTGCAGGCCAACTACCTGCAATCATTCGCCAGACCCGATCTAGGTCCGTCCTCCAAAAATACAAATTCAGCATGGATGATTTCAAGGCATCCTCCTCAAGCGATACGAAAGGCAAACACAAGATGGAGGAGCCGAAACAGGAGCAAGACGATTCAAGACGCACACCTTGCAGGACTCCGATCGATTCTGGCCGTACATCACGCACTCGTCAACCAAAGTGGCATCTTAGTCAACACTCGAATAACATGATTGCCACCGTGGTCAATTCCAAAATTGCCGATCGCCTTCAGCGGGGTCAACTTACTTCACGGACGGCCGCTCCCCAATTACGGGGTCTTGGCGACCAGAGCCGGCCGATCCGCCTCCGATACAGCCAGGGCCGCTAGGAGGAGTCCTCAATCAGCCGACTGCATCTGCATCGGCTTCAAGGCCATTGCCCGTTATTCTGAACCGGCAACAACATCTTCCCCAGGAGAAGCTAGCCGGTATGTTTAATTTCAATCGGCAGCAAGAGCCGGTTGCTAATCCCATTCGAGGAGCTCAATACAATGCCGGTGGCCAATAGCTCTTTCCAGAATCACAGACACCCCCGATGAATCGGCCGCTTCCCGCTGGCAACCCACTTCAATATCAGTACCAGGGAGGCCACCAAGATCGGCATTATCAGCCTCAAACGCCACCTCAGTATCGGCAGGCACCCATGCAACATGAACAATATGAGCCGATACAGCAAGTTCAGGACAACAAAACCTGGGCCGATTTGATTGCCGACGTTATGCGCGATCAATTCGGCCTTAAGCCGAAAGATTCTGGGAATATGTATCGGTATCCATACCCAAAGCACTTTGAGAGGGTGCCATTACCCAACCGGTACAAGGTCCCAGACTTCTCCAAATTCTCGGGGCAGGACAGCACTTCAACATACGAACACGTCAGCCGATTCTTAGCCCAGTGTGGAGAGGCATCGGCTACAGACGCCCTGACAGTTCGTCTTTTCCCACTCTCGCTGTCGGGATCGGCTTTCACTTGGTTTTTTTGTTGCCCTACAACTCTATTCAAAGCTGGGTCGATCTCGAGAAGCAATTTCACAGCTATTTCTACACCGGCAATCACGAGATGAAATTGTCGGACCTCACAGGCATGAGGCAGAAGCACGAAGAACCAGTCCAGGACTACATCCAGAGGTTTAGGGAGATGAGGAACCGATGCTGCCGCCTGGTGCTGTCCAATTCCCAGTTAGCCGATTTGACTTTCCACGGACTGCTGCCGCCGATCCGTGAAAGGTTCTCGGCTCAAGATTTTGACAGCCTAGCCCACTTGGCGCAGAAGGTGACGACGAGCAACGATTTCAAGAATCAAGGAAGGCCGTTGTGGAGATTATGGCAATTGGGTATCTACATGGCAAGCTTATCTGACTGGAGGTAGGGATAGATTGCGCCTACCATATCTGTAAACCAAACATGACTTGGGTGTTACGTTGCCGATAGAGATAAGGCAACGACCTATAGTCACGGTTTGGTAAGATTGAGGAAACCGACTTAGAGTAAGATAGGGTTTTCGATTTGTAAGCCTACCTCCCAAGACTATATAAGGGGGTAAGGGACGTCCCTTGAGGGACATCGGCTTTAGATCATATGCTTCATGAGAAGTTAGATGAGCTTTCAGCTTTAGATACACGAGATCATGAGATCAATAAAGACACTCGGCGGATCGAATCCCCGAAACAGGAGTAGGGTATTACCTCACGAGAGGGCCTGAACCTATCTAAACCTTGTTTCCATCTAACCCATCGAGCTTGGCGATCTTGACTGCACCCTCAATTTTCTATTGCCGAAACCAAGTTTCGACAGTTGGCGCGCCAGGTAGGGGATCGCGCGTCAAGACTTCTTCGACAATCTCGCCGACAAGCGTGATGGGATCTCCTTCAGGATTCGGCGACCTCGTCGCCAACAATTTCTCCTCCTTCGACTCGGATTCGAACCAGTCGGAAGGAGAGACCCACTCGGCGCCGTTCGGGCTCTCAAACAGTGCCGAGATCTACGACGACATCTTGAAGACCAAGATGCAATCTACCTTCTCCAACGCAGGACTTCACTCGACACCGTTTGGATTACCGAACACCGCCGAAATCTGCACCGATCTTCTCGTCTCCCCGACGGAGACGATCTTCTCGGAAGAAGACCTCTGTGTGCCGTTTGGGTTACCAAACGCCGCCGAGATCGACGGCAAACTCCTCTCCCTCGAGTCGAGGTCGACCCACTCGGAGGAGCCCGCTTCCCCACGCTCCGACTTGGACCGGAACGATCCGCACTGGCTACCCAGATCGAGGAGGTCGCCGTCATCCTCCAGCCGTTCGGCTCATGCTCATCTTCGGAGCTCAATGAATACCTCAGCTCTGCCGGCTTTGATGACCTCTATGGCATCCCCTCAGACGAAGCCGACGACTCCGACTGCCACAAGGACTACGGACCGAAGAGCTTCGATGTCCTCATGGCTGAGCCGGACGAGTCCGACTCAGCCATGGATCGCAGGCTCGCTGAGGAAGAGCGAGCCAAGATCGAGCAAGAGCGCAAGACGGCCAAAGAGGAGAAGCAACGCAGGGAAGAGGCTCACAAGAGGAAGCAAGATCTACGCACATGGACGATCCGCCCAGGAGGCCATCCTCCAAACACGGGTCCGCAACACCAACATCTTCCAGACGCCACAGCAGAACGCTGTTGCCGCGCTCACGCTCTTGGACACCATCATGGAGACGGCACCCGCCAACGTGACTCCAATACTCGACAAGATCAAGACCATCGTCGCGGCCACAGCCAACGGCCACCCCACCACCTCGGCATGAAGGCCGACTGAGTCCATGGCTGAAATGCCCGACAAAAGCCGACTCCCGCCTCTAAAGTCAGGAGACTATAAGAGGCCCGAGCTAGACCGGTCGACGACAAGGCCAGGAGGCCCACGCCGCGAGTCTACACGTAAGTACCAGAGCAAACAGCCGACTCCCGTGACAAACGACACGGACGTCCACCCGTCCACCACCGCGTCCGCCGCAACAACGCTCCAGCTACCCAACCAAACCGAAGACCCCGCCGAGTGATCTCGCGGGAAGTCCTCGATCGCCGCTACCAAGAGCGAGACCGACGCACCCGGAAGATCGGAGGGGATCACCCGATAGCGGCGACGACGGAGTGCCGGCCTTCACTCGGAAGCTTCGCCGAGTGTACTGGCCGAGTGGTTTCAAGCCCACAGGAATAGAGAGGTATGACGGCAAGACCGACCCCGAGTTGTGGCTTACCGTGTACACTCTCGCCATCCGCGCAGTAGGCGGTGACAACAAGGCTATGGCCAACTATCTGCCCGTGGCCCTCGCCAACTCAGCCAGGAACTGGCTTACGAGCCTGCCAAGAGGCTCAATCGGCTCATGGAGCGAGCTGAGGGACCACTTCATCGTCAACTTCCAAGGCACCTTCGAGAGGCCCGGCACACACTTCGACTTGTACAATGTCACCCAGAAGCCGGACGAGCCCCTGAAGGATTACATTCGGCGCTTCTCCGAAAAGCGCAACAAGATCCCCAACATCACCGATGACATCATCATCGCCGCCTTCCAGAAGGGAGTCCGTGATGAGCTGTTAATTGGAAAGTTTGGGCGCAAGCCACCGAAGATGGTGAAGCAAATGTTCGAGATGGCGAACTCCTACACCAAGTCCAACGATGCAATCAAGGCGGTACGCCAAGACCGGCCTGACAAAAGGGATGACAAGCACTCGGAAGGAAGCCGGCATCCAAGGAAGGATAACGGCAGCAGCAATCAGGCCCAGAAAGATCGCAAACGCCGGCACGAAGACTTGGTTGCCACAACGTCCGATTCTCGACACCGTCGCCGAGTTGCGGCTTACGACACGATCATGAACGATCGTGAACGCTCGGCACGCATCATCTACAAGCAATTCACAGAGCAATATGCGGCACGGTTAAACAAGAAGCCGACTAATGAAACCGGTCCATCGGGAACCAAGAAGAACAACCCGACTGGAAATTCGGAGCCTTTTCAAGACCACGTGGGCGAGCTGAATCACATCTTCGGGGGCCGCAGGCTTATGAGTCCAAGAGGATGCAAAAGCTGATGGACCGCGAGGTCAACACGGCACAACCCGAAGTCCCACAACATCTGCGATGGTCGGAGGTGGCCATCACGTTTAATCACTCGGATCATCCTGACCGAGTGGTTCACCCAGGGCAGTATCCATTGGTACTTGACCCGGTGGTTCGTAACATCAAGCGAAGCGTGTCCTCATCGATGGGGGCAGCGTCCTCAATCTCTTGTTCGTCAAAGACCCCGGATGAGATACAAATCCCGAGAACCGAGTTGAAGGCAAGCTCAGCCCCTTCCACGAGCGATCCCGGGTGTCGCCCACACCACTTGGGCACATCGCCCTTCCAGTCACCTCCGAAGTTCGTGAGAATTTCCGAACGGAGAATACCACCTTCGGGGTGGTCGACTTCAAAGACGGCCTACCACGCGATCATCGGAAGGCCCGCACTCGCCAAATTCGTGGCGATACCACACTATGTTTACCTCTGCATGAAGACGCCTGGCCCTAACGGCGTCATCACCCTGCGCAACGACGTCAAACAAGCCTTCACCTGCGACGAAGAAAGCTGTGATATGGCCCAATCTTGTGAGAGATCACGTGGCCAGGAAGAAATCCGACTGGCTACATCAACATCTGAAGAGGGTGAAGTTTCTACAAAGAGGATAGCCAAGTCGGGACAAGGCGACGCCAAAACGAAGAAAATCTTCTTTGATCCAGTCGGCAAGATATCTTCAAGGACTTATAAGATACCACAGCCGCAATGTTCGGGCGCGAGCTTTCATTGTCGATGATTTGGTTCTACGCAAGATCCGACCATCAAGGACCATCACAAATTATCTCCACTATGGGAAGGACCATACATAATCGCCGAGGTGACTCGGCCAAGAGCATTTCGACTAAAGTGCGAAGATGGATCTATGGTGAAGAACTCCGAATATTGAACATCTTCGACGATACTATGCTTAAATTGCCGTGAGTTTCATGTTATTCTTGATCGCCAATCTCAAGCAAGATGACTTCTTGAGTTGACAATCGGGGCTGCATACGTGTCAATAAAGCATGGTTTTCTTCGATAACTTGTTTATATTTGGTTTATCATTGTTTAATGTTTCTTGATTTGAGTTTAATAGATAAGGACTGAGAATTTTCGATGATCTAATCAAGTTTAGGCTTGGTGACAATCGGACGAAAATTACTTAAGAAATTTTCTATGAAGACTCGGGTCAAGGCATTAACATAAATAAGCTAGATACCTACAAGTTCACATCGGAGGCATAAAGAGACCAAGGTGATTAAACTTACTCCCGACGAACCTCGGACGACAAGGGAATCTTGGAGGCCGGATGCGGAAGATGGCTTGTGATGGAACAGAGTTCCTAGATGGATGGATTTGCGCGCACACGAGTTTAGGGTTCTCCACGGAGAGCCGGTGAACAAGGCTGCAAAAGAGGAAATTTTTGGGGAAGATGAAGTGTCGAGGATGACCTCGAGGCTTCGTAAAAGACCGAGGGTTTTTGCTAAGTCGTCTCGTGATTGGGCCGAGCCCATGAGAGACTTGCGGCCCGGCTAAGGTGTGGCTTGACACGTGTCCTTAGGGACTTAAGTGGATGGACTTAAGCGATTTGCCCGGCAATATGCACGTGTCACATAGCCCAATACCTTTAAAATCCTTTCATACCGTGGTTTGCATAACTTCATGAGAAGTTGGCACGATGCAATTTGAAAGGTGACAAATAGTTAAGCTTTTCATGGCTGTCCCGATGACAGGAACTATTTGGTTTTAAAGCATTTGATTAAATGATTATATCAATGCTATTTTTTCCACCTTGGTGAAGATCTTTTTTAGATTAAGACCAATATTATGCAGGATCTATTTAATATTTTGGTCGTATTTTTCAGATGACTGAAAAATTTGTTTACCCATGAGGGTTGACTAAATTATTTGTCTCGAGATGACTCGGACAAGTTAACTCGGATGAGCATGAGCTTGCCGAGTATTTTTTACCCACGAGGGTTGATTAGATTATTTGTCTCGAGATGACTCGGACAAGTTAACTCGAATGAGCATGAGCTTGCTGAGTGTTTTTTACCCACGAGGGTTGATTAAATTATTTGTCCCGAGATGACTCGGGCAAATCAACTCGGATAAGCATGAGTTTACCGAGCGAATTGATTTCTTACCCATGAGGGACGATTGAAATATTTGTTCCGAAATGATTCGGGCAGATCCACTCGGATAAGCATGAGCTTACCGAGTGCTTTCCACCTATGAGGGTTGATTGAGTTATTTGTCCCGAGACGACTCGGGCAAATTCACTCGGATGAGCGAGCTTGCTGAGTGATGATATTTTTTATGATTGCTTTAGCATGAGCTAAGCATTTACATGAGTATGATTCTTTATAGTCCTTGTATGTATGTTTGGTCTGTTTTTGGCTAATCATATAGTCGGGGGTTACACCTAATTAGGTACATCATGAGATGCACCTAGATATTTATTTTGAGAATTTTTTGGATATTTTCCAGCCCTTCACAGTCTTTGGAGCCACTCGGGAAGATTCAGGCAGAGATGATGAAATCACTTGGCGCCAGAAGCACTCGGCCAAAAAGATTTTTGGCTGTGTAACGTTTTGGTTTGAAGCTGAGTTGTCTCGTCGACTGAAAAGGACTCGGGGGCTACTGTGGAGATTATGGCAATTGGGTATCTACATGGCAAGCTTATCCGACTGGAGGTAGGGATAGATTGCGCCTGCCATATCTGTAAACCAAACATGACTTGGGTGTTACGTTGCCGATAGAGATAAGGCAACGACCTATAGTCACGATTTGGTAAGATTGAGGAAACCGACTTAGAGTAAGATAGGGTTTTCAATTTGTAAGCCTACCTCCCAAGACTATATAAGGGGGTAAGGAACATCCCTTGAGGGACATCGGCTTTAGATCATATGCTTCATGAGAAGTTAGATGAGCTTTCAGCTTTAGATACACGAGATCATGAGATCAATAAAGACACTCGGCGGATCGAATCCCCGAAACAGGAGTAGGGTATTACCTCACGAGAGAGCCTGAACCTGTCTAAACCTTGTTTTTCATCTAACCCATCGAG
Organism: Oryza australiensis; assembly: GCA_019925245.2. Taxonomy (NCBI): domain Eukaryota; kingdom Viridiplantae; phylum Streptophyta; class Magnoliopsida; order Poales; family Poaceae; genus Oryza; species Oryza australiensis. The sequence goes on along the minus strand of JAIFGZ020000260.1, from coordinate 390,415 downwards.
CTTGGCGATCTTGACTGCACCCCCAATTTTCTATTGCCGAAACCATCGACAGCCGTCAAGAAGGTTGCTCACGTCATCGTTGAATCTGATTCAGAAACAAGCGACGATGACGCAGAGGTCGCGGCAGCCGAATGGGCCAAGAATAAAAAGGCCATCGTCTGTCAATGGCTGCTGAAAACGGCCAAGGAAGAGAAATACGATTTTGACATCATCAAGGCCGATAGGGTCTTTGATTTATTGCTGAAGTAGAAACAGATCCAGCTTTCCGAAAATCATGTGATCCCATCGGCTGATGAACTCAAGAAGAAGAAATACTGTAAGTGACATAACTCCACCTCCCATGCCATTAATGATTGTAAAGTTTTCAGGCAGCAAATCTAGTCGGCAATCGAGGCCGGGAAGCTCAAATTCGCCGATTCACCTCGGCCAATGAAGGTAGATGGAAACCCTTTCCCGGTCAACATGGTTCAAGTCGGCCCCGGGCGAGCTGATCGGTAGAACAGAATGGCGAACAACTAAGCCAAAACTCTCAAAGGGGTCAAGGTAGAGAAGAAGCCAACTGGGGACCAAGCCGTGCCAATCAACTTGATGCGTCCCGCCGGCCGATCGGCTGATCAACGGCCGATCCGCATGGACAGCCGACGCCGCTTTCAACAACGGTTTTGGGGGAAAGAAGAAGCTCGGTGCAACAGGCCTTATGTGAGGGAGTCCGAGGCTCTAGGTCCCCGCTTCATTAGGCATCACAACGACTGCGATCCGTACTGGCAATGCGAGTTTTTCTGATTCTGTTGGAAATCGAGGATGAGGCTGCCGACGATTGAAAATTGTCTGGCCTGCAGTGAGCACCGCGAGGACGAGTACAGAGACCCACCGATAAGCCCAACTCGATTCGTCTCCAGGGTCGTGCAGCTGAACCAGACACGACAATCTGTCCATGATCGGCTTGGGCCGATCCATCAATACTTCTTCAAGGAAGATGAAAATGATGAATACTATGACGAAGAAGAAGCCGATGATGATCAATTGGCTAACCCGCAATGGTGCCCTTCTGACCTGTTCACTAAAACTCAAAAGAGAAGAATCCAGAGGTTGAAATGCCAGGGATAGGAAGAAGAAGTTCGGCAGATGATTCAGGATCAGCGTCGTCGGCTGGGCAAGAAATAGTGTAGACCCAAGAAAGAAATCACACCAGCTGACGAAAGCCAAGCTGAAGAAAGCCCAGCCGATCAAGCCAGGAGGGCGGTCAAAGGTAAAGGAAAAGCTACTGCATCGGTCAATATGGTTTTCGTATTGCTAGCCGAATTCGGCGTCACTGAGGCCGATGTAGATAGCGTTGAGGATACCCTGGCCAGGCTAGCCTTATCCCCAGATCAAGCCATCTTTGACAAACCGAAGGGGACTGAAAATCGGCATCTCAAGCCACTTTACATGAAGGGATTTGTCGATGGCAAGCTGATGTCCAAGATGCTGGTCGATGGAGGGGCTGTGGTAAATTTGATGCCCTACGCAACTTTCAGAAAATTGGGCAAGGGAGCCGAAGATTTGATCAAAACAAATATTATACTTAAAGACTTCGGCGACAACCCATCAGAGTCCAAGGGTGTACTCAACGTAGAGCTGACCGTCGGCAGTAAAACCGTGCTCACAACCTTCTTTGCCATCGACGGGAAGGGGTCTTACAGCCTGCTGCTTGGGAGGGACTGGAGCCACGCAAATTGCTGCATCCCTTCCACCATTGCATCAAAGTATGATTCAATGGGACGACGACAAGATCAAAATTGTGCCAGCCGATAGGTCAGTAAACGTCGCTAATGCCGATTTGTCATTATGGGAAATCGATGGCATCGATTGTTTGTCTGGGAAAATCTGGCAAGCCGATTTTCTTGAAGTGTCCGATTCTGCCATACAGCCAATCGGAGATGAGGAGCCGCAGTTGCTGCTTTGAAGGCGTCGTGGAGGGCTCGAGCGTCTAAGGCAAGGACACCGCGGACGACGACGATGGCAAGCTTGGGCAATGATTTATGTCGGCCGACGAGCTAGAAGAAATAGATATCAGCTCTGGAGATAGGCCTAGTGAAGGGTTACGCGGAAGCTACGCTAGCCGAAAACAAAAACTTTTACCGCGCAAACCAGGAACACTTGCAAGTAAGGGCCGATAGATCGTTACCGATTGGAGTAGAGTGCAGCGGAATAACCAATCGGGCAATCCGATCCGAATGCAGTGTAGCCGATTCCCGGAGACACCGATTCGCCAATCAGCCGATTCGAGTCGTCCGGCCGCGTTCTCACGCCTCGCTCCGATGCGCCCGACCGCACCGATTCCACCACAGCCGATCGCTCCGATTGCAGCCGATCCGAAGCCGATCAACAGCACGCAACGTAGCAGCGCCTCTACCGGTATCCACACGTCCGGGGACAGAACGCCGTACACCCGTGTGCTAGCACGCGATGCAAGGCTAGGGTTTGGCTCGAAAGTGGGGAGGGTTTCCGTGGAGATTGATCTCGGCGACTTCTGTTGCACGCGATGCAATTGATGTCTATACAGCTCTCCACCCCTCCCTCCTTTATATAGAGTTGGCCGACTGGGACTAGTGGCCGATTAGGACTCTATTTTGAATCGGATCTCATCCGTATCTCATAGAGTTGGCCGTCCCACACGTCGTAAGCCCATAGGACTCTATCCGATCGGATCCCTATCCGATCGAGCCGTATCCGAGTCCAACTCGAATATCTATTCTATCCCCTTAAGCGTGCGACCCTGTAGGTTCAGGTATACTCGGTTTCGGCTATAGTCTAACTTAGCCGATCGTCGGCTCGAGTCTAACTCAGCCGACCTGTCAATAGCGGCGCCTAGCAGCACATATTGACACCATAGTATACAAGAATAATATCGGCTCTGAACCTGTAATGTGTACACAAATCCCTTTGCCTCACGATACCAGTTAAGCTATAGGCAAGATGTGTGCCATCCCTTCAATAGCTTAACCATTCACTCGAACCGTATTGGATTATCTGTCTGTTGATTGACTCCTCAATCAACTTAGCATGGCCATGCATTTCCATAATCCATTACCTTGAGGGGCCCAGAGATATCTCTCCAAAGGAGGGGCAAATTCCATCTTGATCACTCACATCCCACTCCATGTTTCATAGCAAACCCGAAAACTACCTTTATAACTACCCGCATTACGGAATAGCGTTTGGTAGTCCCAAAGTAGGCTACTACACATGTTGGAATCCATGGTGATCTCAGGTCTAAGGACTTTGTACCAACACTACCCGAGACCAACTAATGGCACATTAATTCCGTAGTGTCTCATGGTGGGTCTATCCAACAATGTGTTCTCCAACACATATGTCCATGTTTATTGATTTGGTATCTCCATACCCATGATCTATGAGACATGATCATCAATCAATAAACATGCCGATCTTAGAATCATATTTGTTCCAACAATATGACATATGATCGTGGGATCATTTAGAAATAGATTCATACATATAGAGTCTCATAAATAAGTCACGTACTTATTGATCAATACAAGATGTCTATTTCATGGAACTGAATAACACTTTATTCATTTATACATAAACATTGACGTGATATCCAACATCTCCATGTTGCCTCTAGGGCATATCACTAACACCTAGGCCGACATATATTAGTAAAAAATTTGTCTTCTCATTGTAGATCCTAGCTTATTGATTTATTGAAGGAATATAAAGATTGTTTTGCTTGGGAGTAGTTCGAGATGCCTGGTCTTAGCCCATCTATTGTTGTGCATCAACTGCCTATCAAGCCGGGTTGTCTGCTGTTCAAACAGTCTCCCAGGAGATTTAAGGCTGACATGTATGATGCAATCAAAGCCGAAATCACTTGGCTATATGACGCTGGATTCATTCAGCCCTGCCGATATGCCGAATGGGTCTCGAACAATTTTCCAGTGATAAAAAAGAATGGTAAACTTAGGGTGTGAATCGATTTCAGGGACTTAAACAAAGCCACCCCTAAGGACGAGTACCCAATGCCCATAGCCGATTTACTAGTGGATGCTGCTTCCAGCCATAAGATAATAAGTTTTATGGACGGTTATGTAGGTTATAACCAAATCTTTATGGCCAAAGAAGACATTCACAAGACTGCTTTCCGATGCCTAGGGGCAACCGGCTTGTATGAATGGGTTGTCATGACATCTGGGTTGAAAAATGCTGGAGCAACGTATCAACGGGCCATGAATTATATTTTCTATGACATGATCGGCTCCATGGTAGAGATCTACATTGATGATGTTGTCAAATCCAGGGAGATGGAGAATCACATAGCCGATCTTAGACAGGTTTTGGAGCGGACTAGAAAATATGGCCTCAGGATGAATCCGTTGAAGTGTGCGTTCAGCGTGTCGGTCGGGCAGTTTTTGGGGTTTCTTGTCCATGAAAGAGGCATCGAGGTTACACCAAGAAGTATCAATGCTATCAAGGCAATACAGCCTCCGAAGGACAAGAAGCAACTACAATCGTTGATCGGCAAAATCAAGTTCATCAGGCGGTTTATAGCCAATCTCTCAGAAAAGATGGAGCCGTTCATACCACTGCTTCGGCTGAAGGCCGACCAAGCATTCACATGGGGGGCAGAGCAACAGAAGGCATTGGACAACTTCAAGGATTACTAGCTCACCCCCAGTTCTAATGTCTCCATAGAAAGGGATACCGTTCAAGCTATACCTATCAGCTGATGATAAATCAATCGGCTCAGTCCTAATCCAAGAGGTTGAAGGCAAGGAAAAGGCTATCTTTTATCTCAACCAACGACTATTGGACGCCGAAACAAGGTATTCATCTGTGGAAAAGTTGTGTTTATGCCTATATTTTTCATGTACAAAGTTAAGGCATTATCTACTATCTAACGAGTGCACAGTAGTATGTAAAGCCGACGTAGTCAAATACATGCTATCGGCTCCAGTGTTAAAGGGACGTATTGGAAAGTGGATTTTTGCTTTGACAGAGTTCGATTTGAGGTATCAGGCACCCAGGGCAGTTAAAGGACAAGATATAGCCGATTTTATCGTGGAACATAGAGATGACTCAATCGGCTCGGTTGAGATCATGCCTTGGACATTCACGTTTGATGGTTTGGTATGCACAAGCGGATGCGGTATTAGCTTAGTAATTATCTCACCAAGGGGGGCAAGTTTTGAATTCGCCTTCTCAATCAATCCCCACGCTACAAACAATCAAGCCGAATACGAAGCAGTGCTCAAGGGATTGCATCTTCTCAAAGAAGTAGAAGCCGACGCCATCGAGATAATGGGAGATTCACTATTGGTCATCAGCCAGTAGTCAGGGGAGTATGAATGCAGGAACGACGCAATGATGGTCTACTATCAACAATGTCGAGAATTTATGGATAGCTTTCGGCTAGTTACGCTGAAACACATCCCTAGAGAGCAGAATACAGAAGCCAATGATTTAGCTCAAGGGGCATAAGGCTACAGGTCATTGATAAAAGAAGTTGAGATAGAAGTCGCAGCCATGACAGCCGATGATTGGAGGTTTGAGGTCTACAGCTATTTACAAAACCCCTCTCAATCGGCTTCAAGGAATTGCGATACAAGGCTTTAAGATATGTTTTGCTCGACGAAGATCTCTACTATCGGACGATTGATGGTGTGTTGCTCAAGTGTCTTAGTGCTGATCAAGCCAAGGTGGCTATCGGAGAAGTACATGAAGGGATATGCGGCACGCATTAATCGGCTCAAAAGATGAAGTGGTTGCTTCGGAGAGCAGAGTATTTTTGGCCGACGATGCTGGAGGACTTTTCAAATATTACAAAGGTTGCGAGGATTGTCAGAAATTCAGAGCCATACAAAGAGCACCAGCATCGGCTATGAACCCAATCATAAAGCCTTGGCCGTTTCGAGGATGGGGTATCGACATGATCGGCCAGATTAATCCACCCTCAAGCAAAGGATATAAATTCATTTTGGTGGCAACAGATTATTTTACAAAATGGGTGGAGGCAATTCCTTTGAAAAAGGTTGATTCTAGGGACGCAATCGAGTTTGTTAAAGAGCATATCATCCACCGATTTGGCGTCCCACAAATAATAACAACAGACCAGAGATCTATCTTCATATCGGACGAGTTTGTTCAGTTTGCCGACGGCATGGGGATCAAGTTAATTCTTCATCGTACTATGCACAGGCCAACGAGCAAGCAGAAGCTTCAAATAAAAGTTTGATCAAACTGATAAAGAGGAAAATTTCTGAGTACCCCAAGCAATGGCATAGCCGATTAGCCAAATCACTGTGGGCCTATCGGATGGCATGCCATGGATCTATCCAAGTCCCTCCATACAAATTGGTCTATGGGCACGAAGCAGTCCTGCCATGGGAAAATGTCATCGGCTCAAGACGGATTCAATTACAAGACCAGCTCACAACCGATGACTATTACAACTTGATGGTAGATAAATCAGAAGACCTAGTTTTGTCAAGGATGAGGGCCTTGGAAAAAGTAATAAGGAATAAGGAACGAGTAGCCCGTCATTATAACAAGAAAGTCGTTCCTAAGTCTTTTGAAGAGGGCGAACTCGTTTGGAAATTGATATTGCTGATTGGATCAAGAGATAATAAATTCGGCAAGTGGTCCCCAAATTGGGAAGGGCCGTTCAAGATCCACAAATGCGTCTCTAAAGGAGCTTATATGCTAAAAGGTTTAGATGGAGAAGTGTTTGGGAGGGCTCTGAACGGCAAATATTTAAAGAAATACTACCCCAGTGTATGGATCAACTGGTGATTCGGCCATGGTCGTGCCAATTCATGTTAGCCGATGCGTTGTAACGTACGCATCGCCTTTAGGGTGTTTTCACGCCGAGTTTTTCCCCTAATTTTCATACATCGGCTTAGCCTAGCCGACAACAATAGGGTATTTGACTCGATAATTTTGTTAATGCTGGGAACACCATCAAATACGACAACAAAGCGATGTCAAGCAGGCAGGGCAAAAATTCATAAGAAAATTTTTCATGATTTTCAAACATTTTTTGAAGTAATCGGCATAAAGTGAGTTTGAAATAATCGGCAATCAATTGAGTTTGAAATAATCTGCAAGCATACATTAAACAGGGAATGAGTTGCGATTAGCCGATTACAGAAGATGTCTTAGCCGATTACAGAAGATGTCTTAGCTGATCACAAAACGTGCAAAAAGTTAAGTACAAGAATACCTAGCCAGCTATTACAAGCGAGTTCAACGCGAAAGGAAGTCCTTGATAGCCGATATTGCCCTACGACGGATCCCGTCTATTTCTTCGATGTCCTTCGCATCGGCTACGTCGTTCCCTGGGATCGGCTTCATCGCCTTGGCCATATCCGACAGGTTTGACACGGCCGCCTTGATCTTTGCTCGCTGGTCCTTGATCTCCTTCGGCAGGCCGGCCACGCGTTGTTCCTTGGCCACGATATCGGCATCGATGTTGGCGAGTTCGGCTATCAGCTCTTCCAACCGCTTGTGAAGCCGATCAAGTTCAGCGATCGGCTCGGTCTTCAAAGCGTCGAACTTGGCCTTCTCGACGGTGATCTCTTGCGGCCGCCTTGATGGTGGCCTTCAATGCCTGGTTTTTGCGGTGATCGGCTATCCTCTGTTTAGCTTGCTCAAGCTTGTGCCGATGCGCCTCCATAAAAGTAGCCGGTGCAATGGTGTCAGCCAGCTGGTCCGGCAGCCAATCTTGAATGTCTTCAAACCGACTACGGATGGAACCGCAATCGGTGACCAGGAAATCGAGAGAGCACTCTAGCCATTTGGCTATATCTGACAAAGTTGCTCGTAGCTCCTCGTCTGATACCACCATGGCCTTATCAGTGCCCTCGTCGGGGTCAAGGAATTCCGATAGATCGAAATCCAGGAGATCGGCTACAGACTGCAAGTTAGAAGTTGGTTAAGAGAGCTGACAAGATTAATAAGCCGATTTGTGAAGCTGAACAAGACTTACTCGGATAGCTGGAACTGAGGTTGCCACGTCCTCAGCGTCACCATCACGTGCGGCCATCAGCATTGGCTCCCTTGATACACGGGGGGCAGGTGTTGGAGCACGCGGAGGCTAGGAAAAATGCAAGTTAGAAATTTGGCTGTGCTAATAAGAAGGAAATGAAGATAGAGTTTACCGAAGAAGGGGAGCTGTTTTATTCTTGGTGGCTAATTTCTTTGCCTACACACACAGAAAGCCGATAAGTTATAGTGATATAAAAAACAAGATTACAAAAGATGAAAGCCAAATTGCAAGAGGTAAAGGACGGTAGACGATGAGACTTACCTCTGGGTATTCCGTTTGGGTCGCTTCAGAGTGAGTGCTTTGAGGACGCCATTGATGGGCGGGATTGGCGCCGCGGAAAGGGTTGTTGGTGATGTCGTGCTTCGGGTCCGACGAGGTCGCCGAGGAGACGAAGAGTTTTTTTGGCTAGGGCTTGAAAGATGAAAGTAATAGCGTGGCTTGTTTTGGCGCAAGGCAGGTGCTATTTAAAGAGATTTCTTGACAGCCGAGACAGAGTCGGGCGAGAAGTGCACGGAAATTTAAAAAAATCGGCAAATCTGTGATATAATCTTATCACGGACTTGGGGGGCATGTGTTAATGACCAAATTTGGTAACTAAATCCCTAAGTCCGGGTCGAGGTTATAGCGGAATCGGATTGGAAAATGATCTGCGGATAAAACAGAGGTTGCATCGCTACGATCAGATCGGCTGGAAGGCCAGTTGGCTGAGGCCGAATCGGACATGGATAGCCGATAGCCGATTTCGATTCAGAGAAGGAGATGGAACCATTTCCGATAAATAAGCTTGAAGATAGAAGGAAGATTCGGTTCCCAAATGTTCGTTAAAATATTGCCATCTATGGATAAAGTCCTGTAACGGCAATTGTGTCTGTAAAATAGGGTTTGTTTAGATATTTCCTTTTGTGATGCGACATGGGACTGTATCCCGAGATATTGTCATATTTTGAATAGTAGATTAGATAGAAACCGTGTCTTACGCGAATAGTGTTATTCTTGGGTATAAATAGGACCCGAGACCTCTTGTAAACAATCAATCACAACCAATACAATCTCGGCGCATCGCCTCCTATTTTTTTTAGACGAGTTCTTGATCCGGCTTCGGGCTGCATCGATTCAAACCCTGAACAAGGTAAATTCTCATCGTTTAGTGGTTTATTTCGTCGAATCTAGTGCTTACATCATTATGATACTCTAGGTTTAATGTTATAAACTACGCAAAGTTATCATATACGACATATAATCTAGAACAAATGTCTAGATCTATCTTGCCATCGGCTTGTTCTTCTCAGGAAGCAGTAGCCGATAGAGCTAGATCTAGATGTTGGCCTGGATTATATGATGTATCTACTGTCTTGAAGGGTTTACATTGGTCCATATAGATCCAATGCTATCTTTTTGTACTTAATGCTGCATCACCCATGATCTATTAAGTCGCTTTTAGAAGTATTATGATCTATTCGGCTAGATGTAAATTTATAGAGATAGTGCCGGGGTTTGAGCCGGCCTTACCTGCTTTAATAATATTTAGCATTATTTACTATTAGATCCATTAGAGCCGCCTCTTATGTTAAGATCTCGATCTAGTTAAATGCCTTAAGCCAGTATCAGTCCGTTGGCATCAGTCGATAGCCTATTGATCTAGGTTTAACGCATTTAGGTCATATCGATATCTTTTTATAAGACATATTGGAGTATTAGCCGATGTACGTTAGACCTGCAACATCGGCTAGGTTATGAACGCATATATTTATTATCTTGATGGATATTTAGGTTAAGTGATTCATACTGTCTCAGCACAGCCGATCTATCCCATTCACTTAGTTTAAATATGCTTTGAGAAAGCAATTATATGCAGGTTGGTTTCCTGAGCCGATCCGGTAGGGTCTAACTTTAACCTTAACGCATGTATATGTTTATTATTTCTTGTTGGTTAGCAGATCAAACCAATTGGCACGCCTAGATCATCACAGGTAGCCAAGGACGGACCTGCACTTGAGTTAAGCAGATCTCCCAGGCCAGCGCGTGAGAGATTTTTCTCATCAACACTACCACCATGAGTGATGAATAGTTAAAGGAGGTGGAGCTTTCCTTTGAAGCAATTTAGATTAGCTCCCTGTCCTTAACTATTCATTGTCTCGTGAGAGAGGTCATGGTGCAAACTCTTTATAATCCCACTGTTGATGCGAACATTATGTTCGCAACCGTTGCATTAAATTGTTTAGGGGACGAACTGTTGGCACCAATAGACAAAACCTTCTAGATCCCATCTAGTCCAATCATTGAAGGTTATGGGATTCTTCACAGAGTGCCTATAAGGCACAATGATGTCGAGGCTATCCTAGACTTCCATGTGTTTGAAGTCCTAGACTTTGATCTTTTGATCGGCCATCTTATCAGAAAACATCTCATAGATGTGATGCAAACCAGAGTCCTCGACATCAAACTCGGGAGAGATGTGTTTTTTGGCCCGATCTTGCGATCGAAAAATTCTTTGACGAAACCAATCCCTGAGTTTGAGCCAATTGAGGAAGTGTTGGCTGTCTCTCCTTTTGAGTCCCCAGAATCTATCCTTGAAGATGATGCCAGCGCATTCATCAAAGAGGAGGACGATCCTGGAGAGATGATCGAGTTGCCCAAAACCGATCCACCTTCACGATCACCAGTTGAGCTTAAACCTCTGCCTTAGGGCCTTTGCTACGCTTTCTTGCACGGTGATATGGAGTCGCCCGTCATCATAAGCGTCAAGCTTTTCGATGATGAGACTTCCAAACTCAAAACCATACTAGAAAAGCATTGCTTTGTTCTATGCTACTCACTCGAAGACCTCAAAGGGATTAGTACAACCCTTTGTACCCATCGCATTCATCTAGACCTGTCCTGCACACCATCTAGGAAGCCTCAAAGGAGACTAAACAATGTCATGAGAGAGGTCATCAAAAAAGAGGTCTTGAAACTCCTACATGCTAGGATAATTTATCCCGTTCCTTATAGCGAGTGGGTTAGCCAGTCCAGATTGTGCCCAAGAAGAGAGGCATGACGGTCGTTGAAAACTCCAAAAATGAGTTGATCCCACAACGAACCATCACGAGATGAAGAATGTGCATAGACTACAGGAAGCTCAATAAGGCTACTAGGAAGGACCATTTCCCGCTGCCCTTCATTGATGATTCTAGAGCGGCTTGCAAATCACTCCTTCTATTTGCTTGATGGCTATTCTGGCTATCACCAAATTCCCATCCATCCTGACGATCAAAGCACCATGTTCACTGTCCATACTGAACATATGCTTACCGACAGATGTTGTTTGGGTTGTGTAAAGCATCCCCGTCATTCCAACGGTGCATGATTTCCATCTTCTCTGACATGATCGAGGAAATCATGGAAGTTTTCATGGACGACTTCTCTGTCTATGGAAAAACTTTTGATCATTGTCTAAAAAACTTAGACAAGGTATTGCAACAATGTCAAGAAAAGGACTTGGTACTTAATTAGAAAAAGTGTCACTTCATGGTCTGTGAAGGTATAATCCTAGGATATCGAGTCTCTGAAAGGGGACTAGAGGCGGACAAAGCTAAAATTATAGTAATCCAACAACTTCCACCTCGCACCAACGTTAAAGGAGTCCGTAGCTTCCTAGGTCATGCAAGGTTCTATCGCCGGTTCATTAAATATTTTTCTTTAGTCCCTAGACTCTAACCAGCCTGCCAGCTAAGGATGCTCCCTTTAACTTTGATGATGAGTTCATAAAATCTTTTAACATCTTTAAAGAAATGCCCATTACAGCAGCAACGAGGCTAGTGGTGCCAAGCGGCGGCCAAAAATGGCCATCGCGGCGGCAGCTCGGGTTGGCAGCGGAGGCGGTGCTATGGCGGCAATCGGCTTTGGGGAGTGCACGGATGAGCTATGGCACGACGCAATGAAGCCGAAGGTATTGACAACACAGGCGGTGGTGGCTCCTAGCAGCGGCAGTGCTTGGTCGGAGCACTCCGACGAGCGACGGCGGGAGAGAGCGTCATGGGGAGGGAAAGGGAGTGTGCAGCGAGCTCAAGCGATTGGGGGAAATGGATGACGAGTGCTTGGGGAGGGTTTTTGTAACTCGATGAGGTGATGGGGAGGCCGAGGAGTAGTGGATTTGGAGGAAGAGTGGGGACGAGAACGTGGATGAAATAGGGTCAAGCTGGCGCCATTTTTCGCGAGAAGAGTGGGGGAGGAGGTAGAGGAGGTGGCGGCGAATCAGTCTAGACAATTAGAGGTAGGAGCGGGAGCATGGGGCATGGTACAGGCAGTGGCGACGTGGGTGATGTCACCCTCGTGCTTCCGATCGGAGGTTGAAGGAGAGCCTGATAGGTGGGCCCCGACCCCACCTATCGGTGAGGAGGAGATGGGAGGCAAGCCGGCTCCGCGGGCTACGCCACGAAGGACGGGAAGTAGACTTGGGCCAAAAACGACCCAAGGACGAGGAAGGGATTTTCATTTGTTTTTTCAATTTAATTAATCACTGAAATGAACTTTGTATTATTAAAATTACTAGTTTTTTGCGATCTATTAAAATTACTTCTTGAGCTCTGAAAATTCACTAGAAATTTCAGAGAGTATTTTAGGGCATGGAGAATATCATAAAATATTCCTAGCCATGGTTTTTAAAGGAAATTTTATTTCCATCATTAATTTCACTTGTTAACTCATGTAAGTTTTAATATAAATTCTAGAAATAATTGATTTAATGATTTTTAATCCTGAAAGAAATTGGTCTCCAAATTGGTCTCCAATGTGCTTGTAAGTTAGTTAACAAATTGGTCTCCAATGTGCTTGTAAGTTAGTTAAAAAGATACATGAAATCTTGCTGGCCACATGGGATGCACATCTAGTAACCCATCCCAAGCGCTCCTAAAGATGGTCGAGACATGACTACACCTGGTCTTCACAGGACGAAAGGTTGTAGCAGTTTTACTACCTTTATGAGTTGTCAAGATCCGACTACACTTGGTCTTCACGCGACTAGAGCTTGTAGCGGTCTTGCCACCCTTACGCCGTTGGTCTTCGCGCGACCATGGGATGTAGCGGTTTTACCACCCAAGATAGATTAATCGAGTCAAGCGCCTAGATCGATTACTATTTCTTTATCACAGGATCTTCTCGGCCTAAGCAAATGCTAAATTTTACTAGGAAGGTGGTCGAAGACAACAGAGACATCGGTAACTTCTGACTCTTTCCTACTCGGACTGTCTACTCATCAACTCATACAAGTTTTTATGTTATATGGTATATCAATAAAGTGTGCACCATTTGCACCAGAGATCTTGTATTGTCATATCAATTTTGGTTGAGGCCTACAACTTCTTTGTTCTTTTACGTTACTCGACTAATCAATAGATAGGGGACGACATATATTTCTGATTAGTTGAGACCTATGAGCATGAGCTGCTCCTGAATAATGAATTTACTAGCCGTGTAATTTGGAACTGGTTTTTCCAACTTCACGGCTAAGGGCTAGGAGCCTTTTCGCTTTATCTCAAAATATTCATTCTAGTGATAATTATAATATTTGGTGAGCCTGAGTGTAGACACTCAAATTTGGAAAAAAATACTAAGGCTTCCCCATGAAGATCGGTTTGACCACCAATATTTGGCCAGTCAGACGAGACAATGAACTGCAGTCTTTCCTTGACCCCGGGTTTCCTTGATTGTAAAACTTCTCAAAACCTATTAGGACGTGGAAAAGAGCCCGGTAGATGCAAGACCACCCCTCCTATAAATATAGGGCGCCAAGGCCGGTTGAAACCTCCAATCAATTGTCAAAATCAATCTATTACACATACCCTCTATATTCTAAATCTCCCTCCTTTGTGTTACTTGTACCCTCAATTCTATTCTCCTCCAATCCCCCAATTGCTCGTCCTGTCTCATCTCTATGACATTAGAACCTAGGACAAACCAGCGTTCACCCTGACGGGGTCCCTCTCGGCTGTTCGTTCAACAACATCTATCTCCCTTGCGGTGATGTGTCTCCGGGTGCTGTTGCAGGTTGCACATAACGTGCTCAAGGTATGGTGGCATGATTCGGCTTCAACACACTTTTTTGGTTATTATACCACGAAGATTTTGGTTGTTATAACCGAAACACTAGTTCTCCAACATAGGCTCTCACACCAACTAGATCAAGACAATATGATGGTTTCAGATTATGGAGAGTTGTTGGAAGCCGATCGCTAGGAACTTGAAGCTCACTTTGAAGAATTGTGGCGAAATATGGCTTCATGCTACCAGAAGACGAGGCAAGGCATTGTCAAGCAAGAAGAATCCACGTCGCCTGTTGATGACAAATAAAAGGTAAGAGTCGATTCTAGCATTGTCCCTATTCTTGCATCCAAAGTTTCTCAAATAGTAGATTATGTTGTTATTGCTAGTTTGAACAATCGATTTACTTCTTTTAGTACTAACATTGAAAAACCCTAGTTGCTCGCATGAGTGAATTAAAGAAACACTTAAGTAGTTGATTCCTATGTGGTGCATCTACTTCATACCATAGTAAACATATGAATCGTGTCCCATTGGATTTCCATCTACCGGAATTTCCTATGCAACAATATTGGCCGATGAAAAGTACCTACAATTCCATCGGTACAATACACCCTAGATTTACACCTACGGCACCGTACGCCGGTCTAACCGGATGCATCGACCAATCAGATTGGTGTAATACTGTTGGTTCGATCGATGGTAGCGGTCGGTCTGATAGGAGGGAAGCACCGCCAGTTAGACTGCTCCTGACCAGTGGTATAGGATTGACTCCTATATCGGTCGTTCCTATCCCATAGCCAACAACTACATTCCAGAACAAGCTTTAACACCCTATGTTGTTGTTGGCCCCTAATCCTCCAATTGTAACCTACCAAAATTCAGGCAACCAACGTGGAGTGTTGTTGAATCCTATAATCAATGCCAGATGTGCAAAACCTAGGACTCTTAGTGATGAAATTGCGGAAGTTATGATAATATTTTCAATATAGATACTAGGGTAAGGAGCGTACATATCAAAAGCCTTATCTTGATCACTATGATAATGTCCCATATCCTCAAGGGTTTAGAGTGCCTGGTTTTGTCAACTTCACTGGAGAAGATGGCTAGTCTACTTTAGAGTGCCCGACTCTTTTTCTATAAAAAATAAATCTTGTAAACTCATGCAAACCAGTACTAATAAACCCTCCTCATCAGTACTGTACAGTTTTTAAAGCCGGCACAGATGGGCTATGGAACCGGCACCGATGATTTTCGTAACAGTGAATTTTACATTGTTGGGCTAGATTTTTACATTCATTCATGATGTCCTATTCTTGAATATTTAATTACAGTTCCACTTCCAGTTAGGGATCCATTAGTGTTAGTTAATGATGAGAATCTGATTGAAACGACCAGAGGTTTAACATAACAAAAATTCAAATTGTAATGTGATAAAACCCATCTGATTTATAACAGCTGAACATTAAGACCTATTATTTGCTGAAGAATGTTCGAACCTGGTTAGGATCACGTAATTACTCATCGCTAAACAGTGTACCTTAGGCTCCTCTCCGCACGCAAAACAAAACAAGGATTAACGTATGATTAATTAAGTATTAGCTAAAAAACTTAAAAATAAATTAATACAATTTTTACAGTAAGTTTCCTACAGAAATTTTTGTAAAGAACACATTGTTTAGTAATTTGAAAAGTGTGCACGTGGAAAACAAGATAGTGGAAGTAGGAAACCTTGAGTTAAGAACACCACTTTAGTATTGTCCTGAAAGATTCGTGTGAGTTCAGAATGCATCATTGCTGATATTTGTTAGGGCCACAGATAAATCCATAAGCACACGGATAACGTTGTAGCACTTTACCTTAGAGTATTATAAGGGTATCGAATCATAGGAAACGTGTGTGTATAATCTAACAATAGGATTCAACCAAGGACAACAAACTAATAGTAGGCTAGGCTAGAGAGGATTCCTATGGTTAATTAATGAGACCTAAGTTGAAGGTAAAACTCTATCGATTGCTTCGAACAACGATTCACCCCTGGTCTGCCAAGAGACTTCGGCCTATAACTTTATGATGTATCCGTATATGGAGGAATACGAAGGATGGACAAGGCTGTCACCACCTACCACCTATCTCACTTTCCGTGGAGCACATAACAAATGAAGGTAAACTCTAACTTAGACACTACGTCTACGTTATCAATAACTTCTCTAGTCTCAGCCAAGAACTTTCTTCTTTATTCAGAGTCTTAGTATTAGAGAACCCAGTGTAAATACTTAGCGACGAACCCGTAACGACGAGAATATATCTCACTTAAGTAAGCTCATTAAATACCAAAAGGAAATCTCGAATACTTACTTTAAAAGAAGCATCCGCCGAGAAACAAGATTAGAGAGAGGGTCGATGTAACACCCTGAGGTGTTTTCCCCTTTTAAAAATCCAAAAAAAAAATTGTAAAAGAAAATCATTGGAATTAACAGGAGAGAACAAATAATTTTAAAAGCCAAATGCTAAATGGAAATGGCATGGTAGGATTTTTCTTAAATTCTACATGTCAAAATACATTAACAGGATTTTTAGTGGAATTTTCAGAGCACAAAAAATAATTTTTAACCAATTAAAATCTAAATCGGAATAATTAAATCCTGGGAAAAATCGGCTTTCTCTCTCCTCCGTCCTTTCCCGCCCAAAATCGGCTATGGGCCGCCGCCCGAGCCGATGGCCCATCCCCTCCCTGCGCGCGTAGCCGATCGGCCCGGCCGATCGCCGACGGCCGCCGATTCCCGCCGCGCGCCTCACCCCTCTCTCCCTCACGGGCCGGTCGAAGGCCGTGGCCCGTTTATCCTTCACACCCACGAACAAGTCTATTCTGCCTCCCCCTTTACCCCGGGACACCGACAGGTGGGGCCCGCCTATCAGGCCGTCGTCCCCGACCCCGGCCGCCCTGGCGCCATTTCCGCCGCCCCTCTTCGCTCGGATCTCGCGCCCGCCTTTCCCACGCTCCGGGATCCCGCCGCCTTAACTCCCAGCCTCTTCCGTCGGCCTTAAAACCCCCCGTCCGCTGCTCCCGCACGTCCTAATGGCCGGAGTTAACCGCCGACCATTATTTCCCCAAAAATTGCGCCGGCGAGCAATTGTTCTCTTATCCGGTCGCCGCCGACCTCCCCATCCCCTTTAAAAGAACCCCTCACCCTCACCGTCCTCCCTACACCTTCACCTGAGCTAATCCTCCTTTGCTTGGCCCCCGCATCATGCACCCTCATTTCGGACCTCGCCACCGACCTTCGGTCGCGCTTTCTCGTTGTTCCGAGGCGCCCCAAGCTCCGCCGACGCTTCCTTCCTCGTCGCCTGTGCCCACGCCACCTCGGCCACCCATCCCCGCAAGCCTCCGTCGTCTCCCTCACCGCCGTCACCGTCGTCTCCCTCAACTCCGCGACCCCGCGGTGAGCCACTTCGTTTTTCCCCTCGGTCCGAACCCGCAGCCCAGTGGCGGGTGCGCGCGGCTCCGCCGCGCGTAATCCGCGTTCCCGCCGCCCGCGCCACCGCCCGAATGGCACCGGCCGGCCTCCGCCACCGGCCGCCGCCGCCGACCGCGCCGCTGCGCCCCATCCTCTCGGGCGTCCGATCGGCTTCGGCCGATTGGGGTCGTCCGTCCCCGCTCGCCCACGTGGAACGCCATGTGGTCGCCACCTCGGCACCACGTGTGCGCCACGTGGTGCACCGCCCGGTCCGGCCGTGGACCCGGTCCACCGTGGACCGCTGACGTCAGACCTCGGCCGCTGACGTCAGCCCTAGCCGCTACGCCTTCCTCGGGTTTTATTGCGCAATAAATCAATTAAGGATTTTTCTGTTTTCGTAAAAAAACCCAGAAAACTTTTAAAAATCATATCTTTTCAATCCGACCTCCGTTTTAGTTCATTCAAATTTCATTAAATTCATAAAAATGCCAAGAATCCATTAAAAATGGTTTTGTTCCCTGTTTCAGTAGCTTTTTAGCTTGTTTTGTTGAAGTGCTTGTTTGTCGTGTGGATCCCGGTAGTTCCGCCGTCCCGGTTTACTCTGAAGTCGTCGCTGAAGTCCCCCATGTCGAAGTGCAAGGCAAGTCATAGTATATTTTTGATCATATTGCTCCCATTTTCTAAAACACCTATTTTATTCTACGAAATTGCATGTATTTTATATTGTCATTTCATGGGAAATAGTACACCTTATGCTTAGTTATGCCTTAGGTTTGACACCCCAAACCCTTTGATTAAACGTTGGGAAAAATATGATTAGATTCAGGATTAAGTTATGCTTAGCCTGGCTTAGATTCACTAGCTCACTAAATGGGTTATTCTCACTTAATATGTCTCTCCTGGACATCTGTTCGGAGGATTAATAATTAGAGTTTTGGGTGAACCAGACTAATAACTAAAATATGACAAATGGTGGGCTGTGGGCACTATGGTTTTGGTTAGCGGCGCCCATGGCAATTAAGGACCAGTTCACGGGACCCCTCGGGAGAATGACCGTGCAAACCACAAGCCAAAATGGGTAAGGTAGGTCCCGTAGTGTGGCCTCTCCTAGCTGACGGACCCATCAGCAAGGGTGAGCGGGATGGAGTTTCAGTCGGTCCCGGTACAAGGATTGCTGGGCTGCCAGTTTCACCGAGGCACTCAGGGGGGCTGCCCACATCCCAGTGTCCGGGAGTGGGGGCGAAACCTTGGTGGGGTTCGCTTGGTTAGTGGGGGGTTATACGAAAGGTCCTATCACAGTTTCCTTTCCGGGGTACCATGGTGGTACCGGCACACGGGAGACCGTGTCGTGGGGCTGTGTCTTGTGGGTACAGTTGTACACCTCTGATCAGAGTAAAACTATTCGAATATCCATGCCTGCGGTAATGGGGCGATGAACTGAGCTCACCGTGATTAGTCTCACACTATTACATCCTGATTAATGGAACATGACTAGTTTAGGTGAATGGGTTGGGCCTGTCACAACGTGGGGATAATGTTGGACAGTGTTGGTTTCAAAATGCTTTAATTACTTAAATTACTGTTGTTTTCACTGTGTTCAAAATTTGTATTGTTTGGAAAACCCTTATTGTTTGTGCAAAAGCAAACCTTAGCCAAACCCTTGTCTTCCCTACATTCATTTCTCTCCCCCTTCCGGTGTGACTTGCTAAGTACGTGGAAGTACTCATCCTTGCCTCTTCACTAGAACCTGAGCCAGATGCTGAAGGAGAAGACGAAGTGTAGTAGGCTTTGTTCTACACTCTGAAAGTTGCCTGTGGAGTGGTCGATGCCACGTGGCCAGCGTCAAGCTTAGGCTTAGGCCCCTTTTTCCTTTTTTCGCTGCTCTTTTGTAATCTTTTTGTAATGTTTCTAAGACGTGGAACTGTAATATCAACAATTGTCGTATGTGTACCCTGGCTGGTCCTGGACAGGGATTTTAATACACATATAGCTTCAGAAATTCGGGTCTGAATTTTCGGGCGTGACAAGTTGGTATCAGAGACAATTTCCAGACCGTAGGAAAACCCAAACAGAAAAACCTTAGGAGCCCTCTGTACCTTTTCATATGCATAAGCCCTGGCTTTTGAAGTCGTTTTGGGAAAATGGGTCTTGTTTCCTCGGGATTGGGAAAAATTTTAAGTCCCTCTCCAAAACAAAGAATTTTGAAAACCAGGTTAGTCTAAGTGATAGGGTTTTAAAGTTAAAATTTGAAAAAAATCATTTTGATCTCTTTTTTGGCCGTCAAGTCGGGATTTTCTAAGGGATCAAAGTCCTAAGTAGGGAAGGGTCGCTGATTTTATATTATAACTAAGCATCTATTTTACCGCATCATCTAGGGGATGTCGTTAGAAGCTTTACTTAGTCTCATAAAAATGTTTCTCAAAACCCCTGTTTTTTCTCGTTTACTTTATTTGAGTCCTTTACCGTTTATCTAACTTGGGTTTGAGCATGCATTGATCCCCTACCTTGTCTTCTCTAGATGGCAGGCCGTCTAGTCACCCACAACGGTCAGGGATTGAAGGGTTTCGTCACAGAGCTGGCGAGGATGGCCCTGGCAATAGGCTATCCGGATGCACCGGAGTACACTGTCGTCTCACCGTTCGGCAGTGAGTTGCCTCACCAAGTCCGCCTGGAGATGCACGGGTTCGTCGGCACCAACATCCCGAACATGGTGGTCACTGCATCAGGAGGAACAGATGAGCATGCTTGTCAAGAGGCTGCATACTTGATGCTGGCTCGAATGAGGGAGATGCACGACTACCATCTCCACCACTCTGCCTACCGGTACCATCCCCGGTGGGGAAGTTCGTCAGCAGTCAACACCTTCCAATCTGCTGAAGGGGAGAACGACACCACCTTCTCTCACATGAGGACTGTGATTGAAGGGCTGGATAAGATGCACGCAGATCTCCACATGGCGGCAATGGCCCTGAATGACCAGAAGATCCTAAGGATCAAGAGCTTGAAGGATGAGGTGGATCGTCTCAAGAGAGAAATCGCCAGTCTGAAGGGACTTCCACCTCCCAACATCCTCCGGATCAGGATCACGCTGCGGAAGTGTTAGTGATATGCCCTAGAGGCAACATGGAGATGTTGGATATCACGTCAATGTTTATGTATTTATGAATAAAGTGTTATTCGGTTCCATGAAATAGACATCTTGTATTGATCAATAAGTACGTGACTTATTTATGAGACTCGATATGTATGAATCCATTTCTAAACGATCCTCGATCATATATCATATTGTTGGAACAAATATGATTCTAAGATCGGCATGTTTATTGATTGATGATCATGTCTCATAGATCATGGGTATGGAGATACCAAATCAATAAACATGGACATATGTGTTAGAGAACACATTGTTGGATAGACCCACCATGAGACACTACAGAATTAATGTGCCATTAGTTGGTCTCGTAGTGTTGGTACAAAGTCCTTAGACCTGAGATCACCATGGATTCCAACATGTGTAGTAGCCTACTTTGGGACTACCAAACACTATTTCGTGCTCGGGTAGTTATAAAGGTAGTTTTCGGGTTTGCTATGAAACATGGAGTGGGATGTGAGTGATCAAGATGGAATTTGCCCCTCCTTTGGAGAGATATCTCTGGGCCCCTCGAGGTAATGGATTATGAAAATGCATGGCCATGCTAAGTTGATTGAGGAGTCAATCACGACGGATAATCCAATACGGTTCGAGTGAATGGTTAAGCTATTGAAGGGATGGCACACATCTTGCCTATAGCTTAACCGGTATCGTGAGGCAAAGGGATTTGTGTACACATTACGGTTCACGCCGATATTATTCTTGTATACTATGGTGTCAATATGTGCTGCTAGGCGCCGCGTGGATGACAGTCGGCTGAGTTAGACTCGAGCCGACGATCGGCTAAGTTAGACTATAGCCGAAACCGAGTATACCTGAACCTACGGGTCGCACGCTTAAGGGGATAAGAACAGGCATTCGAGTTGGACTCGGATACGGCTCGATCGGAGAGGGATCCGATCGGATAGAGTCCTATGGGCTTACGACGTGTGGGCGGCCAACTCTATGAGATACGGATGAGATCCGATTCAAAATAGAGTCCTAATCGGCCACTAGTCCCGAGTCGGCCAACTCTATATAAAGGGAGGGAGGGGTGGAGAGCTGCGGCATGTCAATTGCATCACGTGCAACAGAAGTCGCCGAGATCAATCTCCACGGAAACCCTCCCACTTTCGAGCCAAACCCTAGCCTTGCATCGCGTGCTAGCACACGGGTGTTCGGCGTTCGTCCCCGGACGTGTGGATACCGGTAGAGCGCCGCTACGTTGCACGCCTGTTCATCGGTGTGGAGGAATCGGCTGCGGTCGAGCGCATCGGAGCGAGGCGCGAGAACACGATCGGACGACTCGGATCGCTACGACATCTGCGAATCGGCTGATTGGCGAATCGGCTGTCCCGGGTATCAGTGTAGGCTTGCGGAATCGGCTACTTCCGGATCGGATAGCCCGATTGGCATTCTTACGCTACATACTCCAATCGGTAACGATCCGTCGGCCCTTACTTGCAAGTGTTCTGGTTTTGCGCGGTAGAAAGTTTTTTTCAGCTAGCGTAGCCTCCGCGTAACCCTTCGGTGGTATCGAGCTAATCTTGCTCAGTTCGGGTTTTAGATTGGATCTGGAACAAGTTTTGCGCACGGGTTGATTAGATCAATCGTATTTACGGGATCTGTTGAGGAGAGTTAATGGTAATTGCGTTCCTTGATAGTGTATCGGAACGGCGTAATGTGATTACGTCGAAGCAATTTCCATGTAACTCGGTTTGAGTTGGGTTCGAGATAGCGTTCCTTGATAGTGTATCGGAACGGTATAATGTGATTATGCCGAAGCTATCTCGTAGTCCGATCTTGTTTGCTGCCTCGTGCCTACGCAAACCATCTCCCTTGATAGTTTATCGGGACGACATAATATGATTATGCCGACATGGTTTCCGTAAGCGATTTCATAGATTAGATCTATGAATTTCATGTGGTGTTCCCCCGTGTGCGTACCCCCTTATAGGTCGTCTCGATGCCGTATCTCTCCGATAGGTAGAAAACGTTTCTACGCCTAACTTGTTTTTGCAGAGAATGCTTTGAGATGGTATGGCCCTATTGTATGTATGAGATGCATGTGATGCATGTAATATTCTTTCATATGTGCAATCCTGTAATATTCTTTCATACGTGCAATGCTTGTAATATTCTTTCACGACCTGCGAGTCGATGTAATCTTCAATTAGAGCTTCTATAGTAGTAGCTTAGTTTGAAGATATCAAGCATTCGGCACTTGGAAGATGGTGCGAAGATGGAGATCCTCGGCCGACATGGAGATGAAGATCACCATGTGAAGGGGGCCATACTATTTCATTATATGCTATTCTACTGTTTTCATATGTGATATGTTTGTTTGATAGGATAGCATCCCTCACAAAATTAAGTAGTAATGATGCCCTTCCAAATGTTGCACCGTCACCGTTATGCTCGTCAATGGTGGGTCCGCAAAGAGAGTGCCATTCTCTATCATAACACGAGGGGTATATGTCGGACATATACAGCGGAGCATTTGGTTTACTTAACAAGGCTATCAAAACAGTTTTGGGCCTTGTGGCATGGGTTGGGGCCGGGGCATGGAGATGCCACACCAACAACAAGAGTCACATAGAGATGTGATTAGCAAGGAGTTGCTTACCGATGTTACTAATTTTCTAGCAGTGATGCCAAAGCTCACTAGAAAATTAACTAACATGTGGATCTTGACCCAATACGTAACCTAGAGGGAAGGTGAAAAATACGTAATGGGAGTCTAATGTTAAATTGTTTAACAATAGACATAGCATAAACATTGTGCTAAACTTTGCTTTTTCTTGTAGAATAAATGGCGGCCGATACTACACCCGTACCTTTAATCTGCGATCTATTCTCGAAAAGTAAAAATTAAATCGAACAAACTTTATGGATTGGTATCGCAACTTGAGAATTGTTCTCAAGCAAGAGCGTAAGGAGTACGTTCTTGAAGTACCCTATCCCGAGGATTTGCCTAATAACGCCACCGCAACCGCACGGAGGGCTTACGAGAAGCACACTAATGATGCCCTAGATATAAGTTGTCTCATGCTAGCTACAATGTCCCCCGAGCTTGAAGCAATATGAGAGCGCGATGCTCACACTATTATTCGGGACTGCGTGGCATGTTTGAGAACCAAGCTCGGGCCGAGAGGTTCAACACCTCAAAGTTCTTGTTTGCGTGCGAGCTTGTTGAGGGAATCCGTCATCCGCATGTGATAAAGATGATTGGCTATATCGAGAGTCTTGAGAAACTAGGTTTCCCTCTTAGCCAAGAGTTGGCTACGACGTGATTCTCCGTCGCTCCCTCCGAGCTTCGAACCATTCATATTAAATTATCACATGAACAATATGGATAGAACCTTGGCTGAATTGCATGGGATGCTAAAGACAGTGAGGAAAGCATCCAGAAAACGGTCATCATGTGATGATGATGCAAGGCTAAGCGCAAACCACTGTCAAGAAGCTTTGCACCAAGAGAAAGTTAACTCCCGATGAGATCGCGAGTGCCTCCAATGCAAAGAAGGGCAAGAAGGGGTCGGCGGCATCGATGCCGTTTGCTTCTATTGCAAGGAGACAGCCACTGGAAGAGGAACGCAAGAAGTACATGGAGGATCTCAAAAAGAAGCAAAGTACGACTTCGCTTCGATATTAATGTTATAGACATTAATCTTGCTACTTCACCTACGACTCTTGGGTATTTGATACTGGATCGTAGCTCATATTTGCAAGTCGTTGCGGGAATGAGAAGAAGTAGAGGATTGAGAAGGGGCGAAGTGAACTGCGCGTCGACAATGGAGCAAGCATTGCTACGTTCTTGTCGGCACAGTACCACTTCATCTACCTTCAGGATTAGTTTTGGAATTAAATAGTTGTTATTGTGTTCCAACACTATGTCAAAACGTTATTTCCGCTTCGTGTTTGCAAGCGGAAGGATATGATTTTAGATCAATGAACAATGGTTGTTCAATATATCTCGAGAGATATGTTCTATTTTCATGCTCCATTGGTGAATGGATTATACGTTTTGAATCTTGAAGCGTCTCCCATCTATAACATTAATACGAAAGGCAACTCTCTAATGATATAAACCCCACGTTTATCCGGCATTGTCGCTTAGGCCATATAAATAAGAAACGCATGGAGAAGCTCCATAAGGATGGATTGCTTCACTCTTTTGATTTTGAATCATTTGAGACATGTGAGTCTTGTTTACTTGGTAAGATGACAAAGGCACCTTTCACGGGACACGTGAAAGAGCAAGTGACTTGTTGGCACTCATACATACTAATGTATGTGGATCAATGAGCTCAACGGCCGAGGTGGTTATCGACTTCATTACCTTTATCGATGACTTTAGTAGATATGGTTATATCTACTTAATGAGGCATAAGTCCGAATCCTTTGAAAAGTTCAAAGAATTCCGAATGAAGTACGAATCATTTAGGGAAAACAATCAAGTTTCTACGATCGATCGTGGAGGGAATACTTGAGCCAAGAGTTTGGTAATCATCCGAAAGATTGTGGAATTGTTCTACGTTGACTCCGCCAGAACTCCACAATGGAATAGGGTGTCCGAACGGAGAAATCGCACCTTGTTGGACATGGTACGGTCGATGATGAGCCAAAGTGATCTTCCGTTATCCTTCCGGGATATGCTCTTGAAACAACTGCGCTCACACTAAATAGAGTTCCATCTAAGTCGGTTGAAAAGACACCATATGAGATATGGACAGGGCAACCCCTAGTTTGTCTTTTCTCAAAATTTGGGGATGTGAGGCTTAAGTAAAGCGTTTACGTCGACAAGCTCACACCCAAATCGACAAGTGCTTCTTTGTGGGATATCCTAAGGAAACTAAGGGATATTACTTTTATAATTGGGAACAAGGCAAAGTGTTTGTCGCCCGACACGGTGTCTTCTTGGAGAAAGAGTTTCTTTCAAGAAGGGTTAGTGGGAGCAGGGTGCATCTTGAAGAAGTTCGAAACACCGAAAATGTTTCAGACCACGAAGCACAACAGAGGAGCAAAGAGTTGCGCCACCGGTTGTAGATACACCAGCCCCACGGAGGTCCGAAAGATCACGTCGTGCGCCCGATGTACACGTGTGGAACAACGTGATATATTGTTGTTGGACAACGATGAACCTAAGACCTATGAGGAAGCGATGGTGGGACCCAATTCCAATAAGTGGCTTGGAGCCATGAAATCCAAAATAGAATCCATGTACGACAATCAAGTTTGGAACTTGGTTGATCCACTGATGGTATCAAAACCATTGAGTGTAAATGGGTTTTCAAGAAAAGGCCAATATGGATGGAAATGTTCACATCTATAAGGCGCGATTGGTGGCGAAAGGTTTTAAACAGATTCAAGGAGTTGATTATGATGAAACCTTCTCGCCCGTCGCAATGCTTAAATCTATTCGGATTATCCTAGCGATTCCTGCATATTTCGATTATGAGATATGGCGATGGATGTCAAAACAGCTTTCCGAATGGAAACCTAAGCGAGGATGTATACATGATACAACCTCGGGGTTTTGTCGATCCAGAATCGCTGGAAAGATATGCAAGCTACGAAATCCATTTATGGATTGAAGCAAGCATCTCGGAGTTGGAATATTCGTTTTGATGAAGTAATCAAAGGGTTTGGTTTCATCAAAAACGAAGAAGAGGCCTGTGTTCAAAAAGGTCGGTGGGAGTGCAATTGTATTTCTAATCTTATATGTGGATGACATATTATTGATTGGAAATGATATCCCTATGCTAGAATCCGTCAAGTCTTCATTGAAAAATAGTTTTTCCATGAAAGACTTAGGGAGGCAGCATACATATTGGCATTCGGATCTATAGAGATAGATCCAAGAGGCTAATTGGATTAAGCCAAAGTACATACATTGACAAGGTGTTAAAAAGGTTCAACATGCATGATTCCAAGAAAGGTTTCTTGCCCATGTCACATGGCATTAATCTTAGCAAGAATCGGTGTCCTCGGACACATGATGAGCGGAATAAGATGGGTATGGTTCCATATGCTTTGGCAATTGGATCCATCATGTATGCCATGCTTTGTACACGCCCGATGTCTCGTACGCTTTGAGTGCTACGAGCAGATACCAGTCGATCCGGTGAAGGTCACTGGATCCCGTAAAGAATATTCTTAAGTACTTGAGAAGAACTAAGGATATGTTCCTAGTCTATGGAGGTGAAGAAGAGCTCGTTGTAAGTGGTTACACCGATGCTAGCTTCCAAACAGACAAGGATGATTATAGATCGCAATGGGTTCGTGTTTTGCACGAACGGAGGCGTAGTCAGGGGAAGAGTTCCAAGCGGGATACTCGTTGCTGATTCTACAACGGAGGCCGAGTACATTGCTTGCTTCGGAAGCCGCAAAGGAGGCTGTTTGGATCAAGAAATTCGTTTCGAGCTTGGTGTGATGACTAGTACGACGGTCCAAGTGTCTCTCTATTATGATAATAGTGGAGCCATTGTGCAAGCCAAGGAGCCGAGGTCACATCGAAGTCCAAACATATACTTCGGCGATATCATCTCATCCGCGAGATAGTGGACAGAGGTGACGTCAAGATATGCAAAGTGCACACGGATCTCAACATAGCCGATCCGCCGACAAAACCTCTCCCTCACCGAAGCATGAGGCGCACACAAGAGCAATGGGTATTAGATACTTACATGATTGACTCTAGTGCAAGTGGAAGATTGTTAGTGATATGCCCTAGAGGCAACATGGAGATGTTGGATATCACGTCAATGTTTATGTATTTATGAATAAAGTGTTATTCGGTTCCATGAAATAGACATCTTGTATTGATCAATAAGTACGTGACTTATTTATGAGACTCGATATGTATGAATCTATTTCTAAACGATCCTCGATCATATATCATATTGTTGGAACAAATATGATTCTAAGATCGGCATGTTTATTGATTGATGATCATGTCTCATAGATCATGGGTATGGAGATACCAAATCAATAAACATGGACATATGTGTTAGAGAACACATTGTTGGATAGACCCACCATGAGACACTACAGGAATTAATGTGCCATTAGTTGGTCTCGGGTAGTGTTGGTACAAAGTCCTTAGACCTGAGATCACCATGGATTCCAACATGTGTAGTAGCCTACTTTGGGACTACCAAACACTATTCCGTAATCGGGTAGTTATAAAGGTAGTTTTCGGGTTTGCTATGAAACATGGAGTGGGATGTGAGTGATCAAGATGGAATTTGCCCCTCCTTTGGAGAGATATCTCGGGCCCCTCGAGGTAATGGATTATGAAAATGCATGGCCATGCTAAGTTGATTGAGGAGTCAATCAACGGACGGATAATCCAATACGGTTCGAGTGAATGGTTAAGCTATTGAAGGGATGGCACACATCTTGCCTATAGCTTAACCGGTATCGTGAGGCAAAGGGATTTGTGTACACATTACAGGTTCGAGCCGATATTATTCTTGTATACTATGGTGTCAATATGTGCTGATAGGCGCCGTCTGTGTGTCGACGAGTTAGACTCGAGCCGACGATCGACTAAGTTAGACTATAGCCGAAACCGAGTATACCTGAACCTACAGGGTCGCACGCTTAAGGGGATAAGAACAGGCATTCGAGTTGGACTCGGATACGGCTCGATCGGAGAGGGATCCGATCGGATAGAGTCCTATGGGCTTACGACGTGTGGGCGGCCAACTCTATGAGATACGGATGAGATCCGATTCAAAATAGAGTCCTAATCGGCCACTAGTCCCGATCGGCCAACTCTATATAAAGGAGGGAGGGGTGGAGAGAGCTGCGGCATGTCAATTGCATCACGTGCAACAGAAGTCGCCGAGATCAATCTCCACGGAAACCCTCCCACTTTCGAGCCAAACCCTAGCCTTGCATCGCGTGCTAGCACACGGGTGTTCGGCGTTCGTCCCCGGACGTGTGGATACTGTAGAGGCGCCGCTACGTTGCACGCTGTTCATCGGGTGGAGGAATCGGCTGCGGTCGAGCGCATCGAGCGAGGCGCGAGAACACGGTCGAACGACTCGGATCAGCTACGGCATCTGCGAATCGGCGATTGGCGAATCGGCTGTCCCCGGGTATCGACTGTCGGCTTGCGGGAATCGGCTACACTGTTCCGGATCGGATAGCCCTGATTGGCTGTTTCCGCTGCATACTCCAATCGGTAATGATCTGTCGGCCCTTACTTGCAAGTGTTCCTAGTTTGCGCGGTAGAAAGTTTTTGTTTTCGGCTAGCGTAGCCTCCGCGTAACCCTTCAGGAAGAACACCAAGGCCCCGGTGCGGATGCAGCTAGCGCCCAGGGTTCCACCTCCTGCACCGCCCCCTTCCCCAGTTCCCGCCCCTGTGCCAGATCCTACTCCTGCTCTGGTCCTTGCCCTAAGCGGAGGAGGAGGATGGATCTCGGTGTCCAGCAGCAAGGGCAGTAGCAGCGGCAGCTCCAAGAGCCCCGGAAGAAAAGAAGAGTTAGCAAGCTCTCGAAGCCGCTCGAAGGAAAAAGAAGATGGGAACTCCCTAGGGAGTGGTTTCGACTCCTCCGACCGTGGAAGCCGCTCTGACCCCTAGAATGTCACCACCCTTAGTTTACCGTTTTTCCTAGTTTCCTGTGTGCCTAGTTGCTGTGTGTTAGGAGTTTTGTGCATGGGTAGTGGTCAACCTGTATCAAGTGTGGGTATGGGTTGTCCAATTAAGGATGTTGAGTGTGTTTTAAGTGTTTTAATTCAAAAAAAGATCAAAACAAGTAATAAAGATCGGCTTCTCTGTCCAATCTGTTTTACTCCTTCTCTCCGCCTTGTTTGTTCCGCTTCTTCAGATGGTGAACACCAGGAATGACAGTGTCAACATCAGCACTGAGTCAGCGGGGAACAACACCCGTACTAATGCCAACAACCCACCTCCTCCACCTGAGAACATCACTTTGGCACAAGTCCTAGCCAACCAGACCTAGATGATGGCTGCAATGATGCAACAGATGCAACAGCATCATCAGCAGATGTAGTTGCAAATGATGCAACAGTTTCAGCAGCAGAACCAGAATCAGCATGACCATTTCGCACCACCACCTCCCCCACAAAACAAACTGTCAGAATTCCTTCGGATCCGACCCCCAACTTTCTCCAGCACCACCAACCCCATGGAGGCTAATGATTGGATCATCGCCATAGAAAAGAAGTTGGACCTTCTCCAGTGCACGGACCAGGAGAGGGTGTCTTTCGCCATCCACCAACTCCAAGGCCCCACCTCAGCTTGGTGGGACAACTTCTTGGTTACCCATCGGGCAGACGCACCTGCAGTTACTTGGGCAGAGTTTTGCCACCAATTCCGGAAGGCACACATCCCCAGAGGGATAG
This sequence comes from Oryza australiensis, assembly GCA_019925245.2. NCBI lineage: Eukaryota > Viridiplantae > Streptophyta > Magnoliopsida > Poales > Poaceae > Oryza > Oryza australiensis. Next base: position 360,381 of record JAIFGZ020000260.1, on the reverse strand, counting down.
TAGCCCAGAAAAAGAGAGAGTTCAGATCCCTAGAACAAGGCACTCGGACAGTCACCGAGTATCTGCGCGAGTTTAATCGCTTAGCGCGATATGCTTCAGAGGACGTACGAACTGACGCCGAGCGTCAAGAGAAGTTCTTGGTCGGGCTGGACGATGAGTTAACAGACAAACTCATCTCCGGTGAATACGCTGACTTCGAGAAGTTAGTCGACAAAGCCATCCGTCAAGAAGATCAACGCAATAAAATGCTTAGAAAATGGAAGGCTATTCAGTTTAGGCCACAACCTCAGCAATGGAATCCCTAACGGCCGCGTTTCACTTCGGGTGGTCAAAGTGGACCTACCACTATGATCGTCCGTCAACATCGCCCATACCATCCCGGGAATTTCCAACCCAGTGGAAGCCGTCCCGGATAGCCGCAACGGAACCCGACTCCATGTCCGCCAACGGCGCAGTCGCCACCGCAGTCCAAACCAATGCCACCAAAGAAGGACTCAGGATTCAAACCAGGTAATTGTTTCAACTGTGGAAACCTAGACATTTCGCAGACAAGTGTTCAAGACCAAAACGCGCGCCCAGGTTCATCCAAGCAAGAGTGAATCATGCTTCGGCAGAGGAGGCACAGGACGCACCGAATGTCATACTGGGTATGTTCCCTGTGAACTCCTTTAACGCATCAGTCCTGTTTGATTTGGGTGCAACCCACTCTTTTATATCAAAAGCATTCGTGGGAACACATGGGTTGTCAGTGTTAAAACTTAAGAAACCCATGCTGGTTCAAACTCCCAGGAACCATTTGAACACTACCCACTTTTGCCCTTCACTGGCGATAGAAATCCAAGGATCCCCCTTTCTAGCCAATCTTATCCTTCTAGAATCAAAAGGCCTGGATGTCATCCTTGGGATGGACTGGTTGACCCGTCATAAAGGTCTGATCGATTGTGCAAGCCGAACGATCTCCTTGACCAATGACGAAGGGAAGAAAGTGATTTATCACTCCCCTAAACCATTGAGGGTAGTGGCAAGTCTGAATCGGATCTTGGCTAAGGAGAAGCCCGAAGAGAAAGGAAAGGACCATACAAAGTTAGAAAATATTCCTGTGGTTTGTGAGTACCCGGAAGACCTAACCACAATGCCACCTGAAAGAGAAATAGAGTTTCGGATTGACCTAGTCCCTGGCACTGCTCCGATCCACAAGAGACCCTATAGAATGGGAGCCAATGAGTTGGCAAAGGTCAAGAAGCAAGTAGACGAAAAGTTACAGAAAGGCTATATCCACCCGAGCACATCTCCCTGGGGTGCTCCAGTAATATTTGTGGAGAAAAATGATAAGACCAAAAGGATGTGCGTCGATTATCGCGCACTCAACGAGGTCACTATCAAGAACAAGTACCCTCTTCCCAGAATAGACGGCCTGTTCGATCAATTAAAGGGAGCAAAGGTGTTCTCAAAGATAGACCTGCGGTCAGGCTATCACCAGCTAAGAATTCGAGAAGAGGACATTCCTAAGACCACCATCATCACTCGGTACGGTTTGTATGAGTGCACGGTCATGTCCTTCGGACTTACAAATGCCCCAGCCTTTTTCATGAATTTGATGAACAAAGTGTTCATGGAATTTCTAGACAAGTTCGTCGTAGTGTTCATCGACGACATCTTGATTTACTCATAGTCGGAAGAGGAACACGAGCATCATCTCCGGTTGGTACTCAAAAAGTTAAGAGACCACCAGCTCTATGCTAAGTTTAGCAAATGTGCTTTCTGGTTGAAGGAAGTGCAATTCCTCAGACATATTGTGAATGCCCAAGGAGTTGCAGTGGACCCTTCCAACGTGGAAGCAGTAACCAAATGGACTCCACCCAAAATCGTCACCCAGATCAGAAGTTTTCTAGGACTTGCGGGTTATTACCGTCAGTTCATCGAGAACTTCTCAAAGATTGCCAAGCTATTGACGCAGTTGTTAAAGAAGGATGAAAATTTTATATGTACTGTCGAGCACAACCAGAGTTTTGAAACTCTCAAGAGAAAACTGGTGTCCACACCCATATTGATCTTGCCAAATCAAACTAAGGATTTCCAAGTCTATTGCGACGCATCTCACCAAGGGTTAGGCTGTGTGTTGATGCAAGATGGAAAAGTGGTCGCTTATGCTTCCCGCCAGTTGAGACCTCATGAATTAGCAGCAGTCGTCCATGCTTTGAAAATATGGCGACATTACCTTGTCGGTAACCGATGTGAGATATATACGGATCATAGGAGCCCGAAATACTTTTTCACCCAACCGGATTTGAATCTTCGTCAGCGAAGGTGGTTGGAGTTGATCAAGGATTATGATCTAAGTATACACTATCACCCCTGCAAAGCTAACATTGTAGCTGATGCTTTAAGCCGAATGAGTTACTGTAACTCTATTCACATAGAAGGGAAATGTGAACAGTTACTATAAGACCTAGAGCACCTAAACCTGGGAATTGTTGAACCCGGATTTGTGGCCGCTCTTGAAGCCCAACCTACACTCTTAGATCAAAATCGCATAGCTCAAGCCTTGGATCCTGACATAACTGAGCTTAAGAAGAATATGAGAGTGGGAAAAGCTCGTGACTTCACAGAAGATGAGCATGGAACCATATGGATGGGCAACAGGATATGTGTGCCAGAAGATAAGGAACTGAAGAAGTTAATCCTTACTGAAGCTCATCAGAGTCAGTACTCTATCCATCCGGGAAGTACCAAGATGTACCAGAGGCCTGCTGGATTATTACAGCCACTTCAAATCCCAGAATGGAAGTGGGAGAAAATCGGGATGGATTTCATCACCGGTTTACCTCGGACATCGTCAGGACACGATTCTATTTGGGTTATCATCAACCGCCTCACTAAAGTAGCTCATTTTATTCCAGTGCTTACCACCTATATGGGCAGAAGGTTAGCGGAATTGTACCTTGCAAGGATTGTGTCTTCATGGGGTACCCAAGAAGATAGTGCCTGATCGTGGTAGTCAGTTCACCTCCAAGTTTTGGCAGAAACTACAAGAGGAACTTGGCACCCGGTTGAATTTTAGCATAGCCTATCACCCACAAACCGATGGTCAAACGAAACGTGTAAACCAGGTTTTGGAAGATATGCTGCGAGCTTGTGCTTTGGATTTCGGAGGATCTTGGGATAAGAGACTGCCCTATGCAGAGTTCTCCTATAACAACAGTTATCAGGCCAGTTTACAGATGGCACCTTTCAAAGCACTTTATGGACAAAAGTGTCGTACCCTGCTTTTCTGGGATCAGACCGGTGAACGTCAGTTGTTTGGGACTGAAGTGTTAAGTGATGCCGAAGAGAAAGTTAGAATCATAAGAGAAAGGCTAAAAGTTGCACAGTCTCGTCAGAAGAGTTATGCAGACAACCGCCGCAGAGAGCTAGCTTTCAAAGTCAGAGACTATGTATATCTTCGTGTCACCCCACTTCGGGGAGTACACTAATTCCAAACCAAGGGCAAGTTGGCACCACGCTATGTGGGACCATATCAGATTCAAGAGCGACGAGGCGAAGTGGCATACCAACTCGAACTGCCACCCACCATGGCGGGAATCAATGACGTTTTCCACGTCTCCCAACTCAAGAAGTGTTTGAGAGTTCCAGAAAAACAGGCCAGTCCAGATCAGATCGAAATCAAGAAAGATCTGACTTATGTGGAGAAACCAGCACGGATCCTCGAAACCAGTGAACGGAGAACCCGGAACAAGGTCATCAGGTTCTGCCGAGTTCAATGGACTCATCACTCCGAAGAAGAAGCAACCTGGGAGAGGGAAGATGAGCTAAAGGCCGCTCATCCCTATCTCTTCGCCAGTACCTCCGAATCTCGGGGTCAAGATTCCGTTTAAGGAGGGTAGGTTTGTACACCCTAAGGTGTTTTCCCCTTTTAAAAATCCAAAAGAAAAATCTTAAAAGAAAATCGTTGGAATTAACTAGAGAGAACAAATAATTTTAAAAGCCAAATGTTGAATGGAAATGGCATGCTAGGATTTTTCTTAAATTCTACATGTCAAAATACATTAACAGGATTTTTAGTGGAATTTTCGAGCACAAGAAATAATTTTTAACCAATTAAAATCAAAATCGGAATAATTAAATCCCGGAAAAATCGGCTTTCTCTCCCCTCCGTCCTTTCCCGCCCAAAATGGCGTGGGCCGTCGGCCCAAGCCGACGGCCCATCCCCTTCCTCCTCCCCGCAAGCAGCTCGATCGACCTCACCGATCAGCCGACGGCCACCGATTCCCGCCCGCGCGCCTCACCCCTCTCCTCCCTCGTGAGTCGGCCGAAGGCCGCGCCCGTTTATTCCTCGCGCCCGCGAACAAGTCTATTCTGCCTCCCCCTTTACCCCGGGACGCCGATAGGTGGGGCCCGCCTGTCAGGTCGTCGTCCCCGACCCCGGCCGCCCCGGCGCCATTTCCGCCGGTCCTCTCCGCTCGGATCTCGCGTGCCCGCCTTCCCCGCGCTCCGGGATCCCACCGCGTTAACTCCCCGCCTCTTCTGCCGACCTTAAAACCCCCCGGTCGCCACTCCTGCACGCCCTAATTGCCGAAGTTAACCATCGGCCATTATTTCCCCAAAAATTGCGCATGCGAGCAATTGCGCTCTTATCCGGTCGCCGCCGACCTCCCCATCCTCTTTAAAAGCACCCCGCACCCTCACCGTCCTCCCCACACCTTTACCCGAGCTAATCCTCCTCTGCTTGGCCCCGCATCGTGCGTCCTCGTTTTAGACCTCGCCGTCGACCTTCGGCCGCGCTTTCTCACCGTTCCGAGGCGTCCCAAGCTCCGCCGACGCTTCCATCCTCGTCGCCGGTGCCCGCGCCACCTCGGCCACCCATCCCCACAAGCCTCCGCCGTCTCCCTCACCGCCGTCACCGTCGTCTCCCTCAACTCCGGTGACCCCGCGGTGAGCCGCTTTTCCTTTCCCCCCCTCTTGGTCCGAACCCGCAGCGCCGTGCGCGGGTGCGCGTGGCTACGCCCGCGCGTAATCCGCGTTTCCCGCGCCCCGCGCCGCCGCCGAATGGCACCGGCCGGCCTCCGCCACCGCCCACCGCCGTCGCCCGACCGCACCCGCGTCCCTTCCTCTCGGTCATCCGATTGGCTTCGGCCGATCGGCGCCGTCCGTCCCCGCTCGCCCACGTGGCACGCCACGTGGTCGCCACCTCGGCACCACGTGTGCGCCACGTGGTGCACCGCCCGGTCCGACCGTGGACCCGGTCCACCGTGGACCGGCGCTCCCGCTGACCGCTAACGTCAGCCCTAGGCCACCGACGCAGCCCTAGCCGACGCCTTCCCGGTTTTATTGCGCAATAAATCAATTAAGGATTTTTCGTTTTGGTAAAAACCGGAAAACTTCTAAAAATCATATCTTTTCAATCCGACCTCCGTTTTAGCCCATTCAAATTTCATTAAATTCATAAAAATGCCAAGAATCCATTAAAAATGGTTTTATACCCTGTTTCAGTAGCTTTTTAGCCTATTTTGTTGAAGTGCTTGTTTGCCGTGTAGATCCCGTAAGTTCCGCCGTCCCGGTTTACTTTGAAGTCGTCACTGAAGTCCCCCAAGTCGAAGAGCAAGGCAAGTCATACTATATTGTTGATCATATTGCTCCCATTTTGCTAAAACACCTGTTTTATTCTATGAAACTGTATGTATTTTATATTGTCATTTCATGGGAAATAGTACACCTTATGCTTAGTTATGCCTTAGGTTTGACACCCGAAACCCTTTGATTAAACTAATAACTAAAATATGACAAATGGTGGGCTGTGCGCGGTATGGTTTTGGTTAGCAGCGCCCTTGGCAATTAAGGACCGGTTCACGGGACCCCTCGAGAGAATGACCGTGCAAACCACAAGCCGAAATGGGTAAGGTAGGTCCCGTAGTGTAGCCTCTCCTAGCTGACAGACCCATCGGCAAGGGTGAGCGGGATGGAGTTTCAGTCGGCTCCGGTATAAGGGTTGCTGGGCTGCCGGATTCACCGAGGCACTCGAGGAGGGGGGCTGCCCACATCCTAGGGTCCGGGAGTGGGGGCGAAACCTTGGTGGGGTTCGCTTGGTTAGTGGGGGTTATATGAAAGGTCCTATCACAGTTTCCTTTCCGGGGTACCATGGTGGTATTCCAGCGCACGGGAGACCGTGTCGTTGAGCTGTGTCTTGTGGGTACGGTTGTACACCTCTGATCAAAGTAAAACTATTCGAATAGCCGGGCCCACGGTAATGGGGCGATCAACCGAGCTCACCGTGATTAGTTTTACACTATTACACCCTGATTAATGGAACATGACTAGTTTAGGTGGATGGGTTGGGCCTGTCACAACGTGGGGATAACGTTGGACAGTGTTGGTTTCAAAATGCTTTAATTACTTAAATTACTGTTGTTTTGACTGTGTTCAAAATATGTATTGTTTGGAAAACCCTTGCTGTTTGCGCAAAAGCAAACCAAAGCCAAACCCTTGTCTTCCCTGCATTCATTTCTCTCCCCCTTCTGGTGTGACTTGCTGAGTACATGGAAGTACTCATCCTTACCTCTTCACCAGAACCTAAGCCAGATGCTAAAGGAGAAGACGAAGTGGAGTAGGCTTTGTCCTACACTCTGGAAGTTGCCTGTGGAGTGGTCGAAGCCATGTGGCCAGCATCAAGCTTAGGCTTAGGCCCCTTTTTCCTTTTTCCGCTGCTTTTTTGTAATCTTTTTGTAATGTTTCTAAGACGTAAAACTGTAATATCAACAATTGTCGTATGTGTACCCTGGCTGGTCCAATGGGTCGTGTATCGTCTTTGAGTCCGTTAGGGAGGCGCGTCCAGGGTAGGCGATGACCGTAAGACCTATATAATCATGCGTCGCCGCCGTCATTAGGGTTGGGTTTTTCTTAGATTATTCTGTCAAGAACAGTTTTGCTGTTCATCGGTTTGTGAGACCCCAACTTTGTGAGATTAATCATTCATCTGCAAACTGGTTGTTTTCTTTCTTGTTCTTGCTTGTGTTCTTCGTTGTGCAGGCAGAGATTAACCTTTTTGGCGGGGTTAACTGGAACTGTGTCTTGGTTGATAACCAAAGGAGTTGTGGTGCTAAGATTGCTGGTTTGGATCTTTCGATCTAAAGCCGGATCAGTGTGTCACTCCGCTACAGCGATAGTTACCTCTACTTGACAGAAGATCGGGAACCCCCATTCACATTAAGTGGTATCAGATGCCATACTCGTTTTTCCTGTCCTAGAACCTTCTGCGCCATAGCCTTTGCATATTTCAGTTTCAGAGTTCATCGTGTTGAGTTCATGTTCTGGTCGAGGTCTTGTTGCTGGTTAGATCGTGTTAGAGTCCAGTTCGTGTGTTTTCTCCCATCGTTTCCATCAAACCCTAGCTGCCGTGATCAGTTTTGTGCGCGTCGTTACCAATTTTGCGCACATTGTTCCCGCTTTGTCCTCTAATTCGAAGTCAGTTTTTAAAACTATCATAACTTTCGCATACAGACCGATTAAGACGTTTTATGTATCAAAATCGATGAGAAAAAATTTCGGAACCGTCCAATGAATCTATTTTTCCAAAAATTGGTCATAAGATTACCTTTTCAAGCTCTGAAGCTTTTTGTCAATTTTGGCCCATGCGGCGATCCATCCATGGTGGACGGCGAGGACGAGCTAGAAGGAAGGCAGCACGCGGCTCCACAGTGGGCGAGAGAGGGCGGTGAGCAGGTCCTGTGAGGCGGCGATGGGGCTGAGCCAGCTGCGAAGGCGACAGGGACAGTGGGGCAAGGGATGCAGTGGAGGTGGCGGCCGCCACAGCTGGAGGGAAGACGGCGGAGGCGGTGGCAGAGACCACAATAATGTGGGAAACTTGTACCCATATAACGTATTGATAAATCAGGTGCGGTCTGATATTCTGATGGAGATAGACCATGCACAATCACTTCTGAGTTCTGATTCTAGCAGATTCGTGCATCTTAAGTTGTAAATTGATACACCACATATGCAAATCCTTCGCTGATGCAGCGAGTCGCACATACACAAACAGCAAAGATAACTGCATATGCAAGCGATGATAACGGATAAAACGATCAAACATCCAAACTCAAGCATCAACATCCAGGATGCAAAATAACAGAAAACAGACGTCGTTTGCCTCATCTTAGAAACAAGTTTTAATAAATTAAGCAACAAAAAACACTAGTTTCAGGACCTAGGTCTCCCAGCTTAGCGCAACAAGGGCAGTCTAGTTGCTAGCAGCAGCTCCCTTCTTCCTTGGTGCAGCCTCAGTTCCTGGACAATATTTGCAATATAGTCAATAATCAATAAACAAGTGCTACAACATTTGCAATATAGTCTAATCAATGAACAAGTGCTACAATATTTGCAATATGGTCTAATCAGCGAAGTGCTGGAACATAGCAAGAAGAGATATGAGAAGATATAAGCATACCCTCTCTGAAGTTACTCTTGAACCTCTTGGGCACGTGGCGAAGGTACCTCATCCTCCCAGTTCCAGTGGTCTTCCTCCTGATGGCCTTCACACTCCAGTTGTCTGTGTTTCGAGAAAGAATCGAAGGGGTCAGAATTACATATCAGAGGAGCTGAGCGGATTCTATCAAACTTCGTTAATGTAGGCATCAAGGGACCTGCTCAGTTGCTTTGGCTGTGGCTGTGCACCAAGCAACAAACGAAGCAGCCACAGCCAGCTGCTGCATCAAGCAGGCCCAAGATGCAAAAACATTAGTATGATAATCTACCAAACCACCACTTCGTATTTGGTCACAAGGGATTGGCCAAAAGATGTGAACTTGAGTAATTTGATTGAAAAAAACAAGTATCTGGAACACATACCCGAAAACAAACTGTCCCCTTACAATCAGAACAAATTGCAGGTCACAAAGAATATGCCAAGTATCAACAGTAGATGTAACAGATACTTTGACAGTGCAAAGCAACATATAGGAACATCTATGTACACTGGACACTAGTTATATAACACAGTGAAGTAATTCGATGATGACAAATACTACCAGTTAACCAGTACAGTTTTGCATTTCATATTCTAGAAAAAACTGAATCTTTCCAATATCTATCACATGTTCAGAACCAACTAAGTATTATAGCAAATGCGACGCAATCTCAGCAAACGTATAATGACAATTCTCCTAATCCACATCAATAAACAAAATAACTCGGACGTGATATACCACAAGCATGTTGAATCGAAGTTAGCATAGCCTAGGCACAGAAACAGCACATAAACATGCCTGAACTGATGGGAGCGCGAACAACCCATCAACATCGTAACAAGCTACGAAAGAGCTAATTAAACGAGAGGATGGGTATGGGGAAAAGGAGGATCTCGTCTTACACTTGCGGATGCGGGCCGCGGGGTAGCCGCAGGAGGAGCAGGTGCTCTTCTGCAGGTGGAAGCTGCGGCGGCCGCAGCGCACACAGAGCGTGTGCGTCTTGTTCCGGCGCTTCCCGAAGCTCCCCGTGCCCTTGCCCTGCGAGAAATCAAAGCAACCAGATCAAGCCTGTCAGATCTACGCGAGGAGAAGCGCAACAAGATGCACCGCGAGCCACTCGCCGCTCGCCGCGATTCTCCTCACCATTTTCGCCTTCTCCTTCGCCTGCCGCCGCCGCCGCCGCCGAGGGAGATGAGGAATGAGAGCGCAACTCTAGGGCTTTTTGCTCTGCTCGAGGTTATAAGGCTCGGCCCAATTAACATATAGGCCTTTTGGCCCACTAAGTAGATGCGACCCACTAAGCAGACAGGGCCCAACTTAGGCCCATGCAGCGACGAGCGATCGCTAGCGGAGCGGCTCAGCAAGCTTGGCCTCGTGCTCTCCGCCGGCAACCAAGGAGGCCACGGAAGGAAGTGAGGGCTGGAGGGTGGAGTCAAAATTTTCTGGCAGTTGAGAATCATAGGAGGATAATTCTCGCTTGAGGTTTTAGCCGGTAGAGGTAGTGGAGGGCGGCCATGGAGGAGGTGGAATTGCCTCTCCCCACAGAGAAGCTCGCCGTGGATCCGGGCAGGTAGCGAGATCTGATCCTGGCTTGTTGTTGATTGCTTGATGGGTGGTCTCATCCTCTCATGTATCTCTTGATTCTATCTCGGTGATGTGTTAGGGAGGGAGGAGAGCGAGGTGTGGCTGTGCTCGTGGCCACCGGGAGCTTCAATCCTCCCACCTACATGCACCTGTGCATGTTCGGTAAGCCTCTTTTCTTTTGATTTTTTTTATGCCTGCAAGCTTGTGTTGCCCATGAACAACTTGATAATTACAGCAAGAAGGTTTTTCTTTTCGTCTGATATGTTTCATTTAGAACTGGCGAAGGATGAATTGCAGCAGCAAGGGGATTGTGTATTGGGTGGTTACATGTCTCTAGTGAACGATGCTTACAAGAAGAAGGTGATATGTGGGATTGGCAAATTTTATGAAAGTAGGAAACTATATCACCACTGTTCTCTTGACTGAGTTTAAAATTTGGAATGGATTAGGGCCTCTTATCTGGAGCACACCGAATTCGCTTATCCGAACTAGCATGTGAAAGCTCATCTTTTGTGATGGTTGATCGATGGGAGGTAACTTTGTTTCATTCAGCTTATACGTCCTGGTAGATTCTGTAGCATTTCCTCTACAAAATGTTGTGTCCCCTTGGTGCACGCAATGCAGAAAGGTTACCAACGCACCTTGACTGTTCTCTGGAAATTCGGAACGCTTTGTGCAAGGATGGTTTAGCTGATGGAGGTATCTAGCAACCAATTTCGTTCGAAGATAGCAAGTCCTTTTTCAACATGCTGTTGGATAATGTGAACCAGTGCATCTTCATATAATCAATTATGACACAGGTAGTCTCAAGGTAATGCTTTTATGCGGTTCTGACCTGCTCGAATCATTCAGCACCCCAAGAGTGTGGATTTCTGATCAGGTATATATAAATATTGACCTCTGGGGTCAACATACAAAACTTATGTGTCCATTTTGCCAAGTCTTGATGTTATGTCTAGTTTTTGTATGATTTGTCTTCACAGAAGAGCTTGCTTTGATGACACCCCTTTCTGTTTCTAGATTAGGACCATATGTAAGGACTTTGGTGTTATTTGCATACATAGAGAAGGAAAAGATGTCAAGAAAATAATATCCAGCAGTAAGATACTGAGTGAATGCAGGGTAATTAATGACTAGCTTATGGAGTTTACTACTTGTTGGTGTTTTTAACCACCGACTAGTAAGTCTCTAACGGCTTGCACGTCCGGCTTAGATGATGTGCAAAAGAGGACACAAAGATATATATTGGTTTGGGCCGAATGTCCCTACGTCCAGTGGAGAGCTGCTTGCGTTACTTGCACTAAGTTTACAGTAAGGACTAGGGGGTTACAAACAAGTGGGTGTGATGTCTATGTCTTGAGACTTGTCCCTCTCTGCTCGTCCCTCGCGCCCTTTTATAGCCTAAGGGGAGGGAGGAGTTACATGAAAATGGAGTAAGAAAGTAAAACGCCTGGCATCGTTCCGTCCCCTTTTTCTTCGTCGGTGTGGTTGACTCCTCCCGGCATTCCTGTTCTACCACCGTAATCGTGCAACAGTATGGTTAGTTGGTCGTGGCGTCCCGTTCCGCTCGGGTGAATGATGCATGGGCAGACACCCGCACCGGATGCCGTACATAGGTTAGGCAGTATAGGGACCGCCTGTCAGCACTGTGGACGGCGTAATTCTTCTGGTATGGTGAGCATTGAGTCAACCCCGTTCCTACTCCTGCTCTGTCGTTGGGAATTGGCCTGCCGGTACTTCATCTCCACGCACGTAGTGGTTGAGGGATAGATTAGGTCCCATCACGTGCCCCAAACTTTAGGATAGACGGAGTTCTTTCTGACACGAGCCCGCCCCGCAGCGGTCGAGTGTGGCGGTGCCCCTTTGGGGTCGAGTGAAGAAGGGTCCGTCCCTTATGGGATAGGGCGAGGCGAAACCGTTCCCTTGGGGTCACACACGGCGAACCTGCCTCTCAAGGTCGGGCGAGACGGGACTTGCCTCCTCGGGGTCGGGCGAGATGGAGCCGGGGTTGGAGAGACGTATTTTGTCCTTTTTGGGGTCGGCTGGAACGGGAATTACTCGCTCAAGATGTCCGAGTGCCTCGCCCCGTGATCCCCTCTCCCGGGTATCCCTATTATTGGTACCCGACACTACTACAATAGATTAGCCTTCTTTTCTGACACAATTTGCATCATCTCTTTTATGGAATCATTTTCATGAAAATATCATTTTAGTTGATGAGATCGTTCCAAACCAAATAAGTTCGTTCAGAGTAAGGTATAGTTCTTTCCTACATTTGTTTGAAGTTTATCATGCTCCATTATTGTATCCCCAACATCCTCTATTGGATACTGACATGTGAGTCCTGCATTTGTGCACAAATCAAATTACAGAGAATGCATAAAAAGATGCCTATCAATAAAATATCTTATCTGTGATTTGGTCATCCAATATATTGGAGAATACAAACACTACAAGGAAGCTGATGGCAGTGATACAAGATAATGACAATAACAAGGGGCAAGTGTTGTCAATCTGAATATAGATATGTGCGGTCTAAATAAATTAATTATGATTGCAAATGGTTAAATATTTGACGCCTGTTTTATAGCCAACAGGCAAAGGTTGTAGCCTGATATACAACTGAATTGAATGATGAGAATGACGAGGACATCACTCTTTTGGATGCACCCATTGATCCTTCCAACATTAAGCAAGGTCTAATGACCTGAGCTCGATTGCACCAGCTAAACTTAGAGGTGAGCTCGTCCTTAAGAGGTATTTTTCATATTTTTGAGAATAGATTACTACCTAATGATGTTATATGTCTTAGGTGTACGATAGAACAAGACCAAACAAACCTACCAGAGGGGGGTGAATGGTAGGAAAACCAAAAAACCAAATCTTTTGCAGAATTAGAAGATTTACCTATTACCGATGAAACCAATCTAAAAAGCGACAATGAACAGGAACTGTTGAAGCCGTCGCCAGTCACACCACCTTACCTGCCCCGGTCAGACCACCCCTCCTGGCCGGTCAGACCGCCGCCTAGCCTCCGGTTGGACCACCGCCGCAACCCGTCGGTCAGACCGCACGCACACCTGCGGTCAGACCGTCGAGATCCAGAAAACACCAAAAGATGAACTCTCGAAGAAATAGATCAAACTATTTCAACTTTATTGCATCTAAAAGTGTTTACAAAGTGCAACAACAGCATTCCTCACCAAAATCTAGACCTAATTCAAAACCCTAGCTATTATCTCAAGTTTTGCTCTTGAAAATCGATATCTAGGAAGCACACCCTCCCTCTCTATTTATACATAAAAATCTTCTACTCAAAGTAGGTGTAAAACTCCTAATAACAATAGAACTCACCTCCCAATTACCAAATCAATTATAATCTCCAAATTATAAACCTGTAGCCGCCCAACCGAGTCGGACTCCTCTGCACGTTTGCCGTCCTGGTCTGACTCGACATACAGCCGACAGCCACCGAGTCACTCTGCTGCCAATCGGAAGCACACGTGCATGCATGCTGCATGCTACAGTGCTCCATGTACTGTAGCAGTGCCCACTCCATTCGTCCAGCCAATCACACAGCAACCACCAACACATATGCATACGGCACATGAGCCTACCCGGCCTGACAAAAAATTCAAACAACACACATGCATGCAACAATACATGTATCGATCAAACATGCATACTACACACCAGTAGACACACATATATGCATGCTATAGTACCTCGTCGTACTGTAGTGCTATATACTACCATCCAATTTCTTTCGATCTCCTTCGCGAACACCGACGCTTGCACGCACACCTCGTGAAGCCTGTTGCGAAGATCTTTCCCACACGATGTCCGTCCACTGTGTGTCATCTTGTATCCAACTTCGTCACCCGACATCCTTGATCGTCTGGACCTCAACTCCTCCCTGAATCTAGTCTCGATCCCCACCGTTGACCGAAGTTGGCCTCCAAGAATCCTGCACACCATCAGACAAAACAACTGTTTCTGGGCACAGATATCATAACCTGACCCACATTAGTCACACACACCCACACCAAAAACCACACATATTCTCAAACCAATTCATTAAATAAATTATTTCCACAGCCAATTGTTCATCACAAATATTAATCATGACAATGATTTTACAATAGGAATATTGGAGAGGGTTATGAAGAGCTTGGAGGACGTCAAAATTCCTTCAGAATCAATGGGAATCGTCAAAACAAGTCAGCGTCCAGAATATGTCCCGGTGTTGCATCACCGTATTTGGTCAAATGGGCTGTGTGTCATGTTTGAGCCTGTTAGGGGGCGCGTCCAGGGTATGCGACAACCCTAAGACCTATATAATCATGTGTCGCCGTTGTCATTAGGGTTTGGGTTTTGCTTAGATTATTCTGTCAAGAACAGTTTCGCTGTTCATCGGTTTGTGAGACCTCAACTTTGTGAGATTAATCATTCATCTGCAAAATGGTTGTTTTCTTTCTTGTTCTTGCTTGTGTTCTTCGTTGCGCAAGCAAGGATTAGCCTTCTTGGCGAGGTCAGCTAGAATTGTGTCTCGGTTGATAACCAGAGGAGTTGTGGTGCTAAGATTGCAGGGTTGGATCTTTTGATTAAAGCCGGATCAGTGTGTCATTCTCCGCTACAACGATAGTTACCTAGTTGACGGAAGATTGGGAAGCCCCGTTCACATTAAGTGGTATCAGAGCTAAGGTTTACCATCAGGTTCACATTTATTCCCTAGTTTTGAGTGTTCGCATTGTCCCATAGTCAAGTGCCATACTCGTTTTTCCTGTCCTAGAACCTTCCGCACCATAGCCTTTGCATATTTTAGTTTCAGAGTTCGTCATGTTGAGTTTATGTCTTGGTCGAGGTCTTGTTGCTGGTTAGGTCATGTTAGAGTCTAGTTCATATGTTTTTCCCCATTATTTCTGTCGACGGGTAGGTCGGCAGTCCTCTAAGGGGGGTGCCCGAAGAGCTAAGTGAGTGGTCGGAAAGACGCCTCTCCTCTGGATCTGATGGTCGACTCGAGTCGCTAAGACGAGCCAAGAAAACAAGAGACACAAGATTTATACTGGTTCAGCCCTCCCAAAGGATAATAGGTCTACGTCCAGTGTTTTTTGTTAGGGTGGATGATGAACGGGGTTTACAAGTGTGAGTCCTTGGGGCTTAGAGCAAGCTAGCCAAGGACAAGCTACGGACTGAGCGATATATGGCCGTGTGTTCGTGAGAGTCTCCCCCTCTGTCCCCTCCTCCTCTCCCTTTTATAGTCCAAGGGGGCAGTTACAAAGGACTTGGAGGCCAAGAAAGCTAAGACTAAAGATCTAAAAAGTAAGTACAAGCAACATCTGAAAAAGGTACATGGAGATGCCCTCTGGGTCTTGAGCGTTGTGGGTGTCTTGCGCTTTATCTCGTCTTGGGATCCCTCCGCGCTGTGGGTGACATCATTCCTTGCCAGGTTGTCCCCTCCTCGCCTCCTTGCAAGCCAAGTCTTGTTCCGAGAAGGCCGAAAGTCGGGTCGAGGAGTCAAGGTCGAGAAGGGAGTGCCGAAGTCGGACCCCGGGGGAGGTCGGGACGGCCGACCCTGAGGGGAAGTCGGGCTCCCGACCATGTCCCGAGGACTCGCAATCCGACTTCAGCTTGATTTCAATTCTGGACCAAGTGTTACCCCGGGGTGACACCCCCCACAGTTTTCATCAAACCCTAACCGCCGTGACTAGTTTTGCGTGCATTGTTCCCATTTTGTCCTCTAATTCGGAGTCAGTTTTTAAAACAACCATAACTTTTGCATATGGACTCCGATTGAGACATTTTACATATCAAAATCGATTAGAAAAAAATTTCAGAACCGTTCGTCCCCCGCTTCATCGGGTTCAGCGAGTTTATTTTTCCAAAAAATTGGTCACAAGATTACCTTTTTAAGCCCAGAAGCTTTTTGTCAATTTTGGCCCACATGGCGGTCCAGACATGGCAGACGGCGAGGACGAGCTAGGAGGGAGGCGGCACACAGCCCCACAGGAGGCGAGAGAGGGCGGTGAGCGGCGTATTTCACTTGTCAATTTTGAGCACGTCTTCTGAATTTTTCACAGACCATGTCTTTCACTTATTTAAGTTCAAATTTTCTATGGTTACCTCTTGTGTGCTCCTAAGTCAAGAAAAAATATAAAAAATAAAAATAAAAAGTCTAATTTTTCCAAAAAAACGACAACCCAAAAAAGAAAAAAAGAGAGGGGCAAAAGATGAACAATATCTAGAGGAGCACATAGTGAAGGCCTAATTGTGTTGTGTTAGTGTGTGTTGTCTTATTCCTTTGTCCTGTTGCTCTTGCTACCCATCATACTTGTTTCTCCATACTTGTTGACACTCACACACCTGGTACTTGGAACACGTTAGGCCAGCAACGAGAACAAGTAATTGAGACTATAATTCAGCATTACTAACTGTTACTAACTTGTGTGCCACATATACATATTTTTCCTCTTTGTGTGCCTCCCAAGCTCCACATATCCTTCAGATTAGTACAGAAAAGATCATGCCGCCACGTAGGTGTTACTTCTTCACAGGTATCACAACCTAGCCGTCGATTGTCATTCTTTGCTTGCGTTGGTAAGAATCTTGTAAGAGCTTGGTAAGAAGCTTCCATTTGTTATTAACAGAGGCACCACTGTAACCACATAGGCTTTTTGGTTGGGATAACTTTCACCATTTGTTCCTGTTTTAGTGTTTGCAATGGCAGGAAGTGATCAGACGGGAGAAAACACCCCTAAGGATTTTAGTGACTGTGTCAGCCAAGTTCAACTGCAAGCCGCTACAGAGAGTGCCCAAAAAGGGATGAATGATGCCATAAGGAAGGCCGTTACTGATGCACTCATTGACCTCAACATTAGCAACAACATGGAGAGGCTGGACAAACGAATTTCCACGCTAACCGACAAGGTTACCGAGTTGGAAACCTTTGTAGCAGCGTCCAACAATGATGACTCCGGCAGCAACGATGACCGTCAAGCAAGACTACGACAACGTCTTCGCCGTAACACGACAGGTATGGGTGGTAACCAACAACGTCACCGTGCCCCTGATGATCCCTATGCTAAGATCAAGTTTACAATACCATCTTTTTCGGGTCATTATGATGCTAAAGGATATCTTGATTGGGAGATGATGGTCAAGCAAAAGTTTAGTGCCCACCTTGTGCCTGAGCAACATAGAGTTTGACAAGCTACTAATGAGTTTAAGGACTTGGCCATTATTTGGTGGAATGGGCTAGTTGCACAGGATGCTTTACCTGGTACATGGGAAGAACTTAAGATAGATATGCGTGATTGTTTTGTTTCCCCTTCTTATCATAGCGATTTATGTAAGAAACTAATGCGTTTATAACAAGGAGAGAAATCTGTACAAGATTATTATGGTGAGCTCCAAAAGGGATTGATGCGTTGTGGTGTTGTGGAGGGGAATGAGGATTCCATTGTTCGCTTTTATTCCGGTTTGAGGCGTGAAATTTAGGACATTGTTGATTATAAAGAATTTCATACTGTCAACCAGTTGTTCCAGTTTGCTATGCTTGCAGCGAAAGAATTGCAAGGACGTGAACAGCAGAATAGGAATCACACCCTTCTACACGCCACGTGCGTCGGCGCCGTCTTCGGGGTTGACCGGGCCTTCGTCTTTCTGAGCGTCCTCACCAGCGGGCAAACGCCCTTCTGCTTCCACCAGTGGTGTTTCTACAGCATCAAAACCACCTCCTGCACAGCCTTCAGATTCAGGTAAAAATTCCTTGCAGGTTCCCGCCAAGAGTGCCTCATCCGTCGCTTCGACGGGTCGCACTTTTGGCATTCGGTGCCACCGCTGCCAAGGCCTTGGATATGTGAAGAAAGATTGCCAAGTCAGCGGGCATATGTCATGATAGAAGATGGAGGATACATCAGCACCTCCGATGTCGAGGATGATGATGATGGTGATGCCACCGATGACGACGGTGATGGCCATGTCCTTGGAGGTGACAACACTTTGGGTTACCTGAACATCATTGTTCAGCGAGCGCTCAACACACAAATTCAACAACCTGAGAAGCTCCAATGCCACAACTTATTTCAGATTTTCTTCATCATCAAGAACCGGCTAGCACGAGTCATCATTGTGGAGGAAGCTGCACAATTTGATGAGTTCTAATTTGGTCAAGAAGATTGAATTGACCACACGGCCACATCCACATCCTTACTATATTCAATGGCTCAATGACTCTGGAAAAGCTAAGGTAACACAAACATGCAAAGTTCCTTTTTTTCATTGGTGCTTATGTTGATTCTGTTGATTGTGATGTGGTACCAACGCAAGCTTGTTCACTATTATCGGGTCATCCTTGGGAACATGATAATGATGCTATGCACTATGGTAGAAGTAATAAATACACTTTTATGCATAAAGGCAAGAAAATTACCTTGTTACCTTTGACTCCTGCTGAGATTGTACAAGCTGATAGGGAATGAGCTATTAGTTTGAATGATGCTAAATTTGATAATCAGCAAGTTGCTAATTCTGTTTTTTCACCTAAAAGGGATAAGTCTATACCTATTTCTAAGACCGAGGAAATTAAATTGAAGGGGGTGTTATGCTTACAACAAAATGCGATCTTACTGAAATTTCGGATGCTGATACTTGCTATGCTTTGATATGCAAACGAGTTTTGTTTTTGCTTGATGATATTGTTTGTTCGTTGCCACCTGCTGCCACTAACCTTTTACAGGAGTATAAGGACATTTTTCCATATGAGATACCCCCGGGGCTGCCACCTATGAGAGGGATAGATCATCAAATTGATTTGGTTCAAGGTGCAACATTGTCAAACCGTGTGGCTTATCGAACCAACCCCGAGGAGACTAAGGAAATCCAACGATAGGTCCAAGAACTTTTGGACCATGGGTATGTATGTGAAAGCCTTAGTCCTTGTGTTGTTCATGTTCTTTTGGTTCCAAAAAAGATGGTTATTAGCGAATGTGTGTTGATTGTAGAGCCATCAATAATATTGTTGACCTCTTTTTCAAAGAGATTGTTCGTTTGCATGGTATGTCATCCACTATTGTTTCAGACCATGATGCTAAATTTTTGAGTCACTTTTGGCGCACTCTATGGAATATGTTGGGTACCAAGCTATTATTTTCTACAACATGTTACCCAAAAACTGATGGACAAACAGAGATAGTGAACCGCACGTTGGGCACCATGTTGAGAGTTATTTTGAAGAAAAAATTAAAGGTATGGGAAAAATGTTTGTCTCATGTGGAGTTTGCCTACAATCGGGCAACACATTCTACCACCAAGGTAAGTCTCTTCCAGGTAATGTATGGTTTCAATCCTCGTGCTCCTATTGATATCTACCTTTACCTATTAATGAGTGTATTCATAGTGATGCTAACGAACATACTGATTTTATTTTGCAAATGCATGAGACAACTAAGCACAACATTGAAAAGATGGATGAGAAGTATAGAATTGCTGGTAGTAAAGGTAGAACAGAAGTTAAGTTTAAACCAGGTGATTTTGTTTGGTTACACTTGAGAAAGGATAGACTTTCAGAGCTGCGCAAGTCTAAATTAATGCCACAAGCTGCTGGTCCTTATAGGATAATTGAGAAAATAAATGATAATGCATATAAACTTGAGTTGCCACCGAGTTCGGGGTTAGTTTTACTTTTAATATTTCAGATTTGAAGACTTACTTGGGAGAAGATAACTTTGAGTTGAGGATAACTCCATTTCAAGAGGGGGAGTATGACGAGGACATCACTCCTTTGGATGCACCCGCTGATCCTTCTAACATTAAAGCAAGGTCCAATGACCCGAGCTTGATTGCGTCAGCTAAACTTAGAGGTGAGTTCGTTCTTGATCGATACTTTTCATATTTTTGAGAATAGATTACTACCTAATGATGTTATATGTCTTAGCAACATTAGAGAGTGTCATGAAGAGCTTGGAGGAAATGGTGGAGGCAAAGAAGACCAGCAAGGACGTCCAATACCAGCCGGAGGGCCGGTCCAACATGAATCCAAGTATGTCTCGGGCTGCAGGACCAGTCTGCCTTAAACTGGTCACCCAGGACGCGTCCGGACTTCGTTTTCGATGATCCATATATGGATGGAAATATAATTTCATAAGGAAGTCAATGGATGTGGTCTCACATCAAAATTTCTTCAGAATCAATGGAAATCATCAAAACAAGTCAGCGTCCACAATCTGTCCTGGTGTTGCATCACCGTATTTGGTCCAATGGGTCGTGTATCGTCTTTGAGCTCGTTAGGGGGTGCGTCCAGGGTAGGCGACGACCCTAAGACCTATATAATCATGTGGCGCTGCTGTCATTAGGGTTGGGTTTTGCTTAGATTATTCTGTCAATAACAGTTTTGTCGTTCATCGATTTGTGAGACCCCAACTTTGTGAGATTAATCATTCATCTGCAAACTGGTTGTTTTATTTTTTATTCTTGGTGGGTGTATGTGATCTTGGTCATGAAAGCATGAAAAGAATCTAATAAGGGTCACGACAATTTGACCAAACTCAAAATGGTAATAAGCAACATATGTATAAGGTTTGCAATATAATCAACATATGGCTTTGGTAGGAATAATACGTCAATGAGAAGTATGTAAAGTTACACCAATTTTTTATTTTTCATAAAATTTTATAAGGACTTAACAAAACAGAGTAAAGTTTCTTTCATCAGGCTATCTCTCATTCATCAATTAATTAGGTGACATGTGTTCCTATAGATAAGTGTTCACAAGCAACAAGTACATCCGAGGACTAAAGAGTATGCTAGATATTTCTAGGAAAATAATATACTCTAGTTGAAACATCCAAATTCATTTTAATTTTGAGTTTAATTTTTTCTAGATATTTTCTATGGTGAGAATTGATCAAACTCAAAATTTAGGGAGGTTCAGGGAAAATGCGCAAACCATCGCTCTTTATGAAATGGAAGACGAGGAGGTTCAGGGGTGGTTTGGCCGACCCTTGGTTCGGTCGACCCTTCCCCTGTTCCAATCACCTTGCTCCTTCTCATGTGGGTTTCAGAGTCATGGTGTAGCGCAAATGGTGCGAGATCTCGATTGTGTATGTGACATGAAGCGTGCGAGATCTCCCCCACACTTGTTCTTTTACCTGGGTTGCTTATTAAAAAACAAAAAGTGAAAGCAAAAGAGACTCAACCGGTTACTAACCAAAGAGTTATAATCTTTATTTTATTTAATTGAAATGAAACTTACCTTGAGTCCACATAGGAACTATGTGCGCGAAGGTTGAGAGGTGGCGGCGTCACCCATGTGTCGTTTATTCATGAAAACACAGAAAGAGTAAAAGGGATTCTTACATGTTTGCAGTGACATGCTATCCTATATGTCCAAAGTGTAGTTGCAATGTCGTGTTGTGCCCTGAGCTCCCATAAGAGGTTTCGGAAGGTCTCTATGACGAGACCCTCCATCACTTTTTACCATCCGAGGTGTTCCAAGATGTTGAACGTCCGTCGGGTATGCTTAGCATCAGCGACTTGACATGGCATTGCTTCTACCCACTTGGACATATAATTGATAAGTCCTGAAGATAGTGTTGTATGATATTTCAAGATGCCTTCAGCTATCTGTATACCTCTTCCTAGTAGACTGTCTATGCAGACTCAAGGGTTGGAGTCTATCACTTTCAGCAGCATGTCATCCCGTAGGAAGTCATTTATCAGTAGTTCCTGCATGTTAGTGAATTGCATGCATGACAAACGAACTGCTACAAATTTTTTTACTCCTTTTTTATCTTTAAATTCAAGATCAAAATCTTAGAGTAGAAGTACCCATTTCATTAGCCAAGTTTTTCCATCTTTCTTAGTGAGCAAGTATTTTAATACAGCATGATCGGTATAAATGATAACCTTTGCTCCAAGTAAGTAAGATCCGACTTTATCAAAAGCAAAAAAGGCAAGGAGCTCTTTTTCAGATGCAACATGACTTAGTGAGCTCCAGTCAATGTTTTACATGCACATGCGATAATATAGTGTTTCTTACTTTAAGAATGATCCTAAAAGCATGATCACTAGCATTGCTCATGGTTTCAAATGATAGCATCCAATCAAGGGGTTGAATGATTGGTGCTAAGATGAGACCTTCTTTAAGGATGTTAAATGAATTCAAGCAATCATCATTAAAGTTAAACGGAACATCCTTAGCTAACAGGCAAGTTAGGGGTCTAGCAAATAAAGAGAAATCTTTAATGAACCACTGGTAGAACCCTACATGACCTAAAAAGCTACAGACTCCTTTAACTTTGGTACGAGGTGGAAACTGTTGAAGTACTTCAATTTTTCCTCTATCCACCTCTACTTCCCTTTCGAAGACTCGATGTGTTAGGACTATGACTTCACGGACCATGAAATGACATTTTTCTGAAAGAAATACCATGTCCTTTTGTTGACACCATTGTAAGAC
The DNA here is from genome assembly GCA_019925245.2 of Oryza australiensis. Taxonomy (NCBI): domain Eukaryota; kingdom Viridiplantae; phylum Streptophyta; class Magnoliopsida; order Poales; family Poaceae; genus Oryza; species Oryza australiensis. Next base: position 337,881 of record JAIFGZ020000260.1, on the reverse strand, counting down.
CTTATCTAAATTCTCAAGACAATGATCAAATGCCTTTTTCATAGACGAAGAGGTCGTTCATTAGAACCTTGATGATTTCCTTGATCATGTTAGAGAAAATAGACATTATCCACCTTTGGAATGACGCGGGTGCATTGCACAACCTGAACGTCATCCGTTGGTAAGCATATGTTCCACAAAGATATGTGAACGTGGTCTTGCTTTGAGCATTGGGATGGATGGAAAGTTGATGATAACCGGAATACACATCAAGGAAAGAAGGAATGATTGGCGAGCTGCCCTAACAATCAATGAAGTGCAGTGGGAAATGATCCCTTCTAGTTGCCTTGTTGAGCTTCTTGTGGTCAATGCACATCCTCCATCCCATGACGGTTCGTTGTGGGAATCAACTCATTTATGAAGTTTTCAACGACAGTCATGCCTCCCTTCTGGGCACATCTAGAAGAAGGTTTTCTATGGGATGGCGATCAGAAGATCAAAGCCAGGGACTTCGAATACGTGGAAGTCTAGGAGGGCTTTGAAATTCTTGTGCCTTAACAACACTCCACATAGAATCCCATAACCTTCTATGATAGAACCTGAGGAACTCTGGAAGGTTTTGTCTATTAGTGCCAACGGTTCGTCCCGTAAGCAAGTTAATGCAAAGGTTTCGGACATGATGTTAGCATCGACAGTGGGATTATAGAGAACGTTCACCATGGCCTCTTTCATGAGACATTGAATAGTTAAGGATGGGGAGCTAATCCAAATTGCTTTGGAAGAAAGATACACCTCCCTTAACTACTCATGCTCATGATGGTAGTTGATTCCCTCACCGTCTCTTTGAGGAAATTTTCCTCGACCGGCTCAAGGAAACTACATAGGGCAAGTGGTATCTTTTGATAGGAATAGCTCAAGATGCTTCCATGGTCTTCAAAAATATTATCCTAGAATGGAAAGGGATTTCTGAAGGCAACATTTCTTCTTCTCCAGTTCCCGAGGTTCAAGTGAGGGTTCAAAGGTTGAATTTTAGGATGTGGAAAGTATAGGCTCGGATGCAACAGTTAAGGGCTCCTTAAGAGTGTGCTTGACTTCCTGGAGGGTTTCACAACGAATGAGGGAGGTGTTCTCTAAGATACAATCCATACCTTCTGCCCTGGGAACGAGCCTCCAGCTGAAAGATAGAGATACAAGGTAGACTCCTTCTCGCTTTGCTAAAAGCAGAGAATATCCACCCATAGGGAGACATCACGTGTTAACAAGAAGAAAGCAAGATAGAACCTGCTTTTGAGTTCTCCCCATTCACAGTGCGTCTTCCTAATAGTGCGAGAAGAATTACTCCCAAACCATGGCTATAAAGCCAGGACGAAGTTCATAGTCAGATGTGAAAATGAGTTTGAAGAAGACGGTGGCTCAGAGAACTTGCCCTTCGAAGCGAAAAGATTTTGAAAGAAGGCTGCTCCATGGTAGGTAAGAAAAGAAAAGAATAAATAAATAAGAAAAAGATACGAGGATGAATTGGGTTCTAAGATGATACAAAAACCGTTCCCTAGCAACGACACAAAAAATACTTGTTGGTATTTTTTAAGGTCACAGGTAAATCCACAAGCACATGGATACCGCTGTAGCACTTCACTTCACCTTAGAGTATTCTAAGGTTATCGAATCATAGGAAACTTGTGTGTATAATCTGAGAACAGGATTCAACCAAGGACAACAACTAATGGTAGGTTAGGCTAGAGATGATTCCTATGGATTAATTAACTAGACTTAAGTTAAAGCCAAAATTCTATCAACTATTTCGGGCACCGGTTTACCCCTGGTCTACCAAGGGACTTTGATTTGTAGCTCTATGACGTACCCGAACATGGAGGAATACTAAAGACGAACAGGCCGTCACCACCTGCCGCCTACCTCACTTTTCATGGAGCTCACAACAAATGAAGGTAAACTCTAAACTAGACACCACGTCTATGTTATTGATTACTACTCTAGTTTTGTCCAAGAACTTTCTTATTTATCTAGAGTCTTAATACTAGAGCATCCAGTATAAATACTAAACGACGAACCCGCAACGATGAGAATATATCACACTCAAGCAAGCTAATTAAATACCAAAAAGAAATCTCAAATACTTACTTTAAAAGAAGCATCCGTCGAGGTACAAGATCGGAGAGAGGGCTGACAATTTCGGCGCTCCTCTAGGACTCTCCCAAAGATAGACCAACATCTCCGGAACATCCTGAAGAGAAAGTCGATATTTGGGGCACTCCTTTCGGAGGTTCTCCTCACTCTCTTCCTATAATCTAGAGAGTAGCCTAAATATGTAACTGAATTGTACTCCACTTGTTGTGCAATTTGAGAGTGAGAGCTTCTCTTCCTTTTATATGGTTCAATGATGGTTGGGAATGACGGTTACCACCCAGAACCACCATTGGGAACTTATTGTGAGTCGCCACGTGGAAGCTGGTGACTGGGGGCATCAAGGTTGGTTCGGCCGAACCACTTCCACCACATCTGGACACCGACCTTCTCGCAGGGTATGACATGTGGGCTTCTATAATGGTGCACGGTGGATAGACCTTGAATATGTCGGTTTTACACTGATTTGTGGGTCCTCCAATCTATGTACTTGTGTCTAATTGGCCGGAGATGTGTTTCGTCCCATGACGGATGGTTTTCGTTCGTAATTCACCTGCATACAAATATTCATCAAGACTGTGAAAAATGGTTAGTAATAACCATTAGAGGAATGGTTAGTAATAACCATTACCTCTAACTCTGGTATTTTATTGTGTATTCTTTCATTTGTTTTTATTCAGGAATTGACGGTCGGATTTGGTACTTAATGACCATCAACAATCATATTATTGCACACAACTTTATGAAAAAAGTGCTTTTATTAAACCAAAGAGATTGTGATTGAATTAAAAAGGCATGCTATATGACACTTTGAAATTGCACTTTGGTTTCTTTTCGTTTAGTTCTAACAAAAAGCAAAGTACTAGAATGAATGGGAATCGAGTTGGCCCGATGAAAAATATCAATGCAATATGATTTGCTGTTGATATATAATTTGTTCCCATCACAACACATGGGCAGTGAACTGGGCACTGAACTAGTTGTTTAAATCTTGGAGCCTTCAATGTAGTTATGCATCCTTGTTTTTGTCCCTTTTTCTGTGAGATCATACGTACTGTAGTAGTAGATATAATTGATGTCAAAATTTTCATTTGGTTAGCTCATCTCGGGAAAAACGTGCACAGATTGATATATTTTGTCTGCTGCTGCTTTAGACAAATTCAAAAGGAAAAAAATGTAAGTATATAAAAGAAAATCGACACGTAGAAAAAGGGTCTCAAAACTTCAAATTGTAAGCTTGCCGATACATTAATGCCGTGTACGATGAGGTGACGAATTAGAAATGATATGGGACTTACAAGTCAATGTCTTCGAGAATGATATGTATTTCAATACAATTATATTGTCGAAAAACCTATGTCACTTTTTTTATGATTTGGGTTACCAAATACTAATACTTGTCATAGCATTAGCAAGCATATTACTAATAAAAAACTTTAACTCAATTGACTCAAACGGTAGATGTATTTTTCTTCATTTATTTCGTCGACGTTTCTTAACGTGTAAGTTCACTTTTTGTCGAAACTTGGTTTCGGCAATGTAATTTCTGGGGTCGCAGTCAAGATCGCCAAGCACAATGGGTTAGAAAGAGAAGAAGATTTAGACAGGTTCAGGCCCTCTCGTGAGGTAATACCCTACTCCTGTTTCAGGGATTCGGTCCGCCGAGTGTCTTTATTGATCTCAAGATCTAAGGCTGAAAGCTAAAAGCTGATCTAACTTCTCATGAAGTATATGATCTAAAGCCAATATCGCATATCCCTCAAGGGACGCCCCTTACCCCCCTTATATAGTCTTGGGAGGTGGGCTTACAGATCAGAAACCCTATCTTACTCTAAGTCGGTTTCCTCAATCTTACCAAACCGTGACTATGAGCCGTTGCCTTATCTAATCGGCAATGTAATACCCAAGTCGTAGTTGGTTTACATATTTGATAGGCACAACCTATCCCTATCTCCAATCGGATAAGCTTGCCATGTGGATACCCGATTGCCATAATCTCCACAGTAGCCCCGAGTCCTTTTCGCGACGAGACAGGCTCGGCTTCAAACCAAAAACGACGCAGCCAAAAGCTTCTTTGGCCGAGTGCTTCGGCGCCGAGTGATTCCATCATCTCTGCCCGAATCTCCCGAGTGGCTCCGAAGACTGTGAAGGGCTGGAAAATATCTAAAAAATTCTCAAAAATAAATATCTAGGTGCATCTCCCGATGCACCTAATTAGGTGTAGCCCCGACTATGTGGTTAGTCAAAAAGACTAAGCATATAGTCAAGAACTATAAAAAATCATTCTCATATAAATACTTAGCTCATGCTAAAGCAATCATAGAAATCTTATTACCCGGCAAGTTCATACTCATCCGAGTGAATTTGCCCGAGTCATCTCGAACAAATAATTCAATCAACCCTTATAGGTAAGAAATTAATTCACTCGGCAAACTCATGCTTATCCGAGTTGATTTGCCCGAGTCATCTCGAACAAATAGCTTAATTGACCCTCGTGGGCAAAAACACTCGGCAAGCTTACGCTTATCCAAGTTAACTTGTCCGAGTCATCTCGGACAAATAATCTAATCAACCCTCGTGGGTAAAAAACACTCGGCAAGCTCATGCTTATCCGAGTTAACTTGTCCGAGTCATCTCGGGACAAATAATCTCATCAACCCTCATGGGTAGAAAACACTCGGCAAGTTCATGCTCATTCGAGTTAACTTGCCCGAGTCATTTCGGGACAAATAATCTAATCAACCCTCGTGGGTAAAAAACACTCGGCAAGCTCATGCTCATCAGAGTTAACTTGCCCGAGTCATCTCGGGACAAATAATCTAATCAACCCTCATGGGTAAAAACACTCGGCAAGCTCATGCTCATCCGAGCTAACTTGTCCGAGTCATCTCGGGACAAATAATCTCATCAATCCTCATGGGTAAAAAACACTCGGCAAGCTCATGCTCATCCGAGTTAACTTGCCCGAGTCATCTCAGGACAAATAATTTAGTCAACCCTCATGGGTAAACAAATTTTTCAGTCATCTGAAAAATACGACCAAAATATTAAATAGCTCCTGCCATAATATTGGTCTTAACTAAAAAAGATCTTCACCAAGGTGGGAAAAATAGCATTGATATAATCATTTAATCAAATGCTTTAAAACCAAATAGTTCCTGTCATCAGGACAGCCATGAAAAGCTTAACTATTTGTCACCTTTCAAATTGCATCGTGCCAACTTCTCATGAAGTTATGCAAACCACGGTATGAAAGGATTTTAAAGGTATTGGGCTATGTGACACGTGCATATTGCTAGGGCAAATCTGCTTAAGTCCATCCACTTAAGTCCCTAAGGACACGTGTCAAGCCACACCTTAGCTGGGCCGCAAGTCTCTCATGGGCTCGGCCCAATCACGAGACGACTTAGCAAAAACCCTCAAGTCTTTTTACGAAGCCTCGAGGTCGTCCCCGCCACTTCGTCTTCCCTAAAAATTTTCTCTTTCGCGTCACTGTTCACAAGCTCTCCACGGAGAACCCTAAACTTGCGCACACACAAATCCATCCATCTGGGAACTCATGTTCCATCACAAGCCGTCTTCCGCATCCAGCCTCCAAGATTCCCTTGTCGTCCGAGGTTCAGTCGGGAGTAAGTTTAATCATCTTGGTCTCTTTATGCCTCCGATGTGAACTTGTAGGTATCTAGCTTATTTATGTTAATGCCTTGACCCGAGTCTTCATAGAAAATTCCTTAAGTAATTTTTGTCTGAATGTCACCAAGCCTAAGCTTGATTAGGTCATCAAAAAATTCTCAGTCCTTATCTATTGAACTCGAATCAAAACAATAAAGAATGATAAACTAAATATAAACAAGTTATCAAAGAAAACCATGCTTTATTGACACGTATGCAGCCCCCGACTGTCAACTCAAGAAGTCATCTTGCTTGAGGTTGGCAAGAACAACATAAAACTTACGGCAATTTAAGCATAGTGTCGTCGAAGATGTTTAATATTCCAGGAGTTCTCCATCATAGATCCATCTTCGCGCCTTAGCGAAATGCTCCTTGCCGAGTCACCTCAGCGATTATGTATGGTCCTTCCCATAGTGGAGATAATTTGTGATGGTCCTTGGTGGTCTGGATCTTGCGTAGAACCAAATCATCGACAATAAAAGCTTGCGCCCGAACATTACGACTATGGTATCTTCTAAGTCCTTGAAGATATCTTGCCGACTGGATCAAGGAAGATTTTCTTTGTTTTGGCGTCGCCTTGTCCCGACTTGGCTATCTTCTTTGTATGAATTTCACCCTCTTCGATGCTGATGTAGCGCGGATTTCTTCCCGCCACATGATCTCTCACAAGATTGGGTCATACCGCTTTTCTTTGTCGCAGTGAAGGCTTGTTTAACGTCGCCGCGTAGGGTGATGACGCCGTTGGGCCGGGCATCTTCATGCAGAGGTAAGTGTAGTATGGTATCGCCATGAACTAGGCGAGCGCAGGCCTTTCGATGATCGCGTGGTATGCCGTCTTGAAGTCGACCACCCCGAAGGTGGTATTCTCCGTTCGGAAATTCTCACGAACTCCGAAGGTGACTGGAAGGGCGATGTGCCCGAGTGGTGTGGGCGACGGCCGGGATCACTCCGTGGAAGGGGCCGAGCTTGCCTTCAACTCGGTTCTCGGGATTTGTATCTCATCCGTGGTCTTGGCGAACAGAGATTGAGGACGCTGCCCCATCGATGAGGACGCGCTTCAGCTTGATGTTCCGAACCACCGGGTTGAGTACCAAGGGATACTGTCCTGGGTGAACCACTCGGTCAGGATGATCCGAGCGATTAAACATGATGGCCACCTCCGACCATCGTAGATGTTGTGGGACTACGGGTTGTGCCGCGTTGACCTTGCGGTCCATCAGTTTTTGCTTCCTCTTGGACTCATAAGCTGCGGCCCCGCAAATGTGATTCAGCTCACTCACGTGGTCTTAAAAAGGTTCTGAATTTCCGTCGGGTTGTTCTTCTTGGTTCCCGATAGACCGGCTTCATCAGTCGGCTTCTTGTTTAACCGTGCCGCATATTGCTCTGCGAATTGCTTGTAGATGATGCGTGCATTGAGCGTTCATGATCGTTCATGATCGCGTCGTAGGCCGCAAGTCGGTGACGGTGTTGAGAATCGGACATTGTGGCAACCAGGTCTTCGTGCCGGCGCTTGCGGTCTTTCTAGGCCTGATTGCTCCTGCCGTTATCCTTCTTAGGATGCCAGCTTCCTCCCGAGTGCTTGTCATCCCTTTTGTCAGGCCGGTCTTGGCGCGCCGCTTTGATTGCGTCGCTGGACTTGGCGTACGAGTTCACCATCTCAAACATCTGCTTCACCGTCTTCGGTGGCTTGCGCCCAAACTTTCCGATTAACAGCTCATCACGGATTCCCTTCTGGAAGGCGGCGATGATGATATCGTCGGTGATGTTGGGAATCTTGTTGCGCTTTTCGGAGAAGCGTCGGATGTAGTCCTTCAGAGGTTCGTCTGGCTTCTGGACGATGTTGTACAGCTAGAGTGGGTCCTAGGCCTCTCGAAGGTGCCCTGGAAGTTGGCAATGAAGTGGTCCCTTAGTTCGCTCCACGAGCCGATCGAGCCTCTTGGCAAGCTCGTGAGCCAGTTCCTGACTGAGTTGGCAAGGGCCACGGGTAGGTAGTTGGCCATGGCCTTGTTGTCGCCGCCTACTGCGTGGATGGAAAGAGTGTACACGGTAAGCCATGACTCGGGGTCGGTCTTGCCGTCATATTTCTCGATTCCGGTTGGGTTGAATCCATTCGGCCAGTGCACTCGGCGGAGCTCCCGAGTGAAAGCTGGCACTCCATCATCGTTGCTATCGGGTGATCCCCTCCGATCTTCCCGAGTGCGTTGATTCCGCTCTTGGTAGCGGCGATCGAGGACTTCCCGCAGATCGCTCGGCGGGGTCCTCGGTAGGCTGGTGCGGTAGCTGGAGCTGTTGTCGCGGTGGACGCGGTGGTGGACGGGTGGACGTCCATGTTGCTTCTCACGGGAGTCGGCCGTTTGCTCCTGATGCTTCTGCGTGGACTCGTGGCGTGGGCCTCTTGGCCTAGTTGTCGACCGGTCTGGCTCGGGCCTCTTGTAATCCCTTGACCTTAGCGGCGGGAGCCGGCTTCTGTCGGGCGTTTCAGCCACAGACTCAGTCGGCCTTCGTGCTGAGGTGGAGGGATGACTGTTGGCTGTGGCTGCAACGATGGTCTTGATCTTATCTAGTATTGGAGTCACGTCGGGGGGCACCGTCTCGATGACGGTGTCCAGGAGTGTGAGGGCAACAACAGCGTTCTGCTGTGGCGTCTGAAAGATATTGGTGTTGCGAACCCGCGTCTGAAGTATAGCCTCCTGAGTGGATCGTCCGGCTGCCCTCAGATCCTGCTTCCTTCTGTCAGCATCTTCCCTGCGTTTCTTCTCTTCTTCAGCCATCTTACGCTCTTGCTCAATCTTGACTCGCTCTTCCTCAGCAAGCCTGCGGGCCATGGTTGAGTCGGACTCGGCCGGCTCAGCCATGAGGACATCGAAGCACTTCGGCTCGTAGTCCTTGTGGCAGTCGGAGTCGTCGGCTTCATCCGAGGGGATGCCATAGAGGTCGTCAAAGCCGGCGGAGCCGAGATATTCGTTGAGCTCCGAAGATGAGCATGAGCCGAACGGTGGAGGATGACATCTTCCTCGATCCAGGGTAGCCGGTCCGGATCGTTCCGCGAGTCGAGCTTGGTGATGCGGGCTCCTCCGAGTGGGTCGACCTTGACTCGGGGAGAGGAGTTTGCCGTAAATCTCGGCGGCGTTCGGTAATCCAAACGGCGTCGAGAGGTCTTCTTCGAGAGTAGATCGCCTCCGTTGGGAGACGAGAAGATCGGTGTAGATGCGGCGGCGTTCGGTAGTCCGAACGGTGCGAGTGAATTCCTTTGCCGGGAGAGGGTGGATCGCATCTTGGACTCCAAGATGTTGTCGAAGATCATGGCGCTGTTCGGGAGGCCGAACGGCGCGAGTGGGTCTCTTCTTCCGACTGGTTCGAATCCGAGTCGAAGGAGGAGAACCTGCCGAAGTTGTTGGCGGCAAAGTCGCCGAATCTTGAAGAAGATCCCATCGCGCTTGCCGGCGAAATTGTCGAAGAAGTCTTGACGCGCGGCCCCCTACCTGGCGCGCCAACTGTCGAAACTTGGCTTCGGCAATGTAATTTCTGGGGTCGCAGTCAAGATCGCCAAGCACAATGGGTTAGAAAGAGAAGAAGATTTAGACAGTTCAGCCCTCTCGTGAGGTAATACCCTACTCCTGTTTCGGGATTCGGTCCGCCGAGTGTCTTTATTGATCTCAAGATCTAAGGCTGAAAGCTAAAAGCTGATCTAACTTCTCATGAAGTATATGATCTAAAGCCGATATCGCATATCCCTCAGGGACGCCCTTACCCCCTTATATAGTCTTGGGAGGTGGGTTTACAGATCGAAAACCCTATCTTACTCTAAGTCGGTTTCCTCAATCTTACCAAACCGTGACTATGAGCCGTTGCCTTATCTAATCGGCAATGTAATACCCAAGTCGTAGTTGGTTTACATATTTGATAGGCACAACCTATCCCTATCTCCAATCGGATAAGCTTGCCATGTGGATATCCGATTGTCATAATCTCTACATTTTTCTACGGTAAGAAACGGTAAATGCTACGTTAGAGCTCTTTTCAAAAGAGCAGCTTATCAAAAAAACAAATAAGGTTGGCTATCTCAACTATAAGAACGAAGGCTTCGAAAAGACTAGCGCTTTGGTTGAGCTTACGAAAAGAAAGACTCTGATTCGATGTTCTTCCGAAGAAAAAGAAATAATGACGCGGCTGCTCCTCTTTCTTTCACTAGTGCATCTCTTATTTTTTATCTTATCCACCATAGAATACTCTCTTCCAGTCCTTTGATCATATAGCCATAAAAGAGAAGTTAAGCGAGTCGCATTTGTACTTCAAAAGAAAGAAAAAAGAAGAGATTGTGGAAGAATATGTCAGATTCAGACATCTGGTAGGCTGGGCCTTGGCTGTGGTGGGTCTACTACTACAAATCGCATGAGGCTCATGGTTGGGCTGGATGCATAGGAAGTGCTCCTGTGCTAAAATTCGTTTAGCGATTAAAAAAATATTGAACAAGACGCCCACCGTGGGGCTCGAACCCACGACCACAAGGTTAAGAGCCTTGCGCTCTACCGACTGAGCTAGACGGGCTTACACATTTCGTTTTGACCAGATTTAGTAGTAGACGGCATGTGCCAAATGCTTACTTCTCGAGCTGTTATAGGTTCAAACTTATAGTACTCCATAATTACCCATTGGAGAATTTTACTACTGTCTACTACCGTCTACTACCATGCATATATGGGTGGCAGTGCGAATCGCGCTAATATCATCGAGCCCGACAGCGACATAGCTCGGAATTTTTCGTTAGGTAGTCCTACTTTTAGGTTCAAATCACATAATAAAGTTTCGAACACCGTAAATCCTATATGAAATGCATATTTAGTGAAAAGACGGGAAAAAGTACAAATTAATACAATAATAATGTCTTATAACATCAATAATCAACTAACTTAACCAGCTAGGTTCAAGATGTGCAAATATTACAATACATATAGTTCAAGTACAAAAGGTCTTACACATAAATAGAAAATTACAATGCCACTACTTTAGTCTAAGCGTGTTCTTGTTTTCTTTTTACATGATCTAACCTTGTTCTTAGCCATGAAAGTTTTTTACTTTATGTGACTAAGCAACGGTTCAATAAATCATCACACACATTCAAACAAATATATTCAAGCCGATTGTACTTACAAAACCAATCAAAACTGAATTGGCACATATCCCCAATTCATGGTTCTGAAAGAACGATGCTCCACTCCTCTTCATGTTATACCAATCCTAAAAACTACATTGGCACATTCACTAAACACAAATTAATTGCACAAAATGACAAATGCTTCATATATAGTTCATAGTTCAAACACAATGAAAGTTAAAAACTTTCATGGCACAATGAAAAACAAATCGTGCAGCTCAGTGAGCTAAGGGAATTGCGGCTCCAGCCCTAGCGCCTGTCCATTTCCACAAGCTTCCCATCTTGGCCCTGTTGGTGCTGGGCTTGGGCTTAAATTAGGGTGAGGGTGATGTCTCTGGGCCAAATTCAGGGTAGTCATGATCCCACCAGGACTACCTTTTCCTTGGCTACACCACTGGAGTTCGAACAACTATTTATTTTCTGATGATTGATTAACCGGTTTTCATAAACATCGACTATTTTCAGTAGTGAATATGACAGCGATGGAGCCCGATGGCCGTCCGAGGAGCTGTCTCCGCTGCTCATGGGTGCATGTATAACCACCTAAAGGCATAGTGAATAAGGATATATCAATATATCATTATCGATATATAGGATCATTCATGCGTACATGCCACTACCAATAATAGCACACCAAGAGCTAGGCTAGCTCCTCTTACCAGCGTGTATACTTATACGCCCTGTGCGCTTATCTTACCAGTCGAGCTTATCAGCCGTTCGAACAGTATTTGATCTCTATCCATCTGCATCTGTGGTACAATTCTGGCTGTACTGCCTATGCATATCTCTTGCATCATTCCAGATGTCAGATGACCTGGCTGCTCCAATCAGGTTTTAAAGTTCATGCATGTTAGTGTCAAACTCTGGCTTTTTAATGGCTTTGTTTGAACACATAAATTTGTATAGCAACATTGTAGGAGCTTTACACAAACCAATTAAATTTATGCAGGACTAAGAGTGTGTGTGCGTGAGAGATGTTATTTTCCTGCCTTTGGACTGGGGCCTATTTTTGCTTGGTCATGGCATATATAAGGCGTACAATTTGGGAAAAAAAACTAAAAATGGGCGCCGATTAATATAGCCTGTGGTCTGAAGGTATTATTGGTCCCTGTTGGAGATGCATAAATTGGCCATTTTTTCTTGAGAGATTTGACGGCTTTCCTATATACAAACATAATAGAAAAGACTGATAAAAAAGAAATTACTAGGATAAAATCCACTCCCAATAGCACCCACTGGAGATCATTTAGTCGGGCCTATTTCATAAAATCAAGTTAAAGTAAGTGGCATAAGATACAACAGTAGGAGCTAAGAGCAAGTATAATCCGCTGCTTGCTCCATTATCTTTATGTTATTTTGTAGCTAATATTAAAGCCAACTAATACAACAGATTAGCTATTGTGCTTACTGTATCTCATGAATCAAATATTTGAGGATTTGCTATCTATCAGCCAGCTGAAAAATTTGATGTTTACAGCTATTTTTTAAGCGTTGGATCAACGTATCGGACGGTGCTACGATTCCTGCAACGCTAACCGCATGTTCCAGTTAAAAGCTATCCATTTTAAAAATATCCATCAACTTTTCATAAAAATTTCGGATTCCTTTTTGCCTAAGTTGTCACGATTTTTCAAATAACCCCCTATAGTCTTTTATAATAAAGCCAATGAAGACTAACTTCCTTTGTTCTTTCTTGAATGCATGCTTAATCTGAAAAGGAACCTCTACTTTACAAACAAACCCTCCGATTGATATTTTTTCAACAGAGACCGTTTCCTTTCTCAAGAATGTTGGATAGGTCCGTTGGCACCTTTTTTGACAAAGGCACGAGCACGATCGATTCACCTAAACACCTTGCGGTGATATAGAGTCGTCAACCACCTTGATCTAGCAAAGAACTAAAGCAAGATGGGTTTTATAGATTAAACCGGCTAGCAAAACCAATTTAGATAACAAGATAGATAAACATCCGTCTCGTGGGCGAATGGAAAGTTTTCAAGACAAACTTACAAAGAGATGTCGCATTCTCGCAGCGGCGGCGGACAATTTACAGCGCAAATCAACAAAGATGGACGAACTAATATAGAAAAAGTAAAAGAACGATTCAATTGGCTAAAAACTAGAAGCTAGATTGGATTTGTTTGTGTATGTGGTCGTTATGCCAATTGAACCGGCCTTGGCCCTTAAATAGGGGTTGGTCTTACCCCTCCATAGGCCCTTCTCCACGTCCAATTCGGGGTAGACATCTTTGGAAACCCGAGACATACCGTATGGAGGAAGGAAACTCGAGTACCGATGAATTCGACTAGGTTTCGGACTCGCCGGTCCGACCGGCCACATGCCACCGGTCCGACCAGCCCACGTCCTCGCCCACCGACCTATACACGGCGAGGCCGAGCCTCTCCGAAGGAAACCGACAGATTTCCAAATATTGACAACTTTTCCTATTTTGATTCCTAGGTGCCAATTTTGGGTGTAAACACATGCCCCCCTGCCTTTTATGACGAACATAGTGAATCTAAAAGCATGGAACATGTTTATCTTAGGGCGATAATCTGATTACCGGTCATAGGACTTCCTAAGCATCTTGCCAAACACTCGGGAAGTACTTCTTCAAATATTTACCGTTAATAGCTCGCTGAAATCATTTTCCTTGAAGTGTTTCCAGAACATATGCATTACCGCGAATGATTATGCATATCCGATAAGGTCCCTCCCAACTTGGTGACCACTCACCGAATTCTTTAGATCGAGAACCCAAAGGCAAAATTGTCTTCCATACCAAGTCTCCCACTTGGAATGTCTTCGCCTTCACCCTTTTGTTGTACGCTTTGGCCACCCTCTTCTTCTCTTTCTCTATTTCTTCCAAAGCCTTCAAACGTTTGTCAACCACTTCATCGAGATTATCTCTCATCATTAACTTAAAGTCTTCAGCTGACAAATCGTCTTGTTTTACATATTGAAGAGAGCCAAGATTTACCTCAACCGGCAAAACGACTTCTTGTCCATAGACTAGCTCAAAAGGGGTTACCTTGGTAGCACCATGTTTGGATATTCGATGTGTCCATAATGCCTCAGAAAACACCTCATGCCACCTCTTGGGATGTTCTTCGATCTTCTTTTTAACCAACTTTAGCAAAGTTTTATTACTAGACTCGGCTTGTCCATTAGCCTGAGCGTAGTAAGGAGAAGAACTCAACAATTTAATACCATAAGATTCGGCAAGATTTTTTACCTCTTTGGACATGAAAGAAGCTCCTTGATCCGTAGTCAATGTCTGAGGAATGCCGAATCTATGGGCCTGTTTAGATCCATCGCCAAATTTTTACACCCTGTCACATCGAAAGTTTGGACACATAAATGAAGTATTTAATATGAACTAAAAAATAACTAATTGCACAGCTTGCATGTAATTTACGAGACGAATCTTTTAAGCCTAATTAGACTATGATTTGACAATAAAGTGCTACAGTAAACTTGTGCTAATGACGGATTAATTAGGCTTAATAAATTCGTCTCGCCGTTTACAGACGGATTCTGTAATTTGTTTTTTATTAGTCTATGTTTAATACTTCAAATATGTGTCCAAAGCATTGATGTGACATTTTGCCAAAAAATTTTCCTGGATCTAAACACACCCTATGTATGATATGTTTCAAAATAAAGTCAATTACCTCTGTATGAGTCATATTCTTGAGCGGCACGGCTTCGGCCCACTTAGTAAAGTAATCTGTCGCAACTAGCATGAACCGATGTCCTTTTGATGACGAAGGATAAATCTGACCAATGAAGTCCAAAGCCCAACCCGGGAACGGCCATGGTTTAATAATAGGGTTCAACTCCGCAGCCGGTGCCAATTGAACATTGTCGAACCGTTGACAGGCTTCGCATCCTCTATAATATCTAAAACAATCATCAATCATTTTCGGCCAATAGAACCCCGTTCTCCTAAGCAACCAATTCATCTTATTGGGCGATTGATGTGTTCCACAAATACCTTCATGTACCTCTCCCATAGCCATTTTAGATTGATCACTATCTAGGCACCTCAATAATACCCCATCTATATTTCGGCGATACAAATCTCCATCGAGCAAAGTATACTTAAACGCTTGCTGCCGAATTTTTCGATCAACCTTAAGGCTAGGATCTTTTAAATATTGAATCAAAGGTATTCTCCAATCTTCTGCTGTTTTCAGGGCATAAATGTCCGAATTTGAACTCAATTTGGTCTCTGCATCAGTGAAATCATGCCCCCCAGTATCTTCTGTGAGCCCGGTCTGACCGGCTAAGAAAAGCCGGTTAGACCGCTGACCACCCTCGGTCAGACTGGCCATAGAGCACCGGTCAGACCGCCAGCCATCCACGGTCAGACCAGCAACAGTGCGCCGGTTAGACCGCCTGCGATCTGCATCCTTGCCAATTTCATCCGAAGAATTATAATCAAGCATTGGTTTTTCTAATATGAAAAATACTCCTCTTTTAACACTATAATCAGATGCTTGTTGAGCCAAATCATTTGCTCTAGAATTTTCACTCCTAGCAATATGCCTAATAGCAAAATCATCAAAATTGGCAATAATATCTAAGCATTGATCAAGATACCTGTTTAGCGACCCATCAAAGCACTTGTAAACCCCGGCAACTTGTTGCACCACCAACTCTGAGTCACCAAATGCTTCTACGTGTGTAGCTCCAACGATCTCCATCACTTGTAAACCGAATAACAAAGCATTGTATTCGGCTTGATTATTTGTACAATAATACTCCAAACAAACTTATGCCTCAAAACATTGACCATTGGACAAAATCAAAACTACACCTATACCTTGACCCTCTTTACACGAAGAGCCATCAAAATAAATCTTCCAAGGTGTAACACTAAGCAAGCAAACCTCATCTTCATAAGCAATATCTATATGATGGTCTACTATAAAATCTACTATAATTTGGTCTTTCATGGATTTCAACGATTCATAAGCCAAATCATACTCAATCAATGTATACGCCCACTTGCCAATTCTCCCACTTAGAATTGGCCTTTGCATGCTTAACGACATCGGTCTGACAAGCAACTATGCATGTACTAGATAACAAGTAATGACGCAACTTAGTACAAGCATAGTATAAACAAAGACAAAGCCTCTCTACAAAAACATATCTCGTTTCGGCATCTAAAAGACGGCGGCTCAAATATGTGATTATGTATTCTTTGCCATCTTTCTCTTGTGTCAAAACGGCTCCAATAACTTTGTCTTCGGCAGCGATATACAACCGAAATGGATTTCCGGCTTTAGGAGCTCGCACCACGGGTAGAGTAGATAAATATTTTTTCAAGCCCTCAAATGCCTCTTGTTGTGCTGCCCCCAAGTAAAATCGACTTCCTTTTTCAAACTAAGATAGGAACAAAAGCATCGATTTTACCCGCTAGGTTAGATATAAATCTCCTCAAGTAATTCACCTTACCTAGCAACTTCTAAACTTCTCTCTTGCATGTCGGCGCTTTAAAATCTTGAATCTTCTCAACCTTCTTAGGATCAATCTCAATCCCTCTCTCATGTACCATGAATCCCAAGAACTTCCCCGCCGACACACCAAAAGCACAGTTGAGTGGATTCATCTTCAAGCCATACCGAAGCATCCTCTCAAAAGCTAATCTCAAATCGGCTATATGACCATCCATACCATCCGACTTGACGACAATATCATCAATATAGATTTCTAAGATAAAACCTAGCAAATCATGAAAAATCAAGTTCATCGCCCTTTGATATGTTACGCCGGCATTCTTTAACCCGAATGTCATGACGACCCACTCAAACAACCCAACAAACCCCGGACACCTAAATGCCATCTTGTACATATCCTCTTCCGCCATAAAGATCTGATTGTAGCCGACATTGCCATCTAAAAAACTAATCACTCTATGACATGAAGCATCATTTATTAACATGTCGGCTATAGGCATAGGATATTCATCTTTAGGAGTGGCTTTATTTAGATATCTAAAATCTATGCATACTCTAATCTTACCGCTCCCTTTCTTCTCAACCGGAAGGATGTTGGACACCCACTCCGCATACCGGCATGGCCTAATAAACACCACCTTCAATAATCGGTCTATCTCTTCTTTCACTCGATCATATATGAGAGGGTTAAAGCGACGAGGGGGTTGTTTATAAGGCCTAAACCCTGATTCTATCAGAAGT
Source organism: Oryza australiensis (assembly GCA_019925245.2). Lineage (NCBI taxonomy): Eukaryota > Viridiplantae > Streptophyta > Magnoliopsida > Poales > Poaceae > Oryza > Oryza australiensis. Next base: position 320,724 of record JAIFGZ020000260.1, on the reverse strand, counting down.
CGATGCTCAACAAGCTCACGGCTAAGTCCTCGCATCTCATGGTATTCCCACGCAAAGCAATAAACGTTTTCTTTAAGCAGCTCGATTATTTTAACTTTATAATCGGCTTTCATGTTTTTGTTTACAAAAGTCGGCCTTGGAACACTTCCATCTCCTATGTCTACTTCTTCTAATGGATCGGCCGATGTAAACCCTTGACCAAGTTTCTCTACTTCGTCAAAATCTTCTATGGTTTCCTATCGTTCTTTGTAGACCGATATTCTTGTACCCTCTTCTGTAACCACTCTAAATTGGTTGCTTTATTCATCATATAAAGTAATATCACCTAGACATGCTAAACTAGCCGGCTTTGCAAAGATAGGCACAATACCATCCTTGGAAACACTAATAAAATCAAAGCTAGAAAGGTCTAACCCTGACAAGCACTGCATATCTCCATGTTTCCACCCTACTGAAACATCGGCCGTTGCAATCTCAGCCGATGTGTCTGCTTGGACAACCTCAACATCATCACCATCCCATTGAATTAAACATTGATGCAAGGTAGAGAGAACACAGTAGTTGGCATGGATCCAACAACGCCCCAAGATAAGACTGTAGTTACCTTGCACATCGACGATGAAGAAGGCGGTAGGCAACGTCTTGTTACCCACCGTGAGCTCCACAGACAGGATCCCCTTAGCCTCAGTTGATTCACCATTGAAGCCGTTGAGCAACATATTGGTCTTCTTCAACTCATCTTCTTCATGACCCAACTTCTTGAATAGTGAATACGGCATCAGGTTCACAGCAGTGCCCCCATCCACTAGCATCCTAGAGACCGGCTTTCCATCAATATGACCCTTAAGATAAAGAGGCTTCATATGACGGTTAGACTCGTTGGGCTTCTCAAAAACCACGTCTCTTGGACCTAGTGAGAATTGAGCTACCTCAGCCTCCTCCATAGCACATAACTCCATGGGCAACATGCACACCATACTGATGTCCATGCTCTCACCCGGCGATGACACCTCAGCCAATTGTTCATCTTCTTCCTTTTCTTCTTCTTCTTCCCGAACAACCACCGGCTCTTTACCCTTTGTCAATTTGGACTCCACACCTTCATTGGTGGTGGTCGCAACTCCTCAAATCTTTTGTCTCTCCATTCTTCGGCCTCCTTCTCCCTCAACTCATTGGCTCGAAGACACTGCAACCTCCTCTTCTGAGTAGCCGTCAAATCCTAATCCTTAGGCATCCACCTTGTCTTTGGCTCTGTTCCAGGCGGTATATAATATCCTCCATTTTTTCCGTGAAGAAGAAGCAAAACCAGGACCTTTAGCAAACTGTCGGTCAGACCGGCTACGGTAACCGATCGGACCGGCCTGGTGCCTGCGGTCAGACCGGTCAGCAGATATGGTCAGACCAGCTCTAGGCCAGCGGTCAGACCGGCCATTAGGCTCGATTAGACCGGCACGAGGACCACGGTCGGACCGGCCGCAGGGCTTCGGTCAGACCGACCAGAGCGTCCAGTCTGACTGTTTTCCTGTGCAGAGCCCTTCTCAGCTTCGGCTTGATTGCCAAAAACCATCATATCTTCTTCTCCAGATGGTATTGGCACATCATGAGATCCTATCTTGACAGTAATGACCTCCGAAGCCCTTTCCTTAGCCTTGGCATGCTTATGCGCCCTCTTCTCTCCCCCAAACTGATCTCTTGGTGAAAAGTGGCTTCCATTTGACGAGGACGCATCTCCATGAGATGATCTCCTCTCCCTTTCCCCATCCTTGATGAAATTGCACTGGAGGCACATGATTATACATTGGTGGTGGTGCCCCCCAAGGCATGAAGTAAGAAAAAGGAAAACCTGGCGGCGGCATTGGGAAGGTCCCCATGGCATGACTTGAGGACAATGCGGGAACGGCGGCTCCAATGCCCATGACGAATGGCCAAATCGCTCCCTAGGAGGCGATCTTGGCCTTTTGCCTTTATTATGCTCTTTCTCCATGCTCCTCTTCTCGTACTTGTTTAAGAGCATATCAGAAGTCACCTTTGGCTTCCGGGATTTCCTTGATGTTGAAGCTTTACCCTCATTTTTCTTCCAAACACCAACCTCCGGACTCTTTGGCACAAGCATCTTAGGCCTAGGCTCTCCAACGACAACCTCCCCCTTAGTAGACTCGGCTTGTTCCGGCCGAATCAACACATTCTTGTCGTCGAGTTCAACAACATTAACAGGGAAAGGGTCACTGTCAAGCTTCATCTTGGCGCCCTCAATGAATTTCAACCGTCCTTCTTCTATGGCCGATTGAACCTGTTGACGAAAAACATTACACTCATTAGTAGAATGAGAATAAGAATCGTGCCACTTACAGTAAGAATGATGCTTCAATTCTTCCGCCAAAGGTATGACATGGCCTTTAGACAATTTAATTTGCTTTCTTGTAAAAGATAATCAAAAATCTTATCACACTTGGCCACATCAAAACTATACTTAATCTCACTTTGCCGATCCTTGCGAAGAGTTGGCATCAAGCTAGAACAAACAAAAGGCTTATTCTTGTTAGTCCAAGACCACTCAGCAATGTACATATCATGATCGCCCTCATCAACATTGGAATCATTATCAGGGCAATCAATCATGCTAACATGAGGTTTCTTATCACTAGACCTAACAAATTTTTTACTATCTTTGACTCGGCTTTCCTGAGCCAGAGCCTTTTGCATAACCTGACTAACATCGAGAAATTGTTGGCCATCTAACCTCTCCTTAATAGGAGCAAGTAAACCGCTAAAAGCAAGATCAGCCAAATTTCTTTCCATTATACTTAGACTAAAACACCGGTTTCTAGCATCCCTAAACCTCTTAATGTAATCCGTGACAGATTCATTATATTTTTGCCTAACCGATGTTAAATCACAAAGTCTAAGCTCAGTCTCGCCAGTATAAAAATAATCATAGAATTTTTGTTCTAACTGGGCCCAAGTATGAATAGAATTAGCCGGTAATGAAGTAAACCATGTAAAAGCAGTACCGGACAATGATAAAGAAAATAAGCGCAATTTAAAAGCATCAGAAGTACTAGCCTCTCCACATTGCGCTAAGAACTGGCCTATGTGTTCCCATGTGGTCCTATTATCCTCACCACTGAATTTAGTGAATTCGGAAACTCTATAGCCACGAGGATATGGAATGTTATCGAAGTGATCAAGATACGACTTTTGGTAAACTCTAGCACGATTCCTGGGCTCAATCCCAAATGATTCTCTAATAATATTCCTAATTTGTTCCTCCATATTTTCAGGCCTTGGTGGATTTGGTAAAGCCGGTGGCCTAAAAAACGGTTGTTGTGGCGCAATATTGCCATATTGGCCATACCCTGTGTCATGCGGGTATCCTCTATTAGGATCATTGTACTGATTAGGAATGTGTGGAGGAACTTGTGCATGAACAGTAGCTACAGGGGGTCGTGTGCGGGAACGTGGTATAAAACCGAATTACCCGTGATCAGATCTACTTCCTACACCGGCACCAGAGTGCCGGTCTGACCGGCCATGAGTCTGGTCTGACCGGCCGGGTAGGGCGCAGTCTGACCGACCGTGTAGCCGCCGGTCAGATCGATGAATGAGGCGGTCGGACCGGCCTGAAGGCCGGTCTGACTGAGGTGGGGAAAGATCGAACCGTGGACCGTGGACCGGTCTGACCGATGTAGGATGTGCCGTTCAGACCGGTCGTAGGGCCGGTCAGACCGACAGAAGGCGCAGAACTCACCCCCTCATGTTGTTGCGTGATTGCCCCGTCGGTTTTACTAAATATGTGATGTAAAGGGGCTTGGCTAGTGCTCGCAACAGAGGCAAACGGTAAATCGGCCCTGGGAGAGCCGGATTTAGCACCCATATGTGCATTAAACATCCTATTAAAGCAAGACTCCATAGCGGATTCAATCTTATTATTGACGGCGGCGGTGACGGACTCATCCACCGTACTTGCAACGAGCCTTTGGATGGGAAGAGCTAGGTCATCAGTGCTTACCTCATCATGGATGACCTTGAGTGGGCTCCCGGGCTTGAGGATGACACCCTAGCGGGTTTTGGTACAAGATTTGTCCAAAACCTCCTACGTGATCGCCTTGATCTGCTCCTCCATTATCTTGCGCGTCTCTCCATCTAGATCATCCAGCGAGATGTGGACGAAGTTAGATGGGCTCACCTCTTGCGCAACTTGCTTTGTCATGGCGGTGTCGAAATTGAGATGACGTCGAGCGGACGTCCCTAGCGGAGTCGCCAAAAATCGTGTTGGCACCTTTTTTAACAAAGGCACAAGCACGATCGATTCACCTAAACGCCTTGCGGTGATATGGAGTTGCCAACCACCTTGATCTAGCAAAGAACTAAAGCAAGATGGGTTTTATAGATTAAACAGGCTAGCAAAGCCGATTTAGATAAAAAGATAGATAAACACCCGTCTTGTGGGCGAACGAAAAGTTTTCAAGACAAACTTACAAAGAGATGTCGCATTCTCGCAGCGGCGGCGGACGATTTACAACGCAAATCGACAAAGATGGACGAACTAATGTAGAAAAAAGTAAAAGAACGATTCAATTGGCTAAAAACAAGAAGCTAGATTGGATTTGTTTGTGTATGTGTTCGTTATGCCAATTGAACCGGCCTTGGCCCTTAAATAGGGGTTGGTCTTGCCCTCCACAGGCCCTTCTCCACGTCCAATTCGGGGAAGACACCTTTGGAAACCCGAGACATACCGTATGGAGGAAGGAAACCCGAGTACCGACGAATTCGACTAGGTTTCGGACTCTGCCGGTCAGACCGGCCACATGCCACCGGTCTGACCAGCCCCACGGCCCGGTCTGACCGGCCTATACACGGCGGTCAGACCGGCCTCTCCGAAGGAAACCGGCAGATTTCCAAATATTGGCAACTTTCTCTATTTTGATTCCTAGATGCCAATTTTGGGTGTATACAAGGTCCTCATTTACTTCGATGAAACATTCAAATTTGTCATATAACCCTTAAAATACCCAGGAGAAAGAGGTAAAAATTAGAATTTTGCACCATGACTTAAAATATATAAATTAACTTCTATCTTACAAACATGACGCAATCATAAGATCATTACAACAAGATATATTCTGCCTTTGACTATGCCATTTCAATCTACAATAGATGAAGCTAATATAACTATCTTTTAGTGTCGATTCTTTGTCTTTACATCTATCTATTCCCAAAATCAAGTACATCACTTTTGTGTCACCATTTTTCAATTTTTTTGTTAATCGTTCCTTATCATATTTGAGCCTCTGTAGTTTCCAACCAAGGATACTAGTTCTATGTGCAACAAAGAATATTTGTTTTATGCATCTAATACTTAGTAGTTTTATTATTGGTTTGTATGCAATGTTTGTGTCCACGGTACTCAGCATGCTCGTTTTGTATGCTAATTTTTTGTGATTTGTCTCAATTCACTATTCTTTGTGTTTTGTCTGCAAAATTTAATCTGCATGTATGCATGTTAGGGTCATGTGTTTACTCCTGATTTATTATTCTCTATTTGTTTTATTATATAGTCATTTCATTAATTTTTCTAGTGCAACACCTAATCTAGTTTAATTAGCATGCATCTAATCTAGTTATCTCATTAAGTTTTGTGAGTTTTGTCTTCTATTGGTTTTGTTTTTTGTCGGTATTTGTCATATTTGTGTTTGTTTTTGTTAGAATTTTTTGTTGGTTTTTAAAATTTTGCAACATATTAATCAAGCTGATATGCTATCTACATGATATAAAATCGTATTATTAGGTGATCATAGCCTAATTCCTGTTTATCAGGCTGATATACTATTTGCTTGATAGCAACTATGAAATCATATTATTTGTATATCTCAATTCACCGTTCCCTGTGTTTGGTCTAAAAAATTTAATCATGTATATATGCAGGTTAGGATTATGTGTTTACTCCTGATTTCATATTCTTTGTTTGTCTTGTTATATAGTCATCTCATTAATTTTTCTGGTGCAACATCTAATCTAGTTTAATTGGCATGCATCTAATCGAGTTATCTTATTAAGTTTTGTGATTTTTGTTAGCAACGAAAGTACTTGGTTTTGTTTGCAACATCAAAAATTAGCATGCACCACTCTAGAATTATAAGTGAAAGAGTACTTATCTTTGTTAGAAATAAAGAGTTCTAAACTAGTTCTATCCGTTTTGTAAGCAATGAAGAGTTAGTTTTGTTAGCTAGTAACAAAATGTAATTAGTTCTAAATAGGGTAAAATGACATCACACAACATATTTTTAAAATTATTGTTTTGTATATAGTATTTGTGTCCCTAGTACTCAGAATGCTTCGTTTGTTTGCTACTAAGAATAGCAGTTCTATGCTCATCAAATGCTTGTTTTGTTAGCAGATTTAGAGAAACATTCTTTATTAAAACTATTTTTCCTTACAAATCACGATTAACAACCTAACTTTTTTATTTCCTTCACTGTGTCTCTACCTCCACGTGTATCTCTCGCCCGTAGGGTCAATTTCCTTTTGTTTTCTCCTTACTCTCATTTTGTCAAAATTGTGACATGTAGAGGTGAAGATAATTGTGATGTGTGCGACCGTACAATAGAAAATGTATAGAAACAGACTTTTATTTACTTGAATATCCTATAGATAGCGAAAAGAAATAAAATTATTCGATAAATACTACTCCTACCATGTTTAGTCCATTTGGGTTTGTCTTTGGTTAAACCTTTTCAAGTTTATGGAAAAAACGTAGTGACGTTTTACAACATCATATTAGTTCTGTTAAATCATTCAATATATTTATATAGTATATTTATTTTATATTAAAATATTGCTCTATTATTCCATAAACTTGAAACTTGGTCAAACATACTTAAAGTAGTTTGGATGTTTTAGATTTGTCATAAGTTAAACTCCTTTAAGTTTAGAAAAATTTAGCAACATCCACATTATCAAATTAGTTTTCTAAATCCACCATTATATATATGTCGACGGGGTGCCGAGTAGTTCTCCAAGGAGGCTATGCAAGGAGGTGAAAGAGTGGTCGGACGTCTACCAATAGGCTTGATAGTCAACTTGAAAAGAAGATGAGCCAAGATTTTTAGATAGGTTTGGTCTTCCCGAAGGATAACAAGCCTACTCCTATGTCCTTGTTAGGGTAATCAAAGATCAGGGTTTGAGTGAGAGAGCGTTCTTGGATGCCCCTTCTAGCCCAGGCGATCTATCTCCCTTTTATCGTCCAAGGGGACAGTTACAGGGGGCTTAGGCGTAAGAAAGCTTGGTCGTAAAGCATAAAATAAATACAGGCTAAAGCTAAAAAAAACGAAATCGTCTTGGGATTCGCTCACCATGGGCGTCTTGCGTGCAGTCTTGTCTCGGGATCCACTCGCTGCAGACACCTTGTGCGCAGTCTTGCCGGGTGACATTATTTTCTGTCAGCTTGTCTCCCTTGTCTTATCTACGAGGCTTGTCGAGGAAGTCTCCTTCTCGAGGGAGAGGGCCTACCCTTTTCAGGTCAGAGCCGCACGTAGAGGTTGAGCTAAGGGGCTGAGATCGGGCTAAGGGGCTAAGGTCGGGCTAAGAGGCAAAGATCGAGCTGGCCATCTTTCCCCAAGGTCCAGCTCCCAATCACTGCCCGAGGACTCTTGAGCTCACTTATCCGACCCAGTTTTCTTATTGTGGACTATCCGGGGAGCATCCCCACAATATATTTAAATAATATTTTTGTGCCAAAAAATTTTACTAAGTTTTTTAAGTTGGTTAAAAACAAAAATGATGAATGATGTATAATGTGTATCAGAGGAGAAAATAATGTAATAAGCTAAACATAAATCATTTTTTCCCAAATATTAACGTGCTCTTTTAGTTGAGCAATAGAGCTTTTATTGAACTGACCATGAGGACCCACTAATTAGCTGCCCATTATCTAAAGAAAATAATTAACTGCATAAAACAGAACTAATAGTGACGCATGTCGACCAGTGGGCAGAGATTCGAACGATGTCAGTATATTTAACACGTGTCAGAATAAAAAGGATCCCACCGTCTAAATTCGGCTGATGCAGCGAGAAATTTCAGCGGTCTCGTATAGACAGAGATAGTCCCAATATTTAATTATACATACACATATTACCGTGTATGATCAAAAGTAAATTTCACGTTTGTGGTCATTCGTGTTCTAGAACATGAGTTTCTATGTCTACATGAATGGAAGTCATCGAAAACCAGATGGTGCGAGGTAAAAATTGCACTCAGCAATGAAAAATAATCCATCTACTACCAGCTTCTTATAAACAAGTATATGCATACATCGAGAACAGGCAAAAATAGAGAAGCAAACCAAAAAAAAAAGAAACCCAAATTCACTCATACGGAGTACATCAAAACTACAGAACCATTCCCTAATCAACGAAGTCACCCGCAAGACAGCAAGATTTAGCATGGCGACAACCCCAGCTTCATGCGGTGGGCGTCGATCAGGCGACCGGCGTAGATTTGGCTGTTTCCGCGCGGCGGCTGGAAAACTAGGATCGGGCTTGTAACGAACAGACGAGAGCGCCGCCGCTTTCCGGTGGCCTTGATCTGCATGCCGCGGTGGACGGCGGCACTAGGAAGAAGCGTCGGAGGAGGAAGAGGAGAGCGATTTCGCGTGCTTGATCTATCTTGTGTTGCGCTCTTGGCGATGGGGAATAGATGGGCCGGAGGAGGAGAGCAAACCACACGGGATCGGATGGGGTGGTGTGGGCCCCACAAAATGTATTTTTAATCGCTAGTATCAGTTGCATGCGCGTATGGAGCCGTGCTAGGTAAAGAAAAATAAATATGGTTGGCTATCTGCAGGCAATAGCACTCTACACATACAAGTTATTTACATTAAATCCATATTAAAAAAATGAAAGAAAAAATAGAACCAACCCTATGGTTAACCTATATGTTAGTTTTTATATGAGCTAATAATCAACCGTTAGCTTTACTATTAAATTTAATCTAAGAGAGGTGAATGTTACAATTTTGTTCATATCATCAACATATGTTATAATATATGTACTAAATCTAATATGCTAGTCCCAAACTTATTCAATCTATTTTTGCTCTCTTTTTTTCTCTTAAATTTTGTTTAGAGGCTGTCTTTTGTATTTGAGGTGACTTTTTATCTCTTTTATCTATTTTTGCTCCATCTTGTCATTTAAATCTATGTAATATATATTGTGCTTTGAATGCTTATAGTACTGCTTTTAGTCACTTGCACTCCTCTCTCTCTCCTCAATTCTCTATCCTCCACATAGAAACATGATTATGTGTAATTTTTTTGGAACCTGTTGAGTCACTCTATTGTATCTGCTCAAAGAAGAGTAAACAACGGAGGTTATCTACAAATTAGTATAAGTTTTATTATAACATTAATCCTAAGACATATGTGAAATGAAGTATCTGTGATATAAATATTTGAAAAAATTTATGGTGCTGATCCTATCAGATCAAAATGTTCTGGATGTTGAAGAAAAGGTACTACTTGCTTCTAGTATGATAACACAACTACACAAGCCTCTGCATGAGACGGACGCTTCTTCCATTTTTATTTCTCACGAGTTTTCGTATTTGTTTCCTTAAGATGAAATCCAGGATTTATTTGAGAAGATAACATTATCTATTGATAAAATTATTTTGGGTGCAGTTGAGTTTTAAGTTTTAACATAATTATAGTAATATATGCTCAAACTAAACATTATATACCGAAACCACATTTTCTATATGTAAGAATGTGCAATATTTGCACAAGTACCAATGTATAATCATGTATTCCTTTTGTAATAATTAATCTTCACGTACAAATTCAAAATAGTTATACTACTCAAATATAAATATTGCATACCTAAATAACACCATTATTTGGACATCAATGTGTGTGCATTTACACAATATATAAAAATTTTCAAGTTATTACAAATAATGCGCCTTGTTCTGACATCAGCAGGGGTGGATCCAGTGGGCTGCACGGGTATGGTATGGCATACCCTAGACCTAGCCCAACAAGAAAAAAAGGCCCAGCCCAACGAGGAAAAAAATAAAAAAATTCCTTCCAGCTCCTCTCCTGCCCTAACCCGACCGAGCCTATCCTATCCTCTCCTCTCATCCCCTGTGGCACGCATGCGACCGTGTCCCCGGCGCGGCGCGGCCTCCCGACATCGACGACGCGGCTCCCTTCCCTACAGCGCCCTCCCCTGCAACTCTCCTTTCCCCTGTGGCGCCCTCCCCTGTGACTCTTGCCGACGGCGGCGTGCTCCCCGGCGCGGCTCCTCCCTGCTGCTGCGGCTCCCCGACGTGGCTCTCCCCGGCACAAACCTCCCCGGCGTGGCCCCCTTGCCACCTTTCCTTAGTTGGAAACTCAAGATCTCCCTTCAGATTCTCCATCCATGCTCGTTGGCCCATGAGGCCATGAGCCGAATTTTTGCTTTTTAGCCCAAAATTGCAAAGATTATCACAAATAGGCCCACAGGCGGTTTGAATTCTAGAAATGGACCCTAAGCTCGGCGCCAATAGTGATGGCACCGAGCTTGAACAACTCGGCGCCAATACTATTGGCGCCGAGATTTTTGCGCCACGTAGGAGCCGAGTCCGACGTGGCAAAGCTCGGCCCCAGCGTTAGTGGCGCCGAGCTCGGCGCCATAGATCTTGGCGCCGACCTCGGCGCCACTCACGTTGGCGCCGAGCTCGCTATAGGTGGGTCCCGTCTTCCTTGTCCAAGAGTTGTACGCGCCCGACGCCGCACGCCCTCCGCCACCGCGCACGCCCATGCCGCCTCGCCGCCGCGCGCGCCCGTCGTCGGCCGTCGCACAGCCACCGCACCCCGCCGCCACGCGCGCCCGTCGTTGGCCGCCGCCCGCCTCGCGCGCGCCCGCCGGCGGCCGCCGCACAGCCGCCACCTCCGCCGCCGCGCGCGCCAGCTGCGGCCGCCGTCGCACAGCCCGCCGCCTCCGCGGCCGCGCGCCCTCTCTGCTTCGCGCCCTAGGCCGGCTTGCCCTCTCGCTCGCGGCCACCGGGCCGAGTACATTCGCCGCCGGCGCCTTTGCCCGCGCCGACTTCCACTTCTCGGCTCCCGCTGCGGCTGAGTTCCTTATCGGCGAGGTAAGTTTATTTTCGAGTATGCAATGTAGATGAAATTAAAATTTAGAATATGCAAATTAAGAAATTCAATGCATTTAATTTAGAATAGGCAATGTAGATACAATTTGAAAATCCAATGTATTGTTAGAAATATTTAGAATATGAAATGTGGGTTAAGTATAAATATGGAATGATCTAGTAGGTAAAATTTAGAAATGCAACATATGTGATTATACAGTATGCAATGTGGGTAAAATATAAATATACAATGTACGTGAATTTTGAAAAGGTGAATTGTAAAATGTTGAACATGTAATTTATAAATTTTTCTATTTTTTGTTGAATAAATGGTATCTTTTAATGGTAATAACTCTGATTAGTTCACGGGATTGGATTAGTTTACGCGAAGGTAGATCTCATAAAGAAGAAATTGCAGGATTGGATAATTTCGTACGGGCTAGTTTTTTGCAGAAAGTTTGTATGTTTGAAAAACTATAGTGGATTGGACAAATTGAGTACTATATAGCAATTAATTTGGATTGAACTAAATATATTTGTTATTTTTTTGAACTACTAGATGGACAACGTAGTGATCATATATCATGGAGGCATCGTGGTGAGAGATTGTTATGGATATATCAACTTTGTTGACATGCAAAGCGAGCCTGCTATATTTGATGAGAAGCCAACATTTAGTGAGTTGCTTGAAAGGGCTCGGGAGGAGCTACATTGCTCTGGAGATGATTCCATCATAGTTGATGGTGTACTTCACGTAGTATCTCCTTCCAACATCCTAAGGAGGCTGACCCTAATAGGTTGTGCAGATAAGTGGGAGATGTGAGATCTGTTATGAAGAGTCAATCCCAAGCTTGGAGGTGGTTGTGCGTCGGGTGGTGGTTGATCCCATTCGTCATAAGGTTTCCCCATTGATGCCTGATCAGCCATACCTTGCCATAGATGTTCCGGAACCACTTCGGTTTGCAGAGGCTGCACGTACGGTTCCGGATGCTCAATCTGCCCCCAATGAGGTCGAAATTGTTGAGACATATGGAGATGCATGTCCATTGGATGGAAATGTGGCAGGTCCTCCTCAGGAGATCCCTTTGACACAGAATCATCCGAGTAAGTTTGAATATTGGATCGTTTCTCGTCATCATCCACCCTTCTTTTCAACCGCTAATATCTTGCTTTCGTCATATTTATGCATATGTTGCAGGAGACATTCCTGACAATGTGGGTGGTCCTTTTTTGGCCCAATTCCGGGACTCAAACAGTGTTGAAGTTATCTTCATTTTGTTTTCTACACTTACACGTACAATGAGCTCTTCATATCATCCTTTCGTTGAGCGTCTCCACTGGCGACTCCATCCTTTGAGCGGTTTCATTCCACCATGGTGTGACCGTCCGTTATGCCATTGTGGGGATGCTTGCATACTTACGTCATCCCTCCTCACGAAAACTCGGGGAAGGCGATTTTTCCAATGTGCCAACATTGATCGGGTATGGCTTATCTACAATGCTTTCTACTACAAAATATTCACACAGAAAAAGCTAACTTTAATAGTGTATCACGTTAACACTTCATGCAGGCATATCGTCGGGTCTGCAACTTCCTTTAGTGGATAGACATGGATAACCCACGAACCGATGGAACACGGTACTACCCACTAAGCGAAACAATGTCAGACTACCTTCGGCGAAAGGCTGAGTACTAACGTCGAGTTCGTGCTGAAGCTTTGGATTGGCCTATGGATCAGCTAGCACTACCCACATGGCGGGAACGTCCAGAATGCCATTGTGGTCTTCGTTGCCAGGTGGTAAGATCCATAAGACAAGCAACTAGAGGACAAAGATACTTCGTGTGTCCCGAGATTGTGGATGACGATTTTGTCATGAGTATCATTTTTTCTTGTTCAACCTATTCGCTTGTTTCATTTTCTAACCTCAAACATCACAAATGAACATACAGGAGGATGTACATCAGTGTCCATACAAACAGTGGATCGATACGGTTAGACCTGCTTCAATTGGTCGGACGGTAACGCAACCTGAGTCGACCGAACAATTCCTTCAGGCATGGATGGAGTACGAACGTCGAGTGAAAATCACAAGCTTAGATTGGTGGAACAACCCACTAGGTTTCCCAAAATGGTCGGAGCGTCCCATGTGCGGTTGTAGGGATCGTTGTAAGATGGCTACCTCCTTTGAACCACGAACATATGGCCGGAGATATTTCATTTGCCCCAACTTAGACAACGACTTTGTTGTACGTCTTTCGTTTCATCAATCCCGCTAACGTCTTCCATCTACTGGCTCTCTAACTGATTACATGTGTTTCTTTACTAGGGCATTCAAAGGAGGTGCGGATTCACTAGGTGGATCGACAATGTCATTCCCTAATATAACGGCCTAAAAGTAACTGAATGTGAAACACAAAAGGAGTACAATGCCGAGAAGGAAAGAGAAAATGGAAGACAAGCTGAAAGCCATATAACGGATCCGTAGGATACCTGAGACTCGACTGGTCGGGTCCGATTAGTTTGTATCGTGTATGCATGGCATACATTCCACGGTTTAATTACGTGCAATAATCCTTATGAAACATATGTCATGTATTGTATCATTAATATATGCTGAGTTATGCTTGTATTACTACAAAAGTTTTCCACCGTGTCAATTGCTTAAACAACAGAAATACAATAGCTCAAACTCACTTTTCCACGGTCCAATATGCCGATTCGTAACGAAGGGTGAAGGGAGAACACTGGTGACAGTTGAATACGACAGAGATGAAGAGAAATATGAGAACATGAAGTGTTGACAGAGAGGAAGAGGTCCACCTGTAAGCAAGCTCGGCGCCACGAGCGGTGGCACCGAGGTAGGCGCCACCATAATTGGCGCCGAGGTAGGCGCCACCATTACTGGCGCCGACCTCGGCGCCCCATTCACTGGCGCCGAGCTCGGCGCCACTAACGCTGGCGCCGAGCTTTGCCACGTTGGACTCGGCTCCTACGTGGCGCAAACATCTCGGCGCCAATAGTATTGGCGCCGAGTAGTTCAAGCTCAAGCGTCATCACTAATGGCGCCGAGCTTAGGATCCATTTCTAGAATTCAAATCGCCAGGGGCCTATTTGTGATAATCTTTATAATTTTGGGCTAAAAAGCAAAAAATTCGGAGGCCATGAGTAGGGAGGGGATTAGGGCATGCAACAGAAAGCCATGGCCGTCGGCGTGTGAGAAGCACTTGCAAGAAAAGAGAAGGTATTCTTCTGCTGATCAGCTTTGCGTTTCGATGTCAGCATTTTGATTTTTGTAATGATTCACACATGCATTACAGATTTACATGAAAAAGAAACATCCTCTCGGACCTCCTCGCTGGCATGTTCTTCGGCTCACACACACTACAACTTAATTACCAACCATTTTTCTAGAGCAGAGCATAGATTTGCATATAAGAAAAAAAACTAGACTACTAGATTTGCATATAAGAAAAAAAACTAGACTACTAGGAGCTTGGGACAAATGATTTTTGTATTCCTTGGAGAAAGGAGGCATGCTTCAAAGTATCTGAAATTCTAAAGTCTGAACTACCTAAGCATCTATAAATGCATATATGAAGAATAGTTGTGAACCATTGATTGAACAGGAATTTGTGTAATGCTATAATCTCAATATTATGTCAATAAATATGGGGTAACAATTGTACACATGTTTGTAATTTATGCACTTTACACACTCCTCTCCTAATTGCATCTTGATCATTAGCATGATAATGTTTTTACCAGTTTGCATATGAAAATTTTTGTTCGGCATATCTCACGTAAAAATCCTGGCTTCGCCCCTGGATATCAGGCTAGATGTGCTGCACAACATAGCAACCTACTCCAGGCCCAGCCCGGCCCGAGTTCCACATCAGGACCTTAAAAGTTAATCTATAATCTATAACTATCTATAAAGTAAGTAGTGTTTCTACTCAAAATTTTTGTTCGTCTGGCTATTTTGCAGAAAATTTTTTGAGTGTTTATAAAATTAACCCGCAGTTCTAATGTAAAAAGAAAGGGATTATATGAGACTTTAACTTTAAAATAATTATGATAAAATAAAATAACGACCGTCGCAACGTATAAGCATATTTACTAGTTAATTATTATTCATGGTAAAATTAAAAGGTCCTCCAGTTACCGTAGACAAACCCCTACTTTCATTAGATTTGATGCCATGGCCGGTCGCCCGGTCGAATAGCTAAAGTTGAGTTATTTACACCATTCTCACATACAGTTGACACATTAAGGTGACTCTTTATTTGAGGGTAAAGGTGACAAGAAAATTACACTACAGAGCCAAACTTAATTAATTTGTGGAATTTACCCAGACAACCATGTCATAGCTCAGGCACCCACACACAACACACGTATATATGGCAGCCAAAAGGAAGGACAAATTACTGAAAAAAAATCAGATGATTATGTACGCTGATGGAAAGACAAAAGAATAATCATGAAGAGACAAATTCCAATAAAGAAGATGTTTACAGGTGACGATCCAAGATTTGGATGGATTTATTTATCTGGATGTTGCTTTAGAGTGCGGACGACTATCCTAAAAAGAAACAGTTATCTAACTTTGGCTAAACAAAGTGGTGGATAGGTCATTTTCAACCAGATTACCTGGACATTAGGCCACCTAAATTTGCACTCTCTACAAACCCCGAAATAATTTGCTCAGTTACGTTATATATATATATATTATAGAATGCGTTGCAATGGATGATAAAAAAGACGTTGCATACAGGATACTGATTTTTGTTGTCAATTTATCAAGTAGAGGTAAGCTTTAGCCTCTAAATATATAGCATGATTAATTTATGAATGTTTGGCAGGCGCGGCACAGGATACGGCGCGGATGGGGACGTGAGGGAGGGGTGCAGGAGGTCTTTTTTTTCACCCAAGCCCTCCCTTTCTTTTCAATATTGAGACTACGAGTTAATTTTATAAACACTCATTTTTTTGCAAAATAGCCGGGCGGACGAAAATTTGGGTATGTTATCATATGCTCGCGCGTTGCAACGGACATCATTTTATTTTATCATAATTATTTCAAAGTTGAAATCTCATGTAATTCCAATTTATATTTTTTTCTTTATGTCTTCACTTGAGGTCTATTTCAGCATTGGGACCGTGGGTTAATTTTATAAACCCTCAAGAGAGTATAGATTATAGATTATAGATTTTATATATATATATATATATATATATATATATATATATATATATATATCTATCTTACGCGTGGACTAGGGTATGCCGGGGCTCACCCGACATACCTCTTTCCTCCGCCTCTGATTGGCGGCTAAGATGGGTATCTTGTCTAAAAACCAATCACACCATCGAGTTCACAGCTCTTGAAAACGTATTTGCTTAAGATGTTCTTGTTAATTATCTTTCACACACCATATCCTTCTAATTTCTTCCCTTCTGTATTTCACGTGCAGCGATTAGAAAATTTGAATGATGCATCATGCATGGTTTCGCATGGTGCCGGGAGTCCTGCAGCTACACGTACGTACTATCCTAATCACAATTCAGATCGTGATGTAGTTAAAAGAAGAGATCGTGATGGAGGCCCGTGCAAGGGGTTAATTTTAGAAAAACTCAAGGGGTTTTCTGTAAAATAACCAGGCGGAACAAAATTTTGGGTAGAAACACTATTTGCTTTATATGCTTTATAGATATTTATAGATATATATAGTTAGGTTACTGTGTGGCACGCCGCATAGCCTCATCCAGTGTGGCATGGTCGAATCTCTAATTTAAAAACTCAAATTAAAAATCTGAACCATTCAAATTGTTTTACATATTAATATCGCTTGTAGACCAAATTTTACATTTTTTTAAATTTTTTACTATTTTATCGAATATGTCAAAAATGCATTAATCCAACGATTTTTAGAGCATCTATTTTATTGCATCTTTGACCTACCCGATAAAATAGTAAAAAAATTCAAAAAATATAAAATTTGGTATACAAGGCGATATTAATATGTAGAACAATTTGAACGGTTTGGATTTTTAATTTGAGTTTTCAAATTATAGATTCGACCATGCCACACGGTTTAGGGCTGTGCGGCGCGCCACAGAGTAAGCCAACTATATATACACACACTTACGTACGTACGTTAGTATGTATGTAAGTATGTATGTATGTATGTATGTATGTGTGGCTTCGTAATGCCAACGCCATTAAATCAAACTGTCACTGATCGCATGACTTGTCTATATTACTGGTCACCAACAGTACTTGGTCCGTTTTGTTCAGTACTAGTAATAAGCATGTAGCGTACTAATAGAGCATTGTCATCTTTAATCACTAGCAACTAGCTAGTACTGGACCAGCTTTCCGCTAAGGTTAAACGACCGAAAATGATTTATCTTCTCACTTTGGCTCAAACACAGTTCTTTAGAAAACATGAGTGCGAGTCACTTTTTTTGTAGTTGTCTTTTCGATGATGTGAAGTATAATAGTTATCTCAACTTTCGTTCATGCCCTTAAGAACTCCATTTGAGGATCAAGTTTTGGTAAATTTCTAAATCCATGCGTCATATCAAAACTTGATAAACAAAAATATTTGGCACATTCGGCCAAGTATTCATTTAATCAAAATTTTAATAACTTTGGACAGACAATATTCTCATATATTGAAGTTTGGACGAATAATCATCTCTTCATCTTTGGTGCCACTGCCTCTATCGTTTCCATCGTGCTCCTGTCCTCTTCTTCTCTCAACCATTTCGTCCTGATCAGCATTGCCCAGTTAGCTCTTCCCTGAAGCTCGACCACTTGTACCCCATGCTCTCAATCCTCAATCTCCTCCCGAGCCAGCTGTGGCTAATTTAGATTATTCGATCTCACAATTAATTGGGATTGTTTTGGGAAATGGCGT
This sequence comes from Oryza australiensis, assembly GCA_019925245.2. Lineage (NCBI taxonomy): Eukaryota > Viridiplantae > Streptophyta > Magnoliopsida > Poales > Poaceae > Oryza > Oryza australiensis. The sequence goes on along the minus strand of JAIFGZ020000260.1, from coordinate 302,675 downwards.
TGGTTGTTTTCACATTTTTCCAAAATCGAATCAAAATCGAAAACTCGGAATAAAAAAATAAAAATGAATATTGTTGAATATGAAAGCGGAAAAAACGGATCAGAGTGAATACGGTAACGAATATTTATCGAAATATGGAAACATTTCTAACTGATATGTAGCTCATTATTTTTCTATAACAATAAATCAATGTTTCTAATTTTATGAATTATTAATAATAAAACTAGTTGTACACTTCACTTCCTAGAAGGAAGAACTATATGTTAGAAAATTAGGTCTATTTCGGTATATTTTAATTCCAGAATTAATCAGGTAAACAAACAATATTTCTATAGATGACTATAGTGAGTGAAACAAATAATATGCATGTGTTCATTTTTAAAAGTAATTTAAATATAAACAATATGCAACAGTAAAAAAATATACCCTGTTGAGGGGCTAGTGCCGGGAGTTGTACTTGTACTGTCGGTGGCATTAGTCACGTTGGCAGTGTTGTTACCGCTCGTGTTAGACAGGCTTGATGTCTTGTTGATGTAATCATACAAAGGGTGACGCAGTGACGAGTTGTTGCAGTGCAGTTGGCCACCAGGATGTAATCGAGGTAGGCGTGTACCACAAACGGCCACCGGAAAATAGTCGACGTAGGTGTACACCACAAATGACCACCGGGAAGTAGTCAAGCAGAGATCGAGCAGTCGCGTTGATCGCTCCTCAATAACCTTATCACCTGTCTATCCCGAGCAGGATCATAGCGACAGACATGGTTCCGGAGGCTCTGCTATCGCTAGCAAAGTGCGTGCAGTGCTAGCGATGGAATGCAAGCAAAAACAGTAGACAACAGAAGAGAGGAGAGGGTTGTGCACTCTGGTGTGTGTTGAGGAGGAGGAGGGTGCCTCCTTTTATAAGTGTGCAGGAGAGGATGAACCTGAACACCATGAATGGCATCAATGGTTGTGCATCAATAGCTATTATCAGGCTGGTGTTAACACATGTGTCAATGGTCATTGCCATTGCTATCTACATTTTTCATAGAAATGATTCTCCAATCATACTGCACATCACAGAAATGAATACTAGTTATTGCCATTCAACTGTCGCAAACGAAATGACAAAACTAGGATCATGGCATCAATGGTTGTGCATCAATAGCTATTATCAGGTTGGTGTTAACACAGGCGTCAATGGTCATTGCCATTGCTGTCTACTTTTATCATAGGAATGATTCTCCAATCATACTGCACATCACAGGAATGAATACTAGTTATTGCCATTCAACTATCATAAACGAAACGGCAAAACTAGGATTCTAGGCCAGGCCTTCCCAAGGACCAAGGCCACGGCCTTGCCTCGCCTTGCCTCGCCTTGCCACAGCTTGGCTTGGCGAGCGAGCGCACGCGCGCGTGTGGCCACCTGCGACTTCTTTCTTAACCTCTCAACAGGTCCACAATCAATCCACATATTTATGTAGGTGTCAATCCCTCTTAACTCTCTATGTGGTATTAATTATTTTTCACCTCCAATAAACATGGACCTCGGGATTTAATGGGCCAAGCCCAACAATCCCCACCAAATTTCGAGCCACACGTAAATTGCTCTCATTACACTGTTGCTTTTATATACCATTGTTTGACGGAGACTGTTAAGTTGAACTTCCATCTAGAGCTGAGACTATAATTCTTCACTACTATTCAATGGAATATGCCTTGAATTGACAGTCTTGTGTGCATAAGTTTGACCAGAACCCTTCACTTATACTAGGCTACGAAAGCATCCCCGTGGGTTGGAGCTTATAAGTCATACTCCAGGCCTTTCATGAGTATCTAGAGTTCATCCACATCTCATAGATTGTGACTAGCACTCGAACCCCATATAGGTGTAATCCTCAAAAGATATTCTGTAGGACAACATCTCTGCTTGGTAAAGCCACTCGTATTACATTAAGGCAAAAGTCAACCTGCCTTACAGTTTTGAAGAGAAATGCACTTCCAGAGGAATGAGCCTAGTTAAAGGTTCTCTTCGCTCAGTCATTTAATGGCTTGTTTCGTTGTCCAAATTCACGGGATCTCCAATCATAAAGGATAGGTTACCACCAAAGTATGACTCACATGATGGGTCTCAGGCCCAATTCCCTAGATGCATTGTCTATCACCTTTCGTGAAAGACCCTTTGTAAATTGATCTACCAGGTTTTTAGTCGTCTAGACATAATCCAAGGCTATCACTCCGGAGCTTCTCAATTTCCTGACAGATTTCAACCGCCGCTTTACATGTCTGGATGACTTCATGTTGTCCTTCGAACTGTTCATTTTGACAATCATTGTTTGATTATCACAGTTCATCATGATAGCCGGTATGGGTTTTTCAACCACCGGTAAATCCATTAGAAGTTCACGAAGCCATTCAGCCTCAATAGTAGCGGTATACAATGCTGTGAGTTCTACTTCCATAGTTGACCTTGTTAGGATGGTCTGCTTGCAAGATTTCCAGGAAACAGCGCCACCTCCGAGCGTGAAGACTATCCGCTCATGGCTTTTAACTCATCAACATCAGATATACAATTTGAATCACTATATCTCTCTAGTACCCTTGGATACCCGGTATAATGTATTCCATAGTTCATGGTACCCTTTAGATAGCGCATCACTCTTTCCAAAGCATGCCAATGATCATCTCCCGGGTTAGACACAAACTGACTTAGTTTGGTCACAGCAAAAGAGATGTCAGACCTCGTAGCACTAGCTAATTACATGAGTGAACCAATAATCTGAGAGTATCTCAGCTGATCTCTCATTAACTGTTTGTTTTTCCTTAATATTATACTAGCATCATAAGTGTTGAAACATATTTACAGTCACTGTAGCCAAAGCGACTTAGAACCTTTTCCACATAATGAGATTGCAAAAGTGTAACCCCACCATCACCTTCTCTTACTAGTTTCATATTAAGGATAACATCGGCCTCTCCCAAGTATTTCATCTCAAAGTTTTCAGATAAAAACTCTTTGACTTCCTTAATCACATTAAGGCTTGTCCCAAAAATTTGTATGTCATCGACATACAAACACAATATCACTCTTTCACCCCCACCATAGCGATAGTACACACATTTGTCAGCTTCGTTCACAACAAAGCCAGTAGATGTCAGAGTTCTGTCGAACTTCTTATGCCATTGCTTAGGTGCTTGCTTGAGGCCGTATAAAGATTTCAACAACTCACACACCATTCCTTCTTGACCTTTTGCTACAAATCCATGTGGCTGATCCATATAGATTTCCTCTTCCAACTCTCCATTTAGGAAAGCTATCTTAACCTTCATCTGATGAACGAGAAGACAATGACAGACTGCCAAGGAAAGTAGCACTCAAATTATAGTCAATCTGGCAACTGGTGAATAAGTATCAAAGAAATCTTCACCTTCCTTTTGGGTATAACCCTTGACCACAAGCCTAGCTTTGTACTTTTTAATAGTACCATCGCCTAAGCTTTTTCTTGAACACCCACTTGTATCCTATGGGTTTGCTCCCGTAAGGACGTTCAACAACTTTCCAAGTATCATTAGACATAACATAATTCATCTCACTTCTCATTGCTTCCTTCCAATAGTCAGCATCAGGAGATGAATATGCCTCTTCAATGGTTCTAAGAGTATCATCCACGAGGTATATAATGAAATCATCACCAAAGGACTTTGCAATCCTTTGTCTCTTGCTCTGTCTAGGAGCTTCATTGTTATCCTCCTCAGGGTTTTCCACAAGTGTGAGTTCACTGTCTTCTATCAGTTTGGTAGAGGTATCCTTTTCGATAAACTCTTGCCTAGATGAACTTGTTTCATCTCTCATGGGAAAAATGTTCTCAAAAAATGTAGCATCTCTGGACTCCATTATTGTACCAACATGCAAGTCAGGTACTCTAGAGTTTATTACCAAAAATCTATAACCAACACTGTTAATAGCATAACCTAGGAAGATACAATCCACATTTTAGGTCCAAGCTTACGTTTCTTTGTGATTGGCACACTAACTTTTGCCAAACAACCCCAAGTACATAAGTAAGAAAGTGTTAGCCTCTTCTTCTCCCATTCCTCGAATGGAGTTATTTCTTTATTCTTTGTAGAAACACGGTTTAGGACATGACATGCGGTCAATATAGCCTCACCCCACTATGCCTTGGAAAGTTCCGTTGTTTCTAATATGGCGTTAACCAGATCAGTTAGAGAGCAGTTCTTTCTTTCGGCAACCCCATTTGACTGAGGTGAATAGGGAGGCGTCCTCTCATGAATTATGCCGTGTTCCTCGCAGAATGAAGTAAAAACATTTGAGAAGTACTCGCCACCATGATCTGACCTAATTTGTTTGATCCTCCTCTCAAGTTGGTTTTATGATTTTAAAGTAATGTAATGCTTCATCCTTTGATTTTAACAAATAGATGTAACAAAATCTAGCGCAATCATCTATCAAAGTCATGAAATATTTTTTACCTCCTTTTGTCAACACATCATTCATTTCGCTCAAATCGTAATGAACTAATTCTAATGGTGCCAAGTTCCTCGCCTCCGCGGCCTTGTGAGGCTTGCGAGTTTGTTTTGATTCAACACAAACTTGACACTTAGAATTTTTGACACAGATAATTTTGGAATAAACTCAAATTAGCTAAGCGCGTCATGCAACCAAAATTAATGTGACAGAGCCTCGAATGCCAAACATTTGATTCATCATATTAATAACATTGTTGACAACTTTATTACAATCATCGGACAAAGAAAAGTGGAACAAGCCTCTGCTATCATAACCTTTTCCAATAAAAGTACCAAACTTAGATAAGATACATTTATTGGACTCAAAGACTAATTTGAAACCATCTCTACACAATAGAGACCCGCTTACTAGATTCTTCTTGATAGTAGGGACATGCTGCATGTTCTTCAGCTGCACGATCTTTCCCAAAGTAAGCTTCAGATTGACCGTACCAGCACCAAGAACACACGCATGTGACCCGTTTCCCATCAACAAGGAGCCAGTCCCTCCAACTTGGTAAGAAGAAAACAAGGAGATATCAGCGCACACATGGATATTAGCCCCAGTGTCAATCCACCATTCCAGTGAGTGATATACTGAAAAGAACTGTAGGTAATAAATTACCGTACCCCGAAGTTCCTCCAGTGTCGCTAACGACCAAGTTGGCAGACTTCTTGCCTTTGCGATTCGGACACTATGAAGCAAAGTGATCCGGACTCTCGCACACAAAGCAAATTCCCTTCTGCTTCTTTTTAGGTGGTGCGGTTGTTTGTTTAGTCTTTGCTTGGTTCTGCAGTGGTTTCTTCCTCTTCTTTTGAGAGTTGGAATTGTTCTTTTGAATGAAGTTAGCGCTAAAAGCTCCAAAAATTCCTTTTCCCCGTGTGTCTTTTGCTCTCACCTTCTCCTCAACATCAAGAGTCCCAATGAGATAAGTGATACTGAACTCTTGCCTCTTATGTTTCAGAGTAGTAGCAAAATCCCTCCAAGAAGGTGGCAGCTTAGAGATAATAACTCCAGCCACAAACTTGTTGGGCAACACACATGGGGTCTCTTTGCTATAGTCTTTCAGATCTTTTGCTAGCGCCTGAATCTCATGAGCTTGTTCCACTACAGGACGATCTTCTACCATCTTGTAGTCAAATAACTACTCCATGACATACAGCTCACTGCCAGCATCAGACACTCCACACTGAGCCTCAAGAGTATCCCAAATTACTTTGCCATTTGGCAGCGAGAGGTACATGTCTATAATGTTTTCGGCTAGAACACTTATGATGGTGCCTCAAAAAAACTATCAGCCCGATCAAAGTTATTCTCCTCCTGTGGAGTAATACCTTTAGGCTTTCCATTTGCGACATGCATAACATTCATCGCCGTTAACCACAACGAAAGCCTCTCACGCCAACGCTTGTAATTGGAACCGTCAAACACATTTGGTTTTATTGACGCAGCAAAGCTAGTTACCGAAAGCCTATTATCATCATAAGGTTTTTGGATTGTTAGAAAATTAGGCCTATTTTGGTATATTTTAATTCTAGAATTAATCAGGTAAACAAGCAATATTTCTATGATTATAGTGAGTGAAACAAATAATGTGTATGTGTTCATTTTTAAAACTAATTTAAACATGAACAATATGCAACAGTAAAAGATATACCCTGTTAAGGGGCTAGTGCCAGGAGTTGCACTTGTACTGCCAGTGGCATTAGTCACACTGGCAGTGTTGTTATCACTCGTGTTAGACATGCTTGATGTCTTGTTGATGTAGTCGTACAAAGGGTGACGCAGTGACGAGTTGTTGCAGTGTAGTTGGCCACCAGGATGTAGTCGAGGTAGGCGTGTACCACAAACGGCCATCGGGAAGTAGTCGACGTAAGTGTACACCACGAACGTCCACCAGGAAGTAGTCAAGCAGAGATCAAGCAGTCGCGTTGATCGCTCCCCAAAAACCTTATCGCCTGTCTATCCCAAGCAGGATCGCAGCGACAAACGTGGTTCTGGAGGCTCTGCTCTCGCCAGCAAAGTGCGCAGTGCTAGCGATGGGAATGCAAGCAAAAACAACAGATAATAGAAGAGAGGAGAGGGTTGTGCACTCTGGTGTGTGTTGAGGAGGAGGAGGGTGTCTCCTTTTATAGGTGTGCAGGAGAGGATGAACCTGGACACCATGAATGACATCAATGGTTGTGTATCAATAGCCATTATCAGGCTGGTGTTAAACACAAACATCAATGGCCGTTATGCTGCTGGTGTTAACATAGGCATCAATGGTCATTATCCTGCTGGTGTTAACATAGGCAAATATTGCTGCCATTGTTGTCTGCTGTCTGTTTTTATTATAGGAATGATTCTCCAATCATACTGCATATCACAGGAATAAATACTAGTTATTGCCTTCCTTAACCTCTCAACAGGTCCACAATCAATCCATATATTTAAGTAGGTGTCAATCCCTCTTAACTCTCTATGTGGTACACTATATTCATCTATAAGCATGTCCTAATAAAAAAGTAATTAGGCAAAAGAAAAAACATATCTAAAACACCGGACTAGAAATAATACCTCCATTCAACTATTCAACTAACTATGTAGCTCAATATTCAATACAACTCTAAAGATCTAGAGTAGAGAGAAGGCTGAAGCTAGCTAATCAGCTACATATGAAAACTAATATGTTTTCGATTTCAAGAAAAAAATCTGACTACATTTCTGGAAAGTTTCCGATCAATTTCAATCTCTGACAAATAGTAGCTAGCCTTATCGTATTTGTTTTCGTTTCAAAAAAAATCTAAATTTGTTTCCGTTTTCGAAACTCTTCGGAAAAACTTCTGATCGATACCTTCCTTTTTGAAAACACGTTCGAAAACCGAAAACTTTCCAAATCATTTTCATCCCTAACGGTGTGGAAGTGCACCCTTCCTAATTTTCTTCCTTATCTCACTAAGGCCCTGTTTGGAAATTGTTATGGCTCCAATTCCCAGATTATTGCGTAATTTGAAATAGAGTTTGTAGAGATTAGATTAAGGTGACTTAATCCTTTTATCAGTCTAAAATATGAATAAAATTTCACACCCTGATAGCGTTATAATGTTAGTCTACTAACAGCTTCAACTCCGAAAATTTCTAGAGTTAGGAAAACTATGTTTAAACAAACTTGGAGGTGGAGCTGTATCCAAGCTAAGGCCAAACATGTGAAGCAAGAGTCCGCAATGCAAGTATTGGTAACAAATATAGTCCAATACTAGCTTTTTTTTTTGGATAATTTTGGCTTGTAGAGTGGATAATGGCTGAATAATGTAGACGACGAAGATAAGCTTATTGTTTGGATTGGAGGAATTGAATAGGAATCTAAAAGGTTTTCACCCAAAAAAGACTTATGACAATTGTGTGTTTGGAGAAGGACTGATCTTCCGAATCCATTTCTATTTCAGAAATACTGTAGATCACTCGACACATTTCCAAGGACAAAATCATATGAATATTTTACCGATTAGACGTGGAGAGTTGGAGGCAAGAGCCACCGGAGACAGAGGAAGAATGTGGCTCCATGGCACTTGAGCAATAGAAGAAAGAGTAGAAGTGATGAAATTAGGTCATAATTAAGAAGAGAATGGCAGCATGAAACGACAGGCATCCGCGGAGGGCGGTGGAGGATTCATGTGATAGGGGAGAGACAGGGCCGAAAGCATGAATATCTCAAAGCAGATGGGTCAACCATGATGCATAAATTTTGTTGACAAATTTTAACTAAAGGTTAGTACTCACTTGTGTTTTTAATATAGTCTTATGAGAAAAATATAACATATCCTACTTCTACAAATTTAAACAGACGTTTGTCTAGATTTATAGTATTACAATATATCATATTCCGTACTATATTGACTTATTTTGAGACGAAAAGACTATTTATACTGGAGTTTTTTTATGGCTGCACCCCTTGGAGAGAATGTGTGAGTGACTGTATAGACAATTTCTTTCTATTTTGGGAACAAAATAAAAACAAGCTCCTATCTTGTTGTCCAAATAATGTTTCGCCATCTCGTTTAAACCTATTCTTTCTTTTTTTTTCCACGAATCAATGCCAAGCTGTATATCGCAAAGCATCTGAATATTAAGTTAATCCATGCAGTACAGAGACTAGCTACATTCGTCGTAATATATAACAACTTTTAGCTATGAATCTTATGAATTTAAAATAAGTGTTTGTCCATATTCATAGTGACAATGTGTTTGCAACTAATAAAGATGAAATTAAATAAATACATGTGAAAGGAGAAAGCCATTAATGCAGAGTTTTAATTATTACAAAATCATCTCACTACGAGAAAGCTCATGTTTGCCGAGTGTAAAATTATTTGCCGAGAGCTTTATATAGGACACTCGGCGAATAATCTATTTGCCGAGCGGACTCTCGGCAAAAAGTACACTTTGCCGAGTGTAAACTCTCGGCGAACAAAAACACTCGGCAAAAAAACAATTTTGCCGAGTGCCAATAAGAGATACTCGGCAAAATAGTAACTGCCGTCAACGAACAACCGTTTGTCAACATCTTTGCCGAGTGCCAGGGTTAGGCACTCGGCACAATGCCTTCTTTGCCGAGTGCCAGGGCTAGGCACTCAGCAAAATACCTTCTTTGCCAAGTGCCAGGGCAAGACACTCGGCATTCTTTGCCGAGTGTCTTGCCCTGGCACTCGGCAAACATGTGAAAATTTTTCCTCACCTATCCTCTAAACTTTCTCTATTATGTAAATACAACACGTAATCTCTAATTATCAAATTTGGTAATTTTTCGATTGGTTTTGCTATATTTCTTTGATTTATTGTATTTTCGTGAATTTTTTTGGCAAGTCTCAAATTAGAACTGCAAGTGGTTAAAAAAAATAAAAAAATTAGTGCAAATATTATATTCATGTTATTTAGACCCTTTTGAGTCATTATCTGGTAAATGAACAGAAATTTCAAAATTTTCTTCATGCAACATGGTTAGGAACGTGTTGACCGAATGATTTCAAAATTGTAAAAATAGCAAACGAAGTCAGAAAATTATCAAATTTGTTAGGATGTCATGATGTCATACGTCGAGGCTGGGGTAAAAAATCGAGAAGGTTTTGAATATTTTATCAGGTACGATGTTCATAAAACCAAAGATTCTCTGAAGACGATTATAAGTGTTGAGAAGGATTGGTTAGATTTAGAGAGAAAGTGACGGCCGAATTATCGTTTCATTTCAAATATTTTTCCCTAGGCAATAAATATCATATATTGGTTTATGCAAAATTTTGGTAATTTTTGAATCCGTTTGATAATTTTTAAATTATTAGAAGCATAAAAACTAAAGTTTTGTTTGCCGAGTGCAGCTCTCGGCAAAGTATCACACACGGCAAAAATTGTACAAAATCCTAGTGCGCAAAACTTTGCCGAGTGCCTAGAGCATGGCACTCGGCGAAATAAGTCTTTGCCGAGTGCCATGATCGGCTCTTGGCAAAGCGGTTTTTGCCGAGTGCCCGGATCGGGCACTCGGCAAAGCTGCGGCACACGATAAATTTTTTTAATATGCCCACCTCCTCCCCGTGCCACGCTCAGTTTCGGACATAGAAAAATTTGAGACACCGCCGCCGCCTCCCCGCGCCCATCCGCCACCGCGCACCGCACGCCGCCTCGCCCCGACGTCGTTGCCCGCCGCCGACCGCCGCCCCGCCGACCGCCACCCCCCGACCGTCGCCCCGCCGGCCGTCGCCTCCCATGCCGGCTGCCGCCCGTCGGCCGACGCCCTTCCCTGCCGGCCGCCCCGCGGCGGCGGTCTCCTCCTCCGGCGATGCCCTTCCCGCCGACGAACACCCCGCCGACGCCCCCACTTCCCCACCCGGCCGACGCCGCCCTCGCTCCCGGCCAACGCCCATCTTCCCTCACCGCCGACGGCCCACCGCCCGACACCGCCCCCTCCTCCGGCCGACGCCTCCCCACCCCCTCCGCATTTTTTCGGTAAACACGTTTTTAGTTATTGCAACATTTCTTTGTTATGTAACATTTAGTTCAAACAAAATTAGATTTGTTATTATATAAACATTTAGTTTAAATTATGACAATATTTAGGTTATTATTGACACATCAAAATAATATCATGTATTTAGGTGTTTATTAAAACAAGTGATATTTAGTTATTTATTAGAAACAAATCTATGGTAAAAACAATGCTATTTATTAGATACATATCTATACTCCTTTGATTTGAGTAGAAAATATATGCTATATGCACGTATATATTTTTGAAGTTTATTGTATGCACATATGTTCGAAGCCTTTTTTTTGAGATGATGAATGGAGTCGCATCGCGTTGCCATGCCGTCGCTTGTGTGCCGGCCATCGAGCCGTGCTTTCCTATTTTGCAGGTGCCGCTGTCTTGACCGTCGTTTGTCTGTGTATAACGTATCCTTAGGCGTCTCCCGTTCGAAAGAGATACGGATGAAAATATGCGTCTTCTTGCACAGCCCGAGGATGTGTAGATGAGTTTAGTTTCCATGGTCTAGTATTCTGGTCCGACTCAGAATTTCGGTAGTATCTACCAGTTGTTCTCCGGATACACAATCTCCCTGTCGGGACGTGTATTTGGAGAACAGCGGGGAGATGCTGCCAAAATTCTGTCTCGGAGCGGAGTACTAGAGCATGGGAAGTAAACTCATCTACACATCCTCGGGTGGGATTAGGACCTATCTTGACCTATTAAACATTAGAGGCACTCGGTAGATGGAAATAATATATAAATATATGATTCTTCGATATGATAGAGGATGGATGACCGTGAGTGGATGCATACGGGCCGCTCAAGTGACGGTTCGTTGACCGATGAATGGATCGAGAAGACCGATGCTTTCTTAGAACTTGCATTTGCCAAGGTTAAAGGAGCGCGTACCACATGGTGTCCTTGTAGCAAATGTGGTAACATGAAGCGACAAACAAAAGAGATCATGGGCAAACACCTTTGCAAGAATGGTTTTACAGCTGATTATACCCGGTGGACGTTCCATGGTGAAGCCTACCGTGGGAGAGACGAGGTCGCCAACAACGCATCGAGGAGTTCAATTCTGATGCCGGGGTAGGAGACATGTTAAATGACTATGAAGAAGCACACTTTGATGAAGGATGTAGGGAGGAGGAGCCGGAGGCTACCGCAAAGACGTATTACGACATGTTGTCTGCGGCACAGCAACCCCTTCATGGGCATACAAAGGTTTCTCAACTGGATGCCATTGCACGGCTAATGGTCGTAAAGTCCCAGTTTAGCTAGAGTAGAGAGGCCTTTGATGTTATGTTGACAGTTGTTGGGAGCCTGCTTACGAATGGTCACCTTCTGCCAAAGAGCATGTATGAGGCACAAAAACTCCTTCGTGCACTTAAGATGCCATATGAGCAGATACATGCTTGTTCGAACGGATGTATCCTATTTAGGAAAGAGCATGCGGAAGCAAAATACTGTGCAAAGTGTGGATCCTCTAGTGTGGATCTCCCACATGAGTGCCGAATGGGGGGGCCTGTGCAGTGCCGTTGGTGCTATGTAATTGAGAGATGTCTGAAGGTTATTAGAACAAAATGTAAAAATAAATGCAAGATTGAAGCTTCCATTGCAGAGGCATACATTCTGGAGGAGGTTTCAAATTTCACATCAAAAAACTATGCTGACAACCTTCCTAGCGTGCATAATCCACCCCCTCGTTACAATGCTGGCGAAGATGAATTGAACCTCAGTCTTTTCCGAGGCCAACTTGGAAGTGCGAGTGAAGCGACCAACAAGAGATTGAATTATCATGAGTGGCGCAACATCATGCTATAGTGTTGACCAACCTCGATGAAGTGGAGCCGTACATGCGGTAAGTTCTCAAGAAATTTGTTACCAATTAGTCACTATTCTGGCATGCTATACGTGTTGTTCAACCCTCTTGTTCTCATTCGTACAGGGAATTTCAACATCAATTCTGGCATCAACCAAGGGAACCCTAGCAGGAGACGATGTGTATATCGTTGCTCAACATGCGACACAAGTTTATTATCTGTCATATCCGTGCCAAATCGACGACCGTCTTAAGGGTTGGGATGTTGTGTATAAGGTATCGCCACATGGTAAACTACCTGTACCAAACAATGAAGACTACAACATGGACCCAAACACATATGACGGAGAGTTCTTTCAAGAAGATGGGCTACAAGAAAGTTTTGAGACAGACTTAACTGAAGCGATGGGGATGGATGTAGGTAATGAAATGGTTACATTTAGGAAATGAGAGGGACGACAAAATTCCTCCTACCGAGGAGGAACCTAATGATTATATCGACATGGCTGATAGTGATGACGACAATTATGATCCAGCTAATCCCGACCATGATGACTATTTCTAATACATGTATGCACTGCGTTAACTATGTTCTATTTATTTTGCATCTATGTTCTATTTATTTTGCATCTCTCTCTTCGTATTTTTGTATATCTGAGTTAATTGGTTTACTCTTTCTACGTACAGGTGATTGAACAAAGATGGTGGGTGGTTTGAGGAAGTGCGCGTCGGTGTTCAGAAGAGCCAAAGATGCCATTCAAGGGGCCGATGCAGCTGAGGGGTCTAGTAGGAGTTGCGGCAGGGGTCGATGCAAGGTTTGTGCGGCAGGGGTCGAGGGAGGATACCCTTGCCTGTACCGTCCTCTAGTGACGAGGAGTAGGAGGAGCGGGTGGAAGAGGAGCAGGCGGAGCAGGAGGCTGAGGGTTCTACTGCCTCTAGTGAGGAGCAGGAGGAGCAGGAGGCTGGGGGGTCTGGCTCGGCTGGGGGTTCGGCTTCCGCAGGGGGTTTACCTCGACTGTTTGGTTGCGAGGTCCCTTGACCCTCCCACGGCGACCGATACCTTTCGGGAGACGCCCGTTGATTCAGCCTGAAGGGACTCGGTAAGTAACCTTGGATGTTGTCAATACTTTTTCATTTGATTTCTTAAAAATTACAATTAAAACTAATAATTCATTGCATTTTCACTTGGCAGGTGTTGGACTGTGATCAGAGGAGGTGATCACAAACGCCAAGTCAACGGCATCCTGGGTCTTCTCTGCAGAGTACACTTTCATGGCCTTGTTCAGTACGCCGGAAGGTCGGAGCCTGCCTACACGTTTGTCCCCGATTTTCCTGATCGAGATGGAAGGATCTTCAACAACAGGGCGGAGCGGGTGAAGGCCGAGTTGTGGGTATATCTTCTGTCAAACCACATCCCTCAATACATCAGATTCATTGCACATTATTGAAAAATTGGCTCAATACATCATGTGTTTATGCAGGATTTTTTTAGATGCCAGACAGGATACGAGGCAAGAGCGGCTGCGGTGGCTGACAAATCCTGTCGCAAACTCGTGACTGACATGCATTACGAGGCGCGCATCCAGGCCATCATTGCATACAACGCTGCATACAACAACCTGAAGGTCACCAAAACCGAAGCAAGAACCATGACTCTGACAAAGGAACAATACATGCTGGTAAATATAACATCGGATTTTTGAACGATTAAGTACATTTGATTTGATCTAGGTATATCTCTTATACTTGATGACGTGTAGGTGCCTGTTTGGTGGTGCGGCCAGCTTCTCGATTGCTGGGAGCGCATGGTGGATAGGTGGTGCGCTGCCGAGTGGCAGGAGACGCACTCCGCTTGCCGGGAGCGGCGTTTGATGATGCCAGGTGCACCACACCACCAAGGCAGCCTTAGCCTCAACCAGTATGCAGCTAGATGGGTACGTGAATTCTATTTTTCATTTCAACGACCAATGCTCAATAGTTCTTAACCATACTATTGTTTTATTCGTAGTCGGCATTGCATGATGGGCAACCTATCTCCCAGTTCAAGGCATGGGCTTTGGCCCACAAAGGCAAGGCGACGTCCAACGTCGACTACAACCCAGAGGACGGGCCCTTGGCGTACATCAATGCGACCGTCCACAGCCGCCTCAGTCAGTACACCACGATGGCAAGGGAGCTCCATGGGGAGGATTTCGATCCTACTACCCAGGATATTGATGGAGAAGTCGTCATGAGGGTGGGAGGAGGCAAGAAGCATGGGCGGTACTGGATTGGCGACAACCTCCTCGACACAGCCAGTACACCCACTCTGTCCCAGCTTCGAGCAAGGAGCACGAGCGAAAGCCCAGCCATACGCACACGGCCGACCGCTTCACAGACCGAAGTGCAGCAACTCCATGTGAGAAATTTTCGGTTTTGTGCTCAATTCATTGATATTTACTGATTGTTTGCTTTGTTTTGTAACATTGGGATGAAATATTGTAGGACGAGATGGAAGAGGAGAGAAGGAAAATGCAGGTTAGAAAATTCTTTTTTCTCAATTCATTAATATTTACTGATTGTTTGCTTCACTTTATAAAATTGAAATGGAATATTGTAGGACGAGTTGGAAGAGGAGAAAAGAAAATGGTGGGAGATTGAGATGAGGATGACTGAGATGTACAGCTACGTGCAAACAATCAGTCAAAACATGGGTATTCCTGTCGTACCGCCACCACAGCCTGTGGTATTCACTCCTCCACATCCTATTGTAGGCACTCCGGTGAGTCACTTAACCTCGCATTTAATTTTCTTATTTGCGAATGTTACTATCTTGACAACCTATATTATTTTATTTTCCTTTTGTGCAGCCTCAGTCAGCTTCATCAAATAACCCCAGTAATGACCATGTAGGTTGGGCGCCGTATCCTCGGTAATTTTCTTTGAACAATTGTAATTGTGGACTATCTACTGTGAACTACTATGTTTTCTTTGAATTTTGTTTGTAAATTGTGGACTACGTACTGTGAACTACTATGTTTATGTTTTGTGGATTGTGACTGTGACTAGGATTGTGGATTATATTTATGTCTTGTGGATTGTGAATTATGGCTAAGCTGTTGTTATTGTGGTTGTCGATGTGGTTATGCTAATTGGGGATGTGGAATGATGCTTATGGGGTTGTAGAATGATTGAGGTTGTGAATGTGATGTATATTTTGAAAATTTGTGAAATATGCGACTGAACAAATAGAACTGGGTTAAAATTGTCACTTTGCCGAGTGTAACACTCGGCAAAGAGGTCTTTTGCCGAGTGCAATGGCCAAAACACTCGGCAAAAAGAGGGCAAACTGGGGATTCTGGGAACCCTCTTTGTTGAGTGCACAAATTTCGCCGAGAGCTGTGACAAAAGCACTCTGCGAAAATTCCCCTTTCGTCGGTGTTTTTGCCAAAGCACTCGGCGAAGTTTTCAATTTCGCCGAGAGCATTTGCAAAAACACTCGGCGAAGTTCCCTCTTTCGCCGAGTGTTTTTTGATGGCACTGGCAAAATTGAAAAGTTCGCGAGTGTTTTTTGCCGGCACTCCGCAAAATTTTCCGTCACCGTATACCCAACCTAACGTATACTTTTGTATGCCGAGTGTCGAAGGGACACTCGGCGAAGATTTCGCCGAGTGCTCGATGAAAAACACTCGGCAAAGAGCTCTTTGCCAATCCAAAGTTCACCGTGTAAGCTATGCCAAGTGCAACACTCGGCAAAGTGTTCGCCGAGTATTTAACGAGCCTTCGCCGAGTGTCCCAGACACTCGACAAAAGGGATTTCTCGTAGTGTCTTACTCATTTTTCGTTAGACACTTTTTAAGAATGTTAGGTGATGCATTTTTTAAAAAAATATATAGAAGTTGTTTAAGCAATCAACTAAATTTATTTTTTAAAGTTTATAATAATTAATATTTAATTAATTATGTGCCAATGTGTTTTCTTGTTTCACGTACTTTGAAAATCAACCTCCAACCGGAGGGAAGAACGAAGCCTTGTAGCAACTTCTATATAAATTTTTTTTACATGTTTCATGTTACTTATTAGTTTGAGATATCTGAATTTTAATTAGAAAATAACGTATATATAATTTAGGACAGAGAAGTAAAAAATTAATTAACCGGCCGCAAACTGCAGCTGCATGCCTGCCGCCGCAGCGGCACGAAAGCAGAGGATTCAACAGCAATTCCGCCGGCCGGCCGGCCGGCCGGCTGAACGGCGTGGGTCCATCCGCCGTGCCAGACTGCCAGTCCGTCGTCGTCGCCGGCGTCGTGACGTACGTGAGTTCAAAAGTGAGGGCCAGATAGATCACACGGGAGCGAGAGAGAGAAGCCAGTGAGTAGCCTGTCGTTGGTGCATGCATGCTGTCCAGATCAAATAAAAGACGACGCGCAACCGGCAAAGCGGGGCCGACAAAGGCAGGGAGCCAGCAGCACAAACACCCAAACTCCCAAAGACACGACGACCGTACTAGTAGCAGCTTGATCTACACCAACAACAGAGAGAAAACCATCAAAGAAGACACTCTCTCCCCTAATAATACCAGGAGAGTACAGGAAACATATTATCCTCTCATGTATATTTTCTCTCAAACCCAATATAAATAGTTATATAAAAATTTACATACCTATCACTCGCCAAAAGTAAAGTTTAAACCAATATATTAAAAAAATAAATTTAGATGTAAATAGTATCACTATTTGAGATGTCGATTATTTTTTATTATCTCTTAATACGTCAGAATTAATTAAGTCTAGAACCAAAATTTTATGAAATGGTATGTTGCACGAATACTGTAAAATATTTTAAGATCTTTTATAAATATTTAAATGGTTTGTAAAATATTTTAAAATCTTTTTATAAATATTTAAATGGTTTTTAAACAAATAAGGACCCGCTTGTCGTTACAGAGTACACTATCCTCTCTCACATTCACTATTCCTCTCTGTCTTTAACAGGATGATGAGAGACAGGATGAATATTAAGCATTCGTACGGACAACTACGCTCCCAGAAAGAAATAATTGTGCTCGTGTTTGGTGTCTTTTGAGAGAAAGAGAGAGGAAAAAAAGGTAGAGAATCATACTGTTCATCTGACCTTGTACAAGGGATTTTCGATTTTCAAACCATTCCATGTGCCGCGGTACTAGATTTGCTTCTGACTGCCTGTCGGCCAAGAGATCTCTCCTCCTCTCCTCTCTCGATCGATACATTCTTTCTCAAGCGAATATTTACTGTTTGTAATACCGATATGTAGAGACAGTGCAAATGTTTTGAATTTTGTACAGGCACAGTAGAGATTTTGACTGTTGCTACTGCTCATTGTCGGTCTGTATACGTGCTGGTGGGTGATTGCATGCATGCAGCAATTAATATATGTAGTAAAGATATGCAAGACTAACAGAACATGTAAGAAAAATATATACACATACATATATGCATATGTACCTCTGTACTAGAGGTAGTAATCTCTTCGTCCTGTAAATCTAATAATCTAATATTTTGAAATCAAATTTTTATAATTTTGATTATAAATAATTATAAAATAATATATTTTTAAAAAACACAATGGAGATGTATCTTACCGAGTACTATAATACAAATAAAAATATATTTATTTATCGTATATATTATAATATAAAATATAGTTAAAGTTATATTTTGAATACGTGTTATTATTTAAAATATGAAACCGGACGAAGGGAGTTTAGAAGTCAACCATTACGATATAGGTCTCTGATACGATATATGTATGCATTACTGACAGATAAATACTTATTAGTGACATCCCAAGATCAATCGATGTTTCTACTCATGCGCGTACCCTACAAATCATAGTGAACAATATAAAAATCTGAAGTAATCAAGTAGAGGTGGAGTGTGAACACAGTCAGCTACAAAATCTAGAGTATTTATATTCACCATCAGTCAAATATGGATTTACAGAAAATAATGAATTTCAGGGAAACGCCTTTAAGTCACTTATGTAAATTCCATCTTAAGTATATATATGGATTTTGGAAAGAAGCGCAACAGATCCACGGTTCATAAATATCTCCAGCACATATATATACTACTATTTTTAAGAAAACAGTTAAACATTCGTCGTTTAGAAAAAGGCATATATATATATATATAATGTACGTGTAGATCATAATTTAATTATATCTTATTGATACTTCATACTAATACTTATTTTCTTGATCTTCAAATATGTCAAACCGTCACGACACAGTTTCTAATTTTCCATGTCTTCACACGTAAGCAGTGCTTTACTAGAAACATAACATTAAATATTACGGTGTTTGAAGAATCATTTGTAATTAACAAATACTCCAACTATTTGTACAAATTAAAATCGATCAAGCAACAAGACCGGTCGTACTAACCAGCATAATGAAAAAGAAGATAATGAAATCACCCAAAAAAAAAGATGAAACCGAAAGAAAAAGACGAGAGGGACGGCATTGCACCTGGAAAAGGAGTAAGACGACAACGGGAGCAATTATATGGATTCAAAAAGCTTTTGTTATACACATTTAGTTCATTTATATTGTACTGATAATGACATGTGATGTTCAACTTTCGTGTATGTTTGCATCTCTTTCTGTTCATATATATGTACACCACAACAGTACATCATACCAAAAGTATTAAATCACTTAAACAAGCGTAAACAGTACTGCTCATTATCAATGAAGTCAAAGCAAAGAACTTTTGTTTTTTCCCTTTTGCAGGGACATCACAACAAATGCTTTAAAAAAATTGCCATTCTCTCCCATATAGGAGTATAAAACTGAAGCCTCAACAACCACTGTTCAGAAATACTTATATCCCTAGCTTCTTCAAGAGATATATAGTGTAATTTGAAATTGAAGTGGTGATGATCATATGGGGCCGATCAAATTATGGAGGGAGAACTAAGAGAATATAATAATGGCAGGATCAGGCACTAAGAAAACCGTGATCATTTTGCTAGCCAGGCCCATCTATTAGAACTAGGATTAGCAAACAAATCAACTCAAATTACCAATGCACCACTATATATTGCACTCAAATCAACAAACAAACAACAACAGAATTAAATTAAGCTTATCACACCTCAAAAATATATGAACAGGAATAAACTGGAGATAGACGGAGATTAAGAGAAAGTTGTCTTCCTCTTATTTCTTCAGATTGAAATTTTCTGCATGTTAATTAGCAGCCTTTTATGTACTCGATCCTAACATTATCCTACAAACCCCTTAATTAGGCCTCTCCACTCTCATACCAACAAATAATAACAGTAATCATAATAATTAAACAACCACTAAAAATTAAGCTGATGCTGATGCTGATGATGATATGCTGGATTAGAATTTTGGAGGTGAGGTGATTGAAAGGGCAAATGATTTCTCTACACTTATCACGAACTCGGCGCCGATCCTTTTGCTGTTCCCTTCGCCGTCGCCACCGTCGTCGCCGCAGTAGTAGTTCTGGCGCTTGCACTAACACTTGTTGCCGGAGGAGTAGTAGGAGAGGCCGCCGGCGTGGTGTCCTGTTGCTCGCCGGACTGGGTGGCCTCGTCGTCGTCCTCCTCGGCGCCTCCCGACGTCCCTGCGGCATCCGCGGTGACGACGGGGGGCGGCGCCATGGGAGGGGTGGCGGTGGCCGCGCCGCTGCCGCGCTTGCGCTTCTTCTCGGGGATCCCGCGCGCCTTGGCCTGCGCCTCGCGGACCTCGCGGAGGTAGATGCGGACGGCGCGCGCGGCGAAGGGGTTGGACTCGGGGCGGCCGCCGGACTCCTCGTAGGCGGCGCGGAGGCGGCCGATGAGCGCGTCGAGGCTGCCCCATGCCTGGCGGAGCGGGCAGGCGCATGGCGCCGGCGGGTTGGGCTGGCCGAAGTAGGCGCAGCCGTCGGCGTGCACCTTGGTCTTCCCGAACTGGTCCAGGTACTTGAGGAACTCGATGACGTGCGCGCCGCTGCACCGCGGCAGCGTCAGCGGCGGCTTGTGGTTGCGCAGGTACTGCAGGAACGTGTTCCAGTCTCGCCGCTTCTGCGACTCGTACCGGCTCAGCCCCGCCGGCGCCGGCGCCGGCGCCGGCGGCTGCTGCGCCAGCGGCTGCGGTTCTTGCACTTGTTGCGCCTGCACTCCCCTCGCAGCTGGCTGCTGCGCCTGCGCCTGATGCCCTCCTTCCTCCTGCGCTTCTGCCTTCTCAGCCTGGCTCGACGACGACGACGGCCCTGGCTCTTCCTGCACGGTGGCTACCCCGCCGCGTGGGGCGTCGGGGGCAGGCTCCATGGTTGCTCTCCCTCTATGATCTCTCTCTCTCTCCTGCTGCCTTCTTGTGCAGGTATAGCTAGCTAGAGAGAGAGAGAAAGAGTATAGCTAGTAGCTAGAGAGAGAGAGAAGGGGGAGGGTGAGGTAGAAGAAGACTTGTTGGGACGGACTTGTGGCATCCTTCGCGGCTTTTGTCTCTGGTTGGGTTAATAGCGTCTCCACTACACACTGTCGACTAGGCGACCTATAATCATTTCTTTACTTAATTTAATTGCGGTTTGGGAGCAGCATAAGTACCCGTCCTTGTTGTTCTTGTTTAACTATATGTTTCTTTAATTTCGTGTTTTCTTTGATTCGTATGTTTATTACTCCTTTCGTTGTAAAATATAGCAATTTAAGAATGTATGAAACACATCATAGTACTATAAATTTGTTCATTCCATCCAAAATTCGTAGGATTAGGATGTGTCTCATATTCATGTCCTATTTGATACTAAGTTGCTATATTTTAGGAGATAGTAGTTTTTACTTTTTTTCTTTGCCTTTTGTTTGAATTATTTGGATGTATCGCATGGGTTGTGATAGAGTGATGCGGCAAGGTTGGGTGAGGTGGAAGGTCATACCACATCGCGTCAGCTCTGAGAAAACGGTTGAAATTTGATATATCATAGTATTTGGATTTTTCCAATTTAACACCTACAACTTTGTTACACTACTTCGGATATTTCTTTACTTTTGTTTTTCTTTTCCTGTTTGCCTTTTGTTTGATATTTTTGGATTTAGTCCACTGGTTTGTGATCGATACAGTGACGTGGCAGGGTTGGTGAGGTGGAAGTCCGCATGGCATCACGTCACATTGAAAAATGGTTTAATTTTGCTATATTTATGTCATGTCATTTAGAGTTATCCTATTTAAAATGTGCCATTTGTTATATATAATTCAACGTATATATTTCTTCAGTTGATGTGTTCTTTTTTTCATTTGATTTTATATTTTGGACTTGGGTTTATTACTTGGGCTGTGATAGAGTGATGTGGCATAGTTGGAAGAGGTTGGAGGTTGTGTATATAGCATCAGAAAGCTTCAACATTGAAATTTGATATATAGTGTTATGGTAGTTGGGGTTATCTGATTTAACATGCGCGACTTTGCTATACTACAACATTTATTTACAGTTTTTTAGTTTTGTGTTTTTTCCTTTTTTCCTTCAAACTTGTTTTTTTGGATGTATTGCCTGGGGTATGCTATAGAAGCTGGGTATGATGATATGTGAGGTCCTATAGAAACAAGTCAGCTTAAAACCGGTTTAACTAAATTTGATATATTGCTTTTGTTTGCTTTAATATTTAACCTATGTGATAGAGTGATGTTATAGGGTTTGGGTGAGCTGGGAGGTCGTATGGCATCACGCCAGCTTAAAACAATACAGCGGTTGGAATTTGAAATGTTGCATCACAGTACGTATTTGGAATTACCTAATTTGACCGGTGTGACTTTATCAAGCTACAAGATATATGCTACATATTCATTAAATATTTGTGAAGAAACCATTTTTTAAAAAGGTGACCTAGTGTCCAATGAGAATTTTACCCTGTAAATCTTGAAAGTCAGTTTCAGCACACTGCGAGCACTGTTCTTTCATATAATATTGGAAAAGGCACTAAAATATTTTGTTCAGATTAGGGACCGGATAATTTGCATGCTTTCTATACTCCCCTTTCTTAATATGATGGGGGCACAAGTGTTGATGCATATATATCTCCATTCCTCCTAAAAGAGTATAATGTTGTTTTAGACTTATCAGAGTCGATAAGTCATAATTTTGACCACTTAATTCCTTTGCATAAATCCTAGAAAATAGTTATATATAATATTAATTATGAAATTAGCTTGGTTATACAAATTTGGCTTTGTCAGTTCTCATACGTGCAATATTCAAAGTTTAGCTTATATTGACTGCACAGACTTTAACCCAACATTTTCTATGATTCGATGGAATATATGACTATATATATATATATATGCCCTCGTTTGTGCGTTAAAAAAATTTAAATAATTTATCCATCAATATACATTGTTTCACATATGGACGTCTTCACATAAAGTGTTGGTCAAACTGAAAAAATATTGAGTTTACAAATATCACTGCAATTATTTCTATATGTGATATCTTTTCCTGGAATGCACCAAGTAACTAATGTTGGCCTTGTTTAAACAAATTCAAAGGATTAATTATGGACCATATTGCATGCATATGTACACTACTGAATTATCCTCATATATTGAGGCAAATAATCATCCGTAAGCTGTTGAAAAACATCAGAAGAAATGTCGTTTATCATATTACAAGACAGACTGGGAGGAGAGAGTACATAACGACAGAGGACACCTTTAATTTTCTTATGTTATGCAATAACAATAAAATTCATATATATATATATGTTTAACTTATATTCCTGGGATGCATATGTAGCTCTTGTGTCAAGTTAATTTAACTTTGGCAGAACATGAATTGTTATTTAATGTAATCTGTTCCTAATTTTAATTACTTAAAATAGAACAACCAACATCCCCCTCATATTGAAGCGCAAATATAATTATTAGGTTACCTTTTTTTCAATATTGTTTGTTTATTATTGTTGTATTTAAGGAATAGAGATATAAGTCGTTGGTTTCAATTTATAAGGGAACAATTAATTTTAGTCTTCTAAAATGCATTGGCATAAATGAAGTCCAATTCATATATACTATTTGTTTGGAAAAAATATACTTTCCATAATTTTGACGTTTTGGATAAAGCACGGTCTCAAAAATATTAATATATCTTTAACTGTGTTTTTTATTATAATATATATGTAATAAACAAATATATTTTTATTTTTATTATAATATTTTATAAGACAAATCTATGTTGTTATACTGTCCTTAAATTCTAATGTTTTTAAAGTTGTTGATACTCAAAGTTATAAAAACTCGATCAAAACATCAATAATTATGAAACCGAATGGATGAATTAAGTAGCATAGAAAATTTCATCTAGATACCGACTATAGTATTTATTTGTTTCCTGTTTTCATTTACCATTCATTCTATTTTTGTTCATTGCCTCATTTCTGTTACGGATGAGGCCGGTGTGTTTTTATTTTTTCCTGTACATACAATTTAAAACAACCTGCGCAGCAAGACCTATTTGTCTCAACATATATAATTTGTATGTACCCCCTCTGCTTTTTTTTGCGTTGGATAGTTTATTTGTAACTAACCAACGTATATAAAAAGGAATGGAGAGCATATGTATATATTCAGAAGTACATTGCATTTCGATCCTAGACATATACAGAGCGGATATTGTATGGCAGAAGGAAAGTGATTAGTTTGGTAAATTGATGTGTCCAGGCTGCACTTTTCTTTCTGCCAGAAATGCAAAAGGTCGAGGGGATCTCACACACACACAGAGAGAGAGAGAGAGAGAGAGAGAGAGAGAGAGAGAGAGAGGAATTTTAATGAAAAAAGGATTCGCATGAAGATGACATGGGAGCGTACTCCCTAGATATGATAGCTGGACCCTCCAGCATTTGTCCTTGATCCTCTTTACTCCTACTACTACGACTCACTAGTGTCATCTCCCACATGTTGACAGCACGGCAGGGCCGTTGGTCATCAATGCATTAGCACCTGACCATTATGAGATCGAGCTAACTCCTGTCCCAATCTCTCTTCTAAATTCCCGTGGTACCACCACCCGGTTAATTCAGCGATCCCCGTTTGTAATTAGCAGCTTTTAATTACCGCTCGATAACCGACAAAACCAAAAACAATATCCACAAATTTATTCAAATTTTATGCTTTTTGTTTAGTCTTTTTAAAACCTGTTGACGACTGTTTTATCGAGCGGTTTATAAATGTGAATTAGCTTGGAAAACGTTCAAACTTTTACCGTCATATTTTTTCTAAAAAAGTATCATTCACTACAGGAGATCCCCTGTTTGCCGAGTACCTGGGACACTCGATGAAGGCTTTAAAAAACTTGACGAAGACTTCGTCGAGTAAGCACTCGGCATAGGTCACACGATGTTTTTCATAGGGCACTCAGCGAAAACTTCGCCGAGTGTCCCTTCGACCCTCGGCAAAAAAGGTACACCTTCAGTTGGGTGGACGGTGACGAAAAATTTCGCCCAGTGAAAAAAACTCTCGGCGAACGTTTCACTTTTGTTGAGTGTCGACAAAGAAACACTCGGCGAACTTACCATCTTTGCGGAGAGCCAACACAAAACACTCGGCGAAATTATCAACTTCGCCGAGTGTTTTAGCAAAAACTCTCGGCAAAGAGATGAACTTCATCGAGTGCTTTTCTCAATGCACTCGGCGAAGTTTGGGCACTCGGCAAAGAGGGTTCCCGAACCTCCTGTTTACCCTCTTTGCCGAGTGTTTTGGCCATTGCACTTGGCAAAGGCCCTCTTTGCCGAGTGTTACACTCGGCAAAGTGACAATTTTAACCCTATTTTATTTGTTTAATGGTATATTTCATAAATTTTCAAAATATACATCACATTCACAACCCCAATCATTCCACAACCCCATAAGCATCATTCCACATCCCCAATCACAACCCCAATCAGCACAACCACATCGACAACCACAATCACAACAACCTTAGCCACAATTCACAATCCACAAGACATAAAATATAATCCACAATCGTAGTCACAGTCACAATCCACAAAACATAAACATAGTAGTTCACAGTAGGTAGTCCACAATTCGCAATCGAAATTCGAAGAAAACATAGTAGTTCACAGTAGGTAGTCCACAATTACAATCGTTCGAAGAAAATTACCGAGGTGGAAACGGCGGCCAACCTCCGTGGTCATTACTGGGGTTATTCGATGCCGCCAACTGAGGCTGCACAAAAGGAAAAGATAATAGTATAGGTTGTCAAGATAGTAAAATTCGCAAATAAGAAAATTAAATGCGAGGTTGTCAAGTGACTCACCGGAGTGCCTACAACACGATGTGGATGAGCGAATACCATGGGCTGTGGTGGTACGACAGGAATACCCATGTTCTGACTGATTGTTTGCACGTAGCTGTACATCTCAGTCATCCTCATCTCAATCTCCCGTTGTTTCCTTCTCTCCTCTTCCAACTCGTCCTACAATATTCCATCCCAATGTTACAAAGCGAAGCAAACAATCAGTCAATATTAATGAATTGAGCAAAAAAAAGAAATTTCTTACCCGCCGTTTCCTTCTCTCTTCTTTCAACTCGTCCTACAATATTCCATCCCAATGTTACAAAGCGAAGCAAACAATCATTAAATATCAATTAGTTGAGCATAAAACCGAAAATTTCTCACCCGGAGTTGCTGCACTTCGGTCTGTGAAGCGGTCGGCCGTGTGCGTATGGTTGGGCTTTCGCTCGTGCTCCTTGCTCGAAGCTGGGACAGAGTGGGTGTACTGGCTGTGTCGAGAAGGTTGTCGCCAATCCAGTACCGCCCATGCTTCTTGCCTCCTCCCACCCTCATGATGACTTCTCCATCAATATCCTGGGTAGTAGGATCGAAATCCTCCCAATGGAGCTCCCTTGCCATCGTGGTGTACTGACTGAGGCGGCTGTGGACGGTCGCATTGGTGTACGCCGAGGGCCCGTCCTCTGGGTTGTAGTCGATGTCGGACGTCGCCTTGCCCTTGTAGGCCAAAGCCCATGCCATGAACTGGGAGATAGGCTGCCCATCATGCGACGCCGACTGCGAATAAAACAATAGTATGATTAAGAACTGTTGAGCCTTGGTCGTTGAAATGAAAAATAGAATTCACATACCCATCTAGCTGCATACTAGTTGAGGCTAAGGTTGCCTTGGTGGTGTGGTGCACCTGGCATCATCAAACGCCGCTCCCGGCAAGCGGAGTGCGTCTCCTGCCACTCGACAGCGCACCACCTGTCCACCATGCGCTCTCAGCAATCGAGAAGCTGGCCGCACCACCAAACAGGCACCTTCACATCATCAAGTATAAGATATATACCTAGATCAAATCAAATGTACTTAATCGTTCAAAAATCCGATATTATGTTTACCAGCATGTATTGTTCCTTTGTCAGAGTCATGGTTCTTGCTTCGGTTTTGGTGACCTTCGGGTTGTTGTATGCAGCGTTGTATGCAATGATGGTCTGGATGCGCGCCTCGTAATGCATGTCAGTCACGAGTTTGCGATAGGATTTGTTAGCTACCGTAGCCGCTCTGGCCTCGTATCCTGTCTGGCATCTAAAAAAAATCCTGCATAAACACATGATGTATTGAGCCCTTGTTTCAATAATGTTCAATGAGTGTGATGTATTGACGGACGTGGTTTGGCAGAAGACTTACTCACAACTCGGCCTTTACCCGCTCCGCCCTGTTGTTGAATATCCTTCCATCTCGATCAGGAAAATCGGGGACAACGACGTAGTGGTCAAACGTGTAGGCAGGCTCCGACTTTCCGGCATACTGAACAAGGCCAGGAAAGTGTACTCTGCACAGAAGACCCAGGATGCCGTTGACATGACGTTTGTGATCACCTCCTCTGATCACAGTCCAACACATGCCAAGTGAAAATGAAATGAATTATTAGTTTTAATTGTGATTGTTAACAAATCAAATGGAAAAGTATTGACAACATCCATGGTTACTTACCAAGTCCTTTCAGGCTAAATCAGCGGGCGTCTATCGAAAGGTATCGGTCGCCGTGGGAGGGTCGAGGGACCTTGCAACCAAACAGTCGGCAAACCCCGGCGGAGCCGGACCCCCGGCGAGGCGGAACCCCAGCCGAGGCAGACCCCCAGCCTCCTGCTCCTCACTAGATGCAGTAGAACCCCCAGCCTCCTGCTCCGCCTGCTCCTCCACCACCCACTCCTCCTGCTCCTCGTCACTAGAGGACGCTACAGGGGAGGGTATCCTCCCTCGACCCCTGCCAGCACAAACCTTGCGTCGACCCCTGCCGTGACTCCTACCGGACCCCCTGCATCGGACCCTCAAATGGCATCGGTCGCTCTCCTGAACACCGATGCACACTTCCTCAAACCACCCACCATCTTTGTTCAATCACCTGCACTTAGAAAGAGTAAACCAATTAGCACAGATATACAACAATACGAAGAGAGAGATGCAAAATAAACAGAACATGGATGCAAAATAAATAGAACATAGTTAGTACGATGCATACATGTATTAGAAATAGTCATCATGGTCGGGATTAGCTGGATCATAATTGTCATCATCACTATCAGCCATGTCGATATAATCATTAGGTTCGTCCTCGGAAGGAGGAATGTTGTCATCCCTCTCATTTCCTAAATGTAACCGCTGAAGTGATTCTATGTCCTTCACATTATGAACCTCATCTCCAGCGTCCTCGTCAACAACCATTTCATTACCTACATCCATCCCCATCGCTTCGGTTAAGTCTATCTCAAAACTTCCTTGTAGCCCATCTTCTTGAAAGAACTCTCCGTCATATGTGTTTGGGTCCATGTTATAGTCTTCATTGTTTGGTACAGGTAGTTTACCGTGTGGTGATACCTTGTACACAACATCCCAACCCAGAAGACGGTCGTCTGTTTGGCACGGATATGACATATAATAAACCTGTGTCGCCTGTTGTGCAACGATATACACATCGTCGCCTGCTAGGACGGTTGACTGTCGAATTTCAACTAGGCCAAGATTAGGAGTCTGTCTCACTTGAGTAGGATCAAACCAATGACATTTGAATATGACAGGATTAAGAGGTCTACAACCATGAAACTCGAGTTCATATATTTCTTCTATTCTTCCATAGTAATCAACCCCATCGAGCCCTGGAGTAAAACTCCAGTATTTGTGGTTCTTCGATTGGGTCGACTCTGCTCATGGCTTGTTGTGTGAAAGCGATATCCATTCACATCATAGCCAGAAAATGACTTAACCCTATAGGAACAACCACCAGAAACTTGTCTCAACTCGGCACTCATAGACGCATCGTTTTCGCCCTGCAAGTTAAAGCAGGTTGTAGAGTCAAACTTCTAAATTTCAAGCAAAAAGATTAAGCATAAGTTTTGATAGTACCTTATTTTTGAACCAAGGAATGAAATCGGGCATTACATTTCCCGCACCCTGCCTTAGAAGGTTTTCGGCTTCTTGCGGGGTAGGTTCCCTTGGTTGACGCCAGAATTGATGTTGAAATTCCCTGTACGAACGAGAACAAGGGGGTTGAACAATGAGAATAGTGACTAATTGGTAACAAATTTGTTGAGAACTTACCGCATGTACGGCTCCACTTCATCGAGGTTGGTCAGCACGTATAGCATGATGTTGCGCCACTCATGATGATTCAATGTCTTGTTGGTCGCTTCACTCGCACTTCCAAGTTGCCCTCGGAAAAGACTGAGGTTCAATTCATCTTCGCCAGCATTGTAACGAGGGGGTGGATTATGCACGCTAGGAAGGTTGTCAGCATAGTTTTTTGATGTGAAATTTAAAACCTCCTCCAGAATGTATGCCTCTGCAATGGAAGCTTCAATCTTGCATTTATTTTTACATTTCGTTCTAATAACCTTCAGACATCTCTCAATTACATAGCACCAACGACACTAAATAGGCCCCCCATTTGACACTCGTGCAGGAGGTGCAGAATCAAATGCTGCATCGGATTGAAGAAGCTGGAAGGAAAGATCTTCTCTAACTTACATAGCAACACAGGCGCCATTCTTTCCATTTCGTCAATCACAGTCGGAGATAACTCCTTAGCACACAGCTGGCGGAAGAAATTGCTCAACTCTGCAAGGACTAGCCAGACATGCTAAGGGACATAGCCACGAACCATCACCGGGAGAAGCCACTCAATCCATATGTGGTAGTCATGACTCTTGAGCCTGTTGATTCGCATGGTAGATAAGTTCACTCCCCTCTTCAAATTGGCTGCATACCCATCAGGGAACATCAACGTTTGGAACCATTCGAGTACTTCCCTCCTTTGGGCCCTCGTCAGAACAAAATTGGCCTTAAGCTTTCTCCATGACTTGCCACCTCTGGGAGGCGCCATGTCTAGCTTTGGTCTATTGCATAACACAGTTTGATCCACTCGAGCCTTTACGTTGTCTTTTGTCTTATCATGAATGTCCATGATTATACAAAAAAGTGCCTCGGCGACATTCTTTTCGGTGTGCATCACATCAATGTTATGTGGAAGAAGGAGATCATGAAAATAGGGGAGCTTCCACAAGGCGGATTTTTGAGTCCAGGCATGTTGCTCACCATATCCCAGAAAACCACCGTCTTCTTCATTGATCTCAAGAGCTTCTAACTGAGCACGAACCTCGGCACCTGTCATCATCTGTGGTGCAGCCTCGGTAACTATTACATCTTTTGTAAAGTTCTTGATGTCCTGCCTGAATGGATGGTCAAGAGGGAGGAATTATCGATGTGTGTCAAAAGAAGAATATTTACCACCCTTCACCAACCAAATGAACTTCAGAGCTGCCTTGCATACCGGACATGAAAACTTCCCGTGAACACACCATCCACAGAATATCCCATATGCCGGCAAGTCATGCAGGGAGTTATGGTACCAAATATGCATTTTGAAGTTTGTCTTTGTAGCTCGGTCATATGTCCATACCCATTCCTCCCAAGTATGGACCAAATCATCAATCAAAGGCTCCATGTAAACACTCATATTCTTCCCCGGATGTCCAGGAATTATCAACGACAAGAATATATTCGATCGTTGGAAGATGACATGGGGGGGGGAGATTGAGGGGGATAACGAACATGGGCCAACATGTGTATGGAGCAGCCGCCATTCCATCAGGATTGAACCCATCCGTTGCCAATGCAACCCGTACATTACGAGCCTCTAGAGCTTTCCCAGGATGAATCACATCAAACCTTCTCCAAGCTTCACCATCGGATGGATGTACAAGCTTCTCAGGATTGTATCAACGTCTAAGCTTGTGCCATGTCATCTGTTTCACAGATTCCTCGGTCATGTAAAGCCATTGGATCCTCGGTATGAACGGAAGGTACCGTAAGATCTTCATGGGGATAGCGAGCTGCCTCTTATGCCCATCACCAGAGTCTACCTCTATGAACCTAGAGGATCCACACTTTGCATAGTACTTTGCTTCCGCATGCTCTTTCCTAAATAGGACACATCCGTTTGGATAAGCATGTATCTGCTCATATGGCATTTTAAGTGCACAAAGGAGTTTTTGTGCCTCATACATGCTCTTTGGCAGAAGGGGACCATTCGGAAACAGGCTACCAACAACTGTCAGCATAACATCAAAGGCCTCTCTACTCCAGCTAAATTGGAACTTTACGGCCATTAGCCGTGCAATGGCATCCAGTTGAGAAACCTTTGTATGCCCATGAAGGGGTTGCTGTGCCGCAGACAACATGTCGTAATACGCCTTTGCGGTAGGCTCTGACTCCTCCTCCCTACATCCTTCATCGAAGTGTGCTTCATCATAGTCATTTAACATGTCTCCTACCCCGGCATCAGAATCAAACTCCTCGATGCGTTGTCGAACGACCTCGTCTCTCCCATAGTAGGCTTCACCATGGAACGCCCACCGGGTATAATCAGCTGTAAAACCATTCTTGCAAAGGTGTTTGCCCATGATGTCTTTTGTTTGTCGCTTCATGTTACCACAATTGCTACAGGGACACCAAGTGGTACGCGCTCCTTTAACCTTGGCAAATGCAAGTTCCAAGAAAGCATCGGTCTTCTCGATCCATTCATCGGTCAACGAACCGTGACTTGAGCGGCCCGTATACATCCACTCACGGTCATCCATCCTCTATCATATTGAAGAATCATATAAATATTATTTCCATCTACTCAGTGCCTATACTGTCTAATAGGTAAAGATAGGTCCTAATCCCACCCGAGGATGTGTAGATGAGTTTACTTCACATGCTCTAGTACTCCGCTCTGAGACATAATTTTGGCAACACCTCCCCGCTGTTCTCCAAATACACGTCCCGACAGGGAGATTATGTATGCGGAGAACAACTGAGAGATACTGCCAAAATTCTGAGTCGGACCAGAATACTAGATCATGGAAACTAAACTCATCTAGACATCCTCGGGCTGTCCAAAAAACGTGGACAATTCAAAACAGATTCTGATTAAAGATATGCAAGAAGACACATATTTTCATCTCGTATCTCTTTCGAACGGGAGACGCCTAAGGTTACCTTATACACAAACATACGACGGTGAAGACAGCGGCACCTGCAAAATAGGGAAGCATGGCTCGATGGCTGGCACACAAGCGACGGCATGGCTGCGCGATGCGACTCCATTCATCATCTTAAAAAAAAGCTTCGAACATACGTGCATACAATAAACTTCAAAATATATACGTGCATATAGCA
This sequence comes from Oryza australiensis, assembly GCA_019925245.2. Classification (NCBI taxonomy): domain Eukaryota; kingdom Viridiplantae; phylum Streptophyta; class Magnoliopsida; order Poales; family Poaceae; genus Oryza; species Oryza australiensis. The sequence goes on along the minus strand of JAIFGZ020000260.1, from coordinate 270,667 downwards.
TATATTTTCTACGCAAATCAAAGGAGTATAGATATGTATCTAATAAATACCATTGTTTTTACAATACCATTGTTTTTAATAATATCTAAATATCACTCGTTTTAATAAACACCTAAATACATGATATTATATCAATGTGTCAATAATAACCTAAATATTGCCATAGTCTAAACTAAATGTTTATACAATAACAAATCTAATTTTGTTTGAACTAAATGTTGCCATAACAAAGAAAAAACAAAGACAAGATGTGTTTACCGGAGGAGGAGGAGGTGGCGGCGTCGGCCGGGTGGGGGAGGGGGCGTCGGGGGGGGAGGGCATCGGCCGGGCAGGGAGGCGGCCGGCCGGGGGTGCGGCGGGAGGGAGGCGGGCCGGCGGAGTGGCTCCGGGCCGGCTGGGCGCCGAGCGCGGGCGCCGGGGGAGGGAGGCGGGCGGGAATGCGCGGGGGTGGGGGAGGGAGTCGGCCGAGGTAGCGTCGCCGGTGGGGAGGCGGCCGACCGTGCCTTGCCGGGCGCGGCGACACGGAGGTGGGCGACCGCCGGGCGCCTGGGCGCCGGGAGCCGGGCGGCGGGCGGCGGCGGGCGTCGGGTAGTGCGGCGCGGTGGCGACTCATTGCGGTGAGCTGCAGCGCGTGGTGGTTTGGGGAAAAATTTGTCTAAGTGCGAAAAGCTTGGGCGGGGAGGTGCAGCCGTATATAACAACATTTGCTGAGTGCCCGTATGCCGAGTGTCCCAATCTCGGCACTCGACAAACACTTGCTTTGTCGAGTGCCGGATCAGGGCACTCGGCAAAACAGACTTTGCCGAGTGCCCTACACTAGCACTCGGCAAAATGTTTCTCTGGGCTTTTTTTTTAAAAAATTCCTATGTGTATTTTCTTTGTCGAGTGTTACTCTCGCCAAAAAACATTACATTTTACGCTTCTAATTATTTAAAAATTATTAAACTGATTCAAAATTTTTCCATAAACTAATATACACTAATTTTTGCCTATGGAAAAATTTTTGAAATCAACAACAATTCACCCGTCACTTTCTCTCCAAATCTAACTTATCCTTCTCAACACTTATAATCTTTTCGGATAATCCTCGGCTTTGTGAACATTGTACGTGATAAAATATTCGAGACCTTCTCAATTTTTTACCGGATCCTCGACGTATAATATCATAACATTCGAGACAATTTTCATGATTTTTCGACTTCGTTTGTTATTTTTATATTTTTAAAATCATTCGGTGAATAGGTTCCTAGTTATGTTCCGTGAAGAAAATTTTTAAATTTAATCTCATTTTGAGGATAATGACTCAAACGGGTCTAAATAACATCAAATATAATTTTTCCACTTATTTTATTCTATTTTTTATCACTTGCGTTCAAATTTAAGACTTGACAAAAAATTATGAAAATAAAATAAATCAAATATATATAGCAAAACAAATTAAAAAATTACCAAATTTTATAATTATGATTGACATGTTGTATTTACATATTAGAGAAAGTTTGGAGGGTAGGGAGAAAAAATTTAAAATTTTTGCCGAGTGCCCAGGAAAGCACTCGACAAAATGCCTTTTGCCGGTGCCTTGGGTAGGCACTCGGCAAAGTTTCAATTTTGCTGAGTGTCCAGCCCGGCACTTGGCAAAGACCTTGAGAAAACGCCGTTTCGGTCGTTGGGTGACGACGTTACATTTTTGCCGAGTGTCCCAAAGTGGCACTTGGCAAAATTAACCTTTGCCGAGTGCCGAGGAGGGCTCTCGGCAAAATATATATACCCGAGTGTTTTTTTGCCGAGTGTTTACTCTCGGCAAACTATAAATTTTGCCGAGTGTTTATGTTTGCCGAGTGCACTCTCGGGAAACATGTATTTCGTCAAGGGCCCGAGGAAAAGCACTCGGCAAACAGTAAAACACTCGGCAAACAAGGGCTTTCCCGTAGTGATTTAACTATTCGAAAAATGTGCATGTGAAAATTCTGAAAATTCTGAAAGTAGAGGTTGGGAAAGAGAAGTATAAAACGTAGCCTTAATATAAGATCGATCGAGGTGATAAAAACTCATAGATGTAATATCTAAAAAATAGTTATTTTTAATCGTTAAAGAACATATATCCTAAAAAATTATCGTTGGGTAGAGATGGTATATTTGACTGACGGTTTATCGAACAGTCTGATAATGATATTTTGTGCTGATAGGAGGAAGGGACAGAGAAAGAACACATCACTACTGCAGTTTTGATTTTTCTAGACGAGGCCCTCAATAGTTTCCAAGCTGGCCATAAGTGGTCGCGCTGGAAAAATCGGTCCCGAGGGGGACGGTTGTTGTACCGCACGGGATATCCCGTGTGGCCCACTTAAGCGACCGCTCGGGCTATTTTGGGCGATTTCTACGATCCGAAGAGCGAGCTTACGACGAACGATAAGTTCAAAAGACTTAGGAAGTGGAAAAAGACCATCCGTAAATTACGAGTACTACTATAATTTGCGAGACGAAACTTGATATGTATATAAACTTGCATGATGTGTACACATTTATATCTTTTATAAGAAAATAATATAATTAAATATCTTTTTTCTTGTGCGAAATATATATATATATATACGTGCATCCGATCAATCGATCGATAATATTACGAGAGAGAGGATAGGAGAGAGAGAGGACAGAGAGGAGAGAGGAGAGAGGGTGAGAGAGGACACTAGCTAGAGAGAGCTTTGCACATAAAATAAAGCGCACGGGAGGCAATCTTCCGTGCGGTCGACTTAACGGACCGCACGGGAATATCGATTATCCCGTGCGGTTGGTTAAAGTGGACCGCACGGGATAATCGATCTTCTCGTGCGGGCCGCTTAAGCCGACCGCACAGATAATCGATCTTTTCGTGCGGTTGGACCGTCCGCACGCGAAAATGGTCTTTCCCGCACTTTTCGCGCGTGCGGCGAGCCTTCCGCACGGGAAGATGCCTTTTGGCCCGTACGAAAAATCGTTTCTCCAGAGTACGTGCTTGTTGTGTGCCTGTGTGGGTTCACCTTTCTCTTTGTTTGGTGTGGGGCCCATTCTTTCTAACACCAGTGCTAATGCACTACAGTACATATATAGCTATAATTAGACTTACAATACTATATATATACACATACATAGAATACTATACATATATGTGTACATAGATATACATAGATTGTGTGTACAAGTACATATCCTTTCATTTATGACGGTCTCTCACATGTTTGGGGTTTGCGGGCCGTCACAACGAAGTCATCTCAAATGAGCCTAAAAAGTGGCCGACAAAGAAAAACTCACACAGACATGTTAGATGTGTATAAAATTCGAGCCCGTTACCGATGTTCATTATCAGTGACGGGCTCCAACTTGAAGCCCGATTGAGATAAAAATTAGGCCCGTCACCGATGAGTATCATCGGTGACGGGCTTTTATTTAGGCCCACAAAGATAATTGAAATACCCATCACTGTTGTTAGTTTGTTGGCCGTTACAGATATTTATTGTAGGCTATAAATACCCCGATCACCTAGTGTATTGGTTATCCCACTGTTCATTATTTTGGTGGGAGGAAAAGGGGGGCAGTTTTTGTCTCTTTTTTCCAAAAAAATCAGAAAGTATAAAAATAATTGAAAAATAGTAGTGAATTCTCATAAACTTAGTAAATACTTACCTACAAAATGTTTATCTAATATTTTCCACTTTTTTGTAGCTCAGGGATGGATCGAAGTTGGATGTATAGGAAAACTGTGCGACGTTATACCGAAGAGTATAGAAATGGCGTGTTAAATTTTATAAACTCCGTGGAGGAGGATAGGAAAAGAAGAAAGATCAATTACATGTGTTGTCCATGTGCAGATTGTAAAAATGAGAATATGTTTCATAGCAGAGTGGATGTACACGCTCATCTGATACAACGAGGATTCATGGAGGGCTACACATGTTGAGTGAAACATGGAGAGCAAGAATCAGATAGTGGAGCAGCTGCAGACAGAAGTGGTGTACAAAATCAGAAAGATGAAGATGAACATGAAATGTTTGTACCTTCTTCATTGGGTGGTGACATGGTTGATTTGGATCACGATCTGCTGCAAGACATGTTATGTGATGTTGAGGACCCAACCTACAAGAAGAGAGATTCCATGAAGTTCAGCAGGTTGGTCAGTGACTCGGAGAAGCCTCTATACGCTGGATGCAAAACAAAACACACCAAATTATCAGTTATCTTGGAGCTAATGAAGCTGAAGGCAAGTAGTGGATGGACAGACAAGAGTTTCACATAGCTTTTGGGAATTTGAAGGTCATGCTTCTTGATGAGAACACTTTGCCCGAGACAACATATGAAGCAAAGCAGGTTTTGTGTCCTCTGAGGTTAGAGGTACATAAAATTCACGCTTTTCCAAACGACTGCATACTGTACCACAAGTAATATGCGGACTTAGATGCTTGTCCTGTCTGCAAGGCTTGTCGATACAAGAGAACGAAAGGTGCTGCGACGAGAAAGAAGTCAAAGTAGGGCGGAACCGAGGGAGCACGTGATCGTGATCAAATAGAGGCCGCGTCGGCTGAGTCCGAATCGGCTACGGAGCCGATCGACTATGTCCGACGCCGACCAGGACAGCCGATAGCCGATTCTGATTGAAGATAGAGGTGAAGCCAATCCTGGAAGGAAAGCTTAAAGATAAAGTATTGGATTCGGTTTCCAAAATGCGTTAAAGATATTGCCATATATGGATAAGGTCCTTGTTGACGAGAAATTTCTCTCACGCGCTGGCACAGGAGATCGCTTGACTCCAGTCACGGGTCCTTCTCATTTGCCGTCTTTGTGCGGGCGTGCCGTTGGTTTGACACTGTTAACCAACAAGAAAAATAATAAAATATACATTAAGTGTTAGGTTAGATCCCCACTGGATCGGCTGAAGGAATCCATGAGCATATATATGCTATCCTAAAATATATTTAAGCCAAGTGACTGGAATGGATCGGCTATACCGAGACAGCATCAGCCGTTTAACCTAAATACATTAAAGGATAATACATGTATGAATCGATAACCTAGCCGATACTGGAAAGCTAAAAATGAATCGGCTAGTACTCTGATGAATCTTATGGAAAGATATCATTCTTGAACCAGATGTGCATAGCCTGGGAAATCGGCCGTCGGCTGTTGATGGCGGGCCGATTTCGGCTGATAACGTCCGACAGAATGCGATCTTAGCATAAGAGACAATCCTAATATAAATTTAATAATAAATATATTTAAAGAAACATATCAGGCGATAAGGTGGCTGAAACCCGCGCTGTCTCTAAACGATATAAATCTAGCCGAACAGATCATTGGCAGTTTTAAAAATGACTTAATAATTCAAACCTGATGCAGCATTAAGTATAAAAAGAAACACCTGATCTGTTGTGGCCGATTTATATTTCTCGATACGGTGGATACCGCATATAAACCAGCCAACCTTTAGATCTAGCCCTATTGGTGTAAGTTCTTGATAGAACTAGCCAATGACAAGATAGATCTAAACAATGGTATAATTTATATGCGCTACACGATAAATAGCGCGGTACAAACTCCTGAATCTAATGTGTCATTACGATGGAAGCACTAGAAACAGCAGATCATGTCACTAATGACAAGCATTTACCTGGATTTGGGAATCGAAACGATGCAGCCCGTAGCCAAACAAATTGCTCATCTGAAGAAAAGGGTTGGCGATGCGCCGAAGGTTTGATTGATTGTGATTGTGATGAATCCTCTTTACAGGGGGTCTCGGGTCCTATTTATACCCAAGATACAATTATCTGTACAAACCCTGGACTCTATCTAAACTACTATTTAGAACACGACATTATCCCGGGAAGGACCCACGCCGTATTACAATTAACAGTTTAAACAAACTCCTAAATTACAGATACAATTGCCGTTACAGGACTCTATCCATAGATGGCAATATCATTTAACGCGCAATCTAATAACCGAATCTTCTATTTATCTTCAAACAACTGTACCAGAAATGGTTTTATCTCTCCCGGTCCTGGAATCGGCTATCGGCTGCCCTTGTCCGATCCAACTCTAGCTGACTGGCCTCGCAGCCGATTGCTTCTCAGCTGATGCGGCCTCTGTTTCTCCGTCAAGCCAGCCGATCCGACTCTGCTTCATTCTTGCTAGGACTTAGGAATTTAATTACCAAATTTAGGTGTCAACAGTCCTGCAACGGCAATTGTATCTTTTAAGTTAGGATATCTTGTATAGTTTCCTTTTGTGATAATGTCGGTTTGTTTAGAGATTTAATCTGTAATAGGAATCGTGTCCGTCATAGACTTATTGTATATTCGGGTATAAATATGACCTGAGACCTTGTAAAATATATCAACACACATCAATACAATCTCGGCGCATCGCCGACCCTTGTTGTTTTATGTTTTTCTTGATGAGTTCTTGCTTTGTTCTTGGGCTGCATCGACTTTGATCTACAGGAAAGGTAATCTCTTGTTACAAGCGGCTTGTGGTATCGGGGCCAGTGCTTCCGTCAGTATGATATTGTGATTCTGATGTTGCAAACTACTTAATTTATCATATGCGATATATAATCTAGATCAATGTCTAGATCTATCTCGCAATCGGCTAATATCTCTTTGAAGATAGCAGCCGACAGAGCTAGATCTAGAGGTTGATTTAGGTTATATGGCGCATCTACCATCTCGAAGAGTTCTCATTAGCCTACATAGATCTTTTGGTAGTTTGCATCTAATCGACCTATTAAGTCGCTTTTAGAACTTTGTAGATTTATCTGGTTCAATGTTTGCTATTAGAAATAGAACCGGGGTTTCAGCCGGTCTTACCTATTCTGATCATCTTTATGTATTATTACTATTAGATGTGTTAGAGTTGCCTTTTATATTAAGATCTCAATATACTTAAATGTATTAAGCTCAATCAATATGTTAGTTTACACTAACACGATTGATCTTGGTTTAATGCATTTAATTTAGATTAATATCTTTCTATAAAATATATCGGAGTACTAGCCGATTTACTTTAGATCTGCGACATCGGCTAGGTTATCAATATATATAATTGTGTTCCTAACGTACTTTTGGATCTAAGTGGTTTATACTGTCTCGGTATGCTACCGATCTATCCCAATCACTTAATCTAAATGTGCTTTGGGATAGCAATTGTATATTTATTAATATCTATAGCTCATCGAGTAAGATCTAACCTTAACCAAACGCCTACTCTTTGTTTTGTTGGTTACAGGATCAAACCAACTGGCACGCCCGCTCGATCACCAGAGGCGACCAATTTCGGACCTGCACTGGAGTTAAGCAGATCTCCCAGGCCAGTGCGTGTAGAAAATTCACACCAACAGAATTGTATTACAATGTCGATGGAAGTTTCAAATGAGATAGTATGGTTGTTGGGGATGAGACCGTGTTGGGAGATAGACACATGGCAAGGATACGATATTAATGGATACACATTTTACACCATAAAACAAGATGACAAAAGCACAGTGCAAAATAGTGGAGTCCATATAGATGCATTTCAGGATCAAGTTGGGTCGAACACATACTACGGCCGCATTGAACATATCTGGGAGCTACACTACGTGAAGTTCAAAGTCCCTTTGTTTCGATGTTGTTGGGTGAATATGTGCACTGGTGTCAAAGTTGACAAGGAAGGTTTCACTTTAATAGATCTATTCAAGGTTGGATACGCCGATAAACCATTCATACTTGCAAAACAGGTCGAGTAGATTTTCTACATAAAAGACCCTGCAAACAAGAAGATGCACATCTTCAGGGATGACAAGCGCCGAATTATCAGGGTTGACAACATTGTCGACGAAGTGGAATACAACCAAAATTTTCATGTAAGACCTCACATCGACCTTGACGATGATCCCCAAGAGGATGTGACATATGCTCGTTCAGATCATACGAAAGACATAACCTTGTGACACCTATGTACTTATTTGTTTTGCTATTTCTTGTAATGAATGAAATATTTTGTATTAACAAGCCTTTTTGTGTAAATATTTAGTGAATTATATGAAAATAGTAATTTGTATAGTAAATACTAAAATACTATTAATATTTATAGTATTTACAGTATTATATTTTCAGGAAATACTAAAATACTATTAATATTTATAGTTTAAATACTATGTACTGAACATAGCATAATATTTATTGAACTAAAATATTAATTTGAATAGTATTTTATTGGAGTAAAATATTAATATAATAGTAATTATTTTATATGCAAAAATGGAAAATATCTATCGGTGACAAGCTCAAAGTTAGGCCCGATTATACTCGTCACCATCTCAATTGGGCTTAAACATAATAGCCCGATAGAGATGTTGGATCATCGACGACAGGCCTTAATTAAAGCTTGATAGAGATGATGACAGTATCAATCAGGCTTAAGCTCTAAGCTCGTCACCGATGATCTCATCCGTGACAGGCATTATATTAAGCCCGATTGAGATTATGTCATCTCTATCGGGCTTAAATTGAGGCCCGTCACATACATGCTTCCAAAATATTTTTCAGAGCATGCCATTCCATAGCACGAAAAATTTCTAAGTCCTCAATAGCTCGTTTCGAACCCTAGCACCGATTTAGAAACCGAGCGTCGGCCACTGTCCCCAAGCCAAAGTGTCAGCCACCGTCCCTGAGCCCAAGGGCTGCCGTCCCCGAGCCCGAGCTTCAGCCACCGTCCCCGAGCCCATGTGCCGCCGTCCCCAAGCCCAAGCGTTGGCCGCCGTCCCCAAGCCCTAGCGTCGGCCGCCGTACCCGAGCCTGAGCGTCGGCCGCTGTCCCCGAGCCCGTGCGCCGGCCGCCGTCCCTGAGCCCGAGCGTCGGTCGCCATCCCCGAGCCCGAGCGTCGGCCGCCATCCCCGAGCCTGAGCACCGACCGCCGTCCCTAAGCCTGAGGGCCGCCTTCCTCGAGCCTGAGGGCATGCCGCCGTCCCCGAGCTCCATTGTGCATCACCGTGCTCCAGGTTAGTCCCCCTCATGTGCATTCCGTGCGAGCTTTCTTGAATGTGAGATTATTATGCTTTTGCTCGAGTGTGATGGATGAGATGAGATTATTGTGAGATTATTATTCTTTTGGACTGTATGGTATTATTGGGACTGTTATTAAACTAGAATGTGATAGAATCTAAGACTTTTGGTTGTGAGATTATTATGCTTTTGGTTGAATGTGATGGATGAGATTATTATTGGGACTGTATTGTTAATGGGACAGTATATATGGGACTGTATTGTTATTAAACTAGAATGTAATAGAATGTGATAGAATCTGAGACTTTTGGTTGTGAGATTTTTATGCTTTTGGTTGAATGTGATGGATGAGATTATTATTGGGACTATATGTATGGGACTGTATTGTTATTAAACTAGAATGTGATAGAATGTAAACATACTTATTTCTAATTAAGAGACAGACTTTAAATCGGTTTCTGTTAGTTGGTTCATATGTGTTGGTTTTAAAAAACAAGCACCACCTTTTCTCCTCCCTTTCTCCTTCCTTTCAAAGACTCAAAGATTCAAAGAATAACAATAAATTCAAATATTTATTCTCCTCCCTTTCTCCTCCTTTTCAAAAATAAATTCAAAGGTTCATTCTCCTCTATTTCTCTTCCCTTTCAAAAATAAATTCAAAGATTGTTTCCAATCCCTCTTCTTCTTGATTTAATTAATTTTTTATTTTGTCATTTTGTAATCTATTTAGATGATGTCTCAGCACGAGGAACCAATGTCGGCAATAACTAGCGGGTCCACAAGAACACAGACCCCTAAGAGCGAAAATTAATCCCAAAGGAACAATACACCATAATAGAGGTGGACCTCCTAGGAGTGCCGACCGCTCCCCCGAATGTGGGCAAGAAGTTCAGGTCGAACTGTGGGATAATAGGGAGGTAGAACTTCAGTATTTTGAATGATCACATCAAGCAAGTGCCGGATGTGGAGAAGGAAACTGCTTGGCTGATGTTCAAGGAGAGCTTCGAATATCCTACAGCCGACGAGCACAGGCTAAAGCGGATGGCTTTCAAGATGATGGGACTTGCTTGAAAAAACTTTAAGTTCAAGCTGGTCACCGAATACGTCTTCAACCCCAGCACCCTGGAGCCATTCTAGAACTTCCCCTACATCATGCCAGCCGTGTGGGAGTAATTCTACGAGAAGAAATCAACTACCGAATCCCAAGCCAGAAGCGAGGCTTATAGGGCACTCCAGGCTCAGAACGTGCACCCGCACCGGCTTGGCACCGGAGGATATGCCGGAAGCAGGAGCAATGGAAGAAATAGGATGAGGCGGCAGAGGCATAGAACGCACCGCCTCCATTTGCTGATATCCCACACCCACATGCAAGGAGCTGGGCAAGGGCAAGGGCCGTGGAAAACAGCGATGGAACAATCACTTTGCCAAATGCCCAAGATCAACAAGTTTACGAAAATTTTGTAAGTGTCTCATCTTAATATGTTTAGTTTCTTTACACATATCATACACTCGATTTATACTGATCTCATTTGTACTGCAGAAAGAGTTGGTTGTTGTGGGACAATCGTCCCAAGAGGCCTGCTCTGCTAGACACGAGGATGACATCCACACGCAAAAGTTGAGCACCAACGAACACCATGGATGGACAAGGGGCATTGGTTCTACCGTCCCCTGGAAATATGGATTTCCAGAATACGCCGGGCAGTATAAGAAGCAGACCCTCACGAAGACGAAAAAAGATGCATGCCTAGCTGAGAGGATCCGGGAGCAGGTCAGAGCTGAACCGAGCTCTGAATTTGACGAGAAGCTAGTCTAGGTGGAGGCGCAGATCAGGCAACAGATCTGAGCAGAGCAGCAGACCGCCGTCGCTCCGCACCGAAAAAGTCCAACTCAAAGGCAGAGCAGGTGTGCATCAATTGAGGCGGCGGAAAATCCACCAACAGTCGTAGCCGCCATCGACTATATAACTGTAAAACCCTCGGCCAAAATACGTAACAGTTTTAACAAATCTATTTTCTACAAAATATTCTAAAATTATGGATGAATCTATCGTAGGAACCGACTAACTGCATGCTAACAGTTAGGGTGATGCCCTCCTTCACGGTTCCGGCGATCGAGGGGCTAGCTTTCAAGCCGACCGCCGATACAAGAGTGCATTGAGCGCAACTGATGGCCGGCCATGCGGAAGTGCAAGTGGACACAGTGAAGACCAAATGGGCCCATTTGCCACTGCAGCATCCACTGAACAATGAGATCCAAACCCTAGGAGCTGCACATGGTACCTTTATCCAATGGCCTAAGGACCTCATTGAGATAAAGGTGATTTCGAGGTCAACCACTGCGCCGAGCGCTTGTCCACCGCTAAGACCTACTCCTGCTCCTTCAGTCCCTCCAGCTGCTGCTTGTGATGAACAAATTGATGAATTCGACTTGCAGTATGATACGGATTTTGGGGATGATCATATGGAGGCCGACAACATAGCGATCCCTAAACCCCCACCCATGAAAAAGAGTAGAAAGGCACATTCTTTCCCTCCACAAATAACTAGTGAAAAACCTGCTGCAAGGGGGAGAGGAAGAGGAAAATAAAAGGTGCAGGTCTCGCTTCTGGCTCCAAAGAAGCTGGATATGGGAAAGGGGCAGGAAGTACGTAAGAAGAGCGTTGCTCCGACATCTTTCCAACTAGGCATGCCATTGGTTGGAGACGACGCACTAGGAATGTTGAGCGGCACTTGCAAGGAGCTCGACCGCTACTATACGGAGAGATCAAACGTTAGGAGGACGAATAGGGAGAGTGACATAATAGGCCATCATGATCGACAATCATTTCTTGGCCAGAAAATTATATTGTCATCGACTTCAAGGATCTATTCGACCTCTACAGGCTCTGAGTGGTGGACACAAGTCTACTTAAGTGCCACTCCTTGTAAGTATTGTTGTGTTTCTCAATTTGGTATTAACAATCCTTATAACATGCTTATAAGAACATTTGTGTTGTGTGTAGGTCTAGTTGGAAGTAGTGTCAGAAAAAAAACACCGAAAGTGACCTTCCTCGATCCACAAATGGTCACAATCACCAATCTCCAAGGCGACTGCATGGGAATAATAGACTATATACATGACACCTTGTGGGCCCGCCAAGACAAGGAGTACATTTTATGCGTCTATAATCAATAGTAAATGTGTACCCTAATATATGCAATTGCATGACAGACATAGCTTTAGTATTTAACTTTCACTATATTAATGCCGCAGTGCCCATTGGAGTAGATGTCACTACATGAACTCCAAAATCAGTAAGGACTATGACTAGACACCGATCAAAGAAGCAATAAATGAAGCATGGGGCCCATATGTGGAGAAAGGATGCCTACATAAGAAAGGACAAAAAAGCCTAATCCACAAAAGGAATTCCCGATCAAACAACAAGTTGGCGACCAATGCGGATTCCATGTGTGCCACAACATGCAGATTCTATACAACAAAAAGGTCAAGAGTTTGATCGAATTGGAGGTTTGTGATCTCAATTGTGATGTATACTAACTACTTTCGAAGTATGTATATATATAGATCGATTGACTAATTTCAAAGTATGTACATGTAGGAAAATATATCCAAGTCTGTGTCTGCCAGCTTTGAGGAGATTAGAGAGGAGATAGCGGGCTTCATCGTCCGTGACATAGTGCACCCAAAGGAATGGTTAAACTACGGGGTTAAAGTTAAATGATGAACATTGTTGAACATTTCAAAATTAATGTCAAAGACTTGTAATTATGTAACACTTATGTTTATATTGTAAATTACAATCTACTTATGTATATACTTGTAGTGCTAATTATAAATTTATTCCAATTTACAACTTGGTTGTGCAGGTTTTGATCCATAGCACTTGAAGATATTATTGTGAAATATATGAATAATGGATGTGTGAAATATGTGAATGGCATAGGTGATTTCTGAATGGAGTTTCCTCTGAATAATTGTATATATGAATGGGGATGCTGGGAAAAGGAATATATAAATCTTTGTTTCTCTCATTTTGCAGCGAGCATGGCTAGCAAAGGCGTGAGGCTAGCCAAGAAACAGAATTTATTTTTTTGTTTAGGAAACACTCATCGGTGACGGGCTTTAACATAAGCTCGATGGAGATTATTTTTTTGTTTGGGAAACACTCATTAGTGACGGGCTTTAACTTAAGCCCAACGGAGATGACATCATCCGTGACGGTCTTAAGTTAAAGCCCGATTGAGTGGTTAGTCATCCGTGACGGACGTTAATTTGGGGTCCGATTGAGTTGTTAGTCATCGGTGACGGGCGTAACTTAAAGTTCGATTGAGTTATTAGTCATGTGTGATGGGCTTATGTTAAAGCCCGATTGAGTTATTAGTCATCTGTGATGGGCTTTAGTTGGGGCCCGATTGAGATTATATTATCGGTGACTGGCCTTTGTTTGACTGGTCTTCTGGGTCAAACCTATCAGTGACGGGCTTTAGTTTAGGCCCGACAAAAATAAATGTATCGGTGACGGGCTTTTGCTTGATAAAGATGACTTCTCACGTCACTAACCTTTACGCCGTAACAAGCGTCGTACCCGATACAGATGACGGTTGTCGTCTGATTGAGATAAGGGTAACCATTATAGTGAGGGGGCTAATTATTGATTGTACCTGTACATGAACATAACAAAATTAAAATGTTATATGTAAATTAAAGTACTTCCATTCTATCAATCAAAGAAAGCTTGTAATTAGGACCGAATTATCGTTAATAATGGTGTGTATACTATTACAAGTCTTAGAAAATCATGTATCAGAAGAAGTGATAATATTCAAAACAAAGAGATAACATTAGTTCTCTATTTTCATAGAACTAGGCCATATAGACCGTAGGGTAGACTATCCCCACACATGCATATCTGCAATAACAAAGCTAGATATTAGCCATACTTGCATAGCTTTCACCATACGAAACATATCCTTATTTCGTTCTTAAAAGAATCATGAGTGGTTGAGCGTCACAGGGGAGTTTGTTAATTAATTAGTCGGGTGCATGCACTGTGCACACTATTGAGACATGTATAGATGGGACAAATTAACACTAATCATACATGATTGCACACAATGCTAGATTAATTACTACTAACGCAAAAGATTAATGAAAAGCGTATTGTGCTTGAAAATTCAGAGGCACTCGAGAATTCAGTCGTGCGGCATCTTAATTGGCATCATGACCAACGTTATGCGCATGTATGCGTCTTGCTCATCAATTAAATAACAACACCTTTAAAACTATAAAAATGACCCCTTTCACTGAAAATGGTCTAATACATGCTTACTAATTAAAAGAGGCGCCCCAATGATTAATACCGAGCTAATTAAAGATTATTATTGTAAAAGTGGCCTAATGATGCAACGTCGTACGGATCCATGCATCATCGGTCGTGTTCCTTTATAAAAACAAATCAATAGTGGGACGGGTAGCAAATTAAGATATATATATATATATAAATATAATAAGTTGTTTTTGTTGCTGGGTATCATTACTGGAGAAACTATTTTTGGTTGAATTGTCAAAATCCACAATAGTCCTGGTTTGAGTTGTGTCGGACTAAAGAATATTTCTAGTCCGGTTTAAAAAGTCCACGGATTTCTAGAAACATTAGTCCCGGTTCGTTACACAAACCGGGACTAAAGATCATCTTTAGTCCCGGTTCAGATATTGTCAGAACCTGTCAGAGCGTCGGAAATCTTTAGTCCCGGTTGGTAACACCAACCGGGACTAAAGATGCTATTTTTGTCCCGGTTGGTAACAACTAAAGATTTTCGACGCTCTGACAGGTTCTGACAGTCTCTGGTGCCATCTTTAGTCCCAGTTGATAACACCAACCAGGACAAAAAATAGCCGGCACTAAAGATGGCTTACTTTTTATACTCCTTCTTCCTCCTCCAGCTCAAGCCAGCTACACTTGTCTTCAAAATTTTTCTCTAGCTAGAGGGGAGATGCTGCCAAAATTTTTTGTGATTTTGTTTTGGTGATAATACACAAATCTTTGCTATCTACAAGGTTAGCAACTTCTTCCTCTTATGATCTATGCTTAGCACTTCGCATTTTACGGTTGTTTTCTATACATTTTCATCTCTAGATTTTTTTTAAACATGAGGAGAGAGAAAATTTGTTTGGACTAATTATTTTGCTAAGCACATTACATTGTGTTGAGAATTTTTTAAACATGAGGAGAGAGAAAATTTGTTTGGACTAATTATTTTGCTAAGCACATTACATTGTGTTGAGAAAAAAGTTAGAAAAAATAAAGAGAAAGAAAAGTATGCTTAGCACTTTACATTTCTATGAATTTAGTCTGTATAATTTTATCTCAAAAAATATTTATGGAAAATGATGAGAGAGAATCTTTTGAAAAAAAGTTATAAAATAGATGACAAAGGACCTTTTAAAATAGATACAAAATAATTAATTAATTTTATGTTTATCACTTTAAAAGACCTTTTAAAAATAATTCTAATTTTTTTAGAACAACTCATTATGTATGTTGGATTAGTATATAATAATTGTCTGATTACATATATATAATTATTGTAATAATATTTAAATGGTTTGAATTTCGTGGAATTTTTTTACGATTTTTGTGCATTCCATATAGATGGATCGGTATGGATGTACAACGCGGATCGACGGTCGAGAGAGTTTATTTAAGGCGTGCATTATTTTTTGAGTGTGGCCGATGCCAACAAGGAGAAGGATTTCATATGTTGTCCATGCAAAAAGTGCAAAAACGAGAAGGAGTATTCTACATCACGAATTATTCATGTCCACTTATTTCAGTCGGGATTCATGCCTCACTATAATTGCTGGACATCACACGGAGAGGTGAGGGTTGCAATGGAATAAGATGAAGAAGACGACGACAACATTCCGGACTGTGGTCAATACGGTGGGTTTGAAGAGATTAGAGCAGGCGAGGCGGGCGGGGATGCTGAAAAAAGCGACGGTGCTGATGACCTTGGTCAGATGTTGCGCGACGTACAGGGGGACTACGAAGGCGTAAAGGAGGTGCAGAAATTGGAGCGTATGTTGGCGGACCATAAAAGGTCCTTGTACCCAGGTTGTGAACAGGGGCACAAAAAGTTGGGTAGCACGCTGGAATTCTTGCAATGGAGGCCAAAAATGGTGTCATTGACAAGGCATTTGGCGAGTTACTAAAACTCGTGAAGAACATGTTAGTGATATGCCCTAGAGGCAACATGGAGATGTTGGATATCACGTCAATGTTTATGTATAAATGAATAAAGTGTTATTCAGTTCCATGAAATAGACATCTTGTATTGATCAATAAGTACGTGACTTATTTATGAGACTCGATATGTATGAATCTATTTCTAAACGATCCCTGATCATATGTCATATTGTTGAAACAAATATGATTCTAAGATCGGCATGTTTATTGATTGATGATCATGTCTCATAGATCATGGGTATGGAGATACTAAATCAATAAACATGGACATATGTGTTAGAGAACACATTGTTGGATAGACCCACCATGAGACACTACAGGAATTAATGTGCCATTAGTTGGTCTCAGGTAGTGTTGGTACAAAGTCCTTAGACCCGAGATCACCATGGATTCCAACATGTGTAGTAGCCTACTTTGGGACTACCAAACGCTATTCGTGAACGGGTAGTTATAAAGATAGTTTTCGGGTTTGCTACGAAACATGGAGTGGGATGTGAGTGATCAAGATGGAATTTGCCCCTCCTTTGGAGAGATATCTCTGGGCCCCTTGAGGTAATGGATTATGGAAATGCATGGCCATGCTAAGTTGATTGAGGAGTCAATCAACAGACAGATAATCCAATACGGTTCGAGTGAATGGTTAAGCTATTGAAGGGATGGCACACATGTTGCCTATAGCTTAACTGGTATCGTGAGGCAAAGGGATTTGTGTACACATTACAGGTTCAGAGCCGATATTATATTCTTGTATACTATGGTGTCAATATGTGCTGCTAGGCGCCGCTATTGACAAGTCGACTGAGTTGGACTCGAGCCGACGATCGGCTAAGTTAGACTATAGCCGAAACCGAGTATACCTGAACCTACAGGGTCGCACGCTTAAGGGGATAGAATAGATATTCGAGTTGGACTCGGATACGGCTCGATCGGATAGGGATCCGATTGGATAGAGTCCTATGGGCTTATGACGTATGGGCGGCCAACTCTATGAGATACGGATGAGATCCGATTCAAAATAGAGTCCTAATTGGCCACTAGTCCCAGTCGGCCGACTCTATATAAAGGAGGGAGGGGTGGAGAGCTACGACACATCAATTGCATCGCGTGCAACAAAAGTCGCCGAGATCAATCTCCACGGAAACCCTCCCCACTTTCGAGCCAAACCCTAGCCTTGCATCGCGTGCTAGCACACGGGTGTACGACGTTTTGTCCCCGGACGTGTGGATACCGGTAGAGGCGCTGCTACGTTGCGCGCTGTTGATCGGCTTCGGATCGGCTGCAATCGGAGCAATCGGCTGTGGTGAGATCGGCTGCGGTCGGGCGCATCGGAGCGAGGCGTGAGAACGCGGCCGGACGACTCGAATCGGCTGATTGACGTATCGGCTGTCTCCGGGAATCGGCTACACTGTTCCGGATCGGATTGCCCTGATTGGCTATTCCGCTGCACTATACTCCAATCGGTAACGATCTATCGGCCCTTACTTGCAAGTGTTCCTGGTTTGCGCGGTTAAAATTTTTGTTTTCGGCTAGCGTAGCCTCCGCGTAACCCTTTAGACATTCTTCCAGAGAGAAACGAATTGCCAGAATCAACGTACGAGGCTAAGAAGTTAGGCTGCCCTCTAGGACTGTAGGTACAGAAGATACACGCATGTCCTAACGATTGTATCCTCTACCGCGGTGAGGAGTACAAGAATCTAGAAGCCTATCCGGTTTGTAAAGCACTTCAATACAAGATCAGACAAGATGATCCAGGCGAAGTTGACAGACGACCCTCGAAAAAAAGGGTTCCTGCTAAGGTGATGTGGTATTTTCCTATAATACCACGGCTGAAGCGTCTGTTCAGTAACAAGGAGCATGTAAGAATGATGCGTTGGCACGCGGAAGAACGCCTACAAGACGGCATGCTGAGACATCCCGTCGATGGGTCACAGTGGCGAAACATCGACAGAACATTTGAAGACTTCGGCGAGGTTGCAAGAAACCTAAGTTCGGCTTAAGCACGGACGACATGAATCCTTTTGGAGAGATGAGCAGCGGGCATAGCACTTGGCCTGTGACGATGTGTATCTACAACCTCCCGCCTTGGCTATGCATGAAGCGGAAGTACATTCATATTCCGGTTATTATTCAAGGCCCGAAGCAACCTGGTAACGACATCGAACATCTAAAACTGCTGTGGAAGAAAGAAGGTGTTCTCGTGTGGGATGAAGATAAACAGGAGCAGTTTAACCTACGAAGGTTGCTGTTTGTTACCATCAATGATTGGCCTGCACTTGGCAACCTATCCGGACAGTCAAACAAGAGGTACAACCCTTGTACCCACTGTATGGATGAGACTGAGTGTACGTACCTGAAACACTGTAAGAAGGTAGTGTACATGGGCCATCGTCGCTTTCTTGCTGCAAGCCACCCTGTTCAGAGAAGAGGCAAACATTTTGATCAAAAGACAGACCATCGTACTAAACCAAAGCATCGCAACGGAAAGGCCGTGTTTGCCATGGTGAAAGACCTCAAAGTAGTATTTGGAAAGGGACCCGGCAACCAATCTATAACAAGTGAAGGTGGTCACGCGGCGATGTGGAAGAAGTCAATTTTTTGGGAGTTGCGCTACTAGGAAGTCTTGGACGTCTGCCACGCAATCGACGTAATGCACCTTACCAAGAACCTTTGCATAAACCTGCTTGGCTTCCTAGGTGTATACGGAAAATCAAAAGATACACTTGAGGCACGTAACGATTTGAAACATATGACACAACGCGACGGCCTTCACCCGCAACAAAAGGAGAAAGGAGCCCAATACCTAAGTCCAGCCAGCTACACTCTGAGCAGGGCAGAGAAGGAAATAATGTTTTAATGCCTGGAGAGCATCAAGGTACCGTCTGGATACTCCTCGAATATAAAGAGAATAATAAGCACGAAGGATAAGAAGTTCACAAATCTTAAGTCCCATGACTGCCACGTGCTGATGACATAGCTGCTTTCCGTTATAATGCGGGGTATCCTTCCCGATAATGTCCGGGCAATAATAACAAAGCTATGTGCTTTCTTGAACGCAATTTCACAGAAGATCATCGATCCAGACAGACTAGAAGACTTTCAAAATGATGTGGTCCAATGTCTTGTCAGCTTTGAGATGATCTTTCTGTCTTTCTTCTTCAATATCATGACGCATCTCCTGTGCCACCTTGTCAAAGAGATCCGTATCCTCGGTCCGGTATTCCTACACAACATGTTCCCCTTCGAGAGGTATATGGGCGTTCTAAAGAAGTACGTCTATAACCGTTCGCGTTCGGAGGCCAGCATCGCCAAGGGATATGGAATAGATGAGGTGATTGAGTTTTGCGTCGACTTTATTGAAGACCTCCGTCCCATCGGGGTGCCTGAATCAAGCCATGAAGGTAGACTACGGGAGAAGGGAACTCTTGGAAGGAAGACAATAATGAACATAGACAATGACTTATACAGGAAAGCACATTGGACAATGTTGCAACAATCTTCCTTGGTCGCTCCTTACATCGAGGAGCACTTGGCGATTGTTCGCTCGGAAAACATCGGTAAGACGAATGCCTGGATTACACGTCATCACATCGATGCATTCCCTGCTTGGCTGCAACAACGTCTCATGGGCAACGCGAGCATTGACCAACAACTAGCCTTCTTGGCGAGGGGACCATCTTACTCGATCACCATATTCCAGGCATATGAAATCAATGGGTACACATTTTACACACGGGCCCAAGACTTAAAGAGCACGAATCAGAACAGCACTGTCTACATCGATGCCGTGGGATACGACGGTACGGCTAGCACATATTACGGCAGCATCGATGACATATGGGATCTGGACTATGGACCTCTGAAGGTCCCTTTGTTTCGGTGCCAGTGGGTTAGGCTCAGTGGTGGAGGCGTAACCATTGATGCAAGTGGGATGACAACGGTCGACCTGAGCAAGGTTGGATGCTCAGATGAACCCTTCGTCCTTGCCAATGATGTACGGCAAGTTTTCTATGTCTAGGACATGGCTAACAAATCAAAGAAGGGGAAAGGGTCCGACGAGCCAAAGCGCCACGTGGTTCTCCCAGGCAAAAGGAAAATCATGGGAGTCGAGGATAGAACTGACGAAGATTATGATCAGTTTGACGGGCAAACTTCGTTCGCGGTGGCGGTTGACCCGAGTATCCTCCTATCAAATGAGGACACCCCTTACTCACGCAATGATCCTAATGAAGGAACAATTGTGCGGAGAAAGTACGTGAGGACAAATGTCACTTAGCTAAATTTATGTTTTGACGATGTAAATTAAATTGAATCATTGAATATTATTGCTATCATTTGAATTTATTGTAAATTATTGTAAATTATTGCATCTATTGTAAATTATTGCCTTTAGGACCAGCGGTCTCAACATTTCCTTCTCCGATGTGTATCTAGAGTGGTTTCAGTGGACCCTCATAAAATTTGCATGTTAGTCTGTCTTGCATCCATCATTTCTCAGCTCTCTATATATAGCCGCACTATCCAATCATTGCCATATCTCTCGCTATTCCAAGTTTGAGGGAGATACACGAGTACTGCTATGCCGCGATCACGGAATGAGGTGGCTGTCAGATTATCTAAGAAAGAGCAAGACAGAAAGATTATGAAGCAAAGGGAGAAGAGCAAGAAAAAAGAAGCACTGCCCACATTCTCCTTGACTTCAGGAAGCGGCTTCGTCGATCGCCAGCTTCACCATCCGGTCCATGTGTTTGCTCATCGCAGTAGAATATGAACCGCTTAACATTCTCCTTGACTTCGAGCGGCTTCGTCGATCGCGCCTTCACCATCCGCTCCATGCGTTTGCTCACCAGCAGTAGAACATGAATCGCTTAACATGAATGGCTTGTATATGTTACAGGGAGCGATGAGTAAAAACAACAAAAAGGCTACTACGATGGATCATGACATGTTGAAGAGACCAAGATCGGTGAAGAAGGTAGGAAGAAGGCGTCGGGGCCTCTCCACGGATCATCAGGAGCAGCTGGATGCGGATACGGATGAGACGACTAAGATAAACTATTTCAAATAGGCCATATGTTAATTATATATTATTATTTAAATTTAAAATAGTTTTAAATATGACAAATGTTAATTATATGTTATTATTTCAATTTAAAATATTTTTCAAATAGGCCATATGTTAATTATATATTATTATTTAAATTTAAAAATAGTTTGTTATTATTTAAATTTTAAATTTTGCAAAATATTATTTTAATTTATAATTTTTTGTTAATTATACGAACATATGTTAATTATATATGAATATATGAACATATGTTAATTATATATGAATATAAAACATATGAACATTATAATTACATATGAATATAAAATACAATATAATAGGGTATTGTAATAATTAGTCCCGGTTTGTAAAAGAAACCGGGACTAGAGGTGAATTTGAATGGGTGGAAACCATCTTTAGTCTCGGTTGGTGGCTTCAACCGGGACTAAAGATAGCCACCTACCTGGGCCACGTAGCTGCCCCGCCATCTTTAGTCTCAGTTGGTGGCTCCAACAGGACTAGAGATCCTATCTTTTGTCCCGATCGAAGCCACCAACCAGGACCGTCATCTTTAGTTCCCGGTTGGTGGCTCCAACCGGACTAGGGATCCTATCTTTTGTCCTGGTTGAAGCCACCAACCGGGACTATAGTATCTTTAGTCCCGGTTGATGGCTTCAACCGGGACAAAAGATGTCGTTTCTATATATAGCAAGGGCCTCACTGGGGATCCAACACTTGGCCGTTTTCGCACTTCGCAACTGCATCGTCTTTGTCTTCGTCTCCGTCACCGAGCCCCAGGACGCCGCCGCAGCACGCCATCTCCGCCGTCTTCGTCGTCGTCGTCGTCGCTGGAGGACCGCCGCGCCGCCGTCTTCGTATCATTCGCAGGTTAGCTCCGCCGCCCCCTAGATTTCCCCACATTGTTATGCGCTAGGGTTAGCCACCGTCGACGCCATCGCCATCGCGCCATCGTCGTGGTCGCCGCCGCCGCAGCCACCGTCGTCGTAACCGCCGCCCCTCCCCACGCCACCCACTCCCCTCGCCGCCCCTCCCCACGCCCCGATCCCCACGCCGGCCGTCCCCTAAAAACTAAACCCTAAGGCCGCCGCCTCTCCTCCACTGCCGCCGCCGCCTCTCATCCTTGCCGCCACCGCCGCATCTGCCTCCCCTCTGCATGCATGCAACGGGTTGAATTGATTATGTGGAATTTGATGAAATTTTTGATGAAAATTTTCAATTTTGTGTGCATATGTGGAATTGATTATGAATGTGTATATTTGTATGTGTGAAATTTTAAGTTGCAAATTTTGTGAATGTTCTATATGTAAATTATGTGAATTATGTGAAATTTTAAAGTTGGAATTGATTATGCAATGTATATTTGTATGTGTATGTTATTTTGTGAAATTTTGATGTGTGGAATTTAAAATGTTAGATGGACTTTATATGTAAATGGACTTTTTATTTAAATTTGAATGCATGAAGATTATGAATTTTGAATTTTGAATGTGTATTTAAATTTAAAATTTGAATGTGTATGTGACTTGTGAATTTTGTATTTTCGAACGAACGAGAACGATAAAATCATCAAATGGACATAAACGAACGATCGGACGAACGGACGGACGAACGAACGAGTGTTCGTTCGTTCGTGGACGAACGGACGTGGACGAAGGGACGAACGGACGAATGGACGGACGAACGGACGAACGAACGAACGAACGGACGAACGCATCGAATGGACGAACGACGAACGGACGAACGAACGACGAAGGGACGGACGGACGAACGGACGAACGGACAAACGGACAAATGGACAGACGAACAGATGGACGGACGAACGGATGGACGGACGAACGAACGGACGAACGAATGGACGAACGGACGGACGGACGAACAGACGGACGGACGGACGTGGACGAACAGACGGACGGACACTCGTTCGTTCGTTTGTTCGTTTGGTCGTTCGTTCGTTCGGTCGTTCTTTCGTTCGGTTGGTCGTTCGTTCGGTCGTTCGTTCGTTTGGTCGTTACAACGTACATAGGCATGCAACGTCGTCTCTCTCTCCTTTCCTCTCCACTTCCACTGCTCTCCACCTTATCTCTCTCACATCATTCTCCTCTCTTTCTCTCCTCTCCTCTAGATGATCATACTCACGGACATGAACAAACGATAGAACGAACGGACGATAGTTTAGGGTTAGGGTTAGGGTTAAGGATCCGAACGAACGGACGTGAATGATAGAACGAACGGTCGGTCGGTCGTGTTCTAGCAAAGAGAAACAAAAGAGAAGAAGAAGGAAAATAAGAACGTAGTCCAGCACATGCTAGAGACAAGTGTGCATATCTATAATTGTGATATTCTTTAGAAGTCTCTTCTAGGTTTGAGAAAATCTGTGATTCTGAATCCATCTTCTTCTTTTTGTCTATTTTTTTACGTAGACATACATGATTTCCCTGAATAATTGATACATGTATTAACCGAATAAATTTTTTTCAGAATTCTTTGATTAAGTCCTCAACCCAGAACAATCAAATGGCGGATCGTGACGAGGAACATTTTCTCCTTGATGAGATCGCATGAGGAACAAAGTTTTACAACGAGGAGGGGAATGAAGATCCAGATCAATACCTCAACGAGGAGGGGAACGAGGGGGGGACGAGCAGGGGAACGAGGAGGGGAATGAGGGCTCCGCCTCCGCCTCCGCTGGACAGAAAAGGGCACGCGGGCAACGCGGCCTCAACAAGCGCAAAGAGGGTCGACATGTCATAACGGGAGGTAGCATCTGACAAATCGACCAATTGCCCCAGAGGACGCTGCAAGGAAGTTTGTGGCGCACAGCGGATGGGTGGTGAGGGATCACGTGCCCGTAAGCGTTGTCAACTGGAGGCGGTCAACCATGAGCAGAGCTATCTCCCAGACTCAGAGAAAGAAATATTGTGGACTAATGCTACAAACGTTCACCATCCCCGACTCACAATAAGCAAGGGTCAAGGAATGGACGTTAAAGAAAATGGCAGAGCTCTTCAGGAACTACAAGAAAGAGTTACACAAGAAATATATCCTGAAGGGCCAGACCCCAGACATTGACAAGTTTCCAAAGCTCAGAGATCATGGGGATGCTTTTGTTGAACACAAGACTGGGGAAGAAGCACAAGGTATCATAGAAAAGAACAAGGCCAATGCAGCCAAAAAGAAATACCATTACAGGCTTGGGTCAGGCGGCTATAAGAAAGCAATAGAGAAATGGGAGAAAATGGAAGCCGACCTTGAAGCGCGAGATATTGTTCCAGGCACAGCCAACTGGCCAGAACGATCAAAGCACTGGTTTTATGCTCACGGTGGCTCACTTAATCCTGTCGATGGCACAGTTATCTTTGGTGATGAAATTCAAGAAGCCGGATGGAGGTTAGAAGAGGCGCTGTAGGCCACTTCCTCGGGCGCGTTCAGGCCCGACAAAGAGAAGGACGAGCTAACGCTCGCCCTACAAAACCCAAAGCATCCGGGGCGTACGCGAGGAAAAGGCGTCGTTCCCTGGAAATATGGGTTTCAAGTTAACATCGAGACGTACAAGAGCCGCATGGGGTCCATGCGAGAGCACGATGCGAGGTTCGCTGAGATGGAAATGAAGCTCTCGCAAATAGATCAAATTATGGACGAAAGGCTGAACCGCAGGTTGGCAAAGGAGCGGAGCCATTGGGTTAGCCAACAATGGATCCAAGAATGACCGCTCAACTATAGCAAAAGCTGCAAGCAATGGCGCTTCAACTGGAAATGAAGGCGACTTGGCCTCACAAGCTGAACCGGGTCCGCCATGCCCCGTTGATGACATCACACAGCGGACCCCATGTGAGCTGCACATTCCACTAAAGAACATAACAATAAAGGTATGTTCGTACTTTTATGTTGTACGTATATTTCCTTGAATAACTTATCAATCAACGTTCATTACTAAATAATAAGCAATCTTCTTGAACAGGTCACGTCGGGCATGGCCATTCCAGTAGACCGAGAAGGCACCTACCACTCCCGGCCCGTTCCACCTGCGTACTCGAAAGTTGAAATTGGACAGTTTGAACGCAGCTACGAAGATCTCGAGCTGGATATCCCCGGAGGAGACGGGGAGCTGACGCTAGGAGAAACAACTCATGGAATATTTCTCTAGAGGAAGATCTTCATAAAATTCCCCGGACGAACAACGTCTCCTATAGTTCCAACGCCCTCGCCTCCACATGGGTCGTCTCCTCCGCCTCCTTCGCCGCCTCCGCTGCCTCCTCCTCCTCCGCCTCCTGCGTCGCCTCCACGAGCACCGACTCCTAAACGGTCGTCTCCAACTTCACCGTCTTCTAAGTCTCCTCTGTTGCCACAACGAGCACCGACTCATAAATGGACAACATATCGAGCCACGCGGTCAATGTCAACCAGCAGTGGACCAAGAAGCAAGATGCCTAAACTTGACCCGCTCCCACCAGCCCCAAAGAAAATGGCATACGACATAACTCCAGAGGAGCTGAACGAGGCCGTCCAAGCTTAAGTCAAGGCCCACTTCAGAAAGAAGTCTCCTGAGAAGCCTCCTGAAATCCCACAGGAGACCAAGGACTTCTTCAAGAAGACGTACCTAACGCCACAGCCTAAACCGCAACCTCAACCGCAGTCCGACTACGACAGGACTATATGGAAGGCTGCTGGCAAGGCGAAGAGAACGGGCAAAGATGTACCCCAACTCGGCATGCAGCCTTAGAAACCTCTGGAGTTCAGCACAGTTCCAAATGTTAGATCAGAGTTAAGACAATTTATGGAATATGCTGGAATTTCAATGGATCAATTACACGGCCGTGCTCCCGGCGAAGGCTCCGAAATACAAGTTCAAACGTGAAAAGCCTCTTGTAAAGCCGGATCAAGTGAAAAAGCTACCTACACGGATGTACCGCTTCCACAAGTGGTACATGCATGAATCCAGCAAGGGTGGAGAGATGGTATCGGGCAGATATTCACTGGATTATTTCTTCGATGGAGGTGATGAGTTCTATATTCGATTCGAAGACATATTCGACCTGTACCAGCTTGATGCCCTCGACGTCTCACTTCTAGCCACGCGGGTTCTGTAAGTATCGTTCTGTTATTTCGTTTCTTACCTCCTTGTATTTAGCTAACTAAAATTCCTTTTAACCGTTGTAGAATGGCGATCCAATACTGCAACAAGCATGACTGTACCAAACATGAATTCATGGATCCACGCAAAATCAACGGCGCATTGGTTGATCAATTTCCTGATTCAACAGTGGATAACATATACAATGCGCTAGTGCAGAACCACGTTCGGTCGTTTATCCTTCTGCCCTACAACACTACGTAAGTTTTTTCTTCCTTCCATACCGATTTCAATACCGTGTGCATACATAAATTTTCATATGTGTCATCTAAATCAATTTGCACATTCCACTGGGTTCTATAGTAATTGACATGGACCACTCGCGGATCCATGTCTTTGACTCAATGGATAAACCAGAGTCCACGTACGCTAAGATATTTGAACTGCTAAACAGGTAATGCCATCTTACTTGCTATTGCATATATGCGGTTCTCGGATAATTA
This sequence comes from Oryza australiensis, assembly GCA_019925245.2. Classification (NCBI taxonomy): domain Eukaryota; kingdom Viridiplantae; phylum Streptophyta; class Magnoliopsida; order Poales; family Poaceae; genus Oryza; species Oryza australiensis. The sequence continues at coordinate 243,765 of JAIFGZ020000260.1, read as the reverse complement.
CTAGCTAACTTTCAACTGCATGTAGGGCATGGGAACGGCTTCCGGCGAATGTTCGTGGAATTTGGAAAGATAAGCTCTCTGTGAGGATGAACTTTCCAGTGAGTAACATGCTCCAAAGTTGTTTTGAATCATTACTTTGTTCTAAAATATGAAATGTATATTAAATTGTCGTCGTTTCTCCTTTAGTGTGCAAAACAGTCGCATGGCACCGACTTAGGCGGATACTACGTCTGCGACTACATTCACCGCTTTGTGACCGATGTCACAACTGCGACGATATAGATGTACATATAACAACCATTCATACATTACGTCTTGATTTCTTATTCACTTAATTTATTTATTTCTCGTTTATTCGAATTAATGATAGCTTATGCGAGTAAGAGACAACCTCCCCCATGAGACTTTCACACAAGTTGCTCAGGAAGAATCGATGGGATTTATAAATGAGCAGATCATTGATCCCGCGGGGGAGTTCTACTTTAATTTAAGTAACTTAACCACCGGATCCACAAAATAGACAATTTTTTGTAACATACGAAATATATGTGGATATGTACATATGTGTACATATTTTGGTAATATATTATATGTATATATTTCATTTCTTAAGTTTATTTATATGTGTGTAACTTATATATTTATATATATATATATAATATACGCATAAATATATGTGCGTAAAATATGTATATGTATAATATAATATATGTGTGTAATATATAGCCGAAGCACCGCTGGAGAAAGTAGCAAATTAAAAAAATTAAAAAATCTTTAGTCCCGGTTGGTGGCTTCAACAACGACTAAAGATGCATCTTTAGTCCCGGTTATTTTAATCGGGACTAGAGATGGTGATCTCTAGTCCCGGATTCGTAGTTCCTGTTTGATAACCGGGACTACGGGGTTATTAACCGAGACTATTGTGTTATTCTCCAGCAATATATAGTTACGAATAAAATTATATATATAGGTATATACTCAAAACTTAATTTTTTTTAAAAAAATTTGAATCAATTTATGTATTTTTATACCTTGGTGCGTAGGCACCATGGTGCTCTAGAAACTATATCATTTAATTAGATGACTCGTCTCAAAGCATCCACCACTCACCAACAGATTCTAGAGATTCTTGTACTATCTCTGAAAGCCGATTTTCCTCTTATATGGATCGATTGATCAGTATGTGAGAAGTAATTTTTTTACTTTGCGTCTTATAGGAGAAGCTTTTGAGATAGTGATAAAACTACCTGTTGGGTAAGGGTTGGGGGCTGCATTCTCATGGAGGCCTCTCCCTGTTGACCATACATACAAAATTGCAATCCACATATTTCAAAAGTTTACAATTGATTTATTCTGATATAACAAAAAAATATGTGCCATGTTTATAAAAATAATTATTAATTAATGGATACAAAAGTAGTGTAAGTAAAAAACTCCTGAATGGTGATGTGAAGTTATACTTGTTAGAAAAAACACTGGACAATGGATATGGGAGTGATTTGTGTCGGTAACAAATTACTAAAAATCTTTGCGGGAGTTCGCATCGGTTTTCCAAGAAATCCAAAACTTCCTATACTTATAAATAAAAATAATTATTAATTAATGCATACAAAAGTAGTGTTAGTAAAAAAACTACTGAATTGTGATGTGAAGTTATGCTTGTTAAAAAAACACTGGATAATGGATATGGAAGTGATTTATGTCAGTAAAAAAATTACTAGAAATCTTTGCGGGAGTTCGCATCGGTTTCTCCAAGAAATCCGAAACTTACTATCCTTATAAATGAAAATATTATTAATTAATGGATACAAAAGTAGTGTTAGTAAAAAAACTACTGAATGGTGATGTGAAGTTATGCTTGTTAGAAAAACACTGGACAATGGATACGGAAGTGATTTGTGTCAGTAAAAATTTACTAAAAATCTTTGCGGGAGTTAGCATCGGTTTCTCCAAGAAGTCCGAAACTTAGGGCCCGTTTGGTAGGACTCCTGATTTTATGATTCTATATTCGATTCTCTTGAATTATATTCTAAAGGAAATCAGAATCGGTATAATAAAGTAATAATTAGAACAATATTTTAGGTGATTTTCTGGTGATTCTTAAGAGAAACTGATTTTAGGTGATTCTGAGGAGAAATTGCTTTTTAGATGATTCTCACTCTCTATGTAAAATTGCTGAATCACTTCAAGTGATTTTTCTCAGAATCAGTTAAAAAATAACCCGTTTGACAGAGATTCTACTGATTTTGTTGAGAATCAGAGAGAAGAATCCCTACTAAACGAGGCCTTACTATACTTATAAATATACCAAAGGATTGAAGTCCTTGAAATCCGAAACCTACCATACTTAAAAACAATCATGTAAGGATTGATGTGTGAGTTTTGCATCGGACACATGGTAATTTGTTTTACAAATAACGGGCCACGCACAACCATCTGTTAAAAATCAAAAAAACGTATTAGAAAAAAATACTTTCCCTTAATTACCATGAGTAATTATCATATATCGTTCGTGTCTCTCCTAAAATATCACAAATACGTAATACGTGTTGTTAAAAAAAAGTTTGTGTCAATTGATTCTCTAAGTAATCTTTTTACTCGGTTGAGAGGCAGGACTAAAAGGTAAAAGGTGTAAGAGCATCTTCAACGAAACTCTAAACGCTTCTCTAAACCCATTTTTGAGATTTTACTAAGAAAAATTGCTCCAGCAAAATCTATATATGCATCTCCAAATAAAGTTCTCTAAAATCAATTTTTAGTTCTCAAAATTGGGAAAAATAAATCTATTCTCTAAAATCGATTTCTGGGAAGAGCATGACGAAATGCACTGGCAAGGGTGGCAGTGTAGACTGCAGCCCAGGGATTCAACTGGCCTTCTCCGGCACCGACAAGCACAAAGCTGTCCTCAACTCGTGGTACGAGGTGTCCAAGCTTCGCCAGTACTCCCTCATTGGGCTCTTCTCCAACCTCAAGGACTCTCTCACCTATGCATTTGCTGATTTTCTGGAGAATGAATTGCGGCCAAGTTCTTTTAAGCTGAATGGAAGATGAATTATTTGATTTTTTGTGATAATATTTGAGGGTGCAAACAAATGAATTAATTATTACAGAGCTGAAAAGTTGTTTTGAAGAAGTATTATAAGAATCTTATAGATACAAAGCATTTGCAAATTGCAAGTTTAGAAGCTTAGGTAGTGTGACTGATAATTCATAATCTGTAAGTGAAAATGGACTCGAATAATCAAATAATAAAATGCTAATTCAACTGTAATGATCTTTAAAAGAATCAGATATGTATAATAATCAAGACGATCAACTAATCATACAGAGTAATTACAATCATGAAAAGAACCCCGAAAAAATACGACAAAAACATAATTCTGTCTCTCTAGGAAGTATGAACTCAACATGGAGTGGAATGGCCATCATGCCGGTGCCGGCGTGCTGCTGCTGCTTTTGTTGTTGTTGTTGTTGACAAAATTGAGCACGATGGGAAGGACAACAACGAGGATGAGGACGAGCAGGATGATGATGGCGATGCAGGTCCACTTGCGGGTGCTCTTCTGGTGCTTGCGCTCTAGCTCCGCCACAACGCCGTACCGCTCCTGGATCTCGGCGACCACGCCGAGCACCTCGCCGCGGCCTTGCTCGGTGATCGCGCACTGCAGGAACCGCTCCCCCTCGCCTGTCTCAGCGAGGTTGTCCAGGGTCGCCTCGTTGGGCTGCTCACCGATGATGGTGTAGTACCGGCGCGTGACGATCTCCCGGTACTCGAAGGAGATGCGAGCGCAGAGGAAGGAGAAGGACTCCATGGAGTCGCGGAGTTTCTTGCGGAGGCCGGCGACGACGGAGGTGTGGGTGTGGATCAGGCTATTCTATCTGCGCCAGAGCAGACTGATTGCGCGCTTGAAGACTGCAGATCGCGCGAGCCTGAAGAAAAATATCATGTGCGCCAGAGAAGCACCGGGTATCGCGCGCGCCAGGAAAGTACCAGATTTTCCAATCTATTTGTTTGTGAGACCCAGTTAGTTATGAAATAGAGATGCTCCTAGAGAATCTGCCGTGTACAATTTTTATTTCATGCTCTAAATATTTGGAGGATTTCCTATATTCTCTTTTTTGGAAACCAACTTATGAGATCCTGTTGGTGATGCTCTAACGCTCTTCTGAAATAGAAAATCGGAAGAAGACCCAGTAATTTTTTTACTGAAGAAGATAGGAGTGGAGGTTATAGTCAGTATGTGACGTTGCCTTCCTACACAATCGAGAAAGGAACTAGCATTGAACTGGCCGCTCCTAAGTGTCACCGGCCACCACTAGACCAACAAAGAGCTACAATTGTACCCCAACGCTGCCTCCAAGCGGCTGAGCACATACTCCTAAACATCGTTGGAGTGGAAGGTTGTAGAGGGAAGGTTGTATGAGAAAAGTCCTGGTCCTTGAGAAGAACGTAGGCTTGTCTCTCTCGATCATCCCTTAGATCGAGATCGGTGTCAAAGAGAAGAGATGAAGCATGACCGCTTGTTTCTCCTTGACGCAGCTGCTTGCAATTGATCATGCCTTGCCTGGCTAGCTGTAAAACCGGTGGACGGAGCTGAGCTTGAATGGCTCGAGCTCGTCCCCGATACTTTGTGCATAACACCGAATAACTGCTTGACACTCTTCTTCATCCTATGTCACACCCTGAGGTGTTTTCCCCTTTTAATATCATAAAGGAAAAATCGCAAAAGAAAATAGTTGGTATTAAACCTGGAGCAAATCAATAATTTTAAAGGTAAAAATCTAAATGGAAATGGCCTGGTAGGATTTTTCCTAAATTCTACATGTTAAAATACACTAACAGGATTTTTAGTGAAATTTTCAGAGTACTAGAAATAATTTTTAACCAATTAAAATCAAAATCAGAATTAATAAATCTCGGAAAAATGTTTTTCTCTCTCCTCCTTCCTTTTCCCGCCCAGTTCGGCTTTGGGCCACCGGCCGAGTCCCTCCCCACGACGCACCTCCCTCTCCGTCCCTCTCTCGGGCCGACCGAAGGCCACGGCCCGTTTACCACTCGCGCCTGCTAAAATAAGTCCATCTCGCCACCCCCTTCTCCCCGGGACACTGATAGGTGGGGCGCACCTGTCAGGCCCGTCCTCTACCTCCGACCGCCCTGCCGCCATTTGCACCGCCCCTGCCCCACGTGGATCTTGGTCGCCTGCCTCTCCCGCGCGCCCTTAAGGCCCCACCATAACTCCCCTGTCTCTCCCGTTGCCCTTAATCACCCCGGCTGCCGCTCCCATGCCCTCTAATGACTGGATTTGATCGCTGGTCATCAATTCTCCCAAATCCCTCTCCTCTTTACTCTGGTGAGTAATTCCCCCTTATCCCGGCCACCACCGACCTCCCTATTCCCTTTAAAATCCAGCCACCGGACTCCCCAAGCTCCCCACACCCTCTTTCGAACTCCCCACACTCCCTCTCGCTCTCGAACCGTGCTCTCGAACTTTGCCGCTCTTCGCCGGCCTTAGGCCGCGATTCCTCGTCGTCCTGAGTCGTCCTGGACCTCGTTGCCGCCTCCATTTCCATCCCCGGCGCACGAGCTCCCTCGGCCACCCCTTTCTGTCGTCGCCCACCGTCTCCCACAACGTCCGCGCCGTCATCTCCTCTAACTCCGGTGAGCGCCCCTTCCTTTCCCCCTCTCGGCCCGAACACGTGCCGCCACTCCCGAGTGTGCGCGGCTCCGCCCGTGCGTGAGCCGCGGCACTCCGCCGCCCCGCGCCGCCGGATGGCGCGGCCGGTCTCCGGCCGCCGTGCGCTCGTCGCGGCCGTTCGCACCGCCGCGCCCTTCTTCTCGCCGTCCGATCGCACGGCAGATCGGAGCCGTCCGCCTCGCCTGTCCGCGTGGCACGCCTCGTCGGCGCCACGTGTGCGCCACGTGGTGCACCGCCCTCTCGGCTCGTGGACCCGGTCCACCATGGACCGGTGCTCCCGCGGCCGAATGACGCCATCGCTGACGTCAGCCCTAGCGCTGACGCAATTCCGGGATTTATTGCGCAATAAATTATTAAGGATTTTTCCTATTTTAGTAAAAACACAGTTAATCTTCTAAAATTCATTTCTTTTCAATCCGAGCTCCGTTTAAGCCCATTCAAATTTCATTAAATTCATAAAAATGCTAAGAATCCATTAAAAATGGTTTTGTTACTTGTTTCAGTAGCTTTTTAGCCTGTTTATTGAAGTGCCTTGTTTGTCGTGTAGATCGGGGTAGTTCCTTCGATGCTGTGTACTTCGAAGTCATCACGAAGTTTCCTCAGCTCGAAGAGCAAGGCATGTCATGCTACTTTTTGATCATATTGATCCGCTTTTTTCTAAAATACCCTGTTTATTATTCTAAACTACATTTATTTTGGAATGTCATCTTATGGGGAATATTGCACCGTATGGTTAGAATTAAGCCCTAGGCTTGCCACCCTAACCCCTTTGATAAATGTGGGAAAACAACATGACTAGTTTATAGGCCTAGGTTATGCTTAGACCTGCTTAGACTTACTAGCACACTAAATGGGTAATCCGAGGACACATGAAATGAAAGATATAATCTGAGGACTTTGTGGACCGGACTAATAACTAAAACATGACAAATGGTGGGCTGTGGGCGCTGTGGTTTTGATAGTAGTGCCCATGGCATTTAAGGACCGGTTCACGGGAAACCTCGGAAGAATGACCGTACAAACCACAAGCCAGAATGGGCAACGGTGGGTCGTCTAGTGTAGCCTTTCCTAGCCGACGAACCCTGGCAAGGGTGAGCATGATGGAGTTTTAGTCGGCCGGGGGCTTACTGGCTTCTGGGCTGCCGGATTCACCGTGGCACTCGGGGGGCTGCCCACGGCCCAGGAAAGGGAGTGGGGGCGAAACCTTGGTGTGGTTCGCTTGGTTAGCGAGGGGTTATACGAAAGGTCCTATCACAGTCCCTTTCCGGGGTATCATGGCGGTATTCCGGCTCACGTGAGATGGTATTGTGGGGCTGTGTCTTGTGGGAATAGATGTACACCTCTGATCAGAGTAAAACTATTCAAATAGCCGTGCCCACGGTTATGGGCGATCAACCGATTTCACCGTGATTAGTCCCACACTGCTAAAACCTATTTAATGGACCATGGCTAGCATAGTTGGGTGGTATGGGCCTGTCGCAACGTGGGGATAATGTTGGGTAGTGTTGGATTTAATATGAATTAATTAATTAATTTACTGTTTTTCTTTTTCATGTTCAAATCTCCTTTTGTTTGCAAAAACCCTAGCTGTTTGTGCTAAAGGCAAACCCGAGCCAAATCCTTGTCTTCCCCCTTGATTCATACCCTCTCTACTCTGGTATGACTTGCTCAGTACGTGGAAGTACTCATCCTTGCCTCTTCATCAGAACCTGAGCAAGAAGCTAAAGCAGAAGAAGAAGTCGAGTAGGCTTTGTCCTACACTCTGGAAGATGCTTGTGGAATGGTCGAAGCCACGTTGCAAGCGTCAAGTTTAGGCTTAGACCCCTTTTCTTTTTCGGCTACTCTTTTGTAAATTTTTTGTAATGTTTATAAGACGTGGAACTGTAATATCAACCATTGTCGTATGTGTACCCTGGCTGGTCCTGGACAGAGATTTTAATACACATTTAGCTCTGGAAATTCTGGTTTGAATTTCTGGGCATGACAAGTTGGTATTAGAGCCAGGTTCCAGATCATAGGAAAAGCCAAATGGAAAAACCCTAGGAGCCCTCTAAACTTTTTCATATGCATAAGTCCTGGCATTTGGAGTTGTTTCGGGAAAATGGGTCTCTGTTTCCTTTGGTTTGGGGAGAATCTTGAGCATTTTTCAAAACAGGAAATTTCAAAAATCTGGTCAGTCAGAGTGATAGGACTTTGAAAAAACTATTTGCAATTTTATTCGACCGTCAGTCGGGATTTCTCTAAGGGAACAAAGTCCTAAGTCAAGATAGGAGGGAATGGCCGCTGATTTTATACTTATTATAACCAAGCATCTATTTTAAGCATTACCTCATCATCTAGGGGATGTCGTTAGAAGCTTTACTTAGCCTCATGAAAATGTTTCTCAAAACCCTTCTTTACTCGTTTACTTCACTTGAGTCTTATCTAACTTGGGTTTGAGCATGCATTGATCCCCTACCTTGTCTTGTCTAGATGGCAGGCTGCCTTGTCACCCACCATGGTCAAGGTCTGAAGGGTTTCGTTGCTGAACTGGCAAGGATGGCTTTGGCAGTGGGCTATCCTGGTGCACCCGTGTACACCGTCGTCTCACCTTTCGGCAGCGAGTTGCCCCATCAGGTCCATTTGGAAGTGCACGGTTTCATCGGCACCAACATCCCAAACATGGTGGTCACTGCTTTGGGAGGAACGAATGAGCATGCCTGCCAAGAGGCTGCTTACCTGATGCTGGCTTGGATGAGGGAGATGTATGACTACAACCTCCGTCACTGCCTACCGTTTCCATCCCCGTCACAGAAGCTCGTCGGTGGTCAGCTCCTTCCAATCCGCCGAAGGGGAGAATGACACCACCTTTTCTCACATGAGGACTATGATGGAAGGGTTGGACAAGATGCATTCGGATCTTCATATGGCAGCCAAAGCCCTAAATGACCAGAATATTCTCAGGATCAAGAGCCTGAAGGATGAGGTGGATCGCCTCAAGAAAGAAATTGCTATCCTGAAAGGGCTTCTGCCCCCAACATCCTTCGGATCAGGATCACTCCTCGGAAGTCCAGCAAGGCCCCTGTGCGGATGCAGCTGGCACCCAGGATTCCCCTTCCTGATCCACCACCTTCCCCAGCTTCTGCACCAGTGTCGGTTCCTACTCCTGCCCTGGTCCCTCCTCCGACCCTAAGCGGAGGAGGAGGATGGATCTCCGTGTCCAGCAGCAGCAAAGGCAGTAGCAGTGGCAGCTCCAAGACCCCGGGCAGAAAAGAGGAGTTAGCAAGCTCTCGGAGCCGCTCGAAGGAAAAGGAAGACGGGAACTCCCAATGGAGTGGTTTCAACTCCACCGACCGCGGAAGCCGCTCCGACCCCTAGAGTGTCGCCACCCTTTGTTTACCGTCTTCCTAGTTTTTCTGCTTGTTTAGTTGTTGTGTGCTAGGAGTGTTGTGTGAGGGGTAGCGGTCAACCTGTATCAATTGTGGGTATGGGTTGTCCAGTTAAGGATGTTGATTGTGTTTTAAGTGTTTTAATAAAGAACAGGTCAAAACAAGTAATAAAGTTCAGCTTCTCAGTCCAATCTGTTTTACTACTCTCGCCTTGTTCGATCCGCTCCTTCAGATGGTGAACACCAGGAACGGCAGCGCCAACACCAACACTGAGTCAGCAGAGAACAACACCAGGGTTAATGGCAACACCCCACCTCCTACCCGAGAACATCACTTTGGCTCAAGTCTTAGCCAACCAAACCCAAATGATGGCTACAATGATGCAGCAAATGCAACAGCAGCATCAACAAATGCAGTTGCAAATGATGCAACAGTTTCAGCAGCAGAACTAGAACCATAACAACCAGTTCGCACCGCCACCTCCCCCTCAAAACAAGTTGTCAGAATTCCTCCGTGTCCGACCCCTGACCTTCTCTAGCACAATCAATCCTATGGAAGCCAACGATTGCTCAATGCCATAGAGAAGAAGATGGACCTACTAGAGTGCACATACCAAGAAAGGGTGTCCTTTGCCACCCACCAACTTCAAGGCCCCGTCTCGGCATGGTGGGACAATCTTCTAGTCACTCGATGGGCAGACACACCTGCACTCACTTGGGCAGAATTCTGCCAGCAATTCCGGAAAGCACACATTCCTGGAGGGATTGTGGCACAGAAAAAAAGGAGTTCAGATCCCTTGAACAAGGCAACCGAACGATCACCGAGTACCTGCACGAATTTAATCGTCTGGCACGTTATGCTCTGGAAGACGTGCGCACCGACGTCGAGCGTCAAGAAAAGTTCTTGGCCGGTCTTGATGATGAGTTAATGGACAAGCTCATCTCGGGTGAATACGCCGATTTTGAAAAACTAGTCGACAAAGCTATTCGTCCAGAAGATAAGCGCAACAAGATGCTTAAGAAATGGAAGGTTGTTCAGCTCAGACCACAACCTCAACAAGGGAACCCCCAACGACCACGTTTCACTCCCGGAGGTCAGGGCGGACCTACTACCATGATCGTCTGCCATCATCGACCTTACCACCCTGGAAAACTTCCAAACCAGTGGAAGCCGCTTTGGGCAACATCAACGGAATCCTGCCCCACGTCCTCCAATGGTGCCATCGCAACAACCGCCTAAACCTGCACAGCCGAAGAAGGAACTTGGAATCAAACCAGGCAACTGCTTCAACTGTGGAGAGCCTAGACACTTTGCGGACAAGTGTCCAAAGCCTAAACGTGCACTTCGATTCGTCCAAGCGAGGGTGAATCACGCGTCGGCAGAGGAAGCCCAGGACACACCGGAAGTAATACTGGGTATGTTCCCTGTGAACTCCTTCATTGCATCAGTCTTGTTTGATTCAGGTGCAACCAATTCGTTCATATCAAAAGCATTCGTTGGGACACATGGGATGTCTGCATTAAAACTTAAGATACCGATGTGGGTTCAAACCCCCGGAAAGCATTTGAACACCGCCCATTTCTGCCCTTCAGTGGCAATAGAAATCCAAGGGTCCCTGTTTCTAGCTAACCTTATCCTTCTGGAATCAAAAGGCCTAGATGTCATCCTTGGGATGGACTGGTTGACCCGTTATAAGGGCCTGATCGATTGCATGAGCCGCACGATCACCTTGACCAATAGTGAAGGGAAAGAAGTGATCTTCCACTCCCCTAAACCATCAAGGTTAGAAGCAAGCTTGAATCGGATCTCGGTCAAGGAGAACCTTGAAGGGGAAGGAAAAGACCCAAAGAGGATAGAGGAAATCCCCGTGGTTAGTGAGTATCCGAATGTTTTTCTCGAAGACCTTACTACGATGCCACCTGAAAGAGAGATAGAGTTCTGAATTGATCTGATTCCTGGAATTGTTCCGATCCACAAGAGGCCCTATCGGATGGGAGCCAATGAGTTAGCAGAAGTGACGAAGCAAGTGGACGAACAGTTGCAAAAGGGTTTCATTCGCCCAAGTATGTCCCCTTGGGGCGCTCCAGTAATATTTGTGGAGAAAAAGGATAAGACTAAGAGGATGTGCGTCGACTATCGCACACTCAACGAGGTCACCATTAAGAACAAGTATCCATTACGTCGGATCGACAACCTGTTTGATCAATTGAAGGGAGCAAATGTGTTTTCTAAAATAGACCTGCGATCATGCTATCATCAGCTAAGGATACGAGAGGAAGACATTCCCAAGACCGCTTTTATCACTCGGTATGGTTTGTATGAGTGCACGGTCATGTCTTTCGGACTTACCAATGCACACGCGTTCTTCATGAACTTGATGAATAAGGTGTTCATGGAATTCTTGGACAAGTTCATCGTAGTGTTCATCGATGACATTCTGATATACTCCAAGATGGAAGAAGAGCACGAGCACCATCTCCTGTTGGGGCTCGAAAGGTTAAGAGCCATCAGCTCTATGCTAAGTTTAGCAAGTGTGCCTTTTGGTTAAAGGAAGTGCAATTCCTTTGGTCATATCGTGAATGCCCAAGGAGTCGCGGTGGATCCTTCCAATGTTGAAGCAGTAACCAAGTGGACTCCACCCGAAACCGTCACCCAAATTAGGAGTTTTCTTGGACTTGCGGGATATTACCATTGATTCATTGAGAATTTCTCTAAAATTGCAAAGCCAATGACCCAGTTGTTGAAAAAGGATGAAATGTTTAAGTGGACCGCTGAGTGTGACAATAGTTTTGAAGAACTTAAGAGAAAGCTGGTGTCCGCAACAGTATTGATCTTGCCAGATCAAAACAAGGATTTCCAAGTCTATTGCGACGCATCTCGCCAAGGGTTAGGTTGTGTGTTGATGCAAGAAGGAAAAGTGGTCGCTTATGCTTCCCGCCAGTTGAGACCACATGAGTCTAACTATCCAACCCATGACTTGGAACTAGCGGCAGTCGTCCATGCTTTGAAAATATGACGATATTACCTCGTCAGTAATCGATGTGAAGTGTATATGGATCATAAGAGCCTGAAATACATTTTCACCCAACCGGACTTGAACCTCCATCAGCGAAGGTGGTTAGAGTTGATCAAGGATTATGACCTAAGTATACACTATCATCCTGGCAAAGCTAACGTGGTAGCTGATGCTTTGAGCTGGAAGAGTTACTGCAACTCTATCCGCACAAAAGGGAGATGTGGACAGTTACAACGGGACCTAGAGCGCCTAAATCTAGGAATTGTCGAACCTGGATTTGTGGCCGCTCTTGAAGCCCAACCCACTCTCATAGACCAAATCCGTATAGCTCAAGCCTCGGATCCTGACATAGCAGAGCTTAAGAAGAACATGAGGGTTGGAAAAGCTCGTGACTTCACAGAGGACGAGCATGGAACAATCTGGATGGGCACAAGGATGTGCGTACCAGAGGATAAAGAACTGAAAAGGTTGATCCTTACCGAGGCTCATCAGAGTCAGTATTCAATTCACCCAGGAAGCACCAAGATGTACCAAGACCTAAAGGACAAGTTTTTGTGGGTCAGTATGAAAAGAGAAATAGCAGAGTTTGTGGCACTATGCGATGTATGCCAACGAGTGAAGGCAGAACACCAAAGGCCTGCAAGGTTACTACAACCACTCCAAATCCCGAAATGGAAATGGGAAGAAATCGGAATGGACTTCATCACAGGATTACCTCGGACATCGTCAGCACACGATTCCATCTGGGTTATCATTGACCGACTCACTAAAGTAGCTCATTTCATCCCAGTGCACACCACCTACACAGGAAAGAAACCGGCAGAACTGTATCTCACAAGGATTATGTGTCTTCATGGGGTACCCAAGAAAATAGTATCAGATCGTGGTAGTCAGTTCACCTCAAAGTTTTGGAAGAAGCTCCAAGAGGAACTTGGCACTCGGTTGAATTTTAGTACGACCTATCACCCGCAAACTGATGGTCAGACCGAGCGAGTGAATCTGATTTTGGAAGACATGTTGCGGGCCTGTGCTCTCGACTTCGGGAGAGCATGGGACAAGAGTCTGCGCTACGCGGAGTACTCTTACAACAACAGTTATCAGGCCAGTCTGCAGATGGCACCTTTCGAAGCGCTGTACGAACGAAAGTGTCGTACCCCGCTCTTTTGGGACCAAACTGGCGAGCGCCAGTTGTTTGGGACCGAAGTGTTAAGCGAGGAGAAGGAAAAGATCAGGACAGTAAGGGAAAGGCTTAGAATTGCACAGTCTCGACAAAAGAGTTACGCAGACAACTGTCGAAGGGATCTAACGTTCAAGGTAGGTGATTATGTGTATCTTCGTGTCACCCCGCCTCGAGGAGTGCGTCGTTTCCAAACTGAAGGCAAGTTGGCACCACGTTTTGTGGGACCGTACCGGATACATGAACGTTGAGGAGAAGTAGCTGAACGGCTCGAGCTTCCACCCTCCATGGCCGACATCCATGATGTGTTCCACGTCTCGCAACTTAAAACGTGCCTAAGAGTGCCAGAAGAACAAACGAGCCCGGATTAGATAGAGATTCAGGAAGATTTGACTTACGTGGAGAAACCAGCGCGTATCCTCAAAACCAGCGAGCGAAGAACCCAGAACAAGGTTACCAGGTTCTGTCGAGTTCAGTGGACTCATCACTTGGAAGAAGAAGCCACCTGGGAAAGGGAAGATGAGCTAAAAGCCGCTCATCCCTATCTTTTTGCCAGTACCTCCGAATCTCGGGGTCGAGATTCCGTTTAAGGGGGGTAGGTTTGTCACACCTTGAGGTATTTTCCCCTTTTAAAATCATAAAGGAAAAATCACAAAAGAAAATAGTTGGTACTTAACTTGGAGCAAATAAATAATTTTACAGCAAAAATCTAAATGGAAATGGCATGGTAGGATTTTTCCTAAATTCTACATGTCAAAATACATTGACAGGGATTTTTAGTGAAATTTTTAGAGCACTAGAAATATTTTTTAACCAATTAAAATCAAAATCAGAATTAATGAATCTTGGGAAAATATTTTTCTCTCTCCTCCGTCCTTTTCCGCCTAGTTCGGCTTTGGGCACTGGCCCGAGCCGCCGGCCCGGCCCCTCCTCCGCGCCGCGCCTCCCTCTCCCTCTCTCTATCTCGGGCTGGCCGAAGGCCACGACCCGTTTACCCCTCGCGCCTGCTAAAATAAGTCCATCTTGCCTCCCCCTTCTCCCCGGGACACTGACAGGTGGGGCCCACCTGTCAGGTCCATCACCTACCTCCGGCCGCCCTGCCGCCATTTGCGCCACCCGCATCTCTTGCGCGCCCTTGAGGCCCCGCCCTAAATCCCCATCTCTCCCGCCGTCCTTAATCACCCCGGCAACCGCTCCCGTTTCCCCTAATGACCGGATTTGATCGCCGGTCATCAATTCCCCCAAATCCCTCTCCTCTTTACTCCAGCAAGTAATTCCCCCTTATCCCGGCCACCACCGATCTCCCAATTCCCTTTAAAAGCCAGCCACCGGACTCACCGAGCTTCCCACACCCTCTTTCGAACTCCCCACACTCTCTCTCGCTCTCGCACTGTGCGCCCGAACTTTGCCGGCCTTTGGCCGCGATTCCGCGCCGTCTCGAGCTGTCCCGAACCTTGCTGCCAACTCCATCTCCATCCCCGGTGTCCAAGCTCCCTCGGCCGCCCCTTTTTGTCGCCGCTCGTCGTCTCCCTCACTGTCCGCGCCGTCGTCTCCTCTAACTCCGGTGACCCACGGTGAGCGCCCCTCCCTTTTCCTCTCTCGGCCCGAACGCGTGCTGCTACTCCCGAGTGTGCGCGGCTCTGCCTGCGCGTGAGCCGCGGCACTCCGCCGCTCCACGCCGCTGCTCGGATGGCGCCGGCCGGTCTCCGGCCGACGTGCACCGTCGTCGGCCGACCGCACTGCCCGCGTCCTTCCCCCGGCCATCCGATCTGCATCAGCAGATCGGGAGCCGTCTGCCTCGCCTGCCCGCGTGGCACGCCGCGTGGCCGCTGCGTCAGCGCCACGTGTGCGCCACATGGTGCACCGCCCTCTCGGCCCGTGGACCCGGTCCACCATGGACCGGTGCTCCCGCGGCCGAGTGACGCCATCGCTGACGTCAGCCCTAGCGCTGACGCAATTCCGAGATTTATTACGCAATAAATTATTAAGGATTTTTTCCTATTTCAGTAAAAACACAGTTAATCTTCTAAAATTCATATCTTTTCAATCTGAGCTCCGTTTAAGCCCATTCAAATTTCATTAAATTTATAAAAATGCCAAGAATCCATTAAAAATGGTTTTGTTACCTGTTTCAATAGCTTTTTAGCCTGTTTGTTGAAGTGCCTTGTTTGTCGTGTAGATCCGGGTAGTTCCTTCGATCCTGTGTACTTCGAAGTCATCACGGAGTTTCCTCAGCTCGAAGAGCAAGGCATGTCATGCTACTTTTTGATCATATTGATCCCCTTTTTGCTAAAAACCCTGTTTATTATTCTAAACTACATTTATTTTGGAATGTCATCTTATGGGGAATATTGCACCGTATGGTTAGAATTAAGCCCTAGGCTTGCCACCCTAACCCAACAACATGACTAGTTTATAGGCCTAGGTTATGCTTAGACCTGCTTAGACTTACAAGCACACTAAATGGGTAATTTCATCTAGATGATATTATTTTGGACACATGAAATGAAAGATATAATCCGAGGACTTTGTGGACCGGAGTAATAACTAAAACATGACAAAATGGTGGGCTGTGGGCGCTGTGGTTTTGATAGTAGTGCCCATGGCATTTAAGGACCGGTTCACGAGGAACCTCGGAAGAATGACCGTGCAAACCACAAGCCAAAATGGGCAACGGTGAGTCCTGTAGTGTAGCCTTTCCTATCCAACGAACCCTGGGAAGGGTGAGCACGATGGAGTTGCAGTCGGCCGGGGGCTTACTAGCTGCTGGGCTGCTGGATTCATCGTGGCACTCGGGGGGGGGGGGGCTGCCCACGGTCCAGGAAAGGGAGTGGGGGCGAAACCTTGGTGTGGTTCGCTTGGTTAGCGAGGGGTTATACGAAAGGTCCTATCGCAGTCCCTTTCTAGGGTACCGTGGCAGTATTCCGACACACGGGAGACCGTGTTGTGGGGCTGTGTTTTGTGGATATAGATGTACACCTCTGATCAGAGTAAAACTATTCGAATAGCTGTGCCCACGGTTGTGGGCGATCAACCGATTTCACCGTGGTTAGTCCCACACTGCTAAAACCTGTTTAATGGACCATGGCTAGCATAGTTGGGTAGTATGGGCCTGTCGCAACATGGGGATAACGTTGGACAATGTTGGATTTAATATGAATTAATTAATTAATTTACTATTTTTCTTTTCCATGTTCAAATCTCCTTTTGTTTGCAAAAACCCTAGCTGTTTGTGCTAAAGGCAAACCCGAGCAAAATCCTTGTCTTCCCCCTTGCATTCATACCCTCTCTATTCCGGTATGACTTGTTGAGTACGTGGAAGTACTCATCCTTACCTCTTCATCAGAACCTGAGCAAGAAGCTGAAGCAGAAGAAGTCGAGTAGGCTTTGTCCTACACTCTGGAAGATGCCTCTGGAAGGGTCGAAGCCACGTTGCAAGTGTCAAGTTTAGTGTTAGACCCCTTTTCTTTTTCCGCTGCTCTTTTTGTAATTTTTTTGTAATGCTTCTAAGACGTGGAACTATAATATCAACCATTGTCGTATGTGTACCCTGGCTAGTCCTGGATAGGGATTTTAATACATATATAGCTCTGTTAATTCTGGTTTGAATTTCTGGGCGTGACATCCTACAGCTGCAAAAAGAACAACAACACAAGAACACTCGGAACGGGTTAAAGGTTAGTTCAAAATAAGTTAGCCATTATTGTGGAGCTTGGTCGCCACCACAAATTGTTCTTGTGTTACAACATGTGGAGGAAACTCCGAATGCAAGAAAATTTGGAAAATATTTTTCTGAACTTAGGACAAAAACATTAAGAGAACTCAAGAGAGGAAAAGAGAACTTGAGGGTAAACAAGTGCAACTCAAGTTTGGGCAAGGAGAGCAAGCTCCCCACCTTGCCTTTTATAGAGAAAGCTCAAACTTTGTTCGGCCAAACCAAGGGTTGCTCCTTTCCCCTCTAAACTTTGGATTCCCTAGTCTTCACATCATCACCCACTATACAAAAAGTTTGAGCAGCATAGGCCACCACGAAGGTTCGGCTGAACCCTTATGGTGGAGGTTGGCCCCCACCCAAGGATCCAATGCTCAATCACTCAGTTTCATTCAGCTTAGTGCATGTTTGATGAGTGGAATCCAAGGATAAAGCTTTGCCATGATGAGCACAAGAATTCTTCAATATTAAAATCCTAATTTCAAGAATTGTCTATGCATGATTTGGAAAAATAAATATGCCATGCTAATTATGCAAGAATCAAAAATTGCAAAGAAATTAAATATGCATTTGGGAAATAAATATGGGGATACATACCAATTTACTCGTCGGCAAGGACTCCTCGTTTAAAGTTCGATGAGCGGGGCTTCCTCCATGCGTTAAGCTTTTGCACCACTCGGTCTCGAGAAGTAGACGCGGACGATTTTACCTGTTTTGCTCGCCACACCTTTTTGGTGTTCTTTTGTTCATCCGGTGTGGTCGAGGATTTTCCGGACTTCGGTAGTGGTTGAACTAGCACCGCCTGCCTCATCATCTTCGATAGTTCTTTTTCCAAAAACTTCATCATGAACAAGATGAGGCTGTCCTTCTCCGGGGGTTTATCTTCGACCTCCTTGATATTCTTCATGTTCGGTCTGTACTTGATTCTAACCATAGAACATTGCTTCACTCTTGGTTGGAAGTTGAATTTATCTTCCTTCCATTGATGTGGAGTTGGATTTCTCTAGCTCCCACATCAATGCGAGCATCCACGGTGCTAAGGAACGGTCACCCAAGAATGAGCAGCGTCCTTTTGTCGACATCCATGTCGAGCACCACAAAATCCACGGGAATAAAACAAGCCCGGATTTTCACCGGAATATCTTCAACTATTCCCGCTGGGTAGCGGACCAAAAAATCGGCCAACTGCAACCACATTGGAGTTGATGCCAAGGTGGTGTAGTTCAACCGGTTAAAAAACTTCCTTGGGCATGACGTTGATGCTTGCTCCAAGGTCACATAAGGCATGGTCAAACTATTGTGCCCTTGTTGAACAGGTAATTTTGGGGCACCCCGGATCTTTCTTCTTCTCAGGAAGCTGGTTGAGTATAGCTGCGGTACACTCTTTCATCGATTTAATGACCTTCATGGTGGGCATCGGCCTTTTGTTGTTGAGGATGTCCTTGTGGTAGCGAGCATAAGTAAGAACTTACATCACATCCATGAGAGGGACATTGATATGAATTTTCTGGATAACCTCAACAAAACAAGGAAACTGCTCGTCCATGGTTGGCTTCCTGCTGCGATGAGGGAACGGTAACAGTGTTGTATCATGATATTCATTTGGGGCCGTGTTTCACTAATGTACTTGATTTTGAATGTTGGACGGTCCATCCTCCTTCTCTTTTGCCTTCCTACATTGTTAGGATATGGCAGATCATGAGTGGTTTTACCCCCCTTGTGTGGTCAGCGCACTAACATTCTCGAGAGAAGGTTCGGGTTGCCTCAGAATCTTCCCCGTTTCAGATGAAGGGATAGCAGCAACCAATTGAGCTAATTGAGTTTCTAACATTTTATTAAAAATCAACTAGTTTTTGATAGTAGAGGAAAAACCTTCCATTTTTGCATTGATATTCTCTAAAGATTTGTCATTGGCCGCTAATTTCTTAGAGATGTTTTCATTAATTTTAGCCTTGCCTAAGAGGCCAAGATCTTTTCAGTAGGGTTGATTAGAATTAAAAGCATGAGCAGAATTGTTACCTCCTTGATAATAAGGGCGTTGTTGATTCCACCCTTGACCTCCTTGTGGACGATAACCGTTGTTGTTCAGGTAGCATATGTCCTCACTAGTCTTGGGGCAGTTATTCCCCGAGTGCCCAGTGTTGCCGCACATCTCGCACGTCATGCGAGCTTCTATGGCCTGAACTCGTTCGGCCTTGTCATCTAGTTTCTTCAGTAGAAGGTCCAGCTTAGCGGCGAGCATGTCCGTTTCCTTAACGGTATGCATGCCTCGCTTACGGGATTGGAGATGATCGTTGCTCCACCCTTGGTTGGAAACCATCTTTTCAATTAACTCTGTCGCGTGAGCAACAATTAATGAAAAGAAAGCTCCTCCGGCAACGGCATCGATATGATCACGGGCAGCCGTAGTCAACCCGTTGTAGAAGTTTTATATAATGAGCCAGTCGTTCATCCCATGGTGAGGGCAAGCCAAGATATATTATTGGAAGCCCTCCCACGCTTCAGGGATCGACTCATTCGATGTCCGCTGAAAACTCAAAATCCTTCCGCGAAGGGCAATGGTCTTACCCATCGGAAAGAATTTCGTGAGGAACGCGTTTGAGCATTTGTCCTAGGTTTCATAGCACTTCGGTTCACGTAGAACCACTGTTTCGCCTTACCAATGAGAGAGAACGGGAACAGCCGGAGTCATATTGCATCTTGTGTGACTCCATTGATAGTAAAAGTGTTGCAGATCTCCAGGAACGTCTGGAGATGAGAACTAGTGTCCTCGTTGGCTTTCCCACAGAATGGGTTAGCCTGCACCATAGTGATGAGACCAGTCCTGATTTCAAAACCGGCTTCCCCTGTGTTGATTGCCGGTCCGGTAAGGACATTGGCAGCCAAAGGTGCCGAGAAATCACGAAGGGTCTTCTGGGCCATTGAGCTCGATGATGCCATAAATGACGGTTCAACTGCCGAGAGGACGACTTGAGGAGGAACGACACGAGGTCGAACTCTTCTAACAAGTGCTTTTGGATTTGGATTATAATTTTTCGGCAAGTTGAAACTTGTCATCCACTACCCTGTTTTCACATAAAAGAGAAAACAGACCAAGGTAAGCCTACTAGAGGGAAGGTAAGTCAATTATAACTATATCAATATACAAGTACTTAATATTTCTTCTTTGACCAATGTCTTCCCCAACAATGATGCCAGAAATGCTTGTTGTTATTTCTTATGTTTACTGATAAACCCGCAAGAGCACGGATATATTATTGTATCATTTCACCCAGGGAGTATTTCAAGGGTATCGTTATTTATTTTATCCCAAAGGAAGACTATGGTCTGAAAGAGAATATTAAGATACT
This sequence comes from Oryza australiensis, assembly GCA_019925245.2. Classification (NCBI taxonomy): domain Eukaryota; kingdom Viridiplantae; phylum Streptophyta; class Magnoliopsida; order Poales; family Poaceae; genus Oryza; species Oryza australiensis. The sequence continues at coordinate 223,446 of JAIFGZ020000260.1, read as the reverse complement.
ATGGATATTTGTAAGTTATAATTGAGATACATATGTCTAGGCAGGGGTAAGAGATAGATGGATAATGGTAGTGTGATACACACAAAAGAGTCCTAATTAAACAGTACACTAGAGCTAAGTCAAGAATAGTATTTAGAGTTAGGTTCCTATAGTTCTTCTAGTATGAGTATATAGATTATACAACTTGTTATAGTCATGGTTAGTTACTCATTTCTATGCTCCTAGACTACAGGGTACCGCCTCCTAGTGGCCTAGCGTGACACCATTAGGCAATCTCTTACCGTTTGCCCTACACCATACCCAAACGTGGAGGATTACAATGGACTGACATGGCTATCACCACCTGCCACCTACCTCTAACACCCATGGGATATGGCCATAACCAATGTCTATGAAACAATCTAAGCACCGCGCTTATATTGCCATAGATACCTTTACCTCCCAGGACGTCTATGACTAAGGCAAAGGCACACCTAAATCCTAATTGCACATTGGACCGTCTCCGTGGCAATAGAGTTACTCGTCTAACGATAACATAACTATTGTATAAACTATGAATGGAACACATATCTACGAAAGTAGAGTATGAACCACAGTCAAATAAACTAGAAGATGAATATATTGATAATCTCAAAGTCATACGAAGGAAAAAAGATACAAAAGACATACCGATCTTCCGAAGGTGACTCAGGAACCGAGTATAAACTCTAAACTATTCCTAAACTCCACTAGCCTAGAGACTAAGATAGAAATGTAGGAACTACTTCTTGTGGTGTGTGTTGAGTGAAGTGAGCTCCCCTTCTTAAATAGCACCAAATGGTGGTTGTAATGGTGGTTAGAAACTGCCATAACCCCCTAACCGACTTTGGGAGTGGCTGAGATGATTCCACGTGGTCGGTGGAGATGAGGGGCTACAGCCAGGGTTCGACCGTATCTTGGTCGGCTCCCCTCTCCACCGACCTTCTTTAGTCACTTCCATGTGGGTCCTTAAGGATGTTCTCGGGTATTTGACCCTAGTTTAAGGCGGTTTCACTTGACTTGTGGGCCCTCCAATCCGTGGGAAGCTGACGTGGCGATCGCCGATTGGTTGGAGTTGTGTTTCTTCGCCCATGCGAGCACATCTTTACTTCATTTATTGATAAATGTTCCTGAATTCTAATAATCTCCAAGGACATGAAACTTTATTAATTCTAAACCTATATGTAGGTAAAGGATGCTAATTTCCTTTTATTTCAGAGGTTTGTGACAGTCAGATTTGGTATTTAACGACCATCAACAGTGACCCGACCGTAAGAGGGAGAATGGTGGTGCCAGGGGGTAGACAGAACCTTGGTTTGGCGACCCACCCTTGTGGCCACTATTCTCCACCTTCCACGTGGAGGATGGAGATTGGTTCCCTATGACGGTTGTGGGTGAACCGACCTTATAACCGCCATAGTAGCTGCCATTTGACACTATAAAAGGAGGTCCTGATTCCACTCAAATTGCACAACAAAGTAGAGTATAACTCACTTTCATACTTAGGCATTTCTCTAGTTAGAATATATGAAAAGTGTGAGGGAAAGCTCCAGAAGGAGTGCCCCAAATGTCGTTGTTCTCTTCGGGGGAGTCCTGGAGAAGTGCCGAAGATGTCGGCATTCTCTCCGATCATGTACCTCGATGAATGGTTCTTCTATATAAGTATTTATGATTTTCTTTGGTAATTACATTTTTCTTATTTAAGTAAGATAGATTCTCGTTGTTGCGGGTTCGTTGCTTAGTATTTATACTGATTGCTCTACTACTAAGACTCTAGATAAAGAAGAAAGTTCTTGGCCAAGGCTAGAGTAGTAATCGATAACATAAACATGATATTTAGGTTAGAGGTTACCTTCATTTGTTGTGTGCTCCACGGAAAGTAGATGTTGGTGGTAGGTGGTGACAACCATGTCTATCCTTCGTATTCCTCCATGTTCGGGTACATCGTAGAGCTACAGGCTGGGCATACCTTGGCAGACTAGGGGAGAGCCGATGCCCGAAGCAATGGATAGAGTTTACCTTAACTTAATTAAGATTATTAACCCATAGAAATTTTCTCTATCCTAAACCTACCATTTAGTTGTTGTTCTTGAACAAATGTTGTTCATATATTATATGTACATGTTCCCTATGATTCGATACCCTTGAAATACTGAGGTAAAGTGTTACATCAGTATCCATATGCTTGCAGATTTATCTGTGACCATAACTAATACAAACAACCATACATATCATTCATCCCTCATAATCAATACTGTAATACCGTTAGCTATCGAATGTATCTAGGCCATCGGTTCAAGAAACAATTATCTATATGGTTTGATCTACTTCTCACTAATTAAACAATACATGTTTTAATTTTAATTTGTTTTTCAGAAAGCATTCTAGATAGGAAGAAAACTTTGACATGCGAAAGTGCATCTAGTGCTACCCCATGTCAGCTATAATGGAGCTTAGCTTGCTTGCTGACCCGTCAGGCCCTGCATATATCAATGTATGGAACATGCAACTAGGTTATCGCACCCCGCAGCATCGAGACGCCCAATTAGAGTCTTGCAGTTATTTCTAAGCATGGAGATTAGGAGGTGCAACGTGTGAAGATATGTGTGAATGGAGGATAAACAGTGCCATCTACAGTGTTCCGAGTGTGACAACACATGAAAAGGGAGATCTCAGATGGCAATGGGGCCCAATAACCAGCCCCCAATGATATATAATTGACCTATATATGGGGATCTAGATATGATGTTTTTCCAACCGAAGTGATGCATAATAAATATGAAATATGTCCATCAGGCTTGGTAGGCTCTAAGACAGTGAAACCCCTCCCTAGTCCTTATTTACTATTAGGGCATATACAATCAGTCTTTTTATCCCCGTCTCTATGATGTTTTTTTTGCAAAAAAGACCATCGCGACCACCTGTAGACGGCCTCCCCATCGTCTCGCGAGACGACGGGCGCTGCTCGTGGCCCGAGACTGAATAGACGCAAGGAATCAGCGTTGTGCGCGGTCGTCGACTCTGCTGCCTATAAGCGGGCGGCTCGTGCCATTTTCCCTAGTAGGAGGTGGAGGCAGAGCGTGCCATCACCGTCGTCGTCGAGGAGCTCGCCGTCGTCGTGGGCACCGCCGATGTCGCGGACGCCACGCTGTCTACATAGCTGTGCTTGAGTCTGAATCTGGCGCGCCCTCAGCCCCGCCCACCATGACAGCCGCGCATCCGTGTATGTTGTGCTCGGTGAGCTGCTTCCATCGCCGCCCGGCGGCCATCGTACCGTTCCATCGTCGCGTCGACGCCCTCCGCAAGATCCTCATCTGGCGCTCCACCCCCACCAAGCATCCACGGCCGCCTTGGCACTCCGCCGCCGCCAGCCTCCATGGCTGCCGTGGCGCTCCACCCCTGCCCATCATCCACGGCCACCGTGGCGCTTCACCGTCGCCAGCCTCCACGGCCGCTCGTCGGCACCTTGTCCGGTTACAGCGATGGCAGCGAGGTTCGAGCTCGTCGGTGACCGCACGGGCGGGTTCGACCTGCGGCGTGCGGCAGAAGATGAGGTCGGGGTGGTGGTGAAGGAGAGAAGGGATAAGGGAGAGAGAAGAAAAATAAAAAGAAAGTGGGACCCACAAGTTTGATGGTTTGTTGACGTATACTTGTCTGTGGATTGTATCATCAGTCTTTTACGCGTGTATATAATACTTTACAGATGAGGGGTTGTCTGTGGGTTGGACATGCCCTTAGGGAGGCCATTTAGGATGTGACATGTGACATCAAGATACATGTGTATATAAGCAAAAGTGTTGAACCCAAGTCCAGTTTCTGTTCTCTATCTCTCCCCAATGAAACCCAACTCCTTTTCTACCACCGTGCATATTGTTCAATCAATTCTCATGTGTCTCTCCAAACCATGCTGAGTTTGTCGCTCAACCCCTCCCACCCCCCTCAAAATCCCTCCCCATTCCATCATGCCTCCCACCTCCACTTGATCAAGAGAGTCTCCTCCCATCGACGAGGCCACCAAATTACAACTGAGATGTCTTACTTTGTAGCCCCGACCTCATCTTCCCCTTTGTCCATCGGCATTATTTTTTGCTTTGGTTGTTGCTGTGCAACTGCACGGAGGGCTTACGAGAAGCACACTAATGATGCCCTAGATATAAGCTGTCTCATGCTTGCTACAATGTCCCCTGAGCTTCAAGAAGCAATATGAGAGCAGCGATGCTCACACTATTATTCGAGGATTGCGTGGCATGTTTGAGAACCAAGCTCGGGCCGAGAGGTTCAACACCTCGAAGTCTTTGTTTGCGTGCAGGCTTGTTGAGGGGAATCCCGTCAGTCCGCATGTGATAAAGATGATTGGCTATATCGAGAGTCATGAGAAACTAGGTTTCCCTCTTAGCCAAGAGTTGGCTACAGACGTGATTCTCCAGTCGCTCCCTCCGAGCTTCGAGCCATTCATATTGAATTATCACATGAACAATATGGATAGAACCTTGGCCAAATTGCATGGGATGCTACAGATGGCTGAGGAGAGTATCCGGAAAAATGGTCATCATGTGATGATGATGCAGAAGGCTAAGCGCAAACCACCTGTCAAGAAACTTTGCACCAAGAGGAAGCTAACTCCCGATGAGATCGCGAGTGCCTCCAATGCAAAGAAGGGCAAGAAGGGGTCGGCGGCATCAGATGCCGTTTGCTTCTACTGCAAGGAGACAGGCCACTGGAAAAGGAACTACAAGAAGTACATGAAGGATCTCAAAAAGAAGCAAAGTAAGACTTCTGCTTCAGGTATTAATGTTATAGACATTAATCTTGCTACTTCACCTACTGACTCTTGGATATTTGATACCGGATCAGTAGCTCATATTTGCAAATCATTGCAGGGAATGAGAAGAAGTAGAGGCTTGAAAAGGGGCGAGGTGAACCTGCGCATCGGCAATGGAGCAAGCGTTGCTACAGTTGCTGTCGGCATAGTACCACTTCATCTACCTTTAGGATTAGTTTTGGAATAAGATAATTGTTATTGTGTTTCAACACTATGTCAAAACGTTATTTCCGCTTCATGTTTGCAAGCGGAAGGATATGATTTTAGATCAATGGACAATGGTTGTTCAATATATCTCGAGATATATTCTATTTTCATGCTCCATTGGTGAATGGATTGTACGTTTTGAATCTTGAAGCGTCTCCCATCTATAACATTAATATAGAAAGGCAACTCTCTAATGATACAAACCCCACATTTATCCGGCATTGTCGCTTAGGCCATATAAATAAGAAACGCATGGAGAAGCTCCATAAGGATGGATTGCTTCACTCTTTTGATTTTGAATCATTTGAGACATGTGAGTCTTGTTTACTTGGTAAGATGACAAATGCACCTTTCACGGGACACAGAGAGAGCAAATGACTTGTTGACACTTGTACATACCGATGTATGTGGACCAATGAGCTCAACGGCCGAAGTGGTTATCGTACTTTCATTACCTTTACCGATGACTTTAGTAGATATGGTTATATCTACTTAATGAGGCATAAGTCCGAATCCTTTGAAAAGTTTAAAGAATTCCAGAATGAAGTACAAAATCATTAGGGAAAACAATCAAGTTTCTACAATCAGATCGTGGAGGGGAATACTTGAGCCAAGAGTTTGGTAATCATCCGAAAGATTGTGAAATTGTGCCACGCTGACTCCGCCAGAACTCCACAATGGAACGAAGTGTCCGAACGGAGAAATCGCACCTTGTTGGACATGGTGCGGTCCATGATGAGCCAAAGTGATCTTCCATTATCCTTCTGGGGATATGCTCTTGAAATAGCTGTGCTCACACTAAATAGAGTTCCATCTAAGTCAATTCAAAAGACACCATATGAGATATGGACAGGCAACCCCTTAGTTTGTCTTTTCTCAAAATTTGGGGATGCGAAGCTTATGTAAAACGTTTACATCCGACAAGCTCACACCCAAATCTGACAAGTGCTTCTTTGTGGGATATCCTAAGGAAAATAAGGGATATTACTTTCATAATCGGGAACAAGGAAAAGTGTTTGTCGCCCGACACGGTGTTTTCTTGGAGAAAGAGTTTCTTTCAAGAAGGGTTAGTGGGAGCAGGGTGCATCTTGAGAAGTTCAAGAAACACCGGAAAATGTTTTAGCGACCACGGAACCACAACAGAGGAGCAAAGTGTTGCGCCACCGCTTGTAGATACACTAGCCCCACGGAGGTCCGAAAGATCACGTCGTGCGCCTAACGGTAGACCGGTGCGGAACAACATGATATATTGTTGTTGGACAACGATGAGCCTTAGACCTATGAGGAAGCGATGGTGGGACCCGATTTCAACAAATGGCTTGGAGCCATGAAATCCGAAATAGAATCCATGTACAACAATCAAGTTTGGAACTTGGTTGATCCACTGATGGTGTCAAAACCATTGAGTGTAAATGGGTTTTTAAGAAAAGGCCAATATGGATGGAAATGTTCACATCTATAAGGCGCGATTGGTGGCAAAAGGTTTTAAACAGATTCAAGGTGTTAATTATGATGAAACCTTCTTGCCCGTCGCAATGCTTAAGTCTATTCGGATTATTCTAGCGATTGCTGCATATTTTGATTATGAGATATGGCGGATGGATGTCAAAATGGCTTTCCTAAATGGAAACCTAAGCGAGGATGTATACATGATACAACCTGAGGGTTTTGTCGATCCACAATCGCCTTGAAAGATATGCAAGCTACGAAATCCATTTATGGATTGAAGCAAGCATCTCGGAGTTGGAATATTCGTTTTGATGAAGTAATCAAAGGGTTTGGTTTCATCAAAAATGAAGAGGAGGCCTGTGTTTACAAAAAGGTCAGTGGAAGCGCAATTGTATTTCTAATCTTATACGTGGATGACATTTTATTGATTGGAAATGATATCCCTATGCTAGAATCCGTCAAGTCTTCATTGAAAAATAGTTTTTCCATGAAAGACTTAGGGAGACAAGATACATATTCGGCATTCGGATCTATAGAGATAGATCCAAGAGGCTAATTGGATTAAGCCAAAGTACATACATTGACAAGGTGTTGAAAAGGTTCAACATGCATGATTCCAAGAAAGGTTTCTTGCCCATGTCACATGGCATTAATCTTAGCAAGAATGAGTGTCCTCAGACACATGATGAGCGGAATAAGATGGGTATGGTTCCATATGCTTCGGCAATTGGATCCATCATGTATGCTATGCTTTGTACACGTCCGCATGTCTCGTACGCTTTGAGTGCTACGAGCGATACCGCCGATCCAGTGAAGGTCATTGGACTGCCAGAAAGAGTATCCTTAAGTACTTGAGAAGAACTAAGGATATGTTCCTGGTATATGAAGGTGAAGAAGAGCTCGTTGTAAGTGGTTACACAGATGCTAGCTTCCAAACAGACAAGGATGATTATAGATCGCAATCGGGTTCGTGTTCTTCCCGAACGGAGGCGCAGTTAGCTGGAAGAGTTCCAAGCGGATACCGTTGCCGACTCTACAACGGAGGCCGAGTACATTGCTGCTTCGTAAGCTGCTAAGGAGGTTGTTTGGATCAAGAAATTCGTTTCGAGCTTGGTGTGATGACTAGTACGACGGTCCAATGTCTCTCTATTGTGATAATAGTGGAGCCATTACGCAAGCCAAGGAGCCGAGATCACATCGAAGGCCAAACATATACTTCAGCGATATCATCTCATCCGTGAGATAGTGGACAGAGGTGATGTCAAGATATGCAAAGTGCACACGGATCTCAACATAGCCAATCCGCGATAAAACCTCTCCTCACCGAAACATGAGGCGCACACAAGAGCAATGGGTATTAGATACTTACATGATTGACTCTAGTGCCAAGTGGGAGATTGTTAGTGATATGCCCTAGAGGCAACATGGAGATGTTGGATATCATGGTCAATGTTTATGTATTTATGAATAAAGTGTTATTCGGTTCCATGAAATAGACATCTTGTATTGATCAATAAGTTCGTGACTTATTTATGAGACTCTATATGTATGAATCTATTTCTAAATGATCCTCGATCATATATAATATTATTGGAACTAATATGATTCTAAGATCGGCATGTTTATTGATTGATGATCATGTCTCATAGACCATGGGTATGGAGATACTAAATCAATAAACATGGACATATGTGTTAGAGAACACATTGTTGGATAGACCCACTATGAGACATTACAGAATTAATGTGCCATTAGTTGGTCTCGTAGTGTTGGTACAAAGTCCTTAGACCCGAGGTCACCATGGATTCCAACATGTGTAGTAGCCTACTTTGGGACTACCAAACGCTATTCCGTAACTAGGTAGTTATAAAGGTAGTTTTCGGGTTTGCTATGAAATATGGAGTAGGATGTGAGTGATCAAGATGGAATTTGCCCCTCCTTCCGAGAGATATCTCTGGGCCTCTCGAGGTAATGGATTATGGAAATGCATGGCTATGCTAAGTTGATTGAGGAGTCAATCAACAGACAGATAATCCAATACGGTTCGAGTGAATGGTTAAGCTATTGAAGGGATGGCACACATCTTGCCTATAGCTTAATTGGTATCGTGAGGCAAAGGGATTTGTGTACACATTATAGGTTCAGAGCCGATATTATATTCTTGTATACTATGGTGTCAATATGTGCTGCTAGGCACCACTATTGACAGGTCGGCTGAGTTGGACTCGAGTCGACGATCGGCTAAGTTGGACTATGACCAAAACCGAGTATACCTGAACCTACAGGGTCGCACGTTTAAGGGGATAAGAACAGGCATTCGAGTTGGACTCGGATACGGCTCGATCGGATAGAGATTCGATCGGATAGAGTCCTATGGGCTTACGAAGTCCGGCTGACCAACTCTATGAGATTCAGATAGGATCCGATTCAAAATAGAGTCCCGATGGGCCTCTAGGCCCAACCGGCCAACTCTATCTAAAGGGGGTGAGGGGTGGAGAGCTGTAGAATTGAATTGAACCGAATCAATTTGATTTGGTGCAACAGAAGTCACCGAGATCAATCTCCACGGAAATCCACCCCACTTTCGAGCCAAACCCTAGCCTTGCATCGCGTGCTAGCACACGGGTGTTCGGCGTTCTGTCCCCGGACGTGTGGATACCGATAGAGGCGCTGCTACGTTGCGCGCTGTTGATCGGCTACGAATCGGCTGCAATCGGAGCGAGGCGACTGCGGCAGATCGGCGACGATAACGCGGTCGGACGACTCGGATCGGCTGTGACATCGTCGAATCGGCTGTCCCCAGGAATCGGCTGTCGGCTTGCGGAATCGGCTGTCATCGGCCAGCATAGTTCCAGATCAGATAGTCCTGATTGGCTATTTCCGCTGCATACTCCAATCGGTAACGATCTATCGGACCTTACTTGCAGGTGTTCCTGGTTTGCGCGGTAGAAAAGTTTTTGTTTTCGGCTAGCATAGCCTCTGCATAACCTTCAAGTAACAACAAGAAAACAAAGATAGGCGTTTGATTAGGGTTATATCTTACTCGATCGGCTATGGATATTAATAAATATACCATTGCTATCCCAAAGCACATTTAGATTAAGTGATTGGGATAGATCGGTAGCATACCAAGACAGTATAAATCACTTAGATCCAAAAGTACGTTAGGAACACAATTATATATATATATATATTCATAACCTAGCCGATGTCGCAGATCTAATGTAAATCAGCTAGTACTCCAATATGTTTTATAAAAACATATTAATCTAGATTAAATACATTAAACCAAGATCAATCGGATGTTAGTGTAAACTAACAGATTGATAACGAGCTTAATACATTTAAGTAGATTGAGATCTTAATATAAAAGACAATTCAAATACTTCTAACAGTAATAATACATAAAGATGATCAGAATAGGTAAGACGGCTGAAACCCCGGTTCTATCTCTAATAGCAAACATTGAACCAAATAAATCTATATAATTGTAGAGACGACTTAATAGGTCGATTAGATGCAGCATTAAGTACCAAAAGAATTATAGGATCTATATAGGCTAACGAGAACTCTTCGAGATGGTAGATACGCCATATAACCTAAATCAACCTCTAGATCTAACTCTGTCGGCTGCTATCTTCAAAGAGATATTAGCCGATCGTGAGATAGATCTAGACATTGATCTAGATTATATGCTGCATATGATAAATTAAGCTGTTTGCAATATCAGAATTAGAGTATCATAATGATGGAAGTACTGACCCTGATACCACAAGCTGCTTGTAATAAGAAATTACCTTTCCTAGAGATCGAAGTCAATGCAGCCCAAGGTCAAAGCAAGAACTCGTCAAGAAAAACGTAAAACAAAAGGTTGGCGATGCGCCGAAGGTTGTATTGATGTGTGTTGATATGTTTTGCAAGGTCTCGGATCATATTTATACCCGAATATACAATGAGTCCGTGACGGACATGATTCCTATTACATATTAATTCTCTAAATAAACCGACATTATCACAAAAGGAAACTATACAAGATATCCTAACTTAAAAGATACAATTGTGTTGCAGGACCTTATTCGTAGATGGCAATATCTTTAACGCACTTTGGAAACCGAATCCAATAATTATCTCTTAAGCTTTCCTTCCGGGATTGGCTTCACCTCTATCTTCAATCAGAATCGGCTACTGGCTATCCTGGTCCGATTCGGACTTAGCCGACTGGCTTCGTAGCTGATTCAACCTTAGCCAATGTGGCCTTTGTTTTATCGCAGATTGCATGCTCCCTCAATTCCGCTTCAATATCAGCCTCAAACCCGGGGATTTGGTTACCAAATTTTGTCGTTAACACATGCCCCCCATGTCCACGATATGACAGTGTTGCGGATTTTGTGCAATTCAAATTCCTGGTGCAACCCTAGATCGAGCTATTTTGGTCGTTTCAAAAACTCTTTAAATAACGCTTCACCCGCGCTGAGCAACTCACGTCGTCAAAGCAAATCCACAGCAACAAACACCCTCGAGTTCTCTGGCGATGTCTTCAGCCTCCCCGAGCTCACGGCAGCGGTTCCCTTCTCTGGCGACCCCAAGAGCTCTAATGGCTACTTCCGCCGCCCCATCGGCTTCCTCCCCGGTCGAGTTTCCTGAGGTACGCTCCAATCGGCTAAAACTCCCTTCTTATTTGCTCTTAGCTGTAGATCCGAATGTTTAGGGTTTACCATTCTAAAATTTTCTTCCTTCCCAATTGTAGCATCTCACCCACCAAGTAGTGATCCCAAGTTTGCTCAACAATGAAAGATACTTCTTAGGGCCGATTGGCATCAAGGACCCAACTGACTTTATCATAGCTGAAACCAACAAAATGCCTTATAGAATAAGGAACCAAGTCTAAACCACTGGGCTGGCACTTTTAAATCTTGGCCCTCCATGGATAAATCTTGGCCGACATGGTATAAGAGGATGTAGCCGGCCAAGCAGAGCCATTGGGAAGAAATTGGAATAGCCCAATGCCTTGCACTGTCGGTGGCCGATATGCCTAAGGATGAACCATTAATGTCGGCTGCTACATACTTTTGGAACAACACCCTGAACGCTTTTTTTTCTAGCAAGGCCCCATGACTGTCACCTTAGCCGATGTGGTTATGATTACTGGATTCGATGTCTTATCATTGGCTAAGCTGAATAGACTGGAGGGCAAAGGCCAGTTTTCGTTTAAGACCAAAGCGATAGGGGGTTGGAACGGTTATGTGGCGACGAACATGGGAGACGGGCCGATTAACCCCAGGGAGCATGTCGCATTCCTCATGATGTGGCTGGAGAAGTTCTTCTTCTGCGGATCGAGCCGTGGGCCGACAACTAACTTGCAAACAGTAGCTGAGGCCTTAGTTGACAAGAAAAAAACTTCCTCTAGGCAAATTCCTCATCGGCTATCTCTACCAAACCCTGAATCAGGCCGTGTCGAAGATTGCAGCCAATGCCAACATCAGTACTGGAGGCCCTTGGTGGTTTCTTCAGCTGTGGCTTGTATTGATGACCCAGAAAATATCCGGTCGGCCAAAGTTGTCTGAAGTGCGCTTCCCCCTCCTGGAGCCAATCGAAGATGATGATGAAAACAAGGAGACTACCAGGAGGTGTCAATCTTTTGGAGAAGCGGCAGCCACACACGCCGGATCAAAGCAGTCAGTCAATCTATTGGCTGAATGGTTCCTTTCCCTTTATGATGGATTTACTATGAGGACAGGACATCCTTTGAGTTTCCGATTGAACTAAACTTTGATGAAATCAACTCGGCTTATCACCCCAGGTGCAGAGAAATATTCACCACAGCGCTCTCCCCATGCATCCTGCCGACTGGGATCCACCAAGGCCGAAACGTTGTGAAGACATTGTTGGCACCTTTTTTTTTGCAAAAGGCACAAACACGATCGATTCACCTAAAGATTTGCGGTGGTTCTTGGTACGGAGTCGCCAACCACTTCAATCTAGCAAAAACTAGAACAAAGTGGGTTTTAGATTAAACCGGATATTGGAACCGATTTAAGTAGAACGATAGATAAACACCCGTCTCGTGGGCGAACGGAAGGTTTTCAGGACAAACCTACAAAGAGATGTCGCACTCTCGCAGCGGCGGTGGACGGTTTACGGCGCAAACCGACAAAGATGGAATAAACTAGGGTAAAATAGAAAACATGGCTAAAAGATAGAAGAATATAGGAAAAAATGATTTAAGTAGATTTGTGTATTGTGTATGATTGCTTCTTACAATTGAACCAGCCTTGTCCCTTAAATAGGGGTTGGTCTTGCCTTCTACGAGTCCTCCTCCACGTCCAATTTGGGATAGACACCTTAGAAAACCTGAGATATGCCTTTTGAAACGAGGAAACCCGAGCACCGACGAAACCTACTTGGAATCGGACTCTGCCGGTCAGACCGACCACATTACGCCGGTCTGACCGGCCCATACATGGCAGTCATACCGGCCCTCTGGAGGAAACCGGCAAACTTCCCAAATCTTGGGAATTTTCCCTATTTTAACTCTAGGTGCCAAATTTGGGTTACACATGCCCCCTGCCTTTTCTGATGAACATCGTGAATCTAAAAGCATAGAACATGTTGCCTTAGGACGATAACCAACATTACCGGCCATAGTACCTCCTAAGCATTTTGCCAAACACTCGGGAAGTATCTCTTCAAGTATCTTGCTTTCACCCTTTTATTGTAAGCCTTATCCACCCTCTTCTTTTTTTCTTCCAAAGCCTTCAAACACTTGTCAATCACCTCATCAAGATCTTGTAGTCTTCAATCGACAAATCATCTCACTTTATATATCGAAGAGAGCTAAGATTCACCTCTACCGGCAAAACGGCTTCTTGTGCATAGACCTACTCAAAAGGAGTAACCTTGGTAGCACTATGTTTAGATATCCTGTGAACCCATAACGCTTCAGAAAGCGCCTTATGTCATAGCAACTTTGAATTGATCATTATCTAAACACTTTAATAGCACTCCACCCATATTTCGGCGATATAAGTCTCCATCAAGCAAAGTGTATTTGAATACTTGCCGCTGAATTTTTTGATCAAACTTAAGACTAGGATCTTTCACATATTGAATCAAAACAAAATCTCTAGTCTTCTTCTGTCTCCTGGGCACAAATGTTCGAATTTACAATTAATTCGGCCTCTGAATCAAGTGTATCGTGCCCCCAGCTCCTTGTTCAAACCCAGTCTGACCGGCCACACAATGCCAGTCAGACTGCCACCTCTCATCGGTCAAACCGGCCATACAAAGCCGGTCAGACCGCCGGCCACCTGCGGCCAGACCGGTAGTGATGCGCCGGTCAGACCGCCCGCAGTCTGTGACTTTGCCAATTTTGCTCAAAGACTTAAAATCAAGCATCGGCTTTTCCAGTATTAAAAATACTCCCTTTTTAATATCATAGCCAAATGCTTGTTACATCAAATTATTGGACAAAAATTCACTCTTTCCAGACATATAAAAATTATAACATACAATTAATATGCCTAGACGAATACTAATTCAAGTGGCTCTTGAAACAATGATTATCAAGGCATCAAAAACACTTAGCCACTTGAAGTATGATCAATAATGAATCACTAAAGTCATCTATCTCACATGCATCAATTCCAATAAACTACCAGTGTAAGTAATCGGCTTATATATAAAACAACTCAAGGACAAATCATCACATTGACCAATGATATTATCCGGATTACTAAGAAACAAAGTTCCATGACGCAATAACTATGAAGTCTATACTTTCTATGGTGATTCATCGAAACATGCAAGATTTGGCTTTTAAAAAATATCAAAGACCAATGAGCCAAATCATACTTTAAATAAATTATATGAAAACTTGCCAATTCCACCACTCAGAATTGGCATTTGCAACATGTATGCATAATATCAATCTGATAAGCAAAACACACATGTGCTAGATAGCAAACAATGTTTTAACATGGCATAGGCATACTATAATGATGAGTGCGATAAACCCATACCTTGCCTTAGCATTCAACAAACGGTGGCCCAAAGATATGATGTCGTATCCATCGCCGTTCATCTTCCTTGATTTCTCCAAGATCATATTAATGTCTTGCCCCCCGAGTAAAATCGGCTTTCTTCATCGCACGATTTCGAAGGCAAGATAAACACCGTAGTAGCATCCATAGCAATATGTGTAGGAGACTTACCTCCAATGACCGGTAATTCTTCTATCATCGAATTTGATTTATCACTATTCTGGGAAATCACCGGTCTCTTAAGTTTTTCTCCCTTAGGTCTCCACACTTGCTTGTATATCGTTCGAGGCTTCAAATTATCACATGTTTTGTTCTCCACATCTTCAGCCTTCTTTTCTTTTTGATCTATGGCTCGAAGAGGTTGTAGCCTCCTCTTTTGAGAGCGAGATAAGCCGGAAGGCATCCATTTCGGCTGTGGTCATTTTCCAGGAGCCAAGCAATGATTTTTGACATTTGTGGTCGAAGTAGAAGCTCCTGTGTTGCCCTCAATTTTCTTATTCACCTCAAATGCCCCCGGGTTAGACCGGCCTCTAGGCCCAATCGACCCGTGATCATGTCGCTGGCCGACCGCTTGATGTCGCGGTCAGACCGGTCGTAGGCTGGCGGTTAGACTGCTCAACTGCCCCGGTCAGACCAACATTGTTGGCAGTCACGATGTCGGCTTCGGTCTTCTCTGCTTGTAGCCCCTTTGTCACATCTCTGGTTGGTACTTGAACATCTTGAGACTCCTCCTTAATAGTACTAACCTCCGAAGCTTTGACTTCTTTTCTCACCCACACCTTCTTCATCTTGTTTGCCTTTGATCTACCGGACCGATTCTTTTGTGAGAAACGGTCTTGTCTTGAGTTGTATAAATGTCTTGGTACTGAACTAGGTGATTCTTTCCATTCTTGATGAGACGGCATAGGTGGTTGAGGCATCCATGGCATATAATATATAAAAGATAATCGTATAGTGATATTGGATATGAATACCATGGCATCACAACCGGAAGTTTGTATGGAGTTGATATTGTTGATGGTTCCGATTGCTTTGGCGTTTGACCAAATCTCTTTCTAGAAAGTGATCTTGGTCCTTTTGCATCACTAGTACGATTACCAAACCGTTGACCAGCCGATCCGACGTCCTCTGGTACGACTTGCCACGTCGGTTCTCTTCTTCTTCTTGAACCCTACGCTGGAACCGTAGTCGGCTCTCCGCCTGTCTGGGGCGTCGATCGACTGATTGGTCGTTGGTGTGGACCATGTTGATTGACGCGACGTTCATCGCAGTCAGCTCTTGTTAATCCAAGTCGGCCTCGGTTGTTTGTTGGGATTTGGCTGAGCCGTATGCCATTCTATTCAGTCGATCAGCTCGCCTATGGCTGGCTTGGACCATGTTGACAGGGAAGGGATTGCCGTCAACTTTCATCGGCTTAGCCGATTCCTCGAACTTAATCTTCCCTGCCTCGATGGCCGACTGTATCTGTTGGCGGAAGATCTTGCAATTGTTGGTGCTGTGGGAGGTGGTGGTGTGCCACTTGCAATACTTTTTCTTTTTGAGCTCCTCGGTCGATGGAAGGACATGGTTGGCCGGAAGCTATATCTGTTTCTCCCTTGGCAGTAGATCGAAGATCCTATCGGCTTTAGTTATGTTAAAATTGTATTTTTCCTCTTTAGCCGATTTCTTCAGCCACTGGCAAGTTATGGCCTTTTTTTTCTTAGTCCATTCGGCTGCTGTAACTTCCGTGTCGCTGTCGCTTGAATCGGAATCCGTTGCGTAGATGACGTGGGTGACTTTCTTGAAGGCCTTCTTTGATTCTTGAAACCTTTGTTCGTGGGCCGTCACCTTTTGAGCCAAATGGGCTAAGCTCTTGAAATCTTGAGCCGAAAACCTCTCACGGATCGGGGCCAAAAGGCCATGAAAGGCTAGATCGGCTAGCTATGAGTCTGACAGCACCAGGCTGTAGCAGCGCTTCCTCATGTCCCTAAACCGCTGGATGTAGTCTTGCACCGATTCCTCGTGCTTCTGCCTGATACTGGTCAAATCCGACAACTTCATTTCGTGCGTGCCGAAGTAGAAATAGCTGTGGAATTGCTTCTAGAGATCGGCCCAGCTCTGGACTGAGTTGTAAGGCAGGGATGAGAACCATGTAAAGGTCGATCCCGAGAGTGACAGTGGGAATAAGCGCACTCTGAGCGCATCAGTAGCCGATGCTTCTCCGCATTGTGCCAAGAATCAGCTGACATGTTCGTAAGTTGATATGTTGTCTGGATATTCTGCACCCTTTTGAATAATTCTGGATATGGGTACCGGTACATGTTGCCAGAGTCTTTTGGCTTGA
This sequence comes from Oryza australiensis, assembly GCA_019925245.2. NCBI lineage: Eukaryota > Viridiplantae > Streptophyta > Magnoliopsida > Poales > Poaceae > Oryza > Oryza australiensis. The sequence continues at coordinate 206,588 of JAIFGZ020000260.1, read as the reverse complement.
GGCCGAACTGATCACGCATAACATCTGAGATCAAATTGGCCCATGGCCTGTTTTCTTGCAATGGTGGTATCGGCTCGTATTGCTCGTGGTATACGGGTCCTTGCCAATACTGCATTGGTGGCGTTTGAGGCCGATAGTGCTGCTCGTAGTTGCCTCCTAGGAGCTGATGCTGCAACTGGGTTATAGCAGGAAGCGGCCGAGAGGCAAATGGTGGTGTTTGCTCGGGGAGAGGTCGATTGCCGCCGGAGTTGTGAAGTGGATCCGACAAATAGTTACCAATCGGTGCGTTATGTGTGACAGGTGGCTGATGGGTGTTGAACATGTCTTACGCCTGCTCCTGAGTCATCACCGGGATGCCGAGGCCCTGGTGTTGAGGTTGTGGCCAAACCAGGACCCTAGGATGTGGCCGCGCAGCCGTTTGATTGCGCATTCGGCTAGATTGGGGCTCCCACTGGAGGAATCGGCTGCCCGAGTAGAGGGACTGGCAACCCATGGGTTGACAGTGTCCTGTACGGTGGAAACTGGCCATCAGTGAAATATGTCGGCCCTGTTGGCAGCTGCTCGGCTATCTTTGAATCCACCACGGGGCTTATCATGTTGTTTAGTGTGTTCACCAGTATCCCTGACTGGTTGACAAGCGCGTGGTGGACAACCGAGTTGATCCAATCTTGCAGTGTGTGGAGCTCTGAATCGTCCTGTTCTTACTTGACTTCCTCCATCTTTTTTCTTTCCTTTCTTTTCTTCGGTGGAGGAAGTATCAAGATCTTCAATGTTGAAGTTGAATTTCTGGAGGATCTCCCCAGATCTGGTCTGGACGAAAGATTGCAGATAATATGCTTGCAGCCTCTCAACCATCTACTGATATCGGTCTTTTGTTCAGTCGAAAGCTTGTCCATAGTCACTGGGATGATGTTTTCCTGGTCGAGATCAGCCGATATGACGTTCACCATTGCGCTGAATCCGAAAGATGTGGTCCCACCGGCGTGCCAAAAGCGTGTTGGTGTGAATTTTTACATGCGCCGACTGGAGATCTCGCTTAACTCCGGCGCAGTCCAAATTGGTGCGCCTCGGTGATTGAGCGGGCGTGCCGGTTGGTTTGATCCTGTAACCAACAAGAAAACAAAGATATGGGTTTGATTAGGGTTAGATTTTACTCGATCGGCTATGGATATTAATAAATATACAATTGCTATCCCAAAGCACATTTAGATTAAGTGATTGGGATAGATCGGTAGTATACCAAGACAGTATAAATCACTTAGATCCAAAAGTACGTTAGGAACACAAGTATATATATATATATATTCATAACCTAGCCGATGTCGCAGATCTAATGTAAATCGGCTAGTACTTCGATATGTTTTATAAAAAGATATTAATCTAGATTAAATGCATTAAACCAAGATCAATCGGATGTTAGTGTAAACTAACAGATTGATACCGAGCTAAATACATTTAAGTAGATTGAGATCTTAATATAAAAGACAATTATAGTACATCTAACAATAATAATACATAAAGATGATCAGAATAGGTAAGACCGGCTGAAACCCTGGTTCTATCTCTAATAGCAAACATTGAACCAAATAAATCTATATAATTATAAAGGCGAATTAATAGGTTGATTAGATGCAGCATTAAGTACCAAAAGAATTATAGGATCTATATAGGCTAACGAGAACTCTTCGAGATGGTAGATACGCCATATAACCGAAGTCGACCTCTAGATCTAACTCTGTTGGCTGCTATCTTCAAAGAGATATTAGCCGATCATGAGATAGATCTAAACATTGATCTAGTTTATATGCCGCATATGATAAATTAAGTAGTTTGCAACATCAGAATCAGAGTATCATAATGATGGAAGCACTGACCCCGATACCACAAGCCGCTTGTAACAAGAAATTACCTTTCCAGGAGATCGAAGTCGATGCAGCCCGAGATCAAAGCAAGAACTCGTCAAGAAAAAGTAAAACAAAAGGTTGGCGATGCGCCGAAGGTTGTATTGATGTGTGTTGATATGTTTTACAAGGTCTTGGGTCATATTTATACCCGAATATACAATAAGTCCGTGACGGACACGATTCCTATTACAGATTAAATCTCTAAATAAACCAACATTATCACAAAAGGAAACTATGCAAGATATCCTAACTTAAAAGATACAATTGTTGTTGCAGAACCTTATCCATAGATGGCAATATCTTTAACGCACTTTGGAAACTGAATCCAACAATTATCTCTTAAGCTTTCCTTCCGGGATTGGCTTCACCTCTATCTTCAATTAGAATCGGCTACCGGCTGTCCTGGTCCGATTTGGACTTAGCCGACTGGCTCCATAGCCGATTCGTACTCGGCCGATGCGGCCTCTGTTTTATCGCAGATCGCGTGCTCCCTCAATTCCGCTTCAATCTTAGCCTCAAACCCGGGGATTTGGTTACCAAATTTGGTCGTTTACACTTACGCTGCATGCCAATTACGACCTCATGAACTCAACTATCTGACTCACGATTTAGAGCTAGCTACCGTAGTACATGCTCTAAAATTCTGGCGACATTACATAATTGGAAACCGGTGCGAAATCTTCACTGATCACAAGAGTCTAAAGTATTTCTTTACTCAACCAGATCTGAATTTGAGACAAAGGAGATGGTTAGAGCTTATTAAAGATTATGATCTCGGTATTCATTATCATCCTAGTAAGGCAAATGATGGCAGACGCCTTAAGTCGAAAACAATGTCACCCGACCGATATTGAATCAGTAATCCAGCCATCCTTGTTAGCTGAGTTCCAAAAGTTGAATTTGAGTTTAGTAGAAGACGACTATGTTGCTGTGTTGGCATTATAGCCCACTCTCTATTCTCAAATAAAAGCTGCACAATCCTCAGATAAGGAAGTCGCTGTAATTATGAAGGAGATCAATGCTAAGCCTCAAACTTTGTATACACTTAACTCGGATGGGGTAATTATGCACGGGAAACAAATCTTTGTTCCTGATAATCAAAGTCTTAGAAAAACTATTCTTTTGGAAGCCCATCACACTCCCATGACCATCCATCCGGGATGTACAAAAATGTACCAAGACATACGAACTCAGTACTGGTGACCCAGCCTGCGGCGAGACATAGGAGCCTATGTTGCCGTATGTGACACCTGTCAACAAGTCAAGGCTGAACACCAATGACCTGCTGGTCTGCTCCAACCTTTACAGATCCCTGAATGAAAATTTGATGAGGTTCGAATCGATTTCATCACTGGTCTGCCTAAGACACCCAACGGGCATGATTCCATATGAGTTATTATGGATCGACTGACCAAGGTGGCTCATTTTATACCGGTCCATGTAACTTACGGTGGAGCCAAATTAGCAGAATTATATTTGACACATATTGTAAGACTTCATGGCATACCAAAAGTTATAGTATCCGATCGTGGAACATAGTTCACCTCCCAATTTTGGGACGAAATTGTTCTTCAGTACTGCTTTCCATCCACAAACCGGAGGTCAGTAGAAAGAACCAACCAGATTCTTGAAGATATGCTTCGAGCCTGCGTACTTGAGCATAACACTGAAGGATTACGCGGAGGCTACGCTAGCCGAAAACAAAATTTAACCGCGCAAACCAGGAACACTTGCAAGTAAGGGCCGATAGATCATTACCGATTGGAGTAGAGTGCAGCGGAATGGCCAATCAGGGCAATCCGATCCGGAACAGTGTAGCCGATTCCCGAAGACAGCCGATTCGCCAATCAGCCGATTCGAGTCGTCCGGCCGCGTCCTCACGCCTCGCTCCGATGCGCCCGACCGCGGCCGATTCCACCACGGCCGATCGCTCCGGTGCGGCCCGATCCGAAGCCGATCAACAGCGCGCAACGTAGCAGCGCCTCTACCGGTATCCACACGTCCGGGGATAGAACGCCGTACACCCGTGTGCTAGCACGCGATGCAAGGCTAGGGTTTGGCTCGAAAGTGGGGAGGGTTTCCGTGGAGATTGATCTCGGCGACTTCGTTGCACGCGATGCAATTGACATATCGTAGCTCTCCACCCCTCCCTCCTTTATATAGAGTTGGCCGACCGGGACTAGTGGCCGATTAGGACTCTACTTTGAATCGGATCTCATCCGTATCTCATAGAGTTGGCCGCCCATACGTCGTAAGCCCATAGGACTCTATCCGATCGGATCCCTATCCGATCGAGCCGTATCCGAGTCCAACTCGAATATCTATTCTATCCCCTTAAGCGTGCGACCCAGTAGGTTCAGGTATACTCGGTTTCGGCTATAGTCTAACTTAGCCGACCGTCGGCTCGAGTCCAACTCGGCCGACCTGTCACACATGCGCGCTAGCAAGCACATATTGACACCATAGTATACAAGAATATAATATCGGCTCAACCTGTAATGTGTACACAAATCCCTTTGCCTCACGATACCGCTTAAGCTATAGGCAAGATGTGTGCCATCCCTTCAATAGCTTAACCATTCACTCGAACCGTATTGGATTATCCGTCTATTGATTGACTCCTCAATCAACTTAGCATGGCCATGCATTTCCATAATCCAACCTCGAGGGCCCAGAGATATCTCTCCAAAGGAGGGGCAAATTCCATCTTGATCACTCACATCCCACTCCATGTTTCATAGCAAACCCGAAAACTACCTTTATAACTATCCAGCTTACGGAATAGCGTTTGGTAGTCCCAAAGTAGGCTACTACACATGTTGGAATCCATGGTGATCTCGGTCTAAGGACTTTGTACCAACACTACCCGAGACCAACTAATGGCACATTAATTCCTGTAGTGTCTCATGGTGGGTCTATCCAACAATGTGTTCTCCAACACATATGTCCATGTTTATTGATTTGGTATCTCCATACCCATGATCTATGAGACATGATCATCAATCAATAAACATGCCGATCTTAGAATCATATTTGTTCCAACAATATGATATATGATCGTGGATCATTTAGAAATAGATTCATACATAAAGAGTCTCATAAATAAGTCACGTACTTATTGATCAATACAAGATGTCTATTTCATGGAAATGAATAACACTTTATTCATAAATACATAAACATTGACGTGATATCCAACATCTCCATGTTGCCTCTAGGGCATATCACTAACAATCTCCCACTTGCACTAGAGTCAATCATGTAAGTATCTAATACCCATTGCTCTTGTGTGCGCCTCATGCTTCGGTTGAGGGAGAGGTTTTGTCGGCGGATCGGCTATGTTGAGATCCATGTGCACTTTGCATATCTTGACATCACCTCTGTCCACTATCTCGCGGATGAGATGATATCGCCGAAGTATGTGTTTGGACTTCGATGTGACCTCGGCTCCTTGGCTTGCGCAATGGCTCCACTATTGTCACAATAGAGAGACATTGGACCGGTCGTACTAGTCATCACACCAAGCTCGAAACGAATTTCTTGATCCAAACAGCCTCCTTTGCGGCTTCCGAAGCAAGCAATGTACTCGGCCTCTCGTTGTAGAATCAGCAACGGTATCCCGCTTGGAACTCTTCCAGTGATCGCGCCTCCGTTCGGCAGAACACGAACCCGATTGCGATCTATAATCATCCTTGTCTGCTTGGAAGCTAGCATCGGTGTAACCACTTACAACGAGCTCTTCTTCACCTCCATAGACTAGGAACATATCCTTAGTTCTTCTCAAGTACTTAAGGATATTCTTTACGGCATCCAGTGACCTTCACCTGGATCTCGACTCGATATCGCTCGTAGCACTCAAAGCGTACGAGACATGCGGGCGTGTACAAAGCATGGCATACATGATGGATCCAATTGCCGAAGCATATGGAACCATACCCATCTTATTCCGCTCATCATGTGTCCGAGGACACCGATTCTTGCTAAGATTAATGCCATGTGACATGGGCAAGAAACCTTTCTTGGAATCATGCATGTTGAACCTTTTCAACACCTTGTCAATGTATGTACTTTGGCTTAATCCAATTAGCCTCTTGGATCTATCTCTATAGATCCGAATGCCCAATATATATGCTGCCTCCCTAAGTCTTTCATGGAAAAACTATTTTTCAATGAAGACTTGACGGATTCTAGCATAGGGATATCATTTCCAATCGTAATATGTCGTCTACATATAAGATTAGATATACAATTGCGCTCCCACCGACCTTTTGTAAACACAGGCCTCTTCTTCATTTTTGATGAAACCAAACCCTTTGATTACTTCATCAAAACGAATATTCCAACTCCGAGATGCTTGCTTCAATCCATAAATGGATTTCGTAGCTTGCATATCTTTCCAGCGATTCTGGATCGACAAAACCCCGAGGTTGTATCATGTATACATCCTCGCTTAGGTTTCCATTCAGAAAGCCGTTTTGACATCCATCTCGCCATATCTCATAATTGAAATATGCAGCAATCGCTAGGATAATCCGAATAGATTTAAGCATTGCGACGGGCGAGAAGGTTTCATCATAATCAACTCCTTGAATCTCGTTTAAAACCTTTCGCCACTCAATCGCGCCTTATAGATGTGAACATTTCCATCCATATCGGCCTTTTCTTAAAAACCCATTTACACTCAATGGTTTTGACACCATCGTGTGGATCGACCAAGTTCCAAACTTGATTGTCGTACATGGATTCTATTTCGGATTTCATGGCTCCAAGCCACTTGTTGGAATCGGGTCCCACCATCGCTTCCTCATAGGTCTTAGGTCCATCGTTGTCCAACAACAATATATCACGTTGTTCCGCACTGTGTACTGTCGTGCACGACGTGATCTTTCGAACTCCGTGGCCTGGTGTATCTACAACCGGTGGCGCAACACTTTGCACCTCCTGTTGTGGTTCCGTGGTCGCGAAACATTTTCTCGGTGTTTCTTGAACTTCTTCAAGATGCACCCCTGCCCCACTAACCCTTCTTGAAAGAAATTCTTTCTCCAAGAAGACACCATGTCGGGCGACAAACACTTTGCCTTGTTCCCGATTATAAAAGTAATATCCCTTAGTTTCCTTAGGATATCTCACAAAGAAGCACTTGTCGATTTGGGTGTGAGCTTGTCGACGTAAACGTTTTACATAAGCTTCGTATCCCCATATTTTGAGAAAAGACAAACTAGGGGTTGCCCGTCCATATCTCATATGGTGTCTTTTCAACCGACTTAGATGGAACTCTATTTAGTGTGAGCGCAATGTTTCAAGAGCATATCCCCGAAGGATAACGGAAGATCACTTTGGCTCATCATCGACCGCACCATGTCCAACAAGGTGCGATTTCTCCGTTCGGACACCCCATTCCATTGTGGAGTTCTGGCGGAGTCAACGTGGAACAATTCCACAATCTTTCGATGATTACCAAACTCTTGGCTCAAGTATTCTCCTCCACGATCGATCGTAGAAACTTGATTGTTTTCCCTAAATGATTCGTACTTCATTCTGGAATTCTTTGAACTTTTCAAAGGATTCGGACTTATGCCTCATTAAGTAGATATAACCATATCTACTAAAGTCATCGGTAAAGGTAATGAAGTACGATAACCACCTCCGGCCGTTGAGCTCATTGGTCCACATACATCGGTATGTACGAGTGCCAATAAGTCACTTGCTCTCTCACTATGTCCCGTGAAAGGTGCCTTTGTCATCTTACCAAGTAAACAAGACTCACATGTCTCAAATGATTCAAAATCAAAAGAGTGAAGCAATCCATCCTTATGGAGCTTCTCCATGCGTTTCTTATTTATATGGCCTAAGCGACAATGCCGGATAAACGTGGGGTTTATATCATTAGAGAGTTGCCTTTCGTATTAATGTTATAGATGGGAGACGCTTCAAGATTCAAAACGTATAATCCATTCACCAATGGAGCATGAAAATAGAACATATCTCTAAGATATATTGAACAACCATTGTCCATTGATCTAAAATCATATCCTTCCGCTTGCAAACATGAAGCGGAAATAACGTTTTGACATAGTGTTGGAACACAATAACAATTATTCAATTCCAAAACTAATCCCGAAGGTAGATGAAGTGGTACTGTGCCGACATCAACCGTAGCAACGCTTGCTCCATTGCCGACGCGCAGTTCACCTCGCCCTTCTCAATCCTCTACTTCTTCTCATTCCCGCAACGATTTGCAAATATGAGCTACGATCCGGTATCAAATACCCAAGAGTCGTAGGTGAAGTAGCAAGATTAATGTCTATAACATTAATACCGGCGAAGTCATACTTTGCTTCTTTTTGAGATCCTCCGTGTACTTCTTGCGTTCCTCTTCCAATGGCTCGTCTCCTTGCAATAGAAGCAAACGGCATCGATGCTTGCGCGACCCCTTCTTGCCCTTCTTTGCATTGGAGGCACTCGCGATCTCATCGGGAGTTAACTTCCTCTTGGTGCAAAAGTTTCTTGACAGTGGTTTGCGCTTAGCCTTCGCATCATCATCACATGATGACCATTCTTCTGGATACTCTCCTCGCCTATCTTAAGCATCCCATGCAATTCAGCCAAGGTCCTATCCATATTGTTCATGTGATAATTCAATATGAATGGCTCGAAGCTCGGAGGGAGCGACGGAGAATCACATCGCAGCCAACTCTTGGCTAAGGGAAAACCTAGTTTTTCCGGACTCTCAATGTAGCCAATCATTTTTATCACATGCGGATGACGGGATTCCCTCAACAAGCTCGCACGCAAACAAGGACTTTGAGGTGTTGAACCTCTCGGCCCGAGCTTGGTTCTCAAACATGCCACGCAGTCCCGAATAATAGTGTGAGCATCGCGCTCTCATATTGCTTCGAAGCTCGGGGGACATTGTAGCAAGCATGAGATAGCTTATATCTAGGGCATCATTAGTGTGCTTCTCATAAGCCCTCCGTGCGGTTGCAGGTGGCATTAGTTGGCAAATCCTCGGGATAAGGTACTTCAAGAACGTACTCCTTACGCTCTTGCTTGAGAACAATTCTCAAGTTGCGATACCAATCCATAAAGTTTGTTCCATTTAATTTTTCCTTTTCGAGAATAGATCGCAAATTAAAGGTATTGGGTGTAGTATTAGCCGCCATTTATTCTACAACAAAAAAGCAAAGTTTAGCACAATGTTTATGCTATGTCTATTGTTAAACAATTTAACATTAGACTCCCATTACGTATTTTCCACCTTCCCTCTAGGTTACGTATTGGGTCAAGATCCACATGTTAATTAATTTTCTAGTGAGCTTTGGCATCACTGCTAGAATATTAATAACATCGGTAAGCAACTCCTTGCTAATCACATCTCTATGTGACTCTTGTTGTTGGTGTGGCATCTCCATGCCCCGGCCCCAACCTATGCCCCAAGGCCCAAAACTGTTTTGATAGCCTTGTTAAGTAAACCAAATGCTCCCGCTGTATATGTCCGACATATACCCCTCGTGTTATGATAGAGAATGGCACTCGCTTTGGCGACCCACCATTGACGAGCATAACGGTGACGGGTGCAACATTTGGAAGGGCATCATTACTACTTAATTTTGTGAGGGATGCTATCCTATCAAACATACATATCACATATGAAAGCAAGAAGAATAGCATATAGTGAAATAGTATGGCCCCCTTCACATGGTGATCTCCATCTCCATGTCGGCGCCGAGGATCTCCATCTTCGGCACCATCTTTCAATGTGCATGATGCTTGATTTCTTCAAACTAAGCTACTACTATAGAAGCTCTAATTGAAGATTACATCGACTCATAGGTCGTGAAAGAATATTACAAGCATTGCACGTAAGAAAGAATATTACGGGGATTGCACATATGAAAGAATATTACACGCATCACATGCATCTTATACATACAATAGGGCCATACCATCTCAAAGCATTCTCTCGCAAAAACAAGTTAGGCGTAGAAACGTTTTCTACCTATCGCAGAGATACGGCATCGAGACGACCTATAAGGGGGTACGCACACGGCGGTCCCGCTAGCCGGTTAGCGGGCGGGGGTCGAGGGGAAGCCGCCTCGCGGGCTTCCGGGATTACGCGGAGGCTACGCTAGCCGAAAACAAAATTTAACCGCGCAAACCAGAACACTTGCAAGTAAGGGCCGATAGATCGTTACCGATTGGAGTAGAGTGCAGCGGAATGGCCAATCGGGGCAATCCGATCCGGACAGTGTAGCCAATTCCCGAAGACAGCCGATTCGCCAATCGCCCGATTCGAGCGTCCGGCCGCGTCCTCACGCCTCGCTCCGATGCGCCCGACCGCAGCCGATTCCACCACGGCCGATCGCTCCGATTGCGGCCGATCCGGCCGATCAACGGCGCGCAACGTAGCAGCGCCTCTACCGGTATCCACACGTCCGGGGATAGAACGCCGTACACCCGTGTGCTAGCACGCGATGCAAGGCTAGGGTTTGGCTCGAAAGTGGGGAGGGTTTCCGTGGAGATTGATCTCGGCGACTTCGTTGCACGCGATGCAATTGACATGTCGCAGCTCTCCACCCCTCCCTCCTTTATATAGAGTTGGCCGACTGGGACTAGTGGCCGATTAGGACTCTACTTTGAATCGGATCTCATCCGTATCTCATAGAGTTGGCCGCCCATACGTCGTAAGCCCATAGGACTCTATCCGATCGGATCCCTATCCGATCGAGCCGTATCCGAGTCCAACTCGAATATCTATTCTATCCCCTTAAGCGTGCGACCCTGTAGGTTCAGGTATACTCGGTTTCGGCTATAGTCTAACTTAGCCGACCGTCGGCTCGAGTCCAACTCAGCCGACCTGTCAACAGCGGCGCCTAGCAGCACATATTGACACCATAGTATACAAGAATATAATATCGGCTCTGAACCTGTAATGTGTACACAAATCCCTTTGCCTCACGATACCAGTTAAGCTATAGGCAAGATGTGTGCCATCCCTTCAATAGCTTAACCATTCACTCGAACCGTATTGGATTATCCGTCTATTGATTGACTCCTCAATCAACTTAGCATGGCCATGCATTTCCATAATCCAAGTACCTCGAGGGCCAGAGATATCTCTCCAAAGGAGGGGCAAATTCCATCTTGATCACTCACATCCCACTCCATGTTTCATAGCAAACCCGAAAACTACCTTTATAACTATCCGATTACGGAATAGCGTTTGGTAGTCCCAAAGTAGGCTACTACACATGTTGGAATCCATGGTGATCTCAGGTCTAAGGACTTTGTACCAACACTACCCGAGACCAACTAATGGCACATTAATTCTGTAGTGTCTCATGGTGGGTCTATCCAACAATGTGTTCTCCAACACATATGTCCATGTTTATTGATTTGGTATCTCCATACCCATGATCTATGAGACATGATCATCAATCAATAAACATGCCGATCTTAGAATCATATTTGTTCCAACAATATGATATATGATCAGGGATCATTTAGAAATAGATTCATACATAAAGAGTCTCATAAATAAGTCACGTACTTATTGATCAATACAAGATGTCTATTTCATGGAAATGAATAACACTTTATTCATAAATACATAAACATTGACGTGATATCCAACATCTCCATGTTGCCTCTAGGGCATATCACTAACAAACACCAGCTGGGAAAAATATTTACCATTTGCGGAATTCTATTAAAACAACAGTTTCCAGTCCAGTCTTCAAATGTCGCCATTTGAAGCCCTCTATGGAAGAAAATGTAGAACACCTCTCTATTGGTCTGAGGTAGGAGAAAGACAATTCTTTGGACCCGCAAATATTAACAAGGCTGAAAAGAATGTCATTCTTATCACGGACAGATTAAGAGAAGAACAAACCCGCCAAAAAAGCTATTCTGATCGCCGACGACGAGAGCTAAGTTTTAATGTGGGCGATCACGTTTATCTTAAAGTTTCTCCTCTGCGGGGAACTCAACGCTTTCAGATACATGGCAAACTTGCTCCTCGTTACATTGGGCCATATCGGATCATTGCCAAGCACGGACAAGTGGCCTATCAATTAGAATTGCCATCCCAGCTCTTCAATATACATGACGTATTCCATGTTTCACAACTCAAGAAATACCTTCGGACTCCTATCGAACACACTATCCTTGAAGATATTAATTTGAACCAAAACCTCTCATATCAAGAACATCCAATCCGGATCCTTGAAGAGAAAGAACGACGAACCCGCAGGAAATCCATCAAGATGCTTCGAGTACAGTGGAGTAATCATACAACAGACGAGGTTACATGTGAACGCGAAGACCAACTCAAAACCGAATTCCCTAGCATCTTTTAAAAAGAACGAATCTCGGGGTCGAGATTCTTTTGTAAGGGTGGTAGAGCTGTCACATCCCACCAAATCATGTACTTGATAGATCTAGGAGAAAGGGTACAATGTAATATGAACCAAAAATTTTCCCTAGAGGGTTATGACTAGTTTGATTTTGTGCATATAAGAAAAGTTGCATATGTATATTAGAGACATAGTTTTCATTCCAAATTTAAACAAAAGGGGGTTTAAGGAAAAGTTTACAAAATACCCAAGAAATATGAGAAGGACATTGAACAATCACTTAAAAGATTTAAAAGCACATTATAAAGTTGAAAGTATATGTTAAATCAAAATCTAGACTTAACCCTATAAGAATTTTTCTAAGTGTCAAGGCTGACAAACTGTGCTCTGGAGCCAAATTTTGAGTTAATGCCAAAATTAAACCATTGATCTTCAGGCAGTGAAATTTGGCCATATTGTAGTTTAGGTCATGCTTTAAACCTTTCCATTGGGCACCGCCCCAGAATCGGTCTAGAAATGTATTTAAACAGAGTCTAAATTTGTAAACTCAACACTGCGCCACAAACTTGGAAAATTTTCAGGAATCCAATTCTTCTTCGTTCCCTCATGACAATTGGGCCGTTCTGTCCGGTGGGGTCACGGAGTCAGTCACACAGCAACGCTACATGGGCCCGCAGGCCAGACCACGTGCGCCACACACACGAGGCACGCGTTGGCCGCTGCGGTGAGCCCCTCACCTCCTCTTCCTCGCCGGCGACCCTATTTAACCCGAACCGACCGACCGCTACTGACTTTTCCTCATTCCTGTCTCGTTCCACGAAGAAGCCAAGACTACCCACCTCGGGAGCGACGAGAACGACCGAAGAAACCTCACCGCCAGGAAGCGAAGATCCAACTGCCATTGATGCACGGTGAAGTTCTTCCTTGAACTATGCGTGTTCCTAGATCCCCACTCATCCTTCTCTCTAATGACCCCGATTTCATCACTAATGGTGTAGCCAACGAACGGGAACGCCACCATGCCAAAGCAAGAATTCGGCGCGCTCTATGTCGACCACCGCCACAAGCTCGCTCGTTGCCAGCCATCCATGGTAAACCACTGGCCAAACCCTCTCGTTAGCTTGTTATCCGATTCTTGACATTGGTTAAACTCGAAGGAATCGCTATGAAGTGCACTGTGGAGGAAACCCCTCTTTTCTTCCCCAACTCCGACCGCTGTTGTCGAACCCCACTTCCTTCTTCTCTGGTAAGCCTTGGCTAAATTCCTTTCGCTCTAAGCATCATCAGGACCATCTAAACGAAGGCCCACACACCTTTGTCACAGCTGAACACCGAGGCGACCTGCCGACGGACAACCGAGACGGAACCCGCCGCCGCCTCGAGACCCCGCACGGCGCCACCATCATCCCGGCCTCGCCAGAGCCTCGCGTTTGCTCAGTATGTCTCCCTATGACTCCTAGGAGCTAAGAAATGCGCATGCATGGCATAAATCGGGCTTGAAACCTACATGCACCATCTACCCAAACTGCGGCGCCGCCCACTCCGTCGCCGACGACTATTCCGGCAATGGTAGCATGTGGGAGGACCACCGTTAGCTTCGCCGTAGTTTTTGCTACATTTTTCCCTTTGGTCACGACCACTGACCGGCCGTCGTTCGCTGTCGGCGCTGGCGAGAAACTCGCCACGCACCGCTGCCCTATTTCCTCTTTGGGCCAAGTCAGTGACATATTAGACCCACTAGTCAGGCGCCAACAAACGGTTTAAACGTCGAACATACACTGACCTAGGGACCCTACACATATTAAAGAGAAAAGATTAAACCCGGGAAGGTATTTTTCAACAGAAAAGGAACTTGACTTTGAAAATTCATATAAAATAGAATATGGCACATCTTGAATTGGGACAAATTTTGTTAGATCCATAAGTTTATGAACTTTTATACTGTGGAATAAAATCATCTACTTGTAGTAGGAAATTTATTTCTAAAAATCCATTTAAGAACCTTGCAAACCAAGGTTAAGTTTAAATTATAAAAATCATAGAAAAATCATCTTAACTCCGAATGAGGTGAACCAAAATTCTATAAAACCAGAAAAAGATGTACTTTATTTTTAAAATTATGAAATTAGATACTTTCTGTAAAAAATAGGCCGGTTAGGGATTTAATAAAGAAAAGGACTATTCTTGCGGACTTCAATCTCCAAAAAAGAAATTGTAGGGACCCTATCCAAATTCCTAAAAATTCAAAATAAATTTTGTTAGGATCACCTCTCTGTGCTTTATTGACTAAAAATATTTGACATACCAGCAACCCTATAGGTTAACCTTGAACAAATTTAAGAAGCACATAACTATACACTTGATCTACAAATGACTTTATAAAATCTTCCAGTTTGGAAGAAAATATTAAGATAAAAAGTTTACTTAGGAAGTCAACCTGAAAATAAACACCTTCAGTCATATTGCATTCATTTTAGATCATGAAAGTTTTCATAAGAACTTGTAATCTAAACTATTGTATGTATGCATTAGACGAACCGCCGACGTTTTACGAGGATCCCTTGTATTTGAACGAGCAGGAGGAAGGAGAACCAGGCAAGTCCTCACCTCCCCCTTTGAACACTTTGATCCCAAATTTTTTGGAGGTTATTTCAAAATGCTTCGGAACTATGCATGATGTTTGATTATAATGACACTAAAATCTTGAGTAAAATGTTTAGTACAACTTCCTATGTTGCATGCCACCTCAAACTCCTCATAATCCTTTAACCTAATTCCTAACCCTAGGAATGGTCAAGATGCTAATATATGGATGAAAAATCTGAAAACCTTGGATGATTACCCTTTTGCTTAGCATTGCTTGTAGTGTTATTTTCCATGATTATTGGGCAAAGTATCTATGCTTTGTTTTAAAAATTCTCTTCTAAAAATTACGTTATGATAAAAATGTTACTTGTCAAAACAAAAAGGTGGAAAATATGAATTTTAAGTTTGGGCCGCAAGTGGTATACATATGGTGACTAGTTGTATACCGATAGGGGGAGTGTGTGCCCAGACTATCCTAAGGACCTCACTCAACATATGTTCATCTCGAATACAGTACAACCACATGTGCTAGTATGAGATAGCCCTAGCTTAGTATACTATTTGTGGTTTAGCCTTACATTTAGGTAGGCCGAAGTGTATGAGTTCGAATAACTAAGAGGAGCTTCCTTTATGCCCCGATGTGGTAGTTTAGGTGACTAAGCCTGTCCAATACAACGGTATTGTGCCACATGGGTGGGTTCCTGTCGTGTATGCCCCCACCACTTAACGGTTCTATGTTGTACTTCCAAAAAGGTATAGGATGAAGGAAACAGATATCGTGCTGGTGTATGGCTAAATCAGGAATATTTGAAGGGCTTTGTTGTGTGAATATGTCGTGAGAATAGACTTGTGTTTTCAACAATCCTTCTTTTAAAGTTGATTGTAACTGTTCAAAAGTAATTGTTTACTTATGTTATATTCCTTTGCTGCCCTGAAATGCAAAGAGAAGATAATTTGTATGCACTACTACCTACTAAATGCCCAATTTAGCAAGGTACTTGCTTGCTGAAATTTATTTAGGAAAACCTGAAATTTGCAATGGGGCTTTACTAAACAAAATTTGCTTTGCGCTAAAAGAACCTGACATGAGCTTACTTTGGTGATGCCATACATGTAGAACGTAGGTTTGATGGTTGCTTGCCAGTACAATTCGTTGTACTGACACTTGTTTGTATATCTATTCTTGGTTGGTTGCAAAGACATGACTGCAGGAGAGTTCCCTCCTGAGGAGGATGAATTCGCCGAGGATGCTCCATTCATTCAAGATGGTTCTTACTAGGGAGTCCACTAGTCAGTTGAAAGAAAGATCCTCTGGGCTGGAGAATGCTTTCGCATGTTGTTAACTATCTGTTTGTATATTTGGCCTGACGGCCATATGTAACTATAAGACTAGTATGCTGTACTTACTAATGCTAGTAAATTGAACCTTTGAATATTAGAGATACCAAATGCTTGGATGAAAGTGGTTAGTATGTTCCTTTTGTTAGGAATGTATTAATCATGAGTATGAATTAAAGATAATTGAGACAATGTAGATCTTTATCCAATTGGTGTCAAGTCTCCTGGTTGTGTAACACATCTGGTCGCCGCCATCAAGTGGTTTGACAGGCAATATCCAGGCTAAAGTTGACTGGCAGGCTAAAGGCCCAGCAATGTCTTAGTTATCTCTCTCTCGGAACGTCGGATATCTTACTATGCTTTATGGGAAGAATTGATATGTTCTATTCATCCCTTAAATATAGTAAGAGGTCCGGAGGCGTCCCAACACCGCGGCCGGTGCCAATTGAACAATGCCGAACCATTGACAAGCTTTGCATCCTCTATAATATTTGAAACAATCATCAATCATCTTCGGCTAATAGAATCCCGCTCTCCTAAGCAACCAGTTCATTTTATGGGCCGATTGATGAGTTCCACAAATACCCTCATGTACTTCTCTCATAGCAACTTTAGATTGATCATTATCTAGGCACTTCAATAGCACTCCATCTATATTTCGGCAATATAAATCTCCATCAAGGAAAGTGTACTTAAACGCTTGCCGCCGAATTTTCCGATCAACCTTAAGACTATGATCTTTCAAATATTGAACCAAAGGAATTCTCTAATCTTCTGTTGTTTCTAGGGCACAAAAGTCCGAATTCAAGATTAATTCGGCCTCTGTATCAGATGAGTTGTGCCCCCTAGCACTTCCTGTGAACCCGGTCTGACCGGCGAAGCAACGCCGGTCGACCGGAATGCGCCGGTCGACCGTCGCCATCCATGGTCGACCGGCGGCGATGCACCGGTCGACCACTTGCGATCCGTGTCTTCGCCAATATCTCCCAAAAATTATAATAAAGCACTACTTTTTCTAAAATAATAAATATCCCTTTCTTGACACTATAACCAGATGCTTGCTGAGACAAATCATTTGCTATAGAATTTTCACTCCTAGCAATATGTTTAATAGCAAAACCATCGAAATTGGCGATAATATCCAAACATTGATCAAGATACCTGTTTAGCGACCCATCAAGGCATTTGTAAATTCCGGCAACTTGTTGCACCACCAATTCTGACTCACCAAACGCTTCCAAGTGTGTTGCTCCAATGATCTCCATCACTTGTAAACCGATTAATAAA
Organism: Oryza australiensis; assembly: GCA_019925245.2. Classification (NCBI taxonomy): domain Eukaryota; kingdom Viridiplantae; phylum Streptophyta; class Magnoliopsida; order Poales; family Poaceae; genus Oryza; species Oryza australiensis. The sequence continues at coordinate 189,118 of JAIFGZ020000260.1, read as the reverse complement.
GCATTGTAGTCAGCTTGATTGTTTGTATAAAAATATTCTAGACAAACCGATGCTTCAAAACGTTGACCATTGGGAGAAATTAAAACTACACCTATACCTTGACCTTCTTTGCACGAAGAACCATCAAAATAAATCTTCCAAGGTATAACACTAATCAAGTAAACCTCATCCTCATAAGCAATATTCACATGATGGTTTACTATAAAATCTACTACAATTTGGCCTTTCATAGATTTCAAGGGTTCATAAGCCAAATCATATTCAATCAACGCATACGCCCATTTGCCAATTCTCCCACTCAAAATCAGCCTTTGCAACATATGTTTAATAACAACGGTCTGACAAGCAACTATACGAGTACTAGATAACAATTAATGACGTAATTTGGTACAAGCATAGTATAAGCAAAGACAAAGTCTCTCCACAAAAACGTTTCTGCATCTAAAAGATGGTGACTCAAATATGTGATTATATATTCCTTGCCATCTTCCTCTTCTGTCAAAATGGCTCCAATGACTTTGTCTTCAGTGGCAATAAATAACCAAAATAGAATTATGGCTTTAGGCGCTCGCACCACAGGTGGAGTAGACAAATACTTCTTCAATCCCTCAAACGCCTCTTGTTGTGCTGCCCCCAAGTAAAATCGGCTTCTTTTTTCAAACGTAAGATAGGAACAAAAGCATCGATTTTACCCGCTAGGTTAGATATAAATCTTTTCAAGTAATTCACTTTACCTAGCAACTTTTGAACTTCCTTCTTGCATGTCGGCGCCTTGAAATCTTGAATCTTCTCAACCTTCTTAGGATCAATCTCAATTACAATCTCATGCACCATGAATCCTAAGGACTTTCCCGCCGACACACCGAAAGCACACTTGAGTGGATTCATTTCCAACCATACCGGCGCATCCTCTCAAAAGCTAACCTCAAATTGGCTATATGACCATCCATGCCATCCAATTTGACAACAATATCATCAATGTAGATTTCTAAGATAAAACCTAGCAAATCATGGAAAATCAAGTTCATCGCCCTCTGATATGTTGCACCGGCATTCTTCAATCCAATGTGATGATAACCCACTCAAATAATCCAACAAAACCTGGACACCTGAAAGCCGTCTTGTACAAATCCTCTTCCGCCATAAAGATTTGATTGTAGCCAGCATTGCCATCCAAAAAGCTAATCACCTTATGACCCGAAGCATCATTTATCAACATGTCGGCTATAGGCATAGGATATTCATCTTTAGGAGTAGCTTTATTCAAATCTCTAAAATCTATGCATACTCTAATCTTGCCACTCCCCTTTTCCTCCACCAGAACGATGTTGGACACCCACTCCGCATGCCGGCATGGCCAATAAACCCCACCTTCAACATATTTCTTCTTTGACATGATCATGTATGAGGGGGTTAAAGTGACAAGGAGGTTGTTTATGAGGCCTAAATCCTGATTTTATAGGAATCCGATGCTCAACAAGATCACAGCTAAGTCCTAGCATCTCATGGTATTCCCATGCAAAACAATCGACATATTCCTTAAGCAACTCGATTATTTTAACCTTATAATCGAATTTCATGTTTTTGTTTACAAAAGTCAGCCTTGCAATACTTCCATCTCCTATTTCCACTTCCTCTAATGGATCGGCCGATGTAAACCCTTGACCAAGTTTCTCTACTTCATCAAAATCTTCAATAGTTTCCCAATATCGTTCTTTGTAGACCGATATTCTTGCACCCTGTTTTGCAACCACTCTAAATTGCCTTCTTTACTCATTATATAAAGTAATATCACCTAGCCGTGCTAAGCTAGCCGGCTTTACAGAGATAGGTACGAAGCTATCCTTGCAAACACTAATAAAATCAAAGCTAGAGAGATCTAACCCTGACAAGCATTGCATATTCCCATGTTGCCACCCCATCGAAACATCGGCCATTGCAAGATCGGCCGATGCATCTGCTTGAACTACATCAATATCATTGTCGTCCCATTGAATCAAGCATTGGTGCAAAGTAGAAGGAATACAACAGTTGGCATGAATCCAACAACGTGCCAAAATAACACTATAGTTACCTTGCACATCGATGACGAAGAAAGCGCTAGGCAACATCTTGTTTCCCACTGTAAGCTCTATGGACAAGATTCCGTTGGCCTCCGTTGACTAACCACTAAAGCCATTGAGTGTCATATTGGTTCTCTTCAATTCAGCTTCTTCACGACCCAACTTCCTGAATAGTGAATACAACATCAAGTTTACAACGGCACCTCCATCCACTAGCATCCTCGAGACCGGCTTCCCGTCAATATGGCCTTTGAGATAAAGAAGCTTTGTATGACGGTTAGATTCATCGGGCTTCTCAAAAACCGCATCTCTTAGACCTAATGAAAGTAGAGCAACCTCAGTCTCCTCTAAGGCACAGAACTCCAAGGGCAACGTGCACACCATGCTAATGTCCATGCTCTCACTCGGTGACGACACAACAGCCGGTTGTTCATTTTCTTTCCTTTCCTCTTCCTCTCGAACAACCACCGGCTCTTCACCCTTCAATGGTTTGGATCTCCATTCCTTCATTGGTGGCGGTCGCAACTCATCAAATCTTCTATCTCTCCATTCTTCGGCCTCCTTTTCTTTCAACTCACAAGCCCAAAAATGTTGCAACTTTCTCCTTTGTGTAGCCGTCAAATCCAAATCCTTAGGCATCCACCTTGGCTTCGGTTGTGTACCAGGAGGTATGTAATGCCCCCCATTGTTCCTTCGTGAAGAAGAGGCAAAACCCGAACTACTTCCAGAAGACTGGCGATCAGACAGGCGCTGGTAACCGGTCGGACCGGCCTTTGCCTGCGGTTAGACCGGTCAGAGGACTCGGTCAGACCGGCTGTAGACCTTCGGTCAGACCGACCAGTAGGCCCGGTCTAACTACTCTCCTGCGCAGAACCTATGCTGACTTTGGTTTAATCACCAAAAACCATCTTAGCTTTCTCCTCAGATGGTATCGGCACATCATGAGACCCTATCTTGATAGTAACCACCTCCGAAGTCCTCTCTTCTACCTTAATGCGCTTTTGCGCCCTCTTTTCTTCTTCAAACCGATTCCTCGGTGGAAACTGGCTTTCACTTGACTAGGATATACACTCACGTACTGATCTCCTCTCCCTTCCCCATCCTTGATGAAATTGCACTGGAGGCATATGATTATACATAGGTTGAATTGCTCCCCATGGCATAAAATAAGGGAAAGGATATCCCAGCGGCGGCATTGGGCAAGGCCCCCATGGCATGACTTGAGGATAATGCGGGAACGGTGGCTCCAACGCCCTTGGCGAACGACCAAATCTCTCCCTAGGAGGTGATCTTGGTCTCTTGCCTTTGTTACGCTCCTTCTCCATGCTTCTCTTCTAAAATTTGTCCAAGAGCATATCAAAAGAGATTTTTAGCTTCCGGTGGTTTCTTGAACTTGAAAATTTATCTTCATTCTTTTTCCAAACACCAACCTCCGGATTCCTGGGCACGAGCATCTTGGGCCGAACTTCTCCAATCACGACCCCCTTCCCCTTAGCAGATTCGGCTTGTTCTGGCCGAATCAACACCTTTTTATCGTTAAAATCAATAACATTAATAGGAAAAGGATCCTGTCAAGCTTCATCTTAGAGCCCTCAGTAAATTTCAATTGTCCTTTCTCTATAGCCGATTGAACCTGTCGACAAAAAACATTACACTCATTAGTAGAATGAGAATAAGAATCATGCCACTAGCAATAAGATCAATGCTTTAATTCTTCTAATGAGGGTATGACATGGCCTTTAGGTAACTTAATTTGCTTCTCTTGCAAGAGATGATCAAAAATTTTATCACACTTGGCCACATCAAAACTATACTTAATCTCACTTTGCCGATCCTTGGGAGGAGTCGGCGTCAAGCTAGAGCAAACAAAAGGCTTATTCTTGTTAGTCCAATACCATTCAGCAACATACATATCATGGTCGCCCTCATCACTATCAGAATCACTATCATTGGAGCAATCAACCATACTAACACGAGGCCCTTTGTCATTAGATCTAACAAATTTTTTACTATCCCTGACCCGGCTTTCCTGAGCCAGAGCCTTCTGCATGACTTGGCTAACATCAAGAAATTGTTGGTCATCTAACCTTTCTTTAATAGGAGCAAGTAAACCACTAAAAGCAAGATCAGCCAAATCTCTTTCAGTTATATTCAAACTAAAACACCGGTTTCTAGCATCTCTAAACCTCTTAATGCAATTAGTGACAGATTCATTATATTTTTGCCTAACGATGTCAAATCACATAGCCTAAGCTCAGTTTCACCAGTGTAGAAATAATCATGAAATTTCTGTTCTAATTGAGCCCAAGTATGAATAGAATTTGCCGGTAAAGAAGTAAACCATGTAAAAGCAGTACCGGACAAAGATAAAGAAAACAAGCGCAATTTAAAGGCATAAGAAGTACTAGCTTCTCCACATTGTGCTAAGAATTGGCCTATGTGCTCCCATGTAGTCCTATTATCCTCACCACTAAATTTAGTGAACTCAGGAACTCTATAACCACGAGGATATGAGATATTATCAAAATAATCGGGATACGGCCTTTGGTAAACCTTAGCACGATTCCTCAGCTCAATTCCAAATGACTCTCTAATAATATTCCTAATCCATTCCTCCATATTTTCAGGCCTCGACGGATTGGGTATGTTTGGTGGCCGAAAAAGTGGTTGTTGCAGTGCAATATTACCATATTGACCATACCTAGTGTCATGCGGATAACCTCTATTAGGATCATTGTATTGATTAGGCACATGTGGTGGAATTTGTGCATGAACAGTAGTTACAGCAGAGTCGTGCACAGTAACATGGTACAAAACCGAGTTACCCATGATTGGATCTATATCCTGTACCGGCACCAGTGCGCCGGTCTGACCGGCCTGAGCCCGGTCTGACCGGCATGGTATGGTGCGGTCGACCGGCCATATATCTGCGGGTCGGACCAGGTAAAGGGGCGGTCGAACCGGCTGTTGGCGGTCGACCGATGTAGGGTGCGTCGGTAAGACTAGCCAAAGGTCCGGTCAGACCGGCAGGAGCAGCAAAACTCTCTCCCTCGACGTGTTGCATGATTGCCCGATCGGTTTTACTAAATATTTGATGAACAGGGGCTTGGCTAGCACTTGAAACAGAGGTAGATGGTAAATCGGCCACGAGAGAGCTGAATTTAGTGCTCATATAATCATTAATCATCCTATTAAAGCAAGACTCCATAGTAGATTCAAGTTTATTATTAACGGCGGTAGTCACAGATTCATCTACTAAGCTTGCCACAAGCTTTTGAATAGGAAGAGCGATTCTTTTGGTGCTTACCTCGTCATGGACAACTTTGAGCGGACTCTCGGACTTGAGAACCATGCCTTGACGAGTTCTAATGCATGATTTGTCCAAAACCTCCTGCGTGATTGCCTTGATCCGCTCCTCCATGATCTTGCGTGCTTCTCCGTCAAGATCACCAAATGAAACATGCATGACTTTGGATGCATCCACCTCCTATGTGACTTGCTTCGACATCGCGGCGTCAAAATTGAGATGACGTTGAATGGATTTCCCCAGTAGAGTTGCCAAAAATCGTGTTGGCAACTTCTTTGGCAAGAAGACAATCACGATCGGACACCTAAACACCTTGCGGTGATATGGAGTAACCAAGATGGGTTTTGTAGATTAAACCGGCTAGCAAAGCCGATTTGAGTAGAACGATGGATAGATACCCGTCTCGTGGGCAAACGAAAGGTTTTCAAGACAAACCTACAAAGAGGAGTCACACTCTCACAGCGGCGGTGGATGATTTACAGCACAAATCGACAAAGATGGACGGACTAATATGACAAAAGTAAAAGAATGATTTAATTGGCCAAAAACTTGAAACTAGATTGATTCTTGCGTATTGTGTATGTCTATTGCCAATTGAACCGGCCTTAGTCCTTAAATAGGGGTTGGTCTTGCCCTCCACAGGTCCTCCTTCACATCCAATTCGGAGTAGACACCTTAGGAAACCCGAGACGTACCTTATGAAGCAAGGAAACCTGAGTATCGATGAAAATTGACTCGGTCTCGGACTCTGCCGGTCAGACCGGCCACATGCCGCCGGTCTGACCGGCCCTTAGAATCGGTCTGACCGGCCACATGCCGCCGGTCTGACCGGCCCTTAGAACCGGTCTAACCGGCCCATACATGGCGGTCAAACAGACCCTCTGGAGGATATCGGCAGATTTTCCAAATATTGGCAATTCTCCCTATTTCAACTCTAGGTGCCAATTTTGGGTGTAAACAATAATTTGACCGAATGTAAGTAAATATAGCTTTGCCATTCGCATCGTTCCCGACAACCGTGCTTCAGATAGCAACCTTAGCCCACAACATCCAGGAGGATTCTCTGACCGAACCCCGACAGGTTTCAGACCGATCCTTATCGTGGTTGTTGTTCACTTTGCGAAATAGGCGAATTTAAGGGCCTCGAAAGACCAAGTCCCCCGAGTAATTTGATATTACATCGAGAGATCGTGTATCGGAGCCTGACCCAAGTCCAACTCTGGGAGGGATAAGCCAACTCTGACTGGAGGGCATGAGATCGGGCCACTACAACGGGCTGGGATGCGCCGATCTAGTACTCGGGGAGCTTCCAAAATTGTCAAGTAAACTCGGACTTCCCCAATAGACTTCCTTCCTGGGAACCCGGACCAAGAAGGGTTGGGGCAACGAGTCTCAGAGCTAGTAATGAGTACTTGCGCGAAAGCTATCGGGACACTGGAACATTACTTGACGGTCGGGGCAGAATGCCAAGACCCCGGGCAGCAAGGGTGAATTCAACAAAACTTCCTTCTTGGGGACCTGGACCGAGAGAGGTCGGGGCTGCAAATCTCAGAGCTAATCATGATTACATGCGCGGAAGCTGTTGAGTGTGCAAAGGCTGCTCGGCGACGGGGCGGAAAGCAACAAGCGATAAAAAGACAAATATCGAAACTGCTTTCAAAGATAGAAAATGAGGGACGAATACGTATCTTTCCAAGGATTGGCACCATGAACTCGGTGGAAAAGGAGATTGTGGGAGGTGTCACCCCAGGGTGCCTCAAAAACCCGGATTGGACCCCAACAAAAGTCAAACCGAGTGTTCTCGGGATATGACCGAGAGCCTGACCCCCCTGGGGGTCGGGCATTCCGGCCTTTCCCCGAGTCTGACTTTGGCCCCTTCTCTTGACCCTGACTCTTTGCCCGACCTCAACATCCTTGGGAAGAAACTTGGTAGGCACGGAGGAAGAGGGAGGAGACAGCCCGACAGCATCTGACACCACCTGGTGGCACAGAAGTAGGATCCCAAGGCTGACAGGAGTACAAGATACCCGCGGTGTATAGGACCTAGCAGACCAACATGTACTTTATCAGATATTCTTTGTACCCCACTGTTTGTCTCTCTTAGTCTTAGCTTTCTTGGCCCCCAAGCTTATCTGTACTTGCCCCCCTTGAACTATAAAAGGGAGGGCAGGGCGACGGGGCCAAGGAGGGAAGGAAGAGGAGGATTCCATATCCAACTTCCACATTCTTCCACACTTGTAACCTTGTTCATCATACATCCCAACAAAGAACACTGGACGTTGGCCTATTATCCTTCGGGAGGGCTGAACTAGTATAATTCCTTCTGTCTTGTTCTTGGCTCGTCTTAGGACTCGAGTCGACCATCGGATTCGTCGAAGGGCAACTTCTCTAACGCTCTCTCTTCTACCTCCTCATGGACCACCCTTGGGGGACTACCGACCCACCCGTCGACAGTTGGCGCACCAGGTAGGGGAGCTGTTCTTTACCTGGAGCGATCCGATGGCTATTTCCTTTGCCACCAACTTCGTGGCTCTCGCCGGGACGACCTTCATCTTCAGCACTCTGGTGTTCTGCGCGGACGACTTTTGTCGCCTCACTCTCTCCCAAACAGCCTCCGGCGAGCTGGAGCATGCGGTCACACCTCCGCGCGTAATTGTGAGGCCAAGGCACGTGGTCTCATGCCCTGAGGCCTCAGTCCCCAAGCCCCGCGCGACCATTAGTGTTTGGCAGCCCAAACCCCCGACTACTCGCTCGGTAGTCCTAAGGGCAGATGATGCTTGGATCCAGATTGAGTGCCCAGCTCGACTTCGCGCCACACGTTCTGCTTCACCGCTCTGAGGGTCGTCTTCCTCGCCTTCGCGTGTTGCTGGGGGCGATCCCACCCCTCTTGGCACGGAGGACCCTAGCAGGACCATCCGCCACGCCTCTGTCCCCCGCATGGCGTTGAGTGGGCGGCTCCGAGGACCAGTGTTCATCCCTAGTAACCGCTGGCCTGCCAACTTTGTCATGATGGCGAGATCACGGCCTCTCAGAAGTCCGATGCTCACCGCAACATGCATCGTTCCCATAACGTGGGGAGGGTTGTGCGGCGTGAGCAGGCCCGTCGGCCTCACGTTCAGCCCCGGCGCCTAGAATCCGACTTCATGATGGAGTTTGAAGGACACTAGGTTTTCCGGACGCCGGCAACCAACTTGGTCGCCATTGAGCGTGCCTCAACGGTCTTCCCAACTCCTTGGAGATCTGGAAGGCCATGGCCATGACCTAGGCCGCCGCAGCATAGCTCAATGTCTCGGCCCCGTCTGAGCGCCCCCTAGGAGCGCTCGACGCTAGAGGTCACAACGACAGCTGAGTGCCGGTCGTTCAGCCTCCCCGTGTGTGGCGGGCGCAGCCATGAGAACCATGGTTCCCCCCATGGGCATGGCTCGACACTCTCGGAGTGCTCGCACAACTGAGCATCAAGGGAGCTCCCACACGGGTGATCTGCGTGAGGTGATTGCGCAGAGGATGGATGCCCGCAACACCATTGAGCGGCGTGCCACCGATCGGAGGCGCCAGGAGATACGGCGACGGGACGAGTACGACCTGTTGCACTGACCTCCTGACGGCGTGCCCGATCCCGCAACCCGCCATGATGGCTTTGTGGCTTTCACCGCTAAGCTCTGGCAGGTCACGTGGCCCAAGGGTTTCCGCCCGACGGGGATAGAGCAATATGATGGCAAGACCGATCCCACCTTGTGGCTGTAGCTGTATCGCACGGCTGTTCGAGCTGCAAATGGTGATGATCGCGTCATGGCCAACTATCTCCCGGCGATGCTGGCGCCAACGGCCATCAACTAGCTTGCCGGTCTACCCGAGAACTCCATCGACTCATGGGATGAGCTTTGCAATATTCGTCGCCAACTACCATGGCACGTGGCAACGCCCGGCCACCTGCTACGACCTTGGTCAAGTCTGGCAAGTCCCCACCGAGTCCATCCGGGACTACATCTGGCGTTTCTCGGAACACCGCAACTCCGTTGCGAGCATCTCCGACAGCAATGTCATGTGAATCTTCTCTGAGGGCCTTCGAAGACTCTCCGAGCTGTTCCGCTTTCTCGGTCGGACGAAGCTAACAACACCGGCCCAAGTGTTTACCATTGCCGAGGGCTTCGCCGATGCTGATATGCCGAGAACTAGCTCATGATGCCCATTGGTTCTCGCCTCCCGAGGGAGTCGAAGGGAAATGAGCGAGCCGACCCCGAGCGCCACTCGCCGAGGAGGTCGGATCACCGTCCACGTCAGCGGGATTGGCGAGACGATGCGAAACGCAAGCCAACCACGGAAGTCACGACCCTCGAGGGACCGAGCTCGAGGGGGGAACCCTCGGGGGAAACATTCTGGGAAGTGCTGGACAAGCCATGCTTCCTCCATCTGGACGGAAACGACACCATCCCACAGTGCTACTCCCTCCAAGACCAAATGGTCCAGGAGGCACAAAATCCCCGACCTCCAAGGCCACGGAAGGGGAGGAGCGCAGACCTGAAGCATCAAAAAGGGAACCAGCGATGGGAGGACGGCTTCCAGGAGCCGACCCACACTGTCAACATGATCCTCAGCGGCGAGGCGACCTCAGAGAGTCGACGCTAGCAAAAGCTCCTTTCTCGTTGCGTGAACACCATCTCTACTGACTCGCCTGAGCGCCTTCGATGGTCAGAGGTTCCGATCTCTTACTCTTGGGCAGACCAATGGACCGATGTCCCAAAGCCGGGTCGGTTCCCATTGGTGGTGGACCCAGTGGTGCTCAAGGTGTGCCTCAAGCGTGTTCTAGTCAACGGAGGGAGCAACATCAACGTCCTCTTCAGAGGAACCCTTCTGAGCTCGGAGTCTCCCTCTCCACCCTTGAGCCTACGGACTCGCCGTTTTACGGCATCGTCCCGGGTCGAGGAAGCCTGCCTCTCGAAATGATTTCCCTCCCCGTGACGCTCGAAATGCGGGAGAACTTCCGCACCAAGTTCGTTAGGTTCTACGTGGCTGACTTCGAGACGGCCTCCCTTGTGGTACTCGGCCGTCCGGCCCTCGCCAAGTTCGTGGCGATTCCCCACTACACGTACTTGGTTCTCAACGTGTTGGGTCCCCTGGGGGAATTCTCCGTGCGAGGTGATGTCACCACGTCCCATGCCTATGAATCTGAGAGCCTCGTCCTCAGTGAGGCCGCCGGCCCATCGGCCCGGGAAGGCAGATTTCCTCTCTCGTGTGCCATCCCAAAAGGGAAGGCACCAATGGTCGAGGATGACCCAAGTCCGGCACCACCAGCGTCGAGGCCCTCCGCTGGCTCCACTGAGTACAAGGTCGTCTCCCTCTTCGACTCCGATCCCTTCAAAATGGCGCTGATCAGCTCACACCTCGGGGAGAAATAGGAAAGCACGCTTGTTGACTTCCTGCATGCGAACATCGATATGTTTGCTTGAAAACCGGTAGACAAGTCGGGAGTACCCAGGGAGTTGCTCGAGCATGAGCTTCATGTTCCCCCCGACGCCAAGCCGGTCAGGCAAAGACTGTGACTGTTCACCTAGGAGCACAAGGACAAGATCCGAAAGGAGTTGACTCGACTTCTAGATGCGGGTTTCATTCGGGAAGTGCACCACCCGGATTGGTTAGCCAATCTGGTCCTTGTATGGAAGAAAAATGGGAAATGGAGAATGTGTGTTGACTACACTAATCTTAACCAGCATTGTCCTAAAGACCCGTTTACTCTTCCCCGCATCGATCAAGTTGTCGACTCTACTGCGGGCTGTTTCCTCCTTTGTTTCTTGGATTGCTACTCAGGCTATCATCAGATAGGCCTCAAAGCGTCCGACCAAGAGAAGACGTCTTTCATTACGCCATTCGGGGCCTTCTGTTACACCATGATGGCTTTCGGTCTAAAGAATGCTAGCTCAACCTATCAGCGAGCCGTTCAGTGTTGTTTAGCCAGCAGATTGGTCGTAACGTTGAAGCTTATTTGGATGACGTAGTGATCAAGATGTGGATCCCCGACGATCTCTTGCCTGACATAGCAGAGACCTTTGCGAACCTATGCAAGTACAGGAAGCTTAATCCTGAGAAGTGCGTCTCGGCGTGCCTTCCGGGAAGCTTCTCGGCTTCGTCGTCTCCGAGAGAGGAATCAAGCCCGGTCCCAAGAAGATCTATGCAATCCTAAACATGTAGAAGCCGTCCTGCGTCAAGGACGTGTAGAAGCTCATGAGTAGCATGACATCTCTCGGGAGATTCATCTCCCGACTTGGCGAGCGTGGAGCACCATTTTTCAAGCTGGTTGGGAAGGGCAAGGATTTCTAGTGGTCGAAAGATGCCGACAAGGTGTTTGCCGACTTCAAGCACCTTTTGACTACGCCACCAATCCTCACTGCTTCGAACCGCGAGGAACAACTACTTCTGTATGTCACTGCAACCACCACTGTTGTTAGCACAGTGCTGGTCGCCGAGCGTGCAAAGGAAGGTTGCGCCTATCCGGTCCAGAGGCTCATTTATTATGTATCTGAGGTCCTCAGGCCGTCGAAGGCACGCTATCCCCAAGTATAGAAGCTGTTGTACGCTGTCCTCATCACCACTCGGAAGCTGCAACATTATTTCCAAGCCACAAAGTGGTGGTGGTGACCGGGTTTCCCCTCGGGGTCATCATTCGGAATCGCGAGGCTACTGGGCGGATAGCCAAGTGGGCCTTGGAAATGGGTGAATTCTTCATCGATTACAAGCCGCGCAACTCCATCAAGTTGCAAGTCCTAGCCGACTTCGTGGCTGAATGGACATAGCTCTAGCTCCTACCGACTTCCTAGTCACGCCTGACCTGGACCATGTATTTTGACGACTCCCTTAGCGTTGACGGAGCTGGGGCTGGCGTGCTCGTGGTCTCCCCGAAGGGTGAGCACCTCAAGTACGTCTTCTAGTTACTGTTCAAGGCATCCAATAATGCCACCGAATACGAGGCTCTCCTCCATGATCTCTGGATCACAAAATTCATTGGCGTTGAGCGCCTTATGGTTTATGGGGATTCGAAGCTAGTCATTAGCCAAGTCAACAAGGACTGGTCCTGTTCGAGCGAGAAGATGGATGCCTATTGTGCCGAGGTCCGCAAGCTCGAAGACAAATTCACCGGCCTCGAGTTCCACCACGTCCCCTGGAACGCCAACTCGACGGCCGACCAGCTGGCCAACTTTGGATCTTCCCGAGCAACGGTGCCACAGGAGATCTGTTAGTGATATGCCCTAGAGGCAACATAGAGATGTTCGATATCATGGTCAATGTTTATGTATTTATGAATAAAGTGTTATTCAGTTCCATGAAATAGACATCTTGTATTGATCAATAAGTACGTGACTTATTTATGAGACTCTATATGTATGAATCTATTTCTAAATGATCCCTGATCATATATCATATTATTGGAACAAATATGATTCTAAGATCGGCATGTTTATTGATTGATGATCATGTCTCATAGATCATGGGTATGGAGATGCCAAATCAATAAACATGGACATATGTGTTAGAGAACACATTGTTGGATAGACCCACCATGAGACACTACAGGAATTAATGTGCCATTAGTTGGTCTCAGGTAGTGTTGGTACAAAGTCCTTAGACCTGAGATCACCATGGATTCCAACATGTGTAGTAGCCTACTTTGGGACTACCAAACGCTATTCCGTAACTGGGTAGTTATAAAGGTAGTTTTCAGGTTTGCTATCAAACATGGAGTTGGATGTGAGTGATCAAGATGGAATTTGCCCCTCCTTTGGAGAGATATCTCTGGGCCCCTCGAGGTAATGGATTATGGAAATGCATGGCCATGCTAAGTTGATTGAGGAGTCAATCAACAGATAGATAATCCAATGCGGTTCGAGTGAATAGTTAAGCGATTGAAGGGATGTCACACATCTTGCCTATAGATTAAATGGTATCGTGAGACAAAGGGATTTGTGTACACATTACAGGTTCAGAGCCGATATTATATTCTTATGTACTATGGTGTCAATATGTGCACGCTTAAGAGGATAAGAACAGGCATTCGAGTTGGACTCGGATACAGCTCGATCGGATAGAGATCCGATCGGATAGAGTCCTATGGGCTTACGAAGTCTGGCCGGCCAACTCTATGAGATTCGGATAGAATCCGATTCAAAATAGAGTCCCGATGGGCCTCTAGGCCCAACCGGCCAACTCTATATAAAGGGGGTGAGGGGTGGAGAGCTGAAGTATCGTATTGAACCGAATCAATCTGATTTGGCACAACAGAAGTCGGCGAGATTAATCTCCACGGAAATCCTCCCCACTTTCGAGCCAAACCCTAGCCTTGCATCGTGTGCTAGCACACGGGTGTTCGGCGTTCTGTTCCCGGATGTGTGGATACCGGTAGAGGAGCTGCTATGTTGCGGCGCTGTTGATCGGCTACGAATCGGCTGCAATCGGAGCGAGGCGACTGCAGCAAATCGGCGACGAGAACATGGTCGGATGACTCGGATTGGCTGCGATATCGGCTGATTGTTGAATCGGCTGTCCCCAGGAATCGGCTGTTGGCTTGCGGGAATCGGCTGTCATCGGCCAGCACAGTTCCAGATCGGATAGTCCTGATTGGCTATTTCCGCTGCATACTCCAATCGGCAACGATATATCGGTAGAAAATTTTTTTGTTTTCGGCTAGCGTAGCCTCCGCATAACCCTTCAAGATCTTCGTCCACGAGCTACACAAGCCGACGATCAATGACCCGGATCACCTGAAACTGGCCCCAGCGCAACCAGCTGAATCAGTACTCGCCATTACCGACACCCCTGACAACTGGTGTCAAGAACTCATAGACTACATCACCTCCAAGGCGCTCCCACCCAACAAGGCCAAAGCCGAGCGTGTCGCCCGACACAGCAAACAGTACGTTGTAGTGGGCCGCGAGCTGTTCAAGCGTGCGGCATCCACCCGAGTACACCTGTTGTGCATCCCTTGGGATCGCAGAGCCTAGATCCTTGATGAGATTCATTCGGGCATCTACGATAACCATGCAGGCACAAGGATGCTAGTCGGCAAAGCCTTTCGGGCGGGATATTATTGGCTGACTGCCAATGAAGATGCCAAGGAATTAGTCTGGTGCTATCAGGGATGTCAGCTCTTCACCAAACAGCACCATCTCCCGGCATAAGCCCTTCAAACAATCTCGTCATCATAGCCCTTTGCATGCTGGGGGCTCGACATGGTCGGCCCGTTCCCTAAGGCTGCATGGGGCTACACTCACCTTTTTGTCGCGATCGACAAATTCATAAAGTGGATCGAAGTGCAGCCGCTGAGAGCTTGCACTGCCCAGAAGGTGGCCGAGTTCATCGAAAGCATCACCTTCTGCTTCGGCGTCCCGAGGAAGATCATCACCGACCTCGGGACACGGTTTACTGGGAATGTTTTTTGGGATTTTTGTGAAGAGAGGTTCATCGAGGTCAAATATACCTCGGTGGCACACCCCCGAGCGAACGGGCAGTGCGAGCGTGCGAATGGCATGATCCTGCAAGGCCTAAAGGCCTGGGTCTTAGACCTGCTTCGGAGGCATGAAGGCCGCTGGTTGCGTGAGCTCCTAGCTGTGCTTTGGGGGCTTCACACTCAACCGAGCTGAGCCACAGGATGGTCCCCATTTTTTTTGCTCTATGGCTCAGAGGCAGTTCTCCCGGTTGACATGCTTCATGAATCCCCAAGGGTTCGACTATACGATGAAGGGATGGTCGAGCAAATGTGGGTCGAGGACATCGACAACATCGAAGAAGAGCATATGACCGCCGTAATTCAGATGGATCGGTACCAATAGGTGCTTCGCCGATACTACAACTGCAATGTTCAGGGAAGATCCTTCAAGATCGGCAACCTGGTTCTTCGAAGAGTGCAGTCCACCGCCAGCATAACCAAGCTTTCACCCACATGGGAAGGCCCCTTCATCGTCTCCGCCGTTACCCATCTGGGCTCGTACAAGCTGATTCACGAAGATGGACAGGAAGTGCCAAATTCATGGAACATTGAGCACCTACGTCGATTCTACGCTTGGACAACTAAGTACCCAGCCCCGACCCCTTCAATTCTGCAAATTTTGGTTATCTGTTAACCCTGCCTGCAGATCATATACCCGACCCCCGAAAAGGCTCGGGGGCTCGGAAGCCCTCCCGAGCAATATCGCCAGCCGCGTTGATCCCTTCTCACTATGTTACCCTCATGGCAAAGCCTGAGTGGTGCAACCCTTAGTTAAGGGTTTCAGAGAACCTATGCTGCCTGTTGTGCTCGAGATGCTCGGGGGCTCATTCATTACCCGCTTCGACTGAACATGGTCGGCTCGGCCCCGAGTCCCTCGGGTAGTGACTGCATTCCTATCTGGGGTTGGCTGGGGTCGGGCTGACCGTGTTTCGTTCAAGTGCCGGCGAGTGAGCTCAGGGCTCGAAAACGATCGAATCCTATTGTTGATGAGAAATTTCTCTCACGCGCTAGCACTGGGAGATCTGCTTAACTCTATTGCGGGTCCTTCTCAGCTGTCTTTGTGCGGGGCGTGCCGGTGCGATTGGTTTGATCTGTTAACCAACAAGAAAAACAGAGAAATATGCGTTAAGTGTTAGGTTAGATCCCCACTGGATCGGCTGAGGGAAGTCATGAGCATATATTTGCTATCCTAAAGTATATTTAAGCCAAACGACTAGAATGGATCGGTGATACCGAGACAGCATTAGCTGTTTAACCTAAATACAACAAAGGATAATAGATATATGTATTGATAACCTAGCCGATACTGGAAAGGTAACAATGGATCGGCTAGTACTTTGACGGTTCTTATGAAAAGATATTGTCATTAAGCCAGAAGCTTAGCCCGGAAATCGGCCGTCGGCTGTCGATGGCAAGCCGATTTCGTCTCATGAGGTCTGACAAGAACAAGATCTTAACATAAGAGGCAGTCCTAACATAAATCTAATAATAAATATACTAAAAGAAATATATTAGGGTAGATAAGGCCGGTTGAAACCCCGACACTGCTTCTTAAACATATAAATCTAAACAAACAGATCACTGGGAGTTCTAAAAACGACTTAATAGTTCAACTTTGATGCAACATTAAGTATAAAAAGAACAACCTGATCTGTTATGATTGATTTATACTTCTCGACATGGTGGATACCGCATATAAACCAACCAACCTTTAGATCTAGCCTTATTGGCTGCGGGTTCCTGATGGAACTAGCCAATGGCAGGATAGATCTAAACATTGCCCTAGTTTATATGCGACATATGATAACTAGCGCAGTATAAACCCCTGAATCTAATGTGTCATTACGATGGAAGCACTAGAATCAGCAGATCATACCACTAACGACAAGCATTTACCTGGATTTGGGGATCGAAACGATACAGCCCATAGCCAAATTGAATTCTCGTCTAAAGAAAAAGGTTGGCGATGCACCGAAGGTTGTTTGATTGATCGTGTTGAATTTTAATTACAGGGGGTCTCGGGTCCTATTTATACCCAAGATACATTATATGTATAAACCCTGAACTCTACCTAAACTACTATTTAAAACACGACGTTATCCCGGGAAGGACCCACGCCGCATTACAATGAACAATTTAAACAAACTCCTAAATTACAGATACAATTGTCGTTACAGGACTCTATCCATAGATGGCAATATTGTTTAACACGCAATCTAATAACCGAATCTTCTATTTATCTTCAAACTGCTACACCAGAAACGGTTTTATATCTTCTGAACCTAGAATCGGCTATCGGCCGCTCTTGTCCGATTCAACCTTAGCCGATGCGGCCTCTATTTCTCCACCAAACCAGCCGATCCGATTATGCTTCCTCCTCGCTAGGACTTAGGGATTCAATTACCAAATTTCAGTGTTAACACATGCCCCCCAAGTCCGTGATAAAAAGTGTTACGGATTTGTTTGCCTGTTCAAATTCCCGCTCTTTTCTTGACCTAAACCGCTTCGGCTGCCCTGAGTGCCCTTTAAATAGCGCTTCGCTTCAACCGAAATGATTACGCTTTCAAAACCCACTCAAAACACTTCGCACACAAGCCTTCACTTCCTCTCTCCTCTTCGGCAGTTCACCGGCGCCCTTCGTCAAATCTCAACGCCCTTCGCAGATCAAGACCCATCTTCATTCCAACGATTCCAATGGCCTCCACCGCCGCCGCGTCAAGCACCTCCGTCGCGCCGGCCCCCACCGCCGCACCAGCTATTGCCGCCGCACCAACCATCGCCGCCGCATCGGCCGCTGCCATCGTCGAGTTCCCTGAGGTACACCCGTTGATCCAGAACTCTTCTTATTCGGATTTACTTCTCCAGCTGTGTTGCATTCATCTTACTTTTAGCCATTTTTGATTAGCACCTTTTCCCCTTTCAAACCGTAGCATTCATCCATTCTTGATTAGCGTTTTTCCTCTTTTGAACTATAGCACCTGTCACATCAAGTAGTCATCCCAAGTTTGACCCAGGAAAGGAGGTATTTTCTTGGCCCCATTGGCAAAAACGATCCAGCCGATGTCATCATAGCCGAGACCAACAGGGTCCCCTACAACACCAACAAACATCCCTCGCCCACTGGAATGGGACCTTCAAATCATGGCTGACCACCGACATAGCGTGGATCGAATGGTACAAGAGGGTGCGATCGGCCAAGTACACTCAGTAGGAGGAAACTGGGATCGCCCAGTGTTTGGCTCTGTCCGTTGCCAGCATGGAAAAGGACGAGCCGCTCATGTCGGCTGCGACATATTTTTGGAATGATAGCTTCAACGCCTTCACCTTCCGGCAAGGGCTGATGACAATCACACTGGCCGACGTGTACATGATGACCGGGCTAAACATCCTGGCGTCGGCCAACCCGAGCAACCTGAGCCAAAAGGGGCAGCACCAATTCAAGACCAAGGCCATCGGCGGGTGGAGCGGATTCATCGCCCAGATTATGAAGGATGGACTGGTCGGCCACAGGGAGCATGTCGCTTTCCTTATGATGTGGCTTGAGAAGTTCTTGTTTTGTGGATCGAGCTGCAGGCCGACCGCCAACTGGCAGGTCGTAGCCAAAATCCTGGCCGACGGGGGCGAGCTTGCGCTGGGGAAATACCTCCTCAGCTACTTGTATCAGATGCTGCATCAGGCCACCGCAAATATAGCCGCAACGCTCCAATCAACACCGGCGGCCCTTGGTGGTTCTTAAAGATCTTCTTGGTCTGGCGACCCAAAAAATAGGCTGGTCGGCTCCCTCTAACGCAGGCTGTTTTCCCAAGGCCGGAGCGGATCGAAGATGAAGATGGCAACCGAGATCACCACCACGAGATGCATGAGCTACGGAGAAGCAGCAGCTGCTCATTCGGGCTCAAGGCAATCGGCCGACCTATTTGCCGAATGGTTCATTGCCCTGTACGACGGGCTGTCACACGAGAACCGCGCTTGATACTTTTACCGGGATCGGGGATTGTTTGAGCTGCCGGCCGACTTCAATTTGGAGGACATCAATTCAGCCGACAACCCAAGGTGCAGGGAATTGTTCATCGCCGTGCTGTCCCCCTGCATCCTACCGATCGGGATCCACCAGGACCGATCAGTGGCTAGGAGCTATGAATTCTATTACCCGGTGTCGGCCGCGAGACAGTTCGGTCTTGGGCAACTGCCTGTCGGCTTCTATTACGCCAACAAGATCGAAGCGAGGGGAGTGGTGAGCCAGGACGGGATAATGCATCGGCTGCTGAGTATAGCCGACCCTCCCCTCGGCAACATCGGCGAGATGACCCTGGCGCTCAAGAAAACCGCAGCCTACGACCGATGGTGGGCCGAGCTCAAGCGACACATCTTCCACCAGCGGTCATCTCACTACATCGATCTGCTCCTGCCCGAAGAGATCCCTCGGTAAGCTTCAAACTCCAAGTGACTTCTCCTTTTCTAACATCGGCCGATGTAGCCGATTAACACTTGCCCTCTGATTTGCAGGAGACGGAGACGGAGCGGCCGACGGTGAGCGACTCCGGGCGCCCCATCGAATACCGCCTCGGTGTTCTGGATGGAGGCGGCCTCGCTCCGTCGGCTATCGATTGGGGAGCACCGAGGCTGGCGTCTTTGCTGCGCGGGCAAGTGCATGAGCTGATCGCCCAAAAGAAAATAGCTGCGCCTCTTGTATAGCCATCGGCTGCACCTGCCCCCATGAAACTGAAGGAGAAGAAACCGACAGCGCCAGCCGATAGCCTCCCCCCTTTGGATCCGGCCATCGCGCAATTCCTCAACGCTGTCGCCAGCGAGGATATGCCGACGGCTGTTGGATCGGCAGCTGAACCTGCGAGCTCCAGCCACAAATCCGTCAACGCTCCAGCCGACGTCCCACCGGTTCCAAGTCCCCCAGCGAAAAATCAGCCGGTAAGCCCTCATCTCGTCAAACTCGGGTTTATGATAATAACACTTGCATCTGACCAAACAACTCTTCTCAGGTCAAGAAATTGGCCGACCGCACTCCACGTCACATGCCATCGGTAACCGTCTTGCAACTTGCTTTATAAAACTTGGCTGACTTGACCGCTAAACCTTTCTTTTCCAGCCCCCACGATCTCCGTCGGCTGCCTCCCAGGCGTCCAGTGAGCACATTGTGACTACCGCGGGAGGCGGCAACGGTGCCGATGAGGAAGCCCCGATGGCTGAAGGCGACGCACCAGCCAAGCCAGCTGCTCCGACCCTGGCGCCTACGGTGAGCCGATTGAATCTTATGATCAGCTCTGCCAATTCAACATTTTATAATCATCTTTCTCTTTGCAGAACATAGCCGACCTCCTCAGCTTTGACTTGTCAGAGTTCGGGGAGTCCGGCGAGATCGGTGAGGAGGCGTTGGTAACGTGGGCCGAGGACCTGAGGGCCACCCTGGCTGACATCGGAAACCGGCTGGAGGCCTCGCTGGATGCGCTGGTGGTCGACAGTGGTTCAATTCGCGCGTGCTTCAAGGAAATCCAAGGCCAGCTGCCGGAAGCTTTAGCCGATGCCATCGTGCCGGCCACCTTCTTAGAAGCCCACCAACTCAAATACGAGCGGGCATGACAGCGGATAGCCGATCGTCACGAGAACCAAACGCGGTCGGCCACCCTCCAGTCGACCAAGGATGCCATTGAGAGCCAGAAAGCCGCCTTCGACCGCCTGAGGACTGAGCCAGCGGCCAAGCTTGAGCAACTCCTCTCACGCCAAGATTAGCTGATGGCGATCTCGTTCAAGTCACGAATGAGATCGATGTCCACAAGGAGTACATGGCCAGCCTGCCAGCCGAAATCGAAGCTTAGCGCGAAAGTATCAAGGCGGCTGTGGCACATCTACGGGACTTGGTGAAGGGCATCCGGTCGGTGGCAGGGTCTGAGGCCGACGACGTCAAGGCCATCGAAGAAGTGGATCAGATTAGGCGGACGGTGTTGTCAGCCATAGCCGATTTCTTGAAACAATGATGTAATATTTTTACATTCTGAAATCAGCTACTGCTTCCTGTAATATATCTGTCAAACTTTTGTAACGGGCTTGAACTCCGATCAACTGCTCATACTTTTGTAATCAGCTCTAGTTTTTGTGTGATATAGTTTAACCTTTTGCAACTGTGCTCATGGATGAGATCGGCTTTGGCCGCACATAGTACCTTGAATCGCTTATGCTGAAACTAGCCCTAGTTGTTCGTGTCACATCGCGTTCGCCAATCCTGAAACCACACCATAGCCGTCGATCTTGCCACTTGAATTACGGCTGTCGATCCCAATCACTTAAAACGCTTTTATATTAACCACCGATTACGAAGCCTAAAAAAAGAATTTCCAGACACCCAATTTTGTAATCGGCTCGTCTCGTGTGTGTATATGCCCCCAAATTTTGTTGATAGCTTCGATGTCGACAAAATTGTGAATTCGAGCTGTTCGCGCATCATTGCCGTCACTATCGGCCAATCGTTAGCCGATTGTGGAAAACATAGGGAAAAAGTTGCGTAAAAATGCCTAAAGGTGATGCCTTATTGAAGCAAGACATCGGCTGTCATAAATCGGCTAAGCAACCATCGCCGAATCATGAGTTGATCCACACACTTGGGTAGTATTTCTTCAGGTATTTTCCATTAAGAGCCCTTCCAAATACTTCTCCATCTAGCCCTTCTAGCATGTAAGCTCCTTTAGAGATGCATTTGTGGATCTTGAAAGGCCCTTCCCAATTTGGTGACCACTTGCCGAATTTGTTATCTCTAGATCCAATCGACAGTATCAATTTCCAAACGAGTTCGCCTTCCTCGAAGGATTTAGGCACCACTTTTTTATTATAATGTCTGGCTACTCGTTCTTTATCTCTTGTAACTTTTTCCAAGGCCCTCATCCTGGATAACACTAGGTCTTCTGATTCGTCCACCATCAAGTGATAATAATCGTCGGCTGTGAGTTGATCCTGTATCTGAATGCGCCTTGAGCCGACGACGATCTCCCATGGTAGCACTGCCTCATGCCCGTAGACCAGCTTGTACGGAGGGACTTGAATTGATCCGTGGCATCCCATCCAATATGCCCATAGCGATTCAGCTAATCGGCCGTGCCACTGTTTAGGGTACTCAGAGATCTTTCTTTTAATTAACTTAATCAAGCTTTTCTTTGAGGCTTCGGCTTGCCCGTTGGCCTTTGCGTAGTACGGCGAAGAATTAAGTAGCTTGATTCCCATGCCGTCGGCAAACTGAACAAACTCATCCGATACGAAGATAGATCCCTGGTCTTTTGTTATCGTTTGTGGGACGCCAAATCGGTAGATGATATGTTCTTTGACAAACTCGATTGCCTCCTTAGAATCCACTTTCCTCAGGGGAATCGCCTCTACCCACTTTGTGAAGTAATCCGTCGCCACCAGAATAAATTTATGCCCTTTGCTTGAGGATGGATTGATCTGGCCAATCATATCAATGCCCCATCCTCTGAACGACCAAGGCTTAATGATTGGGTTCATAGCCGACGCTGGTGCTCGTTGTATGGCGCCAAACTTCTAACAATCCTGGAAGCCCTTGTAATACTTGAAACAATCCTCCAGCATCGTTGGCCAAAAATACCCTGCTCGGCGAAGCAGCCACTTCATTTTGTGGGCCGATTGATGTGTGCCACAGATCCCTTCATGCACTTCTCTGGTGGCCACTTTGGCCTGATCGGCTCCCAAACATTTGAGTAGCATGCTATCAATCGTCCGATATTACAGATCTGCATTGAGTAAAACATATCTTAACGCCTTGTATCGTAGCTTCCTTGTAGCCGATTGAGAGGGGCTTTTGAGATAGCTGTAGACTTCAAACCTCTAGTCATCGGCTGTAATGGCGGCAACCTCTGTGTCAATTTCTTTCAACATCGGCCGATAGCCCGATGCCCCCTGAGCCAAATCATTGGCCTCTGTGTTCTGCTCTCTGGGGATGTGTTTCAAAGTAACTAGCCGAAAACTGTCCATTAATTCTCGGCATTGCTGATAATAGACCATCAACGCATCGTTTTTGCATTTGTATTCTCCTGATAATTGGCTGATGACCAACAATGAATCTCCCATTATTTCGATGGCGTCGGCTTGAACTTCCTTGAGTAGATGCAATCCTTTAAGGACGGCTTCATATTCGGCTTGGTTGTTTATAGCGTGGGGGTTGATGGCGAACGCAAACTCGAAACTTGCCCCCTAGGCGAAATAATGACTAAGCCGATGCCGCAGCCGTTGGTGCAATCCGAGCCGTTGAACGTCAAAGTCCAAGGCATAATTTCCACTGAGCCGATCGAATCATTTCTGTGCTCCACAATGAGATCGGCTATGGCTTGTCCTTTGACTGCCCTTGGTGCCTGATACCTCAAATCAAACTCCGTTAGCGCAAAGATCCACTTCCCAATTCTTCCTTTCAACATCGGCTTTGCATGTACTTAACTACATCGGCTTTGCAGATTATTGTGCACTCGTTGGACAGCAGATAATGCCTTAACTTCGTACATGAAAAATAGAGGCATAGACATAGCTTCTCCACGGGTGAATACCTTGTTTTCGTGTCTAGCAACCGGCGTCTGAGATAGAAGATGGCTTTTTCTTTGCCCTCAATCTCTTGGATTAAAACGGAGCTGATTGACTTGTCATCGGCTGATAGGTACAGCTTAAACGGTATCCCTTTTTGTGGAGGCATTAAAACTGGAGGGGAACTCAGATAATCTTTTATGTTGTCTAAAGCCTTTTGCTGCTCTGCCCCCCATGTGAATGCTTGGTCGGCTTTCAGCCGAAGCAGTGGTGTGAACGGCTCCATCTTTTCTGAGATATTGGCTATGAACCGTCTGATAAAATTTATCTTGTCGATCAATGACTAGAGTTGTTTCTTGTCCTTCGGAGGCTGAATTGTCTTGATAACATTTATGCTTCTTGGTGTAACCTCAATTCCTCTTTCATGAACAAGAAATCCCAAGAACTGCTCGGCCGATACGCCAAACACGCACTTAAGCAGATTCATCTTTAGGACATACTTCCTCGTACGCTCTAACACTTGTCTCAGATCGGCTATGTGGCCCTCTATCTCTCTGGACTTGAGAACCACATCGTCAATGTAGATCTCTACTAGTGAGCTGATCATGTCATGAAAAATGTAGTTCATGGCCCGTTGATATGTTGCCCTAGCATTCTTCAGGCCGAATGTCATTACCACCCATTCGTATAAGCCGATTGCGCTGGTGTTGACGAGAAATCTCTCTCACGCGCTGGCCTGGGAGATCTGCTTGACTCCAGTGCAGGTCCTTCTTGGCTGCCTACAGCGTGTAGGGCGTGCCAGTTGATTTGATCTGCTAATCAACAAGAAAAACAAGATAGTGTACGTTAAGCGTTAGGTTAGATCCCCACGGGATCGGCTAAGGAAATCCATGGATGTATATATACTATTCTAAACCATATTTGGGCCAAGTGACTGGATGGGTCGGATACACCGAGACAGCATCAGCCGCCCGATCCAAACATAGCAAAGAATAATAAATATACAGATCAATAACCTAGCCGATACTGGAAAGCTAATAGCAAATCGGCTGGTACTCTGATGAATCTTATGTGAAGATAATATCCCTGGATCAAACGTATAAGCAACATCCGCCAGGAACACGATCTTGACATAAGAGGCAGTCCTAATACAAATCCAGTAATAATCATGTTAAAAGAAACATATTAGAGCAAATAAGGCCGGCTGAAACCCCGGCGCTATCTCTAGATAATGTAAATCCCAGAAGAACAGATCACTGGTGGTTCTAAAGACGACTCAATATTCAAACTTGATGCAGCATTAAGTATCAAAAGAAACATCCAATCTGTTACTACCGACTTACACTCCCTGAGATGGTGGATACCACACATGAACCAGCCAACCCTTAGAGCTAGCCCTATTGACCACACATTCTTGACGAAATAAGCCAACTACAAGATAGATCTAAACATTGATCTGATTCATATGCGTTATATGATATATGACGCAGTAAAATCACTAATTCTAATGTATCATTGCAATGGAAGCATTAGAAACAGATAATCTTACCACTAATGATAAACATTTACCTGAGTTTGGGGATCGAGACGATGCAGCCCAAAGCCAAACTGAGTGTTCGTCTAAAAGAAAAGGGTGGCGATGCGCCGAACATTAGATTGATTCAATTGTTGTTTACAGAGGGCCTCGGGTCCTATTTATACCCGAAATACAAATACTTGTAACAACCCTGGACTCCATCTAGACCACTGTTTTAAGACAACACATTATCCCTAGCGGAACCTATACCATGTTACAACTAACAATCTAACAAATCTTTAGATTACAGATACAATTGCCGTTATAGGACTCTATCCATGAGTGGCAATATCTTTTAACGCATAACTAACAGCCGAATCTCTCATTTATCCCCAAGCCTCCATATTGAACGCGGCTTCATCTCTTCCGGACCTCAGAATCGGCTGTCGTCCGCTCCCATTCAACCCATCCTCAGCCGACTAACCCTGCAGCCGATCCCTTTTTAACTGATACGATTCCTTCCTTCAGCCGATCCGATTTCGCTCTGCCTTTACGAACTTAGGAACTCAGTTACCAAATTTCAGTGTTAACACATGCCCCCAAGTCCGTAATACGAAGTGTTGCGGATTTGCTCGCCTATTCAAACTCTTGCTTCTTTCTTGGCCTAAACCGTCTCGGCTTCTCCCCAAGTGTTCTTTAAATATCCACCTCTCTCGGTCGAACTGCCTACGCCTTCAACGTGTGCTCGGCTTTCCTCTCAAACAAACTTCCTGCCCTTTCTCTCTCTCCTTCGGCGACTCCATCGGCGCTCGACATCCTTTCCCACGTTCTTCAAACTCATCCTCGCCCCCGAACTTTCCGATGGCCTCCGCCGCTGCATCGAGTACCTCCAACTCGTCGGCCACCACGGTCGCACCGGCCGCAACCACGGCGCCATCTGCCGCCACCACAAGCGCTCCGCCGCCGCTACGACCGAGTTTCCCCAGGTACTCTCTTCTGATCTAAAATTTTATTCTCAACCTGCTTCCCCAAATATCCTCGTATCAATGATTCGTCCGGCGATTGTTTTAATAGCATTTTATCCCACATTCTTACCAATTAGTACTTTTCATGTTCCTGAACCGTAAAACAAAATCATTCCTAACTAGTACCCCTCTCCCCTTCTTCGGACTGTAGCATCTGTCTCACCAAGTATTCATCCCCAATTCGACACAAGCGGAGAAGTATTTCCTCGGACCTATCGGCAACACAGACCCAACTGATGTAATCATTGCCGAAACCAACCGCATCCCTTTTAACACCGCCAAACCATCTCTCTCCCATTGGAATGGAACATTCAAAGCTTGGCCATCCACTGATGCAGCCTGGACTAAATGGTATAAAAGGATATAGTCGGCCAAGTACACCCAATGGGAAGAGAGAAAACTTGCCCAATGCTTGGAATTGTCCATCGCTGGCATGGAGAAAGACGAGCCGCTTCTATCGGCTGCGACCTACTTCTAGAACGATAGTTTTAACGCCTTCATCCTTCGGCAAGGGCCGATGACCATTACACTAGCCGATGTATATATGACAACTGGGCTGGACATCGAATCATCGGCTAACCCCTGCGTTCTGAACCGAAAAGGTCAACATCAGTTCAAAACCAAAGCTATCGGCGGATGGAGCGGCTTCATCGCCCAAAACATGAAAGACGGGACAGTCAGCCACCGGGAATACACCGCCTTCCTGATGATGTGGCTGGAAAAGTTTGTGTTCTGCGGATCAAGCTGTGGGCCGACCGCTAATTGGCAAATCATGGCCAAAATCCTAGCCGACGGGAAGGAATTTGCACTCGGAAAATACCTCCTCGACTACACATATCAAATGCTACATCAAGCTGCCACGAAAATAGCTGCCAATGCCCCAGTCAACACTGGTGGCCCCTGGTGGTTCCTCCAAATCTGGCTGGTGTTAGCCACCCAAAATGTGGCCGGTCGGCCCCGTCGACGACGCCGGATTTCCGCGGCTAGAGCCGAGTGAAGACGAAGAAGGTAACCAGATTGACACCGGGCGATGCACAAACTACGAAGCGGCCGTCGCCCATGAAGGCTCAAAGCAATCGGCCGAGCTGCGGCCGGCGGTTCACGGCTTTTATGATGGGCTGTCCCGCGACAAGCTGCACTTGGTATTTCTATCCGGACCGGGGATCGTTTGAGTGTCGATTGATTTCAACTAGGATGACCTCAACTCAGCTGATAACCCAAGGTGTAGAGAATTGTTCAT
The DNA here is from genome assembly GCA_019925245.2 of Oryza australiensis. Classification (NCBI taxonomy): domain Eukaryota; kingdom Viridiplantae; phylum Streptophyta; class Magnoliopsida; order Poales; family Poaceae; genus Oryza; species Oryza australiensis. The sequence continues at coordinate 161,960 of JAIFGZ020000260.1, read as the reverse complement.
CGCCTCTCTATCTCCTTGCATTTTGCCGACCGGAGTCCACCAAGGCCGATCGGTGGCCCGGAGCTATGAATTCTACTATCCGGTCCGGTATCGGCGGCGAGGCAGTTCGGTCTTGGGCAACTGCCCATCGACTTCTTTTATGCCGATAAGATTGAAACCAAGGGGGCAATCGGCCAAGACTTGATAATGAATTGGTTGCTGAACATGGCCGGTCCCCCCCTCGGTGACGCCAACGTAATCACACTGTCGACGAGGAGAAGCATCGCTTACGACCGATGGTGGTCTGAACTAAAATGCCACATTTTTCACCAACGGCCGTCTTGCTACATTGACCTGTTTTTTCCCAATGAGATCCCCTCGGTATATTCCTGCTTCAAGCCAACGATTTTTTCTTACAATTCACCCATCGGCCGTATTAGCCGATTTAACATTCATGTTTCGACTTTGCAGGAGACGGAAACAGAGCGGCCTACGGTAAGTGACTCCGGACGCCCGATCGAATATAACCCAGGCGTTCTGGATGTAGGAGGCCTTGCTCCGTCGGCCATCGGCTGGGGGGCGCCCAAACTATCATCACTATTACGAGGGCAGGTGCGTCATCCGATCGCGCCGAAAAGAAAAATGGCACCACCACCGCGTTTGTCATTCGCGCCTGCCCCCAAGAGGGTGGAAAAGATAAAATCGGCCGCATCGGCCGACAGCCTCCCCCCGCTGGATCCGGCCATCGAGCAATTCCTCGACGCTACCATTAATGAGGAGGCGCCAACGGCCGCCCAGTTGACGGCCGAAACCGGGGCTTCGTGTTAGTGATATGCCCTAGAGGCAACATGGAGATGTTGGATATCACATCAATGTTTATGTATTTATGAATAAAGTGTTATTCAGTTCCATGAAATAGACATCTTGTATTGATCAATAAGTACGTGACTTATTTATGAGACTCTTTATGTATGAATCTATTTCTAAACGATCCCTGATCATATGTCATATTGTTGGAACAAATATGATTCTAAGATCGGCATGTTTATTGATTGATGATCATGTCTCATAGATCATGGGTATGAAGATACCAAATCAATAAACATGGACATATGTGTTGGAGAACACATTGTTGGATAGACCCACCATGAGACACTACGGGAATTAATGTGCCATTAGTTGGTCTCGGGTAGTGTTGGTACAAAGTCCTTAGACTGAGATCACCATGGATTCCAACATGTGTAGTAGCCTACTTTGGGACTACCAAACGCTATTCCGTAATCGGGTAGTTATAAAGGTAGTTTTCGGGTTTGCTATGAAACATGGAGTGGGATGTGAGTGATCAAGATGGAATTTGCCCCTCCTTTGGAGAGATATCTCTGGGCCCCTCGAGGTAATGGATTATGGAAATGCATGGCCATGCTAAGTTGATTGAGGAGTCAATCAACGGACGGATAATCCAATACGGTTCGAGTGAATGGTTAAGCTATTGAAGGGATGGCACACATCTTGCCTATGGCTTAACCGGTATCGTGAGGCAAAGGGATTTGTGTACACATTACGGGTTCGAGCCGATATTATATTCTTGTATACTATGGTGTCAATATGTGCTTGCTAGGCGCCGTGACAGTCGGCTGAGTTGGACTCGAGCCGACGGTCGGCTAAGTTAGACTATAGCCGAAACCGAGTATACCTGAACCTACGGGTCGCACGCTTAAGGGGATAAGAACAGGCATTCGAGTTGGACTCGGATACGGCTCGATCGGATAGGGATCCGATCGGATAGAGTCCTATGGGCTTACGACGTATGGGCGGCCAACTCTGTGAGATTCGGATAGGATCCGATTCAAAATAGAGTCCTGATCGGCCACTAGTCCCAGTCGGCCAACTCTATATAAAGGAGGGAGGGGTGGAGAGTTGCGGTACGTCAATTGCATCGCGTGCAACAGAAGTCGCCGAGATCAATCTCCACGGAAACCCTCCCCACTTTCGAGCCAAACCCTAGCCTTGCATCGCGTGCTAGCACACGGGTGTACGGTGTTTTGTCCCCGGACGTGTGGATACCGGTAGAGGCGCTGCTACGTTGCGCGCTGTTGATCGGCTTCGGATCGGCTACGACATCTGCGAATCGGCTGATTGGCGAATCGGCTGTCCCCGGGTATCGGCTGTCGGCTTGCGAGAATCGGCTACACTGTTCCGGATCGGATAGCCCTGATTGGCTGTTTCCGCTGCACACTCCAATCGGTAACGATCTATCGGCCCTTACTTGCAAGTGTTCTTGGTTTGCACGGTAGAAAATTTTTGTTTTTGGCTAGCGTAGCTTCCGCGTAACCCTTCAGTGGTATCAGAGCTAATCTTGCTTAGTTCGGGTTTTAGATTGGGTCTGGAACAAGTTTTGCGCATGGGTTAATTAGATCAATCGGTTTTACGGGATCTGTTGAGGAGAGTTAATTGTAATTGCGTTCCTTGATAGTGTATCGGAACGGCATAATGTGATTACGTCGAAGCAATTTCCATATAACTCGGTTTGAGTTGGGTTTGAGATAGCGTTCCTTGATAGTGTATCGGAACGGTATAATGTGATTATGCCGAAGCTATCTCGTAGTCCGATCTTGTTAGCTGCCTCGCGCCTACGCAAACCATCTCCCTTGATAGTGTATCGGGACCGCCGTGTGCGTACCCCCTTATAGGTCGTCTCGATGCCGTAGCTCTGCGATAAGTAGAAAACGTTTCTACGCCTAACTTGTTTTTGGAGAGAATGCTTTGAGATGGTATGGCCCTATTGTATGTATGAGATGTATGAGATGCATGTGATGCATGTAATATTCTTTCATATGTGCAATCCCTGTAATATTCTTTCATACGTGCAATGCTTGTAATATTTTTTCACGACCTGCGAGTCGATGTAATCTTCAATTAGAGCTTCTATAGTAGTAGCTTAGTTTGAAGAAATCAAGCATTCGGCACTCGAAAGAACGGTGATGAAGATTGAGATCCTGTACACCGACATGGAGATGGAGATCACCATGTGAAGGGGGCCATACTATTTCACTATATGCTATTCTTCGTGCTTTCATATGTGATATGTTTGTTTGATAGGATAGCATCCCTCGCAAAATTAAGTAGTAATGATGCCCTTCCAAATGTTGCACCCGTCACCGTTATGCTCGTCAATAGTGGGTCCGCCAAAGCGAGTGCCATTCTCTATCATAACACGAGGGGGTATATGTCGGACATATACATGCGGGAGCATTTGGTTTACTTAACAAGGCTATCAAAACAGTTTTGGGCCTTGGGGCATAGGTTGGCGCCGGGGCATGGAGATGCCACACCAACAACAAGAGTCACATAGAGATGTGATTAGCAAGGTGTTGCTTACCGATGTTACTAATTTTCTAGCAGTCATGCCAAAGCTCACTAGAAAATTAATTAACATGTGGATCTTGACCCAATACGTAACCTAGAGGGAAGGTGGAAAATACGTAATGGGAGTCTAATGTTAAATTGTTTAACAATAGACATAGCATAAACATTGTGCTAAACTTTGCTTTTTCATTGTAGAATAAATGGCGGCTAATACTACACCCGACCTTTAATTTGCGATCTATTCTCGAAAAGGAAAAATTAAATGGAACAAACTTTATGGATTGGTATCGCAACTTGAGAATTGTTCTCAAGCAAGAGCGTAAGGAGTACGTTCTTGAAGTACCCTATCCTGAGGATTTGCCAAATAATGCCACTGCAACTGCACGAAGAGCTTACGAGAAGCACACTAATGATGCCCTAGATATAAGCTGTCTCATGCTTGCTACAATGTCCCCTGAGCTTCAGAAGCAATATGAGAGCAGCGATGCTCACACTATTTGTCGAAACTTGGTTTCGGCAATATATTTTATGGGGTCGCAGTCGAGATCGCCAAGCACAATGGGTTAGAAGAAGAAGAAGATTTAGACAGGTTCAGGCCCTCTCGTGAGGTAATACCCTACTCCTGTTTCGGTGGATTCGATCCGCCGAGTGTCTTTATTGATCTTACGATCTAAAGCTGAGAGCTAAAAGCTGATTTCCTCTCGGAATTTCTGATCTAGAATCTAATCTCTGATCTCCTATTGGAATATCCCTCAAGGGACGCCCCTTACCCCCTTATATAGTCTTGGGAGGAAGGGTTTACAAGTCGGAAACCCTATCTTACTCTAAGTCGGTTTCCTCAATCTTGCCAAACCGTGACTATAGGCCGATTGCCTTATCTCTATCGGCAACCGTAACACCCAAGTCAAGTTCGGCTTACAGACATAGCAGGTGCAATCTATCCCTACCTCCAGTCGGATAAGCTTGGCATGTATATACCTTATTGCCACAATCTCCACAAGTAGCCCCGAGTCCTTTTCGGTCGACGAGACAACTCGGCTTCGACCAAAACAGTACTCAACCAAAAATCTCTTTGACCGAGTGCTTTTGGCGCCGAGTGATTCCATCATCTCTACGAATCTTCCCGAGTGGCTCCAAAGGCGTGAAGGGCTGGAAAAATATATATATAAAAATTTCTCAAAGAATAAATATCTAGGTGCATCTCCGATGCACCTAATTAGATAGCCCCGACTATGTGGTTAGTCAAAAATAGGCTAAGCATATAGTCAAGAACTATAGAAAATCATTCTCATGTAGATGCCTAGCTCATGCTAAAGCAATCATTGAAATCTCATTACCCGGCAAGTTCATACTCAACCGAGTGAATTTGCACGAGTCATCTCGAACAAATAATTCAGTCAACCCTTATGGGAAAAAAGCACACGGTAAGCTCTTGCTTATCCGAGTGGATTTGCCGAGTAATTTCGAATAAATAACTCAATCAACCCTAGCGGGTAAAAATCACTCGTAAGCTCATGCTTATCCGAGTAGATCTGCCCGAGTCATCCCGAAACAAATATTTTAATCATCCCTCATGGGAAAACAAGTTCTTTCAATCATATGAAAAAATATGACCAAGTTATTAAATAACTTTTGCCAGAATACTGGTCTCAATCTTATAAAGATCTTCACCAAGGTGGAAAACAAACAGCATTGGTAAGATTACCCGACCAAATGCCAAAAAACCAAACAGCCCTTGTTCACCAAGGCAGCTATAAAAACTCAGCTGTTGGTCACCTTCCAAATTGCATCGTGCCAGCTTCTCATGAAGTCAGGCAAACCGCGGTATGGAAGGATCTTTAAAGGTATAGGGCACTCGGACACGCGCATATTGCCAGGGCAAATCTGCTTAAGCTCATCCGCTTAAGTCCCTAAGGACACGTATCGGACCACACCTTAGCTGGGCCGTAGATTTTCTTATGGGCTCGGCCCACTCACCAGAAAACCTAGCGCAACCCTCAAATCTTTCTATAAAGATGCGAGGTCGTCCCCGCCTCTTCGTCTTCCAAACGATTCCCCTTCTCACGGTACTGTTCAACAGCTCACCGCGGAGAACCCTAGACTCGCGCGCTCCCAAATCCATCCATCTAAGAGCTCGCTCTGCGCAACAACCAGCCTCCACAGCCAAATCTCCCACGTTCCATCGCCAAAGATCCAACTTTTCCCGGCCGGATCCACTTCCCATCAATCCATTCTCATGGCGGAGGAAAAAAGGATTCCCTTCGACCAATGGGCCGCTTGTGAGGGAATCTACCCTCAAGGAGATGGTGAAGCACGGCGTGCTTCCGCCAAAGGAACTCGTGGGGTGGCGCCCGGCGGCGGGGGAGGACTTCCCGACCCCAAACACCGGTGAGCTCGTTGTCTTCACTTCCTTTTTCTATTGCGGGTTCAGCCTTCCCACCTCCGAGTTCTTCCGGGGACTTCTGGACTATTACGGGCTTCATCTCTATCATCGAACCCCAACTCAATGCTCCACATAGCCCTCTTTATTCATGTGTGTGAAGCTTTTCTCGGCATTCTTCCTCACTTCAATCTATTCCGTCGTATGTTCTATCCGAAACCCCATCCGAACAAGGACCAACCTTGCGTTGTTGGCGGAGCGAGCTTCCGGCCTTCGCGGATCTCTCCGCAAAGACTACTTTTCTCTCCCTTTGAAATCTTCCAACAAAGGCTGGCACGCAGGCTGGTTCTACATCAGTAATCTCGAACCTAGCCTGCCCGCCTTTGTCGGTCTTCCTCCTGTCCCCAAGCCATCTTGGAGCACCATCCCAGTAGCCCAAGATTGGGACGAAGCCAATGATCGCTCGCGAAGATCCGGCGATGAAAAAGAGGATCTTCGCGGGGAACAAATCACTCGGCACTTCATCGGAGCCGACGGCGCCGATCAAGGAGCGGTCGAAGCCGCCTTCGAGTATGAAGGCGGGACGGACCGCAATCGGGAAGACCCGGATCCACTCACATACGAGATCCGAAGATCCGGATGTACAAACTCTTCTCGTGCAGGATAGCGGTTGAGCGGGCACTCATTCGCCGAGTCCATCCCTTCAGCATTCATCGACCTCCTCCTTCGGTAAGCCGATTGGTTGCTTCATAGTATCTTTTAAACTTGACGTCTTGTCTCTTAATGCTACACTTTCTCTCTTCGCAGGAAACGCCTCTATCACCTCCATGCCATATAAGGTGGCTCATGATGACGCGCGCGTCGCCCGCCAAGAAGCCGACGGTGGGATCAAAATCCAAGCGATCCGGTCGGGAAGCGGGCGCGCCGAGTGAGGACTCGAACAAGCGCGCGAGCAAAAGGAGGCTGATCATCGAGGATTTGGATGACGACGTCCGGCTCCTCCGGTCGAGACCCCGCCTCTAAGGCAATCGCCGCGGACGGCACCAAAAATCCGCGAATCATCCGGGTATGCTCAAACCGAAGTCCGAACTCTTTCACGAAAAACTTTTCTTTATCTTCGCTGTATTCACTTTCGCGGAGGCCCCAGGGACATAGATCCTGCCGGAGGGGGTGAGGGGCCGACTCCGGCCGCTGCTCCCGAAGTGCCAAGGCCGTAGAGCCAAAACCCGGAGCCCGCAACCGAGTGCGAGCGTTCGGAGAAACGACCTTCGCCTCCGAAGGAGGACGCCCTAGGAAGGAGCCCCGGCTGCGGTCGGGATATCCCGGCCGAAAAGGGTCCATCGGCCGGAAACCCGAGGCTGCGGCTCAAGCACCCCCGACTGGGGGTCACTCGGCGCCGAGCCCGAAGAAGAGGAAAACCGGCCCGGCCGCTCCACCTAGGCAGGCAGCCACCGAAACCGGTAAGACTTGCTTCGAAGCATTCCTTCGTTCTTTCAATTTTGAATCTTTCATGTCTTCATTTGTCTTTCTTGCTCGTCAGCCACGGTAGAAGAGATCCCCAGGTTGCAGTCTTCTGAGACCTGGATCCCCCCGATCAGGATCGAGTGGCGGGATTCGGAAGGCGAGAGGCAGGGCATCATCCTAGATCGGCAAGCCGAAAAGGATGAAAGGGATGCCCTTGTCGAGAGCCTAAACGAGGCGACCCGACTGCTCAACGTAAGCCTTTGTCTCTCTCTTTGATTATATCGTCGTTATCTTTCAGTCGGTCATTCTTCTGCTTTTGCGTGCAGAAAGAGTATTGCCGCTCAATGGCAAAATCTGAAGTGCTGGAGAAGCTGGTCCCCCACTTAAACTCCTTGGAGGACGTTCAGCGATAGCTGAAGGCCACTCGGGAAGAGGCCGCGTCAAGGGAGGCGGCTTTAAGGAGGGAGATTGCGGAGCTTCGGGAAGCGAACCTCGACCTCCGCGGGTCAATCGGGAGTAAGCCCACTTCTCCCAGCTTCATCATGATTCTCATGCTGCTCTTGGCTATTGATAATCTTCTTTCGTTGTAGAAAATTCTTCGGAGGTCCACTCGCTTCAAGTCCAGCTGGAAGCGGTCAGCCTTGACAAGGCCGAGATGGAGGCCGAATTTGAAGGTAATCTTCTTTGAAGTCGAATCTCATGCGCTGCTTTATTTCCGAGTGCTTTGAATGATCTAGGACTTTTTGCAGCTTATAAGATGAAGACCCGAGCCCAATACGACGTCTTGCTTGGGCGGATCAAATCCAGCGACGAGATACGGGAAGAGGTCGCCAACGCCACCACGCCGATCTTGTCCTTGTTCAATCAAGGAGTTGGGGCCAGCTCGCTAGAGCCAATCGAGATCTTCGACAAGCTTCGGCTGGCTCCCGAACAATACCTGAAGAATATCACCGAAGCGGCCAACATGGGGGCTGGTCTAGCTCTTGCACAGACCAAGTCCCTCTACCCCCGAGTGGATATCCATTCAGTCGGGGAGGGCTTCGCTGAGGGGACAACGGATGAGCAGGCCTTAGATATGCTTGAGTGAGGCGCAAGAGGCTGCGAAGAAGATATCTCTGGATGTAGTAAACAACTTCAAGCTTTGATCGTATTCGACTTTGCTTTGTAAATGTCATGTAACCGTAACACTTTGACGTGGAATTTTGTGACTATTTTTAGTTTATTTATGTCAATGCCTTGATTCGAGCTTTTGCGTGAAATTTCTTAAGTAGTTTTCGTCCATTGTCATCAAGCCTAGGCTCGATTAGGTCATCGGAAAACTCTCAGTCCTTAGACACTGAGCTCGAGTCAAAGGACATTAAACAATGATAAACCAAATTATGCACAAAAGTTGATGAGGAAAACTTGAGCTTTATTGACATGTGTACAGCCCCCGACTGCTAGCTCAAGAAGTCATCTTGCTTGAGGTTGGCAGTCAAGGAAAACATGAGGCCTTAGCCAAATTAGGCATAAAATCGTCGAAGATGCTCGATGTTCCAGGAGTTCTCCACCATGGACCCGTCTTCGCGCTTTAGCCGGTAAGCACCGGGCCGAGTCACTTCGGCGATTATATACGGTCCTTCCCATAAGGGAGATAACTTGTGTCGGTCTTTGGTGGTCTGGATCTTGCGTAGGACCAGGTCGCCAACAATGAAAGCTCGTGCTCGCACGTTGCGGTGGTATCTTCGAGCCCTTGAAGGTATTTGGCCGACGGATGAGAGCCGCCTCACGGGCCTCTTCCAATCGGGTGAGGTCATCCACTCGGTCGGGGTCGTAGCGTTCGTCGTTGAAGCGTGGACCCGGAGGGACTCATACTCCATCTCGTTTGGCAACATGGCTTCTGCGCCATAGACCAAAAAGAAGGGAGTTTGGCCGGTGGCCCGGCGGGTGTGGTTCGCAGCGACCATAGAACCGAGGGAAGTTCTTGGACCCACTTGCCGGCGTAAGGGCTTAGCCGGTCGAAAACGCGAGCCTTGATGCCTTGAAGGACCATGCCGTTTGCTCGCTCGACTTGCCCATTGCTTTTAGGGTGAGCTACTGATGCATAGCAGATTTTGATTCCGAAGTCTTCGCAGAATTCCTTGAAGATGCCTCCGTGAATTGAGTCCCATTATCGGTTATGATTCGTTTGGGACGCCGAAGCGGTGCACAATGTTGAGGAAGAAGTCTCGTGCTTTGTCGCGGTGATTGTGGCGACCGGCTTGGCTTCAATCCACTTGGAGAACTTGTCGATTGCGACGAAGAGGTGCGTGAAACCTCCTGGAGCTTTCTTGAAAGGGCCAACCATGTCCGGCCCCATACCGCGAACGGCCGGGAAAGTGGGATTGTTTGAAGCTCCTGGGCCGGGACATGGCTTTGTCGGGCAAAAAACTGGCAGCCTTCGCAGGTTCTTACGACTTTATCCGCGTCGGAGACCGCGGTAAGCCGAAGAATCCTTGCTCGTAAGCTTTGCCGACCGAGTGCGTGCTTTGCCGCGTGGCTTCCGCATATGCCCGAGTGGATATCTTGGAGTAATTGTTTCCCTTCTTCGGGTGTGATGCACCTCATTAGAATTCCGGAGGGGCTTCTCTTGTATAGATCGGAGTCGACCATGACGTATGCTTGGCAACGACGCCGGACGCGTTCTGCTTCATCCCGGTCATCCGCGGCTCTTGCTGAGTTAAGAATTTGATGAGCGGCGTCCTCCGGTCGGTGTTGGTCATGGCGACTTCGTTGGGGGTTTGTTCGTTAGGAGCCGTCTTTGCCATGACGGTTGGTTCGTAGAGATGTTCGACAAAGACGTCTGTTGGGGCAGCTTCGCGCTTAGATCCGAACTGTGCTAGCTCATCGGCAGCTTCGTTGTTATGTCTCAGGACATGTGAGAGTTCTAGCCCATCAAACTTGTCCTCAAGCTTGCGGACCTCTTGTCGGTAGGCCTCCATAGTGTCATTTAAGCAGGACCAGTCCTTCATCACTTGATTGACGACCAGCTGGGAGTCGCCTTTCACAATAAGCCGCCGTATTCCGAGTGAAACTGCGAGCCGCAGTCCATGTAGAAGAGCTTCGTACTCGGCGACATTGTGTGAGGCGGAGAAGTGGAGGTGAAGGGCATATCTTAGCCTTTCCCCAGTCGGGGAGATCAGCACAACTCCTGCTCCCAAGCCGGTGATCCTCTTGGATCCGTCGAAGTGCATGGTCCAGTGTTGGAGGTCTTCCTGAGGCACGTGTTTTTGCTGTTCAGTCCACTCGGCCAGGAAGTCCGCCAAGGCTTGTGACTTAATGGACGTCCTGGGCTTAAAAGTTAAGTCCAGCGGCATCAGTTCTAGGGCCCACTTGGCGATGCGCCCGGTTGCCTCGCGGTTGTGGATGACGTCGCCGAGTGGGAAAGAGGTGACGACGGTGACCGAGTGACCCTGAAAGTAGTGTGCCAATTTCCTCGCGGTTATTAGAACACCATAAAGCAATTTTTGTACCTGAGGGTATCGGATTTTGGCTCCTGCCAATACTTCGCTGACAAAGTAAATTGGCCTTTGAATCTTCTGGGCCCGTCCTTCTTCTTCGCGTTCAACCACAAGGACCGTACTAACCACTTGGTGAGTGGCTGAGACGTACAGCAACAGGGGTTCCTGGGGTTGAGGCGAAGCTAGGACGGGTGGCGTGGTAAGGAATTCTTTGAAATCTTCAAAGGCCTTGTCGGCTTCGTGGTCCACTTGGAAGTCGTCTCGTCTTCTTTAGCATCGAAGAAGGGCATGCCTCGTTCGCCGAGTCGGGATATGAAACGGCTTAGTGCCGCCATGCAGCCAGTGAGCTTCTGGACGTCTTTCTGGTTACTCGGGGGCTTCATGTTTAAAATAGCGTTGATCTTTTCTGGATTTGCTTCAATGCCGCGATGTGATACCATGAAACCGAGCAGTTTGCCTGACGGGACGCCGAAGGTGCACTTCTCCGGGTTCAACTTCATTCTGAAGGCCCGGATGTTTGCAAAGGTTTCTTCTAAGTCGGCGATCAGGTCTTCTTTCTGCTTGGTCTTGATGACAACATCGTCGACATAAGCTTCAACGTTTTTGCCGATCTGCGTCTGGAAACATCTTTGGATCATGCGTTGGTATGTGGCTCCGGCGTTTTTCAGGCCGAAAGGCATGGTGATGTAGCAGTAGGCCCCGAACGGCGTGATGAACGATGTCTTCAAGCAGTCGGATTCTTTCAAGCTGATCTGGTGATAGCCCGAGTAACAATCCAAGAAGCTCAGGAGTTCGCAGCTGGCTGTTGAGTCGACGACTTGGTCGATGCGAGGCAGCCCGAACGGATCTTTGGGGCAGGCTTTGTTGAGGTCGGTGTAGTCAACGCACATGCGCCATTGCCCCGTTTTCTTGCGGACCGGGATCGGGTTGGCTAACCGGTCGAGATGAAGGACTTCTTTAATGAAGCCGGCAGCCAAGAGCTTTGCAAGTTCTTCTTTGATCGCGTCTTTTCGATCCCGTGCGAATTTGCGTAATCGTTGCTTTATCGGTTTGGCGTCATCTTTGACGTTCAAAGAGTGCTCGATCACCTCCCTAGGAATTCCGGGCATATCGAGATGGTTTCCAAGCAAAAACATCTTTATTATTTTGGAGGAAGGTGACAAGCGCGCTTTCCTATTTAGGATCTAGGTCGGCGCCGATTACTGTTTTTGAGGGATCGACGAATCAAGGGAGATCTTCCGGTCTTGGCGTCGCCGGATCCTGATTTGGTTATCTTCTTCGCGGGGACTTCGCCCTCGCCGAAGTCGATGCAGCCAATCGGACTTCTTGTTGGCCGCGTAATCTCTCGCGAGATTGGGCCATGTCGCAGCTCTCCTTGTCGCAGTGAAGGCTTGCTTCACGTCGCTGCGAAGAGTGATGACGCCGTTGGGACCCGGCATCTTCATGCGAGGTAAGTGTAGTGAGGGATCGCCATGAACTTGGCAAGCGCAGGCCTTCCGATGATGGCATGATATGCTTGTTTCGAAGTCGGCCACCTCGAAGGTGACGTTCTCCGTTCGGAAGTTCTCTCGGGCTCCGAAGGTGACTCGGGAGGGAGATATGCCCGAGTGGTGTTGAAGACAGCACTGGATAACCCCGTGGAAGGGGCTGAGCTTGCCTTTAGTTCGGCCCTTGGAATCTGCATCTCATCCATGGTCTTGGCAAACAGGATGTTGAGGGCGCTGCCCCCATCGATGAGGACGCGCTTAAGCCTGATGTTGCGGACCACGGGGTCCAGGACGAGTGGATAGCGCCCCGGGTGAACCACTCGGTCAGGATGATCCGAGCGGTCAAAGGTGATGGCCACTTCCGACCATCGCAGATACTGAGGGACTTCGGGTTGAGCCGCATTGACCTCCCGGTCGGTTAGCTTTTGTTTCCTCTTGGACTCATAGGCTAGCGGACCCCCGAAGATGTGGTTGAGCTCCCCCACTGGGTCTTGAAAAGGTTCGGCATTTTCAGCCGCGTTGTTCTTCTTGGCGCCGGACGGGCCAGCCTCGTCAGTCGGCTTCTTGTTGAGCTGCGCCGCGTACTGTTCAGCGAACTGCTTGTAGATAAAGCAGTCCTTCGCCGCGTGCTTGTGATTCGGATGGTGGGTGCACTGGGCGTTCATGATGGCGTCGTAGGCGGCGACTCGGGGACGGCGTTGAGTATTGGAGGTTGCGGCCACTAGGTCTTCAGATCGGCGCTTGCGATCTTTCTGGCCTTGGTTGCCGTTGTTGCCGCCATCCTTCTTAGGATTTCGGCTTCCTCCTGCTTGCTTGTCCTCCCTTCTGTCGGGCCGGTCTTGACGGGCGGCCTTAATGGCGTCGTTGGATTTGGCGTATGAGTTCGCCGTCTCAAACATTTGTTTCACCGTCTTCGGTGGTTTGCGCCCGAACTTGCCGATAAGCGGCTCATCACGGACTCCCTTCGGAAGGCCGCGATGATGATGTCATCGGTGATGTTCGGGATCTTGTTGCGCTTCTCGGAGAAACGCCGAATGTAATCCTTCAGGGGCTCGTCCGGCTTCTGGATGACGTTGTAGAGGTCGAAGTGTGTGCCGGGCCTCTCGAAGGTGCCTTGAAAGTTGGCGATGAAGTGGTCCCTCAGCTCGCTCCACGAGCCGATTGAGCCTCTTGGCAGGCTTGTGAGCCAATTTCTGGCTGAGTTTGCGAGGGCCACGGGCAGGTAGTTGGCCATGGCTTTGTTGTCGCCACCTGCAGCTCGGATGGCAAGAGTATATACAGTTAACCAAGATTCAGGGTCGGTCTTGCCATCGTACCTTTCAATCCCTGTGGGCTTAAAGCCACTCGGCCAATGCACTCGGCGGAGCTCCCGAGTGAAGGCCGGTACTCCGTCGTCGCCGCTATCGGGTGATCCCCTTCGATCTTCCCGAGTGCGGCGGTCGCGCTCCTGGTAGCGGCGATCGAGGACTTCCCGCAGATCACTCGGCGGGGTCTTTGGTTGGCTGGTTGGGTAGCTGGAGCTGTTGCGGCGGACTTGGTGGTGGACGGGTGGACGTCCGTGTCGTTTGTCGCGGGAGTCGGCCGTGCGCTCTTGATACTTCGGTGCGGACTCGCGAGGTGGGCCTCTTGGCCTGGTCGTCGACCGAGCCGGTTCGGGCCTCCTGTAGTCTCCTGACTTTAGAGGCGGAAGCCGGCTTTTGTCTGGCGTTTCAGCCACGGATTCAGTCGGCCTTCGTGCCGAAGTGGTGGGATGGCCGTTAGCCGTAGCAGCGACGATTGTCTTGATCTTGTCGAGAATAGGAGTCACGTTGGCCGGTGCCGTCTCAATGACGGTGTCCAAGAGTGTGAGTGCGGCGACGGCGTTCGCTGTGGCGTCGGAAGATGTTGGTGTTGCGAACCCGTGTTTGGAGGATGGCCTCGGGCGGATCGTCCGGCTACACGTAGACCACCGCTTCCTTTTGTCGGCCTCGTCCTTGCGTTGTTTATCCTCCTCGGCTGTCTTGCGCTCAAGCTCCACTCTGGCTCGCTCCTTTTTGGCAAGCCTTCTGGCCATGGCTGAGTCGGACTCATCTGGCTCGGCCATGAGGACGTCGAAGCACTTCGGCTCGCAGTCCATGTGGCAGTCGGAGTTGTCAGCTTCGTCGGAAGGGATGCCGTAGAGATTGTCGAAGCCGGCGGAGCTGAGGTATCCGTTGAGCTCGAAGATGAGCGGGAACCGAATGATGGGAGGATGACGGCGACCTCCCTTGATCTGGGAAACCCGGATGCAGGTCGTTCCGTCCGAGTCGGAGCTTGGGGGATTAGGCTCCTCCGAGTGGGTTGCCGTTAACTCGGGAGAAAAGTTGACTGTATATCTCGGCGGCGTTTGGTAACCCAAACGGCACCGAGAGGTCTTCATCTGAGTAGATTGCTTCCGTCGGGGAGGCGAGAAGATTGGCGCAGATCTCGGCGGTATTCGGTAATCCGAATGGTGCCGAGTGAAGTCCGTCGTCGGATAAGGTGGATTGCATCTTGGCCTTCAAGACGTTGTTGTAGATCTCGGCGCTATTGGGGAGCCCGAATGGCGCCGAGTAAGTTTTTCCCTCTGACTGGTTCGAATCCGAGTCGAAGGAGGAGTCGTCGGCGAAGTTGGCGGAGAAGTCGCCGAGTCTTGAGGAAGATCCCATCACGCTTGTCGGCGAGATTGTTGAAGAAGTCTCGGCGCGCGGCCCTTACCTGGCGCGCCAACTGTCGAAACTTGGTTTCGGCAATATATTTTATGGGGTCGCAGTCGAGATCGCCAAGCACAATGGGTTAGAAGAAGAAGAAGATTTAGACAGGTTCAGGCCCTCTCGTGAGGTAATACCCTACTCCTGTTTCGGTGGATTCGATCCACCGAGTGCCTTTATTGATCTTACGATCTAAAGCTGAGAGCTAAAAGCTGATTTCCTCTCGGAATTTCTGATCTAGAATCTAATCTCTGATCTCCTATTGGAATATCCCTCAAGGGACGCCCCTTACCCCCCTTATATAGTCTTGGGAGGAAGGGTTTACATGTCGGAAACCCTATCTTACTCTAAGTCGGTTTCCTCAATCTTGCCAAACCGTGACTATAGGCCGATTGCCTTATCTCTATCGGCAACCGTAACACCCAAGTCAAGTTCGGCTTACAGACATAGCAGGCACAATCTATCCCTACCTCCAGTCGGATAAGCTTGCCATGTATATACCTGATTGCCACAATCTCCACACTATTATTCAGGGACTGCGTGGCATGTTTGAGAACCAAGCTCGGGCCGAGAGGTTCAACACCTCAAAGTCCTTGTTTGCGTGCAGGCTTGTTGTGGGGAATCCCGTCAGTCCGCATGTGATAAAGATGATTGGCTATATCGAGAGTCTGGAAAAACTAGGTTTTCCTCTTAGCCAAGAGTTGGCTACTGATGTGATTCTCCAGTCGCTCCCTCCGAGCTTCGAGCCATTCATATTAAACTATCACATGAACAATATGGATAGAACCTTGGCAGAATTGCATGGGATGCTCAGGACAGTGAGGAGAGTATCCGGAAAAACGGTCATCATGTGATGATGATGCGAAGGCAAAGCGCAAACCACTGTCAAGAAACTTTGCACCAAGAGGAAGTTAACTCCCGATGAGATCGCGAGTGCCTCCAATGCAAAGAAGGGCAAGAAGGGGTCGGCGGCATCGATGCCGTTTGCTTCTATTGCAAGGAGACAGAGCCATTGGAAGAGGAACTGCAAGAAGTACATGGAGGATCTCAAAAAGAAGCAAAGCACGACTTACGCCGGTATTAATGTTATAGACATTAATCTTGCTACTTCACCTACGACTCTTGGGTATTTGATACCGGATCGGTAGCTCATATTTGCAAATCGTTGCGGGAATGAGAAGAAGTAGAGGATTGAGAAGGGGCGAGGTGAACTGCGCGTCGGCAATGGAGCAAGCGTTGCTACGATTCTTGTCGGCAGTACCACTTCATCTACCTTCGAGATTAGTTTTGGAATTGAATAATTGTTATTGTGTTCCAACACTATGTCGAAACGTTATTTCCGCTTCATGTTTGCAAGCGGAAGGATATGATTTTAGATCAATGGAGAATGGTTGTTCAATATATCTCAGAGATATGTTCTATTTTCATGCTCCATTGGTGAATGGATTATACGTTTTGAATCTTGAAGCGTCTCCCATCTATAACATTAATACGAAAGGCAACTCTCTAATGATATAAACCCCACGTTTATCGGCATTGTCGCTTAGGCCATATAAATAAGAAACGCATGGAGAAGCTCCATAAGGATGGATTGCTTCACTCTTTTGATTTTGAATCATTTGAGACATGTGAGTCTTGTTTACTTGGTAAGATGACAAAGGCACCTTTCACGGGGCACGGTGAGAGAACAAGTGACTTGTTGGCACTCGTACATACCGATGTATGTGGATCAATGAGCTCAACGGCCGGAGGTGGTTATCGTACTTCATTACCTTTACCGATGACTTTAGTAGATATGGCTATATCTACTTAATGAGGCATAAGTCCGAATCCTTTGAAAAGTTCAAAGAATTCCGAATGAAGTACAGAATCATTTAGGGAAAACAATCAAGTTTCTATGATCAGATCGTGGAGGGGAATGCTTGAGCCAAGAGTTTGGTAATCATCGAAAGATTGTGGAATTGTTCCACGGTTGACTCCGCCAGAACTCCACAATGGAACGGAGTGTCCGAAGGGAGAAATCGCACCTTGTTGGACATGGTGCGGTCGATGATGAGCCAAAGTGATCTTCCGTTATCCTTACGGGGATATGCTCTTGAAACAGCTGCGCTCACACTAAATAGAGTTCCATCTAAGTCGGTTGAAAAGAAACCATATGAGATATGGACAGGGCAACCCCTAGTTTGTCTTTTCTCAAAATTTGGGGATGTGAGGCTTATGTAAAACGTTTACAATCGACAAGCTCACACCCAAATCGACAAGTGCTTCTTTGTGGGATATCCTAAGGAAACTAAGGGATATTACTTTTATAATCGGGAACAAGGCAAAGTGTTTGTCGCCCGACATGGTGTCTTCTTGGAGAAAGAGTTTCTTTCAAGAAGGGTTAGTGGGAGCAGGGTGCATCTTGAAGAAGTTCAAGAAACACCGAAAACGTTTCAGCGACCACGTAACCACAACAGAGGAACAAAGTGTTGCGCCACCGGTTGTAGTTACACCGGCCCCACGGAGGTCTTAAAGATCACGTCGTGCGCCCGACAGTACACAGTGTGGAACAACGTGATATGTTGTTGTTGGACAACGATGAACCTAAGACCTATGAGGAAGCGATGGTGGGACCCGATTCCAACAAGTGGCTTGGAGCCATGAAATCCGAAATAGAATCCATGTACGACAATCAAGTTTGGAACTTGGTTGATCCACTGATGGTGTCAAAACCATTGAGTGTAAATGGGTTTTTAAGAAAAAGGCCGATATGGATGGAAATGTTCACATCTATAAGGCGTGATTGGTGGAGAAAGGTTTTAAACAGATTCAAGGAGTTGATTAGGATGAAACCTTCTCGCCCGTCGCAATGCTTAAATCTATTCGGATTATCCTAGCGATTGCTGCATATTTCGATTATGAGATATGGCGATGGATGTCAAAACGGCTTTCCTAAATGGAAACCTAAGCGAGGATGTATACATGATACAACCTCGGGGTTTTGTCGATCCAGAATCACTGGAAAGATATGCAAGCTACGAAATCCATTTATGGATTGAAGCAAGTATCTCGGAGTTCGAATATTCGTTTTGATGAAGTAATCAAAGGGTTTAGTTTGATCAAAAATGAAGAAGAGGCCTGTGTTTACAAAAGGTCGGTGGGAGCGCAATTGTATTTCTAATCTTATATGTGAATGACATATTACGATTGGAAATGATATCCCTATGCTTGAATCCGTCAAGTCTTCATTGAAAAATAGTTTTTCCATGAAAGACTTAGGGCGAGCGCAATATATATTGGGCATTCGGATCTATAGAGATAGATCCAAGAGGCTAATTGGATTAAGCCAAAGTACATACATTGACAAGGTATTGAAAAGGTTCAACATGCATGATTCCAAGAAAGGTTTCTTGCCCATGTCACATGGCATTAATCTTAGCAAGAATCGGTGTCCTCGGACACATGATGAGCGGAATAAGATGGGTATGGTTCCATATGCTTCGGCAATTGGATCCATCATGTATGCCATGCTTTGTACACGCCCGGATGTCTCGTACGCTTTGAGTGCTACGAGCAGATACCGATCAAATCCAGGTGAAGGTCACTGGGATCGCCGTAAAGAATATCCTTAAGTACTTGAGAAGAACTAAGGATATGTTCCTAGTCTATGGAGGTGAAGAAGAGCTCGTTGTAAGTGGTTACACCGATGCTAGCTTCCAAACGGACAAGGATGATTATAGATCGCAATCTGGGTTCGTGTTCGCTGAACGGAGGCGCGATCAGTGGAAGAGTTCCAAGCGGATACTGTTGCTGATTCTACAACGGAGGCCGAGTACATTGCTGCTTCGGAAGCCGCAAAGGAGGCCGTTTGGATCAAGAAATTCGTTTCGAGCTTGGTGTGATGACTAGTACGGGTCCAATGTCTCTCTATTGTTACAATAGTGGAGCCATTGCGCAAGCCAAGGAGCCGAGGTCACATCGAAGTCCAAACACATACTTCGGCGATATCATCTCATCCACGAGATTGTGGACAGAGGTGATGTCAAGATATGCAAAGTGCACATGGATCTCAACATAGCCGATCCGCCGACAAAACCTCTCCCTCGGCCGAAGCATGAGGCGCACACAAGAGCAATGGGTATTAGATACTTACATGATTGACTCTAGTGCATGTGGGAGATTGTTAGTGATATGCCCTAGAGGCAACATGGAGATGTTGGATATCACGTCAATGTTTATGTATTTATGAATAAAGTGTTATTCAGTTTCATGAAATAGACATCTTGTATTGATCAATAAGTACGTGACTTATTTATGAGACTCTTTATGTATGAATCTATTTCTAAACGATCCTGATCATATGTCATATTGTTGGAACAAATATGATTCTAAGATCGGCATGTTTATTGATTGATGATCATGTCTCATAGATCATGGGTATGAAGATACCAAATCAATAAACATGGACATATGTGTTGGAGAACACATTGTTGGATAGACCCACCATGAGACACTACAGAATTAATGTGCCATTAGTTGGTCTCGGGTAGTGTTGGTACAAAGTCCTTAGACCGAGATCACCATGGATTCCAACATGTGTAGTAGCCTACTTTGGGACTACCAAACGCTATTCCATAACGGGTAGTTATAAAGGTAGTTTTCGGGTTTGCTATGAAACATGGAGTGGGATGTGAGTGATCAAGATGGAATTTGCCCCTCCTTTGGAGAGATATCTCTGGGCCCCTCGAGGTAATGGATTATGGAAATGCATGGCCATGCTAAGTTGATTGAGGAGTCAATCAACGGACGGATAATCCAATACGGTTCGAGTGAATGGTTAAGCTATTGAAGGGATGGCACACATCTTGCCTATAGCTTAACGGTATCGTGAGGCAAAGGGATTTGTGTACACATTACAGGTTCGAGCCGATATTATATTCTTGTATACTATGGTGTCAATATGTCTGCTAGGCGCCGCATGTGATGGTCGGCGAGTTGGACTCGAGCCGACGGTCGGGATAAGTTAGACTATAGCCGAAACCGAGTATACGAACCTACGGGTCGCACGCTTAAGGGGATAAGAACGGGCATTCGAGTTGGACTCGGATACGGCTCGATCGGATAGGGATCCGATCGGATAGAGTCCTATGGGCTTATCACGTATGGGCAGCCAACTCGTGAGATTCGGATAGGATCCGATTCAAAATAGAGTCCGATCGGCCACTAGTCCCGGTCGGCCAACTCTATATAAAGGAGGGAGGGGTGGAGAGCTGCGGCACGTCAATTGCATCGCGTGCAACGAAGTCGCCGAGATCAATCTCCACGGAAACCCTCCCCACTTTCAAGCCAAACCCTAGCCTTGCATCGCGTGCTAGCACACGGGTGTACGGCGTTTTGTCCCCGGACGTGTGGATACGGTAGAGGCGCTGCTACGTTGCGCGCTGTTGATCGGCTTCGGGTCGGCTAAGGCATCGCGAATCGGCTGATTGGCGAATCGGCTGTCCCGGTATCGGCGTCGGCTTGCGAGAATCGGCTACACCTTCGGATCGGATAGCCACGATTGGCTGTTTCATTGCACACTCCAATCGGTAACGATCTATCGGCCCTTACTTGCAAGTGTTCTGGTTTGCGCGGTAGAAAATTTTTGTTTTCGGCTAGCGTAGCTTCCGCGTAACCCTTCACTTCGAGCCCTGAGTCGGTAAACGCCCCAACTGACATTCCGCCAGCCCCAAGCCCGTCGACAAGACGTCCCCCGGTAAGCTTTTACTTCGTTGGGCCTGCTTTCGGTATGGTCGCTTGCACCTGATTCGTCTGTTCTTCGCAGTTCAAAAAATTGGTTGATCGCACTCCTCGCCCCGCACCGCCGGTAATCGTCCCTCATCCCTTTGTCTGTGGTAATCAATCAGCTCACCCGCTAATCCTTTCTCCTGCAGCTCCTGCGATCTTCATCGGCTCCCCCCAGGCATTGGGCAAATATACTGCGCCTATTGGGGGCGGTGACGATAACGCCGGCAAAGAGGGTCGGATGGCCATGGGCGATGATCCAGGTGAGCCAACAGTCCTAGCGGCGGCGCCGATGGTAAGCTAGCGATCTCAACTATCGGTTTTGTCATGCCCCGATCCTTTCTCTTTCCACTGTAGAACGTGGCCGACCTTCTCAACTTTGATTTGTCGGAGTTCGAGGAGCCCGGTGATACCGGCGGTGAAGCGCTCGTAGCGTTGGCTGAGGGCCTGAGGACCACTCTTGCCGATATCGGCAATCGGCTGGAAGCTTCATTGGACGCGTGGTCGACGGCGGCTCAATACGCGCGCGATTCGAGACATCCAAGACCAGTGCCGGACGCCATAGCCGAAGCCATCGTGCGGCGACCTTCATGGAAGCCCACCGGTTCAAATATTAACGAGCCCGCAACGAATCATTGATTGTCGTGAGAGTCAAGCGCGATCGGCCGCCATCCAATCGACAAAAGAAGCCATCGAGAACCGGAAGGCCGCCTTTGACCGCTGAAGACGAAACCGGCGGCCAAGCTTGAGCAACTCCGCGCCCGTTGGGATCAATTGGTGGCCGATCTCGTTCAAGCTACGAACGAAATCGACGTCCATGAGGAGTACATAGCTGATCTGCCGGCCGGGGTTGAAGCCGAGCGCCAAAGCATCGGGCGGCCGTGGCGCATTTGCGTGACATGGTGCGGAGCGTCCGGCCGGTGGCCGGGTCGAGGCCGACGACATTAGGGCAATTGGCAAAGTCGACCAGATCGGACAGACGGCGCCGGCCATAGCCGATTTCCTAAAGAAATGAGGCTGGAAACTATCTGGACCCCCATTTTTGAGGCGGGAATCTTTCGTGTTCATAGTACCATTTCCTGGATCGAGTAGTTGGTACCCACGAATACGATCTTGGATAATCAAGTGCACATACACGAATAGTCTTACATTACCATTATTACATTAACGAGCCCAAAGGCAATGTTCAACCCACGGGACCTTATGGTCCGAATACAACATAAAAACAGAATTTAGATAAGGCAGCGGAAAGAGGCGGCGGGTTGTCAATTGCCACGAGCAACGACCGGAGCTAAGGTCTAGTATGCGCCATTAGTTCCTTCGCCCTCCTGGCAATACGCGTATGGGTCTTCTGGCTCTTCATTTCCATCAGCTGGAGGTTTGTGCGTATAGCAAGGGTGAGTACCAACCGTACTCGGCAAGCCAACACGAATTGATGCATATGATAGGGTTATTCAAAGAACATGGCTAGGGTTATTTTTGCGTAAAGCCGGTTTTCACAATTCTTTTCACAAGCCTATCGACTAGCCAAATCAAGTTTTAATTTCATAGTTCATTAATCCGGCGACGGTTCGTCTACCATCCATCGTGATTCCAAGGATGGCTTCCCGCCTCCGATTCGTCATGGTTTTCTGGGGAGTCCACCCCTTCTCGCATCTCGAGAAGTTGATCCACCAGCGAATAAAATCATCATGCAAACCCATCCCAGCATTTTTAAGTTCAAAGTCTAGCCAAGCGAAAGTCTTGTCACGATGCTCAATATCCGCGAGCACGGCTATTCGAATAGATTGATTCATTCACACTGCAGTGGATGTACACTTTACCCGTACTCCGCGACAGCCCAACAAATGAGCCTACGCCTCAACACATGAGACGGTCACGGCAAAGCCTTTCGATAACCTCACTTTGGCAGTACCCGCTCCATGAACTTAAGCCCTCATGCACTCTAGCCGTCCTTTTCTAGCAGTGAGAGGAGTTCTGGCGCACCCGGGGTAAGGGAAAACTTTCTCAATCTTTAGGTTTAATTAATGTCAGTTTAATTTCACCTTTCATAACAAAGGCCACAGCCTCATTCTCATCCCTTAACCACATCATAGAGAACCATCTATGCAAGGATACTGCCTCCGCTCGGCTATCTAGTCGGCTAGGTCTATACCCATTCGAAAGTACGGTTGTGCGGCTCGTTTCCGGCTATCTCATGGCTCGGTCCTTAAGCGACCAGGGTCGGCACTTGCCTTTCCGGAATCCACCCAAATCATCCGGCCGCCCCAGTCTAAAACATTTGTATAGTACTTCCGATTTTCATCAAACTTAGTTCATCATTCTCATGGCCATGTGGCGCTCATGTCTCCACATGCCGTATCTCAACTACGTTCCCTAAGGTAGTTGCCCAAGCACAACGCTTTTTCATAAAGTCATGAGTATGCATAAATCTAGGTATAGCATGGCTAAGCAGTTTACCGAAGTTATTCTTCGGTTGTTTGTATCACATCGCGAGTTACAAGGAGTAATTCTAAATGTAATCAATAGCAAGGTATGGCATAACAAGTATAGGTAACTCGTAAAGCATGCATGTTTAGAGTTTAAAATAACATCATTTCGCAATTGGGATCGATATGTTCAAAGGGTGTGAAGACTTGCCTTGCTCGCACGCTGGTTGAGTGGGGTCTTCCGCGTAGTTAGTGTTCACCTCTTCGGACGCTATCCGTACGTGCGAAAAGAAGGGTTGAATCCAATTAGAATTCAACAACATCAACGAAAAGAAAGAGATCCCAAAATGATCGCGGAAAGCGGTTTCCAAAATCAACCTCTAACCTCGGAAATCTTAAAGGTTAAATCAACGAAAAATGATTTTAGTTAGACCGAGTGAACCATCTTGTGGTTAATATGTATTTTGCACTTAAATTTGAGGATATCCTAGAATAATTAGGTTTCAAATTTTATATTACCAATAATTAATCTTAAATGTTGCAATTATATTTATTAGGGTTTTCGAATTCTAACGACAGGATAATATCATCCATGCTTAACCAATATTTAGAAAGGTTTCATGTGAACTTCGATAACAATCTAAAGGTTGGACAATATTTGAATTCACAAAAAGAAAAATTAATTTATAAATCATTTTCACAAAGTATTTCATTTTAGAAGGGGAAAGAATATTATACTTATTCCTAAATAACAATATTTCAGAAACCTTATTTTATCCTAAAATATTTCCAAAATAATTTATACATTTTCCCTTATTCCTTTACTATTTTTTTTCTTTTCCTTCTTTTCTTTTTTTTCTTTCTTTTTCCTATTCCCTCTGTTTCTTCCCTTCCCTCTCTGCTCTACTACCCCGGCGGCCGACGGTGAGGGAGGGCCGGAGCTAGGGAAGGAGGGGCTTTTCACCATCTTGGGACCACGGGGTCCCATTTCTCCACTCGGTCGGGACCGGGAGCGGTGAAGAGGGGCGGCGACGCGAGGTGGTTCGGCGGCGGTGGCGCTCGTCGGCGGCGAACTCCGGCAAGGTTTTGGCCAAGGCAAGGGGTCTACGAGCATCGGTGAGCCCTAGGGACGCTAGAGAGGGGTTGGTTCGGCGGGAGGCGCTGAAGTGTGCTGGCGACGGCGGGGTGGCGGCGGCCGAGACGGGGAATTCGAGGGGCTCGTCGCGGCGATTTCCGGCGACCATTTGGCTCGGGAAGCTTAGGGAAATAATACTTAGAGCATGGGGATAACGGTGGTACCTTCAATTCGGGAGGAAACCGGCCGAGGATGACGAATTTCGGAGTTTTGCGCCGGGCGGCGTGTTAGGGTTCTTCCGGCCGAGCTCCGATTCTTCCCAAAATTCAAGCAATGCAACGGCTAATTTTGGGGAAAAACGGGAGAAAGCACGAGGGAGTTGTGGCGAAGATTTTCGGTGTTGGGGGCTCGGCTCGGGGTGGTTTCTTATAGGCGGTCGACGGAGGGCGTGCGATGGCAACAATGGCGCGGCATCGGCGGCATGGCGCGGTCGCGGGGAGGTCGTGCGCGACGTGACGCGTAACTAGCAGCCGAGCGCGTGCGTACGGTGGCGCGGCGAGGGCGGTGCGCGCGGATCTGCGGCGCGATGCTAATGCGGGCGGGTACGGCGACGGCATGGCGACGGCATGGCGCGCGACTTTGGCGACCGCGGGATGGCGCGGCTTCGGGCGGGCGCGCTTGCGCGCGAGGCGGTGTCATCGCGAGCGCGCGTGCGCGGCGTCCTGTACGGCGCGGCACGGCGCTCGGCGCGTGGCGCGCGCGAACGTGGCGAGGGCTGGTCGAACACCTTCGACGCGATGAATAGTGTACCTTTCCTATTTTACTTGATTTAATTTTCCTAATTCCCTATTTCCATTTCCTTTCTTCCTAAAAATCCCAAATAAATTTTGGTATTCTCGAACAATCTCTAAAATTATATTTTCCATTTCTCCCTACTTTTCAAAATATATTTTTCATATTTATTTTGTTTCTTCTTTTGAATTCAAGAAAATAGGGTTTTGATTAGAGATAATTTCTATCTTCACATTTCCTTTTTCTAAAAATATTTTTATCATCAAATCCCAATTATTCATTATCTTTTCCCCATCAATTAGGGTTTAAACCAAAATACATCCTTTTTGTAATTCACCAAATTATATATGTATATGCTCTTTTCAAGGTACACACATTTATATTTCGAAATCATTTTCACCGGCTGTGATTTCGAAGCCTAGGGTTTTGTTCCCTTTTCCCCCAAAGTAATTCTAGAAGAAAATCTTATCTTGCTGAACTGGCAATCCAGATTGAAAAACACGATAAGCAGCAATGATTCCAAAAAGTTTTTGTGAGTTCCGATTTTTACGTTCCGAATTCCATTCCTTCGATTTTCAGGATGTTACAAACCTACCCCCCTAACAATAAATCTCGTCCCCGAGATTTCTTACCGGTTGCTGAATAGGTGTGGGTATTCTGTCTTCAGGAACTCTTCGCTTTCCCAGGTAGCTTCTTCTTCTGTGTGATTGCTCCATTGTACTTTGTACATGCGCCATGACTTGGTTCGTGTCTTCTTTTCTGCCTCATCTAGTATCTTGATTGGATGCTCCGGGTAGGTAAGATCACTGTGGACATGGATGGTTTCTAACGGGGCTTGCTCTTCCGGTACCCGCAAACATTTCTTCAGCTGCGATACGTGGAATACTGGGTGGACATCGGAGAGACTCTCGGGCAGTTCCAATTGGTAAGCCACTTCTCCCCTCCTAGCGCTTATCAAGAATGGGCCCACGTATCGTGGTGCGAGTTTCCCTTTGACTTTGAATCTCTGTGTTCCCCGTAGTGGTGAGACCTTTAGATACACGTAGTCACCTTCTTTAAATTCCAATTCTCTTCGTCGGGTATCCGCGTAGCTCTTTTGTCGTGATTGAGCAGCTTGTAGTCGGTCCGGATCGACGAACCTTTTCCTCGCCTCTCCTTGATTATGTCGGGACCGAATACGGTTCGTTCACCGGTTTCGACCACATCAATGGGGTTCAACATCGGCGACCAAATAGAGCTTCGTTTGGTGACATCTTTAGACTGGCTTGATAGCTATTGTTGTAGGAGAACTCGGCGTACGGCAAACATTTCTCCCAATCCTTGGTGAAATCCAATGCACAGGCTCTCAGCATATCTTCTAGTACTTGATTTGTCCTTTCCGTCTGCCCGTCGGTGCCGGGTGATAAGCGGTGCGGCGAGATGACTTCCGAGTGCCTCGTGGACTTTGCTCCAAAAATGAGATGTGAATTGGGTACCACGATCCGATATAATCCTCTTTGGTACACCGTGGAGACATACAATCCTACTCATATATAGTTCCGCTAGCTTGGCACTGTTGTAGTTAGTTTTCACGGGAATAAATCTGGCAGTCTTGGTGAGCCGATCTACTATTACCCAAATGGAATCGTAACCAGTCGTAGTTTTGGGTAGTCCCACTATGAAATCCATGCCTATCTCGTCCCATTTCCATTCGGGAATCTTGAGTGGCTGCAGCAAGCCAGCTGGTCGTTGATGCTCGGCTTTCACCCTTTGGCACACATCGCACACGGCTACGTATTCGGCCACATCTCTCTTCATATTGGGCCACCAGTATTCTCCTTTCAAATCCTAGTACATTTTCGTGCTTCCGGGATGTAACGAATATGCCGATTCGTGGGCTTCTTTTAAAATCAATCCTCTCAAACCGCCTTGTTCAGGTACACAGATTCTTTTCTTGTACCACAGGATTCCCCTGTCGTCTACTGAAAACTCCTTAGCGCGTCTAGCGGCCATGCGTCCCTTGATTTCCTGGGTTTCCTCATTCCCTTTTTGGGCTTCTTCTATTTGAGTCCTCAGAAGGGGTTGGATTTCCAGTGAGTTTACTTCTCCGTGAGGAATCAGGTGCAGATTAAGTCGAGCCATTTCTTCTTGGAGCTCATTGGCCATATCTCTCAATCCCACGTGGTTGCATTGGGCTTTGCGGCTCAGCGCATCGGCCACTACATTTGCCTTGCCGGGATGGTAATGGATTCCTAGATCGTAATCCTTGATCAACTCCAACCATCGCCTTTGTCGTAGGTTGAGATCAGGCTGAGTAAAGAAATATTTTAAGCTCTTGTGATCGGTATACACATCACAGTGGTTCCCGATCAGATAGTGTCTCCAGATCTTCAATGCGTGAACAACCGCGGCTAATTCCAGTCGTGTGTGGGATAATTCTCCTCGTGGGGTCGTAGCGTCGCGAGGCATACGCTACGACCTTCCCATCCTGCATTAACACTCCTCCCAATCCTTGCCGGATGCATCACGGTACATCACGAAATTCTTCCGTTGTCGAGGTAAGGTTAAGATTGGGGCGGTGGTTAACTTTTCTTTTAGTTGGTCGAAAGCCTTTTGACACTTCTCGTTCCATTCAAACTTCTTTTCCTTCTTCAGAAGTTGAGTCATAGGTCGGGCTACAGTGGAAAACCCTTCGATAAACCGTCGATAATAACCAGCCAAGCCCAAGAAACTCCGAACTTCCGTCACCGACTTGGGTGCCTTCCATTCCGTGACGGCTTCGACCTTGGCGGGGTCTACCGCTACTCCTCCGGCTGAAACCACGTGGCCAAGAAAAGCGACTTCTTTGAGCCGGAACTCGCATTTGCTAAATTTGGCATACAGCTGGTGCTCTCGTAGTTTTTCCAGTAGTAGCCGTAGATGTTCCGCGTGTTCCTCATCGTCCTTGGAGTAGATAAGTATATCGTCGATGAATACTACTACGAATTTGTCCCAGGTACTCCATGAATACCTTGTTCATCGATTCATAAAATATGCCGGGGCATTGGTCAATCAAAGGACATTACGTAAACTCGTATAAGCCGTAACGTGTAGAGAACGCCGTTTAGGAATATCTCCGCTCTAATCTTCAACGATGATATCCGACCGTAGATCAATCTTTGAGAACACTGCGCACCCTTAAGTTGATCGAATAGGTCATCGATCCGAGGTAGCGGGTACTTGTTCTTTATAGTTACTTCATTCAGCGATCGGTAGTCCACACACATTTTCATACTCCCATCCTTCTTTTTGACGAAGAGTACTGGGGCTCCCCAGGGAGAAGAGCTGGGGCGTACAAATCCCTTCTCTTGTAGTTCCCTTATTTGCTTCTTGAGTTCCTCTAACTCGTTAACCGGCATTCGATAAGGCCTCTTGGATATGGGGGCGTACCGGGCATTAGATCGATGATGAACTCTACGTCGCGATCCGGGGGCATTCCGGGCAATTCTTCGGGAAACACATCCGGGTATTCTTGTACTACTGGCATTCCGCCTAGAGGTAGCATGGTGAACACTCCCGCAGCTTGCTCACATAGCTTTGGGTTTTGATCCATAGTTATGCTCATCGGTGATCCCCATGGGGTGGATACCGTGACTTCCCTCGACTATGCAGCTATAATTCCATTATTTTTGGTCAACCAATCCATTCCGAGTATGACATCTATGGTTTGGGGTGATAGCACCATAAGGTTTGAGAGAAACACCACGTCCCTAATCCGTATGGGCACATTAATGCGAGGCATGGGGTACGGTTATGTCTCCCCGGTGAGTGTACCAAGCATAGGTCTCCTAAGTGCTACCCGGTGTAGGTGGTGTTGTTTGCTTACTCGGGCAGATATGAACGAATGTGAGGCTCCGAATCGAATAAAACTTTAAGCGGTGCGAGTTGATAGAGAACATACCCATCAATACGCTCTGGTCCTCCCGAGCTTCTTCAGCCCACACATGATTCACTGGCCACGTCGATACCCGGTGGCGGCCTCGTTGGGTAGCGGGGTCTGAGCAGACCTCGTCCCGCCGCGGGGTGGGGGTTCCTCGGACGGGCGTTGCATTGGCGCCGGTGCGCACGGGCGTTGCGTGGTTTTGGGCAGCTATTGGAGTAGTGCCCGAATTCTCCGCAATTGAAGCGGCTCACATTCTTTCTTCTGGAGCGGCTAGGGTTGGTGTGGGTGTACGAAGCGAGGTGTAGCTACTGTTGACATGGTCGAAAGCGGGAGAACGTCCGGTTGCCGAAACGTTTGGCTTCCATCCGGACGGGGTGGCTCCC
Source organism: Oryza australiensis (assembly GCA_019925245.2). Classification (NCBI taxonomy): domain Eukaryota; kingdom Viridiplantae; phylum Streptophyta; class Magnoliopsida; order Poales; family Poaceae; genus Oryza; species Oryza australiensis. Next base: position 132,751 of record JAIFGZ020000260.1, on the reverse strand, counting down.
TTGGGGCGTTGTGGCGTTCCCGAAATGGGCGAGCCATAGCGAGCCTCCTCTTGCGGTTATTGTCTACCACCTTTTGGTCATGCTCAAGTCGGATGACCTTGTTGATGAGGCTTTGGAAACTGGTGTGATCCTGCCCGATCATTGGTCCCCTCAGTTCGTCATTTAGTCCCTCAATGAATTTGTCTATCTTTTCTTCTTCGTCGGTCGTCACTTGGTGGCGTAACGGGCAAGCCGGGTGAACTTGTTCAGATATTCTTGTCTTGAGGTGTTCCCTTGACGCGATCTGCGGAACTCGTTTTCTTCATCCTCATAACCTGCAGTGGCACAAAATTCTCACGGAACGCAGCCGTGAATTCCTCCCATGTTGGTTCGCCGGCGTCTTCAGCTCGCGTTTCCTTGTAGGTGTCCCACCAGTCACTTGCGGGGCCCTCTAGCTGGTTAGTAGCGAAGACAACTCTATCAGCTTCTCGGATTCTGACGAGGGTTAGCTTTTCTCTATCACTCTTAGCCAATCTTCAGCATCCATAGGTTCTTCGGCCGTGGAAAAGGTGGGTGGCTTAGCTCTCATGAATTCTCCCGGACTCGATCCTCCTCGACCTCCCCGATTATTAGCAATTGCTTGGAGTAGCCGGTGCAAAAGCCATAACCTCCGCCAAGGTGGAGGGGTTGGGTTCGGCGGGTTCTCGTTGGTTCTTGCGGCTCTGCGGCGATGTGCCATCGAAGAAGATAGATGAATTAAGAGATCGGACCAGTTATGGTTCCTAGGGGGGGATTTTTCTTCAAGTTCTTTTAAATGATCTTTAATCAACAAGCAGGGTGCAGTAATATTAAGCTCACGAATTAAAACACCGCAAAGCGATGCTTAGGTTCATCATATTACATAAGAGGGTACATGGGTGTACACACACAGTCCTTCATGCCATGATAGCAACAACAATTATATCGTCCAACTACATCAACCAATTAAGGGGAAATAGAGAGTGGTTCGTCTTTCTGAGCGGGAAGGTCCTCCCGCCTAGTCGTCCAACCATCCGCAAGAGCCGGGCGCCGGAAGTGGGTGGTCCGCGCTGAAGCAAACCGGAGTCCCCATGGCTCGGAGGTGGTGGCCTCGGAGTCACGCCGAATCTTCCGACTCGGTGGCCGCGTACTCTTGCGAGCGGTCTGGCGGGTGAGGGGGCCTCCAGTGTGAGTCAGGCGACGAGTGGGAGCTTCCTCCTCCATTGGGTCGGTGTCGCTAGACTCCCATTTGACCTCCATGGGTTACGCCTCGGACTCCGTGTCGGTGTGGATCTGGATGGGGTTCTCCTCTCCCGATCCGAGGCTCGGATGGTATTGCTACGGAGCTTGAGGTGGGTCCCATGGACGTGGCAGCAGTGGGGTCTACCAGGTACGGTGCAGGCTCTGTGCTCAACATAAAAGCTTGCTCCATCATGGCTTGAAAAGTATCCAAGCATGCAGGAGTCATAAGGTAATAGTGGTCGGGCACGGGGCGGGTGGTGATGGTACGGGCTTGGTGGAAGTACTGCGGTGTAGACGGGACGAGTGCCAGTTTGCTCCTCCAGTGGTCGATTTTCTTGCTCTTCTGAGCTGCTCTTCCAGCTCTACCGAGCTTCCCACGGCCATGTAGCGGTCCGAGAGTTGCTCATCTTGGGCACCATTGGCTGCGGTGAGTCTGCGGCATGTTTATCTGGTCTCCACGGCCTTGGTGGCTGTTGACCGGATCATTGAGCGTGACTGCTGGTCGTTGATTTCGAGCGGGGCCTCCTCGTAACGATCGTCTGCTGTCTCCGCCCAACGTGATAGACGCATGATCATCGGGTTGTAGCAGCGGGGTAGCCTCCACGGTGCGGCCAGGTTGCCCTCTTCGCGATAAGGATGATGCACGATCTGTCACCATGAGTTCGGCACGATGTATCGCATTAAGGCGAAGGAAGGCTTCGCGAGCCGCATCTGAATAGGCGCTTCGCTAGGTCCGGTGGTAGCGAGTGTGGAAGCAGAAGGATGTCTCTCCTCCCATGCGGGCTTCTATGGATACGGCTGCCTCCCAGGCTGGATACACTTCGGAGCCATGCCTCTTGGTGTGATAGGTGGGTGGTTCCGGGTACCTCAAACACCATAGTAGGGACTGAAGTTGTACCACAAACCCCTCGTCTCGCGGGATAGTGACTTCCCAGGCTCCGTCGTGGTTTGACATCTGCTTTTGTAGGCAACTTAGGGTTAGAGGGAGAGAGCTATCATAATCGTTTGGTAAAAGGAAATACGAGATGTAGAAAAGGTATATTTGCATTTTTGGAAATAATAGTTTAAAACTAATCCTATTGTAGGGATATTTCCCTTTAGCCAACTGGTTAGGGTAGGGCGCCATTTGGTCTTAGCCTACGGTCGCATGGCTCTGATACCACTTGTAACGTCCCACCCTTCCCGGGCTGGGCCCGCCTACATCTGGAAGCTCTTTAGGATCTTAGACTGCCCTCACAGACCAACACCAGTCTTTTCTGCGCACTTTGTCCTCACTCATGCGCACCCGGGAAGAGCTACCCGGTCGGTCACCCATCCCCAAATTGCCCCAGGCCAAGCACGCTTAACCTCAGAGTTCTTTGGAGATGAGCTTCCGAAAAAGAAGTTGCATATTAAGCCCTGGGCCAGGATGTTACATCCACACCCCCTTAGAAGACCCGACGTCCTCGTCGGTCAACCCCAGGCCAGGAACCTCCCCTCTTGGCCATGTCCGTGCGTCCAGTGCCGGCGCATGTACCATGCCGTGTCCTCTCAGGGCCCACGCGCCATGCGCACCATGCCCGCAGCCCGACCCGCCACGAGCCCCATGAAACCGTGAGGGTCGGCTCGATACTATCGACCTTATGAGGCCGGCTCGCGTTTTGCGCGCTGTACTTGTGTTCTGTGATGTAATCGGATAGTACGTATTATTTGCGCTTGTAGATACAATCGGCTGTGTTCGTAGGTAAGGTTGTCCCTTGGGCGTGTGCGGCGTCTCGATCTGTTCGGTTCGAAATCGACCCCGAGATGACGCCCCGACCTTCAGCGTTTATCCTTCGGACACCTGCCTCGCTAGTTATTGGCTGGTAATACCCGATTATGTTGCTGATCTGTCTTCGTAGGCCGACTCCCCCGAATTTTTACTTCAAGAACCCGTGAGTCCTGGGCGATAGGTACCCAGACTTGCGCAGTCGCCGGTCATTCAACGATTCCCGACGCTTCTAATGATGATCTCTTCGACTCTCGCTTTGACTCTCGGGTTGGCAGCGACCTTTCACATCTAAAAACCACATCTTTTCTTTCTATAAATGGGCTCCTCTGTCCCTTCCCGAATGACTCACGGCCGAAGGAGACAACCCCCAGTAGTACAACGCCCAGTCTTCCAAGTCTTCGGCAAGGCTCCCCATGGCTTCTTCGAGCTCGTCAGTGAACCAGGTTATTCCCCAACTTATCTATTCTCGCCATTTCCTCCCTTCGAATACTCATGAACGGATTTCCTCGCAGCCGCCTCATCCGCTTCGGGTGATCCTGGAGATCATGAAGACACCGTACGAGCGCCGGTCGGCCAAGACCGACGAGTGAGAGCGCAACTGCAAACGCTTGGGGAGTTGAAGGCTCGTCACCGGCGGCCGGGCCTCCTGTTCATCTTGGTGGCATCCCGGCTGCTGCCCCCATGGCGTCTTCGATGCTCGCGCGCCTCGACCGGCTGGAAGGTAGGCAAGCCCAACTTGCCAACGAGCTACTGACCACGACTACCGACATAAGGGTCACTCAGCTGGAGTACCTGATCCTGGATACTCTAGAGATGGAAACTGTGGAGACCATTGAACGAGCCCTGGCGGCCATTAGGGACTACCTAGTGAACATGTAATCAAAGATGGCTTCACGCCGATTTCGAATAAAGCTCGATTTCGCCTGACTTTTGTGTCGGAATTGGGGTTTTTCAACTTCTCCAGCCTAATTTTTGTGTTGCAATCGGCCTGCTTTTTTCGATTGTCTCACGCATGTGTATGCCCCCAAGTTTTGTTGATAGCATTGATGTCGGCAAAATTTGTGAGTTCGATTCATTCATTCATTCTTATCTTCTCTGCCGGGGAATCATGAGCCGATCGTGGAGCGTATGAGGTGGTGCATGCGAATGCCTAAAGGCGATGCCTTGTAAGGCATCAGCTGTCGTGGGTCGGCGTGTTGTGACAATAACCGACTCACGAATTGATCCACACGCTCGGGTAATATTTCTTCAGATATTTTCCATTGAGGGCCCTTTCGAATATCTCTCCGTCCAACCCTTTTAGCATGTAAGCTCTTTTAGAGATGCATTTGTGGATCTTGAAAGGCCCCTCCCAATTTGGTGACCATTTGCCGAATTTGTTGTCTAGACCCGATCGGCAGTATAAGTTTCCAAACGAGTTCGCCTTCCTCAAATGATTTAGGTATGACCTTTTTATTGTAATGTCGGCTACTCGTTCTTTATCTTTTGTTACTTTTTCTAAAGCTTTCATTCGGATAAGCGAGATCCTCCGACTCGTCTATCATGAGATGATAATAATCGTTGGCTGTGAGTTGGTCTTGTAGCTGAATGCGCCTTGAGCCGACGACGCTTTCCCATGGAAGCACTGCTTCGTGTCCATAGACCAGTTTGTACGGGGGAACTTGGATTGACCCGTGGCATGCCATCCGATACGCCCACAATGATTCGGCCAATCGGGTGTGTCATTGCTTAGGATGCTCGGAGATCTTTCTTTTAATCAGCTTGATCAAGCTTTTGTTTGATGCTTCGGCCTGCCGTTGGCTTGCGCGTAATACGGCGAAGAGTTAAGTAGCTTGATCCCCATGCCGTTGGCAAGCTGGACAAACTCGTCGAAACAAAGATAGACCCCTGGTCGGTAGTTATTGTTTGCGGAATGCCAAATCGATAGATGATTTGTTCTTTGACGAACTCGATTGCGTCCTTAGAATCCACTTTTCTGAGGGGGATCCCTTCCACCCATTTTGTGAAATAGTCTGTGGCCACTAGGATGAATTTGTGCCCCTTGCTTGAAGGTGGATTGATCTGGCCGATCATATCAATGCCCCATCCCCTGAAGGGCCACGACTTGATGATTGGGTTCATGGCCGACGCCAGTGCTCGTTGTATCGTGCCGAACTTTTGGCAGTCTTGGCACCCTTTATAGTATTTGAAACAATCCTCTAGCATTGTCGGCCAGAAGTACCCGGCTCGGCGAAGTAGCCATTTCATTTTGTGGGCCGATTGATTTGTGCCACAGATTCCTTCATGTACTTCCCCGATGGCCACTGTGGCTTGATCGGCCCCCAAACACTTGAGTAGTACGCTGTCAATCGTCCGATAGTATAGGTCTTCACCGAGCAATACGTACCGTACCACCTTGTATCGTAGTTTCCTTGTGGTCGACTGAGAGGGGTCTTTGAGATAATTGTAGACGTCAAATCTCCAATTATCGGTTGTGATGGTGGCCACACCTACGTCTACGTCTCTTAGCATCGGCCGGTAGCCTTATGCTCCTTGAGCCAAATCATTGGCCTCCGTATTCTGCTCCCTGGGGATATGCTTCAAAGTGACTAGCCGGAAACCATCCATTAACTCCCGGCATTGTCGATGATAGATCATCAGTGCGTCGTTTTTGCACTCATATTCTCCTGATAATTGGCTGATGACGAGCAACGAATCTCCCATTATCTCGACTGCGTCAGCTTCCACCTCCTTGAGCAGAGTTAGCCCTTTGAGAATGGCTTCATACTCGGCTTGGTTATTCGTAGCGTGGGGGTCAATGGCGAAAGCGAACTTGAAGTTTGCCCCCTGGGCGAGATAAGGACTAAGCCGATGCCGCAGCCGTTGGTGCATACCAAGCCATCGAAAGTCAAAGTCCAAGGCATAATTTCCACGGAGCCGATCGAATCGTTTCTATGTTCCACAATGAAATCGGCTATGGCTTGTCCTTTTACTGCCCTTGGAGCCTGATACCTTAGATCGAACTCGTCGGCGCGAAGATCCACTTTCCGATCCTTCCTTTGAGCACTAGAGCGACGGCATGTATTTGACTACATCGGCTTTGCAAGTTACCGGTGCACTCATTGGACAGCAGATAGTGCCTTAACTTTGTACATGAGAAATAGAGACATAAGCATAACTTCTCGACAGGTGAATACCTGGTCTCTGCGTCCAGCAGCCGCCGGCTGAGATAGAAAATGGCTCTTTCTTTGCCGTCGACTTCTTGGATTAGGACAGAGCCGATTGACTTGTCGTCGGCTGACAGGTACAGCTTGAATGACATTCCCTTTTGTGGGGGCATTAGAACTAGAGGAGAGCTTAGATAATATTTTATGTTGTCTAACGCTTTCTGTTGCTCTACCCCCCATGTGAAGGTATGATCGGCCTTAAGCCGAAGCAATGGTGTGAACGGCTCCATTTTTTCTGAGAGGTTAGGTATGAACCGTCTGATGAAGTTTATCTTTCGGACTAATGACTGAAGCTGTTTTTTATCCTTTGGGGGTTGAATTGTCTTAATAGCATTAATGCTCCTTGGTGTGACTTCAATCCCTCTTTCATGGACGAGGAACCCCAAGAACTGCTCGGCTGACACGCCGAACGCACATTTAAGCGGATTCATCTTCAAACCATATTTTCTCATCCGCTCCAGCACTTGTCTCAGATCAGCAATGTGGCCTTCTATCTCTCTTGACTTGACGACGACGTCGTCAATGTATATCTCTACTAGTGCGCCGATCATATCGTGAAAGATGTAATTCATTGCCCTTTGATATGTTGCCCCAGCATTCTTTAAGCCGAATGTCATCACCACCCACTCATAGAGGCCGATTGCACCAGGGCATCAGAAAGCTGTCTTGTGGATATCCTCCTCGGCCATGAATATCTGTTTATATCCCGCGTTGCCGTCCATGAAACTGATGATTTTGTGGCCTGAGGCAGTGTCGACAAGCAGGTCGGCTATTGGCATTGGATATTCGTCTTTTGGGGTCGCTTTGTTCAGGTCCCTGAAATCGATGCATACCCGAAGTTTGCCATTCTTCTTCAATACCGAGACGATATTCGAGACCCATTCGGCATATCGGCAAGGCCGAATGAATCCTGCGTCGTATAGCCGAGTGATTTCGGCTTTAATTGCATCGTACATATCGGCCTTGAACCTCCTGGGAGGCTGTTTGAACGGCCGATATCTTGCCTTGATCGGCAGCTGATGGACTACTATCAATCGGCTAAGACCGGGCATCTCGAAGTATTCCCAAGCGAAACAATCTTTATATTCTCTTAGTAATTCAATAAGTTGGGATCTACAATGAGGAGATAAATTTTTGCTAATGTATGTCGGCCTCGGCTTATCACCAGAGCCGATGTCGATTTCTTCTAACTCGTCGGCCGACGTGAAGCCCTATCCAAGCTTGCCATCGTCTTCGTCCGCGGTGGCTACGCCGAGAACGCTTGAGCCCTCCAACATGTCTTGTTCAAAGCAGCAGCTGCGGCTCGTCGCTTTCGATGGGCTGTATTGTTGAATTGGACACATTTAGAAAATCGGCTTGCCAGATTTTCCTAGATAAACAATCGATGCCTTCGATTTCCCAAAGTGGAAAATCGACACTGACGACACTAACTGACTTGTCGGCTGGCACGATCTCGATCTTGTCGCCGTCCCACTGGATCAGACTCTGGTGCATTGTAGATGGGATCCAGCGGTTAGCGTGGATCCGGTCCCTTTCGAGCGGCGCCGTAAGACCCCTTCCCGTCGATGACAAAGAACGTTGTGGGCACGGTTTTTTGCCGATAGTCGGTTCGACGTTGAGAACGCCTTTGGTCTCCGATGGGTTGCCGCCGAAGTCCTTGAGTACCATGTTGGTTTTTGTCAGGTCTTTGGCCCCTTTTCCGAGTTTTCTGAAAGTTGCGTAAGGCATGAGGTTGACTGCCGCTCCCCCATCGACCAGCATTTTGGAGATCGGCTTGCCGTTGCGAATCCTTTAATGTATAATGGTCTCAGGTGCCGATTTTCGGTCCCTTCAGGCTTGTCGAAGATGGCCTGGTCCGACGAGATTGTTAGTTTTGTTGGGTCATCTTCGATAGCATCCGCGTCAGCTTTGGGGGCGCCGAACTCGGCCGGCAACACAAAGACCATGTTAACCGATGCGGCAGCTTTACCCTTCCCTTTGGCTGCCCTTCTGGCTTGGTCGGCTGGGCTTTCTTTGGCTTGCTCTTCGTTGGCCATAGCGTTCTCCTGTTGGGTACCCACCGTCTCTTGATTTTGCCCAGCCGATGGCGTTGCTCGTAGATCATTTGTTGCACCTCGTCTTCTCTTCCTTCACGCTTGAGCCGTTGAATTCTCCTCTTCTGGGTCTTCGTAAAGAGATCGATCGGGCACCATTGGGGGTTGGTCGATTCCTCATTGTCGGCCTATTCGTCATCGCGGTTGTCTCCATCCCGGTTTTCGTCGATGAAGAAGTCCTGATGGATCGGACCGAGCCGATCGTGGACAGGTCGCCGTCTTCGGTTTAGCTGGACGGCTCTGGGGATGAGCCGAACTGGGCTTGCCGACGACAAGCTCCCGCGTTCGTCATCGTTGCGGTGATCGTTACATGCTGGGCAATCTTTCGATGTTGGTAGCCTCAATCCGGATTCCCAGCAATACCTAAAAAAATTGCAATGCCAATGTGGATCGGCACCGTCATGGTTTACCACGTATCGTCGGCCCCGAGTACTTGGCTTGTGCTGGCGAGGTGTTTCGTAGTAATTTTCTTCACGCCGAGACTGGTATTGATGATGGTGTCGGCTTCGTTCATGGATCGGCTGTCGGCCAGCCGATCTGATAACTGGGCGCACCATATTAATTTGCGCGGTGTGGCATCGGTCTGGTCATCTTCCACTTTGGCCTCGATCAACGTATTGGCTAAGCCGTGCGCCATTACATCTGTCGATCGGCTCGCCGGGGCGGCATGGGCTGTGTTGACCAGGGAATGGATTGCCGTCTACTTTCATGGACCGATTTGAGTCGGCGAACTTTAACTTCCCGGCCTCGATGGCCGGATTCTTTGTCGAAGACTTTGCAATCGTTTGTGGCGTGAGACGTGGAGTTGTGCCACTTGCGGTACTTCTTTTTCAACTCTTCGGCGATGGGATCACATGATTTTCGGAATGAATCTGTTTTCCTTGAGCGATAAATCAAAGATCTTGTCGGCTTTAGTGATATCAAAATCATATTTTTCTTCCTTAGCCGTCTTCGCAGCCATTGGCGACGAAGGCCTTCTTGTTCTTGGCCCATTCGGCTGCCGCCACTCATTTCGTCGTCGTCGGACCCATAATCGAATCGACAATGACTGGGTTATACTCTTGACGGCCTTCTGGTTTCTTGGAAACGCTGTTCGTGGGCCGTCACCTTCGCCGCGGTGGGCTAGACTATCGAAGTCTGCGCAGAGAATCGTTCCACGATCGGTGCGATCAAACCATGGAAGGCTAAATCAGCCAGTGAGCATCGATAGTACCAGGCTATAACATCGGTTTCTCATCTCTCTGAAGCGTTGAATGTAGTCTTGGACCGATTCATTGTGTTTCTGCCTGACACTGGTGAGGTCCGACAACTTCATTTCATGGTTGCCGGAATGAAAATAGGCGTGGGCTGTTTCTCAAGATCGGGCCAACTCTAGATTGAGTTGTAAGGCGGCGAGGAGAACCAAGTGAAGGCCGATCTGAAAGAGAAGGGGGAATAACCGAATTCTCAAGGGGTCCGTAGCCGATGCTTCACCGCATTGTGCCAAGAATCGGCTGACGTGTTCATAGGTAGAAACGTTGTCTTGTCCTGAGAATTTGGAGAAGTCTGGGATCTTGTATCGGTTGGGTAGCGGGACCCTTTCGAAATGTTCCGGATAGGGGTACCGATACATATTCCCTGAATCTTTTGGTTTGAGGCCGAACTGATCCCGCATGACGTCTGCAATTAGCTCGGCCCAGGCTCGGTTATCTTGCTGTATCGGCTCGTATAGGTCATACGGCATGGGTCTTGCCGATATAGCTGTGGCGGTGTCTGAGGTCTGTAGTGGTGATCCTGACGGCCCCCTTGGTACTGGTAGCGATGATCAGCGGGTGGCAGCCGAGGCTCCTGTTGTGGCGTTGGTGGGTGCAGGAACAGCTGTCGGCCCCGGCATTCGCGCTGCCCGAGATCAATCGGCTCACGGCTGCCAATTATTATTGAATACGTTATCGAGTTGACCCGGAGGCAACGGTTGTTGTCGATTTAGAATAGTGACCGCTGGTCTTATAGCAGTCTCGCCTGGTCTCAGGTGGCCGATTCCTCCTGACGGGTTTGGTTGCGCTATCAGTGGAAGCGGCCGATCCTGGGTGACTAGTGTCCTGTAACCAGAAAATTGGCCATCTGCGAAATACGTGGGGCCCCGTTGCAGCTGCTCGGCTACCTTGGCATCAACCACGTGAGAGATCATACTATTGAGGGTATTGACCAGGATGCTGCTTTGGTTGACCAGCGCGTGATGAACAACCGAGTTGATCCGATCTTGTAAAGAGTATACGGCTGGATCATCTTGCACTTGAGTCAGCTCTTCCACCTTCTGCTTGCCTTTTGCATCGCTTGATGAGGATGCCTTGGTATCGTTCAGGATGAACTTGTACTTTTGGTGCACCGTTCCGGACCTTGTTTGGGTGAAGGATTGAAGGTAATTATTCTGGAGTTCCTCCACCATCTTCTTGCATTCGGCTTGCTGTTCAGCCGATAGTTGTTCCATCTTTACAGGTACGACATTGTCTGTGTGATGCCGAGGATCTTGGAATCGACCATCTTGCTGGCGAGAGTCTATTCGTCGAGTCGAGCCGACAAAGACAGTCCCAGGCGTGCCAAGAGCGTGTTGACGAGAAATCTCTCTCACGCGCGGCACAGGAGATCGCTTGACTCAGTGCAGGTCCTTCTCGGCTGCCTATAGCGTGTAGGGCGTGCCAGTTGATTTGATCTGCTAATCAACAAGAAAAACAAGATAGTGTACGTTAAGCGTTAGGTTAGATCCCCACGGGATCGGCTAAGGAAATCCATGGATGTATATATGCTATTCTAGACCATATTTGGGCCAAGTGACTGGATGGGTCGGATACACCGAGACAACATCAGCCGCCCGATCCAAACATAGCGAAGAATAATAAATATACAGATCAATAACCTAGCCGATAGTGGAAAGCTAACAGCAAATCGGCTGGTACTCCGATGAATCTTATGTGCAGATAATATCCCTGGATCAAACGTATAAGCAACATCCGCCAGGAACACGATCTTGACATAAGAGGTAGTCCTAATACAAATCCAGTAATAATCATGTTAAAAGAAACATATTAGAGCAAATAAGGCCGGCTGAAACCCTGGCGCTATCTCTAGATAATGTAAATCCCAGAAGAACAGATCACTGATGGTTCTAAAGACGACTCAATAGTTCAAACATGATGCAGCATTAAGTATCAAAAGAAACATCCAATCTATTACTACCGACTTACACTCCCTGAGATGGTGGATACCACACATGAACCAGCCAACCCTTAGACCTAGCCCTGTTGACCACACATTCTTGACGAAATAAGCCAACTACAAGATAGATCTAAACATTGATCTGATTCATATGTGTCATATGATATATGACGCAGTAAAATCACTAATTCTAATGTATCATTGCGATGGAAGCATTAGAAACAGATAATCTTACCACTAATGACAAACATTTACCTGAGTTTGGGGGATCGAGACGATGCAGCCCAAAGCCAAACAGAGTGTTCGTCTAAAAGAAAAGGGTGGCGATGCGCCGAAGATTAGATTGAATCAATTGTTGTTTACAGAGGGCCTCATGTCCTATTTATACCAAAAATACAAATACTTGTAACAACCCTGGACTCTATCTAGACCACTGTTTTAAGACACCACATTATCCCTAGCGGAACCTATACCGTGTTACAACTAACAATCTAACAAATCTTTAGATTACAGATACAATTTCCGTTATAGGACTCTATCCATGAGTGACAATATCTTTTAACGCATAACTAACAGCCGAATCTCTCATTTATCCCCAAGCCTCCATATTGAACGCGGCTTCATCTCTTCCGTACTTCAGAATCGGCTGTCGTCTGCTCCCATTCAACCCATCCTCAGCCGACTAACCCTGCAGCCGATCCCTTTTTAACTGATACGATTCCTTCCTTCAGCCGATCCGATTTCGCTCTGCCTTTACGAACTTAGGAACTCAGTTACCAAATTTCAGTGTTAACAGCCGGGACACCAAAAAGCAATCTTGTGGATGTCCTCGTTGGCCATAAATATTTGATTATAACCCACATTGCCATCCATAAAACTAATAATATTGTGGCCTGAAGAAGCATCGACAAGCAAATCGGCTATCGGCATTGGGTATTCGTCCTTAGCGGTGGCCTTGTTTAGGTCTCTGAAATCAATGCACACCCTAAGTTTACCTTTTTCTTCAACACTGGGACAATGTTTGAGACCCACTCGGCGTATCGGCAAGGCTGAATGAATCCTGCATCGTATAGCCGAGTGATTTCAGCTTTAATTGCATCGTACATATCGGCCTTAAACCTCCTGGGAGGCTGTTTGAACGGCCGATAGCCTGCCTTAATCGGCAGTTGATGGACCACTATTGATCGGCTGAGGCCGACCATCTTGAAGTACTCCCAAGCAAAACAATCTTTATATTCTTTTAACAAATCAATAAGCTGGGATCTACAATGAGGAGACATATTTTTGCTAATGTACGTCGGCCTCGGCTTGTCACCAGAGCCGATGTCAATTTTCTCTAATTCGTCGGCCGATGTGAAACCTTGCCTGAGCTTGCCATCGTCTTCGTCTGCGGTGTCCATGTCGAAGACGCTTGAGCCCTCCACCATGTCTTGTTCAAAGCAGCAGCTGCGGCTCGTCATCTCCAATCGGCTGTATTGTGGAATTGGACACATTTAGAAAATTGGCTTGCCAGATTTTCCCAAACAAACAATCGATGCCTTCGATTTCCCAAAGTGGCAAATCAGCACTGACGACGCTGACTGACCTGTCGACTGGTACAATCTCGATCTTGTCACCGTCCCATTGGATCAGGCTCTGATGCATTGTGGAAGGAACGCAACAATTAGCGTGTATCCAGTCCCTTCCGAGCAGCAGGCTGTAAGACCCCTTCCTGTCGATGACAAAGAATGTTGTGGGCACGGTCTTATTGCCGATGGTCAGTTCGACGTTCAGGACGCCCTTGGTTTCTGATGGGTTGCCGTCGAAGTCTTTGAGCACCATGTTGGTCTTTTTCAAGTCTTCGGCTCCCTTGCCTAGTTTTCTGAACGTTGCGTATGGCATAAGGTTGACTACGGCTCCCCCATCAACTAGCATCTTGGAAGTCGGCTTGTCGTTGACGAACCCTTTAACGTACAATGGCTTTAGGTGTCGATTTTTGGTACCCTCGGGTTTGTTGAAGATAGCTTGGTCCGGTGAGATTGCTAGTTTCATTAGGTCGTCCTCAATGGTGTCTGCATCGGCTTCAGGAGCACTGAACTCGGCTGGTAGTACGAACACCATGTTGACCGATGCAGAAACTTTGCCTTTCCCTTTGGCTGCCCTCCTGGCTTGATCGGCTGAACTTTCTTGGGCTTGCTCTTCGTCGGCTGCGGTCGTTTTCTCCTTGGGAACCCATCGCCTCTTGATCTTACCCAGCTGACGACGCTGATCTTGAAACATATCCCGAACTTCATCTTTCCTCCCTTCACGCTTGAGTTTGTTGGATTCTTCTTTTCTGCGTCTTCGTGAAGAGAGCGAATGGGCACCATTTGGGATTGGCCGATTCCTCGTCGTCGGCCTCTTCATCGTCGCGATGGTTGTTGTCGTTGCGTCTTCGTCCACAAAGAAATCTTGATGGATCGGGCTGAGCCGATCATGGACGGACCGTCGCCTCTAGTTTAGCTGAACGGCTCTAGGGATGAACCGGGTTGGGCTTGCAGCCGATGAGCTCCTGTGCTCGTCGTCGCGGCGATCGTTGCACGCTAGGCAGTCGTCTAGTGTCGGCAGCCTCATGCCGGATTCCTGGCAATATCTGAAAAAATCACAATGCCAATGCGGATCGGCACTGTTGCAGTTTACCTCGTATCGGCGGCTTTGGGTCTCCGGCTTGTGCCGACGAGGAGCTTCATTGCGAGGTTCTTCCCACCGAGACCGATGATGGTGTCAGCTGTCTTCATAGATCGACCGTCGATCGACCGATTTGCTAACGAGGCGCACCATATTGATTGGTGTGGCGTGATGTCCAGTCGGATCGTCTTCTGCCTTGGCCCCGATTGATGCGTTGACTAAGCCGTGTGCCATTCTGTTCTGTCGATCAGCTTGCCTGGGGCCGACTTCGACTGTGTTGACCGAGAAAGGGTTGCCGTCTACCTTCATCGGCCGACTTGAATCGACAAACTTTAATTTCCCAGCTTCAATAGTCGACTGGATTTGCTGCCTGAAGACTTTGCAATCGTTAATGGCATGGGATGTGGAGTTGTGCCACTTGCAATATTTCTCCTTCTTTAATTCCTCGACCGACGGGATCACATGATTTTCAAGGTGCTGAATCTGTTTCTCCTTGAGCAGTAAGTCAAAAATCCTGTCGGCCTTGGTGATATCAAAGTCATATCTCTCTTCTTTGGCCGTCTTCAGCAGCCATTGGCAGACGATGGCCTTTTTGTTCTTGGCCCATTCGGCTGCCGCCACTTCCGCGTCATCGTCATCAGAAACATAATCTGACTCAACGATGACTTGAGTTATGTTTTTGACGGCCTTCTTGGTGTCTTGGAATCGTTGCTCGTGGGCCGTCACCTTCTGCGCCAAGTGGGCTAGGCTGTCGAAGTCCTGCGCAGAGAATCGCTCTCGGATCGGCGCGATCAAGCCATGAAAGGCCAAATCGGCTAGCTAGGCGTCTGATAGCACCAGGCTGTAGCATCGGTTCTTCATCTCCCTAAAGCGCTAGATGTATTCTTGAACCGTTCGTTGTGTTTTTGCCTGATGCTGGTGAGGTCCGACAACTTCATCTCATGGTTGCCGGAGTAAAAATAGCTGTGAAATTGCTTTTTGAGATCGGCCCAGCTCTGAATTGAGTTGTAGGGCAATGAAGAGAACCAAGTAAAAGCCGATCCCGAAAGAGACAGAGGGAACAATCGAACTCTCAAGGCGTATGTAGCCGATGCTTCACCGCACTGTGCCAAGAATCGGCTGACATGCTCATAAGTTGAAACGTTGTCTTGCCCTGAGAACTTTGAAAAATCTGGGATCTTGTATCGGTTGGGCAGTGGAATCCGCTCAAAGTGTTCTGGATAGGGATACCGATACATGTTTCCTAAATCTTTTGGCTTGAGGCCGAATTGATCACGCATGACATCTGGAATCAGATCGGCCTAGGTCCGGTTGTCCTGTTGTATCGGCTCGTATGGGTCATATGGTGCGGGTGCTTGCCGATACAACGGTGGCGGTGTCTGAGGCCTGTAATGATGATCTTGGCGGCCTCCTTGATACTGGTGATGGAGTGGATGATCAACGGGAGATGACCGATGCGCCGGTGGTGGCGTTGGTGGTCCCGGGAACAGCTGTCGGCCACCGGCGTTGTATCGTCTGTCCAGGTCGATCTGGGCAATCGGCTCTGACTGCCGATTGTCGTTGAACATGGTAGCAATCTGATCTTGGGGCAGCGGCTGCTGTCGGTTCAGCATGGTAATCATTGGGTTTGTAGCCGATCCAGTTGGATTTGGCCTGCTGAGGATCCCTCCTGGCGGCCCTAGATGTGCTAGTGGTGGGATCAGCCGATCCTGGGTGACCAACATCCTGTAACCAGGAAACTGGCCGTCTGTGAAGTACATCGGCCCCCGTTGTAGCTGGTCAGCTATCTTGGCATCGACCACGTTGGTGATCATGTTGTTGAGAGTGTTGATCAGGATGCTACTTTGGTTGACCAGCGCGTGATGAACGGCCGAGTCGATTCGTTCTTGTAAGGAATACAGAGCCGAATCATCTTGTTCCTGAATCGGCTCCTCCACCTTTTATTTGCCTTTTGTCTCACCAGAAGAGGACGCCTTGAGATCGTCCATGCTGAATTTATACTTTTGATGCACGGCCCTGGACCTTGTTTGGGTGAAAGATTGCAAGTAGTTGGTCTGTAGTTCTTCCACCATCTTCTTGTAATCGGCCTGCTGTTCAGCCGATAATTGCTCCATCTTCACAGGCACGATGTTGTCTTGGGAAACATTGGGGCTCTTGGAGTCGACCAACTTGTCGGCTGAGTCGATGCGTCCTAGTCGAGCCGAAAAAGAAAGTCCCACTGGGCATGCCAAGAAGCGTGTTGATGAGAAATTTCTCGCACGCGCTGGCCTGGGAGATCTGCTTAACTCCAGTGCAGGTCCTTCTCGGCTGCCTGTGCTGTGCAGGGCATGCCAGTTGGTTTAATCTGTTAACCAACAAGAAAAACAGAGAAATATGCGTTAAGTGTTAGGTTAGATCTCCACTGGATCAGCTGAGGGAATCCATGAGCATATATTTGCTATCCTAAAGTATATTTAAGCCAAGCGACTAGAATGGATCGGTGATACCGAGAAAGCATTAGCCGTTTAACCTAAATACAACAAAGGATAATAGATATATGTATTGATAACCTAGCCGATACTGGAAAGCTAACAATGGATCAGCTAGTACTCCGACGGTTCTTATGAAAAGATATCGTCATTGAGCCAGAAGCTTAGCCTAGAAATCGGCCGTCGGCTGTTGATGGCAAGCCGATTTCGGCTCATGAGGTCTGACAAGAACAAGATCTTAACATAAGAGGCAGTCCTAACATAAATCTAATAATAAATATACTAAAAGAAATATATTAAGGCAGATAAGGCCGGCTGAAACCCCGGCACTGTCTCTTAAACATATAAATCTAAATGAACAGATCACTGGGAGTTCTAAAAACGACTTAATAGTTCAACTTTGATGCAACATTAAGTATAAAAAGAACAACCTGATCTGTTATGATTGATTTATACTTCTCGAGATGGTGGATACCGCATATAAACCAGCCAACCTTTAGATCTAGCCTTATTGGCTGCGGGTTCCTGATGGAACTAGCCAATGGTAGGATAGATCTAAACATTGCCCTAGTTTATATGCGACATATGATAACTAGCGCAGTATAAACCCCTGAATCTAATGTGTCATTACGATGGAAGCACTAGAATCAGTAGATCATACCACTAACGACAAGCATTTACCTAGATTTGGGGATCGAAACGATGGAGCTCGTAGCCAAATCGATTGCTCGTCTAAGGAAAAAGGTTGGCGATGCGCCGAAGGTTGTTTGATTGATTATGTTGAATTTTAATTACAGGGGGTCTCGGGTCCTATTTATACCCAAGATACATTATGTGTATAAACCCTGGACTCTACCTAAACTACTATTTAAAACACGACGTTATCCCGGGAAGGACGCACGTCGTATTACAATGAACAATTTAAACAAACTCCTAAATTACAGATACAATTGCCGATACAGGACTCTATCCATAGATGGCAATATCGTTTAACGCGCAATCTAATAACCGAATCTTCTATTTATCTTCAAACTGCTGCACCAGAAATAGTTTTATCTCTTCTGAACCTGGAATCAGCCATCGGCCGCTCTTGTCCGATTCAACCTTAGCCGATTGGCCTCGCAGCCGATCGCTTCTTAGCCGATGCGGCCTCTGTTTCTCCACCAAACCAGCCGATTCGATTCTGCTTCCTCCTCGCTAGGACTTAGGGATTCAATTACCAAATTTTGGTGTTAACACCTATGTATATGACTAAGATGCTAGGAGCTCGACTTGGGCCACCCGGACAATGTCTGTTGATGACCCGACTCGCTCTACTTCGAGGGTTAGACACATAGAGATCGGACGGACGTCGATGACCTCACGTTCACCGATGCGTACACAACTAAGTGACTTTGCTTGACCGAATGTTGCGCCCTTGAAATGGCCATCGGGCATAGTTGAGATCCGTCCCGCCGGCTTCCGCCGCTTAGTCATGAGAGTTATACGTGTATCGAGTGATCGCCAATCCTTCCCCGCCCTCCTATTCGTCCTGCACTCAGCTGAGTCAATCCGAGTAGATTGAGGAAGCCTTTGGATCCGTCTGTTAAGGTCCGAAGAACACTCGACATCAGAGGCTGGTCAGGAGACGAATAGAAGGTTGTCTCCTCGCGCTCCGACCCGCTATGAAGGAGAAGGATCTACTTGGAGTTTGATCGGCAACCCTCCGGACTTGGCCCGTTGACGGCCGAGATCGCTCGGCAGGATCTACTCCCCCTCGCAGATGTCCTAGAGTTTAACCGGAAGCCTTCTGGCCGTTGGTTCGTAGACGGCTTTGGTCACTCGATGTAAGCTATCCTAAGGTGATAGCCCTTCCCAAGTTTTGACCATTTCGCTCTCCAAACTCGGACTGTTGAAGGATGAGGTCGCTCGGACGATCTGTCGCGTAGTGGTGTGTTGGGTGTAAAAAAAGCTACTTTGGACATATTGCGAGTGGAAGACATCATTCAAGGAAGACTAACAAAAGTTTTCTTCATTTCTCGCGGGGTGATGATCATACATAGGGCCCGAGGTCCTCCTAACATGCAGCAGCGTCGACACGGTGGCCTCCTTTACTATCGGTTCCACAGACCGGGCCGAGGTTGTGCACGTGCTGGAATGATTGGAACAACAAGGCCTAAGGTTTTTCTAACCTATAGGACCATGTTACTCACAATCTTATCCGCCGCTGACTCTACAGAAGCTTATATATCGTCGATGTCGCCCGACTCGACGTCGGCAGGCCACCCCTCGGCAATCGCGTCGATGTTCGCCCGAGGGTACAGCTTCTGTACAACGCCAAGGATGTGCGTTGCCGCCGTCTTGGCCACCCCCTGAGCGTAGCGCCAGAGAAGTTCCCGGCCACTCAGTAGACGAAGCTGAGGCACACTGTCGTTCGGGATGAGCGATAACGTGTCCGGATCGATTTCGGTGAGGAGTGTCCGGGCCGCCTCCGAACAGATCTCCCATCGCCCCTCGATCGTCTTCAGGCTGTCCCCGAGTCGACAAAGCCGTCGACCGGCTCCCGCCAGTTGGCCTGGTCATGAAACAGGTCGGTTAAGATGCACTCCTACTTTGACAACAAAGGAACTGAAGAAGACAGTACTTACGGACAGCCTCCGCCCATGCGGCTTGGTCCTCGACCATTTTGGCCAAGGCTTTGTCCCTGGCTACCTCCGCGGCCGCCAACTTCTTCTCTAGCTCAGCCTCCGACGTTGACGCCTTCGCCTCCGCGTCGTCGAGCGCCCCGGCCAAGTCCCGGATGAGGGCTTGGGTCTACTGTGAAGATGTCGCAGTCAATACAGCTTCGCCAGTAGATGACGACCCGTCAAGGCGAGGATCGACCCTCGATGGCTTCCTATTAGCAATGCGTTGATGAGAAAATCGATTCCCACGAATTGGCCTGTCGTTAACACAATGCCAGTTAGCGTTGGTAGTGCCAATAAAACGCAACCATGGTGCTCACCTGGTGGACGCTGTGAACTTCACTGCACCCCGGCGTGCAATCTTGGGGGCGGGTCCTAACGCTTGCCCGCCTGCCTCCCAGTGGATGCTCGGCCCTGCCTCTGCAGAAGCAGTTAGCTTCCGCTTTCCTTTCTGCTCGGTCGTTACAACGGGAAGGCGTATCTCTGCAATCTCTAGCTTCGGAATAACACCAGATTCCTGCCTCGGCATCAACACGTGGCAGGTGAAGTTCTACTAGAGGAATGGAGGAAGCATTCAGGCAAGGGAGAGACGTTACCTGCCGCTGCCGATTCTCAGGGCTCTCGATCAAACTTCAACCTTCGGTGGAACTCGGCGATGAGGCCATGAGCCTAAGACCGCTTAGAGGAAGAAGAAGGTTGCAGAATGAAGGCGGGAGAACTGAGAAACTTTCTCTTCCTCAAAGTGGAGAAGTAAGATGGTGTGAGGAGAAGAGCCCGCTGTAGTGGGGTTTAAATAGGGACATGGCGATGGGCTTGCAGGCACGATTTTTGGAAAACATGATTTATGACCGGCACGGAACATCCGAAGCGCCTCTTGCTCATCTAACTTCTTAGCTTGACACATCGAGTTCGGGTAAAATCTGGCCTGTCGGATCTTCGAAAGGGCAAGCGACGTCTATGCAACTTCCGTCGTCGACTCCAAAGAACCCGCCATAAGGTCACACCACCTCTCCCATCTCAACTGTCAGCGCTGCTTGACACTTGGGAAAGGGTGGGATGCCAAAAGTCCGATATGATGTAGTGATGTTTCCCATGCTCATGCCATAAACAAGAAGAAGTAGAGCATGTCAGAGGACTCTACTCTGACATTGGCAAAACCCTACTGACCTTTGGGTCAGGTTTTTCACGACTTGGGGTAGTCTTTCGAGCTAGCCCCCGGTCGAGGTCGTGACTACCATGTGCCCTCAGGAAGTAGTCTCGACCATAACCATGTTCTTCGCCGCCCCAGGCGGTGACCTTGACAACTCGAATGTGGGCTTCCGAGCTAGTCCACAAGTGAGGTCGGGCCTACCTCGAGCCCCAGGGCCTGTAGCCCCGAACACCTCACTCATCCTCACTGCCCTTGGGCAGTGGACTCTTCGACTCGGGGGCTGAAGGCCAAGTTGCCTACCCCTCGGTCGAAGCAGGAACTGCCAAATGCCTCCGGGCAGCAGACCTCTTCGTCTCGGCTAACCCCTTTTTGGTGGACCTCGAGCATCGCTTGGATCATCGGGAGATTGACAAAATGCTGTTTATGATTCGACCCTAGGCTCCGATGTGTCATCCCACCATAGGCTCAGGGGCTACACCTGCCTGGTGCACCTAGGCGGTGCACCTGCAAAATCTTGATTCACGAAAACTGCTAGGGATCAACACCTTGGAAGAGAGTTTGACCCTAAGGCCGAATGTTCCATTTTCCCTTAGGATCGGGGGCTACACCTGGCAGGTGCACCTGGGCGGTGCACCTGCCAAAGCCTTGGCTTAAAGCTCTGAGGATCCATTGAAGACAACACTCCGAAAGAACTCTGACCCTAAGGATTGATGCTTCATCCCTCCTTGGGCTCGGGAGCTGCTGTGGGAGGTGTCACCTAAGGGTGCCTCAAAAACCTCGATTGGACTCCAACAGAAGTCAAACCAAATGTCCTTAGGATGTGACCGAAACTTCGGCATTTCCCTGAGTCTGACTTTGGCACGTTTTCTCGACCTCGACTCGTCGCTCGACCTCAAGCATCCTCAGGAAGAAACTTGGCCGGCACGGAGGAAGAGGAAGGAGACAACCCTGCAGCATCTAACACCACCTAGCGACACAGAAGTAGGATCCCAAGGCTAAGAGGAGTACAAGATGCCCGCGATGTATAGGACCTAGCAGACCAACATGTACTTTATCAGATATTCTTTGTACCTCACCTTTTGTCTCTCTTAGTCTTAGCTTTCTTGGCCCCAAGCTCATCTGTACCTGCCCCCCTGAACTATAAAAGGGAGGGCAGGGTGACAGGGCCAAGGGGTGAAGGAAGAGGAGGATTCCAGATCCAACTTCCACATTCTTCCACACTTGTAACCCTGTTCATCATACATCCCAACAAAGAACACTGGACGTAGGCCTATTATCCTTCGAGAGGGCTGAACCAGTATAATTCCTTGTGTCTCGTTCTTGGCTCGTCTTAGGACTCAAGTCGACCATCGGATTCGTCGGAGGGCAGCTTCTCTACCGCTCTCTCTTCTACCTCCTCGGGGACCCCCCTTGGGGGACTGCCGACCCACCCGTCGATAGAGATCATCATCAGATCACCTAAGACAAAGAACAGCGCCCCTACCTGGCATGCCAACTATCGACGGGTGGGTCGCCAGTCCTCAAAGGGGGGTGCCCAAGGAGGTGAAAGAGAACGGTAGAGAAGTTGTCCTCCGATGGATCTGATGGTCGACTCGAGTCCTGAGACGAGCCAAAGAGAAAAAGACACAGAGAGTTATACTGGTTCAGCCCTCCCAAAGGATAATAGGCCTACGTCCAGTGTTCTTTTTTGGGGTGTATGATGAATAAGAGTTACAAGGCAATGAGAATGTAAGCTCGGGATCGGAATGTAGAAGTCTGGGGTTCTCACCTTTTC
The DNA here is from genome assembly GCA_019925245.2 of Oryza australiensis. NCBI lineage: Eukaryota > Viridiplantae > Streptophyta > Magnoliopsida > Poales > Poaceae > Oryza > Oryza australiensis. The sequence goes on along the minus strand of JAIFGZ020000260.1, from coordinate 110,570 downwards.
CTCCTTCGGCCCCGTCGCCCTGCCCTCCCTTTTATAGCTCAAGGGGGCAGAAACAGGAGAGCTTGGGGGCCTAGAAAGCTATGTCTAATGTGCTAAAAGGTGAGTACAAACAACATCTGAAATGGTACAAGATGGTCTGCTAGGTCCTATACACCATGGACATCTTGTGCTCTCTCTCTCACCGGGCTCTGCCGTCAGTCTCTGCCGGGCTGTCCCCTCCATCTTCCTCCTTGTGCGCCAAGTCTTGTCCCAAAGACGGTCGAGGTCGGGTTGTGGAATCGAGGTTGAGAGAGGAGAGCCGAGGTCAGACTCGGGGAAAGGTCGGGACGTTCAACCCCCCAAAGGGGGGTCGGGTGATCGACCACATCCCGAGGACTCTCGATTTTAACTTCAGTCAGATTTTGACTCCAGTCCATGGGGTACCCCAAGGTAACACCCCCACAATTATGTATCTACATCCTTATCTAGATCATTTTGATAGAGTTCCACTGCCTAACCGATACATAATTCCAGACTTCTCAAAGTTTTGAGGGCAATATAATGTTTCTACAGTTGAACATATTAGCCAATTTCTAGCTCAGTGTGGGGAAGTATCGGCTGAAGAAGCTTTGAGTGTTAGTATTCTCTTTATCATTATCTGGATCATCATTTACATGGTTTTCTTATTTACCACCTAATTCTATCAGAGGATGGGCCGATCTGGAGAAATAATTTCACACTATTTATTTGCTGGAGTTCAAGAGATGAAGCTGTCAGATTTGACATGAATCTATCACATACCACAATTTTGGAAGTATGGAAAACATGGAAATGGTGGATGGAGTAAAATGAAATAAAACTTTTGCCCAAAAATTCTATGTTTAATTGCTTGTGCATTTTGAGATGTAGTGCATATGCATTATAGAAGCATATTCATACTTAAGTAATACTAATGGACTTAAGAAAAATACTTATAACAACTCAAAAATCTGGGAAAAATTTGTGTAAACCTCTTACTAACCTTAGAAGCCAAGGGTGAATTTTAGATTAATTTATCAAGTCATTAGGTAGACCAAACAACTCTCTAAACAAACTAAACTCAGGATTTTTGACAGTTCTCTGGTGCTCTTTTTGTCACCATGCCAAAATTCGACCTTGGACTTCTAGGCTGTGAGACTTGACCCAGGCTGTAGAACCAACACTACTTTACATCTTTTCCATTGAACTCAAACTCAAATGCTGCTTCGAACTAATTATAAATCGAGCCCAAAGTTGGAATCTCACCACAGTCCCAGACCTAGAAACAAAATCTAGACATTCTTCATCTCTCCCACACTCCACACTGCCATGTGGGCCAGGGCGCATGGTGGGCCCCCCTTTGTTAGCCTCAGATTGCTCACTCCACGGGCCCATGGCCAGAACTCACGCGCCACGTGCGTGAGCACGCGTCGGCAGCGGCGATGAGCCACTCCTTCTCTCTTCCTCCGCCGGTGACCCCATATAACCAGACCACCCGACCACACACACACTCTCTCTGTCACCCTCATCTCGTTTCGCGGAAGAACCAAGGCACTCCGTCTCGGATTCGCCGGGCAGAGAGGCGCCATTCTTGGTGCCGGCGAGAAAGGTCCACGTTGCCATTGCTATCCCGTAAGCTCCATATCCGTTCAATGTGCGTTCTCTAATCCACCCACAATACCCTCTCTAACGCCACCAAGACTGCCTCCTTTGGTGCAGCCAATCTCCAGGAACACGACCATGTCAACTCGGAACACCGTCACGCTCTGGACGCCGCCACTTCGCCCTTGCTCGTCGCTTGGCTTCCACGATCCACCATAGGTCAAGCCATCTCACCATCATCTTCACCAGCACCCATTGACTAAGGATCCCGAAGGAATCGACACGAGGTGAACCACGATGGGAGATCCCCTTCTTCTTCCCCAAATCCGGCCACTGACGCCATTCTTTTCTTTCTCCTCCTCTTGTGAGTTTCGACGCAATCTCTCTCGTCTCGAGCTGTCTTGTGCCGATCTAAACCGATGCATGCATCCTCTCCATGTAGTAGAAGCCCGGAGGTACACCGTCGACGACAAACGTAGCCGTTGCGCCGCCGCTGAACCAACTCTCCCTCGCCAAGACCTTGCCGAGCCGTGTCAGCTGTTGTGTGAGTTTCCTAGTAGTCCCTAGAATCCTTACCATACACATGCACGTATAGATTCTTACAAAAAAATCAATTTAACATAGAACACATTGAACCAGTGAGAAGCATTCATTTTAGAGCATATTGGATTTTTCTGTATGTTGTAATTTTAAATCTTGCATATGTATGTTTAGATGATTTGCAATCGAATCACGAGGAGGTCTACTACATAGCTAAACAAGGAGAGGAAGAGCAAGGCAAGCCACCTCCCCTCTTTGATCACATTTAACCTATAATTTGGAGGTTATTTAAAACGAATTGCAAAATGTGAATGTTGATTGTACACTAATTCACTAAAACTTTGTAAAAATTGTTAGATCAACTCCTTACCTTGCATTATCACCTGAACCCCACAAAAGACCTTAACCATCATTCCTAGCCATAGGAACAATTCATTTTGTCACATTAAGTATGGTGTTTGAGGTCACAATAATATGAGAATGCTTAGCCATGCTTGGTATCATGTTTACTTACCATTTGGGCTCAATTATATATATATATATATATAATGTTCTGATTTATTATCTGGATAGAAAAGACAAAAATGTGATATTTATCAAATAAAATGTTGGAAAATGTTGATTTTAGGTTTAGGCCTCATGTGGTACACATATGGTGGATTAGTTGTGTGCCGATAGGGGGAGAGAGTGCCCAGACTGACCTAAGGACTTCACTCAATGTCAGTTCATGTCGAATACAGTACAACCACATGTGCTAGTATGGGATAGCCCAAGCTTAGTAAATTATTTATGGTTTAGCCTTACATTCTGGTAGGCCGGTGGTTATGAGTTCGGATAACTCAGAGGAACTTCCTATTTGCCCCGACGTGGTAGTATAGGTGACTAAGTCTATCCAATACAAAGGTATTGTGCCACGTGGTGGGTTCCTGTCGTGTCCGCCACCACGGCGTTAAGTTTAAGGCATAGACCCATCACATAACAGTCCTAGGTCATATTTTCCAATATGACTAGGATGGAGGAACACATATCGTGCTGGTGTAAGGCTAAATCATGGATCCTGGAAGGGCTTTGTTTTGAGTAATAAATCGGATACTCATGTATTGCGTGCCATGCTTTGCTTGATTATTATATCGCATCATGTGGGTAAAGTATACGTACTCTGCAAAGTTAAAACTAATCGATTAGCCGTGCTCGCGGTTGTGAGTGGTGTATGAATATGTCATGAGTATAGACTTGTGTTTTATTTTTCCCAAAAGCTGAATTAAATCTTCAAAATGTGATGTGATTTGTGGATTATGTCCTTGATACCATGGAAGGCAATAAGGTGCCAAGTTATATGTGATTACCATCTATTTCGATGCCCATTTGTTAAGTATATGCTTGCTGAAATTTCATTGAAGGAAATCTGAATTTGAAAATGGATTTTACAAACCAAAATTTGCTTTATGCTAAAAATACCCAATGTGAGCATCACCTTGTATATGCCCTGCATGTAGAGTATTAGGCTTGTTTGGTGCTTGCCAGTACAATCTATTGTACTGACACTTGCTTTGTAAATATTGTTTTGTTGTATGCTTAGACTTGGTTGCAGGTGAGGTCATTCCTGAGGAGGAAGATTTCGTAGGGGATGATTCGTTCTTCCAGGATTATTCTTACTAGGGTCTACCCTAGTCGGTTACAAGAAAGATCTTTCGGGTAGAATATGCTTCCGTGAACCTAACTATTCGGCCGGTCGGCCATATGTATCTAAGCACTATGTTGTAAGAACCTAGCTAAGACTTAGAACCTAGAATTCCTTATGTTAGATATATCATGTGCTTGGATGAAAGTGTTTAGGGTGTTCTTAAACATGAGTATGAGTTAAAGATATTTGAGACAATGTAGATCTTTAGCCATTTTGTGTCAAGTCTCCTGAATGTGTAATACATCTGGTCGCCGCCATTGAGTGGTTTGACGGGCACATCTCAGGCTGAAGTTGGCTGGCACGCTAAAGGTCCAACAAGGTATCATTTATCTTTCTCTCAGAGCATCGAGTGTCTTATTATGTTTGATGGAAGAATTTGAGATATTCCATTCATCCTTCTAATATAATAAGGGGTTCGGAGTGCATCCGACAGAATCAAGCAAAGATATGATGAATTGGTTCTAGATTTTATTCAGAGGTTCAGAAATATAAGGAGCAGATGTTATAGTTTCAACCTGACCGATTCACAATTGGCCTATTTTGGCATTCTAGGGATTGTTGGGGCTGATAAAGGATAAGTTTTCTTCACGAGATATTGAAAGTTTTTCTTGGTTGGTACAGAAAATATCAGCTCATGTACAACGATTTCAAGAATCCAAAAGGGAGAGATTTACAAAGAAGGCCAATAATGTTAATAATGTTTACAATTATGCTTCTATCTCAAATCAAGATGAAGATCAAGAGATTGGCTTGGCAGAGTGGGCAAGAAATAAGAAGACAGTTGTTTGCCAATGGGTCAAAGATAATGTGAAAGAAGAAAGATTTGATTTTGATATTAATAAAGCCGATAGAATATTTGCTCTTTTATTGCAAGAGAAGCAGATTATATTACCTCAAAACCATGTTATTTCACCAGCTAAGGAGTTAAATAAGAGAAAATATTGTAAGTGGCATAATGCAGGATCTTATAGTACTAATGAATGCAAGGTGTTTAGACAACATATTCAATCTGTTGTTGAACAAGGAAGAAATAAATTTGATGACAATAGAAAGGCGATTAAAATCGATGGACATCCTTTTCTTATAAATATGGTTTATCCAAGGAGAGATCTAGAGATGAAGCCAACGGAAGAAATTATCAGTCTAAAATCAGCTCAACCAATTTGATCAATAAATATCAAAAAATCAGCTTGACCAGTTTCATCAATAAATATCAAAAGCAGAGTGAAAGAGAAAGGTAGAATTATTATGATGAAGATATGTCTTATTTTGATCCACACTGGGATTGTGAATTTTTATGATTTTGTTGGAATAAAGGGATGAGATTGCCCAAGATGCAGTGATGTTGAATCGGCTTATGATTATAGGGATTCATATCGGTCAATACAAAGGGATTCATATCGGCAAAAAAAAGTTGCTTGTACATCAACAATTAGGGCAATTCATGAATATTATAAAAAAAATCAAATTAGACAAGTTCAAAATCCTCAATGGTGTCCAAGTGGGGTATTCACTAAAAATCAGAAGAGAAGAGTTCAACGTTTGAGAAGTAAAGAGCAGATGGATGAAGTTAAAGAAGAGATTAATTATCGGTTAAGTAATACAATGATGGAGTGGCGAGTAAAAAGCGAAATTGTTAAAGTCGATGATGTTGAAGCTGATAATAAAAAGATCTTAAGTTCTACCAAAGGAAAAGCTATTAGCGATAATAATGTTGAAGCATCGTCTTCTATAAATATGGTGTTTATATTACCTACAGAATGTAGGACCTCTACATCCAATGAAGAAGTTTGTGAAGAATCGATGGAACCGTTGGTATTATCTCCTCAACAAGCAGTATTTGAGAAGCCTGAAGAAACAAAACATCATCATCTAAGACTATTATATATAAATGGATTTGTTAACGGGAAACCAATGTCTATGATGTTGGTCGATGGAGGGGCTGCAGTGAATTTGATGCCTTATACCACATATAGAAAGCTTGCGAAGACTCTAGAAAATTTGATCAAGACCACATTGTGCTCAGGATTTTGGTGGGAATTCATCGAATGTCAAAAGAATTATGAATGTAGAGTTGACAATAGGTAGTAAGACTATTCCTACTACATTTTTTATCATTGATCGAAAGGGTTCAAATAGCTTGTTGCTTGGGAGAGATTGGATACATGATAATTGTTGCATCCCATCAACTATGCATCAAAGCTTGATACAATGGCAAGGATACTAGGTAGCAGTTGTGCAAGCCGACAGGTCAGTTAATGTTGCAAGCCGATAGGTAGAAATTGATTGCTTATTAGGAAAAGTGTGGGAAGGCGATTTCTTAAAAGTGTCTGATATGATATATAGTCAATCACCGATGGAGGACCTCAACTTTTACTCTAAGGACACTATGGATGATTTTAGTTAGGACAAGGTTTTGTGTCAGCCGATGAATTAGAAGAAATAGATATTGAAATTGGCGATAAGCCAAGGCCGATATTTGTAAGTGCTAAATTGTTTGATGAATTTAAAAAGGAGTTACTAAAATTACTAAAAGAATATAGAGATTGCTTTGCTTAGGAATATCATGAGATGTCAAGACTTAGCCGATCGATTGTTGAACATTGGCTGCCTATTAAACAACGATATTGGCCATACAAACAGCCACCAAGGCGATTCAAACCCAAGATGTATGATGCTATCAAGGCAGAGATCACAAGACTCTATGATGTTAATTTTATTAGGCATTGCTGATATGTTCAATGTATTTCTAACATAATGCATGTAATGAAGAAAAACGAAAAGTTAAGGGTTTGTGTTGATTTTAGAGATTTAAACAAAGGTACTCCTAAGGATGAATATCCAATGTCAATTGTTGATTTGTTGGTTGATGCAACTTCTAGATACAAGAATATAAGTTTTATAGATGGCAATGCATGATATAATCAAATTTTTATGGCTAAAGAAGATATTCATAAGAGTGCTTTCAGATGTCCTGGTTCAATCGGTTTGTATGAATGGATTGTTATGACTTTTGGTTTGAAAAGTGTTGGTGCTACGTATCAAAGAGATATGAATTATTTATTTCATGACCTTATCGGATTGCTGGCTGAAATTTATATAGATGATGTGGTTGTGAAATCAAAGGAAGTCGATGGACATTTAGCCGATTTATGGAAGGTATTGGAAAGAACCAGGAAATATGGCTTAAAGATGAATCCAAACAAATGTGCCTTGGTGTATTGGTTGCATAGTTTTTGGGGTTTATTTTGCACGAAAGATGGATTGAATTCAGTCAACGGAGTATTAAACCTATCAAAGATATAAAACCTCTAGAAAATAAGACTAAGCTACAATCTTTGATCGACAAGATTAATTCTTTCAGAAGGTTTATATCAAACTTGTCACAGAGAATTAACCATTTACTCTATTATTACGGTTGAAACTCTATTATTACGGTTGAAGGCCGATCAAGGGTTTGAAGGTACAGAGAGGGCTATATTTTATCTTAGTAGGAGGCTTTTGGATGCTGAATCAAGGTATACCTAGTGGAGAAATTATGTTTATGTTTTTATTTTTCATATACCAAGTTAAGGCATTACCTCTTGTCCAATGAGTGCACTATGGTTTGCAAAGCCGATGTGGTGGAATATATGTTGTCAGCTCCAATACTTGATGGAGAGGTTTTTGGTAAAGCGCCTGATGGAAAATATTTGGATAAGTACTATCCAAGTGTTTGCGATAATTCATAATCGGTTGTTTAGCCGATTTGTGATAAAGCCAATGTATATTATATCGCCTCAAGATGGTCGATATATATACTATCGCCCTTAGACCTAAATTTCATGAAATATCTAAATGTAAAGAAGCAGAGGTAAAATCGGCTGGATGGTCGATAGACATATTACATAAGTATACTGAGTGTTTGAGCAAAGGAGTTTTTGGAGCTAGAGTTTGAAGACTTAAACTACTACATCAGCGCAGGTCATTCTGGATTGCTGATATCGTGAGCAGGCGAATTTCGTCAATTTCTTCAATGATACGCATATCATCGGGTTCAGAGTCTGTGATTGACTTGAAAGTCTTGTGGAGGCTGCCAAGAGTTTGGCTGATGCTTTAAATTTTGACTTTTGATCTTCAATGGCTTTTGGGAGAGCGACCTGTTTTTGCTTAGCTTCGGTGATCTTTACACGTGTTTGCCTCAACATGACCAAGAGATCGGCTTCTTCTTGCTTTAGTTCATCAAGCTCTTTCTGATTTGCTTTAGGGCCAGCAGTCAACTCATCAAGTTTCGTTTTGTCATCATTGACTTGTTGGCGGCTAGTTTGAATAGCTGATTCTACAGATTGGCGCTCAAGATGATCAGGCAGTCTTTGTTTTGCTCTTCGAAGCTTGAAGTGATGCTGCTCAAGGAAGACTGATGGGAAGATGATGTCATTAAGCTCATTAGGGAGTCGACCTTGTATATCTTGGAATCTTGTTCTGATCGGCCCATAATCTACTACTAACGCATTTGAGGATGAATTAAGCTGATCAACTATGTTTTGTATCCTTGTTCTTAGATCTTCAAAGATAGGAGATTTGCTTTTGCTGGTGGTCTCCTCATCATCCTCATCAAGAAATTGCCTTATGCCGAACGAGAACATAACGGCTAAGTTTTGCAGAAGAAAATATGAGTCAAAAGTTGAGTAATAATTGAGCAAATATGGGGTTATTTTGGAAGAACTTACTCTTTCTTGTGGGGCAGTTCAGCAATTGCTTCTTCTTCATGATGGTTACCGGCAAAAGGGTGCGCTCACTTGAAGTGGGCCGATGAGGAGAGGTCGATGGAGCTTTGGGCTGAAACAATACAAATGTTAAAAGTATCATCAGCTCAGTAAGTATCGATTGAGAAGTTTAAATGTTGATGAAATTGAGAACATTTACTGATGTAGCTGGAGAGGCGTGAGGACTTGGAGATAACAGTGGCATCGATAAATGTTCGTTTGCGAAAAAAGGAACGGGTGCTAGTGAATTTCCAGGTGATTGAAGAGTAAATGAGGGAAGTTATGAATATTACCCCAACTGTCGAAACTTGGTTTCGGCAATGTAATTTCTGGGGTCGCAGTCGAGATCGCCAAGCACAATGGGTTAGGAGGAAAAGAAGATTTAGACAGGTTCAGGCCCTCTCGTGAGGTAATACCCTACTCCTGTTTCGGTGGATTCGATCCGCCGAGTGTCTTTATTGATCTCGTGATCTAAAGCTGAAGGCTAAAAGCTGATCTCCTATTGGAATCTCTGATCTAGCATCTGATCTCAAACCGATATCCCTCAAGGGACGCCCCTTACCCCCCTTATATAGTCCTGGGAGGAGGGCTTACAGATCGGAAACCCTATCTTACTCTAAGTCGGTTTCCTCAATCTTACCAAACCGTGACTATAGGTCGATTGCCTTATCTCTATCGGCAATCGTAACAGCCAAGTCATGTTCGGTTTACAGATATGGCAGGCGCAATCTATCCCTACCTCCAGTCGGATAAGCTTGCCATGTAGATACCCGATTGCCATAATCTCCACACCAACTTTGCGGATGTTCTACACTTGCATGGAGGCGATGGAGGTTGATAACTAGCTTCACTGCCTTGGTCATCAGGATATGCCGCTTTAGTATTGGCTACATTTTGATCAGCTGTTTCTTGTTCTTTATTGGTCGGTTCATCACCACTCATAGCATCAACGACTTCATTAACTTCCTCTTCCATTACTTTGACTTCATCTTTCAGGTATTGATCAACGTTTGGGTCAATTGGGGAGAGCTCATCATCGGTTGCTTCCTTTGTTTTGATGGGCTTGGGCTTCTTAGTGGTCTTCCTGGTAGATTGCTTGCGCTTAGCTGGAGCTCTGGGGATTGGATCCCTGAGTTGACCATAAAGCAAAGATCCTACTCGGGGCAGCAAAGCCAATGATGGATAGAGCAATACATTCTCTAGATGGCATAATGGCTTGTGCATATATAATTGGCTGACCACTATTGCTTTTGGAAGGTGGATGAGAGCTAGCAGCCTGCAACACAAAGTATGTGAGTATGTTGGTGGATGACAAAGTTTTAAAATATTTAGAATGAAGAAATTCAACTTACTTGGGGGCTGATGGAAGGGATGATAGTGGTCAGATAGAAGCTTGATGATAGGTGAAAAAGATGTTTTTTTCATTCACTCCACCATCGGTCAAATAGCAAATTTCTCGGAAGATGAAGATCCTAGAGTGGGGCCTTCAAGGGTGAGGACTTTATTCATCAATAGGGCTGATGTCACAATGCCTCTAGTCTGATTTGTTTTGACAAAGTGCAAGCCGATGGGGAGCTGTCCCATACCAAGTTGTCTTGCTGCTGACATAGGGTGGTAAAATTCATAAGATACTTGGACATTTTGGCCTTAAGATACTCCAGTTGGGATGATGCAAGGGGATATGGCTAAAACAAAGTTGTCTTTAGATTTAGAATCGACTTCATCATTCAAATCACTAAGCCTCAGGTCAGTTGGCAGCTCAAAGTCTGAGAAGTTGTCATAAGGGAACCAGATTCTAGCGTTCAGAGCAAAACAATCATAGAACTTGTAGAACCACTCTTGAAATATTTTAGCCGATGGACCTGACCCAGTGTAGACTGATACTGCCTCCCCAACAAACATACATCTATGAGTGCTAGGGTCTTCATCATAGGCGTCGCTAGTAGGGAAAGTTGATAAAGAGGGAGCAGCTCTTTCAGCAGCTATGGTGGTGTATAAATTCAGCCAGATCTACATTAACCACCAAGGGACGCCATAGCAAACAGGTTTGCCCATCAAAAAGTTGCTTGCGGCTTGGTGCATCATCTGATAAATAGCCTCAAGCAGATAGTTGCCCAAAGGAAAGGTTCTCTTCTCCACCAAAGCTTGAGCAAAATGCTGGAAGTTTGTTGTTGGGCCACAGGTTGATCCGCTCAAGACAAATCTTTCTAGCCACAAAGATAGGAAAGCTGTGTGTTCCTTCTCAGAGACAGAACATGTTCCAATGTGCTCTGTTATGTACCCTGACCAACCACCCACATTTTTTGTTTTTAGCTTATTGGCACATTTGATCTTCAGACTAAAGTGGTTGGCCGATGTGATGATGTCCAAGCCAGTGACAATTTTGATATCCAATAAGGTGGGAGTCATCAGCCTTTGGCTGAACAGGAAAGAATTGAGGGTATCTGACCAATAGTAAGATGCAGCCGATAGCATGGTTTTATCTTTCTTCATATCAGCTAGAGACAAGGCTAAGCACTGAGCTATTATAATTTCCTCCTAATGAGCTTGTTTGGAGGCTGATACTCTCTTATACCAATTTCTCCATCCTTTGAGAAAAGAAGGCCAAGATCTGAAGGTGAATTGCCAATCGGCTAAATTTTGCTTGGTCTGTCTAAAAGGGATTCTATTGATTTTTGAGTGGGGTCTATATCTTCCATCGGCCTGAGGATGGGTTGGTTCGTGAAGAACAGGGATCATAAGAGATTGATTGAAACCGATATAGATTGAAAGAGAGAAGACGATATGAAGTAGATGATGAGAAATTTATCTTAGGGACATTGGAGGTAGTTGCCATGGAGATTAATGCGGAGGATGTGTTGAGAATGACTGGGGTCGCCGCCAGGGAGCTATGTCGTTAATGGAGTCGCTGGAGATGAGAGAGAAAGTTACTGTGGCTTAGGCAGTGGCGAAAAGAATGACGGCGTGAAGTTGTGAGAGAGGTTCTTGCTATTTATGAGTTGCTTCTAACGGTCAAAAAATCTTAGGATTTTGTGGGACCGGAAGAGATAATTCTGCAGCATTATATGATACTCCAAAATTGGGGGGCATATGTTAACAGCAAAATTTGGCAAGATACTCGAAGTCAAAGAACAAATCGAGGTGGATTTAGTGGGAGGAAGAGTTCCTTCCAAATTTGACTACTCATTGGCTGATGGCTGTATCGACCGATACAGAGTCGGATTCGGTCATCCAATATGGGCAAGACAGCTAATACAGTTAGTTTCGGGTTCAAGTTAGGCTCGAATTGAGGATTTGAAATTATTCCCAAACAAGGATAGAGTCCATTATAGGCAATTGTATCTATTAATTAGGAATATTTAGTCGTATTCATTAGAGATATTTTGGTAAGAGTCCGCCTAAGGGACTTGTTCGTATGTTTATGTAACTTTGAAGTTTGAGTCATGTCCAACATGGACAAGTTACTGTAATAAGGGTTAACAACAACAATTCAAATAAACACTTTCAGCGCATCGCCACCCTAATTTTCTAGGTTTTTCATCACGATGATTCCTTGTTTCGAGTTGGGCTGCATCGGTTAGATCTCTGACAATGGGTAAGGCTTGTCATGGCGGCATGTATCGCTGGGATTAGGGCTTACATCGTTTCGACACTCTAATCTGGGTTATGCATCTGCCTATTTATTGTATATATTAATTAATCTAAGTCGGTAGTTCTGTTTACTTGTATCGGCTAGGCCTTTTGTAGGGTTTTTCTGGTATCGATTAAACTGTTTTGTCGACTTAAATTAGCTAAGGTATCTACCACCCTGAAATCAATCAAAGGCTTCATTGTTTAGACTTTATGCTTCTTTTCATACTTAGTGTTGCATCAATTGGGTTTGACCTACTAAGTCGTGCTTAGAATCATAAAAGCTAACATGCCTTGGATTGCCAATAAGGGTAGTATCGGGGTTTCAACTAATTTTACCTGGTATAATTGTTTTGCTTCAAGTTACATGATTTATTTTGCTTAACTGGTTATATCTATCATCTTATTTAAGTGTATGAACCCTTTAAATTTACTAAACTTGTTATCAGCCTCGCAATGTCTCAGTTAGGTCTGATCTGTTGAGGTTATAACCTGTTTAGTGGATTTAATTATGGTTGATAGTCTTATATAAGGCTATATCGGAGTTATAGCCGATATATTATCTAATTGCCCGAGCTATTTCATCGGCTATGATATGAGTCCATATAATCTTTAATTTGTCTGATCTTAGTTACAAGGTCTGATCTACAGTAATTGTTTGAAGTTAAGAGAAAGATTGAATCAAATATTATATGTTATTCATATCTACAACCGATCATGATTATTTTGGGTATGAGTTTCAATATTTGTCCATTGGCTAGTTATAATTAATAACAATTGACTTTAATATATCAATCTTATGCTGCATCGATTGGGTTCGACCTACAGGATTGATTCTGTTTAAGAAAAGTTGTTTATGATTATATTTAATTTAAATCTAGTTCATGAACAATATCTTCTACCTTACCGCTGATTCGACTCGATCGCATCGGCTATGTAACCACGATACGACATCAGCCTATTGGCCGATCGGCTATCGTCTTCTAACGGTTACAATGTCTTGTTGGTTGCAGGATCAAACCAACTAGCACGCCCGCACTCCACTGACGTTTGGAACTGCACTAGAGCTAAGCAAAACTCCCAAGCCGCCATGTTTTTGCATCGACAGGGTTTCAACAAATGAGTTATCTGGACATTGCATCGACTTACAAGGATTATATACAAGTTGGTTTTAGCCGATTGCAGCAAAGGTCTCATTGATTACTTAATCATTTGAATTTAATTACATTGGACTTCCAGCCAATGTGTGCTTTAACCATCGGATCAACATTTATTCTATCATATCATTATTGGTCGATTGGCTTGTATTGGATTATACTGTTGTATTATTAAAAGTTCTTGCTTCTTAGTCGATTGTCTTTATATCATCATATATTCAAGTGTCAGAATCTAGAGCTGGTTGCTCAAACCCCTATCGACATCGGCTAGTATTGCTATATCGGCTATCGGTTGGCTTCGGATATCGGTTATCACGCTATCGTCGATACTACATCAGGCTATTAGTTATTGATTGACACATATCTTTTAGATCTCTCAGCATGACCCATGGTTCCTTACATCTTGTCGGTTGTAATCCCTAGAACAATATTAGATGCATTTATGAAATAGGAACACATGTACAAAGAAAGGTCAACCTAATTCTCTAAAATAATTCATGCAAGATAAAATCATAGAAAAATTCATGCAGGTGCCAATCACTAAACTCAATGTAATTTTGGTACAACTTGAATAACTAAGTTTGATGGCTCCAACAAATTAAACAAAACAGCCATATAGGTTAAAAATTAAAATCCTTTATCGGCTAAAACCATACCTCACCCAAAAATGAATTAATATACACATATGTGTACATGTGAAATAATTTATTCAAATACTAGGTTAATTATCATGAAAAAATATAATTTTTATAGAATTTTTCTCCTCTGTTTAGGTCTCCTAAAAATTCAAACTAACTTTCAAATAGCCCATATTTGTTTAATTTCTGTGAGCAATCTACAAAATATTTTTGTGTGCAACCAAAGAAAATGGAATATAGATATAAACTTATACCTCCAGTAAAATTTACACAAATTTACCTAGACCACACATTAAGTTATGAAGCTATAAAGTGACAAGGAGAGAAAAATCCAAAAAATCGTCCAAAACCGGGTATACCCAGAAATCCACCCATCCCTCACTCACCCACCTAGTGTACCACGGCCTGGACCCACTTGAAAGCCTCACCATCTCGCCCTCCACCTCCAGCTCACCAGAAATGCGAGAGTGGGCGAGAGGACGCGATCTCCACACTCTCAACACATGCCCTCAATGTGTCACTCGTTTTCTGCGTTTATCTCCTCCTCTTCAACGTCGCCCCTCCTCACTCATCACTCTTGTGCCGAAGAAAACCAAGGGAGAGAGCTCTAGCTCTCCTTTTCCACCTCTCCTTCATCATCGACCGTGGAGAAGAAGGCGCCTCCGATCATCGTCGAGACGTCTCCATCTTCATCTCTTCACCGTTCCTTAACCTCCGTTCAATGTCGATTCCATACCCACTGATCTCACACTCTGTGATGCAGCCATTCGCGGGGAACACAATCACGCTCACGGTGTCCTGGAGCATGCTCCGGAGCGCCGCCACCATGACTTCATCGATGTTCCCATCAATCGGGTGAAGCTAAGGCCGAGCACCGACGCCATCATCATCACCACGACCTCCTACTCAAAATCCCCCAAGAACCCCAGCCAATGACGCAACGAGCATGGAGATCAGCATCATCTTCTCCAACTCCGGCGCTAGCCATCGTTACCGCCATCGATTTCCTTTGCACCTGGTGAGCCTCACATCAATTAACTGCTCCTAGAACTTTCTAGGGACATCTTAACCCTCATGCATGCCTCACATTTGCCATGCATTTACTAGATCGAGCCGACATCGCCATCTTGAAGGATGCAGAGCCGTCAAGCCTTGCTCACCATATCCACCACTGTCCACACTCTGCTGGACCCCGTAGCCAACTCGGTGAGCATCCAAGAGCCCTAGACCTCTCATGCATGGGTTATTTTGGTCCGAATTGGACCATAGCGCGACATGTGTAGCCGAGACCTTCCGCCACTTGTAGCCGTCGCCTACGCTGGTCCGACCTCCACTGGCCGAGGTGAGTAGAAGAATGGAATCACAATGATGTGCTCTTCATTTTATCTTTTGACCTCGACCCAATCGATCCGTCATTCGCTATCGGCGAGCTCGCCAAACGAACAGCTGAATTCCCAGCCTACCGAGCTGCTGCAGGTAGAAGATAAGGACTAGGTTTTGAGAATTTGAACAACCCTAGGGTCCAATATGTAAACATCCTACTCAATAACATGTGGGTCTAGGACCTAAATGTAATTAATGCAAAATACTAAGGACTCTTAATGATGTTTCCAATTCACACGTGTTGGAGGATCCTGGGTTAGTTCCCTAGGTTCCAGGGGGTTTTCTATAAGATTGTCTCGCTGACATGTGGACCCCACCTTTAAAAAAATCTGGAAAATACAAAATTAAATAACTAAAACAAATATCTTTTCAAGAGAAAATTGTACAAACTTGTAAATCCTATATAAAATCAAATATAGCTCCTTTTGAGGTAATTCCAGTTGCTATAGGTTCATAAAGTTATGAACATTATTTTAGAAGCATAAAACTTAGCACTCAATGTTCAAATTTTGTCTCTAAAATTTATTTAAGGAAAATCAGACCTAGAGCTTGCACAAACTTATAAAATGCATAGAAAATTCAATTTGACATATTTTTGGACAAACTTAAATTCTACAGATTCATCAACTTACACTCTCTGATTAGGAAAAATAAAGAGTATACAATTACTTTGTGCCAAGTGTCTTTAAAACTATTGCCATTAAAAATGATGAGATTTAGGTAACCTGAACTTTAGATATTTATTTAAAATTCATCTTAACTCCCTTTTGAGTGAACTCAAGTTCTATAGAATCATCAAAACATATACTTTCAAATTATAAAATAAAATATATTCTTACTATATAGTAATATCTCCTAAATAGTTATATAAGGGATAAACAACTTATTGCACCCTCCAACTTGAATAATTTATAGAAAATTCACCTTTAGTCCGTTTTGAGGGAACTAAGTTTTGATAGAACCAGCAAGTGATGAACTTCAATTGGGTAAAAAAATATGGTGACTCATATACTAAATATGTCATTAAACCTTAAGTAGATAACTCAGGTGGTAATCGTAGTAATAAATTAAGCACTAAATGTATGTATGCATAGATGTATATATATAATGTATCCTAGTTCTAAATAAATGGATATGCTAAATACCTAACATAGAACACTCCCTAGCTTATAAAAAAATGTGGTGGGGAAATTTAAACTCTAAAATTTTGAACTAAGATTAGATTTGTTAACTAAGTTATTCATTTTTGTACATCCCTAGCAAATAAAACAGGTTCTGAATATAAAACTTCTAAAACCACATATGTATAGAGACTATATTCCTGGAACACTGCCGGAGACGATCCGGGCCTCCCGTTATATTCGCAGGATGAAGTGAAACTCCTCAAATCATCTAACAAATATAATGGAACGTCCGATGTCCCGAGAGAAGAATATTGGAGACATTGCTGGGCCTTTAGCCTGCCAGTCAACTTTAGCCCGAGATATGTTCGTCAAACCACTCGAAGGCGGTGACCAGATGTGTTACACGTTCGGGAGACTTGACAAATTGGCTAAAGATCTATAACATCTCAAATATTCTTAACTCTTACTCGTGTGAATCTAGCTCCCAGGATGTGCGTTAGACTCACACTTTCATCTCAACCATGGTTATACAAAGCTAATACATCTAAGTTGAAAGGTAAATAGAATATTACATCGTCATACTAATTACATAGGCCAACCAGCCAAAATGATACAATTAAATCAGAGAACAGTGGAAGCTTGTCTACCCATTCACAAGCACACCGACTAGGGGTTTACCCCCATTAAGTTCAAAATCCTAAAAGACGCAAATCGAGTACCCGCATCTCTCAGAAACTCTAGGACCTGCATCAAAATGGATATTCCAATCGCAAGTATCAGCACATTATTTGAAATAATGTACTGGCAAGAGCACAATCAAACCTAAGTACATGATAGATCTACTTCAAAGGAAGGCTAATAGTAGTTCCAATTTGTGGCATAAAGCAGATTTTTAGTTTGCAATCCATTTGCAACACAATTTAAGCAAGGCGCTTTTAGCAATGTATAAAATCTTCACTAAACATGGCATGGTTTCAACATAAGTAGATAGATTCCAATTTCCTTACACACGTCGGGGAGTAAGGTAATATCATTGCATAAATCAACATCATATGTACCACAAAACATTTCGCTTTCGAGAAAATTTAGTAAAAACACAAAATCTAAAATTTATACCCATAGCATATCATCATGTCGCTCATGACCGTGAGCATGGCTAATCGATTAGTTTTTATAACTCTGTAGAGTTTGTACAGCTTTACCCACATGATATGAACACTCTAGTTTGTTTCGAGTTTGCAAGACTCTATCACACTCTTCACGTTGAGTGCGATCTAGAGGTCATAACGTAGCCTTTATACTACTTAGTCCCTAGCCTTGCACCAGCACGATACGTGTTTCCTCCATCCTAGGTCATACTGGAATAAGACCTAGAACCGTTAAGTGGCAGGCCCACGCCTTAACTTAACGCCGTGGTGGCGGACACGACAGGAACCCACCCACGTGGAACGATATCTTGTATTGGACAGACTGAATCGCCTAAACTACCACATCGGCGGTAAATAGGAAGTTCCTTTGGGTTATCTGAACCTATACACTTCGGCCTACCATAGTGCAAGGCTAGGTGCTAAATATATTACTCGGCTAAGGCTATCCCATACTAGCACATGTGGATGTACGGTATACACAATGAATGACATCTAGTTCAGTCCTTAATTGACTCGGGCAAACACTCCCCCTATCGGTATACGAATACATCAATCGCATACCACCTGCCGCCCAAGTCTAAAATCACATTTTATTTAAAATTTATTTCACAAGTACTCACAGGGCCCACTAGTGAGTGACTGCTCAATATGCAAAAAGGTCCCTGGGTTCATGGCAAAACTAACCGCAGCCCTTAGCATTAAGAGTCCTTAAGTTTTTGTGTAATTACAAATGGATCCAAGACCCCATTTGTCATTCGGTGAACATTTACATAATGGCCCCTACAAGGTTTAAATCACTACTAATTGGATTTCTTGGCGCTTAATCGTGTGGGCCCTGCTTGTCGGTGAGGCAGTGGTCGAGGGGGCAGAGCTCGTCGGTCAGGGCTCCTTCCCAGCCTCACCGGCGGCGAATGGCGACGTTCCAGGGGAGGTGACCATAAGAGAAAACGGAGAGGAAGGGACGGTGATGCCACTGGTGGTCTCGTCTTCGGTTGTGGTGGTCGGTGTGATGCTGGTGGTTAATCCGAACGGCACCTACCTCCGGGTGACGATGCATAAGCGCCTACGGTCATGTAGGGGTCGAAAGAGTGCATGCACGCGTGTATTCAAGGTCCTTGGAGACTCACCAGAGGTCACGCGCAGCACAACGATGCTTGGACGATGACCACAGCGTGAAGGAGAGCCCGGCGGTGGCAAAAATCCATGGGTCGATGGTGGTAGCTCTATTCGGCCTCTCATCTGCCAAGAGGAGAAAAAGCGTGGCTCAACGATGCCTTGAGGATGCTCTCGGTGCAAGGAATAGGACTCTAGCACATCGGGGAGAATGAATCGAAGGTGGCGGCCATCGCCGAGGTGAGGAAGGCGAGGTCGATCTCCTCCTTGGTGCGTCGTTTGTTGGGTTTCTCGAGGGGAAACGGCGAGGGAGTCACGGCAAAAATGGTGATGCAGCGTTCCGGCCTTGCCTTGGTTCACAACGGCCGGAACATCACCGACGATGCAGCGGCGGTGCCCCTATGTGTGCTCTAGAGCGCCGTCAGTGAGGTCCGTGTTCCCACCGATTGGCTATACGAAAAGGGAACTTGTCAAAGTAGAAAATGGTCGGTAGATTGAGGAGAGTATAGAACAGAAGATCGATGTTGATGATCGCGGCTTGACGATGATTTCCAAGGCTCCCTTCTCGACGGCCGACGATGGAGTGGAGGGTGTCTCGGGAAAAATGGAGCTCTTCCTCTCGGTTTCTTTAGCTTGGCTGTGAAAAATGAGATGGGGCGACAGGCTCTGGGAGGTTAGAGGTGAGCTCGACGTGGCCATGTCCTCGAACACGCGTCGAACATGCCGGCGGCTCGACCTCCGGCGCTCCCCCTCTGTTCTTCTTGTTCCCCGGTCGGCTCTTGTATGTTCCAAGCGGTGGAGATGGTTTGCACCGAGTTGAATCAAGTCTATGCAGCTGCCATGTGGGTCCAGGGCGTGGCAAGCTAAGACAACTAGAGAGAGATGGGTACAAAAGGGAGTAGACTTTTAGTTTAGGTTAAATTTTCGAATTATTTTCCCCTCCTAACTTTGCAACCCTATAGTTTAATCTGTGGTCATGGTAAATTTATGAAATTTTTATTTGAGATAGTTAACCATCCCTAGGTTCCATTTTCTTTGGTTTCACTCAAAAATCCTTAGTGGTTTGTTCCCAGGAATTAAATAAATAGAGGGTATTTGGAGGCTTGTTTGAATTTTTAGAGGGCCTAAACAGTGAGGAAATTTCCATGAAAATTATATTTATTCATGGTTTTTATCCTAGTATTTGAATAAAATATTCCATGTATATACTTATGTGCATTTTATTGATCTTTTGGGTAAGTTGGCATTTTAGCCGATTTAAGTTATTAATTGGCCTATTATGGGACTGTTTTGTTTAATTTGTTTGGGGCATCAAACCTAGTTTTTAATTTGCACAAAAACATTGTTAAGTTGAACATAACATTTGGTTCTTTCATGAATTTTTCCATGAATTTATCCTATATGGTTCAATCTAGAAAATTAGGGTAGCCTTCCTACGTATAGTTGCTCCTCCTATGTAGTTTCACCTAATATGATCGTAGTGGTTTATTTAAATTCTATCTTGGGCTGAGGAAATGACCTTTGAATTAAATTCTTATGTTTTACATGCTAGCATCTAAAAAAATTTGGTTCAGGCTCGTTTTGGTGAATTTTAATCCCCTTGGTTGTTGCTTATGAGTCCTATTATGGAATGCAAATAGAAAACCCAAATACACGTAAATAACCTATGTCAAGGTCGGCTTTATGTTAGTATGCTTGCCTCCACATGAGCTTGCATTTTTATCCTAGGCTACATATGTAGAAGTTTTTAATTTGTTTTTAAAATTTGGTCTACCATGAAAGGCCTAGGTCGATCTCTCTTATTTAGAAAAGAGAAACTTTGGCTTCTCAAATTTTTAATCGGGCATATGGGCCAAATTCCTTTAACCTAAATTAGAAAATGAAATTTTTTGGTTCGTAAAATTGAGAAACCTTACTTTTATTTTGTTTGGGCAAAATTTCGTTGTCCATAGATTTTGGGTATGTGACAAATACGTTATAACTTATTGAGTACATAGAACATTCATTTTAACTCTAAAAATTGTGAAATAAAATGTGTTAGTGTTGGAAAACACAACTCTTCACCTCTGCAAAGTCAAAGTTAATAAAAATCAATTTATAGAGATATTTTAAGACACTACCTATGTTAGTGATATGGCCTAGAGGCAACATGGAGATATTGGATATCATGGTCAATGCTTATGTATAAATGAATAAAGTGTTATTCAGTTCCATGAAATAGACATCTTGTATTGATCAATAAGTATGTGACTTATTTATGAGACTCTTTATGTATGAATCTATTTCTAAATGATCCCTGATCATACGTCATATGTTGGAACAAATATGATTCTAAGATCGGCATGTTTATTGATTGATGATCATGTCTCATAGATCATGGTATGGAGATACCAAATCAATGTACATGAACATGTGTTAGAGAACACATTGTTGGATAGACCCACCATGAGACACTACAGGAATTAATGTGCCATTAGTTAGTCTCAGGTAGTGTTGGTACAAAGTCCTTAGACCTGAGATCATCATGGATTCCAACATGCGTAGTAGCCTACTTTGGGACTACCAAACGCTATTCCGTAACTGGGTAGTTATAAAAGTAGTCTCGGGTTTGCTATGAAACATGTAGTGGGATGTAAATGGTCAAGATGGAATTTGCCCCTCCTTTGGAGAGATATCTCTTGGCCCCTCGAGGTAATGGATTATGGAAGTGCATAGCCATGCCGAGTTGATTGAGGAGTCAATCAACAGATAGATAATCCAATACGGTTCGAGTGAATGGTTAAGCTATTGAAGGGATGACACACATCTTGCCTATAGCTTAATTGGTATCGTGTGGCAAAGGGATTTGTGTACACATTACAGGTTCAGAGTCAATATTATATTCTTGTATACTATGGTGTCAATATGTGTTGCTAGGCGCCACTGTTGATAGATCAGCTGAGTTGGACTCGAGCTGACGGTCGGCTGAGTTCGACTCGGGTTGAAATCGAGTATACCTGAACCTACAGGGTCGCACGCTTAAGGGGATAGAACAAACATTCGAGTTGGACTCAGATATGGCTCGATCGGATAGGGATCCGATCGGATAGAGTCCTATGGGCTTACGAAGTATGGGCGGCCAACTATATGAGATTCAGATTGGATCCAATTCAAAATAGAGTCCCGATCGACCACTAGACCCAGTCGGCCAACTCTATATAAAGGGGCGAGGGGTGGAGAGTTTCGGCATTGCATTAAACCGAATCAATCTGATTTGGCGCAACAGAAGTCAACGAGATCAATCTCCACAAAAACCCTCCCCACTCCCGAGCCAAACCCTAGCCTTGCATCGCGTGCTAGCACACGGGTGTTCGGCGTTCTATCCTCGGACGTGTGGATACCGGTAGAGGCGCTGCTACGTTGCGGTGTTTCTCGTCGGCTATGAATCGACTGTGGTGAAATCGGTTGCGGTCGGGCGCATCGGAGTGAGGCGCGCGAGCGCGGTCGGACGACTTGGCGAATCGGCTACTCGGTGAATCGACTGATTGGTGAATCGGCTGTTCCCAGGAATCAGCTGTCGGCTTGCGGGAATCGGCTGTCGACAAATCGGCTGTCATCGGCCAGCACTATTCCGGATCGAATAGCTCTTGATTGGCTAATCCACTCGGTAACGATCTATCGACCCTTACTTTCAAGTGTTCCTGGTTTGCGCGGTAGAAAAGTTTTGTTTTATGCTATCGTAGCCTCCACGTAACCCTTCAACCTAATTATATACACCTACGTGCCGATAAAAACTTCTAAAATTCCTAACTCTTATATGGAATAAGATAAATTAGAAATTCTTTCACCTAAATTTATTTTAGATCATCACCTACTCAATGTGCACAAATCATGCATTTTAGAGCATTTTGGACTTTCGACTATTTCGGTGTTTAATTGGATATCGTGTACTTTATTTAGATAATTGCATAAACGGTGAAGGAGTGGATTAGGTGCTAACATTTCTCAAGATCCAGGCAAGTTTTTCTCCTCCCATCCTTTGAACACATTGAATCCCATGATTTGAGAAATTAAAATATTTGTTTGCAAAATTGCATATGAACTTAGACTATATCGATATTTAAAATTTGGTTAAGGTAGTTATGACCATTTTGTTGCATCCCCTACCTTGAATAATTGTAATTCTTGCTGTTTGTACCCCTAGAAATTGTTAGAGTACATTCCTTGTGCTCAAATGGGTGTATATATACATATATATATATATATGCTTTATGGACTACTTGCTTAGCCCTGCTTAGAAATATGCAAATGCTCATTCCATCTATAACTAAAATGTGATTTTGATATGTGAACCCTTGCTAAAATGGATTGAATATGATGGGTGTTTGTGAACTCAAATGTGTAAAAATGTGATTTTTGATTTGGGCGGCAAGTGGCATGCATATGGTGTTAGTTGTATGCCGATAGGGGAAGAGATGTTTGCCCAAGTCCATAAGGACCGAACTTGTGTCACCAACTTGAAGTTACCCGTACATCCACATGTGCTATTATGGGATGGCCTAAGCTGACTAATCTACTTAGCACCTAGTCTTGCACTATGATAGGTCGGTGTGTATGGGTTCATATAACTCAGAGGAACTTCCTATTTACTCTGATCTGGTAGTTTAGGTGACTAAGTCTGTCCAATACTATGTTATTGTGCCATGTGGTGGGTTCCTATCGCATCCACCACCACAGCGTTAAGTTTAAGGCATGGGCCCGCCACTTAACGGTTCTAGGTTATATTTCCAGTATGCCTAGGATGGAGGAACACGTATCGTGCTGGTGCAAGGCTAAATATTAAGTAGTGTAAAGGCTTCGTTGTGACCTCTAGATTGTACTTAATATGAAGAGTATGGTGGTACCGACGGGTACCGAACAAAACTAGAGCGATTCACATCATGTGGGTAAAGCTGTACAAACTCTACAGAGTTCTCCAAACTAATCGATTAGCTGTGCTCACGGTCAAGAGCGCTTTGGTGAAGTGTCATGAGTATAGACTCTCTACAGTTTTAAAATATGAACGTGTGACTTGGTTTGAAATTGATAAAATGTGTTGAGTTATATGAGTGTGATGATTAATTACGGCTTGTTGTCAAGGAGGACAATAAGATATCGATTATGATGGAAACATGATGAAATAAATGATGAAACTTAAAATTTGTCTTTGTTAATTGAATTATCAACTATTTTACAAAAGACTTGTGAAATAAAACTTGCTTTATGCTAAAAATGAACTACTCATAAAGCCCCTCTTTGAATATATGCCTATCACGTATTATGTTAGGTTTGACTTGTGCTTGCCAGTACATTAACTTGTTTAATGTACTGACTCTTGCTACTGGAATATCCTTTGCTTGCAGGTTTGGACTTAGTCTTTGAGTGATGCGGGTTTTCGATTCGCTTCTTCTAGGATTTGAACTTAACGGGGTAAACCTCTAGTCAGTGTGCTTGTGATTGGGTTGTCAAGCTTCCGCTGTTCTTTGATATATTTATTTGGCTGATCAGCCTATGTAACTATTAAGTTGATGTAAGTCTTTAAGTTCCTTTCATCTTTAAATGTGTTTGCTATGTATGTCCATGCTTAAGATAATCTAGTGCATATCTTGGGAACTAGATTCACATGAGTATGAGTTAAGGATATTTGAGATGTTGTAGATCTTTAGCCATTTTTGTCAAGTCTCCTGAATGTGTAACACATCTGATCGCCGCCTTCGAGTGGTTTGATGGGCACATCTCACGCTGAAGTTGACTGGCAGGCTAAAGGCCCAACAAGGTCTCATTTATCTTTCTCTCGAGGTTTCGGATGTTCCATTATGTTTGTTAGACGTGTTAAAGTGTTTCACTTCATCTTGCAAATATGATGGGAGGTCTGGAGTGTCTTCGACACTGATCCTTCGGCGTGCAACGGAGGATTCACGCCCCTGCGTGCTGATTCCAAAGGGAAGGCACTGATGAGGGAGGATGACCCCGGTCCTGAGCCGCCCGTATCGAGACCCTCCGTAGGTTTCGCCGAGTCTAAAATCGTTGCCCTTTTAGACACCGATCCCTCCAAGACAGCGTTGATCGGCTCGCACCTCGGGAAGAAATAGGAAAGCGCTCTCGTCGACTTCCTACGCGTGAACATCGATATATTTGCTTGGAAACCGGTAGACATGCCGGGAGTACCCAGGGAGTTGGTCAAGCTTGAACTTCACGTCCTCCGCATCGTGTAACGTCCCACCCTTCCCGAGCTGGGCCTGCCTACATCTGGAAGCTCTCTAGGACCTTAGATTGCCCTCACAGACCAACACTAGTCTTTTCTGCGCACTTTGTCCTCATTCATGCACACCCGGGAAGAACTTCCCGGTCGGTCATCCATCCCCAAATTGCCCCAGGCCAAGCACGCTTAACCTCAGAGTTCATTGGAGATGAGCTTCCGGAAAAGAAGTTGTAACTTGCTGGTATGAGTATTCTATTAATCCTATTAAGCCCTGGGCCAGGATGTTACATCCACACCCCCTTAGAAGGCCGACGTCCTCGTCGGTCAACCTCAGGCCAGGAACCTCCCCTCTTGTCCACGTCCGTGCGTCCACGGCCAGCGCATGTGCCATGTCGTGTCCCATCAGGGCCCACGCGTCATGCACACCATGCCCGCGCAACTCCACGCGTCATGCACACCATGCCCGCGCAACTGACCCGCCACGCGCCCCGTGAAACCGCGAGAGTCGGCTCTGATACCACTTGTAACGTCCCACCCTTCCCGGGCTGGGCCCGCCTACATCTGGAAGCTCTCTAGGACCTTAGACTACCCTCACAGACCAACACTAGTCTTTTCTACGCACTTTGTCCTCACTCATGCACACCCGGGAAACTTCCCGGTCGGTCACCCATCCCCAAATTGCCCCAGGCCAAGCACGCTTAACCTCAGAGTTCATTGGAGATGAGCTTGCGAAAAAGAAGTTGTAACTTGTTGGTATGAGTATTATATTAATCCTATTAAGCCCTGGGCCAGGATGTTACACGATGCCAAGCCAGTCAGACAAAGGCTGCACCGATTCACTCAAGAGCGCAAGGATGAGATCCGAAAGGAGTTGACTAGACTGTTAGATGTGGGTTTCATTCATGAAGTGTATCATCTGGAATGGTTAGCCAATCCGGTCCTTGTAAAAAAGAAGAATGGGAAATGGAGAATGTGTGTTGACTATACCGATCTCAACAGGCATTGCCCTAAAGACCCATTTACTCTTCCTCGCATCGATCAAGTCATTGACTCCACCACGGGGTGTTCCCTCCTGTGTTTCTTGTACTGCTACTCAGGCTTGAAGGGTTACGCGGAGGCTACGCTAGCCGAAAACAAAAACTATTAACCGCGCAAGCCAGGAACACTTGCAAGTAAGGGCCGATAGATCGTTATCGATTGGAGTATGCAGCGGAAATAGCCAATCGGGGCTATCCGATCCGGAACGTGTAGCCGATTCCCGCAAGCCGACACCGATTCTGGGACGGTGATTCACCAATCAGCCGATTCGCAGATGCCGCAGCGCCGATCCGAGTCGCCCGACTGTGTTCTCGCGCCTCGCTCCGATGCGCTCGACCGCAGCTGATCTGCCGCAGCCGCCTTGCTCCGAAGTACCACAACCGATGAACAGCGTGCAACGTAGCGGCGCCTCTACCGGTATCCACACGTCCGGGAACAACGTCGAACACCCGTGTGCTAGCACGCGATGCAAGGCTAGGGTTTGGCTCGAAAGTGGGGAGGTTTCCGTGGAGTTTGATCTCGGCAACTTCTATTGCGAATTCGGTTCAACGCGATCCAACTGACGTGCCGCAGCTCTCCACCCCTCCCTCCTTTATATAGAGTTGGTGGCGGGACTAGTGGCCGATCAGGACTCTGTTTTGAATCGGATCTCATCCGTATCTCATAGAGTTGTCCGCCCACACGTCGTAAGCCCATAGGACTCTATCCGATCGGATCCCTATCCGATCGAGCCGTATCCGAGTCCAACTCGAATATTCATTCTATCCCCTTAAGCGTGCGACCCAGTAGGTTCGGGTATACTCGGTTTCGGCTATAGTCTAACTTAGCCGATCGTCGGCTCGAGTCCAACTCAGCCGACCCGTCACGACGGCGCCTAGCAGCACATATTGACACCATAGTATACAAGAATAATATCGGCTCGAACCTGTAATGTGTACACAAATCCCTTTGCCTCACGATACCGGCTAAGCTATAGGCAAGATGTGTGCCATCCCTTCAATAGCTTAACCATTCACTCGAACCGTATTGGATTATCGTGCCGTTGATTGACTCCTCAATCAACTTAGCATGGCCATGCATTTCCATAATCCATTACCTTGAGGGGCCCAGAGATATCTCTCCAAAGGAGGGGCAAATTCCATCTTGATCACTCACATTCCACTCCATGTTTCATAGCAAACCCGAAGACTACTTTTATAACTACCCGATTACGGAATAGCATTTGGTAATCCAAAAGTAGGCTACTACACATGTTGGAATCAATGGTGATCTCAGGTCTAAGGACTTTGTACCAACACTACCTGAGACCAACTAATGGCACATTAATTCTGTAGTGCCTCATGGTGGGTCTATCCAACAATGTGTTCTCCAACACATGTGTCCATGTTTATTGATTTAGTATCTCCATACCCATGATCTATGAGACATGATCATCAATGAATAAACATGCCGATCTTAGAATCATATTTGTTCCAACAATATGACATATGATCGAGGATCGTTTAGAAATAGATTCATACATAAAGAGTCTCATAAATAAGTCACGTACTTATTGATCAATACAAGATGTCTATTTCATGGAACTGAATAATACTTTATTCATTTATACATAAACATTGACGTGATATCCAACATCTCCATGTTGCCTCTAGGGCATATCACTAACAATCTCCCACTTGCACTAGAGTCAATCATATAAGTATCTAATACCCATTGCTCTTGTGTGCGCCTCATGCTTCGGTGAGGGAGAGGTTTTGTCGGCGGATCGGCTATGTTGAGATCCGTGTGCACTTTGCATATCTTGACATCACCTCTGTCCACTATCTCGCGGATGAGATGATATCGCCGAAGTATGTGTTTGGACTTCGATGTGACCTCGGCTCCTTGGCTTGCGCAATGGCTCCACTATTATCACAATAGAGAGACATTGGACCGGTCGTACTAGTCATCACACCAAGCTCGAAATGAATTTCTTGATCCAAACGGCCTCCTTTGCGGCTTACGAGAAGCGGCAATGTACTCGGCCTCCGTTGTAGAATCAGCAACGGTATCCGCTTGGAACTCTTCCAGTGACTACGCCTCCGTTCGGGCGAACACAAACCCAGTTGCGATCTATAATCATCCTTGTCTGTTTGGAAGCTAGCATCGGTGTAACCACTTACAACGAGCTCTTCTTCACCTCCATAGACTAGGAACATATCCTTAGTTCTTCTCAAGTACTTAAGGATATTCTTTACGCGATCCGAGTGACCTTCACTGGATCGATGGTATCTACTCGTAGCACTCAAAGCATACGAGACATCCGGCGTGTACAAAGCATGGCATACATGATGGATCCAATTGCCGAAGCATATGGAACCATACCAATCTTATTCCGCTCATCATGTGTCCGAGGGACACTGATTCTTGCTAAGATTAATGCCATGTGACATGGGCAAGAAACCTTTCTTGGAATCATGCATGTTGAACCTTTTCAACACCTTGTCAATGTATGTACTTTGGCTTAATCCAATTAGCCTCTTGGATCTATCTCTATAGATCCGAATGCTAATATATATGCTGCCTCCCTAAGTCTTTCATGGAAAAACTATTTTTCAATGAAGACTTGACGGATTCAAGCATAGGGATATCATTTCCAATCGTAATATCTCATCCACATATAAGATTAGAAATACAATTGTGCTCCCACTGACCTTTTTGTAAACACAGGCCTCTTCTTCGTTTTTGATGAAACCAAACCCTTTGATTACTTTATCAAAACGAATATTCCAACTCCGAGATGCTTGCTTCAATCCATAAATGGATTTCGTAGCTTGCATATCTTTCCGAGCGATTCGGATCGACAAAACCCGAGGTTGTATCATGTATACATCCTCGCTTAGGTTTCCATTTAGGAAAGCCGTTTTGACATCCATCTGCCATATCTCATAATCGAAATATGCAGCAATCGCTAGGATAATCCGAATAGATTTAAGCATTGCGACGGGCGAGAAGGTTTCATCATAATCAACTCCTTGAATCTGTTTAAAACCTTTCGCCACCAATCGCGCCTTATAGATGTGAACATTTCCATCCATATCGGCCTTTTCTTAAAAACCCATTTACACTCAATGGTTTTGACACCATCAGTGTATAAACCAAGTTCCAAACTTGATTGTCGTACATGGATTCTATTTCGGATTTCATGGCTCCAAGCCACTTGTTGGAATCGGGTCCCACCATCGCTTCCTCATAGGTCTTAGGGTCATCGTTGTCCAACAACAATATATCACGTTGTTCCGCACTGTGTGACATCGGTGTACGACGAGATCTTTCGGACCTCCGTGGGGCTGGTGTATCTACAACCGATGGCGCAACACTTTGCTCCTCCTGTTGTGGTTACGTGGTCGCTGAAACGTTTTCGGGTGTTTCTTGAACTTCTTCAAGATGCACCCTGCTCCTACTAACCCTTCTTGAAAGAAACTCTTTCTCCAAGAAGACACCGTGTCGGGCGACAAACACTTTGCCTTGTTCCCGATTATAAAAGTAATATCCCTTAGTTTCCTTAGGATATCCCACAAAGAAGCACTTGTCGATTTGGGTGTGAGCTTGTCGGCGTAAACGTTTTACATAAGCTTCGCATCCCCAAATTTTGAGAAAGGACAAACTAGGGGTTGCCCGTCCATATCTCATATGGTGTCTTTTTAACGACTTAGATGGAACTCTATTTAGTGTAAGCGCAGTGTTCAAGAGCATATCCCCGAAGGATAATGGAAGATCACTTTGGCTCATCATCGACCGCACCATGTCCAACAAGGTGTGATTTCTCCGTTCGGACACCCCGTTCCATTGTGGAGTTCCCGTCGGAGTCAACGTGGAACAATTCCACAATCTTTCGAGATGATTACCAAACTCTTGGCTCAAGTATTCCCCTCCACGATCTGATCGTAGAAACTTGATTGTTTTCCCTAAATGATTATGTACTTCATTCTGGAATTCTTTGAACTTTTCAAAGGATTCGGACTTATGCCTCATTAAGTAGATATAACCATATCTACTAAAGTCATCGGTAAAGGTAATGAAGTATTGATAACCACCTCGGTCGTTGAGCTCATTGGTCCACATACATCGGTATGTACGAGTGCCAATAAGTCACTTGCTCTCTTACTATGTCCCGTGAAAGGAGCCTTTGTCATCTTACCAAGTAAACAAGACTCACATGTCTCAAATGATTCAAAATAAAAAGAGTGAAGCAATCCATCCTTATGGAGCTTCTCCATGCGTTTCTTATTTATATGGCCTAAGCGACAATGCCGATAAACATGGGGTTTATATCATTAGAGAGTTGTCTTTACGTATTAATGTTATAGATGGGAGACGCTTCAAGATTCAAAACGTATAATCCATTCACCAATGGAGCATGAAAATAGAACATATCTCTAAGATATATTGAACAACCATTGTCCATTGATCTAAAATCATATCCTTCCGCTTGCAAACATGAAGCGGAAATAACGTTTTGACATAGTGTTGGAACACAATAACAATTATGCAATTCCAAAACTAATCCCGAAGGTAGATGAAGTGGGCAACTGTAGCAACACTTGCTCCATTGCCGACGCGCAGTTCACCTCGCCCCTTCTCAATCCTTTACTTCTTCTCATTCCCTGCAACTATTTGCAAATATGAGCTACGATCCGGTATCAAATACCCATGAGTCGGTAGGTGAAGTAGCAAGATTAATGTCTATAACATTAATACCGAAGCGAAGTCGTACTTTGCTTCTTTTTGAGATCCTCCATGTACTTCTTGCGGTTCCTCTTCCAGTGGCTGTCTCCTTGCAATAGAAGCAAATGGCATCGATGCGCCGACCCTTCTTGCCCTTCTTTGAATTAGAGGCACTCGCGATCTCATCGGGAGTTAACTTCCTCTTGGTGCAAAGTTTCTTGACAGTGGTTTGCGCTTAGCCTTCGCATCATCATCACATGATGACCGTTTTTCGGATACTCTCCTCATTGTCTTAAGCATCCCATGCAATTCAGCCAAGGTTCTATCCATATTGTTCATGTGATAATTCAATATGAATGGCTCGAAGCTCGGAGGGAGCGGCGGAGAATCACATCGGTAGCCAACTCTTGGCTAAGGGGAAAACCTAGTTTTCCGGACTCTCAATGTAGCCAATCATCTTTATCACATACGGATGACGGGATTCCCTCAACAAGCACACACGCAAACAAGGACTTTGAGGTGTTGAACCTCTCGGCCCGAGCTTGGTTCTCAAACATGCCACGCAGTCCCGAATAATAGTGTGAGCATCGCTGCTCTCATATTGCTTCTGAAGCTCAGGGGACATTGTAGCAAGCATGAGACAACTTCATTAGTGTGCTTCTCATAAGCCCTCCGTGCAGTAGCAGTGGCATTATTTGGCAAATCCTCGGGATAGGGTACTTCAAGAACGTACTCCTTACTCTCTTGCTTGTGAACAATTCTCAAGTTGCGATACCAATCCATAAAGTTTGTTCCATTTAATTTTTCCTTTTCGAGAATAGATCGCAAATTAAAGGTGCTGGGTGTAGTATTAGCCGCCATTTATTCTACAACAGAAAAAGCAAAGTTTAGCACAATGTTTATGCTATGTCTTTTATTAAACAATTTAACATAAGACTCCCATTACGTATTTTCCACCTTCCCTCTAGGTTACGTATTGGGTCAAGATCCACATGTTAGTTAATTTTCTAGTGAGCTTTGGCATCACTGCTAGAAAATTAGCAACATCAGTAAGCAACTCCTTGCTAATCACATCTCTATGTGACTCTTGTTGTTGGTGTGGCATCTCCATGCCCCGGCCCCAACCTATGCCCCAAGGCCCAAAACCGTTTTGATAGCCTTGTTAAGTAAACCAAATGCTCCTGCTGTATATGTCCGACATATACCCCTCGTGTTATGATAGAGAATGGCACTCTGCTTTGGCACCCACCATTGACGAGCATAACGGTGACGGTGCAACATTTGGAAGGGCATCATTACTACTTAATTTTGTGAGGGATGCTATCCTATCAAACAAACATATCACATATATGAAAGTAGGTAGAATAGAAATAAATAGTATGGCCCCCTTCACATGGTGATCTCCATCTCCATGCCGGTGTAGAGGATCTCCATCTTCAACACCGTTCTTCCGAGTACCGAATGCTTGATTTCTTCAAACTAAGCTACTACTATAGAAGCTCTAATTGAAGATTACGTCGACTCGCAGTCGTGAAAGAATACTATAAGCATTGCACATATGAAAGAATATTACAGGATTGCACATATGAAAGAATATTACATGCATCACATGCATCTCATACATCTCATACATACAATAGGGCCATACCATCTCAAAGCATTCTCTGCAAAAACAAGTTAGGCGTAGAAACGTTTTCTACCTAACGCAGAGATACGGCATCGAGACGACCTATAAGGGGGGTGCACACGCCGGTTAGCGGGCTGGGGGTCGAGGGAAGCCGCCCTCGCGGGCTTCGGGCAGCGCCGAACACCACACGAAATTCATAGATCCAATCTATGAAATCGCTACGGAAACCATGTCGGCATAATCATATTATGCCGTCCCGATACACTATCAAGGGAGATGGTTTGCGTAGGCGCGAGGCAACTAACAAGATCGGACTACGAGATAGCTTCGGCATAATCACATTATACCGTTCCGATACACTATCAAGGAACGCTATCTCGAAGCCGACTCAAACCGAGTTCTATGGATATTGCTTCGACGTAATCACATTACGCCGTTCCGATACACTATCAAGGAATCAAATTACCATGAACTCTCCTCAACAAATCCCGTAAAACCGATTGATCTAATCAACCCGTGCGCAAAACTTGTTCCAGATCCAATCTAAAACCCGAACTAAGCAAGATTAGCTCTGATACCACTGAAGGGTTACGCGGAGGCTACGCTAGCCGAAAACAAAAACTATTAATCGCGCAAACCAGGAACACTTGCAAGTAAGGGCCGATAGATCGTTACCGATTGGAGTATGCAGCGGAAATAGCCAATCAGGGCTATCCGATCTGGAACTGTGTAGCCGATTCCCGCAAGCCGACAGCCGATTCCCGGGGACAGCCGATTCACCAATCAGCCGATTCGCAGATGCCGCAGCCGATCCGAGTCGTCCGACTGTGTTCTCGCGCCTCGCTCCGATGCGCTCGACCGCAGCTGATCTGCCGCAGCCGCCTTGCTCCGAAGTACCACAGCCGATGAACAGCGTGCAACGTAGCAGCGCCTCTACCGGTATCCACACGTCCGGGAACAGAACGCCAAACACCCGTGTGCTAGCACGCGATGCAAGGCTAGGGTTTGGCTCGAAAGTGGGGAGGGTTTCCGTGGAGTTTGATCTCGGCGACTTCTATTGCGGATTCGGTTCAACGCGATCCAAGCGACGTGCGCGGCTCTCCACCCCCCTCCCTTTTATATAGAGTTGGCCGGCGGGACTAGTGGCCGATCAGGACTCTATTTTGAATCGGATCTCATCCGTATCTCATAGAGTTGGCCGCCCACACGTCGTAAGCCCATAGGACTCTATCCGATCGGATCCCTATCCGATCGAGCCGTATCCGAGTCCAACTCGAATATCTATTCTATCCCCTTAAGCGTGCGACCACTGTAGGTTCAGGTATACTCGGTTTCGGCTATAGTCTAACTTAGCCGATCGTCGGCTCGAGTCCAACTCGGCGAGACCCGTCAACGGCGGCGCCTAGCGGCACATATTGACACCATAGTATACAAGAATAATATCGGCTCACGAACTGTAATGTGTACACAAATCCCTTTGCCTCACGATACCGGTTAAGCTATAGGCA
This sequence comes from Oryza australiensis, assembly GCA_019925245.2. Taxonomy (NCBI): domain Eukaryota; kingdom Viridiplantae; phylum Streptophyta; class Magnoliopsida; order Poales; family Poaceae; genus Oryza; species Oryza australiensis. Next base: position 76,709 of record JAIFGZ020000260.1, on the reverse strand, counting down.
AGATGTGTGCCATCCCTTAAATAGCTTAACCATTCACTCGAACCGTATTGGATTATCGTCTTTTGATTGACTCCTCAATCAACTTAGCATGGCCATGCATTTCCATAATCCATTACCTCGAGGGCCGAGATATCTCTCCAAAGGAGGGGCAAATTCCATCTTGATCACTCACATCCCACTCCATGTTTCATAGCAAACCCGAAGACTACTTTTATAACTACCCGATTACGGAATAGCGTTTGGTAGTCCCAAAGTAGGCTACTACACATGTTGGAATCCTTGGTGATCTCGGGTCTAAGGACTTTGTACCAACACTACCTGAGACCAACTAATGGCACATTAATTCTGTAGTGTCTCATGGTGGGTCTATCCAACAATGTATTCTCCAACACATGTGTCCATGTTTATTGATTTGGTATCTCCATACCCATGATCTATGAGACATGATCATCAATCAATAAACATGCCGATCTTAGAATCATATTTGTTCCAACAATATGACATATGATCGAGGATCGTTTAGAAATAGATTCATACATAAAGAGTCTCATAAATAAGTCATGTACTTATTGATCAATACAAGATGTCTATTTCATGGAACTGAATAACACTTTATTCATTTATACATAAACATTGACGTGATATCCAACATCTCCATGTTGCCTCTAGGGCATATCACTAACAAGGCTATCATCAGATAGGCCTCAAAGCATCCGACCAGGACAAGACGTCTTTCATTACGCTGTTCGGGGCCTTGTGTTATACCATGATGACCTTCGGTTTAAAGAACTCCGGGTCGACCTATCAGCAGGTTGTCCATCGTTGTTTGGCTACCAAGATTGGTCGCAATGTCGAGGCCTATGTAGATGACATCGTAATTAAGACGCGGATCCCCGATGATCTCCTGTCTGACATAGCTGAAACCTTTGCGAACCTACGCAAGTACCGATGGACGCTTAATCCTGAGAAGTGCGTCTTCAGCGTGCCCTCCGGGAAGCTTTTAGGCTTCATCGTCTCCAGCCGAGGAATCGAGCTAAACCCCAAGAAGATCTCGGCAATCCTGAATATGCGGAAGCCGACTTGCGTTAAGAACGTGCAGAAGCTCATGGGTTGCATGACGTCTCTCGGAAGATTCATTTCCCGACTCGGTGAGCACGGAGTGCTGTTCTTAAAGCTAGTCGGGAAGGGCAAAGACTTCCAATGGTCGGATGATGCCGACAAGGCCTTCACCGACTTCAAACGCCTCTTGACCATGCCACCAGTCCTCATCGCCCCTAACCCTGAGGAACAGCTGCTTCTGTATGTTGCCGCAACCATGTTTGTTGTCAGTACGATGTTGGTTGTCAAGCGCCCGGAGGAGGGTCGCGCTTACCCAGTCCAAAGGCTTGTTTACTATGTATCCGAGGTCCTCCGATCATCGAAGACGTGCTACCTGCAGGTGCAGAAGCTGTTGTATGCAGTCCTCATCACCACCAGAAAGCTAAGGCACTACTTCCAGGGTCACAGGGTGGTGGTGGTGACCGGGTTCCCCCTCGGGGACATCATTCGGAACCGTGAGGCCACCGGGCGGATATGTTAGTGATATGCCCTAGAGGCAACATGGAGATGTTGGATATCACGTCAATGTTTATGTATTTATGAATAAAGTGTTATTCAGTTCAATGAAATAGACATCTTGTATTGATCAATAAGTACATGACTTATTTATGAGACTCGATATGTATGAATCTATTTCTAAATGATCCCTGATCATATATCATATTATTGGAACTAATATGATTCTAAGATCGGCATGTTTATTGATTGATGATCATGTCTCATAGATCATGGGTATGGAGATACCAAATCAATAAACATGGACATACGTGTTAGAGAACACATTGTTGGATAGACCCACCATGAGACACTACAGGAATTAATGTGTCATTACTTGGTCTCAGGTAGTGTTGGTACAAAGTCCTTAGACTTGAGATCACCATGGATTCCAACATGTGTAGTAGCCTACTTTGGGACTACCAAACGCTATTCCGTAACTGGGTAGTTATAAAAGTAGTCTTCGGGTTTGCTATGAAACATGGAGTGGGATGTGAGTGATCAAGATGGAATTTGCCCCTCCTTTGGAGAGATATCTCTCGGGCCCCTCGAGGTAATGGATTATGGAAATGCATGGCCATGCTAAGTTGATTGAGGAGTCAATCAACGACGATAATCCAATACGGTTCGAGTGAATGGTTAAGCTATTGAAGGGATGGCACACATCTTGCCTATAGCTTAACCGGTATCGTGAGGCAAAGGGATTTGTGTACACATTACAGTTCGAGCCGATATTATATTCTTGTATGCTATGATGTCAATATGTGCCGCTAGGCGCCGCTATTGATAGGTCGACCGAGTTGGACTTGAGCCGACGATCGGCTAAGTTAGACTTTAGCCGAAATCGAGTATACTGAACCTGCTGTGGTCGCACGCTTAGGATAAGAACGGCATTCGAGTTGGACTCGGATACAGCTCGATCGGATAGGGATTCGATCGGATAGAGTCCTATGGGCTTACGATGTATGGGCGGCCAACTCTGTGAGATTCGGATAGGATCCGATTCAAAATAGAGTCCTGATCGGCTACTAGTCCCAGTCGGCCAACTCTATATAAAGGGGTGAGGGGTGGAGAGCCGGGGTACGTCAATTTATTTGCAGTGCGCCGAAATCAATCTGATCACACGCGGCTTTAGAAGTCGTCGAGATCAAACTCCACGGAAACCCTCCCCACCTTCGAGCCAAACCCTAGCCTTGCATCGCGTGCTAGCACACGGGTGTTCGGCGTTCTGTCCCCGGACATGTGGATACCGGTAGAGGCGCTGCTACGTTGCGCGCTGTTGATCTGCTTCGGATCGGCTGCAATCGGAGCGATCGGGTGTGGTGGAATCGGCTGCAGTCGGGCGCATCGGAGCGAGGCGTAAGAACGCGGCCGGATGACTCGAATCGGCTGATTGGTGAATCGGCTGTCCCCGGGAATCGGCTACACTGTTCCGGATCGGATAGCCCTGATTGGCTGTTTCCGCTGCACACTCCAATCGGTAACGATCTATCGGCCCTTACTTGCAAGTGTTCATGGTTTGCGCGGTAGAAAAAGTTTTTGTTTTTGGCTAGCGTAGCCTCCACGTAACCCTTCAGTGGTATCAGAGCTAATCTTGCTTAGTTTGGGCTTTAGATTGGATGTGGAACAAGTTTTGTACACGGGCTGATTAGATCAATCGGTTTTACGGGATCTGTTGAGGAGCGTTAATGGTAATTGCGTTCCTTGATAGTGTATCGGAACGGCGTAATGTGATTACGTCGTTGCAATATCCATAGAACTCGGTTTGAGTCGGCTTCGAGATAGCGTTCCTTGATAGTGTATCAAAACGGTATAATGTGATTATGCCGAAGCTATCTCGTTGTCCGATCTTGTTTGCTGCCTCGCGCCTGCGCAAACCATCTCCCTTGATAGTGTATCAGGACGGCATAATATGATTATGCCGATATGGTTTCCATAAGCGATTTCATAGATTGGATCTATGAATTTCGTGTGGTGTTCCGGGCGCTGCCCGGAAGCCCGCGAGGGGGCGGCTTCCCCCTCGACCCCCCGCCTGCTAACCGGCGTGTGCACCCCCCCTTATAGGTCATATCGATGCCGTATCTCTGCGTTAGGTAGAAAACGTTTTCTACGCCTAACTTGTTTTTGCAGAGAATGCTTTGAGATGGTATGGCCCTATTGTATGTATGAGATGTATGAGATGTATGAGATGCATGTGATGCATGTAATATTCTTTCATATGTGCAATCCCTGTAATATTCTTTCATACGTGCAATGCTTGTAGTATTCTTTCACGACCTGCGTGTCGATGTAATCTTCAATTAGAGCTTCTATAGTAGTAGCTTAGTTTGAAGAAATCAAGCATTCAGCACTCGGAAGATGGAGATCCTCTACACCGGCATGGAGATGGAGATCACCATGTGAAGGGGGCCATACTATTTCATGCTATTCTACCTGCTTTCATATATGTGATATGTTTGTTTGATAGGATAGCATCCCTCGCAAAATTAAGTAGTAAATATGCCCTTCCAAATGTTGCACCCGTCACCGTTATGCTCGTCAATGGTGGGTCTGCCAAAGCAGAGTGCCATTCTCTATCATAACACGAGGGGGTATATGTCAAACATATACATGCAGGAGCATTTGGTTTACTTAACAAGGCTATCAAAACATTTTTGGGCCTTGGGGCATAGGTTGGCGCCGGGGCAAGGAGATGCCACACCAACAACAAGAGTCACATAGAGATGTGATTAGCAAGGTGTTGCTTACTGATGTTACTAATTTTCAAGCAGTGATGCCAAAGCTCACTAGAAAATTAATTAACATGTGGATCTTGACCCAATACGTAACCTAGAGGGAAGGTGTAAAATACGTAATGGGAGTCTAATGTTAAATTGTTTAACAATAGACATAGCATAAACATTGTGCTAAACTTTGCTTTTTCTGTTGTAGAATAAATGGCGGCTAATACTACACCCAGTTCTTTTAATTTGCGATCTATTCTCGAGAAAGAAAAATTAAATGGAACAAACTTTATGGATTGGTATCGCAACTTGAGAATTGTTCTCAAGCAAGAGCGTAAGGAGTACGTTCTTGAAGTACCCTATCCTGAGGATTTGCCTAATAATGCCACTGCAACTGCACAGAGAGCTTACGAGAAGCACACTAATGATGCCCTAGATATAAGTTGTCTCATGCTTGCTACGATGTCCCCTGAGCTTCAGAAGCAATATGAGAGCAGCGATGCTCACACTATTATTCGGGACTGCGTGGCATGTTTGAGAACCAAGCTCGGCCGAGAGGTTCAACACCTCAAAGTCCTTGTTTGCGTGCGAGCTTGTTGAGGGGCATCCCGTCGTCCGCATGTGATAAAGATGATTGGCTACATTGAGAGTCGGAAAACTAGGTTTTCCCCTTAGCCAAGAGTTGGCTACGATGTGATTCTCCGGTCGCTCCCTCCGAGCTTCGAGCCATTCATATTAAACTATCACATGAACAATATGGATAGAACCTTGGCCGAATTGCATGGGTTGCTAAAGACAGTGAGGAGAGTATCCAAAAACGGTCATCATGTGATGATGATGCAGAAGGCTAAGCGCAAACCACCTGTCAAGAAACTTTGCACCAAGAGGAAATTAACTCCCGATGAGATCGCGAGAGCCTCCAATGCAAAGAAGGGCAAGAATGGGTCGACGACATGAGATGTCTCCACTCCTGAGCCAAACCCTAGCCTTGTATCTTGTACTAGCACACGGATGTTAGGCGTTCTGTTCCCAGACGTGTAGATACCGGTAGAGGCACTGCTATGTTGCGGTGCTTATCGGCGGCTGCGGTCGGATAGATCGGCTACAGTCGGGTGCATCAGAGGAAGACGAGCGCGGTCGGACAACTCGGCGAATTGGCTACTCAGTGAATTGGCTGATTGGTGAATCGGCTGTTGTTGACGAGAAATATCAACACGCCGGCTTGGGAGATCTGCTTAGCTCTAGTGCAGGTCATAGAATCGATGAAGCGTGGGCGTGCCAGTCAGTTTGATCCTGCCACTGACAAGATGTGTAAAGCAACTGATTATAAAATGTATCAACCGATCGGCTAATATCCAGAACAGCCGATTGGTCGACAGTCGATGCTGATATCAACCTATGTAGTTAAGAGTCTTGATCCATCGGCTGTGTACTTAAGAGACATATATATAAAGGTGATCGGCTGAAAATAACATGATGATATATAACACTGCATGAACCAATCACATGATGAAATAGATATTGATTTACAGATTAAAGCACATATCGGCTGGAAGTTCGATGTCATAAAATCCAAATGATCGAATATTCAATGACGCCTCCACTGCAGTCGGCTAGATCCAACTTGTACACAATCCTTGCAAGCCGATGCAATACCCAGATAACTCACCGGCTGAAACCCCAATGAAACCCTTAGTGGCAGTCAACAGGCAGGCTAGATATTACGGTTCTAATCACGACTTAGTAGATCAAACTGATGCAGCACTAAGTATGAAAAAAAAAATATCTAGACAATCAAGCCCTTGGCTGATTTTCAGGGTGGTAGATGCCTAAACCAATCTAATCTAGTAAACAATTTAGACAATAACAACAAAGACCCTAAAACGAGAGTCAGCCGATAGGGCTAAACTGATACTAAGATTATATTAATAGAGACATATGATAAATATTCAGGCAAACATATCAACCGAATCGAAGCAATCCAAGAGGTCGAATGTACTGATGCAGCCTTGGACGATGCCAACGTAGCCAATACAATTTCCTGTGCCAACGGGACCTTGGACTTACCCCTTCGCCGGAGATCGAAGCTGATGCAGCCCCACGTCAGGTGCCAAGTTCCGCCGGATGATAAAGTAGAACAGATAAAAGAAAGGTGGCGATGTGCCGAGTTGTATTGATTGAGAGAGATATTTACATGAACCCCGGGCTTACATATTTATACCCATGGGGTGACAAAGATTCTAACAGATTACAATCCAAACTTTCCTAAAGATAAAAGGAAATAGATAAAGTCCTTATCGGACACTAAACAAACTTTCCTAAAGATAAAATAGGAAATTAACAATCTCTTCCTAATTAATAGACACAAGCCGTATCCTCCCTGGACTCGGTTTCTTCTGGATAGGATCTTCTCAAACCGAATCTAACAAGAATCCGACTGCTGGAGATATGGATAACAGAAAAACCCCATTGGCTGATGCAGAACTCCAAGCTGATACTGACTCTGAGCCGATCCTAACCCTTAGCCGATAAGGACTTCGGGGCTTACCAAATTTTGGCGTTAACACATGCCCCCCAGTTTTGGAGTATGAGAAGTCATGCTTCAAAATTATCGTTGTCTTGATCACCCTAAAACTGATTCTTTTCTTCTTCTTGACACCGGCTCTCATAAGCCGATACCTTTTGTAATAGCTGAGCTAGGCTGTCGAACTCATGGATGAAAAACCTGCCTTGGTTAGCTACCGACAACCCTTGGAATGCAAAATCTGAAACCAAATCTAACAAGAATCCGACTGCTGGAGATACGGATAACAGAAAACCCCCATCGGCTGATGCAGAACTCCAAGCCGATACTGACTGAGCCGATCCTAACCCTTAGCCAATAAGGACTTTGGGGCTTACCAAATTTTGGCGTTAACAGTTGTTCCCAGGAATCGACTGTCGGCTTGCGGGAATCGGCTGTCGGCAAATCGGCTGTCATCGTCCAGCACTGTTCTGTTAGTGATATGCCCTAGAGGCAACATGGAGATGTTGGATATCACGTCAATGTTTATGTATTTATGAATAAAGTGTTATTCAGTTCCATGAAATAGACATCTTGTATTGATCAATAAGTACGTGACTTATTTATGAGACTCGATATGTATGAATCTATTTCTAAACGATCCCGATCATATGTCATATTGTTGGAACAAATATGATTCTAAGATCGGCATGTTTATTGATTGATGATCATGTCTCATAGATCATGGGTATGGAGATACCAAATCAATAAACATGGACATATGTGTTGGAGAACACATTGTTGGATAGACCCACCATGAGACACTACGGGAATTAATGTGCCATTAGTTGGTCTCGAGTAGTGTTGGTACAAATTCCTTAGACCTGAGATCACCATGGATTCCAACATGTGTAGTAGCCTACTTTGGGACTACCAAACGCTATTCCGTAATGGGTAGTTATAAAGGTAGTTTTCGGGTTTGCTATGAAACATGGAGTGGGATGTGAGTGATCAAGATGGAATTTGCCCCTACTTTGGAGAGATATCTCTGGGCCCCTCGAGGTAATGGATTATGGAAATGCATGGCCATGCTAAGTTGATTGAGGAGTCAATCAACGGACGATAATCCAATACGGTTCGAGTGAATGGTTAAGCTATTGAAGGGATGGCACACATCTTGCCTATAGCTTAATTGGTATCGTGAGGCAAAGGGATTTGTGTACACATTACAGGTTCGAGCCGATATTATATTCTTGTATACTATGGTGTCAATATGTGCGCTAGGCGCCGCTGTTGACAGTCGGCTGAGTTGGACTCGAGCCGACGTTCGGCTAAGTTAGACTATAGCCGAAACCGAGTATACCTGAACCTCTGGTGTCGCACGCTTAAGGGGATAGAATAGATATTCGAGTTGGACTCGGATACGGCTCGATCGGATAGGGATCCGATTGGATAGAGTCCTATGGGCTTACGACGTATGGGCGGCCAACTCTATGAGATACGGATGAGATCCGATTCAAAATAGAGTCCTAATCGGCCACTAGTCCCAGTCGGCCGACAATATATAAAGGAGGGAGGGGTGGAGAGCTGCGTCACGTCAATTGCATCGCGTGCAACAGAAGTCGCCGAGATCAATCTCCATGGAAACCCTCCCCACTTTTGAGCCAAACCCTAGCCTTGCATCGCGTGCTAGCACACGGGTGTTCGGCGTTCTGTCCCGGACATGTGGATACCGGTAGAGGCGCTGCTACGTTGCACGCTGTTGATCGGCTTCGGATCGGCTGCAATCGGAGCGGTCGGCTGTGGTGGAATCGGCTGCGGTCGGGTGCATCAGAGCGAGGCGTGAGAACGCGGCCGGACGACTCGAATCGGCTGATTAGCGAATCGACTGTCTCCGAGAATCGGCTACACTGTTCCGGATCGGATTGCCCTGATTGGCTATTCCGCTGCACCCTACTCCAATCGGTAACGATCTATCGGCCCTTACTTGCAAGTGTTCCTGGTTTGCGCGGTAAAAGTTTTTGTTTTCGGCTAGCGTAGCCTCCGCGTAACTATTCATGTTCCGGATCGGATAGCTCCTGATTGGCTAATCCGCTGCACTCTACTCCAATCGGTAATGATCTATCGACCCTTACTTGCAAGTGTTCCTTGTTTGCGCAGTAGAAAAGTTTTGTTTTATGCTTTCGTAGCCTCCGCGTAACCCTGTAATTAGCTGATGAGAACATATCCAATCCAGTTAGCATAATAACGTCCATCAATGTTGATGTCATCGGCCCATCATTGAAGAGAAAGGCATTCAATGTATCGGATCAAAAGTAGCTAGCTGATGCGATGAGAGATTAATCCTTCTCCATTTCTGGTAAAGATAATTCAATACATTGGGCAATTCCGATATCAGACCAAAATTGGAACTTGGAGGAGGACATGTGCTGATACCAGTTTCTCCAACCCGATAGCTTTGGAGGCCAAGATCTGAAGCTGAGATGCCAATCTGCAATATTGGGGTTGGATTGTGTAAAAGGGATTTTTCGTTTCAGCATTGATGAATTCTACTGGGTCTTCGTTAACCATTAGTCGTAGGTAGTAGAAAAGTGGTTGATCGAACCTGGTGATAGTAATTTGGTTTCTTAGATGCTACAGTTGGATGAACAGGGAAAAATGAAGAACACGAAGAACAGGGGGTATAAAGAAGACGACATCTAGATTAAATCTGCATGGTAAGATAAAAACAAAGAAAAATAGGGTTTTGGGGTTGCTTACCATAGGGATTTTGTTGGTGGTCGCCATTTCTTCATCAGATTAAGAACTTGGGAGCTCGGTGAAGTCACCAGAGATGGAGGAGAGAGAGGAAGAAGAGCTCTCCTGCGTGAAGGACGAAAAGATTTTTGACAGTGTGGTGATTACCGGCTCAGTTGTGGGTATTTATCAAGCGTGATTATTACGACAAAAATTGGCATATTCCATTAAACAATGATTAAGTGTGAAGCAGGATTGACGACATGATTTTAGTTGCCAAAGACAAGGAATTGCATTGGCTAAGGATGTAGCGGCAGGTGGCATTGTGTGGGGGTATCACACCAGGGAAGCTGGACAATTCGTGCTTCCTACACTCGGAAGGTAATCATACCATCTATCAATGCTACACCCTCTAGGACTAGTTAGCCCGGGAGGCACAACATCCCCGTCCCCCGAGGCCTCGGTGAAGGAAGGACGGAGACGCACAGCGCCACAAGGAGGATCATCGCAGGGATGACGGCTTCCAGGAGCCGACCCACACCGTCAACATGATCCTTGGTGGCGAAGCAATGTTGGAGAGCCAACGCCAGCAGAAGCTTCTCTCTCACCGGATGAACGCCATCTCCACCAAGCCAACCAAGCACCACCGGTGGTTGGAGGTTCTGATCTCCTTCTCTCGGGCTGACCATGAGCCGATGTCCCGAAGCCAAGCCGGTTTCTGTTGGTGGTGGACCCGGTGGTGCTCAAGGTGCGCCTCAAGCACGTCCTCATCGATGGGGGGAGCGGCACCAACGTCTTCTTCCGAGGAACCCTGCACGAGCTCGGGGTCTCCCTCTCCACTCTCAAGCCCATGGACTCGCCGTTCTATGGCATTGTCCTTGGCAGAGCGAGCTTGCCACTCGGCGTGATCTCACTCCCTGTGACGTTTAGGACACAGGAGAACTACCGCACCGAGTTTGTTAGGTTCTACGTGGCGGACTTCGAGACCGCCTACCGTGTGGTACTCGGCCGCCCATCTCTTGCCAAATTCATGGCGGTCCCCCACTACATGTACCTAGTCCTCGATGTCCCAGGGCCCGCAGGTGTGGGGGGTGTCACTCTGGGGTACTGTTGGAGAGCGCGGACGGTACGATAGCAAAAAAACAAAATGTTTCTACCGCGCAATCCAGGAAAGCTTACAAGTAAGGGTCAATAGATCATTACCGATTGATGCGCAGTGCAACGGAAATAGCCAATATGTTGCTAGCCAACCTCGGACAAGCCTTGCCGACCTTGGAACACTACTAGCCAACCTCGCCGATGTCGAATAGTTCCTTACCGACCTCGGATCCAAATCTCTCAATCCCTGCTGACCTCTGGTTTGTCTCGCCCGACCCTGACCTCCACACGTTCCACCCGATCGCCCGATGCCGCTAGGATTCGCCGATGCCGACGACATCGTGTTGGTTCACCTGGCCCTCTGACCGCCCGACCCAACCGTCGAGTTAGGTTCGGCTAGTTGGATCTCAGGAGATTCAATGCCGCCGACTTACACTGCAACGTAGAGATGTCTCTACCAGTATCCACACATCCAGGGAGAGAACTCTGGACACCCGTGTGCTAGCACTCGATGCATGCCTAGGGTTTTGGCTCGGACGTGGGGAGGGTTTCCGTGGAGAAGATTGGTCCGGCTATGAAGTTGCACATCCAACCCTCCACCCCATCGTCTCCTTTATATAGCATTTCCGACTGGTCCTAGAGGCCCATCGGGACTCTATGTCTGGTCGGATCTCTATGCGATTGAGCCGTATCCGAGTCAAACTCGAATGCCTATTCTTTCCTGTTAAGTGTGCAACCCAATAGGTTAGTGTACAATTTGCCCCGCCCCGAAACCACCCTTTCAGCCGGCTTGTCCACAACGGCCCCTAGCAGAACTTATTGACACCAAAATATACACAAAGATCATATTGGTTGAACCTGTAGTGTGTGCACAAATCCCTTTGCCTCACGATATCAATTAAGATATAGGCATGACTCGTGCCATCCTATCAATAACTTAATAACTCAGTCAATCTCGTATTGGATTATTTATCTGTTGATTGACTCCTCAATCAACTCGGCATGGCCATGCACTTCCATAATCCATTACATCGAGGGGCCCAGAGATATCTCTCCCATAGGAGGGGCAAATTCCATCTTGATCATTCACATCCCACTACATGTTTCATAGCAAACCCGAAGACTACTTTTATGACTACCCAGTTATGGAATAGCATTTGGTATCCCTAAGTAAGCTGCTACACATGCTGGAATCCATGATGATCTCGGGTCTAAGGACTTTGCACCAACACTACTTGAGACCAACTAATGGCTCTTTAATTTCCTGTGGTGTCTCAATGTGGGTCTATCCAACAATGTGTTTTCTAACACACGTTCACATTTATTGATTTGGTATCTCCATACCATGATCTATGAGACATGATCATCAATCAATAAACATGCTGATCTTAGAATCATATTAGTCTCATAAATAAGTCACGTACTTACTGATCAATACAATACTTCTATTTCATAGAACAGAATAAAATTTTATTCATTGGTACATAAACATTGACCATGTTATCCAACATCTCCATGTTGCCTCTAGGGCATATCACTAACAGGTACCCCATGGACCGGACTCAAAATCCAACTGAAGTCAAACCAAGATTCCTCGGGACATGCTCGATGGCCCGATCCCCCTTTGCGGGGACAGACATCCCGACCTTTTCCTGAGTCCAACCTCGGCTCTACTATCTCCACCCCGATTCCACAACCCGACCTTGACCATCTTCAGGAAAAGACTTGGCGCCCAAGGAGGAAGAGGGAGGGGATAGCCCGGCAGAGACTGGCTGTGAGAGGTGACACCCCGGGGTACCTCAAAAACCCGGATTGAACCCCAACAGAAGTCAAAACGAGTGTCCTCGGGATGTGACAGAGAGAACGACCCCCCCGGGAGTCGGGCATTCCGGCCTTCCCCCGAGCCCGACCTCGGCCCCTTCTCTCAACCCCGGCTCGTCGCTCGACCTCGAGCATCCTTGGAAAGAAACTTGCCAGGTATGGAGAAAGAGGGAGGAGACAACCCGGTAGCATCAGACACCACCTGGCGGCACAGAAGCACGGTCGTAGGGCTGACAGGAGTACAAGATACCCACGGTGTACAGGACCTAGCAGACTAACATGTACTTTATCAGATATTCTTTGTATGCCACTGTTTGTCTCTCTTAGTCTTAGCTTTCTTGGCCCCCAAGTTCATCTGTTCCTACCCCCCTTGAGATATAAAAGGGAGGGCAGAGAGGAGAGGAAGAAGAGAACTCTAGCACACTCCTTTGTAACTCTTGTTCATCATCCACCCCAAAGAAGAAAACCTCTTACTGGATGTAGGCCTATTATCCTTCGGGAGGGCTGAACCAGTATTACTCTCTGTGTCTCGTTTCTTGGCTCATCGTTAAATTCGAGTCGACCATCGGATCCGTCAGAGGGCAGCTTCTCCACCACCCTCTCTCTTTCACCTCCTCGGGGATCCCCCTTGGAGGATTTCTGACCCATCCATCGACAATTGGCGTGCCAAGCAGCGGACGTTGTTCCTCATCTGGAGCGATCCGATGGAGATCTTCCTTTTTCATCAAAGTCTTTGAACAACTCCTGCATATTGCTTATGGCCAGCCATGAGCTACGCGGCCCCGACTTGCCCTAGTCGGGGTTCTCCGGTAGGTTGCTTGACGAGCTTGCCTTTGCCGCTCGGGGGGCTTAGCGATGCTTCCCGATTGACAAGTAATGACCAAACGATTCGATAACTTCTGCGCAAGTGCTCATGACCAACTCTTAGTTTCACGGCCCCGACCCATGTGCTCCGGGCTCTCAGGACATAATGTTATCGATTGAGTCAGTGACTACTTGCCAATACGACTTGTTTCCTGAGTATCGGAGAAATACGACTTTGCCTAACGTGTTTGCTGCAATCCCATCCCCCTCCGATCAGAGTCGGTTTTTTCCCTCCCGGAGTCAAACTTGGGTTGAAATTCAAATGCGAGAATGGCCCGTCGTATGATCAAACTACTCTGGAAATTTGGTCTTCTGAGACCCTTCACTCTGCCTACCTCGTAAAATGAATGATAGTTATGCTAAAGGCCGATTTGAAACCTGTTGAAGTCCGGTTAGAGAATTCTCTCGGCTATTCCAGGCAGAGATCGTTTTCTAAGGCCTAAACATCGAGAATAATACGAGTAGGCGAAGTTGAACCTATGCATGCCTCAGTCGAACACCTTTCGGCATGGCAATGCTAAAGGATAGGGCATGAGACCCTGATATTAGCATAAAAAAATATTCTATCCTTCCTACTTAGGGCTATTACAGCAAGGAGTAATCAAAATTCTATGAGGTCAACAACCCGGTAGGCAGTCTCGTCGAATTCGGCGATGATGCCGTCAGGCTCGCCGGCTTCGAGGCCTTTCGGCCACCCCAGGACGATGTCGGCAACCAACACTTCCGGGAACCGACGACTGAGGATGCCGAGGGCCACTCCCACCGCGGCCTTGCAGCATCCTTCATGAAGAAATCGAGGCGACGAGGACCATCCCGCAGGCGGTTGAGGAACTTATCACGGGTTTCCTGGGTAGGAGAAAGGTCATTGTCGGCCCGGTTTAGAAGTGAGAGCGCCGTCTTGAACCTCGGCCAACCGAGCTTCAGCCACTTCTAGGAGCTGCTTGAGGTGACCAACCTACTAACGGGAAATCTCCACGCGCTCTATGCGGAGACAATGCCAGTGGTGAAAATCGAGGTGGGAAAGGAAAACCATGAGTTGGGGGTGAATGCAGGAATTAACACTTACCTTCCGCAGAAGCCTTGGCATCCTTCAGCTCTTTGGCTAGCTTGGCCATTACGCTCTCCGTGGCAGAAAGCTCCTCCCCCACCTTGGCCAACGACGCCTCCACCTTGGCCTTGGCAGCGTCCACCTCAGCTTCGGCTGACTCGACCAAGGCTTTGGCTGACTCGCCAGGGAAACGTATGCCTCCCGACCCTGTCAGTTCGAACCCCTAGCAGGTCAGACATTTGGCAAAACAAAAACTTTCAAAAACAAAGAAATGGGTCGATCTTACCATCGGAGGAGGGTTGTCCGTCGAGAAAGGCTCCGGGCCCCATTCATCGGAACCTGCCATGCCTTGGAAGAAGCCCGACAGGTGGTGGCGCACATGGTCCTCGGGCACCGTCGCGCTACCCAAGCACTGGTACGTTGTGCGCTCCCTGCGCATGCAGGGCCAGATGTCACGGAGGGCAAAGTTGCGCACCACGTGGACGCCACTCAGACCTCACCTCCTCAGGTCCTTGATCAACTCAACGAGCTCGTTGACCTGACCTGGTTGTAGGGGCGACAGGTTCCCACCCAGTTGAGGTTGGGCAATGGCTCCTTTTGGATGTCCTCATTGAGGGCCGGCTCATGGTTCGCAATGTAGAACCACTCCGCGTGCCACCCCTTGTTGGAGGAAATCACACTGACGGAGATGTAGTGTTCGCCCATCCCTCCGTGGAGCTGGATTCTCGCTCTGCCAATGACGTCGTCGCTCCCTGACCTTCGCAGGCAGAAGTAGTGGCAGAAGAGGTCGAAGTGCAGGTCTACCCCGAGGTAGGCCTCGCAGAGATGAATGAAGACGGAGATTTGGAGGATGGAATTGGGGTTGAGGTTGCAGAGCTCTATCCCGTAGTGTTCTAGCAAACCTCGAAAAAAGGAATGGGTCAGCACCCCAAAGCCGCGCAGGAGGAAGGCAGAGAAAACAACCAACTCACCGGTGTTCGGGGTTGGGAACGCCTCTTCCCGGGCAGTGTGCCATGAAGAGATACCATGGCAGGGGAGAACGCCGAGCCGCACTAGTTCCTCGATCATCGCCTTCCCGCGCGTGAGGGAACAAAGGGCGAGCTCGTCTTGACCTCATCTCTGCTCGTCGCCAGGGCCTTTCCCGTCTTCTTCGTCAACTTCTTCGGTGCCATCGCCTTCAACCAAAATAGCCGCCACCCCTTGCGATAGCAAACTACGCAGCGGTAGTGAGGATGGCGATGCTGTGGTTTGAAGCGAGGTGGAGCCAGAGGAAGGTTGTGGGTGCTTGAGAGGTTTAGGGTTCCTAGGCGATTGGGAAGCATAAGGAAGAGGAGAAGTCGGGCGGCGGCATAGTTTATAAGGGAGCATGATGGAAATGCTGACAGCGCCAATCTCGGAGGAATCGTCGGTGACGTTCCCTCTTCTCACCCAACCGTCAGCTCTGTCTGACACAACGGGGAAAGTGGGAAGTGGGAACAGGACTAGCCGTTGAATCGCCCATGTTTTCATGTTTCCCGACGAGATGTAGCAAGACTCCTGTTCATGTTGACAAGTGGAACCTTCTCGCAGAGAATACCTCGACTAAGTAACCGACTGGTGACAAGGTTCAGGTAACTTCTCCTTTGACTACGCTAAACCTTCGCTGACCTCCGGGTCGGGGCCTCGACACCTTGAGACAAGGGCTTCCCAGCTAGCCCTCAATCGATATCAAGACCACAGATCGCCTACGGGCAGTGGTCTCGACCTCGTCTCCATTACTTAAAGGTATTGGATTCCTTCGACTCAGAGTGGACTTTCGAGCTAGTCCTCGGTCGAGGTCAGGACTACCATACGCCCTCGGGCAGTAGTCTTGACCATAACCTTGATTTTCATTGCTCCAGGGCGGTGGTCGTGACGACTCAAGTGTGGGCTTCTGAGCTAGCCCACAAATGAGGTCGGGGCTACCATACGCCCTCGGGCAGTAGTCTTGACCATGACCTCGATTCCCATCGCCTCCGAGCGATGGCCTCGTCGACTCAGAGCAAGCTTCCGAGCTAGCCCCTGGTCGAGGTGGGACTACCATGTGCCCCTGGGCAGTAGTCTCGATGATGACCATGTTCTTTGCCGCCCCCGGGCGGTGACCTTGACGACTCGAATGTGGGCTTCCGAGCTAGTCCAAAAATGAGGTCGGGGCTACCTCGAGCCCCAGGGCCTGTAGCCCCGAACACCTCACCCATCCTCTCTGCCCTTGGGCAGTGGACTCTCCGACTCGTGGGCTGAAGGCCAAATTGCCTACCCCTCGGTCGAAGCAAGGACTACCAAACGTCTCCGAGCGGCAGACCTATTCATCTCGGCTAACCCCTTTTTTGGTGGACCTTGAGCATCGCTCGGATCATCGGGAGATTGACAAAACACTCTTGATGTTTCGACCATAGGCTCGGATGTGCCATCCGACCCTAGGCTCGGGGGCTACACCTGCCAGGTGCACCTAGGCGGTGCACCTACAAAATCTTGATTCACAAAAGCTGCTAGGGATCGATGCCTTGGAAGAAAGCTTGACCCTAAGGCCGAATGTTCCATTCACCCTTAGGCTCGTGGGCTACACCTGGCAGGTGCACCTAGGCGGTGCACCTGCCAAAACCTTGGCTCAAAGCTCTCAGGATCCATTGAAGACAACACTCCAAAAGAACTCTGATCCTAAGGATGGACGCTTCATCCCTCCTTAGGCTAGGGGGATGCTGTGGGAGGTGACACCCCGGGGTGCCTAAAAAACCCAGATTGAACCCCAACAGAAGTCAAATTGAGTGCCCTCGGATTTGACCAGAGCCCGACCCCCTCGGAGTCGGGCATTCCGCCTTCCCTAAGTCGACCTCTGCCCCTTCTCTTGACCCCGGCTCATCGCCTGACCTCGAGCATCCCGGGAAAGAAACTTGGCAGGCATGGAGGAAGAGGGAGGAGATAGCCCGAAACATCTGACACCACCTGGCGGCACAGAAGCAGTGTCCTAGGGCTGACAGGAATACAAGATACCCACGGTGTATAGGACCTAGCAGACCAACATGTACTTTATCAGATATTCTTTGTACCCCACTGTTTGTCTCTTTTAGTCTTAGCTTTCTTGGCCCCCAAGTTCATCTGTTCCTACCCCCTTGAGTTATAAAAGGGAGGGTAGGGGGAGAGGAAGAAGAGAACTCTAGCACACTCCTTTGTAACCCTTGTTCATCATCCACCCCAAAGAAGAACACCGCACACTGGACGTAGGGCTATTATCCTTCGGGAGGGCTGAACCAGTATAACTCTCTCTGTCTCGTTTCTTGGCTCATCATTAGATTCGATTCGACCATCGGATCCGTTGGTGGGCAGCTTCTCCACCACCCTCTCTCTTTCACCTCCTTGGGGATCCCCATTGGAGGACTGCCGACCCATCCGTCGACACTGACGTCACCCGACAGCATAGTACAGACATCTCCATCGGAGGAGGGATCCCAAGGCAAGAGAGAGAGCACAAGATGCCCAAGGTCTAAAGGACCTTGCAGACAATCTTGTACCTTTTCAGATGTTGTTTGTACTCACCTTTTAGCATATTAGTCATAGCTTTCTTGGCCCCCAAACTCTCCTGTTCCTACCCCCCTTGAGCTATAAAAGGGAGGGCAGGGCGACGGGGCCTAGGGTGGGGGAGACTGGGACATTATGATCCAGAGCTTGCATTCTCACTCCCTTGTAACTCTTGTTCAGCATACACCCCAACTAAGAACACTAGACATAGGCCTATTATCCTTTGGGAGGGCTGAACCAGTATAACTCTTTGCGTCTTTGCTCTTCGGCTCGTCTTAGGACTCGAGCCGGCCATCAGATCCATCGGAGGACCGCTTCTCTACTGTTCTCTTTCACCTCAAGTCGACCATCAGATCCATCGGAGGACCGCTTCTCTACCATTCTCATTCACCTCCTTGGGCACCCTCCTTTGAGGACTGCCGACCCACCCGTCGATAGTTGGCGTGCCAGGTAGGGGCACTGTTCTTCGTCTTAGGTGATCCGATGATGATCTCCTTCTCCACCGACTTCATGGTGCCAATCCTTGGAAAGATACGTATTCAACCCTCATTTTCTATCTTTGAAAGCAGCTTTGATACCTGTCTTTTTATCGTTTATTGCTTCTCGCCCCGTCGTCGGGCAGCCTTTGCACACTCAACAGCTTCCGCGCATGTACTCATATCCAGCTTTGAGATTTGCGGCCCCGACCTCTCTCGGTGCGGGTTCCCAGGAAGGATGCTTTTGTTTAAATTTGCCCTTGCTACCCGGGGCTCGGCATTTTACCTTGACCATCAAGTAACATTCCAGCATCCTGATAACTTCCGCGCAAGTACTCATGACCAGCTCTGAGATTCATGGCCCGACCCCTCTTTTCCGGGTTCCCAGGAAGGAAGTTTATCGGGAAAGTTTGAAATTACTTGATGGTTCGGAAGTTCCCCCCGAGTACCAGATTGGTGCGCCCTAGCTTGCTGTAGTGGCTCGATCCCATGCCCTTCGGTCAGAGCCAGACACTTCCCTCCCGAAGTTGGACTTGGGTTGGGTTCCGATACACAATGGCCCGACGTGATATCAAAATTACTCGGGGGGTTCGGTCTTCCGAGACCATCTACTTCGCCAATTTCGCAAAGTGAATGACCACTATGCTAAGGATCGATCTGAAACCTGTCAGGTCCAGTCAGAGAATCCTCCTAGATGTTGTGGGCTAAGGTTGCTATCTAAAGAATGGTTGAAGGGAACGATGCGAATGGGTGAAGTTAATACTAGTTTATGGTCGATCGACCAATTCCCATTCGAAAGCTCAGAATTCAATGTAATAAAAGAAAAACTTGCAGTTCCAACACTTACATAAGTTAAATTTTTGTCCTAAGTAACAGGAGTTATAACAGGGGCTACGTTTTGAGCAGGGTGATGATTTTGTCGGTTGTCATGTCAACCTCGAAGAGGATGCCGTCTACATCGTCAGGCTACACACTTGGTGGCCACCCCTCACTGAGGTCCAAGATCTTAACATCGGATGCTGAAGGCTCAATATGCCAAGGGCCAATGTCACGGCAAGCTTTGTCGCATCTCTCGTCGAATGTCGAGGCATTGGGGCCCATCGCTCAGGCGCTCCAGAAACTCCATGGTGGATTCCATGGTCGGCGCGATCTTATGGTCCGCCATGTTCAGAAGTGCGAGGGCACCTTCTTGAAATTTGGCTAGCCGAGCCTCGGTCGCCTCCAAACAACCCTTGATATCCCCGATCTACTAGTGAGAGATTGCCACGCACTCTGCGCGAGTCAAAGTTGAGAAGGAAGGTCAGCAAGGGCAAGGAAAACTAGAGGAATGGAGGAAGGCCTCGGGAATAGCACTTGCCGTCCGTGGAGGCCTTGGCGGTTTTGACCTCCTTGAGCTCCCTCGCCAGGTCGGCAATCAACGCTTCAGTCGCCGAGAGTTTCTTCTCCACTTCAGCCTTAGCTGACTCGGCCTCGGCCTTAGCTCTCTTGGCCTCGGCCTTACCTCTGTAGCCTCTCTCCTTCGGCCCGTGCGGCTTTGGCATTGGGTTGACATTGCGCCAGCTTCTTCTTTGTTTCCACTTGGGCCGCCTCGATCGCTTTCAGGGCTGTGTTTGAGAGCCCAAGAAACTCTTGGGCACTATCTCACTCCGCCCGAAAGATTTTAGCCAGCTTGCAGGCTTTCGGCGCCTGCAAGACGGTATAAGTCATATAATGGTTTAAAAGGATGGAAGGGTAGCGGGATAGGCGAGCTCACGGCGACAGGCTTCCTCTAGCCTCTGTTCTTGCTCCTGCTCGGCCGCCGACGGTCGGAACAGTTGAGCGCCCTCCTGCAATGATGAAATATCAACAAAACTTCTGAGTCAAAGACACGAGGTTCTGTTTCTTACCACGTACAGCTCCCGAAGACAGCCAAGGAAGCGGTCGAACTCCGGCAAGCGGTCGAACTCCAGCAAGCGCGCTGGCAAGGTCCTAGAGCCTTCCCCGACCTCCAGCAAGTTGTCGATGGCCACAGGTTTGGAGGTGTCGGCAAGGACCGTATCTTCAACTCTCGGGTCAGGTTGCTCCTCGTCGACCTGGGCTGGCCGGGCGGCGGTGCCCATGGAGAGGGGGTCGGTGGTTCCCACCATGGTCGGCTCGGTCTCGGCGTCTTCTTCATAGCCGCCGATGATTTGAGGGAACCGATGATTCTTCATAGCCCAGCTGATGCCGGACGACTCCTCTTCCCCCTCCGTAGCCTTAGCGGCCGTGGCCTCGGCCGCTGCTCTGCAGCCAGGGCTACGCCGTTGCACCTCCATGACCCATCGCGGCCTCGGCCTCTATGACCGCTTTGGCTGCCATCTCGGCCACACTTGTGGCCGCCGCCTCCTCGACCCCGTTGGCGGTCTCTACCAACGGGTGCTCTTCCGTTTGGGCGTTCAACGGAGCTTCCGGCTCTGAGCTCGCGGTGGCCGGAGCCGTGCCCGCCGCCCCCGCCTTGCTCGGAGCGGTGACTTTGGTCACCTCTGAGGCTTCCTCGGTGCGAGGACCAGCATCACTGGTGGACCTGCTCAAGACTACAATTTTTTTAAAAAAAAGAGAAGAAGAGAGGAAGAAGAAGAAGAGAAGAGATCGACATTGGTCACACCTTATGCAGTTACGGGGTGAAAGCCTTGAATGTCAGGCCGAGGCGCCTCGGCACCTTCCTTGGGGGCGAGCAAGGCTTGGGTGTCGGCTCGTCCGAGTCGGACGCCCCCTCACTCGACTCCTCCCCAGAGAAGGAAAGCACCAGCTTACGCTTAGTTCCTCCCAATGCTGCCTCACTCATTCTCGGCTTTGGCCCGAGGAGCCTCAACTCCTTTCCTTTCCCCTTCCTCTTCGGCCTCGCCGGAGGTCTCGGAACCCTCAGCCTATCGAACGAGTGCGCCCTAGGGATCGGGGCGAGGGATACATATGCCTCAGGACCCTGTCAGTGCTGACCCCTGGCAGGTGAGGTTTCGAGCAAAAATGCTAAGTTCAATTAGAACAAGAAGGAGGGGAAGGAGGGTCGAGCTTACCGCGGGACGGGGGTTGTGCGCACTGAGGCCACCCCTCCCGCATTGAAGTCTACCGAGCCATGGAAAAAGCCCAACAATCGTTGACTCACGTGCTCGATGGGGACTGTCCTCTCCCGAAAAGGGTTGTGACCGCCCCTGTGCAGGTATGCTAGGTGGACGCTGCTCCTGTAGGGCTGAACGTCACGGAGAGCGAAGTTGAATGCCACTCGGACGCCGGTCAGGCCTCGCTTCTTCAGATCCTCGACCAAGGTGACGAGTTTGTCGACCTGGTCCTGATCGCAAGCGTGGCAGGTGGACGTCTAGTTGGCATTGGGGGTTGGCTCCCGGAGGGTGTCGGTGACGAGTGCTAGCTCGTGGTTCCCGATGTAGAACCATCGGCTTGCTAGCCCTTGTTTGAAGAGGTCACGTCGATGGGGATGTAGCTTTCCGACATCCCTCCCCGGAATTGGATCACGGCCCCACCGACGACTCCGCCGCTTCCCGTCCACTGCAGACAGAAATAATGACAAAAAAGAGCGAAATGCGGGTCTATCCAAAGGTAGGCCTCGCAAAGATGGATGAAGATAATAATTTGGAGGATGGAGTTGGGGTTGAGGTTGCAAAGCACGATACCGTAGTGCTCGAGTAGGCCCCGGACGAAAGGATGGTCCAGAACCCCAAAGCCGCATAGAAGGAAAGCGAAGAAAACCACCAACTCTCCGGATTTTGCCCCTACGGAGGGGGTCGGGAACGTTTCCCCCTACGGAGGGCGCCATAGGGAGATACTCCGATTAGGGAGGATGCCCGGCCGCTCCAACTCCTCTATCATCGCCCTTTCGACGCTGTTAACGACCAAATTTGGTAAGCAAATCCCTAGGTTTGAAGCAAAGATTGAGGCAGAATTGGAGGAACGCGCGATCTACGGAAGCATAGATTGTATCGTTTGAGTCCGAATCGGCTACGGAGCCAGTCGGCTAAGTCCGAGTTGGAATAGATATAGCCGATAGCTGATTCCGAGTGACGATCGAAGGAAAGGCCAATCCCGAAAGGAAAGCTTGAAGATAAATTATTGGATTCGGTTTCCAAAGTGCATTAAAGATATTGTACATATAAGGGCCTATAACAACAATTGTATCTTCAAGTTAGGATATTTTCTATAGTTTCCTTTATAGATAATGTCGGTTTGTTTAGAGTTTCAATCTGTAATAGGAATCATGTTCGTTATGAACTCATTATTGAAGGGATACGCGGAGGCTACGAAAGCATAAAACAAAACTTTTCTACCGCGCAAACCAGGAACACTTACAAGTAAGTGTCGATAGATCGTTACCGATTGGAGTAGGGTGCAGCGGATATAGCCAATCAGGAGCTATCTGATCCAGAACAGTACTAGTCGACCACAGTCGATTCCTGACCACAGCCGATTCCTGAGTCGCTTGACCGTAGCCGATTCGCCTACAGCCGATCCGACGACACGTATGCATCTCGCTTGACCACAACTGATCTGTCCGATCGCAGCCGATTTGCAGCCACCGAATAGCACCGCAACGTAGCAATGCCTCTATTGGTATCCACACGTCCAGGGACAGAATGCCTAACGCTCGTGTGCTAGCACAAGACGCAAGGTTAGGGTTTGGCTTGGAAGTGGGGAGGTTTTCTGTGGAGATCAGATTGATTTGGTTCAATGGGAACAGAGCAACGGCGCGTGGCGAGGTTCTCGCGGGCATCATCGGCGACCGGCGGCCGGTGAGCGGTCGCGACCAACAGGAAAAATGTAGCTGAGGCTGTGGCGAAGCTAACGGTGGTTGTCTTGTGGGCTACCGTGCCGAAAAAGTAATCAGCGATGGCGAGGGTGGCGTCATGGTTCGGGGTGGACATGCATGTGCGTTTCTAGCTTGTGCCTTGCTATGCATGTGATGGAAATAGCTACTAGGATGCAGAGGGTGCTTACTGAACAAACATGGGGTGCTGGCGAGGTTGAGGTGACGGTGGCACCGTGCAGGGTCTCATGGCAGTGGCGATCCTCGCTTCGGGTGAATGTCAACAAGGCGTCTCGGTGGCGGCTGCGAAATGTGAATGTGGGACCCTGTCAAGGGGTCAATGGGGATGTTTGAATCGAGAGGAATTGGTCTATAACTCTCCGGAGAGAGAAAGAGGGGAGTTCGACGGCGGCCAGAGTTGGGGAAGAAATGAGGGGTTCCTTCCTCGGAGCTTTTCCCGTCGATTCCTTTGATTTCAACCAATTTCAAGCATCAAGGAACTCAGTGGCGAAAGGACTTCGGCAATGGCTCACCGTGGATGGCAGGCGACGAGCGGGTGGTTCGGCGACGGTCGATGCAGAGCGTGCAGTTCACCATTTTGACTCGATGGCGTTCCCGGTCACTGGCTGCGTCATTTGGAGTGAAACTTGGGTGTTAGAGAGAGCAAGGATCAAGGAGTTGGGAACGGGTATTGGCTAAAGGAGTAGCTCACTAGAGTGCAATTGCGGTCAAATCTTTGTTCGCTGGTGGAGAGAGCTCGCTGGGGTGTTCTCGGCGCTCTCGGGGTGGACAGCCTCGGCTTTCTCGTGGAACACGACAGGAGTGAAGAGAGGTCAGCGTCGGTCGGTCAGTCGGGGTTATATGCTGTCGCCGACGATGCAGGGGAGGAGCGAGCCCGGCTTGACGCGTGCACGGCACGTTCCTCACGCGAGACACGTGCTCTTGTGCGTGGCGCGAGCGTCTGAGCGAGTGAGACAAAGGGGTACAGGATGTGTCACTGGCAAGGCGGCTCCACAGTCCAGTATGGCCCGCTTGGCAGTGGGTATGGGAAGAAGAGATGAAAAAGGCTGAAATTTTCTAAGTCTGGTCGCAGTGACGACTTTACAACTTTGGGCTTCGTTTAAACCTATTTCTAGGCTGATTCAGGAGCAGTGCCCTATGGCAAACTTGTAAAGCATGCCCTATGGTCTACAATACTGCCAAGTTTCACCGCCTGGGGATTGTTGGATTAGTTCTGGCAACAGTTCAAAGCTGGCTCCAAAGTTCTGTGTCGGCCAGTTCAATACTAAGAAAATTTTCTTAGGGTCACATCTAGTTTCAAGTAAATTTCCATCTTTTACCTTAGTGATGTGTCCCTAAATCTTGGGGTTAGTTTGCTGAGGTCCCTTTCATGTTTTGGGGTATTTTTTTATTAAATATTATTGGGCCTCCTTTGTTCAAATTCCAAGGGAAAACTATGCCCATATTATGCACACATACTTTATTTTACACCACAACCGAATATGCACACCTCGCTCAAATGAAAACTTTTGGTTCTATATTTACAGTACACTTCCTTCCTCGGTTCACTGGTTACATAATTTGTTAGGATGTGACAGCTCTACCCCCCTTACAAAAGAATCTCGACCCCGAGATTCGTTTCTTCTAAAAGAAGCTAGGGAACTCAGTTTTGAGCCGGTCTTTGCGTTCCCACGTAGCCTCGTCGGCAGTGTGGTTACTCCACTGTACTCGGAGCATCTTGATGGTCTTTCTCCGGGTTCGTCGTTCTTTTTCTTCGAGGATCCGGATGGGATGCTCTAGATATGAAAGATTTGGATTCATATTTATGTCCTCCAGGGTAGCGTGTTCGATAGGTGTACGAAGACACTTTCGGAGTTCAGAGACGTGAAACACGTCGTGTATATTGGAGAGTTGAGGGGGTAATTCCAGTTGGTAGGCTACTTGTCCACGTCTGGCAATCATCCGATATGGTCCAATGTAACGTGGAGCAAGTTTGCCATGTATTTGGAAGCGTTGAGTACCCCGCAGAGGAGAGACTTTAAGGTAGACATAATTGCCTACATCAAAGCTTAGCTCCCACCGCCTGCGATCAGAATAACTCTTTGTCGGGTTTGTGCTTCCTTCAACCGGTCTCTGATGAGAGTAACTTTCTTTTCGGCCTCATTAGTAATCGCAGGTCTAAAGAATTCCCTCTCTCCCACCTCTGACCAGTAAAGCGGTGTCCTACACTTCCTTCCATAGAGAGCTTCAAACGGTGACATTTGAAGACTAGATTGGAAGTTGTTGTTGTAGGAAAATTCCGCAAAAGGTAGACATTTCTCCCAATTTGTGTTATGCTCAAGCACACAGGCTCGGAGCATATCTTCAAGGATCTGGTTAGTCCTCTCCACTTGTCCTCCAGTTTGTGGGTGGAAGGCAGTGCTGAAGAACAGTTTAGTTCCCAGGAGTTCATGTAGATTTTCCCAAAACCGGGAGGTGAACTGTGTGCCCCGATTGGATACTATAACCTTCGGTACGCCATGAAGTCTTATAATATGAGTCAAGTATAACTCTGCTAATTTGGCTCCTCCGTAGGTTACATGTACTAGTATAAAATGGGCCACTTTTGTTAGCCGATCCACGATAACTCAAATGGAATCGTGCCCGCTGGGTGTTTTAGGCAGACTGGTGATGAAATCCATTCCAACTTCATCAAATTCCCATTCAGGGATCTGTAAAGGTTGGAGTAGACTAGCAAGTCGTTGGTGCTCAGCTTTGACTCGTTGGCAGGTGTCACATATGGCAACATAGGCTGCTATGTCCCGTCGTAGGCTGGGCTACCAATACTGAGTTCGTATGTCTTGGTACATTTTTGTACATCCTAGATGGATAGTCAAAGGAGTGTGACGGGCTTCCGAAAGAATAATTTCTCTAAGATTTTGGCTATCAGGAACAAATATTTGCTTCCCATGCATGATTACCTCATCCGAGTTGAGCGTGTATAAAGTCTAGGATTTTGTATTGATCTCCTTCAAAATTTTGGCGGCTTCCTTATCTGAGTTTTGCACTGTTTTGATTTGAGAGTAGAGTGTGGGCTGTAATGCTAATGCAGCAACATAGCCATCTTCCACTAACCCCAAATTTAGCTTTTGGAACTCAGTTGACAAGTATGGCTGGGCTATTGATTCAAAGTCAGTTGGGTGGCGTTGTTTTTGACTTAAGGCGTCTGCCACAACATTGGCTTTACCAAGATGATAATGAATGTCGAGATCATAATCCTTTATAAGCTCTAACCATCTCCTTTGCCTTAAATTCAGATCCGGTTGAGTGAATAAATACTTTAGACTTTTGTGGTCGGTGAAGATTTCACACTGGTTCCCAATTAAATAATGCCGCCAGATTTTTAGAGCATGCACAACTGCGGCTAGCTCTAAGTCATGAGTTGGATAGTTGAGCTCATGAGGTCGTAACTGGCATGCAGCGTAAGCCACAACCTTTCCTTCCTGCATAAGCACACATCCCAGTCCTTGACGTGATGCGTCATAGTAGACATGGAAGGGCTTGTTGACATCTGGCATTACCAGCACTGGGGCAGTGGTAAGCCTTCTTTTCAGTTCAAGGAAGCTTGCTTCACAAGCCTCGAACCAAATGAATTTAGTCTCCCTTTTGAGGAGCTGAGTCAAAGGCCAAGATATTCTAGAAAAATTATCGATAAAATGGCAATAGTATCCGGCCAAGCCGAGGAAACTTCTAACTTCGGAGACGTTCTGTGGTTGCTTCCAGTTCAGTACATTTTGTACATTACTCGGATTAACTGCAATACCACCCTCCGAAAGGATATGACCGAGGAATCCAACTTCTTTTAACCAAAATTCACATTTTGTGAATTTGGCGTAAAGTTTGTGTTCCCGCAGCTTATCAAGTACCATGCGCAGATGCTGTGCATGTTCTCCCTCATTCTTGGAATAAATAAGGATGTCATCAATGAACACCACCACAAATTTATCAAGATACTCCATGAAGATTTTATTCATCATGTTCATGAAGGTGGCTGGTGCATTGGTTAAGCCAAAAGAAACCATGGTGTATTCAAACAGTCCGTAGCGAGTAGTGAATGTCGTCTTTGGAATGTCTTCCGGTCTGATTTTGAGTTGGAAATACCCCAATCTCAGATCAATCTTTGAGAAGACACGGGCTCCGGTCAATTGATCAAATAAATCATGAATTCTAGGGAGAGGATATTTGTTCTTGATTGTGACCTCATTTAGAGGTCGATGATCGACGCACATTCGCATGGTTCCATCCTTCTTTGGTGCAAATAGCACAGGACAGCCCCAAGGAGATGAGCTTGGGCGAAAAAGCCCTTTGCCAGTTGTTCATCCGGTAAATTTGCTTCTTCAATTCTTTTAAATTTTCTATAGTCATCCGGTAAGGTCTTTTGGCAATAGGTGTTGTTCCAGGAACCAGATCGATCACAAATTCAATGTCCCGATCGGGTGGCATCCCTGGCAATTCTTCTGGGAATACGTCAGGATACTGACAACAGGTACCATTTTCAACTCTGGTACAGCAAACGATTGAATAGATGGTTGTGTAGAGGCAAAAGATTTTTCACAAGTGAACCTAACCATTTGTCCGTCAGTACTGTAGAGCGTCACCATTCTCCATGCACAATCGATGGTCCCTTTGTGCTTGGATAGCCAATCCATCCTGAGTATAACATCCAACCCCAAGGTATGTAGTACTATAAGATTGGCTGAAAATTTCACCCTCTTCATTTGAAATTCTACCCCTTTGCACAATAATTTAGTTGTCAAGGTAGA
The DNA here is from genome assembly GCA_019925245.2 of Oryza australiensis. NCBI lineage: Eukaryota > Viridiplantae > Streptophyta > Magnoliopsida > Poales > Poaceae > Oryza > Oryza australiensis. The sequence continues at coordinate 48,740 of JAIFGZ020000260.1, read as the reverse complement.
CCCGGGAGATTGTATATGCATGGCATTTCTAAGAAATTCCGGTTTCAATTTAAGTTGTTTTGCTTTTGATGCTGACATGAAAGAATGAATTGCACCTGAGTCAAATAAAACTGTTGTAGGAGAGGAGTGCAGAAGAACAGTACCGAGTACGACGCCGGGCGCGTCAGTTGCTTCCTCAACGGTGACACGATTCAGTCACCCTTTGCCTAATGTCGGAGCTGGCTTCGGATTTGCAGAGATTCCCCGTTGTCCAGCTTGTGTAGGGTTCGGTGCCCAAAGTTGTGCTGGTGCAGCTTGTGGACGTGAGCCAGTCTTCCCAATCTTTGGGTATGGGCACTTTGGTGAGTAATGCCCCATTTTGCCACAGTTGTAACATGTGATGTTTGCGGTGCGAGAGGCATCACCAACTGCTTGCATTGGGCGAGGAATTTGATGATACATCTGAACTTGTGGATGCGGTTGTGCATACGTTGGTCCTTGTGGCTGAGTGATTATGGGTCGGCTCATTTGTGGTGAAGCCAGTCGAGGACGAGTGGAACTGCTACCTCCTGCGAATTTCTTCGCAGCCCACTTGCGTTTGCGGTCCTCAACCATTTCCTTCTCACTTGATTCAACCCGAAGAGCCTTATCCACTAAGGCCTTCATGCTATTGATTTCATGAACAGCCAGAGCATGCTTTAATTCAGGTGCCAATTTATCTCTGCATGCTTCGACCTTCTGAGCTTCAGTATTTATGTCAGCAGTAGCATATCTACCGAGATAGTTAAATCGCTCCATAAATTCCATGAAGGGCATACTCCCTTGTTTTAAATTGAGGAATTCCTTCTTTTTTATCTCCATGAGACCAGCTGGAATATGGGTAGATCGAAACCCTTCCCGGAATACAGTCCATGTGATGGGTTCGTTGGAGGGAATGAGTGTTTTGTATGTTTCCCACCAAGCGGCGGCAGCACCTTGGAGATAGTAAGCAGCAAATGTGGCCTTCTCAATGGGATCACACTGGCAAAGATTCAGTTTATTTTCAATATCCCGCAGCCAATCATCAGTAGCAAGAGGATTGGTTGCTGAAGAGAAATGTGGCGGGTCAGTCCGTTGGACATCTGACAATTTGGAGGGCACTTGATTAGCTTGATGTGCCATCGCTGCCCCCATATTCTCAGAGTTTTGCACCATTCATTCAAATAGGCGATTCTGTTGGGCCAACAGCTATGCGAGAGTTGGATCATCGTCACGCCGCTCGGATGAAGCAGCGCTGCGATTGTTTTTGGCATGAGTCGTGGAATATGCGCCAGAGCGTGTATGAGTCATCTTGTACTTAGAGTACAACAATACATGAGTTCTTGCGCAAAGAAATGACATATACATACCCTCTATACACAAGGTAGATTGGAATGTTGTATAATAGTTGAGTTTGCAAGTCATCCCTTGTATATTTGCATCAAACCAATCTTTGGACAGCAAGCAACACATCTAAAAAAATATACATTCATTCCGATACATAGATTTTAAAGGAGTCAAGTGTTCAACAATTGCATAGAGATGGAATAATGGTCATAAGCACCAAGTACACAACTAGGTGTTACAAAAATTTGACCATACAAGGATTACATAGTAGGATGTCATCTCATACATCTCGTGGAAAAATAAAAAAATGAAAGTTACATCCGATATATTTTTTTCCTTGATATTCCTCTCTTAAGATGTCTAGGAGAATCCAATAGGAGGTTGTGGCACCGTGGTCGTTGGAGTGGCCATAGTCAAGCGGTATCGCCTTCCATTCTGCTCGAACACATAGAATGGTCCTAGCAGCTCTGGATCTCCAACAAGTGTAGGATCTGGCGTGGTGCAACGATTGCGATGAAAACCAACTCTCATACGGGCACGAGTGTTTATGTTTTGATAAATGCCCATTGGAGATGGCAAAGTATCGGTAAGTGGCTGAAGATCCTGATATCCATAAATGGCGGCATTATCAAAATACCCTTGGTGCCCAAGTGGTTCTATACGCCTATCTAGCATTGCCACTCTCGCTTGCAATCTACGCAGTTCTGACATAGTGCTTGCAAGGTACCTATCCATAGCTCGTACTAAGCCGGCCAATAAGAGCTCTGGAGAGTTAATATCTCTTTCATGCCCCTCTAACCCTGGATAGTAATTAGCAGCGGCTTGAGTAAAGCAAGTGAGAAAATAATGAAAGAACCCATCTACTCCCAGCCTATGGTGTCGGTAATGCACGATCGCTTGAAATACAACCTCATTCATTACAGAAGGTGCATCCCATCCATAAGCCTGAAAATAGAGTGGTGATTCATGTGCCCAAATTCTAGGCATACGTAACTCAGCCATATATGCTCGGAGAGATGAACTCTGATCCATAGTGAAGAAATGGTACTCCGGTATATGAGCGAACCCAAGATGCTGTAGCATGAGCCATAGATGTGAGGTAGCGATCCTTCCTCATAACCTCCGGAATAACCTAGTGGCTGCCACATGGTAGTCACCTACATCATTTAGGAAGATATACATAATAATTAGAATTTCATTAAAGGCTCATTAAAGGGTTGGAAATGATTTTGGCGAGTACCCAACCAAAGTCTACCTTGGGTAACATAGTGACACTAATGAGTCTTATTTTTGATGAGTGAATATTGTTCTTCCTACTTAGGGTTATACCTGAGAATCCCCTGGTCATAAACCCATTCCTACAATTTAGATTTCTTAGTTTTGGGCATCCGGGATTAGCCGAAATGACATCCCAATCTAAGTAATGCGGTTCTGAAATTTCAGGGTAGGCTGTTCTGATCGAATCTTTGTACTATTTTCCAATCGTGCAAAAATTCTGGGAAAAATACTGGAGTGTCATGACCAAGTTGTGCAGCACCCTGGTAAATTTTCAGAATTTTAGATGTAATACCCAGGTCTGTACAAAATTGTGAAGGCCTACTGCTTCAGGTTCTAAAATCTGCATGACACGAAATCTTTGCCATTTTAAATTATCATGCATGCACGAAAAATTTTTCGTTTCCAGGTTAGGTCATAACGTGGGTTTGATATCAAGGTATCCACAACATCTGGTGGCCTCTAAATGTCAAACAAATTGAGGCTTTAGGCACACAATTTCATTCCTATTCCGTTCTATCCCTTTTCTAGGCTTAACGTAAAACTCAAATTTTGAATTTTGTTTTTAGAAGAGTAGAGGTTAACCTTTCATAACCAGAGGATTTTCAAACCTTCCCATGGCTGTTACTAATCTAGATTTTGTTTCTTCTGTCCCCTAGTACGAGTTAACACATATGTCTTCTAAATTCCTAGGCTCTTTTCTGGTCCTTTTAGGAACAAGATGAGATTTTAAAACCAAAATATTGAACACATAGGAAAGATATCCAAAGGGAGATAAGGAATAAGAATAGATTAGTTTTAAAAATACTTTAACAAGGAAGTTATCCTCCAAATATTTCCTTTTTGAAGCCATTCTATCGCCCAGTTCATAAAAGGGTTCTTACAGTCAGTCTAGGCTCTGATACCAATGTTGTCGGGACGCCTCTGGACCACCTGTTATAATTAAGAGCTGAGTGGAACTCATCCATTATTCCCTTAGGTATAGCAAGAAATCCGGCGCTCCAAGAGAGAGTGAGATAACTGAGACATTGCTAGGTCTTTAGCCTGCCAGTCAACTTCAGCCTAGATTGTTCCTGTCAAACCACTCGGTAGTGGTGACCAGATGTGTTACACAATCAAGAGACTTGACTCAAGATGGCTAAAGATCTACACTGCCTCAATTATCTTTAACTCATACTCATGGTTAATACGTTCCTAACTAAAGGAACATGCTAACCACTTTCATCCAAGCATTTGGTATCTCTAACAGAACAAAGGTCCAGCATACGGACATGAGTAAGTACAACAAAGTAGTTCTTATAGATACATATGGCCGTCAGGCCAAATAGTCATATAGATAGTAATATCAAGCGGAAACGAACTTCATTCCCGAGGATCTTTTCTTCAACCGACTAGGGAGTGCCCTAGTAAGAACCGTCCAGATAGAGAGGCTCCTCCTCAACGAGCTCATCCTCCTCGGGAGGAAATTCTCCTGCAACCATTTCTATGCACACAACCAAGTATATACACAACAAGTGTCAGTACAAGGAATTGTACTGGAAAGCAACCATCAAGCCTACATGCTACATGTTTGGCATTAACAAAGGAAGTTCATATTGGGTTCCTTTAGCACAAAGCAAATTTTATTTTGGTAAAGCATCACTGTAAATTCCAAGTTTTGCACAAATAAATTTCAGCAAGCTATCACTCTGCTAAATTGGGCATTCAGTAGATAGTATTACACATATAACATCATATCTGTGCATTTTAGGGCAGCAAAGGAGATAAATAAGATAGCAACATAATTGAACATTTTCAATCAAGTTCTTGAGAACAATCCTTTTTAGAACACACAAAGCTATACCCACGACACATTCACATGACGCTCGTAACTGTGAGCACGGCTAACTGATTAGTTTTAACTCTGCAGAGTGTGTACACTTTACCCACATGATGTGACATAATAATCATGCAAAGCATGGCACGCGGTACAAAATTACCCAATTTACTACACACAACAAAGCCCTTCTAATATCCATGATTTAGCCTTACACCAGCACGATATGTGTTTCCTCCATCCTATACCATTTTGGAAGTATGGCATAGGACCGTTAAGTGGTGGGCCCACGCCTTAAACTTAACGCCGTGGGGGCGGACACGATAGAAACCCACCCACGTGGCACAATACTGTTGTATTGGACAGGCTGAGTGACCTAAACTACCACATTAGGGCATAAAAGAAGCTCCTCTGAGTTATACGAACTCATACACTTCAGCCTACCTAAATGTAAGGCTAAACCACAAATAGTATACTAAGAAAGGGCTATCCCATACTAGCACATGTGGTTGTACTGTATTCGAGATGAACATACGTGGAGTGAAGTCCTTAGGGTAGTCTGGGCACACACTCCCCCTATCGGTGGACAACTAATCACCATATGTATACCACTTGCAAGTACAAGCACTACTAGGAAAATGGCACTACAAGCACTACTAAGCATAGGGGTGAATCATCCAGGGTTTTAGATCTTTCAAACACACATTAACGGCTTGATCATTCCTAGGGTTAGGGATTTGGCTAAGTATTTATCTGGAGTTTGAGATGGCATGCAACATAGGTGGTTGTACTATCCATCTTTTCCAAGATTTCAGTGTTGTTATAACAAACATCATGCAAGTTCCCGACCATTTTGAAATAACCTCCAAAAATCTAGGATCAAAGTGTTCAAAGGGGGAGGTAGGACTTGCCTGGTTCTCCTTCCTCCGGATCGTTCAAATATGCAGGATCTTCGCAAGATGCCGACGGTTCGTCTAATGCATACATACAGTAGTTTCAGATTGCAAGCACTTATGAAAATCTTTATGGGCTATGATGAATGCATATGAGATGCAAGTGTTTTAGCTTTAGATTGACCTATTAAGTAAGGTTTCTATCTTGTCCTTTCTTACCGAAGTGAAAGATTTGTGTATAGCCTCTCTTATAGTGTAAGGGTTTAGCTTTGCATCTTCCTAAATTTGTTCATTGTTAAAGTATACGCTTTCTGGTATTTAATTTATTTTTAGCTAACAAAACACAGATAGGTGGTCCTAACAAAATTTAGTTTGAATTTTTAGGAATTTTCATGGGTTCCAATAGTTTTTAGAAGTTGGAGTGTTCTAGAATAACCCTTTTTCTAAATAATTCTATAAGTAGTTTATCTGCCACAGAAGGTATATGGTTTCTTATTTTTAACTTACTTTTCGCAGATCCTAAAGGGTCTTGGTTCACCTTATTCGGAGCTAGGATGATTTTCCTATAATTTTTACAAGTTAAACCTACTCTATTTGGCTTGGTTCATAAAATAGATTTTTCTAAATAAATCTGCTCGTCTGTAGTTATTTTTATCCCACGACTTAGAGTTCACAATTTTGTGGTTCTAACAAAATTTGTCCCAAGTCAAAATGTGTTGTTTTCAATTTTCTATGGATTTTAAAAGTCTAGCTACTTTTCTGTTGGAAAATCATTATTCGGATTAATCTTTTATTTCGCGTGGGGCCTACATGTCAGCAAAAGCGGGCGTTTAAAGGGCTTAATGGCGCGCCTGATGGTGTGGGTCCTGGCTGTCAGTGGCTTGGTGAGTGGGAACAGAGCAACGACACGCGGTGAGGTTCTCGCCGGCGCGCCGTCGGCGAACGGCGGCCGGTGAGCGGTCGCGACCAACAGGAAAAATATAGCCGAGGCTGTGGCGAAGCTAACGGTGGTTGTCTTGCGGGCTACCGTGGCTGAAAAAGTCATCGTCGACGGCGAGGGCGGAGTCATGGTTTGGGGTGGACATGCATGTGCGTTTCTAGCTTGTGCCTTGTTGTGCATGTGATGGAAATAGCTACTAGGGAAGCTGAGGGTGCTTACCGAACAAACGCGGGGTGCTGGCGAGGTCGAGGTGACGGTGGCGCCGTGCGGGGTCTCATGGCGGTAGCGATCCTCACTTCGGGTGAATGTCGACAAGGCGTCTCGCTGGCAGCTGCGAAATGTGAATGTGGGACCGTGTTAAGGTGTCAATGGGGATGTTTGAATCAAGAAGAATTGGTCTAGAACTCACCGCAGAGAGAAAGAGGGGAGTTCGACGGCGGCGGTCGGAGTTGGGGAAGAAATGAGGGGTTCCTTCCTCGGAGCTTTTCCCATCGATTCCCTCGATTTCAACCAATGTCAGGCATCAAGGAGCTCAGTGGCGAAAGGACTTCGGCAATGGCTCACCGTGGATGGCTGGCGACGAGCGAGTGGTTCGGCGACGGTCGATGCAGAGCGTGCAGTTCACCGTTTGGGCTCGATGGCGTTCATGGTCACTAGCTGCGTCATTTGGAGTGAAACTTTGGCGTTAGAGAGAGCAAGGATCAAGGAGTTGGGAACGGGTATTGGCTAAAGAAGTAGCTAACCGGAGCGCAATTGCGGTCAAATCTTTGTTCGTCGGCGGAGAAACTTCGCTGGGGTGTTCTCGCGCTCTCGGGGTGGACAGCCTCGGCTTTCTCGTGGAACGTGACAGGAGTGAAGAGAGGTCAGCTCGGTCAGTCGGTCGGGGTTATATGCGGTCACCGACGATGCAGGAGAAGAGCAAGCTCAGCTTGACGCGTGCACGGCGTGTTCCTCGCGCGCGACGCGTGCTATTGTGCATGACGCGGGTGTCTGAGCGAGTGAGGCAAACGGGTACACGATGTGTCACTGGCAAGGCGGCTCCACAGGTCAGTATGTCCCGCTTGGCAGTGGGTAAGGGAAGAAGAGATGAAAAAGGCTTAAATTTTCTAAGTCTGGTCGCAGTGACGAATTTACAACTTTGGGCTTCGTTTAAACCTATTTCCAAGTTGATTCAGGGGCGGTGCACTATGGCAAACTTGTAAAGCATGCCGTATGGTCTACAATACTGCCAAGTTTCACCACCTGGGGCTTGCTGGATTAGTTTTGGCAACAGTTCAAAGCCGGCTCCGGGGTTCTGTGTCGGCCAGTTCAACACTAAGAAAATTTTCTTAGGGTCACATCTAGTTTCAAGTAAATTTCCATCTTTTACCTTAGTGATGTGTCCCTAAATCTTGGGGTTAGTTTGCTGAGGTCCCTTTCATGTTTTGGGGTATTTTTTTCTTAAATTTTCTTGGGCCTCCTTTGTTCAAATTCCAAGGGAAAACTATGCCCATATTATGCACACATACTTTATTTTACACCACAACCGAATATTCGCACCTCGCTCAAATGAAAACTTTTGGTTCTATATTTACAGTACACTTCCTTCCTCGGTTCACTGGTTACATAATTTGTCAGGATGTGACAGCTCTACCCCCCTTACAAAAGAATCTCGACCCCGAGATTCGTTTCTTCTAAAAGAAGCTAGGGAACTCAGTTTTGAGCCGGTCTTTGCGTTCCCACGTAGCCTCGTCGGCAGTGTGTTTACTCCACTGTACTCGAAGCATCTTGATGGTCTTTCTCCGGGTTCGTCGTTCTTTTTCTTCGAGGATCCGGATGGGATGCTCTAGATATGAAAGATTTGGAGTCATATTTATGTCCTCCAGGGTAGCGTGTTCGATAGGTGTACGAAGACACTTTCGGAGTTGAGAGACGTGAAACACGTCGTGTATATTGGAGAGTTGAGGGGGTAATTCCAGTTGGTAGGCTACTTGTCCATGTCTGGCAATGATCCGATAAGGTCCAATGTACCGAGTATCCGCACTTCGGTCAAAGAAAACTTTTGGTTCTATATTTACAGTACACTTCCATCCTCGGTTCACTGGTTACATAATTTGTCAGGATGTGACAGAGCCTCACCTTGGGCAAGGTTGCCGACCCCTCAGCCCGCTGAAGGGTTACGCGGAGGCTACGCTAGCCGAAAACAAAAACTTTTTACCGCGCAAACCAGGAACACTTGCAAGTAAGGGCCGATAGATCGTTACCGATTGGAGTAGGGTGCAGCGGAATAGCCAATCAGGGCAATCCGATCCGGAACAGTGTAGCCGATTCCCGAAGACAGCCGATTCGCAGATGCCGCAGCCGATCCGAGTCGTCCGACTGTGTTCTCGCGCCTCGCTCCGATGCGCTCGACCGCAGCCGATTCCTCCGCAGCCGATGAACAGCGTGCAATGTAGCAGCGCCTCTACCGGTACCACACGTCCGGGGACAGAACGCCGAACACCCGTGTGCTAGCACGCGATACAAGGCTAGGGTTTGGCTCGAAAGTGGGGAGGGTTTCCGTGGAGATTGATCTCGGCGACTTCTGTTGCACGCGATGCAATTGACTTGATGTACTCAGCAGCTCTCCACCCCTCACCCCTTTATATAGAGTTGGCCGACTAGGACTCGTGGCCGATCAGGACTTTATTTTGAATCGGATCCCATCTCGAATCTCATAGAGTTGACCGCCCATACGTCGTAAGCCCATAGGACTCTATCCGATCGGATCCCTATCCGATCGAGCCGTATTCAAGTCCAACTCGAATGCCTATTCTTATCCCCTTAAGCGTGTGACCGCAGTTCGGGTATACTTGGTTTCGGCTATAGTCTAACTTAGTCGATCGTCGGCTCGAGTCCAACTCGGTCGACCCATCGCACGCGGCGCCTAGCAGACATATTGACACCATAGTATACAAGAATATAATATCGGCTCGAACCTGTAATGTGTACACAAATCCCTTTGCCTCACGATACCGCTTAAGCTATAGGCAAGATGTGTGTCATCCCTTCAATAGCTTAACCATTCACTTGAACCGTATTGGATTATCCGTCCGTTGATTGACTCCTCAATCAACTTAGCATGGCCATGCATTTCCATAATCCATTACCTCAAGGGGCCCAGAGATATCTCTCCAAAGGAGGGGCAAATTCCATCTTGATCACTCACATCCCACTCCATGTTTCATAGCAATCCCGAAAACTACCTTTATAACTACCCGATTTACGAATAGCGTTTGGTAGTCCCAAAGTAGGCTACTACACATGTTGGAATCCATGGTGATCTCAGTCTAAGGACTTTGTACCAACACTACCCGAGACCAACTAATGGCACATTAATTCCGTAGTGTCTCATGGTGGGTCTATCCAACAATGTGTTCTCCAACACATATGTCCATGTTTATTGATTTGGTATCTCCATACCCATGATCTATGAGACATGATCATCAATCAATAAACATGTCGATCTTAGAATCATATTTGTTCCAATAATATGACATATGATCAGGGATCATTTAGAAATAGATTCATACATAAAGAGTCTCATAAATAAGTCACGTACTTATTGATCAATACAAGATGTCTATTTCATGGAACTGAATAACACTTTATTCATAAATACATAAACATTGACGTGATATCCAACATCTCCATGTTGCCTCTAGGGCATATCACTAACAATCTCCCACTTGCACTAGAGTCAATCATGTAAGTATCTAATACCCATTGCTCTTGTGTGCGCCTCATGCTTCGGCTGAGGGAGAGGTTTTGTCAGCGGATCGGCTATGTTGAGATCCGTGTGCACTTTGCATATCTTGACATCACCTCTGTCCACAATCTCGCGAATGAGATGATATCGCCGAAGTATGTGTTTGGACTTCTGATGTGACCTCGGCTCCTTGGCTTGCGCAATGGCTCCACTATTGTCACAATAGAGAGACATTGGACCGTCGCACTAGTCATCACACCAAGCTCGAAACGAATTTCTTGATCCAAACAGCCTCCTTTGCAGCTTCAAGCAAAGAATGTACTCGGCCTCCGTTGTAGAATCAGCAAGATCCCGCTTGGAACTCTTCCACTGACCGCGCCTCCGTTCAGGCAGAACACGAACCCAGATTGCGATCTATAATCATCCTTGTCTGTTTGGAAGCTAGCATCGGTGTAACCACTTACAACGAGCTCTTCGTCACCTCCATAGACTAGGAACATATCCTTAGTTCTTCTCAAGTACTCAAGGATATTCTTTACTGAGTCCAGTGACCTTCACTGGATCTCGACGTATCTGCTCGTAGCACTCAAAGCATACGAGACATCGGGCGTGTACAAAGCATGGCATACATGATGGATCCAATTGCCGAAGCATTTGGAACCATACCCATCTTATTCCGCTCATCATGTGTCCGAGGACACCGATTCTTGCTAAGATTAATGCCATGTGACATGGGCAAGAAACCTTTCTTGGAATCATGCATGTTGAACCTTTTCAACACCTTGTCAATGTATGTACTTTGGCTTAATCCAATTAGCCTCTTGGATCTATCTCTAAAGATCCGAATGCCCAATATGTATGCTGCCTCCCTAAGTCTTTCATGGAAAAACTATTTTTCAATGAAGACTTGACGGATTCTAGCATAGGGATATCATTTCCAATCAACAATATGTCATCCACATATGAGATTAGAAATACAATTGCGCTCCCACTCGACCCTTTTGTAAACACAGGCCTCTTCTTCATTTTTGATGAAACCAAACCCTTTGATTACTTCATCAAAACGAATATTCCAACTCCGAGATACTTGCTTCAATCCATAAATGGATTTCGTAGCTTGCATATCTTTCCAGCGATTCTGGATCGACAAAACCCGAGGTTGTATCATGTATACATCCTCGCTTAGGTTTCCATTTAGGAAAGCCGTTTTGACATCCATCTCGCCATATCTCATAATCGAAATATTCAGCAATCGCTAGGATAATCCGAATAGATTTAAGCATTGCGACGGGCGAGAAGGTTTCATCATAATCAACTCCTTGAATCTGTTTAAAACCTTTCGCCACCAATCGCGCCTTATAGATGTGAACATTTCCATCCATATCGGCCTTTTTCTTAAAAACCCATTTGCACTCAATGGTTTTGACACCATCGGTGGATCAACCAAGTTCCAAACTTGATTGTCGTACATGGATTCTATTTCGGATTTCACGGCTCCAAGCCACTTGTTGGAATCGGGTCCCACCATTGCTTCCGCATAGGTCTTAGGTTTATCGTTGTCCAACAACAATATATCACGTTGTTCCGCACTGTACCTATCTCGGTGCACGACGTGATCTTTCGACCTCCGTGGGCGGTGTATCTACAACCGGTGGCGCAACACTTTGCTCCTCCGTTGTGGTTCCGTGGTCGCCGAAACGTTTTCGGTGTTTCTTGAACTTCTTCAAGATGCACCCTGCTCCCCACTAACCCTTCTTGAAAGAAACTCTTTCTCCAAGAAGACACCGTGTCTGGGCGACAAACACTTTGCCTTGTTCCCGATTATAAAAGTAATATCCCTTAGTTTCCTTAGGATATCCCACAAAGAAGCACTTGTCGATTTGGGTGTGAGCTTGTCAGACTGTAAACGTTTTACATAAGCCTCACATCCCCAAATTTTGAGAAAAGACAAACTAGGGGGTTGCCCTGTCCATATCTCATATGGTGTCATTTCAACCGACTTAGATGGAACTTTATTTAGTGTGAGCGCATGCTTTCAAGAGCATATCCCCGAAGGATAACTAAGATCACTTTGGCTCATCATCGACCGCACCATGTCCAACAAGGTGCGATTTCTCCGTTCGACAGTCCATTCCATTGTGGAGTTCCCGGCGGAGTCAACTGTGGAACAATTTCACAATCTTTCGATGATTACCAAACTCTTGGCTCAAGTATTCCCCTCCATGATCTGATCGTAGAAACTTGATTGTTTTCCCTAAATGATTCTTTGAACTTGATCGTAGAAACTTTTCAAAGGATTCGGACTTATGCCTCATTAAGTAGATATAACCATATCTACTAAAGTCATCGGTAAAGGTAATGAAGTACTGATAACCACCTCTGGCCGTTGAGCTCATTGGTCCACATACATCGCATGTATGAGTGCCAACAAGTCACTTGCTCTTTCACCGTGTCCCGTGAAAGGTGCCTTTGTCATTTTACCAAGTAAACAAGACTCACATGTCTCAAATGATTCAAAATCAAAAGAGTGAAGCAATCCATCCTTATGGAGCTTCTCCATGCGTTTCTTATTTATATGGCCTCAAGCGACAATGCCAGATAAACGTGGGGTTTGTATCATTAGAGAGTTGCCTTTCTGTATTAATGTTATAGATGGGAGACGCTTCAAGATTCAAAATGTATAATCCATTCACCAATGGAGCATGAAAATAGAACATATCTCGAGATATATTGAACAACCATTGTTCATTGATCTAAAATCATATCCTTCCGCTTGCAAACATGAAGCGGAAATAATGTTTTGACATAGTGTTGGAACACAATAACAATTATTTAATTCCAAAACTAATCCCGAAGGTAGATGAAGTGGTACGTGCCGACAAAGAATCGTAGCAACGCTTGCTCCATTGCCGACGCGCAGTTCACCTCGCCCCTTCTCAATCCTCTACTTCTTCTCATTCCCCGCAACGACTTGCAAATATGAGCTACCGATCCGGTATCAAATACCCAAGAGTCGTAGAGGTGAAGTAGCAAGATTAATATCTATAACATTAATACCTGGCGTAAGTCGTACTTTGCTTCTTTTTGAGATCCTCCATGTACTTCTTGCAGTTCCTCTTCCAAAGGGCCTGTCTCCTTGCAATAGAAGCAAACGGCATCCGATGCCGCCGACCCCTTCTTGCCCTTCTTTGCATTAGAGGCACTCGCGATCTCATCGGGAGTTAACTTCCTCTTGGTGCAAAGCTTCTTGACAGTGGTTTGCGCTTAGCCTTCTCCATCATCATCACATGATGACCATTTTTCGGATACTCTCCTCGCCTATCTTTGCATCCCATGCAATTCAGCCAAGGTCCTATCCATATTGTTCATGTGATAATTCAATATGAATGGCTCGAAGCTCTGAGGGAGCGACCGGAGAATCACATCGCAGCCAACTCTTGGCTAAGGGAAAACCTAGTTTTTCCGGACTCTCAATGTAGCCAATCATTTTTATCACATGCGGATCGACGGATTCCCTCAACAAGCTCGCACGCAAACAAGGACTTTGAGGTGTTGAACCTCTCGGCCCGAGCTTGGTTCTCAAACATGCCACGCAGTCCCCGAATAATAGTGTGAGCATCGCGCTCTCATATTGCTTCAAGCTCGGGGGACATTGTAGCAAGCATGAGACACTTATATCTAGGGCATCATTAGTGAGCTTCTCATAAGCCCTCCGTGCGCTAAAGTGGCGTTATTAGGCAAATCCTCGATAGGGTACTTCAAGAACGTACTCCTTACGCTCTTGCTTGAGAACAATTCTCAAGTTGCGATACCAATCCATAAAGTTTGTTCCATTTAATTTTTCCTTTTCGAGAATAGATCGCAAATTAAAGGTACTGGGTGTAGTATTAGCCGCCATTTATTCTACAACAAAAAAGCAAAGTTTAGCACAATGTTTATGCTATGTCTATTGTTAAACAATTTAACATTAGACTCCCATTACGTATTTTCCACCTTCCCTCTAGGTTACGTATTGGGTCAAGATCCACATGTTAATTAATTTTCTAGTGAGCTTCGGCATCACCGCTAGAAGATTAATAACATCGGTAAGCAACTCCTTGCTAATCACATCTCTATGTGACTCTTGTTGTTGGTGTGGCATCTCCATGCCCCGGCCCCAACCTATGCCCCAAGGCCCAAAACTGTTTTGATAGCCTTGTTAAGTAAACCAAATGCTCTTGCTATATATGTCCAACATATACCCCGTCGTGTTATGATAGAGAATGACACTCTTTTGGCAGACCCACCATTGACGAGCATAACGGTGACGGGTGCAACATTTTGAAGGACATCATTACTACTTAATATTGTGAGGGATGCTATCCTATCAAACAAACATATCACATATGAAAACAGGTAGAATAGCATATAATGAAATAGTATGGCCCCCTTCACATGGTGATCTCCATCTCCATGTCGGCGCCGAGGATCTCCATCTTCGCACTATCTTTCAATGTGCATGATGCTTGATTTCTTCAAACTAAGCTACTACTATAGAATCTCTAATTGAAGATTACATCAACTCGCAGGTCGTGAAAGAATATTACAAGCATTGCACGTATGAAAGAATATTAAAGGGATTGCACATATGAAAGAATATTACAGGATTGCACATATGAAAGAATATTACATGCATCACATGCATCTAATACATACAATAGGGCCATACCATCTCAAAGCATTCTCGCAAAACAAGTTAGGCGTAGAAACGTTTTCTACCTATCGCAGAGATACAAGCACCAGATGACCTATAAGAGGGTACGCACACGGCGGAAATTCATAGATCCAATTTATGAAATCGCTTACGGAAACCATATCGGCGTAATCATATTATGTTGTCCGATACACTATCAAGGGAGATGGTTTGCGTAGGCGCGAGGCAGCTAACAAGATCGGACTACGAGATAGCTTCGGCATAATCACATTATACCGTTCCGATACACTATCAAGGAACGCTATCTCGAAGCCGACTCAAACCGAGTTATATGGAAATTGCTTCGACGTAATCACATTACGCCGTTCGGATACACTATCAAGGAACGCAATTACCATCAACTCTCCTCAACAAATCCCATAAAACTAGTTTCGGAATAGCGTTTGGTAGTCCCAAAGTAGGCTACTACATATGTTGGAATCCATGGTGATCTCAGGTCTAAGGACTTTGTACCAACACTACCTGAGACCAACTAATGGCACATTAATTCCTGTAGTGTCTCATGGTGGGTCTATCCAACAATCTGTTCTCCAACACATGTGTCCATGTTTATTGATTTGGTATCTCCATACCCATGATCTATGAGACATGATCATCAATCAATAAACATGTCGATCTTAGAATCATATTTGTTCCAATAATATGATATATGATCAGGGATCATTTAGAAATAGATTCATATATAAAGAGTCTCATAAATAAGTCACGTACTTATTGATCAATACAAGATGTCTATTTCATGGAACTGAATAACACTTTATTCATAAATACATAAACATTGACGTGATATCCAACATCTCCATGTTGCCTCTAGGGCATGTCACTAACACCCGCATGGGGGGATTCCTCCTACTACGCGCCGACTCCAAGGGGAAGGCTTCGATGGTCGAGGAAGCTTCAAGCTCGATGCCACCGACATCAAGATGCACCGCTGAGCATGCCGGATACAAGGTTGTCGCCCTCTCCAACACCGACCCCTCCAAGATGGCGCTGATAGGCACAGGCCTCGAGGAGAAATAGGAAAGCATGCTCATCAACTTCCTACGTGTGAATATTGACATGTTCGCTTGGAAACTGGCAGACATACCAGGAGTACCCAGGGAGTTGGTCGAGCATGAGCTCCATGTTCCCCCCGATGCCAAGCCGGTCAGAAAGAGGCTGCGGTTCGCCCAGGAGCGAAGGGACAAGATCCAGAAGGAGTTAACCAGGCTTCTAGATGCAGGCTTCATCAAAGAAGTGTATCATCTAGAATGGTTAGCCAACCCAATTCTTGTAAAGAAGAAAAAGTGAAATGGAGAAAGTGCGTTGATTATACCGATTTGAACAAACATTGTCCTAAGGACCCATTTACTCTTCCTCGCATCGAACAAGTCATTGACTCCACCGTGGATTGTTCCCTCCTCGTGTTTTCTCGGATCGCTACTCGGGCTATCACAAGATAGGCCTCAAAGAGTCCGACCAAGAGAAGACATCTTTTATCACGCCATTCGAGGTCTTCCGTTACACCACGATGGCCTTTGGCCTAAAGAACGCTGGGTCAACCTACCAACGAGTCGTTCAGCGTCGCCTAGCGAGCCAAATTGGCCATAATGTGGAAGCCTACGTAGACGACGTGGTGATTAAGACGCGAAACCCCGACGATCTCTTGGCCGACATAGCCGCGACCTTCGTGCTCTCCACACCTAGCAATGGAAGCTTAATCCTGAGAAATGTGTCTTCGTCGTATCATCCAGGAAGCTCCTCGGCTTCGTCGTCTCTAGCCGAGGGATCGAGGCCAACCCCAATAAGATCTCGCGATCTTGAGCATGGGTATACCGTCCCGCGTCAAGGACATGCGTAAGCTCACAGTAGCATGACATCGCCAGAGGTTCATTTCCGTCTCGGCGAGCGTGGAGCGCCATTCGTCAAGCTAGTCGGAAAGACAAGGACTTCCAGGTTGGCCGACGATACCGACAAGGCCTTCGTCAACCTCAAACGCCTCTTGACCACCACACCAGCACTCACCGCGCCGAACCCCGAGAAACAGTTGCTTCTATACATCGCCGCAACCACATCGGTCATCAGCACGCTGCTGGTTTTTGAGCGCCCGAAGGAAGGCCGTGCCTATCCGGTCCAAAGGCAAGTCTACTACGTGTCGGAGGTCCTTGGACCCTCTAAGACGCGGTACCCCCAGGTACAGAAGCTATTGTACGCCGTCCTTATCACCACCCGAAAACTAAGGCATTACTTCCAAGCCCACAAGGTCGTAGTGGTGACTGGGTTCCCCCGCGGGGATGTCATTCGGAACCGCGAGGCCACCGGTCGGATAGTCAAGTGGGCCTTGGAGATGGGCAAATTCTCCATCGACTATAAGTCGCACAACGCCATTAAATCCCAAGTCCTCGTCGACTTCATGGTCGAGTAGACAAAAATCCAGCTCCCGCCGACCTCCAAGATTCGGCCAACCTGGACCATGTATTTCGACGGCTCCTCAAGCATCAACGGTCGGAGCCGGCGTACTTTTGATCTCCCCGAAGGTTGAGCATATCAAGTATGTCCTCCAATTGCTCTTTACGCTCAAATAACGCCGCCGAATACGAGGCTTTACTCCATGGTCTCCAAATCGCCAAACCCATCGTGTCGAGCGCCTCATGGTGTATGGTGATTCGAAGCTAGTGATTAGCCATGTCAACAAGGACTGGGCATGTTCGAGCGAGAAAATGGACGCGTATTGTGCAAGGGTTCGAAAACTCGAGGGCAAGTTTAGCAGCCTCGAGTTCCATCACGTCCTCCACGATGCCAATACGGCAGCCAACCAATTGGCCAAGCTCGGGTCGTCTCACACGATTGTTCTGTAGGGGGTTTTCGTTCACGAGCTACACAAGCTGTCGATCAAGGACTCGGAGTCGAGCGAGCCAACTCCTCCATCGATCGGCTCACTGTTGGCCATCTCCGGCGCCACAGATGACTGGCGTCGAGAACTCATTGACTACATCACCACCAAGGCGCTACCACCCAACAAGGTCGTGCCCGAGCGCATCGCCCGACGCAGTAAGCAGTATGTCATAGTCAGCTTCGAGTTGTACAAATGTGTGGCCTCAACCCGAGTACTCCTGCTGTGTGTCCTCCAGGACCGTGGGGTTTAGATCCTCGATGAAATTCATTCGGTATCTCGCGGCAACCACTGGTGCTAGGACGCTAGTCGGCAAGGCTTTCCGTTCGGTTTTTATTGGCCGATCGCAATGAGGACACCAAAAAGCCGGTGCGACGCTGCCCGGATGCCAATTCTTCGCCAAATAGCATCATCTTCCAGCTCAGGCTCTCCAAACAATCACGTTGTCATGGTCATTTGTGTACTGGGGGCTTGACATGGTCGACCCTTCCCGAAGGCACAAGCAGGGTATGACCGTCTTTTGTCACAATCGACAAGTTCACAAAATCGATCGAGGTAATGCCCTTGAAGACCTGCACCACAAAGAAAGTAGTTGAATTCATTGAGGGCATTACTTACCATTTTGGCGTCCCGAGGAGATTATCACCGACCTCGACGCGTAGTTTACCGGAACGACTTTTGGGAGTTCGTGAGGACAGTGCATCAAGGTCAAGGATGCCTCGTGGCGCACCCTCGGCGAATGGGCAATGCAAACGTGCCAATGGCATGATTCTGTAGGGTCTAAAGGCTCGAATCTTCGACCCACTACAGAAGTACGGGGGTCACTGGTTGCGAGCTCCCGGCTGTGCTTTGGGGGATCCACAATCAACCGATCCGAGCCATGGGACAGACCCTGTTCTTCCTAGTTTACATCTCAGAGGCAATCATGTCGGTCGACATGCTCCACGAATCCCCGAGGATTCACCTCTACAATGAAGGCATGGCCGAACATACGTGAGCCGAGCACATTGAAAGCCTCGAGGAAGCACGGATGGCCACGAGAATCCAGATGGACCAATACCAGCAGGCCATTTGCCGATACCATGATAGAAACATCCGTGGGAGGTCCTTAAAGGTCGGTGATCTCGTGCTCCGTAGGGTGCAATCCTCGGCCAGCATGAACAAGTTGTCGGCCCCTTGGGAAGGCCCCTTTATCGTTTTCGCCGTCACATGTCCTGGCTCCTACAGGCTGGTGGAACATAAAGCACCTGCGCCAAATCTATGCTTGAACAGCTCAGTACCCGGTCCTAATCCCATTAAATAAAGCAAATTCAATTATCCCCTGATCTTTTTGTAGGACACTTACCTCCCGACCCTCGAAAAGTTCAGGGGGGTCGGCAGTCCTCCCGAGCACTGCGTTGGCCCCTTGTCACGCAAATGCGCTTACAGTGAGCCCTGAGCAATGCGGCCCCAGCTTGTAAGCTATGGGTACATGAGGAGAGGAGTCCACCGGCTGAGCTCGAGGTACTCGGGGGCTCATTCTTTGCCCACTTCGATTGAACGTGACGGCTCGACCTAACGTCCCATGGGATAGGCGCCTGTCCCCTACCCAAGGCAGGCTAGGTCAGGACCAGTCGTGTTTCTGTCAAGTGCCAGGCGAATGAGCTCGGGGCTCTTAACAACTATATCTTGTGTATAGGACTAAGACGCCAGGAGCTCGACTTGCAGTCACCCGGACAAAGGTTTGTCGATGGCTCAAGCCGCTCTACTTCGAGGGTCAGACACACAGAGATTAGTTGGTCATCGACTCGCGCTCACTCGCTGCGTACACAACTAAGTGACCTTGCTCGACTGAATGCCCCCGGGATCCATCCCACAGGCTTTAGCCGCTTGGCCTTGAGAGTTATACATGTACCGAGTGATCGCCGATCTTCCCCCATCCACCTATTCACCCTGTACACAGCTGAGTTAGTACGGGTTTGGCTGCGGTGTACTTCGGATTTGTTTGTTGAGGCCCTAAGCCGCTCGGCATTGGAGGTCGATCATGAGGTGAATAGAAGGCTGTCTCTTCGTGTACCGACCCGCTATGGAGGAGGTAGACCCGCTTGAGCTTGATCGGTAGCCCTCCAGACTTGGTCCGTTGACGGCTGAGATCATTCAGCATGGTCTACTTCGAGTGACAGACATGCTCGAGCTTGACTAGAAGCCTTCCAGTTTTTTGATCTTTTGACCGCCGAGGTTGCTCGGTGCAAACTACCTGAAGTGGTAACTTTGCCCAAGCTTGACAGAGAGCCCTCTGGATTCAACTGTAGAAGGACGAGGTCGCTCAGCGCGGTCTGTCACATAGCGGAAAGTTGGGTGTCCAAAAAAAGAACAACACAAATATCGAACATTTGACGAATTGAGCACAACATTAAAAGAACTGATAAAGTTTTTTCCTATGCAAACGGGGTGATGATCATACATAGGACCCAAGGTTCCCCTAATTTACAGGTCCATGTGGGCAACGATCTTCTCCGCTGTTGGCTCCACGGAGGCGTAGATGCCCTCAACATCGGACTCGGTGACGTCAGCAGGCCACCCTTCGGCGACCGCCTTGACCTCCGCACGGGGGTACAGTTTTTGCACCCTCCCAAGGACAAGCGTCACCACTGTCTTCGCCACACCCCGGACGTAGGCCTGGAGAAGGTCCCTGCCACTCTGAAGATGTAACAGGAGCACATCATCAGTCGGCATGGTCGACGATGACTCCGGGTCGATCTTGGCAAGGAGCCGGACTCCATCCACGCAGATTGCCCAGCGCCCCTCGGCCGTTTGAACACGGGCCCACAGTCTGCCAATCTAACTATGGAGGGTCGTAGGTTGGCCTATTCAAAAAAGGGGGGTCGGTCAAGAACATAGGCCGGAACCTAAAGTGGAAGGAAATAAAGAATGGAACTTACGGACGGCTTCTGCCCGCGCGGACTTGTCTATGGCCATCCCGCCAACGCTTCGTCCCTCGCAGCCTCGGCGGCTTCCGCCTTCCTCTCTCGCTTTGGCTTTAGCCACCTCGGACGCCCTCGCCCTTGACTCAGCGTCGTCGAGCACGACGAATAGGTCCTGCAGAAGATCCTCGAAGTGCCGACGCTGAGCCGCGAGCTCCTCAGCGCTGGCTCGGGAGGACGATCCTTCAACGCGAGGGTCGATGTCCGACGGCTCCCTATCAAAGACTCCAGACGGTTTTGATCAGCATCAATAAAGTGAAGAATACAACAAAATGCCGGAACTCGCTCGGTGGAGGCCGTGAACCTCACAAAGACCCCGACGTGGTATCTTCTTGGCCGGTTCCACCCCATGCCCCTAGCACCCCGCGCGAACTTGGCCCTGCCTCGGGAGAAATGGACAGCGTTCGTTTCCCTCTCAGATTGGCCGCCACAATGGGGAGGCGGATCTCCGCAACGTCCAATTGCGATAGCATGGTGCAGCTCCAACTCCCCGCCATGGCACCAACACTGGCAGGAGGCCGTTGACGGTCACTATCACCCAAAATCCGACCGTCAACTCCTACATAAGTGGAACAAACTTGGCACATCAACGTAGCTATAGGGGTTATTAACTAATCTTTTCCATGAGTATTGGTGATCTAATGTATGCAGCGAATAATGTATCAAAATGAAGTGAAAGTGTGCTTTCGTGGCGAAGAAACATAACTCCAACCAATCGGCGATCGCCATGTCGCTTCCCGCGGATCGGAGGGCCCACAAGTCGGGTGAAACCGCCTTAAAGTGGGACCAAACACTCAGAACTGCCTTAGGGTCCCACATGTCACCGAGAAAATTGAGGGATTTGGCCCAAATCATGGTGCAGCAACCATGGTTCGGCCGAACCAAAATTGTGGCCAAACCGCCACATCTTTCACGTGGCAACTCCCTATTCATCCCCAATGATGGTTATTGTAGTTTGGCGGTTACAGATTGACTTCCAACCGCCATTGAGGGCTATAAAAGGACGCACTCCACTTCATTTCAACACATCTCTAAGAAGATTAAAGCTTCACTCCAAAGGCTTAGTGAATAGGTTGGAGAGTGAGGGGAAGCTCTGAAAGAAGTGCCCCAATTATCAGAGTTTTCTCCGAGGGGTAGTTAGGAGGAGTGCCAGGAGTCTCGGTACCGACCTTCGGCCTTGTACCTCGACGAATGCTTTCTTTAATAAAGTAAGTAGTCGTGTTTACTTTGGTTGTTAGCTATTTACATTGAGTACTTTACTTTACTTTAATTTTGCTTGCGGATCACCGCCCTAAGTTGGGTGCTCTAGTACTAAGACCCCGATAAAGACGGGTGCTCTTGCGCAAGGCTAGAGTAGTATTCGATAGTTTAGACTCCGGTGTCTATGCTAGAGTTTACCTTTGTTTGCCTCGTACTCCATGGGTAAGAGGTAGGCGGGCAGGTGGTGATAGCCCTGTTCGTCCTTTGTATTTCTCCACGTTCGAGTATGGCGTAGAGCTGTAGGCCGAAGTCACTAGGCAGACTGAGTGTAAGCCGACGCACAAAGTAAGCAATGTAAGCGTATAATTTTCATGCTTCTTAGAGCCGCAACCATAGTAATCCTCTCTATACTATCACCTACCTAATCTTGGATATCCTTGGATGATTGTTTCTCTTAGATAGTCCCTACCATTCCTTGGATTCGATATCCCTTGGAATACTCCCTTGGGTGAAGTGCTACAATGGTATTCCATGCGCTTGCGGATTTTATCTCGTGGTCGTAAAAATACCAACAAGCATTTCGGCGCCGTTGTCTGTGGAACGGTTGTTGATTTATCCTAGAGCTTAGGACATCCTCATATCTTTTATTTTCCTTTTATCCCCTAGATTATGGAGCAATCTATTCAAAGTTTATCCGCTCCGAAGGGCGAGTTGTTTGAGCCACCACCATCTTCTGAGCCAATTCTTTCAACTGGCTTTGAACTCTGCCCAGGCTTTATAGCCATGGTTCGGGAGCAATCCTTCTCTAGGCAAGACCATGAGAGTCCATACCATCATCTCGCGAGAGTTTGAACAATTGTGTTCATGCATGGCAATTCCGTGCATGACACAAAAACTTTGAAGTGGAAGTTGTTTCCTTTCGCTTACTAGAAGGGCGAAGCAATGGTACTCTCTTACCATAGAGAAAGTAAACGGTGGTTGGGAAAACTCGAGACAGCTCGTCTTGCTTTCTTCCCGCTAACCCGTATCACATCTCTACGAGTAGAAATTCTCAAGTTTTGTCGACTAAGAAGGAAACTATAGGTGCAGCTTGGGCCAGGTTCTTAACTCTTATCCAATCCGGCCCCGACCTATCTCTACCCGACCACGTGTTGTTGCAGCATTTCTAGTTAGGTCTTGGCAAAGAGACTGCCCTATACCTTGATATCGCATCCGGTGGTTCTTTTTCACATAAGACTCAAACGAAAGGAAGGGAAATCCTAATTCGTATCTTAGAAAACACCTCCTTCATCGAAGATTATCGTGAATTACTACCGGCAATCAAGGAAAGCGATGAGGATAATTCTCCAAATCGAGTCCAATGCTTTACCTTGCATATCTCAAGATCCGATAGAAACCTCATCCAACCGAATCGAACACCGAAGGATGAAGAAATTCAACCTTCGTAGTTTCCTTCAATTTCGAGGACGTTTCTTGAAGATTATGGAAACACCTCAAAATCCTTCTACAAAAGAGGCCACCAGCTTCTAGTTTCTCCTCCCGTGCCCTCAAGGATAAATTCCTTAGAGAGACCATGAAGGAGTTAACGTCCATTATGAGCCATGAGTGGTTGAAAGAGTGTGAATTGTCGTCTGAAGCAATTCGGATTAGTTCACCTTCATCAACCATTCAGTGCAACACAGGGGGAACGACGATTCAGGTCCTTTACAATCCCATCGTCGGGGCAAATATTATTTCGATTCCCGCCGTTCGCACTTCTCTGACGAACCATTGACCCCGACTCACAAACATTCAAGACTCCTCATGGAGATATCTTAGAAAGTTATGGGATTCTCGTAACATGACTGTGGGTCACGAAAATCTTGAGGCAATCCTAGACTTTCATGTGTTCGAAGTTTTAGACTTCAACATTCTGATTGGGCATCCGCTTGAAAAGCTTTTCTTAGATGCACCGATACTAGGAGTCCTCAACATCAAACTTGGGAGGGATTCATTTTCAATTCCTATCTCTAGAGCTATGAACTCCATAGCTAAGTCCTATCCCGAATGTGAGCCTATCGAGGAAGTTTTGGAGGTTTCTCCTTTTGAATCCCCATAGTTTGTCCTTGAGGAAGAGGCTACCTTCTTTACTCAAGAACCATATGACTCGAGAGACAATTGAGCTGTCCACGTCGTAACCACCATCACGACCTCTGATAGAGCTCAAACCTCTACCTTATGGCCTTCAATATGCTTTCCTACTCGGAGATACGGAATCGCCTGTCATCATCAGTGACAAGCTTTCCGAGGATGAAACTACCAAACTCATCTACATCTTAGAAAAGCATCGATCTATTCTAGGCTACTCACTCCAAGACCTCAAGGGAATCGGCCTCACTCTCTACCATCGCATCCCTACAAACCCAACTCTTACACCTTTTAGGGAGCCTCAAAGGAGGTTAAACAATGCGATGAGAGAGGTGGTGAAAAAGAGGTCTTGAAACTCCTTCATGCAGGGATAATTTATCCCATTCCTTATAGTGAGTGGGTTAGCCCAGCCATGTAGTGCCAAAGAAGGAAGGCATGACTCGGTGCCAATTCTCAGAATGAATTAATTCTGCAACGCACTATCACTGGATGGAGAATGTGCATAGATTATTGGAATCTTAACAAGGCAACAAAGAAAGATCACTTTCTGCTTTCCTTCATCGATGAGATGTTGGAACGGTTAGCGAATCACTCTTTCTTTTGTTTCCTTGATGGGTATTCCGACTATCATCAAATTCCCATCCATCCGACAACCAAAGTAATATTACCTTCACATGCCCCTATGGAATGTATGCCTATCGCAGGATGTCTTCCGAGTTGTGTAATGCACCCGCATCGTTCCAAAGGTGTATGATGTCTATCTTCTGAGACATGATTGAGCAAATCATGGAAGTTTTCATGGATGATTTCTTCGTCTATGGAAAAACTTTTGATCATTATCTCGAGAATTTAGATAAGGTCTTACAAAGGTGTAGGGAGAAGGACCGGTACTTAATTGGGAGAAGTGCCATTTCATGACCCTTAAAGGCATAGTCCTCGGGCACCTTGTGTCCGAAAGAGGGATAGAGGTGGACAAAGCCAAAATCGATGTTATCCAAAAGCATCCACCTCCTATCAATGTCGTGAATCCGAAGCTTCTTAGGTCATGCGGGGTTCTACCAACGGTTCATCAAAGATTTCTCTCAAATTGCTAGACCCCTCACAAACCTCTTAGCTAAGGATGTTCCTTCGACTTTGATGTTGAGTGTCTATGCTCCTTTAATATCCTCAAAGAAGCACTCATCTCAGCTCCTATCATTCAACCCCCCAATTGGTCGCTGCCATTTGAAATAATGTGCGATGTTAGCGACTTTGCAATAGGAAGCGCCCTTGGTCGACCAAGGACAGAAACATAGTCCCATAGCCTATGCTAGCAAAACTCTAACAGAGCTCAACTTAATTATGCTACCTTCAAAAAAGAGCTCCTGGCTGTTGTTTTTGCTATCGATAAGTTTAGATCTTACTTACTTGGAGCCAAGGTAATAATTTACACCGATCATGCTACTTTGCAATACCGCTCACTAAGAAAGATATTAAACCTAGGCTAATTAGATGGATTATTCTACTCCAAGAATTTGACATCGAAATCAAGATAAAAAGGAGTAGAGAATTCAGTAGCATACCACGTGTCTCGTGTGCATTATGTGTAGGACCTACCCATCAATAAATGCCTACAAGACGATCATGAAAGTTTCTTTCTTGAGTATGAGGAACCTTGCTCTCTTAAGGTATCTTTAGAACCTATCACATTTTATGCCACAAGCACATACAACCACCTTAAGGTCCTTACTAAAAGATTATTTAGAAGGTTGGTTGTAGATGCATCTATTCATCATAAACATTGCAAATTTCGTGGTTGCTCCTTTGGCACTAACCTTGCACTAAAACTTCAACGACAAATCAATAACTCGGTGGTGAAGCTCGGGCTACATCATCAATGGTGGCTGCATTGTAAGAACTCCCTTGGTCGAGCTTTGACCATAAACAAGCAATGCCGGAGGTAGCCCGGATTATCATTTCCTTCATAAATAAAAAGCAAGAACAAGTTTTTACGATATGTATATCCTCGGGTATCTTTGGTCACTAACCATTACAGGTTAAGATTAAAAATAACGATGGTCATGCGATACCTAAAAACATGGAAGCTACATCAACTGGAGTACATTGGTGTCTTTGGCAATGGAATAAGTTTCGAAGGAGGCTTGACACCACACACTTGATTTTTGGTGTCCCGTGACACAAAAATCCAAGTGTGGGGAGGATGGTACGTATCTCATAACAAATTTCATTCATGCCAAAATTCCACCATGGTTTAGAGATGATGTTAGTTCTATCTTGCCTTGCTAAAAATGAAAAAAAGTTTGAGATGTCCTGCTTTTCACATTAAACAAAAACCTACCGGAGGTACTAAGTTCACCATTCATATACTCACACTTATCTTTACATGAATATAACTTGATCCTATGCTTCCTTTATCTATTCTTGGATGCTCTGGTTTGAATGAAAATGCAAAATCCATTCATAGACTCTTTAAATTAATCATGGTGCTTAGGTTAAAAGTCTTCTTTAATCAAACTAGACATGGTGTCGAGTTTGCTTAATGAACCATAGAGTTAAGGCTTGTTTAGGTCTTGATTGTAAACATTTGGGCTTTAAGTTGATTCAACGGAGATAACCCAAGGCATTGGATATATGACAAAGATGCATAACATACGGAGGAAGCGCAAAATCCTCCGATGTTTATGTTGAGTCAATCTTAATCTAGCCTTGGTTGAGTATAAGAAGGTTGGTGAAAATAAAATTTCAAAAAATAAAATTAAAATTTTAAAAAAAGAAATAAAACAGGTAAGAAGGGTAAGAATTCCTTTTGCTCTTGTTATTTTTTGTTTGCCCATGGGCGACGCATTCGCACGCACAAAGTCCCCATCGCGATTCAAGGAAAGTTTCTAGGTAAGTTTCATTTTAATTGAATAAAGTTCTCTCGGTTTGTCACACCGATAGAATTATTTCTTGTCTCCACTTGTGTTGTGTTCAATAAAGTTGCAGTACAAAAATAAGTGTGGGGGTGTCCTCGTTCAACGAGCAATCCCTTGACCACCTCCATGACGTTGCACATTTTTGCAAGGGAGTGACGCAAGAAAACGCGACAAGACCTCATATGGTTCAAACCAAATTTGGTCTCGCTCGTCATCATGCTCTCCCATTGCGTAGGTTTGCAACTCTTGTTTTTGCACCTCACATACTAATAAATCTTTCTAGCACTATGAGCATGATCCTAAAAAGAAAAAATCAACCTTGGAGACATGACACCGTTGGTTGGCTTACATACACTTTATTCCATGACTTGCACTCATATGTTGTGAAATCAATTATTTAGGGATAGCATGTTATTCGAGCTATTGATCTATGAGAGATAGTCCGGTAATGAGCAACTTTGTTTCATGCTGCATAAAAATGCTTGGGAATTTTATTTTGAAAAACTCAAAAACCATAACTTTGAATTCCTCGATGATGTTTTATTCTCACCAAAGCCATATGTCGATATTCATGATTAAACCTTATACATATGCAACTTGCCATCATTTTGAGTTTGGTCAAATATTTACACCCTCGGTAGAATCTTTTCATTTTCTCATTGATCAAAGTCTTGTGCATATCCACCACATAAAAATTTGCTCTCCTCTACATCCGTATACATGCAGATTTCTACTCCTGGAATTTGCATCCACTTTAGTCATCCACAAAATAAATGCTCCAATCAATTAGTGATCATCCTACCCATGCCAAATGAGACATGAGCTATAGAAATATAGAATAAAAACATTCATGATGCTCATGAAATAGAAGAAAAATCTTCTCGAGCGTAATGATAAAAAGAGAGAAAAGAAAAAAAGAAAAAATATTTCATAGCCATGTTCTCCAAAATAAAGTATGAGGATGTGGGGGTGTCACCTGGTACCGTATGGACGGGAATCTATGACCCGTTGAAGTGAAAACCGAGAGTCCTCGTGACGTGGTCGATGGCCCGACCCCCTCCCCGCGGGCCGGACGTCCCGACCTTTCCCCGAGTCCGACCTCGCCTTTACTCTCTCGACCCCATCAACTACGGCCCGACCTCGACCATCCTCGGGACAAGACTTGACACGCAAGAAGGAAGAGGGAGGGGACAGCCCCTAGCAGAGACCGAAGTCACCCGATAGCATAGTACAGGTATCTCAGACGGAGGAGGGATCCCAAGGCAAGATAGAGAGAGCACAAGATGCCCACGGTGTATAGGACCTAGCAGACCGTTTTGTACCTTTTCATTTGTTGTTTCGATCTCCAACATTCTCACTCCCGGTTCTTGGCCAGCTTGCTTCAAGCCCCAAAACCCTCTTTGTAACTCTTGTTCATCACATACCCCAAGAAAGAACACTGGACGTAGGCTTATTATCCTTCGGGAGGGCCGAACTAGTATAATTCCCTGTGTCTTACTCTTTGGCTCACCTTCGAACTCGATTTGACCATCAGATCCATCGGGGAGCAGCCTCTCTACTGTTCTCTTTCAACTCTTTGGGCACCCCTTTGAGGATCGCCGACCCACCCGTCGACGCCTGGCGTGCTGTAGGGGACGTTGTTCTTCATTTCGTGCAATCTGATGGCGATCTTCTTCTACACCGATTCTCATACGATACGTGTCTTTTCTTCACCTTTATCTTCGAAAGCAACTTCGATACTTGCACATTTGACGTTCATTACTTCCCGCCCCACCGCCGGACAGCATTATGTGTACCCAACAGCTTCCGCGCATGAACTCATGAGCAGCTCCGAGATTCGTGACCTAGACCCTTCTTGGTTCGGGTTCCCGTGAAGGAAGATTTGTTGACTAAACACTCGCTGCTCGAGGGCTCGGCGATGTCTCCCGCGACAAGAAATGCTCTAAGCGACCGGATAACTTTCACGCAAGGACTCATGACCAGCTCGAGATTCGTGGCCCGACCCCTCGTGGTCTAGGTTCCTAGGACGAAAGAATATATGGCGGGTCCGAGACAACTTGACGCTCCTAGTTTCCCGAGTATCGGATCAATGTGTCCCAGCCTATAGCAATGGTTCGATCTCATGCCCTCCGATTAGAGTCGGACTTTTTCCCTCCCGGAGTTGGACTTGGGTCAGGTTTCAAAACGCGCTGGCTTGGCATATAACAAACTACTCGAGGAACTTGGTCTTCCGAGACCTTCGACTCACCTATTTTGCAAAGCGGCGACAACCGCGCTAAGGATCGGTCTACAACCCGTTGGGGTCCGGTCGAGAATCCTCCGGACCCCGCGGGCCAAGATCGCTATCCGAACGCCGCGGATGTCGGGAGCGATGTGAATAGGCGAAGCTACCCTGCTCGTCCTTGGCCAAATTTTCTTTGGCTAAAAAGTGCAGAATTCTTAAAATAAAGAGGACCTTAAGTTCCAACTTTAACATAAAATTGTCTCCTGTTTAATAGGGATCACACAGGAGGCTCGGCTAAAAGTCTAGGAGGGCGGCGATCTCATCTCGTGGTCGCCTCCAAGGGTTACGCGGAGGCTACGCAGCCAAAACAAAACTTTTCTACCGCGCAAAACCAGAACACTTGCAAGTAAGGGCCGATAGATCGTTATCGATTGGATTATGCAAATGAAATAGCCAATCGAGCTATCCGATCTAGAACAAGTGCAGCCGATTCCCGTAAGCTTACATCCGATTCCCGAGGACAGCCGATTCACCAATCACCGATTTGCCGATGTCGCAGCCGATCCGAGTCGTTCGACCGCGTTCGTCACCGACCGTCTGCCGCAGCCGCCTCGCTCCGATTGCAGCCGATTCGTAGCTGATCACCAACCCCGCAACGTAGCAACGCCTCTACCCGCATCCACACGTCCGGAACAGTAACGCCGAACACTCATGTGCTAGCACGCGATGCTAGGCTAGGGTTTGGCTCGAAGGTGGGGAGGGTTTCCGTGGAGATTGAACTCGTCGACTTCTGTTGCGCCAAATCAGATTGATTCGGTTCAATTCGATGCAATTGACATGCGTAGCTCCCCAACCCTCACCCCTTTATATAGAGTTGCCGGTTCGGCCTAGAGGCCCATCAGACTCTATTTTGAATCGGATCCTATCCGAATCTCATAGAGTTAGCCTGGCGGACTTCGTAAGCCCATAGGACTCTATCCGATCGGATCCCTATCCGATCGAGCCGTATTCAAGTCCAACTCGAATGCTTGTTCTTATCCCCTTAAGCGTGTGAACTCCGTAGGTTCAGGTATACTCGGTTTCGGCCATAGTCCAACTTAGCCGATCGTCGGCTCGAGTCCAACTCGCCGACCTGTCAATAGCGACGCCTAGCAAAGCACATATTGACACCATAGTATACAAGAATATAATATCGGCTCGAACCCGTAATGTGTACACAAATTCCTTTGCCTCATGATACCAATTAAGCTATAGGCAAGATGTGTGTCATCCCTTCAATAGCTTAACCATTCACTTAAACCGTATTGGATTATCTGCCCGTTGATTGACTCCTCAATCAACTTAGCATGGCCATGCATTTCCATAGTCCATTACCTCGAGGGGCCTGCAGATATCTCTCCAAAGGAGAGGCAAATTCCATCTTGATCACTCACATCCCTCTCCATGTTTCATAATAAACCCGAAGACTACTTTTATAACTTCCCACTACATGAATAGCGTTTGGTAGTCCCAAAGTAGCCTACTACACATGTTGGAATCCATGATGATCTCAAGTCTAAGGACTTTGCACCAACACTACTTGAGACCAAATAATGGTACATTAATTCCCGTAGTGTCTCATGGTGGGTCTATCGAACAATGTGTTGTCTAACACATGTGTCCATGTTTATTGATTTGGTATCTCCATACCCATGATCTATGAGACATGATCATCAATCAATAAACATGCCGATCTTAGAATCATATTAGTTCCAATAATATGATATATGATCGTGGATCATTTAGAAATAGATTCATACATATAGAGTCTCATAAATATGTTACTTACTTATTGATCAATACAAGATGTCTATTTCATGGAACTGAATAACACTTTATTCATAAATACATAAACATTGACCATGATATCCAACATCTCCATGTTGCCTCTAGGGCATATCACTAATGACCTCAACTTTAGAAAGGATATCCTCCATGTCACTAGGCTGCACGCTTGACAACCACCCTTACCAAGGTTGGGAATCCCAACCTCGGGATACTCGGTGGCTCAGATGCCAAGGGCCACCGAAATGCCGGCCTTCGCTGCGTTGGAAATTAAGGTCTGGCGGAAGTTGGGCTGGCAGAAAGTTGGGGATCGACTTTTTTCAGGATAGCGAGGGCGCCTTGTTAAACTTTGGTTAATCGAGCTTCCGCTGTGTCCAAGCGCTCCTTGATATGCCGATCTCGTGGAAGGGAGATCGAGGCGTGTCGAAACTCGGTTTCGGCAATAGAAATTTGGGGGTGCAATCAAGATCGCCAAGCTCGATGGGTTAAGTGGAAAAACAAGGTTTAGACAGGTTCAGGCCCTCTCGTGAGGTAATACCCTACTTCTGTTTTGGGGATTCGATCCGCCGATTGTTTATTGATCTCAAGATCTGTTGCTCTTGCTCCTAAAGCTTATATCTCATATGTCTAATCTCCCGAATCTAAAACTCATATCCTCAAGGGACGTCCCTTACCCCCTTATATAGTCTTGGAGGGCGGGCTTACAAGTCGGAAACCCTATTTTACTCTAAGTCGGTTTCCTCAATCTTACCAAGTTATGACTATGAGTCGTTGCCTTATCGATCGGCAACGTAGTCATAGCCGGTTTACATAATCCATAAACATAACATATCCCTATTTCCAAATGGATAAGCTTGCCATGTGGGTATCCGATTGCCATAATCTCCACAAGTAGCCCCCGAGTCCTTCGCAATCGATGAGATAACTTTGCCTCGAACCAAGATAACACACACCAAACAACTCTTTGGCCAAGTGCTTCGGGTGCCGAGTGATTCCATCATCTCTGCCTCGAATCTCCCGAGTGGCTCCAAAGACCGTGAAGGACTGGAAAACATCCCAAAATTCTCAAAAATAAATATCTAGGTGCATCTCCCGATGCACCTAATTAGATGTAGCCCCCGACTATGTGGTTAGTCAAAAACTGACTAAGCATATAGTTAAGACCTATAAAAATCATTCTCATATAAATGCTTAGCTTAAGCTAAAGCAATCATAAAAATCTCATCACTCGGCAAGCTCATGCTTATCCGAGTAAATTTGCCCGAGTAATCTCGAATAAATAGTTCAATCAACCTTCGTGGGTAAAAAGCACTCGGTAAGCTCATGTTTATCCGAGTTAACCTCGCCCGAGTCATCTTGGAACAAATAATTTAATCGACCCTTATGGGTAAAAAACCAATTCACTGGCAAGCTCAAGCTCATCCGAGTTGGTTCGCCCGAGTCATCTCGGACAAATTTTTCAATCATCTCGAAAATACGACCAAAATATTAAATAGCTCCCGCCATAATATTAGTCTTAATCTAAAAAGATCTTCACCAAGGTGTAAAATAGCATTGATATAATCATTTAATCAAATGATTAAAAACCAAACAAACCCCCGTCATCGTGACACCATAAAAAGCTTTACTCTTTGTCACCTTTCAAGTTGCATCGTGCCAACTTCTCACGAAGTTGCACAAACCGCGGTATGAAAGGGTTTTAAAGGTATTGGGCTATTAGACACGTGAATATTGCCAGTGGCAAATTTGCTTAAGTCCATCCACTTAAGTCCCTAAGGACACGCGTCGTGCCACACCTTAGCCGGGCCGCAAGTCTATCATGGGCTCGGCCCAATCGCGAGATGACCTAGCAAAACCCTCAAATCTTTATACAAAGCCTCGAGGTCATCCCCGCCACTTCGTCTTCCCAGAAAATTTCCCCTTTCACAACACCGCTCACCACCTTGCCGCTGAAAACCCAAGGCTCGCACGCTTACCCAAATCCATCGATCGGAGCTCGCGCTTCTCCACAAGCTAGCCTCCGCATCCAACTTCCAAGATCCCCTCTCAAATCCCCATTTCCCGAGCTAGATCCACTTCCCCAAACCACATCCATGGCGGGAGAGAAGGAAATCCCTTTCGAGCAATGGGCGACCTCGAATGTCAAAGAGTCGACTCTTAAGGAGATGGTGAAGAACGGAGTCCTCCCTCCCAAGGAGATCGTGGGCCGGCGGCCGGCGGCCGGTGAGGAGTTCCCCACTCCCAACACCGGTGAGATCGTTGTTTTTACTTCTTTCTTTACCGTGGCTTCGGCCTTCCATCTTCCGAGTTCTTCCGAGGCCTTCTTGACTACTACAAATTCACTCTACCACTTGAACCCCAACTCCATGCTTCATATTGCTCTCTTCATCCATGTTTGCGAAGCTTTCCTCGGCATCCTTCCCCACTTCCAACTATTCCGCCGTATGTTCTATCTCGAGCCACATCCGAACAAGGATGAGCCCCGTTGTTGGTGGGGCCGCTTTCAGCCTCAGTGGATCTCTCCGCAGAGACTACTTTTCTCTCCCTTTGAAATCCTCTAACAAAGGCTAGCATGCAAACCGGTTCTACATTGCAAACCTCGAACCCGGTCCGCCCAACTTTGTTGGCCTTCCTCCGTGCAAGGCCTAACTGGACCACCGTGCCGTAGCCCAAGATTGGGATGAAGCCAACAAGCTTTTGGCAAATATTTTGGAGATGAAGAAGAAGGGCCTTCGGGTGAACAAATCACTCGGCACTTCATCAAGAACCGATTGGCACCAATCAAAGAGAGATCCAAACCCGCGTTCGAGTACGAGGTGAGAGGGATCCCAATCGGGAGGACCGCGATTCTTTGAGCTACGAAACTCAAGACTCGATGTACAAGATCTTCTCATGGGATTGCAGTCGAGCGCAGCCTCATGCTGCCGGTTCTCCCGTACAGCTTGTATCGTCCTCCTCCTCCAGTAAGCTGACTCAGCTCCTTTACTGTCTTTCAATCTTAATGTCACACTTCTCAGTGTATACAAAAATCTCTCTTGCAGGAAAATGCCTTCATCATCTCGAGGCCGTACAAAATACACCATGATGATGCAAGCTCGGCTGCGCAAAAACCAGTAGTGGTGTCAAGATCCAGTGACCTCCATGGCCGGAAGTCACCAAAATCTGTGCCCAAGATTCGCCGTTCGACCAGGTATGTCTTCATGACTGAAATCGTGTCCTTGTTGAAAACCTTTTCGCCTTTGTTACGATTGCTTCCATCTTCTTCTATTCAGGAGGCCCCAAAATATAGACCCCACTGGGCAGAGTGAGGGGCAAATGTCATCTGCAGCAGCTGAGGCGACAAGGCCTGCAGAACAAAAACCCAGAGCCCTCTCCCGAGTGAGAAGCCCCCACCTCCCAGTGAGGATATCCCGAGGGACGAGCCCCCGACCGCCAGCCGAGAAGCCCCGACTGGAAACCAGTCGGCCGAAGAAGAGACCCCGGCTATCGCTCAAGGGTCCCCGACTAAGAACCAGTTCTGGGCAAGAACCAAAAAGAGAAAAGCAAAGTGAAGTACCACGGCCAAGGACTCACCACCGAAACCGGTAAGCCTTGAAGCGATCCTCTGACTTTAATCTTCAGTCTATTTTTTCTGTGTCTTCATTCATCCTTTCTGAATCGATCAGCCAAAGTGGAGGAGATCCCTAGGCTGCAGTCCTCTGTGACCTAGGTCCCTCCAATCAAGATTGAGTGGCGTGACTCCGAGGGCTTGAAGCAAGGCATCATCCTCGAATGCGTAAGGAGAGTGAAGAAAGGGACATGCTCGCCGACAACCCGAACGGCTAGCTGGCCGTTTCAACGTAAGCGTTGCTCTTTTCTGTCATAGTCTTATAACTGCTTCTGGTCGACTAACTCCAAATGTGCGTGCAGAGACTATACTGTCGGTCGATGGATAAATCTGATGCGCTCGAGAAGTTGGTCCCGCACCCGAACTCCCGGAGAACATCCAAAGCCAGAGTTGAAGACCACTCGAGAAGAAGCCGCATTGAGAGAAGCCGCTCTGAGGAGAGAGATAGCCATGCTCCGGAGGGAAAACCTTGACCTCCGGGGTTCGGTCCGGGAGTAAGTTCAATCCTCTCGGTCTTTTTGCGCCTTTATTCATAGTCTGTTTCGATCTTGGCATCAACAACTTTTCTTGTTGCAGAGAACTCGTCGGATGTCCATACGCTCCGCACTAGCCGGAAGAAGCTCACGCCAAAGTTGAGTGAGTCGAAGTTCAAGGTAAGCTCTTCTAGATAGCTTTCTTCATTTGCTTCATCTTCGAGTGTTTGTATGATCATATGTCTTTTGTAGCTTATAAGGTCAAAACCCGAGCCCAATATGATGTCTTTACTTGAAAGGGTCCGAAGGGCCGAAGCGTAAGGGACGATGTTGCTACGCGGCGACACCGATTCTCTTGTTCTTCCGTTCCATCATGGGCTCGGGACCGGTTCCAGCTGGACGCCATCGAGGTCTTCGACAAACTTAGGCGGGCCCCAGCATCGCACTGGCCAACATCTCGAGGCAGCCATCATGGGAGCGGGCTTCGCCCTTGGTACACTGATCAGTCACTCTATCCCTGATAGATGTTGATTCAAATCGGGGGGTTTTGCTTGATGGCACTTCGCACGAGCGAGCCTTGGAATTGATTATCGAAGCGCAGGAGTCGGCCAAGAAAGTAGCCGCCGATGTAGTGAACAATTTTCGATCTTGATTGTTTTGTGAATGTTGCTTGTAACCCCGATGTGAACTTGTTGATGTCTAGCTTATTTATGTTAATGCCTTGACCCAACTCTTCATAGAAAATTTCTTAAGTAATTTTCGTCCGATTGTCACCAAGCCTAGGCTTGATTAGGCCATCAAAAATTCTCGGTCCTTATCTATTGAACTCGAATCAAAACACTAAACAATGATAAACCAAATATAAAAAAGTTATTGAAGAAAACAATGCTTTATTGACATATGTGCAGCCCCGCATCAACTCAAGAAGTCATCTTGCTTGAGGTTGGCAATGAGAATAACATAAAACTTAAGGCAATTTAAGCATAGTATCGTCGAAGATGTTCAATGTTCCAAGAGTTTTCCACCATGGATCCGTCTTCACGCTTTAGTCGATATGCTCCCGGCCAAGTCACCTCAAGAATTATATATGGCCCTTCCCATAGTGGAGATAATTTGTGACGGTCCTTGGTGGTCTGGATTTTGCGTAGAACCAAATCGCCGACAATGAAGGCTCGTGCCAGAACATTGCGACTATGGTATCGTCTAAGCCCTTGAAGATATCTTGCCGACGGATTAGGGCTGCCTCTCGGGCCTCTTCTAGTCCTGGTAAGGTCATCCACTCGGTCTTGATCGTAGCGCTCGTCGTTGAAGCTGCGCGACTCAAGAGATTCGTACTCCATTTCGTTTGGCAAAGATGGCTTCTGCCCCGTAAACCAGGAAGAAAGGAGTTTGGCCGGTGGCCCGACCGGATGTAGTCCATAGAGACCATAGAACCGAGGGCAGCTCTCTTGAACCCATTTGTCGGCATAAGGATTTAACCGGTCAAACACTCGGGCCTTGATGCCTTGAAGTACAATGGCATTAGCGCACTCAACCTGCCCATTGCTCTTGGGATGCGCGATCGATGCGTAGCAAATTTTGATGCCGAAGTCTTCGCAAAATTCCTTGAAAATGCCTCCATGAATTGAGTTCCATTGTCGGTTATAATTCTCGCTTGGGACGCCAAACCGTGCTACGATGTTGAGGATGAAGTCTCGCGCCTTGTCGGGCGGTGATCGTAGCAACCGCTTAGCCTCGATCCACTTGGAAAACTTGTCAATTGCGACGAAAGATGGGTGAATCCTCCCGGAGCCTTTCTTGAAAGGGGCCGACCATATCCAAGCCCCATACTGCGAACGGCCATGATAATGGAATCGTTTGTAGCTCTTGGGCTTGGAACATGGCTCGCCGAGCGAAGAACCGCAACCTTCACACGTTCGGACCACTTTGTCGGCGTCGGAGACCGCCATTAGCCGAAAAACCTTGTCTCGTAGGCTTTGCCTACCAAGGTGCGTCCTGCGTGACTTTCGCATATACCCGAGTGGATATCTTAGAGTAGTTGACGTCCTTCCTCGGGAGTGATACATCTCACTAGGACTCTAGAAGGGCTCCTCTTGTACAAATTAGTCGACCATGACATAAGCTTGACAACGGCGTCGACTCGTTTCCGCCTCATCCCGGTCTTCCTCGGCGGCTCTTGCCGAGTTAAAAATTTGATGAGCGGTGTCCTCCAGCCGGCGTCTAGCATTGTGACTTGATTTGCAGCTTGCTCGTTGGGAGTTGGTTTTGTTGCAACAATCGGCTCATAGAGATGCTCTATGAAAACATCTATTGGAGCGGCTTCTCGCTTGACCCGAACCGCGCCAACTCGTGGTTGTCTCGTTGTTATGTCTCAAGACATGGGATAGCTCCAATCCATCAAACTTGTCTTCAAGTTTGCGAACTTCTTGCCGATAGGCCTCCATGGTGTTGTTTAAACAGAACCGGCTTTCATCACTTGGTTGACAACCACTGGGAGTCTCCTTTTATGACCAACCATCGTATCCCGAGTGAAGAAGCAAGACGTAGGCCGTGCGGCAACAGGGGGCTTCGAACTCGGCGATGTTGTGTGAGGTGGAGAAGTGAAGGTGAAGAACATACCTTACCCTTTCCCCGGTCCGAGGAGATCAAGCCGACTCCCGCTCCCAAGCCGCTGATCCTCTTGGATCCGTCAAAGTGCATGGTCCAAGATCGTAGGTCTTCTCGAGGTACATCTTCTTGTTGCTCGGTCCACTTGGCCAGAAATCCCCAGTGGCTTGTGACTTTAGGCGTCCTCGCCTTGAAAGTTAAGTCCAAATGCATCGCTCCATGGCCCACTTTGCGATGCATCCAGTTGCCTCCAGGTTATGGATGAAATCGCCGAGTGGAGAAGAGGTAACGACGGTGACCGAGTGACCCCGAAAGTAGTGCGCCAATTTCCTCGCGGTTGTCGAACACCATATAGCAATTTTGTACCCGAGGGTAGCGAATTTTGGCTCTGCCAAGACTTCGCTAACAAAGTAGATTGGCCTCGAATCTTCGAACTCGTCCTTCTTCTTCACGCTCAATGACGAGAACCGTGCTGAACACTTGGTGAGTTGCCGAGACATACAATAGCTGGGGTTCTTGCGGCCGAGGTGAGGCTAGAACGGGCGGCGTCGTGAGAAATTGTTTAAAATCTTCAAAGGCCTTGTGGGCTTCCGTAGTCCACTTGAAGTCATCGGTTTTCTTCGCACCTTGAAGAAAGGCATGCCTCGTTCGCCAAGTCGGGAGATGAATCGGCTTAGTGCCGCCATGCAGCCAAAGTGAGCTTACGGACGTCTTTTTGGTTACTTGGGGGCTTCATATTCAAGATGACGTTGATTTTCTCGGGTTAGCTTCAATGCCGCGATGGGATACTATGAAGCCGAGCAGCTTTGCCCGATGGCACGCCGAAAGTGCACTTCTCCGGTTCAACTTCATTTTGAAGGCCCGAATGTATGCAAAGGTCTCTTCTAAGTCGGCAATCAGGTCTTCCTTCTGCTTGGTCTTGATGATGACATCGTCGACGTAAGCTTCCATGTTTTTCCCAATCTGCGTTTGAAAGCATATTTGAATCATGCGTTGGTATGTGGCTCCGGCGTTCTTCAGGTCGAAGGGCATCGTGATGTAGCAATAAGCTCCAAACGGCGTGTGTCACGCCCGAAATTCAGACCCGAATTTTCAAGCTATATGTGTATTAAAATCCTGTCTGTGACCAGCCAGGTACACATACGACAATTGTTGATATTACAGTTCCTACGTCTTAGAAACAACACAAAAGATTACAAAAGAGCAAATGAAAAAGAAAAGGGCCTAAGCCTAAGCTTGACATTGGCCACGTGGCGTCGACCACTCCATAGGCAAACCTTCCGTGAGTATAGGACAAAGCCTACTCCACTTCATCTTCGTCTTCGACCTCTGGCTCAGGTTCTGGGGAAGAAGCAAGGATGTGTACTTCCACGTACTCAACAAGTCACGCCGGAAGAGGAGAAGAATGAATGCACGGGAGACAAAAGGTCTCAAGGCTAAGGTTTGCTTTTGCACAAATGGCAAGGGTTTTTCCAAACAATACGAATCTTGAACACACCAAAACAACAAGAATTGGGTAATTAAAACATTTTGACTCCAACACTGTCCAACGTTATCCCCACGTTGCGACAAGCCCAAACCATCCACCTATACTAGTCATGTTCCAAAACTTAGGGTGTAAAGTGTGAGACTAATCACGGAGAGCTCGGTCGATCGCCCCATTACCACAGTACACGGCTATTCGAATAGATTTACTCGATCAAAGGTGTACAACTGTACCCACAAGACACAGCCCCACAACACGGTTTCCCGTGCGCCGGAATACTGCCGCGGTACCTCGAAAAGGGAACTGTGATAGGACCTTTCGTATAACCCCCCTAACCAAGCGAACCCCACCAAGGTCTCGCCCCCACTCCCGGACCACGGGAGTGGGCGCCCCGAGTGCCTCGGTGAATCCGGCAGCCTCAAAGAACCCTTATACGGGCCGACCGAAACTCCGTCCCGCTCACCGTTGCCGATGGGTTCGTCGCCTAGGAGAGGCTATACCACGGGACCTACCTTACCCATTTCGGCTTGTGGTTTGCACGGTCATTCTCCCGAGGGTTCCCGTGAATCGGTCCTTAATTGCCATGGGCGCCGCTAACCAAAACCATAGCGCCACAGCCCACCATTTGTCATATTTTAGTTATTAGTCCGGTTCACCTGAATCTATAATCATTAATCCTCCGAACATAAGGCCGAGAGAGATACATTAAGTGAAAAAATGACCCATTTAGTGAGCTAGTGAGTCTAAGCCGGGCTAAGCATAACCTAGTCCTGAAATCTAATCACATTATTTTCCCAAGTTTGATCAAAGGGTTTGGGTTGTCAAACCTAAGGCATAAACTAAGTATAAGGTCTATTATTTCCCATGAAATGACAATATAAAGTACATGCAATTTCTGAAGGGTTACGCAGAAACTACGCTAGCCGAAAACAAAAATTTCTAACCGCGCAAACCAAGAACACTTGCAAGTAAGGGCCGATAGATCGTTACCGATTGGAGTAGAGTGCAGCTGAATAGCCAATCGGGGCAATCCGATCCGAATAGCAGTAGCCGATTCCCGGAGACAGACCGATTCGCCAATCGCCGATTCGAGTCGTCCGGCCGCGTTCTCACGCCTTGCTCCGATGCGCCCGACCACAGCCAATTCCACCACAGCCGATCGCTCCGATTGCGGCCAATCCGAAGCCGATCAACAGCGCGCAACGTAGCGGCGCCTCTACCGGTATCCACACGTCCGGGGACGAACGCCGTACACCCGTGTGCTAGCACGCGATGCAAGGCTAGGGTTTGGTCGAAGGTGGGGAGGGTTTCCGTGGAGATTGATCTCGGCGACTTCGTTGCACGCGATGCAATTGACATATCGTAGCTCTCCACCCCTCCCTCCTTTATATAGAGTTGGCCGACTGGGACTAGTGGCCGATTAGGACTCTATTTTGAATCGGATCTCATCCGTATCTCATAGAGTTGGTCGCCCATACGTCGTAAGCCCATAGGACTCTATCCGATCGGATCCCTATCCGATCGAGCCATATCCGAGTCCAACTCGAATATCTATTCTATCCCCTTAAGCGTGCGACCCTATAGGTTCGGTATACTCGGTTTCGGCTATAGTCTAACTTAGCCGACCGTCGGCTCGAGTCCAACTCACACCGACATCAGACGGGCGCCTAGCAAGCACATATTGACACCATAGTATACAAGAATATAATATCGGCTCGAACACATGTAATGTGTACACAAATCCCTTTGCCTCACGATACCGCTTAAGCTATAGGCAAGATGTGTGCCATCCCTTCAATAGCTTAACCATTCACTCAAACCGTATTGGATTATCTGTGCATTGATTGACTCCTCAATCAACTTAGCATGGCCATGCATTTCCATAATCCATTACCTCGAGGGGCCCAGAGATATCTCTCCAAAGGAGGGGCAAATTCCATCTTGATCACTCATATCCCACTCCATGTTTCATAGCAAACCCGAAAACTACCTTTATAACTACCCGATTCTGAATAGCGTTTGGTAGTCCCAAAGTAGGCTACTACACATGTTGGAATCCATGGTGATCTCGAGTCTAAGGACTTTGTACCAACACTACACCGAGACCAACTAATGGCACATTAATTCTGTAGTGTCTCATGGTGGGTCTATCCAACAATGTGTTCTCTAACACATATGTCCATGTTTATTGATTTGGTATCTCCATACCCATGATCTATGAGACATGATCATCAATCAATAAACATGCCGATCTTAGAATCATATTTGTTCCAACAATACGACATATGATCAGGGATCATTTAGAAATAGATTCATACATATCGAGTCTCATAAATAAGTCACGTACTTATTGATCAATACAAGATGTCTATGTCATGGAACTGAATAACACTTTATTCATTTATACATAAACATTGACGTGATATCCAACATCTCCATGTTGCCTCTAGGGCATATCACTAACAATCTCCCACTTGCACTAGAGTCAATCATGTAAGTATCTAATACCCATTGCTCTTGTGTGCGCCTCATGCTTCGGTGAGGAGAGGTTTTGTCGGCGGATCGGCTATGTTGAGATCCGTGTGCACTTTGCATATCTTGACATCACCTCTGTCCACTATCTCGGATGAGATGATATCGCCGAAGTATGTGTTTGGACTTATGATGTGACCTCGGCTCCTTGGCTTGCGCAATGGCTCCACTATTATCACAATAGAGAGACATTGGACCCGATCATGCACTAGTCATCACACCAAGCTCGAAACGAATTTCTTGATCCAAACAGCCTCCTTTGCGCTTCCGAGCGACAATGTACTCGGCCTCCGTTGTAGACTCAACAACAGTATCATGCTTGGAACTCTTCCAGCTGACTGCGCCTCTGTTCAGGCAGAACACGAACCCAGATTGCGATCTATAATCATCCTTGTCCGTTTGGAAGCTAGCATCGGTGTAACCACTTACGGCGATCCAGCTGACCTTCACCTGATCGGACTATATCTGCTCGTGCTTAGCACTCACAAGCGTACGAGACATCAGGCGTGTACAAAGCATGGCATACATGATGGATCCAATTGCCGAAGCATATGGAACCATACCCATCTTATTCCGCTCATCATGTGTCTGAGGACACTGATTCTTGCTAAGATTAATGCCATGTGACATGGGCAAGAAACCTTTCTTGGAATCATGCATGTTGAACCTTTTCAACACCTTGTCAATGTATGTACTTTGGCTTAATCCAATTAGCCTCTTGGATCTATCTCTATAGATCCGAATGCTAATATGTATGTTGCCTCCCTAAGTCTTTCATGGAAAAACTATTTTTTCAATGAAGACTTGACGGATTCTAGCATAGGGATATCATTTCCAATCAGTAATATGTCATCCACATATAAGATTAGAAATACAATTGTGCTCCCACTGACCTTTTTGTAAACACAGGCCTCTTCTTCATTTTTGATGAAACCAAACCCTTTGATTACTTCATCAAAACGAATATTCCAACTCCGAGATGCTTGCTTCAATCCATAAATGGATTTCTCGTAGCTTGCATATCTTTCCAAGCGATTCGGATCGACAAAACCCCGAGGTTGTATCATGTATACATCCTCGCTTAGGTTTCCATTCGGAAGGTCGTTTGACATCCATCTGCCATATCTCATAATCGAAATATGCAGCAATCGCTAGGATAATCCGAATAGATTTAAGCATTGCGACGGGCGAGAAGGTTTCATCATAATCAACTCCTTGAATCTGTTTAAAACCTTTCGCCACCAATCGCGCCTTATAGATGTGAACATTTCCATCCATATCGGCCTTTTTCTTAAAAACCCATTTACACTCAATGGTTTTGACACCATCAGGTGGATCAACCAAGTTCCAAACTTGATTGTCGTACATGGATTCTATTTCGGATTTCATGGCTCCAAGCCACTTGTTGGAATCGGGTCCCACCATCGCTTCCTCATAGGTCTTAGGTTCATCGTTGTCCAACAACAATATATCACGTTGTTCCGCACCTCTGTACATGGGTGCACGACGTGATCTTTCGAACCTCCGTGGGGCTGTGTATCTACAAGCTGGTGGCGCAACACTTTGCTCCTCCTCGTTGTGGCTCCCGTGGCTCGTTGAAACGTTTTACGGTGTTTCTTGAACTTCTTCAAGATGCACCCTGCTCCCCACTAACCCTTCTTGAAAGAAACTCTTTCTCCAAGAAGACACCGTGTCGGGCGACAAACACTTTGCCTTGTTCCCGATTATAAAAGTAATATCCCTTAGTTTCCTTAGGATATCCCACAAAGAAGCACTTGTCAGATTTGGGTGTGAGCTTGTCAGACTGTAAACGTTTTACATAAGCCTCACATCCCCAAATTTTGAGAAAAGACAAACTAGGGGTTGCCACCTCCATATCTCATATGGTGTCTTTTCAACGACTTAGATGGAACTCTATTTAGTGTGAGCGCAATGTTTCAAGAGCATATCCCGGAAGGATAACGGAAGATCACTTTGGCTCATCATCGACCGCACCATGTCCAACAAGGTGCGATTTCTCCGTTCGGACACTCCGTTCCATTGTGGAGTTCTGGCGAGTCAGCTCGTTGACAATTCCACAATCTTTCGGATGATTACCAAACTCTTGGCTCAAGTATTCCCCTCCACGATCCGATCGTAGAAACTTGATTGTTTTCCTAAATGATTTTGTACTTCATTCTGGAATTCTTTGAACTTTTCAAAGGATTCGGACTTATGCCTCATTAAGTAGATATAACCATATCTACTAAAGTCATCGGTAAAAGTAATGAAGTACGATAACCACCTGGCCGTTGAGCTCATTGGTCCACATACATCGGTATGTATGAGTGCCAACAAGTCACTTGCTCTTTCTTTGTGTCCGTGAAAGGTGCCTTTGTCATCTTACCAAGTAAACAAGACCCACATGTCTGAAATGATTCAAAATCAAAAGAGTGAAGCAATCCATCCTTATGGAGCTTCTCCATGCGTTTCTTATTTATATGGCCTAAGCGACAATGCCAGATAAACGTGGGGTTTATATCATTAGAGAGTTGCCTTTCTGTATTAATGTTATAGATGGGAGACGCTTCAAGATTCAAAACGTATAATCCATTCACCAATGGAGCATGAAAATAGAACATATCTCGAGATATATTGAACAACCATTGTTCATTGATCTAAAATCATATCCTTCCGCTTGCAAACATGAAGCGGAAATAACGTTTTGACATAGTGTTGGAACACAATAAAAATTATTCAATTCCAAAACTAATCCCGAAGGTAGATGAAGTGGTACATCGTGTCGACAGCAAGCCGTAGCAACGCTTGCTCCATTGCCGACGCGCGAGTTCACCTCGCCCCTTCTCAATCCTCTACTTCTTCTCATTCCCCGCAGCGATTTGCAAATATGAGCTACGATCCGGTATCAAATACCCAAGAGTCGAGTAGGTGAAGTAGCAAGATTAATGTCTATAACATTAATACCTGGAAGCGTCGTACTTTGCTTCTTTTTGAGATCCTCCATGTACTTCTTGCGGTTCCTCTTCCAGTGGCATGTCTCCTTGCAATAGAAGCAAACGGCATCGATGCCGCGCCCCTTCTTGCCCTTCTTTGCATTAGAGGCACTCGCGATCTCATCGGGAGTTAACTTCCTCTTGGTGCAAAGTTTCTTGACAGTGGTTTGCGCCTAGCCTTCGCATCA
This sequence comes from Oryza australiensis, assembly GCA_019925245.2. Taxonomy (NCBI): domain Eukaryota; kingdom Viridiplantae; phylum Streptophyta; class Magnoliopsida; order Poales; family Poaceae; genus Oryza; species Oryza australiensis. The sequence continues at coordinate 3,981 of JAIFGZ020000260.1, read as the reverse complement.
TCATCACATGATGACCATTCTTCCGGATACTCTCCTCACTGTCTTTAGCATCCCATGCAATTTGCTAAAGGTTCTATCCATATTGTTCATGTGATAATTCAATATGAATGGCTCGAAGCTCGGAGGGAGCGGCCGGAGAATCACATCGGTAGCCAACTCTTGGCTAAGGGAAAACCTAGTTTTCCCGGACTCTCGATATAGCCAATCATCTTTATCACATGCGGATGACGGGATTCCCCTCAACAAGCCTGCACGCAAACAAGGACTTTGAGGTGTTGAACCTCTCGGCCGAGCTTGGTTCTCAAACATGCCACGCAGTCCCCGAATAATAGTGAGCATCGCTGCTCTCATATTGCTTACGAAGCTCGGGGGACATTGTAGCAAGCATGAGACGGCTTATATCTAGGGCATCATTAGTGTGCTTCTCGTAAGCTCTCCGTGCGCTTGAAGTGGCATTATTTGGCAAATCCTCGGGATAGGGTACTTCAAGAACGTACTCCTTACGCTCTTGCTTGAGAACAATTCTCAAGTTGCGATACCAATCCATAAAGTTTGTTCCATTTAATTTTTTTCTTTTCGAGAATAGATCGCAAATTAAAGGTACTTGGGTGTAGTATTAGCCGCCATTTATTCTACAACGAAAAAAGCAAAGTTTAGCACAATGTTTATGCTATGTCTATTGTTAAACAATTTAACATTAGACTCCCATTACGTATTTTCCACCTTCCTCTAGGTTACGTATTGGGTCAAGATCCACATGTTAATTAATTTTCTAGTGAGCTTTGGCATCACCGCTAGAAAATTAGTAACATCGATAAGCAACACCTTGCTAATCACATCTCTATGTGACTCTTGTTGTTGGTGTGGCATCTCCATGCCCCGGCGCCAACCTATGCCCCAAAGCCCAAAACTGTTTTGATAGACTTGTTAAGTAAACCAAATGCTCCCGCATGTATATGTCGACATATACCCCTCGTGTTATGATAGAGAATGGCACTCTGCTTTGGCGAGACCCACCATTGACGAGCATAATGGTGACGGTGCAACATTTGGAAGGGCATCATTACTACTTAATTTTGCGAGGGATGCTATCCTATCAAACAAACATATCACATATGAAAACAGGTAGAATAGCATATAATGAAATAGTATGGCCCTTCACATGGTGATCTCCATCTCCATGTCGGCGGCGAGGATCTCCATCTTCGGCACCATCTTTCAATGTGCATGATGCTTGATTTCTTCAAACTAAGCTACTACTATAGAAGCTCTAATTGAAGATTACATCGACTCACGGAGTCGTGAAAGAAAATTACAGGCATTGCACGTATGAAAGAATATTACGAGGATTGCACATATGAAAGAATATTACATGCATCACATGCATCTCATACATCTCATACATACAATAGGGCCATACCATCTCAAAGCATTCATTGCAAAAAACAAGTTAGGCGTAGAAACGTTTTCTACTTATCGCGAGCTACGGCATCGGACGACCTATAAGGGGGTACGCACACTGCAGCGGCGCCGGAACACCACACGAAATTCATAGATCCAATCTATGAATTCGCTTATGAAAACCATGTCGGCATAATCATATTATGCCGTCCCGATACACTATCAAGGGAGATGGTTTGCGTAGGCGCGAGGCAGCTAACAAGATCGGACTACGAGATAGCTTTGGCATAATCACATTATACCGTTCCGATACACTATCAAGGAACGCTATCTCGAACTCCAACTCAAACCGAGTTATATGGAAATTTCTTCGACGTAATCACATTACGCCGTTCCGATACACTATCAAGGAACGCAATTACCATTAACTCTCCTCAACGTATCCCGTAAAACCGATTGATCTAATCAACCCGTGCGCAAAACTTGTTCCGGATCCAATCTAAAACCCGAACTAAGCAAGATTAGCTCGATACCAAGAGTTACGGGAAGCTACGCTAGCCGAAAACAAAAATTTCTAACCGCGCAAACCAGGAACACTTGCAAGTAAGGGCCGATAGATCGTTACGGATTGGAGTAGAGTGCGTGCCGAATAGCCAATCAGGGCAATCCGATCCGGAATGCAGTGTAGCCGATTCCGGAGACAGCCGATTCGCCAATCGCCCTCGATTCGAGTCGTCCGGCCGCGTTCTCACGCCTCACTCCGATGCGCCCGACACACGACCAATTCCACCACAGGCCGATCGCTCCGATTGCGGCCAATCCGGCCGATCAACGGCGCACAACGTAGGAGCGCCTCTGCGGTATCCACACGTCCGGGGACTAACGCCGTACACCCGTGTGCTAGCACGCGATGCAAGGCTAGGGTTTGGCTCGAAGGTGGGGAGGGTTTCCGTGGAGATTGATCTCGGCGACTTCGTTGCACGCGATGCAATTGACATATCGTAGCTCTCCCCTCCCTCCTTTATATAGAGTTGGCCGACCGGGACTAGTGGCCGATTAGGACTCTATTTTGAATCGGATCTCATCCGTATCTCATAGAGTTGGCCGCCATACGTCGTAAGCCCATAGGACTCTATCCGATCGGATCCCTATCCGATCGAGCCGTATCCGAGTCCAACTCGAATATCTATTCTATCCCTTAAGCGTGCGACCACAGGGTTCGGGTATACTCGCTTTTCGGCTATAGTCTAACTTAGCCGATCGTCGCTCGAGTCCAACTCAGCCGACACTGTCCAATCAGCGGCGCCTAGCAAGCACATATTGACACCATAGTATACAAGAATATAATATCGGCTCAACCTATAATGTATACACAAATCCCTTTGCCTCACGATACCAGGTTAAGCTATAGGCAAGATGTGTGCCATCCCTTCAATAGCTTAACCATTCACTCGAACCGTATTGGATTATACATGCATTGATTGACTCCTCAATCAACTTAGCATGGCCATGCATTTCCATAATCCATTACCTCGAGGGGCCCGAGATATCTCTCCAAAGGAGGGCAAATTCCATCTTGATCACTCATATCCCACTCCATGTTTCATAGCAAACCCAAAAACTACCTTTATAACTACCCAGCATTACGGAATAGCGTTTGGTAGTCCCAAAGTAGGCTACTACACATGTTGGAATCCATGGTGATCTCAGTCTAAGGACTTTGTACCAACACTACCCGAGACCAACTAATGGCACATTAATTCTGTAGTGTCTCATGGTGGGTCTATCCAACAATGTGTTCTCTAACACATATGTCCATGTTTATTGATTTGGTATCTCCATACCCATGATCTATGAGACATGATCATCAATCAATAAACATGCCGATCTTAGAATCATATTTGTTCCAACAATACGACATATGATCGTGGATCATTTAGAAATAGATTCATACATATCGAGTCTCATAAATAAGTCACGTACTTATTGATCAATACAAGATGTCTATTTCATGGAACTGAATAACACTTTATTCATTTATACATAAACATTGACGTGATATCGAACATCTCCATGTTGCCTCTAGGGCATATCACTAACAATTTCATAGAGTAAAATAGGTGTTTTAGCAAAATGGGAGCAATATGATCAATAATATAGCATGACTTGCCTTGCTCTTCGGTTTGGGGAACTTCCGCGACGACTTCAAAGTAAACCGGGACGGAGGGACTACGGGATCTACACGGCAAACAAGCACTTCAACAAAACAGGCTAAAAAGCTACTAAAACAGAGAACAAAACTATTTTTAATAGATTCTTGGCATTTTTATGAGTTTAATGAAATTTGAATGGGCTAAAACGGAGGTCGGATTGCAAAGATATGATTTTTAGAAGATTATACTGTGTTTTTACTAAAAACAGGAAAATCCTTAATAATTTATTGTGCAATAAATCCCGAATTGCGTCGAGCTAGGGCGACGTCAGCGATGGCGTCATCGGCCACGGGAGCACCGGTCCATGGTGGACCGGGTCCACGGCCAAGAGGGAGAGCGGAGCACCACGTGGCGCACACGTGGCGCA